>CM066596.1:3900000-5100000 GCA_033816785.1 Picus viridis | reverse complement strand
AGGTTTGATGGCAAAAGATGAAAAACCACAGCATGTCCTGCTCTGGGACAAAGGTATGCAGGCAGGTGAGCAGCAGAAAAGCTTTACCAACTGGAAGCTGATAAAACTCCTGGTGTAACACACTGAAGCTATATTACTCCCAGATTCAGCTGGCTCAGAAGAGGAAACCTCATCTATCAATTTTACTTGCATAATGAAGAACAGCATTTGGCTGTGGGATTGGGAAGCAGATCACATCTCCTGCAGGTCAAAAGAAAGCCCCTTCACCCGGTGCTACGTCCAGTCTCAGTACAGCCACTTTCCCATGGAACCAGGAGCAGCTAATGGTGTCTGGACCTTGCAGACTTGGTGTTCAATTAGCACATTACTGCAGCTTTCTTAGCACAGAGCCCCTGTTTGCAGGTGAAAGTTTGGCTGGATTTTGCAGCAATTGGAACGTGACCTTTACATGTCTGAAAGCACCGCAGCTGATGTGACACTGTATCAATAGTTCATTTGCAGTGTGACATGATGATAAATCCCTCTGCTTCACAATCAAAATGATAGTGCTGGTTTCCAAAGGGAAATCTCTTGGGTAGAGTTCTGGATGTGACACAGGGCTGGGATTCAGAAATGTCACAGTATTTCACAGTATTATCAAGGTTGGAAGAGACCTCGAAGATCATCGAGTCCAACATGTAACCACAAACCTCATGACTAGACCATGGCACCAAGTGCCACATCCAGTCCCCTCTTGAACACCTCCAGGGATGGCGACTCCACCACCTCCCTGGGCAGCCCATTCCAATGACGAATCACACTCTCGGTGAAGAACTTTCTCCTCACCTCCAGCCTAAACTTCCCCTGGTGCAGCTTGAGACTGTGTCCCCTTGTTCTGGTGCTGGTTGCTAGGGAGAAGAGGCCAACCCCTTCCTGGCTACAACCACCTTTCAGGCAGTTGTAGAGAGCAATGAGGTCGCCCCTGAGCCTTGATACAGTGTCACATCAGCTGCGGTGCTTTCAGACACGTAAAGGTCACAAATGAGCGGGGGATGCGAGGGCTATTTTGTTTTGCCATAGAAGTTGGTTTGGTTTCTGGAAAGCAAATCAGAGCTGCAGGGATTTCCATTAGATGATGGCCCAGATTGCATGTGTATTCAGTGTGTGTTATTAACTTTAGCTTTCTAATAAAAAAATAAAAAAAAAAGGGCACTTATTTCACTTCCAAAGAGTCTGCATGAACAATATCTTCCAATTTCCAAGCCCTGCAGACCTGCATTCTTTGAGCTTTCCTTTGAATTTCTGTTATCTCCAGATTCAAAGCAAACTTCATTTAAAACCAGGGAGTTCAAATCAAAATCACAGAAAGCCATAAACTTCACACGGTATACCTGGGGAAAAAAACCCCAGTAAATCACTTCTGCCTGGCCCTATCCCAAACCCACAATGGCTTTGACATCCAGCCAGGTGTAAGCAAAAATATCTCGGATGCTAGCTGGACCTGTGGAAAGAAAAAAACAACATGGAGTTTTGATTTTACAACAAAACCCTAACCAGATGATTTTTGCATGGTTCAAAGGATCACCCTAAAGACATCAGCTGAGCCAGGGCCAAAAACTAGGGGGGGGAAAAAAGGAAGCAAAAACCATGCAAATGGGACTTAATAATCAGCTCAAATTTACACAAGCCCACAAGTAAACACCAGCAGAGTTCATGAGTGTGATTAGTACTTGCCCCAGCTCCTTCTCCCATTCAGCAGTGCACACTGAAGGATGCAAAAGCAAGAGACAGCTCTGAGAGCACAGCAACAAAAAACACTCTCGGATGAGGCACATGCAAATGGAACTGAGCAATTTGCCATGTGCTCCTGTTTATTCCCATCAGATGCAGCAGGACAACACAGCAGCAGGACATAAAGACATAAAGATGCTGTGCTCCAGCAACAGCATCTTCCACCCCAGCACTGCCCGGATCTCATCTAGGAGGTATAATTCTTTGCATTAGCCCTGAACTGCGTTCTGCTGTTATGTTCAAATTCACAAATACATCCAGCAGCAGAAAGAGCAGCAGAACGCAGCCTGCCAGCCAGCACCAAGAAACGGTGGCCAGACAAGACCTTGTATCTTGTACCTTCAGTTTTGCAAACATCTGCTTCATCAAAGCGAAAAGACACTTTCAACCCGCAGCAAATGCTCCTGTCTACAATTTCTACACTGCTGCTCACCAAAGTGTGAAGACATTATAGACTGGTAAGTGCTTTTGCAGACAGTATATCCATCCACTGGAGAGCGAGGTTAAACAAATACAGTAGCCAGAACATTATTGTTGGCTGCATGCTCTGGTTCCCAAACTGCCTGTCTCTAACTTGAACCAGCAAGGTCCACTACAGCAGAGCCCGCACATAACTGTGGGCCAAGGCTGGCCGTGGGTTGCTGTAGCAAAGCAAAACAATCCTGTCCAGAAGGTTCAGCCAGTAATGAGTAGAGCAAAGGTGCTTTTGTTATTTTGGTTTTGGTGTTTGGTTTGGTTTTGGGTTTGGTTTTTCCTTTTGGCTGGAGCACTTAATTTGGGAGCAGCTGAAATGTGCATCACACTTTAGGATGGCCTTAAACATGTTCTTATGATGATATTAGTGGATCCAACTCACTGGAGTCAGTGTTGTTGGTTGGCATTCCTGTGAGGCAAAGTGACTGTATCATCCCCTCCTTCCTTCCCAAAGCTGGTCCTATAAATTTGCTTGGGTGAAGAAGGCACACAGCTAGTTAGAGAAAGCCCCAAAGCAACAACAACAAATCCCTAAAGAACTTCAGCGTGGTGAAGAGTTCTCCATCAGGACAGCCTGCTGGCTGAGGTGGGCAGAGATGCTTAGAAGCAGTTGGGCAACATTTCTAATAGAAAGAGAGATGAAGAGGACAGAAAAATTAAATCACATATTTTTCAGCTATAAAGGAGGAAAGAAACCACAATGCTTCGGTTTCCAGCATGGTAGGATTAGACCCTAAATATCCCAGTACCTAACCTCAGCTCCCCTGGACTACCCCAAGTGCAGAGGGAGCACAGGAGCAGCTTCCAGAAGATGTAAGCTGATGCAGGTGCTACCATGAGCACTGAAGATCGTTCCCTAAGCTTCTCTCATGGCTGAAGCAAACAGCCCTGCAGTGGTTAATGTCAGTCCTGGCCACATGATCACATTAAGGAAAGGTCAAAAGAGTGATTTTTCATTTAGAAACATCTGTGTGTTTAAAGAACAAAACTTTCTCATGTGCAGAAAACCAGAGTTAAAGTCATGCTTTGCAGCTTTGTTTGGGGTTAGGGACCATGTAAACACACTGTGTAAATGACACACAACCCTCCCCACACAGCTTTTCCATATGCACAGATCACTGGGGGTGCAAATCTCCCACTCCCTGGCTCCTTTTTCCTCTCCGCACTACTCAGCTCCCCACACCATACTCCCAGCCAGCCACCCAGTTGTTGTCCTTCCCTATAGGAAGATGTACACATGCCTCTAATCCTAAGGGTATAAGTCTGCTCCAGGCTGTCAACAGGCCTTAATTGGATACATCCAGAGAGATGATACATTGGGAAGAGGCCCTGAGTTTAATAGCGAGAGGGAAGGCTGCGGTGAGGCTCCTGGGGAGTGCGGCAGGGGGGACTGGAGCACAGCTACCATGTGCTGTCCTGGGGAGCTGACTTTGGTTGCACCTCAGCAGGCAAAGCCTTTCTTTTTCCCAACCAGCTCAGCAGCCCCACCCTGGTGTGTATTCATGGAGCCAACCCTGTGGTGTGTTTTCCTTAGTACCTGAAGGCATGACTTGTGGTGTGCAAATCAGAAGATTCCTCCTCTCTTCACTGGGCCTTTGCCATTGAAACTGTAGAGTAATAAAACCACCACCATGCCAACACATAACTCTGAAGGAGTTGGGCCATCAAGGGAGAGTCTGTAGAGCAGCAGCCACTTGCTTTCTCCAGCCTGTGCACATCTCTACCCAAGCAAAAGTTTGTTTGCAGGTGTCTGGGGAAGCCCATTGCTTCCCGGGAGATGATAAGGGACTAGAACATCTGTCTTAAGAGGAAGGGCTGGGAAAGCTGGGGCTGTTTAGCTGGAGAACCATAGAATCATAAAATGGCTTAGGCTGAAAAGGACTTTAGAGACTATCTACTCTAACCTCCTTGCCATGGGCAGGAACATCTCACAACTAGACTTGGCTGCTCAAGGTCTCATCCATCCTGGACTTGAATAAACACCAGGGAGGAAGCATCCACAGCCTCCCTGGGCAGCCTGTTGCAGAGTCTCACCACTGTCATACTGAAGAACTTGTTCCTAAGATCCAGTCTAACCTTACTTTCCTTCAGCTTAAAATAATTTCCCCTTGTCCTGTCTCTAGACACCCTCATGAAAAGTCCCTCTGAAGCCTTCCTTTAGGATCCCTTCAGGTATTGGAGGGCTGAGAAGGCATCTGATCAACATTTACAAATACCTTAAGAGTGGGTGTCAGGAAGATGGGGCCAGTCTCTTTTCACTGGTAGTGGTAGGACAAGGGGCAACAGATACAAATTAGCACCCAGGAAGTTCCACCTCACCCTGAGGGAAAACTTTGATGGTGCTGGAGCTCTGAAGCTGGCTGCCCAGAGAGGTTCTGGAGTCCCCTTCTCTGGAGACCTTGAAAATCCCTCTGGATGTGTTCCTCTGTGGCCTGCCCTAGGTGACTTTGGTTTATCAGGACAGCTGGACTAGATGATCTCCAGTGGTCCCTTCCAACCCTCATCATTCTGTGACTGCCTGCAACCTCAGAACAGCCTTGGCTGATCTCATAATCCTCAATCTTCCAAAGCTGAAGACCACTTGGAGCACCTCACGCTTGATGTCATAAGCTAATAGGGGAGCTTGCAGAAACTCCCAGCTGCCCACAAAAGAAGTCAATGGGGGGACCAAACTATGAGCCTTGTCCTCTTTGTTGGCTAAAGAAACTTCAGCCACACTGCCTCCCAGCAGCAGGCTCTGGGAGGATGAACTGGGAGTGCAGGGTATGGAGGAACTCACCTCTGCCAAGACTCAGCCTCTCTCACCAGGAACAACCATTGGGAAACAGTTAAACTCCCACAAAGTGAGATTTTCCTTTGCCAGAAGGTAAGGGTCAGTGTAAGCACAGCACAGTGCCCCAGGAACAGATTTAACAGATATATTTGGATGGAAGTAAGAAGAAAGAATCATAAAATCAAAGACTGGCAAGGAGTTGAAAGAGACCTCTGGAGATCATCTAGTCCAACCCTCCTGGTAAAGCAGGTTTACCTAGAGCAGGTGGCAGAAGAAGGTCATCTCTACCCTGTGATTCAGCTGCTTCTCCCTGGAAAGAGCCCTGCCTTCTCTGAAAGTGATGATGCAAGAGTGAATTAGCAAAAACAAAAGGGGAAAAGTGCTAAGTGTCAGGATTTTGGCCCAGTGACCAAAACGGCTAAGCAGAACTTGATGTTCTCCTGAAATGAGGGCTTCTCCCAGTGAGTAGCTACATGCACAGACAGATAATAGCACTGATCATGCAAATAACCATCTCCAGGCACACATTACGGTTTGCAGCTGGGCCCTGGTGTGATGGTGGAAACCCAGACTCAGGGCAGGCTCTTGCTGGTTGCAGAGGGAGCTGAGTCCCCTTACCAAACCAGCGAATCACATTGTGTTACCAGATTCACCACTGCAGTGACCTCAGAGGAAACAGCGATCTTCCACCTTTACAGGCAATGCTAGCATGGATTTGGGGTTCCAGCTCCAACTAAGGCAGCACAATTCAGGAGACATTTAGAGCAGGTCGAGAATTTATCCAAAGGGTTCTCAATGTCGTTTGATTGCTTTTCAAAGCAGACACTTACTGCAGGTGGGCACAGAGTGGTTGATACACGAGCCCTTCAGGATAGTGGTGGGTAAGCACCAGCCTCCAGAGACCATGCCTTGTAGAGACATCTCAAGATGAACCCCCTAAAATTCACAGGCATCCAAAACACGAGGTCCCTAATGCCAATGTGGGCTAAGACGCCCACGGTGCTCTGAACAAGTAGTGCAGACAATCCTGCATTTCAAAGGGAAAAATAAATTCTTTGCTCCTGGCATGAGAAAGTTTACTTTCAGCTTAAAAGAAATGCTGGTGTGGTTTTGGGGATGGCATTCCATTCTGCTCAAGAACAGCACCATGCCTGCCTGTGTCTCTGCGGCTTTGTAGGTCCATTACAATCCTGGAGAGCTCTGTTTACATATTTCACATGTTTTCTTGTGAAGAACATGGAACCAAGTTACATAGTAGACGCCATTAAGCTTCACTCTTGCACCCATTTCCATCCCCTCCTTCCCAACACTTGTTTTAATCTATCCAAAATAATCGACTGGGTGTTTTGTTGTTGTGGTGGGTGTTTTTTTTTCACTGTTCTCAAGCAACTGGCACAGCTTCAGGCAGGTTTATTTGCTATTGCTCAGGGAAATCATCCAAAAGCCGATGAAGCTACATGCCAGGGGGCAGGGAGAAGACGGCCGGGGCGGGGGTGGGATGAAAAACGCCGAGGACCCTTCAGGCACAACAAAGCAGATGTGTCGCTGCATTTATGCAAAATCACTCCGCTCTGAATGGAGAGGGACCCAAGACAAACAACCCGGATGGGATGCAGGAGAGCTATCCCACGCTTACGGCTGGACATGCTCTGCATCTAAAGGCTTGTCAGCAGCAAGAGCAGACAGAGAGACTGGCAGGTTGAGGGGCAAGGGCCGAGGAGGGGGTCTCCTTTCAGAAGATTGCATGCTAACGAGCACCGCCGCGGCGGTGGGGTCCGGCTTCCCAGCTCGCTGAAGCCGGGGGGGGGGGGGGCGGTGGGGTGGGGGGTGTGGGGGGGGGGTCGTCCAGGCGGTTTTCTGTTGCCGCCTGTAATCTGGGTGGGCGGCTGGGTGTACAGCAGATAGGACCATAAAATGGGAAGTTAATTCCTAAAGAAGCACATAATCGTTATTATCCAAGACAATATTCCTTTCTTGCCTTTCTTCTTGCCTCTAGCAACAACAAACGGCATGGAATCCTGCGCTCGTTTCGTTAGTGGTGAATGTCTCCTGGTCAGAGGAAGATGGGACCAATTTCCGGCACCTGAGGATTTTTGGTTTGACCTTCATCTCTGGAAAGGTCAGACTGAACCTCTCTGAGAGTACTGATGGCTGCTTTGCTCTCTGCATCATCCCTTTGTTTCTTTTATCTATTTTCTCTACTGTGCACAAAGGGAACACAGTGTACCAGCCCCTGGTACTCACTGTTCTGTTTCCCTTAGATGACTTGCATATGTGCTCTCGAAAAATTATTCTAAAAACTAAGGGGAGGGGAGTGGAAAGAAAACAATATCCCCTGAGTGTCTGGCAAAATTGCTTGGAATCTCCTCTGACATCTCATTGTATTCTCTCCGTCCTCTCCTTACACAAATCAGCCAGAGGCTGTGACACCAGCCATGGGGGCTGCTGGTTTACTTCAGACAGGAACAGAGGAGCACTGGAAGGCATGGGGATGGAGAGATAGAGGCAGGGAATCACTGTCTGTTCTAGCAGGGAGCAGGCAGCAAGGTGATGGGCAGCACCCCTTTTCTCCAGCCAGCTCTGGATCAGCTTCAAGGGTAACGCTCTTTCTCAGCCACCTCTCTGCAACTGATCCCTTTTCAAGCCAGCCTACCTAGAAATCCCATTGCACATTTTACTTTGTTTCAGGGACCTCACCAGAAGACTGATCTCATTCCTGAGCGGGAGCCATGGCACCGATGTTAACACACATCTTTGCAGCATCACCGTGATGTGGACCCTTCACATGGGCCACCTTCTCCAAGGAGCCAAGGCAGCAGTGCCTACATGGGACTAAGGATCAGTGGAGCTCCTTTGGCAGAAAGGTTGCAAAATCCAGCTTTGTCAGTAAGGTGGAAAACAAGCTTTCTAGCACTTAAAGGAAGGAGTTGGTGGGACAGTTTTAGTGTCCTTTTGTACTGGGAATCTGGCTAATCTGTGCTAGGATAAAGACCGATTAATTCACAAACAGGATGACATGAGGTGGCTGACAGAGCTAAAATGCAGATTGAATGACCCCAAACCCCTTCCAGGTCTCTGCTTCCAGACAGTGACTCTCAGCAGACCCTGAACAGTTTTCCATTTACCCAATACATGACCATTTCTCTTTCAAGATGTCCTGAATTTCCTAAGCTTGGGGAGGTCAGGGCTTGATACTGCCCAGTGCCTGCAATGTCTCTGAAGGATACTGAGGTTTAATCCTCAAACAGTAGCTTTACCTTTCTGTGCTCCAGTTTCCACCTCTATTAAATGGAACAGACATCAAGCAGTGTGGCTATGATAAGGATTAATTAATCCCTGTACACTGAAAAAAACCCCAACATTTAAAATATCAACACTTAAGACAGGGAAGGAGCATTCCAGACTGAATTTGCCTGATAGTCAGGGCCAGGCTCATGACGCAGCTCTCCAGCCTTCAGGCAAAAGACCAAATTGGCTGATCTGTAGTATCCGGGGAAGGCTGAAAGAACAACGAAGTTTTGGACCCTCTTGAACTGACTTTAGACTTGGAGACTCTGTAACCTAAGGTGAAGCCCTTTGGTGGATCAGCCAGTACTGGAAATAAGCTCAGACATGTACAGCAAACCTCCATTTCTCTTGTGACAGCCTCTGCATTGTCCACTTCATCTTTTTCCAGAACTGTTCTCTGATCACTCCTGGTTCCTCCACTAATGGTTTTTCTTAGTGGGATTCTGCCCTCATCCTCCAGACATTAGTGGTTCAAAGCCTGGGTCGACTATAAATAACAGAGACATTTGCAAAGCAAATCATCTTATTAAAAATGGGGATTTTTGTATCCCTCCAACCACAACAAAACTCTTGCCACTGGAGAGCATGGGGACTTGGCTGTGAATTGGCAAGTTCAAAAGGGCCACTTGCAGAGCCGACAGACACACACCCTCCCTCTTCTCAGCAAGATCACCCCAAAGGAAAGGAATGGCTTCTCCATTAAAGGTTGCAGGTTTCCTCTTTTCCCACTCCTGTTCAAGATTACTCTGTTTGTTGGCTTTGCAGGGTCTTTGGGGGATTATCTTCAGCATTATATTTATTAGAGGGAATAAAACCATGTGGCAGAGAACTTCATCATCTTTCTCTTCAATTTTCTAATGTTATTTGCTTGCCACACTTGGAGCCCTTGCTCTCCCATATTATTTCTTCTAGCATTCAGGATGTTTTTGTGCTCCTGTCTCTTTTTGTGGGCAGTTTTGGATACACTGCAATTCTAGGCATGTTTCTGCTGCTGGTGGAAGAATAGGTTTGCTGCAGTGAGTTTGGACGACTGCAGTTGTGGGAACTGTACTAGGGGCAGGAGGGGGCCTCTGTTTGTGGGAAAGATGTAATAAGAATCCTCTTCCACAACTTCTTACTCCATAGCTGCCCCTGTGGGGTACCCAGAGGAGAACAGGGTGTGTTCACCAGTCTGGAAATGAGAACGAATCCCAGGATGTGTCTGTGCCCAGCGGCCTTGAGAAAGAGTCCCTGATGGTTAACTATGCCCAACTGTGCAGCTTTTTCCATACAGGGGAAAACTGAGCTCAAACAGTGGCACAGAGAGAAAAAAAAAACAGTATCTGTATGTATAGTTACTTGGTCTAAACTACTTCTGCACAACTGGGAGGGAAAGCAATGAAAGACATAACTGCTGAGAGGCTGGCACTCTAACTCACCAATGCACACACCAGCTTCCGAGTCTTAAGCACAAGCTGCTGTGACAGGAGTAACAAGGTCAGAAACAATGCACCTAAAGAGCCATTAGTCCCTTTTTATAACTCTCCATTATAAGTGCCCAAGGGCAAGTGGCACATGAATTGGTTCTCCAAGAGCAGGATTGCCACTGACAAGAGGCAAGGAGAAACAGCATCTCCAGCCTCCTGTGGTTGGTCTGTACCTGCCTGTCTCTGCTCCTCTCACCCAAGCCACAGAGCAGCCCTCCTGAAACAAGCCTGTCAGAAGTTTCCTCCGAAGGCATGTCTGTAGAGGAAAGGCACTTTAGGAAAAAGTGTCCAAATCCTTCCTGCGGAGTACAACCTACTCTAGCAGGAGACACTAAAATACAACCTAGTGCGCTCCCCCAGTGTAAACTGCGGCAAAATAGAATTGATGCACAATGAGAGCACAGAGGCTGAGTTGACTAAGGCCACTGCAAGACCCTGTTTTCTTGAACTCTGCAGGACAGTGACCATTCACAATGACCTGATCCACACTGCATGCTCCTGCTTAAGACTCCCCCTGATGCAGATTCACTGGTGACAACATAGCAGGGATTGTCCAGGTAGACCTGGAGCTGGCTTTTTATACTCATGCCTTGTCAAGCCAGGTGTGCTTAACTTGGTGCCAGGAAGCCATGCCCTACCACTTTCTGCTGGTAATGAAGATGTTGACCCTAGCTGGGTACAACCTAGACAGGGAAATAAGTCCCTAGGGACTTCCAGTACAGGAAAAAATTGCAGCTTTTCTCAAACCAGATGAGATGAAGCACCCTTTGTCTGTCTGTTTGTACCTACTGGATCTGTCCTTCAGTTAGCAGAGATCTACCCAGCACTACTGCATTTTTGTTGTCTTTGCCAGCACACACCAGCTGATGACTTAATGCTAGCATCAATAATCTTTAGCACAAGAAAGGCCCTGAGAAATAAACAGTGCTGTAGAAAACCCCACGCAACCAGCGCATCAACACTGATGGTATTTCACACGCCATGGATGGCAAGGAGAGGCTGTTTACAAACTCACAGCAAGAGCAGCAGGGAACAGAGCAGCCCAGGAGTGTGCAAAACCCTAACTGCTGAATGCCTCCTGCAGCTGACCACAGGTATTGAGCAGCATCTGCCTGGAGATCTGTGGAGGATGTCAGGTTAGAAATCAAGCAGTAAAAACACCCTGCACGGTGCTCGCATTTCCGCGCCGCTGCGTTGTTGCTGACTGCTCCTCTTTGGCTCCAAATATGATGCTGTGAGTGCTGAGAATATTTCTTAATCAGCACTGAAGGGTGGCTGCCAGGAAAGTAGAAGTAGCTGTCTGTCAGTCTTGCTTCTGTAGAAAGAGGGTCGGTTGGAAGTCGGGGTGGGGGGTGGGGGCTGTCTGACCTTTCCATTTTTCAAACGTGTGTCTCCTCGCCAAGTCTGCGTCGTTCTTTGTAAGCATTTTGTTGTTCAAAACAAATCTTACTCTGTGAACTCTTCTCCCCCCCCCCAACCCCACCTCCCTTAGTATGTTGTCATTCAACAGCCTCATACTAACAAGTAAGGAGCCAGCATGTAAGATCTATCTCAAAGTAAGTGTGGCAGCTATTTCCAGGCAGCAACCAACTCTGCAGGAATGGGCAGTGTCTTGGGTGAACTGAGCAGATGGGTGTGGGGTGGTCGGTTCCAGGAGCAACTCTACAATAACAAGAAAATGTTCTCATGCTCAGAGAATCACAGAATCATAGAATGATTTTAGTTGGAAGACACCTTTAAGATCATCAAGTCCAACTATTAACCCAGCACTGCCAGGTCACCACTAAACCATGTCCCTCAGCACCACATATTCATGGCTTTGAAACCCTGCTATGGATGGGGATCTCACCACTGCCCTGGGCAGCCTGTCCCAGGGCTGGACAACCCTTTTAGCGAAGAAATTGTTCCTCGTGTCCAACCTGAACCTCCTCTGGTGCAACCTGAAGCCATTTCCTCTTACCATAAGCAATCCTCCAATAGCAAACAAGTGCATGCAGGTAGAACTTGCTGAGAAACCCCACAAGAACAAACCAACCTGTGATACCTACAGATCAGAAACAGTCTAGGCAAAACCATCACAGTCACACAGAGAAATAGGTGTTGAGGCATCTAAGGCTGAGAAGCAGTTTAAACCATGAAGGACATGCTTAAAACGCTTCAAAGCACCCGGAGAGGGCTGGGGCAATTGCGAGGAACGGGGATGGCTAACAAACAGGCAGCCTATGTATTCTGTGTATTGCTGTGCACTACACTCAAACATATCTTTCATGGCATTCTTGATGAGAAGCCAACACAAATACCACTCTGATTAATCAGGAAACTACCCAGCAACAACACGAGAAGTTTGCACAACACCAACAAGCACACAACCGACTCTGAAAGCTATCTGGATGAGGAAAGGTGCTCCTTTCATCAATACAAAAACCCCCAAAGGCTCAATGCTTGTGCAGATAATGAAGCCAAACATGTTTACACACCAGTGATCATTACAGGCAGTGATTAGAGGAGATCTCAGGTTAATTTTCATCTCTGCTGGCTAACAGACCGATGACCTGCTGCCCCACCTAACCTCGCTGGAGTGACGCATCAGGTGCTTTCACAAGCCGACCAGGCTCTCTTCTTCTTCGGGAAAACAAAGACTTTCTCGACATATATGATTAAAAAGGTCAATGAACCCCATGCTCTCCAACTGGTGTAATGGGACCAGCTGAGCTAAAGCAAAAATTCCTTTTGCTGGAAGTAAATAGCACACTGTTATCTCCCCAGGGGCCAGGCAATAACAGGAGGCATGTTCCCATTCACTCTGCCAGTGTGTGATATGTTAGTGGCTCTGCCTATAAATACAACAGCTTCTTCCTTTTTCTTTTTTTCAGCAATGCTGTGACAACTTTGTCTCATCTGGGTACAACAAACAAGCCTGAGTTGTGGCTACACAGCAGGGCTTTCTGCTACATGTGTGCCTGGTAGTGTTTGTTCCACCATGGGACCACGTTACCTATTGCATGGTGTGGCTGCCTTCCTACCAGTGCATCATGAGAAAATCAGGGCAGCTCTCCTTAGCCTTTGCACAGGGACAGAGTGCTGGGGGACAGGGACACAAAGCAGCACCTGTACTGGAGGCAGTGGACTTGGGCCTGTACTACAGCACAGGGAGCTCCAACGAGAAAGGAGTTACGAAGGCACTGGTAGGGGTCCAGAGGAAAGTTTCTTTTACAACGTGAAATAATAAATGAGCCCATGACAAAAAGGCAATACTGGGCTCAGGATTCTGTCCTGGTACTGTGCCAGCTAACCACGCTTTGTGCAGTTAAAACTGACCTGGTCATTAATTTGTTACAGGCTTGTGCAATGTGAACATGGCCAAGTCTCTTGGATAAAGATGTTTTCTCCTGCAAGCCAACTGGAAGTGCTTAGCGTTTACTACTCACGGGGAAATGTGCTTGTTGTATCTGTGACACAGCATTCCTCTGCACTGCCCACTCCAGGCACCTCCCAGACAATCAGACCAGAAGAACAACTTTGCTACATCAAACCGTAAGTCCACCTAATCCACTGCTCTGTCTCTAACACGAGACAACAGTGGCTGCTGCTGGTGGAACACACAAGGCAGCTCTTCTATATGATGATCCTATAACAACCAATGTGGGCTTTTCTGAGTCAGGTTGCATCTGGGCTGTTGCAATGCGGACAGCTCTGCTCCCCAGGCATTTATCTAAGGTCTTTTTGAACTCATTTGGATCTAATTCAGGGAGACAAAAGGAAAAGTTATGGTAACTGGAGCTATTTATGTTACAAAGGAGACATGTGAGAAAGGGGTTAAAGCTGATGAATGACTTTGGGAATGGACAGGACCTTTCTCAGAATAGAACAATAGGGTGCTTTTATGATACTGGGAGACAGCAAACACAAAACTGTTAAAAAAGAAAGAACACTCTATTGTATTATTCAAAACTGGCCTTCAGAACCCATCTCTACATGCTACCCTGTGCTAGCTGCAGTGAGCCTGGATAGTCCTTTAGGTGATTTTAGTTCAGTGTTTAGGTGATAACAGTTGAGGTGACTCCACAGCTTCTTGGATCAACCAGGCCGCAAACAAAACCAGTTTTTAGTTGAGTGACAGGAACTGACTTTCAACTCATCACTTATAATCAGGCTCAGAAAGAGGGAAACTGCTGTCAAGGGCCTTCCTTGGTGAAGCATCAAGTTAACAGGCAAGAGTAACATCACACATGAATGCTGCCTGTCTAGTTATGCTCATAAGCATTGCTCCTTGCTGAACTTTCCAGGAGAGGAAAGGCAGTAGGCTTTCCTTACCTGGGTTGCTGCTGGCTGACCAATGACCACCCATCCTGGACACTGCTGGTCACTGTGATGTGAGACAGAGACATTGGAAGCCCACTGATCAAGGAAGCCTTTGGGAGTGTAAACACCACAGTCTTTGATGCTGGTCATTTGCTCAAATTCCTCACATACTCCATCACCATCATGGAAATAGCACCTGCTGGGCTCATCTGCCAGGAGAAAGAAGAGAAGAGAAATCACAAAGGACTGGCTACACATATCTGCAATCCAGTTCCTAGGAGCTGGTAACATCAGTGATTGTGTATCTGCTGGAACAGGTCCCTGGGAAGTGAAAGTGTTGCTCGTTTCTAAACAATGGTAAAGTGGTTTTAGTGATGCCAAGCAACAAAATCAACTTTTGTATTGGGCAATTCCCCCAAGATATTTCCTAATGTAAGGGGTTTCTGTTTATTTTCACCCACCTCCATTTAAAAGGATGGACAGAAGAAAGCAGAGATAGCAAACACATAGAGAGACGATGTGGGTGTTGGCATAAGTCCACCAGCTTGGGTGGAAAAACGCCAACAGAAGGTCTGGTCTACGATGTTTCCTTTTGGTTTTCAAAAGATATCTACAAAACAACAACAGCAGCAACTGTGAACGCAGGGATGGCGAAAAGTGCCAAGTTCACAGCTGTAGTGACCAAAGGGCCAAACAGACCTGGATATTCACAGAGCAGCTACGCTACACATAGCGTGAGCCTAAGCTTGCCACATACACACATGGCTTCAACCAACATGACTCAGATCTGACCTGAAAGGATCAAAAGCAGCAGAAGACTTTATTATCCTCGTCCATTTATTCCGTGGCTTCACTAATGAGACTGCCAACAAAGATGCCAAATTTTTGAGGTTGTTTCTGTAACACTGGCCCATTAAAAACTGAACTGAGATCCATCTACTCTTTTCAAACAGACTGCATAGCAATAATGACTTTCAGTCATTAGAGTACTCTGTGAAATGGAAACCTTTGACCTGTTGGTATCCTATTTTGTATTGTATTATCATTGCCAGTCCCCAGAGGTATCCAGTTCTGACAGCCTGTTGTATTTTTGTCTGGCAAATAAGCCTGCTGAAAAAAAAAAAGAGGGTAGGAAATTAGCCAGAGCTGCTAGCTGGACTGATGGAAGTGATCCCCAAGGAAAGGTCCTGTCGGTAGCATTGGACTATCTCAAGTTAGGTGTCAGAAAACCCAACGACTGCTCAATTTTGAGCTACTTCCAAACTACTAAATCCCTTGTTTATTTTACCTCTGAATTTCCACAGTGAAATACCACCATGAGCCAGAAAAAAAAAAAAAAAGTATCAGTTTATTGCAATTCAATTATTTAATGACTTTCACTCCTTTCCCCTCCCTTCCTCCCAGTCCCCTGTGCAAAATTTCAGGTCCTTATGAGAATATGACTTTGAAAGAATGGAAAAGACTATCAGGGAAGAATGTCATTATGGTTTCATTTCATCACAAACTCTGAGGACAACTTGTGTACATGGATCAGTGTGGGGAACTGTGTATCTGCTGGGCCACTGCTCCAAGCTGGTGAAAAGAACCAGCATGAATCTGGAAGCTGTTCAGCTGATGAGTGCAGCCCTGTGTCTGAGCAAATATTCCCAGGGTGGGCAAACTTCTTGACCCTTCTTGTCACATCTTAAAATCTTCATATGGCTGGGAGCTACCAAAAATATACCACACACCTCGAAGAGCTTGAAGGGAGGAGGGCTTGGGAGACTGTTCCACAGTCAAGGGATGACAAAGGCTCCCCGGGGTGTCCCATTACTCCACAACGGGAGGGGCCTTAGTGGATGTGCAAACAGGCCCTAAAGCAACTCGGCAGTACTAGCCCCATCCCCTCACTTCCTTGCCTCCTCCCACGGCCGATTGCCCAACAGCCCTAATGCCAGCAACATCCATATCAGATAAGGCTATTCCATATCTGGGACTGACCCAAATGGGAACATGTGCTTGAACTGCTCATGAACTCTGTGTGCCCCAAGAGCCCCACATTGGACATCCCTGTAATATACCTTATTTCTCTGCAGGGCTTATTCATGCTGGCATAGTGCTACACCAGAGTGGTGAGACAAACTCTGTGCCTGGCCAGCTCAAGAAAAGGGCAGTGTGAGCACATAACTGTCATGGCCACAGAGATAAACTCTTGGTTCCCTCATCTTATCCTTCTGCATCTCTTGTTCAGCTCCACTCTCTGCAGACACATATCAAGGCACAGGCCAGGACTCTGCTGATCCCAAGAACAGCAGGATGAAGCTAAGCAGCTCACCCACCTCAGAGCACTATGTCCCACTTTGAGTGAGAGTCTCAGCAGCAATCTCTGAGAAATATTCTGCCCTGGAAAGGCTGTGGTCAGCAATGAGCAATCCTCAAAACCAAATCCCAAGCAGGGGAAAATGTGGTTTTGAAAGAAGAGTTTCTTTGTCATTTTATGGAAAGGGGCTTAATGCTAGAAAAAGTGGGAGGGGGAAAGGAAGGAAAATAGCTCCCATATTAAAAAGACCCAGCCTCCAGTCTGTGAACATATGCAGAGTCAGATACACAGCTCAAGTGCAACACAGCAACACCCCCACACTGACAGCAGCTCTGACACAGAAACTCCTGTGTGCTCTCTTTACACAGCCCCAATGCAGCCACCCCACTGATGCAGACACACACCCCAGCCCTCACAGCCTAATTTTAGGTGTATGCAATCAGTCAGTGTTCCCCTGGCCTTCCTGAAGCTTTGACTTATGTTCCTGACCAGCACTGAAGTAAGCACAACATTTATATAGCCACATCCTCCTGCACTGGCTCCAAATGTTCCCTCCTAATGTGATGATAAACGTAATGGGCCTCCGATAAGATCATGTGTTTGGGATAAAAGAATACTCAAGCCCTACTCCAGTCCAATGACTTAATTCATACTCACATGGATGGGAAGGCAGCCTTTGAATAGCTGAGATCCAGGCCAGTGTGTGATCCTAACAGAGGCTAATTTGTTCCTGATTATGCTTAAGACCCCAATAAATCTGTCTGCTCAGAGTCTGCAAAACCCGAGGGAGGAACCGAATGCAGAGATGGAGATGCCTGAATTAAATGGAGACTGCCTCAATGATTAACAAAGTCTTACTGAGCTGTGCTGTTGTGAGCCCTGCTGAGCAGGTCCTGCAGAGTCCCTGCACCCTACCCTGTGTGGCTTTGCCTATGCACAAAGGCTGAGAGATCAGGTACCCGCTGGCTGAAAACTGGTGGGGAGAGTGTCTTTGCAACCCCAGTCTTAAGGAAGATGTACAAGTGCTGCTGCTGCCACACCGTCCTGAAACATGTGATGTATTGGTGAGAGGGGAAGACCTTTCATGCTTCCTTGTTATGAGTGATGGTAAAGGGAAGGACTTCTTTTAATCCTTCCCAGATGCTGGTGAAGTGAACTGACAAGGACATCATCTGGAGTATGTCCAAAGAAAGACAAGCAAGCTGCTGAAGGGTCTGGGGCACAAGTCTCCTGAGGAGTGGCTGAGGGAACTGGGGTTGTCCTGCCTGGAGAAATGAAGGCTGAAGGGAAATCTGGCTGTGCTGGGTTAATGGTTGACTTTATGATTTTAAAGGTCTCTTCTAATCAAAAGGACTCTGTGATTCTATTCTGTGACTCTATGAGCTACCCACAGCAGCCAAATGTGGTGCATCTCTGGGTGGCCTTCCTTCCACAGGTATTGAGCACCAGTTCTGACTCCTGATCCTTTTGTGGTCTTGGGTGCTTGGTAGCTTAGAGGTTGGGCTTTGTTTTGACAAGCAAACTGAAGAATGATCAGATTGCTTCTTCCTACTTTTACTCTCACAAAATAACAAAACAGGCTTCTGTTTCCACAGTGGTGTGAACACAGCCCAGTTAAAACCAGAGTCACACAGGCTCAAAGCTGGGCACTGGGCAGGGCAGTGTCAGGTGTAGCAGATTTCTAGGAAGCAGTAGCAAATATCTCTATTTCCATAACGGTGTAAAATGGTGTAAAATTCTCTCTTCAACTGCTGCATGACATGCATCCAGGGCCTTAGTAATAGGAGCTGTTTTTTAGGCCCCACAGAGGTCTATAGGTTCCCAAGGCCTGGTGAAGGTCATAGTGATGTACTGGTCACCTATGGCCTGCATCATGGGCTATGCTCATCAATATTGTGAACTTCTTGCTTCAAAGTTGGATATGGAAGAAAGGAACAGGAAGGAAATCTGATTTGTCCTCAAGCAAATAAAAAATACTTAGCAGCTTAAAAAACAGTTGCCTAGAAATGCAGTGTAAATCTCCAACAGTGAAGTGTCTGCAGGCAGAGCACCAGGCAGCAGGTGCTGAAGCATCCCGAGTTGAATTTGGGGAACATCTACTCATTCAGGCACCCAGAGCTCCTTTTCCCTGACAAAGCACAAAAATTTGTGGGTCATATCAAAGTCCCTCTCTTGCCCTGACTTTGGGAAGAAGTGTCTGGTTCCACAAAGATTTCTGTGACATGTGGGTATCCCTGGATGCTCCATAGGTGCTGTCAAGCTGGAGAAGGGGGCTTTGTTGGGGAAATAGATTAGCAAGACCTGGCCTGCTTACTAATGCTGCAGTTCATAGACTCACAGAATGACAGGGATTGGAAGGGACCTCTGGAGATCGAGTCCAACCGCTGCCAAAGCAGGTTCACCTAGGACAGGCCATACAGGAACTGATCCAGACAGGTTCTGAAAGTCTCCAGAGAAGGAGGCTCTGCCACCTCTCTGAGCAGCCTGAAAAACTGTGACTCAAGAATGAGAATGATCTTGGTGCTCTTGTCTGTTGCACCAGAAAATCCATCTCTCCTTGCTTCTTAAGCTGCCCAAGGCCAGTGCAAAAAGAAGCCTTTGGTATGGAAATAAACCCCCTTCTTCTGGGGTTCAGACAAGACAGGATGCATAGGGTAAAGCAGGAGATTTAGGGAGGACCTGGGTGCACCTGCCAGACCAGGTCTGGATGAGCAGGTACCTTCCCATCACAGGAACTTGCTTGATGCGAGGCTAGAACACCACCAGCGAAATGAATGAACCCTGGTACAGACACGCAGGACAGACACTTCTCTGTGACAAGCAGCCTTCCACCTCATTAAAAAACATCAGAGAGATAAAGAGATCCAACTCATGGCAAAGGGCACATCCTCTGACCGGGCTCTTCATGTCTGAGCCACAAAGTGCTGGGGACACACACTGGGGAGAGCTTCCTGTTTTCAGCTCCATCGCAGTGACTGGCATCAGCATAGTCTTCTTTTGTGCAATAACTACTGTTGGTTTTTTTCAAAAGGCTAGACGAAAAGAAAAGAAAAGAAAAGAAAAGAAAAGAAAAGAAAAGAAAAGAAAAGAAAAGAAAAGAAAAGAAAAGAAAAGAAAAGAAAAGAAAAGAAAAGAAAAGAAAAGAAAAGAAAAGAAAAGAAAAGAAAAGAAAAGAAAAGAAAAAAAGAAAAGAAAAGAAAAGAAAAGAAAAGAAAAGAAAAGAAAAGAAAAGAAAAGAAAAGAAAAGAAAAGAAAAGAAAAGAGAAAAGAAAAGAAAAAAGGGGGGGAAAGTATTTTTAAGCTCAGCTGTTTACCTAGGGATGTTTCCAACTATAACAAGCCTCATGCCACACAACTGTGTCCGACATAAAAAAAATAATAAAAAAGTATAAAAAAAGTGTGGGGGGAGGAGGGTAGGGACAAAAATTCAGCAGCATTGTCTCAGAGTAACAAAATCTTGGAAGAGAGAAAGCTTCACATTTTAACCCCTGAACAGACTTCCCAGAGGTGTGCAGACACAGTGAGGGCCAGCTCGCAGGCTTACCAAAACCAGCAACTTCTGCAGAAGCTGGATTTTACCACCACATCACTTCATTGGCATCTCCAGCCCTGGCCTGGATGAGAGGAATGATGGGGATGAGAGGACAGATGAGAGGAAACTTATCCAGAGGTTCCTATCCCAAAAGGATTGCACTGCAGATCACAGGAACCCAGCAGCCGAGCAATCGCAGGACCTGCTCCATTTCTTTCTACAGGAGTTTCACCTTTGGCTTCAGTGGGAAAGGAGTGAATAACATGGCCTGCTTCCAGGATATCTGTTAATCTCTTCTTTAATACTGAAGAAGCCAGAGACAGAGATATTTCCTGCGACAGCAAAATGTTTGAGTGTTATTTTCCTTCCTGGATGTTCTGATTTGCAAAGAGGAAAACCATTACAGAGAGCTTGGGCAGACCTTTCCCAATGAAGTTGCATATCAATAAACTGTGACATTTTCCTTCAATGAAATAAACCAGACACCTTGGAAACGAAGGCAACACAATGTTGCAATCTGCTGTGGAACATCCAGGGGCCTCGCAGGAGGCTTTTTTTCCGTGCAACACGACAGTGGTGTCTGAGCAACTCCCGACCCGAGCAGGCAGGCATCGAGCATTTGCGGAGCACAGCTCCCTGGAAATTCAGCTGCTTCATGGAAATGCATTCCTGGGCTGGTCCTTTGTCTGGCATGGCTCAGCTCATCGGTATGATATAGTGGTTGGAGCACAATAATTATGCAATTGATCTGTGTGCTGCAGACAGATACAATTACAACTCCCTCGCAGAGCCCCGCACTGAAATTTGATATTTCACCTCCAAGAACATGAGCCTTTGTCGCTTCAGCAAAAGGATATTTTCCATCACTGGCAGTGGTACTAAGACCTTATCTGCTCTGCAGCTAGCCAACAGGAGCCAATGTGGCCTTCCCTCAACCCTGGGCAGCCAGCATGTTCTAAAAGCACTGCTCCAGGCATCCTCTTCTCACCTAACCTTGTTTCTCTTACCTGAGTGGTTGAATGAATCAGAAAAGAGGTGCTGAGAATATTTGGATATTTCCTCAGCTTGGAGACTATTTGACAGAAAATGTTGAGGCCTCTGTCACTCAAGGCAGCAATGCTGCAGCCACAGGAATACTGGACATTGGGGTCCTTCTCAGCACCTTCCCAGGTCTGCTTGCTTGGGAGGCTGGGAAGGAGCCCTGGAGAAAAACCTCCCAGGGGTGCCATTCACCAAGGAAAACAAACTGCTTGTTTGTGGATGTGGTTGCATGCTATTGCAAAGGAAGGTCTTCTGCTCAGCATCATTCTCTAAGCACAGCAAGTTGCTGTTGAGTCACAGAGGATGCTATCAAGAGGGAAGTATGACCAGCCATGGAAGCCTCTCTGAACCACAAAGAGTAATGCATGAAGGAGGTAACAAGCAAAGGAGTAATTCTTCTGTTGGGCTCTCATTGCAGCTGTGTCCTAAAAACCAAAGCTGGATTGGGCTGGGCTGGAGTCACTGGCCTAGGGAAAAATGCAGGCAAATACCACTGCAGCCCACATTCTCCCCCACAAAAAAGCATCTGTCCTTTGTGTTTTGCTGCCTGAGATGCCTGCTCTGCTCTGTGGCTCAGCTGGCTCTGCTAAGATTGCACTATTAATGATGACAGTCTGAAAATCACTTTAAGAGACTTCATGACGATGCTGTGATTACTGACTTGCCAAATGGGTGCTTAGACATTTTAGAACATGTAGCCACATTCCCATGAGCTGCAGGAAACAGTCAGCTTCAAAGTATTTGCCTTGAGCTGAAGGATTCACACAAACAACATCTGAATAGCCCCGGTCAGTACACTCATTGCTATTTGCTATGAAATTCTGCTATAGAGCCTCAGCTTCTCTATCAACAGCAATACTCTTTCCCAAGCTCCTTGGTCAATGCTTTAGTCTTATTGATGCCCTGCGAGATGCTGAGTTTCTCTTGCAAGGTGGCTTGGTTTCTCCCATGCTGTTGTTCTACTGAAAGCCCTCGGCAGGGTCAGCCAAGACCCTATTTAACGTTGGTGAAAGGCGGCGAAATCATCATTCGCTGCTGCGTGGGGCCAGGGCTTGGGCAGTCAAAGCCCCGTCCCTGCGCAGGGGTATGAGGGAAGGAGGGAGGGAGGGAAGGAGGGGGAGAGGATGGGAGCCAGGCATGCTCTCAAAGCATGCCCACAATGAATATGGATGGTCATCCATCAATTTATTTTAAGCACATTACTTCTCTGTCAGAAAGGGGAAAGGGAAAGAAAGAAAGAAAAAAAAAGGGTAAAAAAAAAAAAAAAAAAGGAAAAAGAAAGAAAGGAAAGAAAAGACATATAAAATTAGGTTTGTGTCACTCATTTAACACTGCAATTTCCCCAGAGGATTATGCACCAAACAGAGATAGCAAGCTCATGAATATTAATCATTTCCCTGAATGCAATGCAGCCCGCCAAACAATAAGATTAGGGGAAAGTGCTATGCTTAATTTATGGATAATGGGAGAGGTAAAGGATAGAGCTCCCACAAAGGTAAGGCTCACAGCTGGAGGGAGAGGCCTCTGAAGAGGAGAAGGACAGATCCAGATTTCTGAGGTAGCAAAACACCATTTGAGGCCAAGCAGGAGCCAAAGGAGAGGTGTTTAAGGATCATTGTCAAATTAAAATCAAACTTCTTCCTGAACAACCACTGGCAACTAATGCTTCAAACATGCTGGAAATGTGGTGAATTCAAGAGCTAGATACATTAATTTTCTCTGCTCCTCTGCTCTGTGCCTTTGCTTTGTGTTTTACATCCCTGAAGCCACGATCCAACAACCCATGTCGGGTAGCCATGTGTCTCCACATGTTCTTCAGTGGGACACTCATATGCGGAAGGCAGCAGAAATGCTGCCCTGTTTTGCTGTGAAAAGGCTTTAGTGAAGAGTCCCTTGTAAGCAGAGAGAAGGTGCGGCAATAACAGCATCAATACAGTATGATTGAAAGCCTCATGAATTACCAGGCAAACCGAGGGGTTGATAAGACCATAGAACCACAAATGGTTTGGGTTGGAAGGGACCCTTAAAGGTCCAACTCCCTGCAACCTGAGCAGGTTGCTGAAAGCCCCAAAGAACCTGACCTTGAATCTTTCCAGGGACAGGGCACTTGCCACCTCTGGGCAACCTGAGGCAGTGTCTCACCACCTTCAGTGTAAAAACTTCTTCCTTCTATCTAGTCTAAGTTCTGAAGCTTCTTACCAGTGGTGATTCAATGTCTATCTGTCTTAACTCATCTGTTTTCATATTACTTTCTCTCCCCCTCCCTTCCTTTTTATTGATCTCCACATATTTTTTATTATATCTTTCTCTTTCTTCAGCACTGGTGAGCTAAATCAATGCATAATGCACATCACACTCAACAAAAGGAATGCAAATGAAAGCAGCTCTCCTTTTCACATCTATCTAGATGCATGTGTGCAGCGTCGGTGTGTGGGAGAGTGCACACCAAGGACAAGGTGCTCAGCTGCTTGTTAGACACCCATTTCTCAACTCTCTGGTGGGAATGGATCAAGTGCTAGAAAGCTCTGCATTCCCACAACTGAAAATCAGAACTCTTGCAACTGGGGTCTGTTTCACACCGCACACATTGGCTTGAACTTGGCCGGGATCCGCAGTAATCACCAAAATCAGTTATCCTGGGAGTAATCAAGAGCAAGGTGAAAGCAAAGCAGCCAAGAGGTAGGAGAGGGGCAGCGGCCACAGTGGGCGAGACTGTGATCTGCTTCTCTCCTACAAACCACAAGGCAAAGTAGAACTTTCCCTGTGGGATCAAATTCTGTGCAGAGAAGATGAGACATGCAAAATCTGCTACACAAAGAGGAGCAGGGCGGGGGAAATCAGTAGAGGCAAACAAATCAGGATGGGGAAGGGAGAGCGTACTGCAGAACTTGAAGAAGGAGTACTGCCAGATGCTTTCATTAATTAATTAATTAATCTCACTGTCACTCTTCAGCACGTTGCAGGAAGAAAACGCTATTAATCTTATCTGTTTTCTGTTGCCCAGCTTTGTGATCAGAGAAGGCCAGGACAGCCTGACAGTGAGACCACACAGTCGTCTTCCCTGCCTCCCCCTTCCTTCCCCCACGCCCCTCCTCCCACGGCAGAGCAGATTGATCCACTGTTATCTGATTAGAGAGGAAAGGAGGAGGGAAAACAAAACCAAGAAGGGGGGAAAAAAAAAGAAAGTCTAATTTTATTACAGGCACTAGCACAAAATGTCTTGAGAGCTTTGTGCCATTGATTGGACCAGTTGAAAAACAATACAAACTTCATGATCCTAAAAGGCAAAAGGAGTTGGAAAGGCAGAGGGACACCTGCAAACAAGCTGCCTCCATCCTCGGAGATATACAGAACACACCTGGACATAACTGAGCAATGTGCTCCAACTTTGAAGCTGGATCTAACTTTGAAGTTGGCCCTCCTTGGACCAGAGACCTCAAGAGAGTCCTTCCAACTTATTCTGTGATTCATGGCTCTAAATCCAAAGCTTGATGGTGTTTGCAGGCTCTGTTGTATTTCTCCTTTACCAAGCAAGGTGACCTGCGTGGTCTGTGCTCTGAAGGAAGATGCTGGCTTGGGCTTTGCTATCAAACCTCCTGCTATGGAACCCCACCCCCGACGATGCCCCTTCCGCCCTGCCTTTGCAAACAAAACGTTTAGTGATTGTTTTCATCCATGTGGGACCCAATCCTGCAGACAATTTGTGACAAGCATTGCATTCACTGTTGTGGTTAGATTTGCTGAAGTCTAAAGAATGCCTTGTGGTAGTTCAGAAACATGCCTGGAAGGAAGCATTTGCGAGATCAAACCCTGAGGCCCCCAATTCAGCAAAGCCTCTGAACATGTGTTTGAGGCTCACTAAATTCTTTGGTGAAGGGGAGTGATTCCCAGGGCTCTAAAGAGCTACATAGTACAACAAGAACATCACTGCAAAAAATAACACTGTCTGAAGTAATTACTTGTTGTCCTACAGGATTATAACATGTGTTAGCCTTGTAAACATGGAAATAAAGTACACTGATTTCTCTGTGCTCCTCAAGAACTCTGCTTTTTCCAAGAAAACAACTCACCAGCCTCAAAGATGACTTTTGTTTGGCTGCAGGCAGAGGATCTGCTCTGATATTGCTAGATGATGGAGAATGCTAAATTTCTGCTCTTTTTAATTGTTATTTATTATGTCATGTGTACAGCCACTCGCTTCCCCGACACTTTTATGTGTTCTGGTGAGATTTTAGCACTTGTTATGTTAGAACACAAATCAGCACTGTTCCTTTGCCTGAAAGATTAGCCAGCAGTTTCTCTCCCTTGCTTTTGATGTCCTCAGTGGTGGTCCAGAACCCATAAAAGCCAACAGGACCAGTTTCACAGGCATTGCCTTCTCTCAATCTTTCCTAGGGACCTGAAGGTAGTGTTTGCCCAAAACCACCAGCAGCTGCTCTACCCTCACAGGCCCTGCGTGCACGCTGAGGCCATCGTGACCACAGCAGCTGCCCCACCACCGCTGCAAAGCCACCCAACAAGCCCTCAGCAGGGGCTGCCTCCATGCACCTTTCCACTGGTTCAGCTGATCCGATGAACCTCAGCGAGTTCCCCTGGTTGGCGTTCCACAAACAGTTTGATTGCATTTGCTTTTGTAATCCATGACCTGTGCAGAGCATAACCTTCCAAAGCCCATGACAAACAAACTTTTAACCTCTGGAATTCCCCTTTCCTTTTCACCCTATGCAAATCTGAAAAATCACTTCCTCTGTAGGGGCGTAGAAAAATCTGTGGGTATGTTGCAGTTGCTTCATTCTCTCATCATGTTGCTGTCAGACTGCTTCCACACTCTTAACCAGTTGCTGGTCCTGAGGATGAATGTGTACATAGGCATATAGCAGGCTCCTGTACCCACCTGCCAGGATACCACCCTATGGTCCGAGGCCTGGAATACCCCACACTTAGTACTGTCCAGGAATTTGCTTAGAATCATAGAATTAATAAGGTTGGAAAAGACCTCAGAGATCATCAAGTCCATCAAGGTGTGACCCAACACCTCATGACTAACTAAACCATGGCTCCAAGTGCCACATCTATTCCTTTTTTGAACACCTCCAGGGATGGTGACTCCACCACCTCCCTGGGCAGCACATTCCAATGGCCAATTACTCTTTCTGGGAAGAACTTTCTCCTCACCTCCAGCCTAAACTCCCCTGGCACAGCTTGAGAGTGTGTCCTCTTGTTCTGGTGCTGCCTGCCTGGGAGAAGAGACCAACCCCCACCTGGCTACAACCTCCCTTCAGGTAGCTGTAGAGAGCAAGAAGGTCTTCCCTGAGCCTCTTCTTCTCAAGACTAAGCAACCCCAGCTCCCCCAGCCTCTCCTCACAGGGCTGTGCTCCAGACCCCTCCCCAGAATGACTTCCCTGCTCCTGCTGGCCACACTGTTCCTGATCCAGGCCAGGATGCCACTGGCCTTCTTGGCCACCTGGGCACACTGCTGGCTCATATTCAGCTGCTCTCAAGCAGTACCCTCAGGTCCCTTTATGCCTGGTTGCTCTCTAGACACGCCAACCCCAGCCTGTAGCACTGCTTGGGTTTAAAGCATGATGCAGCTCCTGCCCAGTCCACACAACCTGGTTTTCTTGAGAATCAGTGAAGAGAGAGGAGGATGTGGGTCATATCTTAATGTGAAGTTAGGACGTGGTTAAAGCACAGATTTGGACCAAGGAGATCAGATCTCCTCTACACAGGGCAATACAGATGCAACCACATGGGTCCAACCTAAATCCTTGCTGAAACCATCCTTGCACTGTGTCTGACTTTTGGAGAACCCAAAACATTTGCATAAGTGTTTATCTCACTTTCCAAATATTATGACTACTATCTTTCAGTGCTTGAGGCTCTAGTGCAGCACGTCACTTGAAAGACAAACCTAACTTCAAGACCACCAATAGTCACAATCAGCCTCGACTGTAAATACTCTTCAATACAGCAACTTCCATATGCAAATATGGAAATAAGTACAGCACCAAATGAGGCCTCGAGCTGCAGAGCATGGGATGCTGAAGCAAAAGTGGAATTCTTAGGATGAGACAAGTAGTCCCCAGCTTGTCACTCAAGGGAAACATGGTGCTTGTGAGGTTCCTTCGTATGTCACTCCAGGCACAAAAAAATGTCAAAAAGAGCAAATTTCGGTCTTGCCAACATCAGGTTATCCACCTAGGCCTGATGCCCTCAGCTGAAGGTATGAATCACTAGATGGAATCACTGGGTATTTCTTTGGTCAGTCCAGATAAGGAATCTCATAAAATCTCTTGAGAAAAAGCTCACCCGATATAAACATTAACTTTGGTTTCAGAAGCTCTGCTTGTTTCATCCTTCCCCAGATCTGCTGAGCCCTGTCTGGGAAGCACAATCCCACAACAGGGCTATCCCACAGAGGGTGCCACGTAAATTGGTCTCCATTTCCCTTCTCTGTCCCCAGCATTCCTCGAGACTTTAATAAATATGTAAAGCTGGCAACTGCAGCAGCCCTGCTATCCCCGATAGCTCGAGCATCTTCCGGCCATTGTGCTTACAGGTTTTGCTAATCAGAGCAAACCAGGCTTGCAAATGAAATCTGATTAAGTAGTTTTCACCTCTGAAAAAGGGGATTAGCTAGACCTTTGATCCTCAGATATTGATTTGCAACTCAAAGGAGGTGTGACCTCAGCTGGACCTGCCTCTGGTCTCACTCCCTTCCCCTTTCACTCCTCCTCCTGTTTACCAGAAAAAAAATCAGCTCATGTCTTCTCACGTAGCCAGATCTAAAGCCTATTGAATCCAGTGGAAAACCACCCACTGACTTCAATGGGCTTTGGATCAGTCCCACAATGGCTGACTTAGCCCTAAGTCCCAGGCTGTTTCAAAGCCAGCAGAACCAATTTCCCATCAAAATGACCAGAAGCTGGGAAGATATGTTCACCTTTCAAACCTACAAATTCCACCTTTTTTCCCCTCTTCCATGACAACTCTTCAGCTGGAAATGCTGGAAATAACTGCCGGTTTTTTGGTTGCATTCTGTGGAAGCTGTTGCCCACCATGTGTGGAAGGGCTCTGAGCCAGACTTACCGATGCAATTAAAGGATAACTCTTGGAGGCAGAATAGGGAGCAGCCATCGCCATTCATCTTATTCATGTCATCACATTCTTCCCCCAGGTCTCTGCAGGCAGGGCACACACATGCAAAAAGGAGTCAGATGGCAAATGGCATCATCCTGACAATTGCTGACACCCCTCTGTAGAACCCCAAAGTCCTGAATTCAGCATGCTGCTTTTTGGGCCAGCCCTTAAAATATCTCTTCCCTGCTCCTCCAGCCCTGACTTTCATCATTCCTGGTTCACAAGCTTGCCTGGCCACTTCTCTCCTGCACATGTGGATACCACTTGCTGTTCTCTGATGAGAATATGAGCAACTTCCTTCATAGCTGGTGTGGCTGCGACTCAGCAGGTGGGGAAAAAGAGAACAGGAATCTCTGAAACTCTTTGTATTAAATCTGGAAGGGCCAGACTGTGACCCCAGCATGGGAATAACAAGGCAGAAAGCCTGGTGCTGGGCTATTCCAGGTGACAGCACTCAGAGGAGAGCAGTAGGTGGTGTCAGAGAGAGGGTCCTGCCTTGTGCCAGCCTTCTTGGTTGCAGCAGTGTGTGGGGAGAAGAGTGTGAACCAGATGAGACAGGGGCGGCTACAGCTGCAAGTGGGGCCACAACCAACCAAGCTGTGGCAGAGTCTGGTTCCTGCTCGCTCCTGAGGCAGCTCAGCTATTGTTCAATGCTTGCTGCAAAGCCACAAGTGATGTTTGAGGAATGTGCAAACATAACAGTAGGAGAAAAGTTATGGAAAGCAAAATTAATGCGTCTTTCTGCACTTCTCTTTCCAAGACTGCCCTGGATTCATATGCTGTTTGATTGGCCTCTGTGATTTCCCTGCCTGTTGGGCCTCATCCTGCAAACACGTGCTGCCAGGTGTATCATCTGACAGAGCTGTACTGTGTGATTGCTGATCAGCATTACTCGAAGAGAACACTGGCTGGATTAAGCACTTGCTTGTTGTTACTCCCATCATTGCAATAATTAAATTACCTAATGCCAGGAAGCTTTGAAGCAGGTGGTCTTAAGGGCCAACAGAGTAAAAGAACAAACCTTAACATAGTCATGAATGATTGTTTCATATTTTCAGTGTTCTGGGGACTGGAAGCCAGTGAGGAGGAGGAGCTGGCTGAAGACAGGTAATTCTCAGCACTCTCCCCAAGAGGCCAGATCTATCTCCTCCATATGCATCCCAGCCTTTCAAGCGAGAAGCTGCACTAGAAACCTGTGCCACCATGCAGCAGGGGTTTTACCCTGTCCACCAGCTGCTAGGCACATGGGCTTCCCATGTAAGGACAACATCAAAGGCTGTGAGAATTTCTCCAGTGCTAACTTCAGCTTTGTATAGGAAATGTCATGTGCATGTGCAAGGAGATGGACACACAAACAAACAGCACATAGTGCACTTGGGTATCGATCCTGCTGTCTGGACTCCATTATCTGTATCTCTGTCTGTGTCTGCTGGTGCCAGGATAGTAGAGCCTAAGTTCCAATTAAATGTCATCATCCTGGTAATCATCAAGCACATGAGTCATTATCTACAAATGAGAGCCGGCCTAAACTGAGGAGACATCAGAGGTCATCAATTCCTCTCTAGTCTCAGATTCTGGCCAAGGAGATGTTTGTTTGCTCCAGACTTACGTTTGGATGATCCCATCTCCACAGTATCCACTTCCAGAGACGTACACAAGCGCAGGGGAGGGCTCGCTCTCCTCCGGCCCGGACACAACTACCACCTGGTAGGTGTATGTGGTCCTGTTGTTCAGCTCCCTGCAAGGCAGGAGGAAACGGGAAGGTATCAGTACAACAAAGGCAGTAGCAAAGGGCAGAGAAGGAGGCCCAGATATGGGAGTTGGCTGCCAAAAAAAGCAAGTTTTAGTTAAGTCAGGTCCACAGCATATTCCTGTCTCATTGTGATGGGATTCATTTTTGGATGGGCATCTTTTTCTTGTAAGCACACTCAGAGCTACCTGTGTCCATGCACAGCTCTGCAATAGGTGCCACTCCTGACTATTTGGCAGCTGAACTCTTTGCAGTTGAGTGTGCTGCTGCCTACATCTATCCCTGCTGCAGAGCTGGCACTGCACTGACACCATGCCAGGGTATCAGTCCTCACCATGCACATGGGAACAGTAACAGAGGTACTGACAGTTGATAGCACTGCAGCATCTGAGAAACCAGTCCTGTGCTTCACTGTGTTAGCCTCTGAGCGTTCTGCCCCTGTCTCTCCATGGCAGGGACAGTGTCACCTGCAGGTCTGTGGCACAGTACCTTTAGGGAGCTTAAAGTCTCCTGTAAACACTGATTATGTCCTCAACAGCCCTGATCTCAATCCAGCTGCAGCTGGGGCCAGTGGGAATTTCCTACTGATTGAAGACAGAATTGGACTGGGGATGTTTCAGAGGCAGGTAAGTTCATTCTCTACTTTGCATACAGGTATTAAACCAACAGAGTTAAAAGGAAGAGCACAGAAAATAGAACCTACAGCACTGCATCACAGTATTAGCACGGAAATAGAATCACAGAATCATAGAACTGTTGAGGTTGGAAGAGACCTTTGAGATCATCACACCCAACCACTTGCCTAGAGCTCACAAACAGTCATGGGAAGATTTAACAAACTGTTACATATTTATGCAAAGCCATAATTACTTCAACCCTGTGCAGCTGTAAATCAGGAATCTTTATATATATATATATATATATATATATGCAATACAGAAATAATAAAGAGCTTAACATAAATGTTTAGCTCTTTCACAGTGTCTTTTACATTATCAGAGCTCAAAGTCTTCCATAGAGAAACTCATTTCCATCGTCCTCATTGTGCCTATTTGTAAAGCCATGGAGTGGTGATGGCAAAGTGATTTGCTTGAAGTCATCAATCAGGCTAATTGCCGAGCCCAGGACACAACCCAGCTCTTTCCTAACTCACTCCAGTCCTCTGCTTACTCACTCATATTGCCCCAATTACTGACAGTAATACACATGTCCTTTTGTCACGGGAACTCAGTCAAAACACATGTATTAATGAAGTGTGTACTACACAGCGAGATGTCTGCTACACAGAGCAACAAAGCCACCGAAGCAGATATCAATGGGCTGTAGTTCCTGAAATCTTCAAGTTTGTGAAGTAACTATCACCTTACAACATCCATTAAATTAACAAGCATGCCTTCAACTCCAATATCACATTTTATGTTTCACAACAAGGCTGTTCCTCACGGATACTCCACCTGCAAAATAGCTGCCACTGAAAGAACTGCATGGAAAGCGCACTGGGATTTGGTTCTTTGTTACTAAATCGGAAATAGGAGTGGAACTCGGTGGGAAGGGACTTTTTACAAGGGTTGTAGTGATAGGATGAGAGGGAATGGATTTAAGGATGAGAGGGAATGGATTTAAGCATGAGGAGGGAAAAGTTAGGCTGGATATTAGAAAGAAATTCTTTGCAGTAAGAGTGGTGAGACAATGGAACAGCTTGCCCAGGGAGGTTTGGATGCCCTCTCCCTGGAGGTGGCCAAGGCCAGGCTGGATGAGGCCTTCAGCAACCTGGCCTAGTGGGAGGTGTCCCTGACAATGGCAGGGGCATTGGGACTAGATGATCTTTATGTCCCCTCCAGCCCAAATCATTCTATGAATCTACTAACGAAAGCAAAACACAACTGCTTCTTCAGCTGACTCCAGTCACCAGTAGTCTGTAGCTCCTATTAGGTAAGATGGAGGATTCAGGCAGCACAAAACTGTCTCAATTCACTTACAGACTGGGCAGACATCTACCCAGATACTGCTGTGAGTGCTTGTTTGAAATGAAAATTTAAGGAATAGAATCATAGAATCATTTTGGTTAGAAAAGACCTTTAAGATCATCGAGCCCAACCATTATCTAACTCTACCAAAAATGTCACACTTCAGACATTGGGACCTGCTTAAAACAACTGTTTTGAAGAACAAGGAAGAGAGAAAGAATAAAAGAAAGAAAGAAGAGTAAAATTACAGGAATTAACTGAAGTGGCCAAACACATGCTGGTGTATAACACTGAGGGTTTCCTCTAGATTTCAGACCCAGATAAATCCACTTCTTCAGATGGGAAGTTTCTGCTGTAGACTGATGAAATGAAAGCAGAGGCAAGCTTTAGTTATTGAAGAGCAGTTATTTCTCAAGTCCCTTCTAAAAACCATTCATAAAATATTTAAGATTGACAAACATACTTGCAGAAATGTGGATTTTGTCACTGGGGATCTGCTAACCACAAGAAAGGTTCAATTCTTAGAAAAGGCTGTTAACAAATGAGCAGTTTGAGCAGCTGTAACAGCTACAAAACAACTGAATGCACGCTGCTTTCAGATGCTCTGAGAGCACAGGGCTGGAGTGTGAAACAGGAGTTTTCAGATGCTGATTTTCTCTGTGATTTCCTCTGGTGCCCAGAGGGGATGGGCAGGCATTGGGCTAGGAACAGCATGTGTGTCTCTTAGCATGTTTCAGTGGGTGGGAGTGTTTGTGTATCTCTGTGTGTACATGCAAGCAAGTGGGAAACGGGAAAAGTTCACATCTGTTCATGTGCAGGGTGGGAAGCTGGCAGAACATGATGGGATAAGACACAGAACTAAATGAAGCAGGGGAGAGAATACAGAGTTTATGAATTAGGTGACTGGAGATGAATGTGTATGGGAGTCAATAAGACAGAAAACTGGAAATGGAAGTTATTAGGAGGGGAGAAGTCTGGAATAGTTAATTGTAAGGATGGTGAAGCACAGAATCACAGAACAATGGGGGTTGGAAGGGGCCTCTGAAGATCATTGAGTCCAACTCCCCTGCCAGAGCAGGATCACCTAATGAAGGTCACATAGGAGCAGGTGAAAGAAAAGTACTGTCTGGGGAGAAGACCCTGTGGACATGGAGAATAGTGATCACTGGCTCTGGGGCAGTGGGCTTCAGTCTAATCCTGGCACCTGCCACACACCTGGGAGGGAGAGCCCTGCTCAAACATGGAAAGCACTTTGAGAAATGAATATCTTGTGACATCTCACAGTTTAATGACACGTAAAAAGGCCATTTCTTCTCCAAAAGAGAAGGTGAACATCTGTACAGCCTGGAATCCCCTAGAATCACAGGGTTGTTGAGGTTGGAAGAGATCTCTATGATCAGCAAGTCCAACCACTGACCCAGCATGGCCAAATCCACTACTAAACCATGTCCCTCAGCACCACAGCTACACAGTTTGGGTACAAGACAGCTATGAAGTTATTGATGCTCACAATATCCCATGAGATATGAACATAAAGTCCTTGTCTTAGATTAAAATGTAGACAGGAAAGGGAAGACAAATGCCTGGAGATATACAGTTCCTGTAAAGCCACAGCAGAACTGGAAGCCAGATATGGTCTCCAGACCCATACGATAGCCATAGGGTGAATCCTCTCCATTCTCATCACAGCTCCCCTTTCAGGCAGTACAGTTGAGAGCAACCTGGAGCTTCTCAACCTTCCCCACCCTGGGGATGGCAGAGAAGTCCCAGGCTTTCACACAGAGGGCATCATTGACAAACCAGCCATGCCCAGAGCAGATCAGAAATAGGAGGCAATCGGAGCTGGAGATACACTTGCACTGGAGCACTAGAAAGCCACCTCAGAAACTCCAATGAAACCCACTGCGCTTTCAGCTCACCCTTGCTTGATGAAACTAGTGGCAAAATCCTGACTGAGCTGGATGTGGAATTTCACATCTCAGCAACTGGAACCTGAGATACTTCTGAACTGTTTAATGTATCCTATTGGCAGCAACTGAGAGTTTCAGCATTCCTTCACAATACCCACATCTTGGAAAAACAGAGCTGCTAAAGGGACTCAATGTGCAGTACTGTGGGCAGTGATCCAGTACCACAGTGAGGGAAAGAGGGAGGAATGCAGGAACAAAGGGGAAGCAAACAACAAAAAAAGGAAACACAAAAGGCAGTTTATTCTCTCCTATAGAGTTGTAGGGCAACAAGGTGGATATTAGATTGTGTCTGGAGATGTCAGCCAAACAAATGTGCTCCAAGCGGTGACAAAAGTGTGATTTTTGACCAGGTATTGTCCCTCCCACCTTCCCTGGGAGCTGACAGCACAGGAGCGGCGACAGCACAGGAGCGGCGACAGCGCGCTCGTTCCGCTCTGCTGTCAGACAGGTCCAACACACGGCGGCTTCCCGCGATGCTCCTTAAGGAAGCGAGCGAGGAGAACATCTTTAACATCAAGGATGTGAACAAACACTCTTTTAAATTTATATCTATGGTCTTTTAATGACCTTTTCGAGAAGTGAGTAAGCCGCATTGATCGCAGCAGCTTCCGCCCGTGGGGCAGCGGTCCTATTAAAAAGCAATGACTCAAGCCCTCTGCTCAGAGGGGGAATTAGGACGTGCTGTGTGAAATACCACGAGGGCAACTTCCCTGTCTGCTCTGGCGAGTGACAGATCCAGGGTCAGAGGTATAAACCCCTCTAATTCTTTTCCTGTTTTTACTGGGGAGTTTGGGCAGTTGAGTTAAGCTTGCTGCGTTCCCCAGGCAAGAGACCTCTGCCTTCAGTTGGGGTGTTCTGTAAAACTTGCAGGGAAAATTATACCTCTGGGAAGTCGCTTTCTACTCAGACCAAGGTGGGTTTAAAGGATCACTGAATTTACAGGAGCAACACACAGGCCCTTGAGTGCCAGAAGACCTGTAAGGGCTGATGCATCCCCAACCACATCTGCTCTGTGCCCACCGCAGGGCTCCGGCATCTGAGGACCCAGCACACACTTCAGATGCCCCAAAAGCACTGAGGGAAAGCAAACATCCCATTCCTCTCTCTCTACTCCAACGACATATATGTTTTTCCTACTAGAAATGACAGCAGGGAGGGTTTTCATACAGCAGACTTGTTTCCAGCAAAACTGAAAATATCCTTAAGGCTGATCCCAGCTTCTTCCCTGTGAAAACACGAAGCGATGGAAGTCAACATTGTTCCTGTTATTTAAGGACAAGGTTGTAGGTATCCCAAATTAAATTCTGGCTGTCACAGGCAGTGTCGTGTGAAACAGGCAAATTCCACACATCAAAGGTCCTCATGCAGGCCCCTTCTTTCTTTGACCTTACATAGCCACCAAACTCTTGAGCCAAAAGACAACAATTCCTGGACAGCTCTCCACAGTCCAGAACAAGCCCTGGTCTGCCAGCAATGTCCTCGTTTCCCTCTAACACTGTCACCTTTGCTCTTCTTCTCTAGCAAGGAAACCTTGCTGAGCAAAACAGGAAATGTGCTGGCAGCAAACAGCAAGAACCTCTCATCTTCACTTGTTGCAATGCTTTCAGTCAGCTGCTCAAGGAGGACTGAATACAGACACACACAGAGAAGGCGAAGTTCTACACCATCTCCCATCATATCCTCTGCAGCCTGGAGCTGTCCAGTCCATCTCGACATGCTGCTCACAATCACTGAAATACCCAACATCATTTACAGAGGTCCTGAACAGCCTCAATGTCCCTTAACTCAGTGAAGAAGCACTTGCAGTGCTCAGACATGGTTAAAGCTCCCAGGCCAGGGCAGGGAACTGTGTTTCCAGCAATGAGTAGCAAATTCTTCATTGGGACATGGAGAGTGGGTCATGAAACTGCACTGAGATTTACCTCTCAGCAGTACCACCATGGTGTTTGCAGGCTTCTCCATCTTCAGGCGCTCTAAAAGCAATTGATAAAGAGTAACCCAGGGGATGAGGTGGCTTTAGGACAACCGGAATAGATCTGCTCCCCAGCTGCCGACCTCTCTCCTGTATTGCCGCTGGTCGTACAAATCCAAGTGCTTCTATAGAATCAGAGAATGCATTGGGTTGGAAGGGACCCTCAAAGCTCATCTTGTCCAACTTCCCTGAAAGTCAGCAGAGATATTTTAAACTATATCAGGTTGCTCAGTGCCCCATCAAGTTAGATCTTGAATGTCACCAGGGATGGGGCCTCCACCACACCTTTAGGGAACCTGTTTCAGTATTTAGCACTCTCATTGTAAAGAACTTCCTCCTTATGTCTAACCTACATCTACCCTGCTTCAGTTTCACACCAATGCCTCTCATCCTATCACTACAAAGCCTTGTAAACAGTCCCTTCTCAGCCTTCCTGTAGGTCTCCATCAGGTATTGAAACACTGACATAAGGTCTCCCTGGAGCCTTCCCTTCTCCAGGCTGATCAGCCCTAACTCTCTCAGCCTCTCTTTGTAGGAGAGGTGCTCCAGCCCTCTGACCATTTTTGTGGCTCTCCTCTGGACCTACTCCAGCAAGTCTGTGTCCCTCTGTTTTCTTCTTGTACCTCCTCTCTCACACACACTCCCCCTCACTTTGCCTTCCCTTCTTTTAATATAAACGGTATGAGAAGCATGGCAGAAGATAATGAAGAGAATTCCTGCCTGGCTGTGCAGTCAGGAGAGAGGAGAAGTGGGATGCTGTAAACAAAGAGGGATGTCAAAAATCCCCAGCTCTGGCTGTTTTTTCAGCTGCAGTCCGATCTCTGCCTGTTTGGATAAGCCCAGCCACATGGCAGGTGCAAAAGCCTCAAAACAAGTCTCCAGCCTCTCTCTCAGACACTGAGCTGACTCAGGAGATATAAATGCCCAGGAAGCAGTCTTGGAGAGGCTTTTCTCTCTACCCTGATGAGATAAGATCCAACAGGGGTGTTGAGTTTGCCCTCTGGCTTTTTTGTGATTTCTGTGTTTCAGAGAACATCAGAGCAGGGGAGTGAAAGTACTGAATGGTCAGCTCATGGGATGGATGGGAGAGTGGAGACTGTACAGTAGATTTGTGCTCCTAAACTCAGCTCAAGCCTGAACTGGGTATTTCCAAGGAAGAATGACAGAGCAGCCAATGACCTGAAGAGATAATTTCAGCTGAATATTTGGTGGGGATGTTCTGTACCATGAGGTGGCCCTGCTAGCTAAGCCCAGTCACACCATCCAGAGCACGGGCATCAAGACAATGCCCAAACTCAACTTTTTCTTCTGAATGTATCAGGAAGGTATTTCTGCTAACACCTCAACCAAACCTCTTACCCACTCGTGCAATACCATGCAGGCTTCATGTATTTGAGATTGAAGTCAAAGGTTGAGAGATCCAGTCTCTGAGGAAAAGGAAAACACTCTTTGCTCCATGAGATACTTTTACAAACCATAAATGCCACCACCTCTCATAATCACCACAAAATCAAACCAATTGGTCCACAGCTCTGCTCTCACTTACACTGCCATAAATCTCACGCAACTTTAGACCTCAGTGAAATACTCCAGGTTTAAACCACTGCAACTCAGCTGCTCATCTGCTCCTCTGAGTTGTAAATACGTGTTCTTGCTCCTCAGACCAGCTCCCTGCCTGTGCAAGATGCCCTGGTGCAGGACCACACGCCTGGCTATAGCCCTTCTGCTCTGAAATTCAGGCCTTTCAACATCCTGAATGAAGAAGAAACATAGAGTAGCAAACATATATATATATATACATATATATATGTATATATACACACACAAGTAATTAACTCCAGCAGGCTTTGATATCATCATCCAAGCATTTGCCCTGGTACCAATTTAAAACACAGTAGCACATTTAATAAAAACCAAAGTTGTAGCAAAGCCTCAAAGATATTTCTTGGGTTGTGTCTAAGGAAAAAAAAACGAAACAAAAAACCAAAACAAACCCTAAATGTCAACAGACAATTTTCTGCTTTTCATGTTTACATAACAACAACAAAAATAATGGATTTTTAGGGTGGATGATCTAAAATAAAGGATCTAAACGAGACTGAGTTACAAATAAAACTCAATAAAGTCAGTCCTGGGATAAAGTCAATCTCGGAGGCTCAGGGCCTCATGTGGTTGTTTGCACTAGACAGGCAATTTCATAGCAGCACACAGGTTAAGTGTTGGAGCACCTGGTTGCCATTAGAAGCCAGGAAGGAGGAGAAAATCTGTTGTGTTTGCTTCTTCACTGCTGTGATCAGACCCTGAGCTGAGACAGGAGAGCTTCTCCACATGGAGCTCAGATGCCAGAGGAGGGAAGGTGGCAGGGTCTGACTGAGGAAGGAAAGATCTGAGAGATGCAGAAAGCCGTACTTCCAACCAGTGGAAGGCAGCCCTTGTCTGTTGATTTCAAGGGAATGGTGCCAGTATCCACCACCTGAGAACTGGGCTCCGGTGTGCTGACGTGGTAGGGAGAAAGCAGTAACAGGATGATCAGACAGGTTAGGACAGGTTAATTGCTTTAAAGGCCATCACCATTGTCACAGGTGAACCTCTGCCTGTTGCATCGTGCCTCTGGATAAGCACTGCCTGATTACTCACACCATTAACAACATCCCAGTTGTGCCATGGCTTTTCCATACAGGACCACCAGCAGCGGCATCCGTGTGGGCTCCAGCACTGGTTCAGACCATAAGGCAGGAGAAATACCTGATGGAAACCCTGCACAGGGTCTGGGACGTCAGTAACTATCCCTCAACCTTCACACATCAATTAGTCATTGCTGGGGCTGGGAGGATTTTTGCTGTTACCCACTTTGCCAGGCTTGGCTCAGCCAGCAGGCAGAAGGCTCTCCCCAGTTTTGGGTCATCAGCTTGGCAGAATAACTTTCTTCAGCTACTCTGCATCCAGCTTCAAACTCTAGGATTTCCTTTCAACAGGCATGAGCCAAGACCCAATTTTCAGAACTTAATACCCTCCTGTTTCTACATAATCCCACCAAAATGGTAAACAGAGCCATGGGAGCAGACACTATGCAAAGGCTCCTGAAGGCAGTGGAAGTTATTATGTGCATTTTCAGTAGGGTTTAGATTGGGCCCCAAGCTAACACAGATGTTTGCAGTTTTCTCTGGTTTCACCTCTGCCATCCCTCCGGTCCAAAACTCTGCTTCAGAAGGTAAGGGCATGAGGGGCCATGGCGCTCCTGGGGAGCTGCTCCTCAGGAGAAGGGAGGGAGTCTCTCCCTACATGCATGCATGTGTGAGAGAGACCTATGTGATGTCACACATGCCACAGAGCAGAGCATGGAGGGATGGGTGAGGAGATGAGGTGACTATTCCAAAGGAACCTTTTGTCATTTTCCTCCACAGGGGCTCTGTGTTTCACCTTAAACCACATCAGATTATGAGAAATCCTCCTAGCTGGTCTCCACTGGGATCTTTAATGGTTTAATAACTGAACATTACTGAACATACTTCCACTAGCCTCCTTCTAAAATCCCATCATGGGCTAATTTCCTCTATTGTCATTACATCTGCAACTGGTCTTACATTAAAAAAAATAAAACCTGTGAATAAATGATCTGGTTTACTGCTCTCAGATCTCAGGGACAGATTTTTAGTAGTGGCTGATAATGAGTGGTCTCTAATTCCAGGCACCCTCTCTAGGGTACAATTAGCAAAGAAAAATGAGCTTTATTTCCATTTTACCCCACCTATCACAAAAAGCTCCAGGAAAACGCTGGAACTGGGGCATCAGCAAGGAGATTGTAGGATCATTAAGATTGGAAAAGACCTCAAAGGTCATCAAGTCCAACCTTCTATCCACAACCACTAGACCATGTCCCAGAGTGCCATGTCTACTCATTTTTTGAACACCTCCAGGGATGGTGATTCCACCACCTCACTGGGCAGCCTGCTCCAAAGCCTGACCACTCTTGCAATGAAGAAATTCTTCTTATCCAACATAAACCTCCCCTGGCACAGCTGGAGGCCATTACCTCTTGTTCTGTCATTAGGTACTTGGGAGAAGAGGTAACTAATGACAGGATGCCCAGTTTCACCGCCAGGGAAAGTCTAGGCTCGAGGTGAGGAGAAAGTTCTTCTACAGAGAGAGTTGCTAGCCATTGGAATGTGCTGCCCAGAGGGGTGGTACAGTCACCATCCCTGGAGGTCTTCAAAAAGGATTGGATGTGGCACTTTAAGCTATGGTTTAGTAGTCATGAGATCGTGGGTGATAGATTGGAGTTGATGAGGTCTTTTCCAACCTATTGATTCTATGATTCTATGATTTAAGAAGATCCTGGCCAGAAAGATTAAGATCAAGTCCGAGTGAAGCAAGCACACCATGGGCTCACTGTGTTGCACACCCTGGGCTCACTGCATTGCACACCATGGGCTCACTGTGTTGCACACCCTGGGCTCACTGTGTTGCGCACCCTGGGCTCACTCCATTGCACACCATGGGCTCACTGCATTGCACACCCTGGGCTCACTGCGTTGCACACCCTGGGCTCACTGCGTTGCACACCCTGGGCTCACTGCATTGCACACCTTGGGCTCACTGCATTGCACACCCTGGGCTCACTGTGTTGCACACCCTGGGCTCACTGTGTTGCGCACCCTGGGCTCACTGTGTTGCACACCCTGGGCTCACTGCGTTGCACAACCTGGGCTCACTGCGTTGCACACCCTGGGCTCACTCCATTGCACACCCTGGGCTCACGGTGTTGCACACCCTGGGCTCACTGCATTGCACACCATGGGCTCACTCCATTGCACACCCTGGGCTCACTGTGTTGCACACCCTGGGCTCACTGCATTGCACACCATGGGCTCACTCCATTGCACACCCTGGGCTCACTGCATTGCACACCCTGGGCTCACTGCATTGCACACCATGGGCTCACTGCATTGCACACCCTGGGCTCACTGCGTTGCACACCCTGGGCTCACTCCATTGCACACCCTGGGCTCACTGTGTTGCACACCCTGGGCTCACTGCATTGCACACCATGGGCTCACTCCATTGCACACCCTGGGCTCACTGTGTTGCACACCCTGGGCTCACTGCATTGCACACCATGGGCTCACTGCGTTGCACACCCTGGGCTCACTCCATTGCACACCATGGGCTCACTGCGTTGCACACCCTGGGCTCACTGCATTGCACACCATGGGCTCACTCCATTGCACACCATGGGCTCACTGTGTTGCACACCCTGGGCTCACTGCGTTGCACACCATGGGCTCACTCCATTGCACACCCTGGGCTCACTGTGTTGCACACCATGGGCTCACTCCATTGCACACCCTGGGCTCACTGTGTTGCACACCCTGGGCTCACTGTGTTGCACACCCTGGGCTCACTGTGTTGCACGCCCTGGGCTCACTCCATTGCACACCCTGGGCTCACTGTGTTGCACACCCTGGGCTCACTCCATTGCACACCCTGGGCTCACTGTGTTGCACACCCTGGGCTCACTGCATTGCACACCATGGGCTCACTCCATTGCACACCCTGGGCTCACTGTGTTGCACACCCTGGGCTCACTGCATTGCACACCATGGGCTCACTGCGTTGCACACCCTGGGCTCACTGTGTTGCACACCCTGGGCTCACTGTGTTGCACGCCCTGGGCTCACTGTGTTGCACACCCTGGGCTCACTCCATTGCACACCCTGGGCTCACTGCATTGCACACCATGGGCTCACTCCATTGCACACCCTGGGCTCACTGTGTTGCACACCATGGGCTCACTCCATTGCACACCCTGGGCTCACTGTGTTGCACACCCTGGGCTCACTGTGTTGCACACCCTGGGCTCACTGTGTTGCACGCCCTGGGCTCACTCCATTGCACACCCTGGGCTCACTGCATTGCACACCATGGGCTCACTCCATTGCACACCCTGGGCTCACTGTGTTGCACACCCTGGGCTCACTGTGTTGCACGCCCTGGGCTCACTCCATTGCACACCCTGGGCTCACAGTGTTGCACACCCTGGGCTCACTGTGTTGCACACCCTGGGCTCACTCCATTGCACACCATGGGCTCACTGCATTGCACACCATGGGCTCACTCCATTGCACACCTTGGGCTCACTGCATTGCACACCATGGGCTCACTCCATTGCACTCCATGCAATGAGACACCTAAAAGGCTTCTGTCTTGTTTGTCATTGTATCCCGCAAGGCATTAAGGACAGAATGGATATTTTAGTCTTACTGCAGCGTGGATTTCAAATCCATGCCTGTTTGAGTGCAGCTCCAAATTGAACTGAGACTTGGAATTTATTTCCTAGAAAAATGTAGTCAAATAAAATGCCCAGGAAATGATCAGGCCAAGAGTTCAGTGAAAGTAGCTGAAAAAAGCTGTACTGGCTGACACTGCTGGTAAAAAGGTAGGTAACACATTTCTGCCTCTTCTGCGGTATTTGAGGCTCACTCCAAGTTTTACAAGAGAGTTATTTTTAAGTCGTTGCATAACACATGTCTGTCCAATATTTCTTCCCTCAATCAAGCAAAGAAAATACATTTGTTATTCCTGGGAGATTTCTGGTGCTTCTTATCTTATTTAGAGCCCAAAATAAAGACGCACACAAGAAGGCAAACATCAGAGAGGAATTATTATCCATGAGATAATGCACAGCCTAATTTACCACATATCTGAGACTGTTTCACCTGCAATAAATTATTTTGCCCAGCTGGAAAAGTCCTGTTTGACCTTCATTCTTCTTTTCATGCAGCTGAAAACTCTGCTACTACATCTAGGTCGCGAGTTCAAATTCCACCCTGGCTGGGAGTGATTAAATATATCAATTTCTAATAGTATCTATTTGGCTAATAATAGAACAGCTGTTAATGCTCACTTTTATTTTCCTTTTTTTTTTTTTTTTTTTTCAGGGATCCTTGCATATGGCTAAGTTGTATTCTGCAGATCTGATCTCTCCAACCCCTGTGATTCTCCGTATAGCCCAGAAGGTACATTGGAGCTGTGAATCCAATGTAGCAGCAGACCTTGGGGAGGAGTCCCTGGCTGGAGCAGAGCTGGCACAGACAATCCCCAAGCAGAGCATCTCTCCCTACATGGAGCAGTCCTTCTTTTCTGGCCCTTCCCATGCTCTTGGGCCATTTATCTGAGAGGCAGCTGGGGGTCATTCAGATCAATCCAACCTTTTCATGTCAGTTGATGAAAAACTCAACATGAGCTGGCAATGTGCACTTGCAGCCCAGAAGGCCAACCATATCCTGGGCTGCATCAAAAGCAGTGTGACCAGCAGGATAAGAGAGGTGATTCTGCCCTTCTACTCTGCCCTCATGAGACCTCACCTGCAGTACTGCATGCAGTTCTGGGTGTCCCCAACACAAGGACATCGCACTGCTGGAGTGGGTTCAGAAGAGGCTGTGGAGATGATCAGAGGGCTGGAGCACCTTCCCTATGGGGACAGGCTGAGAGAGCTGGGGTTGTTCAGCCTAGAGAAGAGAAAGCTCCAGGGGACCTTATAGAAGCCTTCCAGTACTTGAATGGGGCTTACAAGAAAGCTAAGGAGGAACTGTTTAGAAGGGATTATAGTGATAGAATGAGAGGCAGTGGATTGAAGCTTAAGGAGAGGACTTAGACTGGCTGCTAGGAAGAAATTCTTTACAGTGAGGGTGGTGAGACACTGGAACAGGTTGCCCAAGGAGGTTGTGGGTGCCCCCTCCCTGGAGTTGTTCAAGACCAAGCGGAAGGTGTTTCTGCCCACAGCAGGGGCATTGGAACTGGATGATGTTTAAGGTCCCTTCCAACCCAAACCATTCTATGATTCAAAGACAGGGCCAGGCTGAAAACTTCCTCTGGGCTGCCCTGCCTCAGGAGCACAAAAGTACGGAGGTTTAGACCTGCCCTTACTACCTTATTGTTGCATCATGTGCAGCCGAGCCAGAACAGGAGCTGCGGAGCGTGTCAAGCGCCAGCTCTAGTTACAGCCTTACATAAGAAACCGCAACAGCGAAGAATCACAAATCTATCACTACAGCTGGCACCGCACGGCGTCTTCACACAGGCTTAGCAGAAAAGCTGCCTACTGAATGGGCACACGTTGTCAAATTGTTCTTTCTCTTCTCCAGGGCAGGGTTCAGGCAATTTGGCAGAGGGTGGCAAGGGAAAAAATTGCTCTATCTGTTCTGCGTGTGGGGTCAGGAAGCAGGTTTTACTGTTTTGCAGAGCTAACCTGGCACCTCTAATGAAGGAAGAGAGGAAGGAGAGAAGCCATCAGCACGTGACTTCCAGCTGTCAAGTCACATCAGCCAAGTGGAGCCGTACAGTCCCGAGAGCTGGACACTGCTAGCCTCCAAACTGTAACTGGGAGCTCTCTGAAAGAAGGCACCTGCTGTGCTTCTTCCCTGGAAGACCCAGCACTCTACCAGCAGCTATAAATAATGACAACTGCCACCTTGGTACTTTGCATCACAATGTATGTGAAGGAAAGATGCACAACAGGAGATGGAAAAGAAGTGTTTTGCTCTTCCTGGCTTCCCCAGCCCGTGGTGTGGAGCAGGTGTACATGATCCTGTCTGGCACGGGGAGCAGGATGAGCCAGCCCTGCTGCCTCCTTGCCCAGTCCCACCTTTCTGCTGCCATGCAAGTCAGAGATGAGGCTACGCTGTTCAGGAAGGGGATGTTGGTGGTGAAGATGCTGCTGGGTGGAGGACTCTGCTTTCTACCACCACTGTGCCTCTGTTAGGGTCAGATGAGCCTATGGCCAGTTTCCCACTTTAGGAAGGGAAGGTCTAGAACAGGCAGCTCTCCTTTACTTTTTGATTCTTTCTTCACGGGAAATTTTAAGATGATTAAGCATTTTAAGGGGCCTCTAAGGGAGACTTGGACAGACTTTTTAGCAGGGCCTGTTGTGACAGGACAAGGGGTGATATGTTTAAGCTAAAAGAGGGAGATTTAGACTAGAGAGAAAGCAGACATTTTTTTATGCTGAGGTTTGTGGCCCAGGCTGCCCAGAGTGATGGTAGATGTCCCATCCCTGAAACCATTCCAGGTCAGGTTGTCTGAGACTCTGAGAAACCTGCTGTAGTTGCAGATGTCCCTGCACACTGCAGGAGTGTTGGACTAGATGGCCTTTAATGCTTCCTTCCCACCCAAATCAGTCTATGATTCTATGAAACAGGGCAATCAATACTGACTATATGAGGAAGAAGCTGACAACACAGTCAAGGGTAGAGGAGGGCTCAGTGAGGCATGAAGACATATAATGCTTTCCAGCAGAACTGCAGAGCCTTCACTGAGCTCCAGGACTGCTACACAGTCCTACACCAGCTGAATATTAGCCTTTAGAGCATTGCCAAAACTGACCACAGGCAGCTCTGATACACTCAAAGCTCTTCACTGACACATGGAGGTTTTCAGACAGCGACCACAGGGCCACTGATCCACCTGGGAAACTAAGGTCAGAGAGAAACAAATCAAAACATCGTTAATGTGAGAACCCTGGATAAAGAGCTAAACAAGAACTGTGAGTGTAGCACTGTACTTGAAACTGGAAGTTATAGGGGCAAGAGAAATCTGGTGGGACTCAAGGGTGTTTGGTGGTTGCTTCTTAGGAAAGCTCAAAATAGCTTTGTCTGTTCAGTTCTGCAACCTAATGATAGGGAAGCTCTTAGGAATGAGCAAGAAAGTATGAATAAGGGAAAATCTGTTCATGTTGAAGCTTGGTAAAAGCATTTGCTCTGGAGATGAGCTGTAAACTTTCACATGACTGCAGATAGGGATCTGTAATATATTACAGGAGAGAAATAATATGGAGAATTATGTAATTGTGGGAAAGAATCTCCTAGATGCAGACTACAGAATGAATGCTTTTAAGGGTGCTGTAAGGTGTGAGAGCAGGCATCAAATACTTGGAGACTCAACAAGAGATGGCACTATTCTGCATTTCTAGTAGCTGTAATAAGTTGGACTGAAAGATAAATTCAAATGGAAATGTCTTACAGGTATCTCTTTGAGGTTAACTAGCAAACATCTCCTGCAAATAAAGGTTTGAACTCCTAAAGTCTAAGTAACTACTAAGTAACTCTAACTCCTAAAGTCCTTGGAGAACACAGAACTGAAGAATAGGCCCAGTAGATGCAGAGAAGAAAAGAGTTATAATGTAGAAATGACTGTGAACCATCAATGGGATGGATGTATACACACAAAAAAGCATATGAGGTGCTTGCACGCATCAAGGCAAGGCAGTGCCAGGGTAGCTGGGTATGAATTCATGCACAAGGACATCTGGAGTACCACATCCAGTTCTAAAGCCTGTTGGGAACCCAGATGTGTAGCGTGCTGACATCACACAGACAACCTAGCAGCTCTTGCAGATAAATCTGGGCACGTGAAGTGCTTTCTTAACATTTCCGTCCAATCTTAGATACTCCCCAATATTTCCTGGCATATCAAGAGAGGTTTGGCACAGTAACTGCGGAGGAGGGGAGAGCAGAGGATGGTGATAATGTGGGCTTCAGCTCTTGGTGTCAGGAGAACATCCACCCAGTGATCTGTATCTTGTTTGGGTGGAAATATGGTGTTAATTATCCTCATGACAGATGGATCTGGCAATTCATTTCAGCTGCTTTAGATCATACATTCCTCTGGCTGGTAGACCTTCAGAAAATAGAGAAATAGATCTTCAAGATGAAGGAAGGAATGCCATAATAAGGACAGATGTTGCCTTGAAATATTAGTGATGCATTCAGCAGACTTAGGTTTACATACCATCACTGTGATACTCAAAGTTTTCCAGTTCTCTGCTCAGCTGGGCCTGTGTTATACAAACACAGCCTACCTAGTCAGGTCAGGGGCTAAAAGGCACACCAAAAATTAGCTGGAATGAATTATTGCTCGTAATGATTTGCCACTGCTGATTTTCAAGCCTCTCTGCTTGTTCATATTTGTAGGAATTCACCAAATATTTCACACTCTCTCAGACTCAGACCTGATTTCCATCTCCTTCAACTACATCCAGAAAAAAATTTCTCTCCTGTGAGGGTGCTGGAACCCTGGAGCAAGCTATCCAGAGATGTTGTAGAGTGTCCTTCTCTGGAGAGATTCCAAAAGCAGCTGGACATTGTGATCCTGAACAACCTGCTGTGGGTGACCCTGCTTTAGCAGGGGGGTTGGACTGGGTTATCTCCAGAGGTCCCTTCCAACCCCCATGACGCTGGGACTCTGTGAGATGTCTGACAAGTCACTTACATGGCCTTCCAACTGGATACCAATAACAAATGGCAAACACATCTGTGATACAGACTTTGAAACAAACACTTGTTTTGGATAAAGAACAGCGCTGGAGGACATGAAACTCTAAGGACCCATGAACAATGCCACAGCAGCCCTCCAGCTACCTGCAATCACAATAATGGCGAGTTCCCTATAACTCTGCCATCACTCCAGGAAGCCCTGGTAGGATCTGCACTCCACCATCTGAGGTGTGAAGTGCAAGCACAGTAAATGACATGGGCTTTACAGCCTTATCACTGGTGGAACTCCAGACTCCAACTAAACACTTAAAAATGTTGTGTTTGCTTAAACAGCTGTAGCTAGATGGCAAGTGATCCCCTCCAGCTGAGCAACAGAAAAGGATCAGGCATAGAACATAGGTGCAAAATATCCAAACCTGAGTACAAATACACATTCTCTGTATGAGCAAATGCAAGCTTCATTCTCAGTCTCTCTTTTTTCCTTTCTTTTCAAGCATGAATTCAGTATCTCTAGGTATCACTTAAGTACTAAAGCTCTAGTCAGTGCAGGAATGGCTCAGACACATACCTCACAGCTCCACATACTTGTTTCTCAGTGATGTACAACTCTGCAGACCCAAAACTCATACTAGCTTCATGCTGGGATTCTTTCTAAGGCTATTTTGGTCGGTGCCTTTGTCTTAAAAAAGCCTACAGGTTAACACCACAGACGACTCAATTCACCACGTTTTGAGGTTTCCTACAAAGTCTGTGGCAGAAAAGTTGGGAAAAGTTCCAATTCTTGGAAACTTTTCCAGTTATTCTGACATCTTTCCAAAACTAACCTCAGTGTCTCTCGGCTTGGCCTGCCGGAGGGGAGAGCACAGACCTCGCCAGCACACCCAGCTGCTCGCTGCTCAGACTCAGCTGCCGAGAGTGCCGTGGGGCTGCTCACCCCAGACTGTCCCAGTGGAATTGGGACCTTACTGTACCTGGTATATCTTCAGGAGAGCATCTCATTGTGAGCACTCACTTCTCACTGAGCTCTTGAGAAACCGGTGGCTGCTATAAACAAATGCAAGAGCAACGGGAGTTTCCAACAGCAGTGATGTGAGCATGGAGGTGCTACAGCAAGGGCAACGTTGTGGCAAAGCAATTGCCATGCTCACCACTGTGACTATCTTGCACATCATTTCTTGAGAACAAGGTACAACCCTCTATATATGAGCACAACCCAAACTTTGGATGAAATTCTGAGCTGAGACTTTGAGAGTTGCAGATGAGGCTCCCTTCCTTATCACTCCCTGCTGTGTGAAGACTCAGCAGTTCTGTTGCTGCACCTGCCCTGACCTCTTTTCTTTTTTATTCCCCCACTGATTTATTTAGCTTTCTGCTCTCTTCCTAGGCTCTGACTCTCATTTTTGTATCACAGATACCAGAAGCTCTGGCTGATCACACTCAGTGGAATTGAGTGTGTTTTGCCTGGTTTCTGTAAGGTCCAGGGATAAGGTCCTGTCCCTTAGAAATGTTTGTTAGGCTCAGCTTCAGCCAAGAGCTGAGATTAAAATTTAGCTTGAGAGCAGAAAGTCTGCCATGATTTTGCATTTCTTAAGAAAAGGTTTCCACTATTCTACTTATTTACTCTCCTCTGTGAAGCACCCAGTGCTGACTAGGCAAGGGCTATCCATTAAAGCTCTCTCTCCTCTCAGCTTGAAGAGAAGTTCCCTCTCTTTGACAGGAAGAAGGCAAGAGAAATTAATTTTTCTTTCAACATCACCACACCTGGGGAAAGGATCTTGCTCACAGATAACAGTGCAAGCAAATATTTCCTTTGGGAGAAAAAGAGAAAGTGAAGATCAAGGTCAGAGAAGGCAAGAGGAAAGATATGTGACTGCCTTCAAAATAACCTTCCACAGAATTTGTGGGGGTGTCGTTTTATTCAGTATGGAAAACATGCAAAAGCACAAAGGAGGGGGAACTGGCTTGGGGCTTACAGGGAGATAAAGGGGCTGCAGAGTCTGGTGGCACCGATATGCTGAATTCCAGCTGTACAGAGTGAGACAAACATGCAGATGAGAAGAGGTCGAGGGAGACTGCATTTACCTCTACACATACTGATAGGTAGGAGCACAGCCCAACACCTCTGCCCCTGACTTCCCTGAAGCACCTTCTCTCCTGCCTGCTTACAGAGTGCAAAGACTGTGGCTAGACATTGCACAAGGTGCTAATGGAAAATTCATCTTGCATTGGCCTCAACCATATAACCACAACCCCATGAAGAGTTTCATCATGTTCGAGGTGTCTCAAGGTATAGGACAACAGCAACTTGGACATCCAATAGCAGCCTGCAAACCTGCCTGACCACCCCTCACCAGGGGCTGTGGAGCAGTGCTGTGCTCATATGCCACTAGGAGAGAAAGTCACCCCACTTTTCAACATTTCAAAGGCAGGCACAAGTCTTGAATCAAACCCAACAATGGTGCTCAAAAATCTGTATCTTTGACTTTTTACTCACTGACTAAAATGCTCATTTCAGCTTTCCATGTGTCCCCCGCAGCTCACTGGTAGCCCTTGGAAAGACACAGAGCCAACCTAAAGGCCAGCTAAATGGGAGGACAGGGCTAGGTGAACTGTGTCAGCCTCCAGGAGCACTCATTTCTGTCTGCTAGTCACACGTAGAACCCAGAAAAACTAAGGAAAATTTTCTGTCTGATTTTTAGCTGGCTACATAACCAGGTGAGATGCACAAACAGGTACAGTAATGTTATCCTATGCTGTTTACTTAGTGATGCACAGAAAGCTGTCATTAATCCCTGGCTACTGATTTAATGACCAGAACACCCTTTCACTTCAGTTAGCTAGAAACTAGAAGAGACCCATGAAATCATAGCAGAAGACAATGGAACAGAACTCAGAATGCAAGCTGTGTTTTGGTTTCCTTCCTCCCTTCCTCCCTCCCTCCCTCCCTCCCTTCCTTCCTTCCTCCTTCCTTCCTTCCTTCCTTCCTTCCTTCCTTCCTTCCTTCCTTCCTTCCTTCCTTCCTTCCTTCCTTCCTTCCTTCCTTCCTTCCTTCCTTCCTTCCTTCCTTCCTTCCTTCCTTCCTTCCTTCCTTCCTTCCTTCCTTCCTTCCTTCCTTCCTTCCTTCCTTCCTTCCTTCCTTTCTTTCTTTCTTTCTTTCTTTCTTTCTTTCTTTCTTTCTTTCTTTCTTTCTTTCTTTCTTTCTTTCTTTCTTTCTTTCTTTCTTTCTTTCTTTCTTTCTTTCTTTCTTTCTTTCTTTCTTTCTTTCTCTTTTCTCTCTTTCTCTCTTTCTCTCTTTCTCTCTTTCTCTCTTTCTCTCTTTCTCTCTTTCTCTCTTTCTCTCTCCTTCTTTCTTTCTTTCTCTTTCTTTCTTTCTTTCTCTCTCTCCTTTCTATTCTTTCTCTTCCTCTTTCTTTCCTTCTTTCCTTCTTTCTTTCCTTCTTTCCTTCTTTCTTTCCTTCTTTCTTTCCTTCTTTCTTTCCTTCTTTCCTTCTTTCTTTCCTTCTTTCCTTCCTTCTTTCCACATTCTGCTATGAGCTCAAAACTGGACCTGTTTCTGTGGGAACTTGTGCTAAGGTATGCAAGTATTTCAAAGCAAACCAGTCCCATTTTCCAAGGAGAGTGGGCCAGGATTCAGGCAAAGATGCTTTCACAGCAAAACCATGGGAAAATTCACCATTTTCCACGTTTCCCATATGCCAATATTCACCTCAAGTCAAGTGCCAGCAATTGTTGGAACAAGGCTACAGCCCAAGAAAGCACTTAAGCACATGCTTAACTTTCAGCACATGAGTAACATCACTGATGTCCCAGGTCTTGTTTGTATAATCACTATTGTTAGTTACCTTGAAGTTTTAAATCCACAGGGGCCATTTGCATCTTCTAAGCTGCATAATTGGGCCATGAAAGGGATGGTAGCTCATAATTACTGAAATGTTAATTAATCATTTTTATTATATTTAAATATGCTTTAGAAGACCATAATGATGTATGCTTCCTTGATATTAGCTGTACTAATTAGATCATCTCTTCTAAATTAGAGTGCAGTTTTCTTAGCAGGTTTCCTTTTATCTGGTGCTCATTTTTCAAAAGACCTTCACGTTGTTCCCACAGATGAGTGAATCACTTCCAGGGAATCATGTTATGCAAAAGATGTTTTTCTTGCTGCTGCAGAGTGCCTTTGGGTAGATTATGGAGCACCTTGAAATCACTAAATATTTTGAAGTTGGACTCTCCTCAACAATCTTGCATTCCTTGAGTAGATGAACATAGCGCAGCTGGGATGGAACTCAGTCCCTACAACAAACCAATGTGTTTGGCATGTTTGCTGCGTTAGAACGACCTCACTCCACCACAATTTGTTTTATTGAAAGCAGAAAATGAAAGTGCCTGAAATACTTTTAGACACCTAAACATGCAAAGTGTATTTTTCCATTCTTCCTTTAGCAGCTAATTGCTGCAGCAGCGCTGAAAGCCATGCTCTCTCCTTCTCCATCAAAATGCTGCTTTCAACTGATTTCTGAAACAATGATGACCATGTTCCTCCAGAGGTCCTCATTTAGGTTATCTTAAACACTTAACTTATCAGAGCTCAGATAGTTTGCAATATCCTTTCTGATTAAGCAAAGCCTGAATTTCACCTCTCTGCACAAGCTGCCCAGAAATTTCTCCCAAACTCCCCATAAAATCTCAGGCTGTTTCACCTGAGTGTGGAGCTCCTGTCAGAATAGAATAGAATAGAATAGAATAGAATAGAATAGAATAGAATAGAATAGAATAGAATAGACCACATTGGAAGAGACCTTCAAGATCATCAAGTCCAACCTATCATCCAAGACCACCTAATCAACTAAACCATGCAACCAAGAACCCTATCAAGTCTCCTCCTGAACACTTCCAGTGGTGGTGACTCCACCACCTCCACAGGCAGCACATTCCAATAGCCAATATCTCTCTCTCTATGAAGAATTTCTTCCTAACATCCCGCCTAAACCTCCCCTGGCACAGCTTGAGACTGTGTCCTCATGTTCTGGTGCTGGTTGTCTGGGAGAAGAGACCAGCCCCTGCCTGTCTACAACCTCCCTTCAGGTAGCTGTGGAGAGCAAGATGGTCTGCCCTGAGCCTCCTCTTCTCCAGGCTAAGCAACCCCAGCTCCCTCAGCCTCTCCTCATAGGGCTGTGCTCCAGACTCCTCCCCAGCTTTGTTGCCCTTCTCTGGACACCTTCCAGCAAGTCAACATCTTTCCTAACCTGAGGGGCCCAGAACTGGACACAGGACTCAAGGTGTGGCCTAACCAGTGCGGTGTACAGGGCCAGAATGACCTCCCTGCTCCTGCTGGCCACACTGTTCCTGATACAGGGCAGGATGCCATTGGCCTTCTTGTTCCCCTGGGAATATCCTCAGATATCCCCAGAGAACATCCTCTCTGTGTGATATGTGGCACATCTATCTACTTCCAAACCCCAGCAATAAATTGTGATGCTGGACACTACCAGGATGGGTGGAACAGGTGCTCGTTTTCCTCTGAACAGACCTATTCAGTACTGGAAGCAGTACTTACGTGTCGACAAATCTCCTGCTGAGGTTGGAGATGACAGCTGGAGATCCAGACTGGAAAGGAGGGTCCCGAACCACTTTGTACTGGATGGGTTTGCAGTCCATACACAAGGTACTGTGGGGCACGGAGCTCAGCATGGCAGCATCGATTTCCAGGTGCTCATCCAGAGTATAGATCTGGATCCCATACACCTCCTCCCCCACTTGTCCTGCATCCAGTTTTATGGTCAGTGGGATGTCACAGAAGACGTTCTGCGGCCCAAGAGAAATGTTCTTCCCGCTGATGGTGAGCAACTTGATGTCGTTCACTGCTCCGCTGGAGTCCCAGTCTGGGGAAACAAATGTCACCCAGACTGTGAGGGACTCTGGAGTCAGGGGGTAACGGAACTCCAGCTGCAGGTAGCAGCCCTGAGGCTCAGGGCAGGCTGGGGGTACTGTGTGTTGGTTGACTGCCGAGTTGGGACTCCATGTTCTGACACTGGATTTACAAGGCTGCTCAACATCGGGGTGCCCTGGAAGGGAACAATGAAGCAAAGATAGGGCATAAAAGAAGTTAGAAAACTTGGCTCAGCACTGGCACCAGTCTTGATATACAAACTGGTGGCATGAGAACATATCTGTCCAGGAAACTAATTGCATACTTGAGCAGAAGCACCATGGCCAGCAAGGAGAGGAGGAATGGAATGCCGATGTCTCCTGGCTGGGTGAGAGATGCAAAGCCAGTTTAACTGCCCAGCTGGGCTGAACAGCACACAGCACACACTGTGCCAGTGCATCTGGTCCTGAATTTCCTGTTTCAGTGCCTTCCCCTGAGCCAAACAATGATATTTCCCAGCAATTCTACTTGGTGCTTTACCTGATAAACAGAGTCACTTTGCCTTCAGTTCACCTCCGTGCCCTTACTTATTCCCTTGCCTCTCACTCTAAAACACAACCTTTTTCTCTTCAACAAAGACAAGAAAAGAGCTTTTGTTGATTCCAAGGAGCTGTGGCACTGTGCTGTTGAGGCACTCCAGTGCCATTTACAGGCTAATCCAGCACGCTGTGTAAGACCCCTTTTTTTCCTGGAGGTACATGAAGCTCAGGTCTGAACTGACTCTGCGCTTGCTGTGGTGGAACAACAGGCACTTGTACTTTTACATTTCTCACCGTTGGCTATGTTCAACTACATGGGAGGTATTTCTAAAAACTAAGCCACAATGCTTTCTGGCCTCCCAAATACTAAGGTAACATTACAATTTGGCACAGAGTCTGGATCTGCAAGATCCAGAGAGGTCAGATGGGTGGAACAGTTGGTAACCGAATCCAGTGAGAGCCATAAATTCCCTATTCTTACCAAGTAGTCACAAGAAAGGGGAACAAGCAGGACAGAGAGCAGGCAAAGTACAGAACAGAAGAAAGAGAAAAGTAAAGATAAAGAACAGTAATGAGAGGAGAGGAATAGAGAAGGGAGAGGGTAAAAAAAAAACCACAAAAAAACAACAAGGAGAGCACATCTGTTTGTAACTGAGAAAGAAAGCAAGATAAAGCACAGGGCAGACATGGACAAACAGGACATCACTGCTAATTTGAGGAGAAAAAGGCAATGTGTGAAGGTTATTCTTACTGTCTGTGATTCCATGAAGTGCTAGAAATGTGCCCCTCCTGTCCATACCAAATGAACCCAGATGCAGAATAGATCTCCTGGTATCTCAGGGAGTTCTCCCACCATCCAACAAGATCATCCTGCAGATGCACAACTTTCCCATCACTCACACATACCCACAGCCCCACTCTCCACCACACATGCCAGAGAGCAGCAGGGATGCCACAAGCCTCAGCATCTGGAGACACCACAGCAGCCATATATATTTTGAAGAAAGCCAGAATTCCATTTAACACGCTCAGGTTTTTCCCCCTGGCAGGCTCACAAGTGCTACATGTAATCACTGAACATCCCCCAGGACTCACATTATCTCACAACACTTGCTGACCTCTGCCTGTGCTTGGCTGAGCCTGCCAATGGCTTTCTCACAGGCTCATAGAAGGCTCCTGACTGAAGCCCTGAGAAGGTGTTTTTAACCCTAGTATCTCAGAGGGATTTGGGAAGCTCTGTGAATCTTATCACTGCCATCTCACAGATAGGAAAAAAATGGGGCTGATTAATGGCTCACAGCCTTCTATCATCAAAGGTGATCTCCACCTGGGTTCCTACATATACACCTCTGCCAGTTCACAGCCTCTGTAAGACTTAAATAGTGACTGAACCTACAGATCAAGGTAGATCAAGGTGTGATCCCTGGAGTTACATGAATTGGGAACAGCCCCAGGGAGTTTGATGCAGATCATGACCCCAAAATGAGAGATTGACTGTAATCATCCATAGAATAAAAACATCAATTACGTTGAGATAAAGAGACTCTGAAATATCATCAAACACTTAGACCTGCACAAGAAACATTCATTTAACTGTGGAAGAAAATGGAAACCTTACTCCATGTAACACTTAGATTTCTAGAGATGGGCAAATACTATGAAAATTACAAATATTTGTGTACAAAAAAAGAGAAAAGGTGCAGTAGTTATTCTGCCCCTGTGCATCTGGGTTCTGAAAAGCCTTTGGCTTATGAGATCATCAATAAGACTGATCGTAGAACAGAGTCTTGCACAACATTATGTCCTGCCTAAGACAAAGGGACATGGTTAACAATGGTTGAGCAACAGACTTGGTAGATAGTACTTGGGTTCAATGATCTTAAAGGTCTTTTCCAGCCACAATGGTGATATGAATCTATGCAAATGTGAGTGCTTATAAGAGTAACCCAAATGTCATCTCCTGGTTAGAGAGCAGAGGTGGTACGCTGGGAGAGAGGCTTCCCCCAAAACGCTGGCCACGGATACTTGTGTCTGTACAAGTCTTCAGCATGCAGTCAAGTGAAGTGGCTGGGGTAGATGGCCTTCTGTTGCCCTGGCACATGGACAGAGACTTGACACACTTGTATGCACAGGTGACACTAGACACACTTGCCTGGACACAATTCTGTGCAGCATGCTCTAGGTGAACCTGCTTATGATCCCCAGAGGCCCCTTCCAAGCCCCGCTCTGCTGGGATTCTGGGATCCTGTACAAGGCCATTTGGGACCAGCAGCCTCTTGGGATGCAGCTGCTGTCACAGCTACAGCTCACCTGCCACACGTCTTAGGTGGTCAAGAGAAAGGAACTATCCAGTGGGACTCTAATGTTCACCTGAGACAATTGCACTTGTGAAAACAGAATGAATCACTCTCCAGTGAAAGACTGCCACTGGGAAAGGAAGGGCACTGGGGCAGCCGAAGGCAGCGAAATCTTTTCTTATGTTCTCGTATTTCTCTCTGTCAATAGTGAGGCAGGCAGTAGGAACTGACTGATACATGCATATGTTGCACAGTAAGGAAAGGTACTTACCTGGCTTTGAGACAAAATCACCTTTCAGATATTAAGGCCCACTTAGACCAAGTTGTGGGGGTGCTGTAAGGTTTGCTTATCTAGCTGGTGTTGCTGGTTTGAGTTTTCTTGCTCTATGTTGAAGGTAAAGAGTAAACCAGAACTGTCTGACCTCCAGTGCCCTCCCACAACCCTTAACAAGGGGCACAACTGGCTGAAAAAGAATCAGAAAGGATCTCAGCCTGGAGTGCTGGACCCCACAATATTCAGGCAAAAGCAGAGCACTAGTCAGGATGCAGTCCCCGTTGAAGAGCTGTGCAATGGACACAGCTCACATGTAGTCCTGACCACAGCTGGTGACAGCTACTGGGAGTAGCTGTGCAAGGTGACAGTGCTTGGAGACCTCCAGAAAATGAAATCAGACCAACCAGGTTCAGAGCTGCTTCAGAGACATGTCAGAAATGTGGTTTTCTGGTAAGAAGCTGGATGAGTGCTATGAAACCTTTTCCATGAGCTTCGTCTCCGATTTTGAAATGAGTTCATTTTGGCCATGTTTGTGGCTCCTTTGTGCTCACTTTCCATGCACATTCAGGCAGTGGAGATTTACACATGAACATGTGCAGAAAGTGAATTTAAAGCTTGCATGCTTGAGTACTCACAGATAGACAATTAAGGAAGCCAGACAATGATCTAACTGTGCTATTTGTAACGCAGAGCAAGTGCAAATAGGCAGAGATCCCAAATGTCAGGGAGGGTGGCAGTGACGACAGGAAATTACAGAGCAACAAATACCATACACTGGGTATATTTCCACAGAATCAAAAAATGTTGGGGATTGGAAGGGCCCTGTGGAGATCCACCAGTGCAACCCCTCTGCCAGAACAGGTTCACCTAGGGCAGATCACAGAGGGGCACATCCAGACATGTTTTGAAAGTCTCCAGAGAAGGAGACTCCACAACCTCTTGGGGCAGCCTGGTTCAGTGCTTCATCACCCTCACAGTAAAAAAGTTTTACCTTGTGTTGATGTGGAACTTCCTGGATTCCAGTTTGTGTCTACTGCCCCTCACATTAACACTGGGCACCACTGAAAAGAGTCTGGCCCCATCCTCTTGTCCCACACCCAGCTATTGATCAGCATTGACAAGATCCTCATTCAGTCTGCTCTTCTCCAGGCTAAACAGCCCGAGGTCTCTTAGCTTCTCCTCATAACACAGATGTTCTAGTCCCTTACTCATCCTTGTAGCTCTCCACTGGACTCTCTCCAGTAGTTCTCTCAGCACCAGAACAAGAGGACACAGTCTCAAGCTGTGCCAGGGGAAGTTTAGGCTGGAGGTGAGGAGAAAGTTCTTCCCGGAGATAATAATTTGCCATTGGAATGTGCTGCCCAGGGAGGTGGTGGAGTCGCTGTCCCAGGAGGTGTTCAAAAACGGATTGGACCTGACACTTGAAGCCATGGTTTAGTTATCATGAGATGTGGAGTGACAGGTTGGACTTGATGATCTCTGAGGTCTTTTCTGACCTTATTGATTCTATGGTTCTATGATTCTTGAACTGAGGAGCCCAGAACTGGACACAATACTCCAAAGGAGGCCTCACTAGGGCAGCATAGAAGAGGACAATCACCTCCCTTGACCTGCTGGTCACAATCTTCTTAATGCACACCAGAAATCTCCACCCTAAAGTGGAGGCAACTTGTTAATGTAGCACGAGGCCACGATGCCCAGATTGTCTTTCCAGAGCCATGGCACAACAGCAACTGAATGAGACCGATAAGGATCAGGCTGCACCCTTCATAGTTAGGAACATAGAGACACACACTGTAAGAAGAGGAAATGAAATGCAAAATGCAGCTAGTAATAAATCTTAGAGTGGCTTAGTTTCTCTAGGAATAATGCTGCTGGCAAGATGAGTGAGATCTAGGAGTTTTTGAATCAGAGCTCACTGGAGCAATGTTGAGAGAGCTGCCTATCTCCATGGAATGCACAGTTCCTTCAGAACCAGCACACTGCAAAATTTGGTTTATTTGGCCAAAATTTTATTATGGAACAGAAGATGGGAAGAAAGTCCTAACAATACTGGAACATTGTGTTTTGACATTTTTTTGGAAGAAATTGTTTCATTTTTGTACTTTGAGACACTTTCCCCCCTCCCCCTCCTCTTTTCTTTTATTTTGATATTAAAAGTTGCTCTTGCCCTAGATTATATGCTAAAAAAAGGGATCTTTTCAAATGCCATAATTTCACTGAAGTTCATGAAAGAGGAATTATATGAGCTAAACAAAACATTTTGGCCGGCCTCAAACACTTTTTGTTTTCAATTTTCCTTCATGGAGAATTTCAAAAGTCTCAGGTTTGGTTCCAAACAAAACCAAGCTTCAAAGTCTTGTATGCCTTGGCTAAGTGGAAATTCCACCTTCCACCCTGCACTACTACTGCAAGTGGTCCAAACTTTGCTAATCCTGTGTGCTTGATAATCCAGTCACACTCATAGCTGGAGTGCTGCTTCCCATGATGGAGCTCCTGATTAACCTCCACCTGAAGGGCAGATGTGTTCTGTGCTGTGCCTGGCAGCCTTGGCCTTGGATGTCCAAACCAGTGAAGAGAGAGAGAGAGAACCACAACCTCTGCTGAGGCTACACATCTTGTTCCATCATGCAATGAGGACTCAGCTTGCTGCACGTGCAGACCTTAGGATGGGGGGAGCCAGCACTGCATGTACCACTGTGTTAGGATAGGATAGGATAGGATAGGATAGGATAGGATAGGATAGGATAGGATAGGATAGGATAGGATAGGATAGGATAGGATAGGATAGATTTAACCAAGTTGGAAAAGACCTTCAAGATCATTGAGTCCAACCTATCATCCAACACTACCTAATCAACTAAACCTTGGCACAAAGCACCCAATCAAGTCTCTTCTTAAACACCTCCAGTGATGGTGACTCCACCACCTCCCTGGGCAGCACATTCCAATAGTCAATCTCTCTTTCTGGGAAGAACTTCTTCCTAACATGCAGCCTAAACCTCCCTTGGTGCAGCTTGAGACTGTGTCAAATAGTCTACTTGTAGAATCATAGAATTGTTTTGGTTGGAAGAGACCTTTAAGGACACTTTGGGGGATGTTCAGAAGATATGTAGACCTGGCACTTTGGGACTTGGTCGTGTTGGGCTGATAGTTGGCCTTGATGATCTCAGAGGACTTTTCCAACCTAAATGATTCCATGATTCTGAGATCATCAAGCCCAGCTGTTAACCTAACCCTGATAGGTGCTGGGATTAGGCCACCACTAGAATTATTATGGAATAACTCACATACTCTAGCTGCAGGACAGAGAAGCCCATAATGTAGGTTTGGGTCATGAGCTTGAAAAATCCAGGGACTGGCTTTTGAGTTCTCTGAGCCCACTCATGTTTAGTGAAATCTGGGCCCACAGCATGCTATTGCCAAAAGAACAGCTTGTTATGGACAGATTGAAATAATATCATGGCATTTCCAAACCCTAATTTGTGATCACTGACCTCTGTATGGTATAATTTTAACATGCTCTACTCCATCCACCTACTTACATAATGGCAAGTGCATATGGAGGAGAGTTAATGATGGAGACATAATGGCATTGTTCAACTGACTCTGCAGACCATTTTCCCCTCAACCTGCTCTGAGAGGAGCAGTAAGAATGACTTGCAAAACACCCTGAACCAGACTGGGCTTGACATAGTCACCTGCATTCATGCTGCATGCAAAAGACAATCTCCTCTCAGCTTGCCTGCTGGTGCAGCCCACTGCTTCTCAATGCAAGCGAAGGCAGCAGAAATCAGGGCCAGATAAATAACATACAGTTCTTCACTTGTGGAGCTGGAGTGTAAGGAGTAAACAGCTCCCCTGAGGAATTAATCTGGCAGATGTGAATGGTCAGCATTTCTTGGCACTCTGCTGCTTTCTGAACTTCAGGTTCAGCTCCTGGAATTCAGTTAATTCTGGGGCAGGCTCAGGACACAGGGGCAGCACAGGTACTTCAGCCAGTGGCATTGCCACAAGGCACAGTGTATGCATCTGTCCTCCGGTTTTGGTCATGATACACACAGGCATAATCAGTCACTCTGGCAGGTTTTCCAACTGCCCTTATGAATCTCCTTCTGTTCTGGCCCATCTTATCACAGAATCATGGGGTGGTTTGGGTGGGAAGCCCAACAGCCCTGCAGTGTGCAAAGACATCTGCAACTAGAGAAGGTTGCTCAGAGCTCCAAACAACCTGCCTTGGAATGGTTCCAGAGATGGGGCATCTGCCACCTCTCTGGGCAACCCGGGCCTGTATCTCACCACCCTCAGTCTAAAAAACATCTTCCTTCTTTCTATTCTGAACCTCCCTCTTAGTTTCAAACCATCACTCTTCTCCTGTCACAACAGACAGACTATCACAACAGACTATCCTGTCACAACAGACTATTCCTAAATCAACCCTTTTAAGTGTGGAACAGTCACCAGAAGGTCTCCCCAGAGCCTTCTCTTCTCCAGACTGAACAATTCCAACTCTCTCAGCCTGTCTTCTCCCACACCATGTCTTTGTCCCCAGCCCTGTGACTCACCTTCTGCTTCCCGTGGGCTCCAGTGCCCTGAGGGATCGCAGGGCATGGGAGATGAGGCGCTGAAGGCGTATTGCACCAGGACTCTTCCTTCCACACACAGATCACATGCTGATCCCACTTCTCTAGGAGGCCAGGAAAACAGGAAAACACACCAACTTAGTAACAGCTGAATGAGCTGCTTATTCAACTGTATTAAAAGCAATAAGACTTAGAATTCAGTACCACTTAACCCTCTTTTCTCAAGGCACTTGACAAGAGTGGTTTCTGATGCCGGCCTTCTGTAGGTTTGAGCTACCAGGCTGTGTAGACAGCATCTGCGTGTCCACCATCTATCCCAAAACGACAGCAACCTCTGAAATCATGCTCAGTTCTATCTTCTCTGTCTTCTTTTTTTTTTTTTCTCCTCTCTACACTACAAATGGATCAAAACCCTGACAAAAGAAAATGTGTGTTGCTTAGTGGTGAGAGCACAGAAACTGTCCTCCGGAGATTTCAGATCTATTTCTGCTTCCACCATGGATTTATTGCTTGAACTTGTAGTATCTTCAGGATGTGAAAGCCTTGGGCTTACTGGTGATTAGAGGAGAAGGTAAAGTCCCAGGCTCTGAGAACATCAGACAGAGCTGCTCTACAGAGCACAGCTTTGCTAAGGATAGCTAAGGACCTGCTTTTGGAGGTGTATCACAGCCCAAATCATTAGAAGCCTGGAAAAGGGGTGGGTTGGGGAAGAAATTATTCCTCATGTCCAACCTAAACCTCTTCTGGTGCAACTTGATGATCTTTTCTCTGGTCCTGTCACTTGTTCCTTGGGAGAGGAGACCAATCCCCACCTGGCTCCAACACCCTTTCCGAGAGTTGTAAAGCAAGAAGGTCTCCCTTGAGCCTCCTCTTCTCTAGGCTAGACAAACACAGTTCCTTCAGATGCTCCTCATAAACTTGTGCTCTAGATCCTTCACCACCTTTGCTACCTTTCTCTGGACCCACTCCAGCACCTCAATGACCTTCCTGAAGTCAGACATTCAGAGACACTAAGGCTTAAACAGGAAGCTGAGGAACCCCCAGGTACACTCAGAGCCAAGTTTCTCCCAGGATTCTGTTATGATGACACAGAACAGAACATGTCCTCAGTCCTTTTTGTCAGGGAGAATGGATTTGAGATGCTGATGCTCTGGCACCAGTGGACGGCTCCTTCTGAGCTGGAACACCTTATGGCTCCACATCATCAGATGGCATTAAGAAAGGCACTTCCCTGCGCAATACCAACATTACTTCACTTACACAACACATCTAATAGCAGCCATATCAATAAAGTCCTATCAGCAGAAGCAGCTGAACAGGAAAACCCAGTTAAACACTGACTCACAACTATTTTTGCTAATACACTCACAAGATCAGGGTTTAAGCTGGTATAGACTAGAGTAACTCTCTTCAATCTTCCATAACATTAAGCTGATCTATATCAGCTGAGGATGCAACACAGTTCAGCCCTTTGTTCCTTGGGGTCCCAAAATCTGGAACCCTGTATGACCTAGGATGTGTGGTTATTCATCCCAGTCAGTTGCTTAATATTCAGAAGTCATTGTTCTGCTTTAGGGAAAGCTGCCCACCCAAAATGAAAGGAAAAAATTAATTATCTTGATGATTAAATGCACTTAGGGAAGGAGGAAAGTTCTAGGCCAACGATTTGTGTGTGACACAGTGCACTCTCTAAGCTACCCATGTAAGTATGGATTGAGTCATCCATTATTATAATCAGCTCTGCAAATTTTAACCGTCTCCCATTGCGTTATGGGATCCTCAGGCAGAAGTTATTTTGGGTCCTCGGCAAGAACACTGGGATCATAAATTTACACTCAGAGCTGTCCCAGGCTAGGAGATCTCCTTTCCCTGTGCTGGGAGGGATGGCACACGCTCAGCTGCTCCACAGCTTAGCATCTCCTATTTGTTGACAGCGATCTATTTGAAACTCAACTTTCTCTTGGCTTGGTTAGGCGGAAGCAGAGATTGTCAACAGGGGGGGCTTGGAATGAAATGAGTGGTAAAACTCGTCTCCATTTCAATATGGCTCACGGCCAGCCCTGCAAAGAAGGCTAAATGACTGAACTCACAGAGTGCAGAAAGGGATGCACCTGTTGAAAACATCTGAAGAGTAACATGTGGCAATGGGGTAGAATAAAGAAGAGGGATGCAAAGGTGCCCTCCTCTTCCTTGCACAGCCTGATGAGCCAGTTTGGGCATGATGTGAATAACTTCTCTCTGTCTCACTTCACCCACCTGCACTACTGGTATGTCACTGCCTCCCTATTCCCTCTCTCAGCTGCCCATTCAGCAGTGGTTTAAGGGTCTAACCGAGCTTGCCTAAAATAATGCATGCAAAAAAATGCCAAGAATGCAGATTAAGAGGGACTGACAAATCAAAATGTAGAATTAGTATAGTGCTGTCGTTTTTCAGGCACAACCACCAGCAGTCAGGATGGAAGTCCCTGCAATAATAATCTCTCGGTTTCTCTACAAGGAGTCTCCTGCATGAGCGCTTGGTCCTGGATGAGGACAGGGCTTTGAAAGCCAACTTTCCACAATTAGGACTGCTTTTAACTCAAATTAGCAGCTATACAATTTCATCACAGGCTGCCATGGTGGAAAAAACTGTAAGGCTTATGGACAAACATTTCCTTTTACCAGCAAGGACTTGGAGGTAAGAGAGAAATCACAAGGAGCGTCATGTGGGAAAGGCTATGAGCAAACTTTCTCTTTTTACTTTTCCAGTTTGGGAGCCAAACTCAACCCTGATGTAACTCCGCTGGCTGAAAGGAGTTACACAGGGGATGACTCCTAGGTTTGAGTTTTTGGTCTGCAGACTCTTGAACACAAATCCCACAAACAGCCATGAATGTCAAAACTAATTCTGGAATCGCGTTTAGAGGCTTATGAAAATCGGAGCCAGATCCTTACACCTTATGCAGCCACTGACATCAAGATAAAATGAACATAAATCGGTTCAAAACACTACTAATGAGGAATGATAGCATATCTGACACCTCATTCACCGGTGCACATGACTCCTCAAAGTGCAGGCTGATGGAAGAATCGAGGCTTTGCTGTTTTCTAATGAGCCAAGTACTGGGGAAATTCCAGCTTGTGAAGCTCGAGGTGCAGGAGGAATTCATTCCTACAGCATGATAGTGCACTGAAGTGCATTCAAAATCTAAAGATTGCTAGTGAAAAACAGACAATTCTCTCCAGGGCCAGCACCAGTTCAGTGAGCAGCTCAAACCTAACAAAAGTCGGCCATTCCTTTCAGCAAGGAGTGCTTGTTTTCGGTCTAAATTGGACCTGCTTACTTGAAATTCAGAACTGGTGCTCTCCCTCCAAGGCACTGAAACTTTCCAGCAAGCCTTAAGGCAGCTACTATCAAGCCCAGCCATCTAGATCTGGGACACCACTGACCAAAATATTTGCTTGGTAAGAACGAGATAGCATCAGATTCATGGAAATTAATGCAGTCACCTCAATGAAAACTTGGAAGTGCAGATGCATTCAGGGTTCTCTGTCCAAGCAGGATTTGCTGCAGAGCACTGTTACAATAACTGTTTACATCCAGCCTACGCATATCAAACAGGAGGTGCCTGAATGGAAGCTTAGCGACAGCAGATGAACGCATCTGGTAGGTGCCATCAGGAAATGAAGAGAGTTTTCTTCTTCTCACTTGTTTTCACTTGTTTTGTTGGCTCTGTTATTACTTTGTTATTACATATTATCACGCGTGCACGCCAAGAGTTTTCTTGCCTCTTTTAATGGGAGGATGGAGAATGGGAAGTGTTCCAATCCCGTGTGGAGTAGCTACGAGAAGAACTGATGGCTCTTGATGGATTTGATTACTAGAGGTGTTCAGAAGCTCAACCAGCTGAATTTAGGGTCAAACACACCTTGGCAAATTTACCTGTAGGTTAATGACTAGAGTAGTAGAGCAGACACCAAAACCATCCTAAACAGCTAAGGAGGGGCTGTCAGCAAGAAGATTTTACTTCTGTGCACAGCTCATGTAGCTACTCTTACCAAGGTGTGAGGACACAGAAGAGCTAACCCCAAATTTACCAGAACTCTAAGTTACCATTACTCTCTCTCCTCAGATCCACATAATTCATCATGCAATTCCTAGAACTGCAAACATGCATTTGTCATCACAGTCCACCATTTGGAGTGAGGATAGGGAGTCAAAAGGGAACAGCACCTAATACTGTGGCACCTGTGACAGGGTTTTGTCTAAACAGGGAAAATGCACGTGGTCTTTAGTTCCATGTTTCCTCTCCTTTTCACTGCAGACCTGTCAGGACTTTATTCACAGACAGAGATGGTCCAGCACTACATTTCTAAACACAAGGCTGAATTTTCCCTTCCCAACTTTCATTAAGCAGAGGTCACTGGCTGTGCACAGCTCTAGAGAAGAAAAGGCACATAAAAGGAATATGAGCTACACTGAATGTGGCTACAGTAGCATTGTAATTTGGACCAGGAGTGAGTTTTGAAGTGAAGCTCTCCATCTTCCCTACTTGGAGCACTGGGAGCATGGAAGCTGGACCCAGTTTTGCCTGAAATCAGAGATGTGCTGCAGGACCACACCTGATGTGCTCCAACTGCTGATGCCGTGGAGCCAGGCTAAAGCTGAGCTGAAACCACTCCCCAGAACCCCTCCAGTGTTGACGTCAGGTCTTCATTGACAACTGTTTTGCACTAGAGATCTACTTATATTGGGCCACAATACTTGCTAATGTAGCCAGACCCATTCATCCTTTTAAGGCCCTTTTACACTGTCAAAACAGCATGGAAAGGGCCTCTGTACATTAGAAACCAGGCCCAAGGCAGTCGGCAGCTGAGTATCAGTCTTCTGTTTTTTCTATGAATAGTGCCATTGAAGTCAATGAGTTTATTCATTCAAGGGAGGCAAGTAAAATTTGGGCCATGGTGTGCACTTTGTGTAAAAATATCTGCAAAGATTTACAGTATTCCCACACACAGATAAGATTATACTTGGCCAATTTTACCTCCTACTTGTCTTGCACAGTGACCCAATTTTACAAACTGATACAGGCAGGGATCTCTAACCCAGCAGTGCTGGACACATCAGTACTGGAAGTTCAGCACACCAGATAATCCAGGGTTAATCACCATCATTTTGATTAATACACACCAAATTTGGGCATGTTTTAGACAGGATTATTTGTATGTTTCAGTGACATTTTTAAATGGTCACAGCAACATCTCTGCACCTTGTGGCCAAGAAGTCCAATGGTGTCCTGGGGTGCATCAAAAAGTGTGGTCAGCAGGTCAGGGAGGTTCTCCTCCCACTCTGCTCTGCCCTGATGAGACCACAGCTGGAGTCCTGTGTCCAGCTCTGGGCTCCCTACTTCAAGAGAAGCAAGGATATACTAGAGAGAGTCCCAAAGAGGCCTACAGGGATATGAAGGAACTGGAATATCTGTCTGATAAGGAAAGGCTGAGAGACCCAGAGAACAGAAGACTGAGATGGGATATTCTCATTGCTGATCAATAGCTAAAGGATGGGGCCAGACTCTTTTTAATGGTACCCTGCGATAGACAAGGGGAACAGGCACAAACTGGAACTGAGGAGGTTCCATCTGAACAGGACGAGAAAATTCTTTGCTGTGAGGGTGCTGGACACTGGAGCAAGCTCCCCAGAGAGGTTGTGGAGTCTACTTCTTTGGAGAGATTCCAAAGCCCCCTGGATACATTTCTGTGTGACCTGCCCCAGTCGATCCTGCTTTGGCAGGAGGGTTGGACTCGATGATCTCCAGAGCTCCCTTCCAACCCCTACTGTTCAATAACTCTATGATCTGTTAGCCCTGGGAATCTCACTTTAACAAGGAACTGGACTGAAAGTATTTGGGGCTGTCTCTTTAAATCTCTTCAGTGCTATTGAGCACAGGGATTTGAAAACCCAAAGGACTTTTTTTTTCCCCTAGAAAATCACTATTTACTTAACATATGATAACTCTGTTATGAAATTTTAGATTTAGCAGGCTATCCACTGTATGTTATTTAAGAAGCAACTAACTAGGGGTTATTAAGAACATATTGATTGAGTTATGAGAAATATGTAATAAAGACATCTTTGGTTACATAACAATTAACTCTGCATCGACGTGTTCTAAGAGGCAGATGGTATTTATTTAACTGACTATAAGTATCTTCTGAAATCTAAATTAAATTGGAGAAACTCAATTTACCTAAAAAAGATTATGGGCTAAAATATATATATATATATATATATATATATATATATATATTCAGAGTTCATTTTCAAACTCTGCATAAGTCTTTTTCACACATAGGAAAGGAAAGGATTCAGGTGCAAAACTGAAATTAAAGCAAATGCTGTTCAGAGGATAAGACCTCCCTTTAACAACTCTTCATGTGATTTGATTGCCCTGCCCATATTAATCTGCAATAAAGGTGGCAAATCTCATCTGAGCAGAACACAACAGCTATCTGCCTATTCAGACTTAGTACAACCTAGCCATGGGAATGGCCATGGTGTCCTAGCAGTGCTGGAAGGAGTTTCATCCCTGACAGAGGCAGTGGCTTTCAAGGTGCTCTCACTGAACGCAGCAGCAGTGCTGAGGCAGCTCTTTGGGTGTTAATATGCTTGTAAATTTGGCCTCCTGTGATACACACACTGCTTCAGTCCTGAAGGACACACTGAGTTTGTTCTCTATAAAATAACAATGCAAAAAGTGGAGAAGAAATGGAAACAGAGAAGGTGAGCTAATGGTAATGTGAGAAGGTCAATCATTTAAGAAGTTCTCTTCCGAGCTCATCCAAGTGCTGGGGTAGGAGCTGCTCAGGTCATCCTGGGGTGTAGTTGCTCCAGCTCTGAATTGCAATGTGGTGCAACTCTTGTGCAGAGCATTACATTCATTTAATTTTTCATTATTGAATACCACATAGCTGCCTGCCTACCAGACACAAACACATACTCTGACCTACATGCTCTACTCAAGGTGTGGCAAGATAACACTTACGTGTGTTTAGATCTTTGACTCTGCCTTGCTCAATTCCCATCTCAGACCTGCAGCTCACGGAAGGAGGCAGCATCCATCCCTCTCCCTGCCTGTTCCACTTGTTTGTCCTGTGAGATGCCACTGCCCATGAGCATTGTGTGTTGCCATGAGAGTAGAAAGAAAACTCACTTTTGCCCTTCCAAACATGCAAGAGGAGAATGGGGGATGTGCAGGCAGAGCTGAAGGCCACAGGTATCTGTGAGCTGCAGTAACAGCAGGAACCATAGGAACAGAATCCTTGATTGAAAATTCTTCCCATAACATAAGGAGAAAGATTTGCCCTTTACATGGCAAATCAATGGCCCTCAACTGAGTGCTACAGGCTGAGAAAGGAAGAGCAGAAAACAGATCAATAACCTCCTCAGGATGAACCAATTTAGGAAACAGCCTTAATCCAGACTGAGCACAGTACATGATAAAGCTGTGCTCCTGGAGTGGGCTTTGGGATGTCCCCATATTTCCCCCCCTTCCCCTTTCCATTCAATTCAGTCCAAAAGTACAGAGCAGCACATGATCACCTTTCAAAGAAGTGTCCATCAATGGGTGGAAACCACTCCAGGGTGACAGAGGTGGAGGTCCGAGCTACTATCTGGGGAGCAATTGCAACAGGAGCTGGTTTCTTTGTGGGCTGCCAGCTCTGATAGACAAGGTCCAAGTAGCAGTGCATCCTGGCCACCTGGTTGGGTGTGAAGGAGTTGGTGCAGTCATCATCTGCAATTGAAACAGAAGACACATTAATCACACAAGAGATAAGGTGAAGCAAGAGAGAGAAGTATTACCCAGTGACTGGCAGCTTCTTGAAAGGGCTGGGATGGGCAGTACTCGGAGTTTAATGGCCTGTGAACAAATTAGTGCAGTCATCACTTGTGGAGGCAAGAGCAAGGAAACAAAAGTTAAAAATAGAATCATAGAACCATAGAATCAATAAGGTTGGAAGAGACCTCAGAGATCATCAAGTCCAACCTGTCACCCAAGATCTCATGACTACTAAACCATGGCACCAAGTGCCACATCCAATCCCCTCTTCAACACCTCCAGGGATGGGGACTCCACCACCTCCCTGGGCAGCACATTCCAATGGCTAACAACTCTCTCTGGGAAGAAGTTTCTCCTCATCTCCAGCCTAAACTTCCCCTGGCACAGCTTGAGACTGTGTCCTCTTGTTCTGGTGCTGGTTGCCTGGGAGAAGAGACCAACCCCTCCTGGCTGCAACCTCCCTTCAGGTAGTTGTAGACAGCAATAAGGTCTCCCCTGAGCCTCCTCTTCTCCAGGCTAAAAGACCCCAGCTCCCTCAGCCTCTCCTCATAGGCTTGTGCTCAAGGCCTCTCCCCAGCATGGTTGCCTTTCTCTGGACACGTTCAAGAGTCTCAATGTCCTTCTTAAACTAGGCTCGAGGTGCGGAGAAAGTTCTTCACTGAGAGTCGTTCGCCATTGGAATGTGCTGCCCAGGGAGGTGGTGGAGTCACCATCCCTGGAGGTGTTCAAGAGGGGATTGGATGTGGCACTTGGTGCCATGGTTTAGTCATGAGGTCTGTGGTGCCAGGTTGATGATCTTTGAGGTCTCTTCCAACCTTGGTGATTCTGTGATTCTGTGCAGCCTAACCCAGGCTGAGCACAGGGGCAGAATGACTTCCCTGCTCCTGCTGGCCACACTATTCCTGATGCATGCCAGGATGCCATTGGCCTTCTTGGCCACCTGGGCACACTGCTGGCTCATGTTCAGCTGGCTGTCAGTCAGTACCCCCAGGTCCCTATCTGGCTGCTCTCCAGCCACTCTGACCCCAGCGTGTAGCTCTGCATGGGGTTGCTGTGGCCAAAGTGCAGCACCTGGCACTTGGACTTGTTGAATATCATCATGATGGACTCTGCCCATCTGTCCAGCCTGTCAAGGTCCCTCTGGAGAGCACTTCTACCTTCTAACAGATCAACATCTGCTCCCAGCTTGGTGTCATCTGCAAATTTACTGATGACTGACTCAATCCCCTCATCCAGATCATCAATAAAGATACTGAACAGGAGGAGGCCCAGCACTGATCCCAATAAAGGTTCCCTTTCTGTGGTCCAAGATACACACAAAGCATCTAGAGGTCACCCCTGGGTAAGACAAAGACACATGGAGGTGAAGAAACAGAAAGCCTCAGGGCAGCACCTTCTGGTAAGGTTTGGGGCTACTGGTGGACCTTGGGGTTTAAAAGAATTTCATGTCTAAAGGAGCATCTCTGAGAGAGGCCAGAAGGGAAAGGGCAGCGAGCGTTTGGATAAAGCACAGACCAAGCGACGTGCAGACTGTGTCTATGACAGACTTCTCAGCTTAAAAGAGCACAGAATTTTAAAAAGACATCATTTTCTTCAAGCTCTGAAATATTCTAAAGTACAAATAAAAATGTTCTTGGAGGTAATTAAAAAAAACAACAACCAAACACCCCAACCATTTCTGATTAAAAAAGTACATTTTCTTTTCCTGTTAAAAATCTCTCCCGTCGCCATTATGCCTCTAAGCCCTTGCTCAGATTTTCATAAACATTTTTGGGATTTCAAATTTCTTTGTTTCATTCAAAATGGAGGGAAAAAAAAAAAAAAAAAACCAACAAACAAATTGCTGGACAGTTTCCCACAAACATCCACTTCTCATTTTCATCTGTTTTCCCCAACCATGATTTGGCAACACATCTAGTGCCCTCTGAACACCATATAACTTTACAACTCCTATGCCCTGAAGAAGTGGAAAATGACTACTTCTCTATTGTGCAGATCACAGAAGGAATAAATGCATTATGCAAAGTCAGCCAGAAAAGAAGAACTTGATGCTAGCACTTTAACCATTTTTCTGGTACTCTTCCCATCAGATGAAAAGCTCTTGAAGAGACAGAGCGTTTCTTCACATGTGCCTGCAGAGTTCCCAGCCCTGGAAAGCTCAGTCCCAGATGGGACCTGTGCACGTTGCTGCCATACAAACAACAATGACAGCTTTGCACAGGTCAAGTAATACATTTTTCTGGGAAGATGCAGGTCACCAAAGGCTGCTCAGACTGTTGCTTGCCTGTGTGTAAGTTGGCAGTTCAATATTGCAAGAGCGTTACTAGATGCTCTGATGTCTTCAAGACTGTGCCCTGTGGAACTCAAGAGGAACGAAAAAGCATGAGAAGTGTGAATTTGCTGGCTAATTTAAAACCTTACCACATCTTCCCTGAGATGCAAGCAAAGGGAGACGGCTTCGGTTGGGATCCTGCTCAAATTACAGCCCCAAATGCAGCCCTATCATGGTAGGGACACGTCAGCTCGCATGTTCTCCCGTGTCTCTCCTAATTCCACCATGCAGTGAGCCTCCCCTCATCAAATATACACAGCAGAGAGACACCACCCACTTGGAAATATCTACAAATCCCCGTGGGTATGCAAAAAGCTGCTGCAATAGGACATCTCTGGATTTCCTCAATAATTATCGATGGTCTATCCCTGAGCAAGCTGTAAAAGCCATAAATATCCGTCACGGAAGCCCAGAAGGAGACAAAGGCCCTTAATAGCCATCATAAAGGAACAATAAAATATATATAGGACAAAGCAGTGAGACAATGGCACAGGAGAAGGATGACCTGCATTCTCAATCTGTCTAAACATCAGCACAGGCTGTGTCCTGGGGGAGGGGAAGGGAGGAGAAGGGAGGGGAAAAGGTATTTCCCTGATCACTCCATTTCAAGAAAGGTTCAAACTCCCCAGATGAAGCAATAATTAGGGAAATTCAAGAGACTTTGCTGGGCTGGTCATTCCAACAGAATTCAGGGGCAGAATTCCTGCTGATTTCACCAAGATCCTCAAAAGCCCTAACTTATCTTTTTATGTGGGAACACCACAGATATTTGGACTTGTAAAAATAATTTACAAGTCCAATTCCTCACACTTCTAGCTCGTCTGGACATTGTAACGTGTTGTTTTGGGGAAAGAAAAGTTATGCTTTCAGTCAGTGCTTTGCTACAGAGCTGAGGGCAGCTGGACAGATGGACATTAGACAGAGACAGACACAGTATGATCAAGCTGTAGTATACAAGCAGCAAAGCAGAAAGAACAGGCAGGCAATGTTTAAAGCTGCATGACCTCAACCTAGATGTTTCAAAGGTATTTCCACAGCAATTTGATATCTTGATATATTTTTATTCCACTGGCAACAACAGAAAAGCAAACAGATTCATGCATGAGCTCTAGAGATGCCTATCATGTCGCTTCACTTAATGTTTCAAGAGGGGGAAAAATAAGAGCTTTCTGCTCAGAACACCAGCACATCTGCAGCTCCCAAGAGCAGATAGGTATCTCTGTGGTCTGCCTCTCCACCTCAGCTCTCCAGAGAACTGGCAAGGCAAGTTCTCTTTTGGAAGAAAAGACCTCAGCATTCTGCAACAAGCATGCTCCACCCCTCCTCACACAGACACAAGGGAGGGATGTTGTCACCTGAAGTGGCACTGCGTGATTCGTGTGGTTACCAGGATGCTGCACTGGGCAGTAAGAGGCTGCCGTACGACACACACGCACCACACACTGAGGAGCTGACTCAGTGTGTGTCTGCTTGTCCCTGAAAATACCCTCTAACCAAACAGGAAAATAAAGAGAAAACTAAACATGATTTTTAGCTAGTGCCATTGAGGGCATAAAAGCATTTCTGTGATAAATCATTTCTGCTACAAATCATTTCTGTTATACATCATTTATTCTGTGCCCTAGATGCCATTAAACACTTTGCTCCTCTCCAGTTTTATTACGGAACAAGCACTCCTACGACCTCTGGAGTGGGCAGTCTGTGTTTCAGCCTGGAGTACAGAGGTGCCCTTCAGTGGCTAGAAGTATATTGGTCACCTTTAAAATGTTGATGCTGTCAGATGCTCTGCCACAGACCTTCAACACGGCTAGACCCTGTGACCCAAAATAAGGGGAAATTTGAGCCAAGGTATCCCTTGTTCTTTCTGGGAAATAGCAGAGGATCCTTCAACTTCTCCTTGAACTGCCAGGGGTGCAGCAAGGACCTCACCCTGCTCTCATCTGATGGACAAGGATCACAAGAGCTCATGCCTTCTTTGTGTTAGGCTCTGTTGCAAGGAGTGCCATGAAGCAGCACCCCTGAGCAGGACTGCTCTGCTGACAGAAGCCTCTACAGTTACAACCCTGCAGAGCTGTAACTACAAAACCAGGCTTTTGCTTAAGCATCTTATACCTCTTGGAGGTGTGGTTTAACCACATTGATGTGGAGCCTTTGTAGTTGCACTCCCAGCACAGTACTGGCAATCTCTGACCATGCAGGGGCTGTCCCAGTATTCACACTGATGATGAAACTCACATGTGAGTGATTCTAGCTGAATGACAGCAACAGCAAATCAAACAATAAACATGGAATTTGAATGGGTACCTGGAGACATGAGCAGTGTCTCCTTCGACGTCTGCCTGTCACAAGCTGATTCTACAGCCTTGGTGGTGTCAATATGCATCTGACATTCAATATCTTCTTGGGAGAGGGTAAACAATTCCTAAACTTTAGTTTTTCAAAGACCTCAGGCATCCAGATTCCAGGGAAATAGGGTGTCAAATTTGCTTCAGAGCCTTTAGAAGTGTGTTTTCTTAATGCTTATCTCATTTCTTCCCTCCCCCAAACCTTCTGCCTCGTCTTCACATGAAACTGTGTAAAGCTGAGGAAGACTGGGGAAAAGGAATAAGAGAACTGGAAGGGATTCCTGAAGCCATCAAGTTTGCTCCCTAGTCAAGCTAGTCAGCATAAAGCCCCACATGGAATTGTGTAGAAATCAGAGGTAATGCTGCTGTTCTCTGTTCTCACCCAACCACAGACAAGGAAAGCCAAGTACCTGCGTAGCTCATGAAGTTACTGAACGGCGTGTTTAGGAAAGTGTGAAAGCCACAGGTGTCATTGCCAGGTCCAGGATCCCCACACAGCTTGTGCTTAGGGGCAGGGTTGGTGTCACTGCAGAGGTCCCCAGTCTCAAAGGAGGGCTCTGTTTCCATGCACGGATCGCTGCAGGAGAGGATCTCAGAGATTCCCCGGAAGACGTGGTAGAGCCCCAGGCTGTGCCCGATCTCATGGATCATCGTGTGCGTGTGGCCAGGGATCCCATAGAAGGAGGGATTCAGCACAATGCCACCTGCAAGGGCAAAAGATAATAGCTTCAATAGCAAAAGAAAGGAAAAGGAAGACAACCCTAAGGGCAGATCCACTGGCAGTTCACTGGATTCTCTACAGCATAGGCTGCTTTTCGCACAGTCAGCACGTTGCCTGCTCAGAGGCACAGCGCAGACAGCTTTACTCTCACCCTTAATCTGGGGCTCTGGGGTGAGGAATCATGGAACAAAGCCCAGCATCCTAAACTAAAACCACAATGACAATTGCACCTCGAATACTAGGTTCAATTTTGGGGTCCTCACTATATTAAGGTGCTGGAGTGAGTCCAGAGAAGGGCAACAAAGCTGGCAAAGGGTCTGGAGAACAGGGCTGGTGAGGAGCAGATGAGGGAACTGGGGGTGTTTAGTTCTAGGAAAAGGAGGCTGAGGGGAGACCTCATTGCTCTATACAGTTCTCTTAGAGGAGGTTGGAGTGAGGTGGGGGTCAGTCTCTTCTCACTAGTAACAGGTGATAAGTGAGAGGAAATAGCCTGAAATTGTGCCAGGGGAGTTTGAGGCTGGAGATCAGGTAAAATTTCCTTGCTTTAAGAGTGGTCAGGCACTGGAACAGGCTGCCCAGGGAGGTGATAAGAGTCACCACCCCTGAAGGCGTTGAAAAGACTTATAGGCATGGCACTTTGGGACATGGTTTAATGGCCATGATGGTCTTAGGCCCATGGTTGGATTCAATGATCTAGGAGGTCTTTTCCAACCAAAAAAAATTCTATGATTCTACAATTCTATTAACTGGTCTTTCAACTGACTGTCCTTTGTTAAAAACCCTACATGCAATAACTTCATAATATTCTATTTTAATACTCTAATGTCATTAAAAAGAATGATTCTGCCCAGAGAAGTGTAAGCAATGTGTTTGACACCAAGACTCAACTAAAACATACCTGAGGCACTCTCTGTATATTATTCCACAGGGTACAGACATAGTGGAAGCCACATAACAGCTGAAATGCCCTAAACACTGCAGCATGTTGCAGCAATATTTGCAAACTAACAGCTGAGGAAAGACAAGAAAATGCATCCAAGGCTGGGACAGTTTTTGCAGGGGGTGCTTGGGTCATACAGCTTCAAATTAACTGCCAGAACCATGCTCCGCTCAGGTACGTAGATGAGCCCAGTTTGATCTGAACTGCACAGGCCACTGACAGAGGTGTCTGATGTGTCAAAACCATGAAATCCTGGAATGTGCTAATTCTAGAAGAACTGCAAGGTGGTTAAATCCGCACAGAGAAAACCAGTGGTGATTTTGTTGTTGTTGTTGTACAGCTACCTGAAGGGACGTTGTGGAGAGGCTGCTGCTGACCTCTTCTCACAGGTAATTAGTGATAGAACAAGAGGGAATAGCCTCAAGCTGTGACTGGGTAGGTTTGGACTGGACATTGGGAAGGATATTTTCCATGGAAAGTGTGGTCAGGCATTGGAATGGGCTGCCCAGGAAGGTGGTTGAGTCACCAAGCCTGGATGTATTTAAAGGTGGGTTTGAATGTGGCGCTTGGGCATATGGTTTAGGGGTGAACCTTGTAGAGTAGGGTTGGTGATCCTGTGGGTCTTTTCCAACCTGAATGTTTCTGTGATTCTGTGAATTATGGAATGTGTAGATAAGCAAATGGTAAATTAATGAGGCTTTGCAGTATATTGAATTAATCATGAGAGTTATTTTTTTAGCTCAGCTAGATGTGCCTCTGGATTTATGATATGCTTCATATTTTCTTTATGTAGCTTGTTGACCTCAACTTTTCCAAGCCTTTTATTTAGAACTGTTTGTGTATGCTGTCTACCACGAGAACAGGAGACTGCTTTGTAACAGTTACAGCAGGAAGATAAATCTTGGTACACTAATAATTTAGTGACAATGAAGAGAGAAAAGGTTTTGGCAGGAGGAACTTTATCAGTGATGGTAGAGCAGGGAAGATGAGATCACCGGCTTCTGATGTACCACAGGCATTTTCTTCCTGTCTTCTCATCTGCCTGGAGACTTGGTTTCAACAGCCATGGAATTAGAGGAGAATAAGACCAAGAAGACCTTAAGAGATCACCTAAATTCCACTCTCAAACAATGCAGGACCATCTCTCACACGTATTGGCCTAACATCTCTTTCCAGCCCCTCGTGCCATGACTGCTCCATCAATCAATTTCAGCACCCAGTATCCTTACAGCAGGAAGGATTTCAGTCACATCTAATCTGAACTGAGGGGTTTTTTGGCCATTTAAGCTCATGTCTTCAAGTTCTGCCTCACATGGATATGAAGAACAGAAGATTCTCCTCCCCTTTCATCAGCTTTTATGAGACTGTCATCATCCCTACTTTAGGCTCTTTTCCTTCACTCTGAATAACTGTAATCCATTAAAATTTCTGTAGCTCAATCCATTCTCTAGACCTCCCTGACTGATGTTCTCCTTTGGTTTCCCCAGTTGTCTCACGTTTTGCTGCAAGTACAGAGTGCAAACACATACAGTGTTCCAGCTGAACTGTTCTCAGTACTGGAGAGAGAGGAGGGAGCACTCTGGATGCCCTGCAAGGATGCATGCAGACACAGGAACAGAGACTTTCCTTTTGCACATGAGTATGTGTGACTGTACACACACACCACAGCCACATGGGCATGTACAAATAAATGTGAAGGAAGGAAGGAAGGGAGGAGGAAGGGAGGAAGGGAGGAAGGGAGGAAGGGAGGAAGGGAGGAAGGGAGGAGGGAGGAAGGGAGGGAGGGAGGGAGGGAGGGAGGAAGGGAGGAAGGGAGGAAGAAAGGAAGGGAGGAAGAAAGGAAGGGAGGAAGAAAGAAAGAAAGAAAGAAAGAAAGAAAGAAAGAAAGAAAGAAAGAAAGAAAGAAAGAAAGAAAGAAAGAAAGAAAGAAAGAAAGAAAGAAAGAAAGAAAGAAAGAAAGAAAGAAAGAAAGAAAGAAAGAAAGAAAGAAAGAAAGAAAGAAAGAAAGAAAGAAAGAAAGAAAGAAAGAAAGAAAGAAAGAAAGAAAGAAAGAAAGAAAGAAAGAAAGAAAGAAAGAAAGAAAGAAAGAAAGAAAGAAAGAAAGAAAGAAAGAAAGAAAGAAAGAAAGAAAGAAAGAAAGAAAGAAAGACAAACGAACAAACCCCAACACAAAACCCTGAACATTTAAATATACAGAATCACAGAATTCACCAGGTTGGAAAAGACCTTCGATACCATCAAGTCCAACCTATCACCCAACACCATCTAATCAACTAAACCATGGCACCAAGTGCCACATCCAGTTGTTTGTTAAACACTTCCAGGGACGGTGACTCCACCACCTTCCCCAGGAAGCCCAAGTACAAAGGATTGAATAAAATCAGTCACAGTGCAACACCATGCCTTCTGTTCCACATGGAATATCTACACATCCTTCCCACAGCACTGCACTGCTCCTTACACTGGCTCTCCACAATCCCAACCCATTGTGTGCAAACCTGCCAGTACACAGCCTCTGCAATCCCCATGTTCCCTGTATCCCCCTCTACCCTAACACATGCTCTGGTGATTGGTCTCTGCCCAGGTGAATAGAATAGAATAGAATAGAATAGAATAGAATAGAATAGAATAGAATAGAATAGAATAGAATAGAATAGAATAGAATAGACCAAGATCACCACGTCCAACCCATCAACCAATCCAACCCACCTAAACAACTAAACCATGGCACCAAGCACCCCATCAAGTCTCCTCCTGAACACCTCCAATGATGGTGACTCCACCACCTCCCTGGGCAGCCCATTCCAATGGGCAACCACTCTCTGTATAGAACTTCTTCCTAACATCCAGCCTAAACCTCTCCTGGTGCAGCCTGAGACTGTGTCCTCTTGCTCTGGTGCTGGCTGCCTGGGAGGAGAGACCAACCCCCACCTGGCTACAACCTCCTTCAGGTAGTTGTAGAGACCAGTAAGGTCACCCCTCAGTCTCCTCTTCTCCAGGCTAAGCAACCCCAGCTCCCTCAGCCTCTCCTCATAGGGCTGTGCTCCAAACCCCTCACCAACTTCATTGCCCTTCTCTGGACACGCTCCAGCAAGTCAACCTCCTTCCTAAACTGAGGGGCCCAGAACTGGACACAGGACTCAAGGTGTGGCCTAACCAGTGCAGCGTACAGGGGGAGAATCACCTCCCTGCTCCTGCTGGCAAGACCTGGGTCTCCACCAGGCAGGACTCTGCTGTATTGTGTGTGTGTCTCTTTCCCACAGATAATTCCAGAGTTGTTTCTTTGCTATTTTTTTTTCCCAAATGGCAGAAGTATTCATGAAATTCCTCAGCAGGACATGCCTTCAAATTAAAGGCTGGGTAAATGGTTCTGGCATTGGACAGCCCTGAGGCAGCTGGAGAGGGAAATTTTATTTTTGCCTTTGTTGAAAATTTATATTTTTCACAGCTGTCAGGAACCTAAATCAATTGCAGTTTTACAGAAAAGATAAACTCCCTCACCCAGACAATCTCTATCCCAGCCTTTAGATCTGCACCACAGGACATATTTCATATTTTTTTATTAAGTACATATTGGATTTATAGAAGAGAGTAAAAAAGATTAAAGATGAATTCTTACAGACCAAGCACAGGTCTGGGAGGGCTATTATGACAGGAAATTATGACCTTTATTTATTTATTTTTACCCTTTTTTTTTTCTCCCCACACTGTAAGTCAACTTTCAACCCTTGGCTAATGCATTTTTTTTCCTCATGAGATCGCTGGGGGTTTTTTTTTGGCTAATGGATTCTGTCAATACACTGTAGGAGCTGAATTTAAATTGTTTTGCTTAGGCATGATGTTGACAATTAGCTTAACGAAGTGACAGAAGAACTCATCAGGGCATTGGGCAAGCCCCAGCACTCTTGCAGAAGGTTCTTCTTGGAGCTCTGCAGCTCTCCCCTGTTCTCTGCTCCCTCCCATGGCACCACCAAGGGGAGCTGTGAAAATACTCTTGCAGGGAAGAACTGGCTATATTGCAGCCACTCCATCAGTGGCATCTGAGCTGAGATTTAACACATCCAAGTGCCGGGTTCTGCACATTGGCCACAGCAACCCCATGCAGTGCTACAGGCTGGGGCCAGAGTGGCTGGAGAGTGGCCAGGCAGAGAGGGACCTAGGGGTACTGGTTGATGGGGGCTGAACATGAGCCAGCAGTGTGCCCAGGCAGCCAAGAAGGCCAATGGCATCCTGACCTGCATCAGGAACAGTGTGGCCAGCAGGAGCAGGGAGGTCATTCTGCCCCTGTACACTGCACTGGTTAGGCCGCACCTTGAGTACCGTGTCCAGTTCTGGGCCCCTCAGTTTAGGAAGGGTGTTGACTTGCTGGAGCGTGTCCAGAGAAGGGCAATGAAGTTGTTGAGGGGTTTGGAACACAGCCCTGTGAGGAAAGGCTGAGGGAGCTGGGGTTGCTTAGCCTGGAGGAGACTCAGGGGAGACCTTATTGCTCTCTACAACTACCTGAAGGGAGGTTGTAGCCAGGCAGAGGTTGGTCTCTTCTCCCAGGCAGCCAGCACCAGAACAAGAGGACACAGTCTCAGGCTGCACCAGGGCAGGTTTAGGCTGGATGTTAGGAAGAAGTTCTATACAGAGAGAGTGGTTGCCCATTGGAATGGGCTGCCCAGGGAGGTGGTGGAGTCACCATCATTGGAGGTGTTCAGGAGGAGACTTGATGGGGTGCTTGGCTGCATGGGTTAGTTGTTAGGTGGGTTGGATTGGTTGATGGGTTGGTTGGACGCAATGATCTTGAAGGTCTCTTCCAACCTGGTGTATTGTATTGTATTGTATTGTATTGTATTGTATTGTATTAATGTTTCCCACCAGCAACCCACACTGTTGCACAATCAGAAGCAGAGTTACTGAGGGTCTGGTGCAGGAGCAGGGGGCTGTGGTAGCACAGTGTGATAGAAATCACAGCAGTGAGGGTGCTGGTCGAGGCTGGGGTTAATATTTGTCTTTGGTTTTGCCAGAAGATGTTGCCATGGGGAACATAGCAGGCATTTACAGCATCTCCTGTTTTGGGTGCTTCCAGCAGGAGCCCATGGAGATGGAGCTGGAAGCAAACCAGAATGGAAGTGGTTTCACTTCCAGCCTAGCTCAGCAGCAGAGTAGATATTTGTCAGTGCTGGTCCTTGGGAAGGGAAGTTTGCTCACACTTCTTCCCTAAATGTTGTAATCAAACATTTACTAACTGAAGTAAGGCAGCCACTTCAGCTGCTTGGTGTGACCATGCAACCTCTCCCGGCTAGGGAGACAGGTGACTACAAAGACATGTTAACACGAGGTCTTGGGGTAATGTACTTTTGGATGTGGAAGAGCCTCCCTGACTGATGGCTCAGGCTGGAGCTCAGCTCTTGTAGCATGCTTTAGAGTAATAAACACCATATTTTGCTCTCCTCGTCCAGGTTTGCATTGACCATGTCTATTTTGCTTTGTTTTGTTTTGCTCAATGTGGGCTTGAGTTATATAAAAACTGGCTGAAACAGCCTCTCTAAAAGACTGATCTTGGCTGAAACTAGACTTCACTTCCAGTCTAGGAAGATCTGAACAAGCTGGAGAAATATCTGGAAAACTTCTGAGGAGCTCTGATCTTATAAGATGACCAGATGAAGCTTGCAGCCTGAGGGAGGTTTGTGCAGTTTAGAGAAGTGTATACAGACTCAGCTGGTGCCTTCTGAACCTTCTGAGGTTCATCTGACATTTTGCAAGGAACAGAAGTCCAGTGGCACTGCAGGTGTCAGGGCAATGAGTCATCTGGGAGGCTGAACAGCTTTGTCTGGATCCTTGGGTTCCAGCAGCCATACTCAGCAACCTAGTTATGAAACATGCAGGGCAATCTGCAGGGTAGTGAACTCTTTCCAGTTCCACTCAAATGAACATGAGAAATACAGTCTCTCAGCAGTTTGCTCTTTTGCACATTGGCAGAGAAAAATAACAACTTTAACTACATTTTGTGAGGAAAATTAATTGAGCACTTACCAGCTAACAAACTAAGGATCAGAATGCAACAGGCTAAGGTTAAAAATTCACTCCTGTCTAGCATCCCCCCACCTATCCCCCCAGTCTTCTTCACAAAGTGCTCCCATGGAATGATTGCCCTGTAAAGTAGCTTCACTTAAAAGGTGAAATACTTTCAGCTTGACATCATCTACAAATACCATAATATGCTTTGGGTTTATAACCTAATATTTTCCTGGTTGTGAGCCAGTATCTGGGAATCGTGAAATACTTTTTTCCCCTGACTATATATTAGAGGAATGATAAGAAATCAGAACAGAGCTTAATACATATTTGTCTTTCCTTCTTAGCCCCTCAGAAGAATGCTTTACACAGAAGAAACATCTTTATCACTCACCTAGATGCATCAAGGCTTCCTTGTCCCAGGGCCAAGTTGCCACTCCAGCCAGCTCTTCCTCAGAGGAATTGGCAAAGAAAATGTTGAGGTGTGTGGATCCATCCAGTTTGAGTATGTTCTTTAGTTCGTTGACATCTAAGTATGCTCTGCAGAAAAAGTAAAGCATTCATTTTTCCTGAAGGTGACACAAAAAGCAGCAGAGCATTGGAGAAGTGTCACAACCCAAGCAGAGATCTCGTAATATCCTCTGTATCAATCACCTGAAATATTTGCAAAACTCACTCCCAAACTTTGATTGCTTTGCAGTCCTGTGGTGAATCTCATCTAAGAACTTCTGGCCATTGATTAACTAAGGCCACAAAATCCAAGGTAAATACATAAAGCTGTCCCCATTGCTAAGATAAGTATAGGAATCTGTTCATTATGAATGTAATTAAGCAGGCATTATGGTCAGTAAATCCTTTTATATCAGCAGTTACCTTGCACATTTCTTCTGAGATGTTCATTATCGTTGCTTCCAATTTTCCTTCACAATAACGTGTTTCACATCTTCAGGCTAGCCCAACAACTAACAACAGCTTGCAGAGTGACTCCTTTAGCACCAGTGGCAGCCACTTGTGTTGGGATGTTCACCCCTGAAACCTGACGTAGGGTGGTTGGTGGGGAATTGCTGTTTCCAGCAAGCAAAGCTGTGCCAAGAGATCTCCTTGCAAGAGAGCTATCACATTGTGACATAAATTCCCAAGGCTCCTTAGGTCCCCACCCTGGGTAAGCAGCATTTTTTGGCTTTTGGTAGGTCTGAAGCCTTCAGAGCAATCTCCTTGCAGAGAAGCAAAGCCAATCTCTTAAGCCTGATGGCCACTGGAAGAACTTTTGCACTCCTTTAGACTTTGTCAACACTGCAACCCAGGAGCTATTTGTGACCATGGCGCCACATTGTTTTCGGTAGCACCGTGATGCTCTGACTTGGAGGAAAGCTAGAGCAAGTGAAGCAGAGGAGTAAACCCATTGGTTCTCTGTTCTAGCTTACATTGTCTTTTGATAATGAAGTGTTGTGCTAGCACAAGATCTAAAATACAGATAACTTGTCCTATCTTCACTTAACAGGTGAAAACAGCAGGGAGATCACACTGAGTCAAGCATGGTTGACTAGTTTATAAGGAAAGCAAACCATGATGGTCTCGAGCAGGTTGATTCCTGCTTCTAAAGTCCCTATGTGCAGGGGTGTGCACAGGGCTCATGTAGCTCTCACAAACCAAAGGCAATCACATTCACTAAGCAGTGTTCCTTGCATACTTTGCAAGGCTTTTGTTCCCAGAAGGGTAAAGAAAAAAATAGGGGATCTGGCTCAGCACCAAGATCTTTCTGTCCTTCCCTGGAGGACTCCCCAATGGAAAACACATTCATATTTCCACAATAGCTTCCCCTGCCACTTGCTGAAGTCATTGCCTCCAAAATAGTTCATGGCTGGGTGTCCCCAGGCCCTCGCTGACTCATGGAGGAAGATGTGCTCTTTGGGGACACCAGTAGAAGGGTATGTTTCCATTCCATACAGTGTTTATCTTCCAATCAAATGTGGATGACATCCTGAAGGACAGGTCAGCACTGTGACCCTTTACACATTTCTCATCTCTCCACTGTTCCCAACACATCTTTGGAAAACACACAGAACTTCCCCTTAACTCCTCAAGCTTGCTCTGCATGCATCTGTCCAATGTTCTGAGGGTGTGCACAACCTATTTCCAAGGTCATCTTTGTGCATTCAAAAACATGTTTTCCAAACATGGGCTCACACTTACACATGTCCACGAGCAAGAGTTTGAGATTACATATCAAAGCTCCTGTGGATTTCCAAATGAAAGTGTAAGTGCAATGGGGGAACATGGGATGTGTGCCTGTGAAGGGCACAATGTGTATGTAGGCATGTATGGCAGTATCAGGAGAAAACAGTAAGGAAACATGTAAGAAGGCAAGTGGGAGTGGTGTGATACTTTGTGCAAGAGAGAAAAGGACAGAAACAGAAGCATCATGCACCTCTTAAGGAGAGTAGTGTTTCCTCCCGGGAGGAAGGCCACTATCTGGACCGAGACTGTGGCTGTTGACTCTGGACTGTAGGAGTGACCACACTCAAACTCCCCTCCTGAGAACACCATTTTTATCCTTACTCTTATGTTTTCAAATAACCTAAACTAATATTACTTCATTCTCAGCTGCCTCTGTGCTGACTGTTTCCACACTTCAGTCCCCATTTATACCCTCAGTTCACAGCCACACTGCTCTCTCACTTCCATAAGGCTGTGTGCACCAGCACCCGGGGCTGCTCCATGAAAGGATGGTTTCTGGAGACGGCATCCAGAGCAGACAGCATTTCACTAACTGGCCAGTGATGTCAGTGCATCTCCGAGACTTGACTCATGTCTTACGTAAATGCACTGTACAAAGTCAGTTGGACTTGGGTTTCTAGCAGCTCCCTGACCACTGCCTCTCTGCGAGCCAACGGAAGTCTGCGATCGAGCAGAACCACAGAGCGCTGTTGGAAGGAACCTCGGGGATCAAACGGTGTAAGGACGGAATGCCAAGAGGATTTTCAGCAAAGCGTCTGTGCAGGAGGAGGGTAAACAGATTGTGCTTGGAAGGGAGCAACTGCAAACCCCTCGCTAAGAGCAGTCAGCAACCCCCAGCACACAAACATGCTCCGGCATCCGCTCGGGCAGATCCCTTGCGAGCGTGTGAGCATGTGCCTGCATGTGCGTGCATGAGGAGAGCTGCGAGTGTGTAACCAGGGCTTTGGACTCTGCACACGTGCAAGGCAGCCAAGAGTACGTATGCAAAGGATCCAGCCTCTGTCTGTGTGTGTGTAAGAGATAAAAACATGAAGCTGGAATTCCATCCTCTCCTTCCTCCCCATGTTTCTAATAACCTCCCATCTCTATCCATCATCACCACATTCCTACACTCAAGGAGGCATAAATTAACTACTTTTGCAGTTCATGTCCAACGACGTAGCTGCAGGCAGCAGACCCAACAGTTACCAGGTCAAAATAGTTTTCAGTTATTGTGGTGGACTGGGCTGACTCCCCCTGCTGCCGCGGCTGCTTTGTTATCAGCCCAGACTATCTGACCCAATGCAATCCACGAGCATTGCTTACACTTCTCAAGGTTATGTGGGTCCCCTGATAGAGGACATAATGTCTGCCACATGGGCTCATGCCAAAGAGAGCCAAAGAGCCCAGCCTTTCCAGCACTGCCAAACTCGCATTTCAAAGACATGAGTGCAGTCCTGGAAAGGGATCAAAGCCTTTCCAACTGTCATTAGAATATTTCCTTTATGCATCTCTCAGTGAGTGCCAGCAACATATTTCATAAAATTCATTGGCTCGAGATGGTACCTCCAACATAAACCTGAATGGGGGAACTGTCAGGGCAAGTCTGTGTGGAAAACAAAACAAAACCCAAAGCACAACAAAACACGTGTAATTCCTGTAATGGAAAAAACATACGATGCTCTGAGCGTGCCTTGCTCCAGAAAGCCTAATGAGGCTATTAGTGCATCATAAAAGGTCTCCTCTGCTGGAATCTGTTTTAGACATAGAAATTCTATGGGCTGTTTAAGGCCATTTGGGACACCAAATCATATCAGGCAATGTGCACATTCCCACCCAGATCTTTTCATCGACTCACTTGTCCAAAGCACAGCTTTGGATGTTTTTTTCCCTCCACTGCAGTGTAAGTAGCCCTCTGAAACTGCAGTGTGCAGCAGCTCACCCTTAGCCAGCAAGCCCCAGACCCCAGGCAGTAATACATATCCCATACGGTGCTCCAGTTTCAGCCTAATGGAGTCTTCAGCTCATCCAGCAGTGTCTCGCCACTGCCTGGCTCACCACACAGCCTGCCCCATCAGTCACACCAGGCATTATCCCCCTGCCTGTCTCCTCTGTCAAGCCATTTCCTGTTCATTTAGACTGCAGCTTCACTGCATCAGGACTTATCTTGGGCAACCAGTTGAAGCTCTCAGCCATCAGCTCCACCTGCCCATGGGGACCACTGTGAGTAGCTCCCATCTACTGGCCCTCAGCGCCAAAGCCATGTCTACATCCAGCCACCAATCTCTGCTACTTAGCTACAAACACATTTGACAATGGCTTTTAACCTCAGCTGATGCCAGGTTTACTTGTGTTAAATCTAGCCCTGATGGCTAGAGTCAAGCAGTTTTGCAGAAGGGTTAGAAACTCTTCCTCCCTTGCTTTCTGCCAGGTCAGAGGGTGGCTTTCCCAAGCTCCCCTAACACGGCTAGGGTGCCACCTCTTGCAGCCCTGGTTGTTTTTGCAAGGAACATGGAGCCTTCCAGCCCTTATTGTTAGGAAATGTTTTCTACTGTTTGCTTGGAGTTATTTCTCTATTTGACTTTGTTTTTTTTTCCTTCAAAGACAAGTGTCACTTTACAGCAAGAAAACAAACAGGGTACTTAAGGGATTACTTGCAAGACTCCACCCGAACACTGAGCAGGACCTCTGCTATCTGCTCATTGTGGAGTGTGGGCTCCAACTGCCTGATCAGTCTGTTAGGAATAAAAGGCACTGCATTTCATCACTCAAAATGCAAAACAGAAAAAATCCCCAAACCACCAGCATCTTCTGCAATGGGGAGTCAGCCTCCAAGTCTACTGTTTATCTCTTGACATCCAGTCTCCTGTCTTTTAGCAGCATATGGCAGGACAGAGGAAATCTGCTGGAATCATAGGACCCGGTACGTAACTCTCCTTCGTGAGACTCCCTGTCTCTGCTGTCATTTGGTGCTCCCAGAAAGCTGTCAGCCCAGCCTAATCCATGGTATACAGTTCAGGAGACAGAGAAAGCTTTCCTGGACAGCACTGGCAACACTCACAGGCAGCCTATGACAGATCCAGGTGTGGCTCCCAATGTGGTGTTGCTGATGTGTCTCAGCCATGTTCCTTTTGTCCCTCCAGCTCTGATCATGGCCCCGGGATTGACAACAACTCATCGGAGCAGCAATCAGCATGTGGACAGTCACCCAACAATCATCTGCACCATTTGTTCAACCAACATGGGGGGTCCAAGCTTTTAGGGTGCAGTGTCCACCTAGAGATTTTCAATAGCCACAGTGAACAGTAGGAACAGACTTGAGATAAATCACAGAATCATACAATTATTAAGGTTGGAAACAACTTCAAAGATCATCAAATCCAACCATCAACCCAACAGCACCATGCCCACTAAAATGATGTTCTTCCTGAAGGAAAAGGTAAGAGCCATGACTTCCACAGCACTGGAAGCTGACCTTGAAAAAGGGCCATTTGGCAGATGTGCACAAGAGTAATTTAGCTTTTTCCCCTGTGATTTCTCAGTCTTGGGTGGTTGGACACAGACCTTTCCTTTTGGAGATGAAGTGTTGATGCCAGTGTACAAGATGCCTTTTGTCTTCTGGCATAGAGGGACAGAAAAACGTGCCTGGAAAGGAAAGGATGCTCAGAGGCCATCACTGATGACCCTTCACCCCAAAGAAGGGGCATCTCCTCATGTCACATCAAGTAAACTTTTATCTAGCTCATACTTCAGACCACACATGACAAGGACTCTGCCACTGTCCCAGAACCCTGCAGCCCACGTTTCGATACCTTTAGGGTCAGGAAGCTTTTCTGAAGGTTTGCCTGAGTCTGTTTTGCTGCAACAGATGTGCACAATGTAGTGCAATCCTCTGAGCCAGGGGATTAGATGTTTCGCTTTACCAAACCTATTACTTATTTGAAAGCTTATTATAACTCCTGTAAGCCATTTCATTTGTAGGCTAACCACACCTTGTTTCTTCAGCCTGTCCCCACTGGTTATATTTTTTAAGAGCTCTGGTCATTCCTGATGCTCCCATCTGCACTCTCCATATCTTTCTCAAAGGCAGGTCATCAAAAGAAGACAGACTCCTCAAGCTGAGAGCTTATCAGTGCCATGTAACTGCTGCATTTGTCCTGTCTATCACCTCCAATCTGACATAAAGCACCCAGCAGAGATTTCAGACATACAAACGTTTCTAACTTTTTTCTCCCCTCCTTTTTAATTTATTTTCTGCCTAAAGTGCTACAGGCCTATCAAAACCCCCAAGTAAAAAAGACAATCTACAAACCCTGTTTAGCAGTGAACTTGCAGTGAGATTTCTGTCTGACTTGGTGTTGATGATTTGCCTTCACTGGCAAATTTAATTCTGCTCCTCATCTCAGACGGATTGCCATAAATCATGTGCAGCAGGAAGTGTGCCTCATCTACATTTAGCTTAGTGTTAATTTAAGACACTGGTGTAAGTGTAGTAAAAGTCATGATAATTTATTGATAAAGGTATAAATCTTTCAGTGATTGGGACAGAGCCTGAAATAGAGCAGAGCCAGAATATTACAAGTGAAAGGCTTCAGGTCCCAATTTAGATCCAGATCACTGCCTGTGTTCACACTGAAATCCAAACGTGTAACTGCAGTTCTGACTGCATCCAAACCAGGCAGTCACTGGGTCATGTCCACAAGCATAAATTGTGAGCACTGTCAGCACATGCAGGCTTGGCAGCTTGGAAAGCATTTTGGTTTATTCACTTCAGCAAAATGTCCTCTTCAGCCCCCAAACCTGATCTCCTGTTACAAGAGAGGAGAAATGTTTTGGCCAGAAAAATACTAATGATAAGGGTCCAAGAAAAGACACTGAGGAGAACTGTACAAATGGAAATCCAGCTTCCTGGGTAGGCGTGGCAGCTTGTGCTGGGCTCTGTGGCACTAACACATTCAGGGGAGCTGGTTTAAGCTGGACAAGGTCTTTTTACATCAGTGGCCAGTCCTACAGTTAGGAGCAACCCTAAGCAACACATATTACAAAATCAAATCCCACATGGCTACAAAAGCCTGGGTGTTCTTTGGTCCCAGGGTGCCCTCCTTTCCAAACTAAATTAATTTTACCATTATGCTTTACTCACCCCATGAAAAGAAATCATATTCTAGACAGAAAATAAGAGTTTTACTGTGTGCAATCCAAGAAACCTTTGGAGCTACTTTATGCTGCAACACAGACAGAGAGCAGCTCCTTGGTCTAGCATAGAGAATTCTTACAATTGTCAAGTCCTCAGTTTCATTCCAGTTGCTCTGAAATGCTGGCTTCCTAGCAGGGCAGTCCCAAAACCAAGCACATTTCTACTGTAACAAATCTGTAAGACTGCAAGAAAAAAAATCACTCCATGCATAAAGGAGATTTGCAATCAAGTTCCAAAAATCATTCTTCTCATCTATAGAACCCTAATGGCACAGCCCTGATCAGCCCTATCTGACTTAGGTTGGACTCGATGATCTTCGAGGTCTCTTCCAACCTTAGTCATACTGTGGTACTGTGATACTGTGATACTTTATGGTAAAAGGCCTCCAACAAATGATGCAGCTTTAGTTCATGCAGTTCCTCATAGGTAACTTCTGGATCTTGTAAATGAAATATCTACTTAACAGGCTGAATGACAGCAATGGGTTGGAATAAACCTTATGGCTGGATTCCTCCAAACTCAGCTCTGGGTCCTCTCTTGGTTTGGTCCATGTGAGCTTGTACTCTGAGCCAACTTCTGTTCTCAATGGCTTGCATATAAGCACTGACTGTGATGTATTTGCTCCAGTGTAAATCTAGAGTTAGTCAGAGCAAAATTTGATTCTCAAAGCAGGTTCAGGTTCAAATCCAAAATCTCAAAGGAAACCTCAGTTGAAACGACCAATTTTTGCCCAATTTCTGGCCAACACAACTTGCTTTTTTTTTTAAGGAGGGAGGCGGGTTTCCTCAGATCTCCACGCAGATTCTCTCAAAGGTTTGCAAGTCCTTGCCAAATCCTTCACAAACCTGGGCTGAGATTCAGAAATACAGTGAAAACAGATATTTATTTTTTCTCTCGGCACTTTTGCTGCTGGTTCTGGCCAGGATAAGAAAGAGCAGAGGCTCAGGGAACAAGAATGGGGAAAAGATGACGTCAAAATTTTCAAATGTCAAACATGCTCTGTCTGAGCTCTTGGCAAAAGTTTGGAGTGGCTGCTAATGTACACAAAATGATCTGTTCCCTCTCTCTCTTTATCCTCCCAGGCTTTGCTGTCTGCTTCTTCTACCAGAGACCCCTCTTTTATCACAGAACGATAGAATGGTTTACATTGGAAGGGACCTTAAAGATCACCTAGTCCCAACCTCCCCACCATGGGCAGGGATATCTTCAACTAGAGGAGGTTGCTCACAGCCCCATCTAACTCGGCTTTGAACACTTCCAGGGGTGGGGCATCCACAGCTTCCCTGGGCAACCTGTTCCAGTGTCTCACCACCCTCATGGTGAAGAACTTCTTCCTAAAACCCAACCTAAATTCACCTTCTTTCAGTTTAAATACATTACCCCTCGTCCTCTCACTGCATGCCCTTGTAAATTCCTTTATACGCAACCTTTACACCTTTACCTTTATAAAGATTTGCAGTGTTACAAACCATAAATATGTGGTCAGTGAGCCTTCTTCCTTTGCAAGGTCTACATCCAAGAGTGGAGCAACATTTGAGCTCACTCATGGAATCACAGAAAACATCCCATTACAAGAGATCTCAAAGATAGCCAGTCCAACCCTCAACCAGGCACTGAAGGGTCAACACTAAACCATGTCCCTAAGCATCAGGTCCACACACTGCTAAACACTTCCAGGAATGGTGACACCATCACTGACCTGGGCAGACCATTCCAATGTTGGATAATCCTCTCAGTGAAGAAATATTTCCTAACATCCAGCCTGAACCTCCCCAGGCACCGCCTGAAACCTTTTCCTCTAGTCCTGACACCAAGGAGAAGAGGCTGCCCCTTCCTCGCTCCAACCTCCCTTCAGGTTGTTGCAGAGAGCAATGAGGTCTCTCCTCAGCCTCCTCTTCTGTATGCAGCAAGAACTGAAAAGCCCCATTTCCTCACACAACCGTAAAAACAATGAAGGCAACCAACAGTGAACTAGGAAAAGATATGGTGGCTGGCCAGCTTGCAGCAAGGAAAAAAAAAAAAGAAAAGAAAACAAAAGGAAAGCCTTGGCAAAGAGAATTGTGATCTTACTGTATGATTAACTTCTGAGACAGCGAGTAGGATTAAAGCATGGAATGTTTCAAGACCCATCTCTTCAAAACAGCAAAGCATTCTGCAGCATAGATGCACATTTCACAGACCTTTGAAATCAGCACCACTGGCAGGTTTATTTGTTTTGATTGTCTCTTTCCTTTTCTTTTACTACTTTCTGCCTTTTTTTTTTCCCCCTCTCTCCTTTTCAAGATGAGAGCCAAATGACCCATGAGAAATGTACTGTAATTTGTCTCTTATCCATCTCTCATCTCCATCTGATATTCCCTCTGCCCTGGTTACCCTGATGTTTTTCCAGACTCTACAGGCTGAACCGTTGTAACAAGGAGAAAAGTCAAATGATAAAGAAGTGGTGTAAAGAAATTTTCAGGAACCAGTGCTGTTAAAACAGAATCCCTTTGCCTCTTTTCCCTAACCCCCTGTTGGCTGCAGCAAACCTCATTCATGAACACTGGAGAGTTTCAATCAGTATGGGGAGGTGCATATATACACACACACACACACATATATATATACACACACATATATAGGCTATTTTAACTTACATCAGTTATATTGCTTGGCACTTCCACAGTGTTTCCCCTCTGGGCCTCAAAATGCTTCCTAAACATGAAGGGAGAAATTCCACGCTGGTCAAAGCCCTGACACAAGCCCTCTGCACTGCTCCATATCCCCTCCAAGTGCTTAAGTGATAGCAGCATGGGACAGGAGCCCTTGTGGTGGGCCTGACCTCCATGAAACAGGCAAATGGAATAATCATCCCTTTTGTACAGATGGAGAAAATGGAGGTAGAGAAATGCAATAATTTGGTCAGAGTAACAAAATCATTCAGTGTGACAGCTAGGATTAGAAACCGCATCTAGGCTGCCCAGGGCAGGTAGTGGAGTCTCCCTCTCTGGAGATATTCAAGACCTGCCTGGATGAGTTCCAGTGTGACCTGGATCAGGGAAGTCATTGTGCCCCTGCACTCAGCACTGGTTAGACCACACCCTGAGTCCTGTGTCCAGTTCTGGGCCCCTCAGTTTAAGAAGGACATCGAGACACTTGAACGTGTCCAGAGAAGGGCAAAGAGGCTGGGGAGAGGCCTTGAGCACAGCCCTGTGAGGAGAGGCTAAGGGAGCTGGGGTTGCTTACCCTGGAGAAGAGGAAGCTCAAGGGAGACCTTCTTGCTGTCTACAACTACCTGAAGGGAGGTTGTAGCCAGGAGGGGGTTGGTCTCTTCTCCCTGGCAAGCAGCACCAGAACAAGAGGACACAGTCTCAAGCTGTGCCAGGGGAAGTTGAGGCTGGAGGTGAGGAGAAAGTTCTTCCCAGAAAGAGTAATTGGCCATTGGAATGTGCTGCCTGTGGAGGTGGTGGATTCCCCATCCCTGGAGGTGTTCAAGAGGGGACTGGATGTGGCACTTGGTGCCATGGTTTAGTAGTCATGTGGTCTTGGGTGACAGATTGGACTTGATGATCTTGGAGGTCTTTTCCAACCTTATTGATTCTGTGATTCTTTGATAGGTGACCCTGCTCTGGCAGCTGGTTTGGACTGGATCGTCTTTCGAGGTCCCTTCCAGCCCCTAACATTCTGTGATCTTTTGAACTGATGTTCTGTGACAATATGGATCACCTTTTTCCTAAATGAGCAGTGGCTTGTGTTGCCAATCCTTTACATTTTCTGCTGGTGGCCACTCACGGTATTTGACAATCTTTGACTCATATTTGACAATCTCCGAAAAAGTCCTGAAGGTCCAGTGGACAGCAGATGAAAGTCTGCAATAAGTTGGTCCTTCCTGAATCCCTCAGCTTCATTGTTTCTGAAGAGAAGGCAGCACATTGACCTCATGAACAGCTTTTCTTCTGAAACCAGTGCTCTGCTTTCAATGAATGAGCAGCCACCACTCTAATAACATTTGGCATTTACATACCACCTCTCATCCCAAAGCTCCCAAGAACAACCAACAGATAATGCTGCACAATAGTTCAAGTAAAGGACATTTTGGGTTCAGTCACCAGAACAAACCTGTTTGTTTTTTTTTTTTTTTATGAAAAGCACCAGAGACCAGGAATGCAGCCTGTCATCACTCCTTTGAATCAGGTCAAGAGTTGGGTACAGCCTCTGTTAATCAGCCTGGAAGTTAGAGATCAAGAGGAAACCTGAGGCTTTGACATAGAATTTTCTTTAATTATAGGAGGAGCTCATCAAAACTATCTCTGTTAAAGTTGTCTAACAATTTCCACTACCAATATTCAACTTCAGCCTTGTCTTTCTCATCTCCATTCTAGTGGCTGTGGGGTCAAGCTTGAGGTCATATTTGCTGGCTGCTCAAACAAGTGCCTGGCTGGCATGACCCTTGGAAGTCACAGCTGGAATGACTATGATGATGTCTTGCTGGAAGGTGTCCAGAGAAGGGCAACGAAGTTGGTGAGGGGTTTGGAACACAAGCCCTATGAGGAAAGGCTGAGGGAGCTGGGGTTGCTTAGCCTGGAGAAGAGAAGACTGAGGGGTGACCTTATTGCTCTCTACAACTACCTGAAGGGAGGTTATAGCCAGGCAGAGGTTGGTCTCTTCTCCCAGGCAGCCAGTACCAGAACAAGAGGACACAGTCTCAGGCTGTGCCAGGGGAGGTTTAGGCTGGATGTTAGGAAGAAGTTCTATACAGAGAGAGTGGTTGCCCATTGGAATCGGCTACCCGTGGAGGTGGTGGAGTCACCGTCATTGGAGGTGTTCAGGAGGTGACCTGATGAGGTGCTTGGCTGCATGGGTTAGTTGTTAGGTGGGTTGGATTGGTTGATGGGTTGGACACGATGATCTTGAAGGTCTCTTTCAACCTATTGTATTGTATTGTATTGTATTGTACTAAGGTTTTGGAACTTCTGGAGAACTAGCAAACGCTTTGTGTTCCCTCTTTAAAATCCATGGAAAACAGGTGGTCATCCTATCAGGAGGATACTGCTCTTTCCTGTGCTCCATCTCCCTATGCCCTCTGCCTTCAACAGCAGGCAGGCAGGATGGGTCAGGACTCTTCCAGGGTGGGCTCCGGTGGGTCACCTCCCATGGAATATTTGGGATTTTCAGGAAGGTAAACACAGGCCAGAGCTGGGACCACTATGGCCTTGGGGTGCTTGCAGTTAGGTTGCAATTAGCCACAGCTCCTGTGGAAGGGTGACACATAGCACCGTGGCCAGGGTGTGCAGGTGGGACTTTAAGGGGCTGGTCCTTTAGCATCTTCCCTAAGCAACATGCAGTAAAAACTGCAGGATGAAAAAAAAAACCAACAAAGAGAACAAGATCAAATTCTTTGCTCCTTTCATCTCACTTTTGGACACTAATCCTCCAAGCACATAAACCCCGTGCCACAGAGTGAGATATACATTGCTGTTGGAATGAAGAGAGACTTGGAATCGGGCCGACATCAGCAAAAAAATAAAATGGAATCATATATAACCACAGAGGACCTAGCATGTTTATTGCAGATACTGCTGGAGTTGATGGGCCAAAATAACCACTCCAAATATGGATCTTGCATAACATCCCTTTTGCTTCTTCTCTGCTTTTGTTTTTACAACTTGTGGACTTCCAAATGTCAATTTTTCACCTCCTGGCAGGGTTGTGCATAAAGCTGGTCCTGCTGCAGCGGGCACATCTTCAATGGCTTATGGTTAGGATAATCTCAATTTTCCTCTCTTCTGAGAGAGAAATGAAAACCTGATTCAAATGAGACTGGTTGAAATTTCCTCTTAATTGCTCTTCCCCAGGAATGGGCAGGAGGCACCAAAGCGAGATCACAAAGAACATCATCTCATGATGGAGATTTCAGTTCAGGGAAACCAAAATCCTTGAGCCCTGGCACTAAGAGCCTCACACTGCCAAAGGCTATGAGATTTTTTTTTCTCTCTCTTTTAAAAGAAAGGCTAATATTTAGCTCCTTTGGTTTTCTGTTTTTATCAGGGGGTATTGATGGATCATACCAAAGAGTCTTTGATCTACAACAGTGAGGTCCTGAACACATTCTTAAAGTACAAAAAAAAAAAAAAAAAAAAAAAAGAAAATGAATAGTCAGATTCTAAGAAACATTAGACATGAGATCATAAAATCATAGAATCAATTAGGTTGGAAAAGACCTCAAAGATCATCAAGTCCAACCTGTCACCTAAGACCTCATGACCACTAAACGAAAGCAGGTTACTCGTGTTCTTTCCTTGTAGCGAAGAGATTACTAAGAAAGAGAAAATGTCAGTTTCTGAAACAGAAATGTCATGGAAGCACATTTAGCTTTGATGTCTTCAGAATCCACAGTAAATTGCCAGGTGATCTGGAAGAAACCCCAACAACACACCTGCAAGGAAAACAGTTCAGAGTTGCAGAAAGAAAATATTATGAGCAGTGGATTTCCTAAATCAAATATTATTATTTTTATTTCTATTCCTGCTCCCTCTGAAGACCAAAAGAAAGGAAAAGAAAGAGCAGGAGACAGGACTTAGTAGATTACTACTTTGTCAAGCAACTCTGTTGGGAGACAGATGTGGCAGCAATGGCTGTAACAGATACTGCTAACTTAATTAACTCCCTGACATCCAAATCCTGCCCTTCATTTCTCTCTGTTGAGTCAGACAAGCAGCAGGAGGAAAGATACAAATGTGCCTTTTCAAAACACCCAAGACCTTTCAGACTTTCTGGTTTTCAAACCTTTGCAGGACTCACAACTTCTGCAGAGACACATGGTAAAGCAGGCAACATTGTACATGTGTGCTTCTGAGAGCAGATGTTTCTTGAACTGAAGGATAGAGCAAGAAGAAAAGATCCTCTACCCCTTAAATAATGAGCAAGAGACAGATGCAATGCCCAGGTTATTAGGCAGATGGAAGGACATTTGGGTTGCTTCACATCTGGATCTGCTAACCCATGCAGCAGAAAACAGGCACTATCAGTCCAAAACATAAGGCTGATTGTAAGCATTCCCTGAAGGACACATTTCCCAAGACCCTACGAAATTGGGCTGGCAGCTCATGAAACGTACAATACTGATCCAGCATGTAACAGTAAACTATAGGAAATCATACCCATATATTTGGCCTTCAGATACAAGTGCGGGAATTGCCTGTTTTGGCACCACAAGCCTGTGGATCCACGTGAATCAAACGCAGGCCTCTAGCAAAGGGCTGTGAGAATGCAAAGCTCTGCTCTCCACTGTGGAATACTGACACAAAAAGGGGCAAGCTCTACCTTGCCTTTATGGCAAAGTTCTTGACCAAGTGCTGCCATGAGTATGACTCTATAGACAGGCCACAGAGTATAATGTCCCCATAACACTTGCACTCCCTGTTACCTATTTGAGTATCTCAGCCACACATGAACTTCCACTCTGCTTTGCTGCAGCATCTTATTGTTTATATGTTGCTAACGACTATCACAGGACTGAAGATATTGATCATCCACTGACTTCAATTTTGGGCTCCTTACAACAAGAAGGACATTGAGGTCCTGGAGCAGGTCAGAGAAAGTCAACAAAAATGGTGAAGGGTCTGAAGAACAAGTCTTGTGAGGAGTGGCTGAGGGAACTGGGACTGTTAGGTTGCAGAATAGAAGGTAGAGGGGAGACCTTCTGGCACTCTACAACTCCCTGAAAGGAGGTTGGAGCCAGGCTGGGGTTGGTCTCTTCTCCCTAGTAACAAGCAATAGCACAAGAGGAAATGGCCTCAAGTTGCACTGGGAAGGGGGTGGGGGTGGGGGTGGGGTGTAGGTTGGATATTAGAATAAACTTCTCTGAAAGAGAAGAAAGAAGAAGAGACAAGAACCCTCTCAACCACTGGAATGGGCTCCCCAGATTAGTGGTTGGATCCCCATCCTTGAAGGTGCTTGAAAGACACAGAGATGTGGTGCTGAAGGACACGATTTAGCACCAGGCTCAATGATCTTGAAGGTCTTTTCCAACCAAAAAAAGGAATCCATGATGACTACAAAACCAGCTTTGTAAGGGATCCAGCAGACATTTCAGGCGGTCATTTGTGTCCACTGTTTCCCACACACAGACCCTGAGTTACACAAGCCCACATTTACAACTGTAAGTTACCATGAAATGTCTTGCAGCTCTCCATCAAAGACAGAGTGATCCTGTTATGGATTCTCTTACTTCCATAACTCCTCTGCTGCCAGCTCAAGCACACATCAAGAACTTTGCAAACCTGACATCCTGCCTCATTTAGTTGTGGGAGAAGAGAAGGCATCCCAGAACTACGTTTTGGACTATCTCCTCCTTATGCTTTTCTAGATCAAAACCTGGAAATGCTTCAGGTATTGTTCACAGAATGGTAGGAGCTGGGAGGGATCAAATCCAACTCCCCTGCCAAGACAAGTTCACCTAAAGAAGGTGACACAGGAACACATCCAGGTGGGTTTTGAATGTCTCCGGAGATGGAGACCTATCTGAGTAGTGCTCTGGGTAGACTACCTCTCTGGGTAGTGCTCCATCCAGTGCTCCATCATCCTTAAATCAAAGAAGTTCCTCCTCACTGATAATGAAGTTTCCACGTGGATAAAACAAGAACTTTGTGTTTGATCCAGACAAGGATAGCTAAAGGTTTGTGCTTGCTTTTTGAAGACAAACCAACAGACTCTGAAACAAAACCACATGAAGAAATCTATAACCAGAAGTAAAACCATTAGAAGAATTCTGAGTGCAGGAGGAGGAGGTCAGGAACTCCTGGACCTTTTCTGAATCCAACTAGGTGCAAGGGGGAACCAAACAGCACAGATTTCTTCAGGCAAACTGGGAGAAACACTCTGATGTGTCTGACGGAAGCATTTTACTCTGTGTTTGGGAGTTTATCATGACCGATCAATTCTGGAAGAATTAGTGAGTGAGTTCTGGGTTTTGGCACTGACACAGTCGTGGTAAAAAGGCTGGAGGCAAAAGGGAAGTAATTTTCATAATGCTGTGAACTGTTGCCATCAATCCTTACCCAAAACATTTCTTGTACTTACTCTGTGCAGTGCTGTGCTGCAGGAGCTTTCCTCTGAGCTACTGCCCTTCGTCTCAGGAAGGCTCTCAACCTCTCTCGTGCTCTGGATGCAGAGATCCAAGCCAAAGACCAAAGTCTTTGGGAGTTCAATCTTTCTACAGACTTCAAAGAGCTTGGGATATATAACTTAGTCCAGACAGAAAGCATAACATACGTTTGGAACAACATTATATATGTAAAAATAGAAAAGATTGAATGACTGTTAAGGAATGCAGTGTGATAGGGAAGCCTGATGTAAAGTGTGCTTGGTATTCACATACCTATTTTCAGCCTCTAACCTAGGTGCTCTGAATGCTAGTAGAAGCACCTACCTTCTCTCCGACAGTTATAAAGACTTTAATTCTCTAAATCATGCCTATGCTGTGTGTCTATACCCGCTGTGAGCAGATGGTGTGACTGTTCCCTAAGGAACTAACTGAGCAACTACTACAAATAGCCAATGCTTATCCTCAGCACTCAGTGCTGCAACGTTGAGACTACGTGTTTGGGGAGGAAGTAGCAGCTTACGGAGTTAGTCCTTCCAGAAAGCATGAAGGCAAAATAAAAACCCCTGACCAGAAATGCCAAGACCACACATATTCAGGTATTTCAAAGAGTAACACTTTATGTAATTCTTAATATGTTTCAGGCATGCCTGTGTTTGTCTCCATTTGCACTTGCTGGGGTTGAAGGCAGAGAACAAAGCATCATCGTGCTCATGGAAATCAGGGGAACACAGAGAAATGCTGGTTTCTAATTGTTCTCAACCAGTTCTGCAAACCTGAGCACATTTCCCTGGAGGTGTTCAAAAAAGGATTGGATGTGGCACTTGAAGCCATGGTTTAGTTAGTCATGAGGTGCTGGGTGATAGGTTGGACTTGATGATCTCTGAGGTCTTTTCCAACCCTGTTGACTCTGTGATTTCCATACTCAACTGATGCTCATGTGAGGCAAATTAAACTCAGGCCTTTTTGACATCTGCCCACATTCTCTAAATGAATGTATCATATTTCCATATTTACTTAGAACTTTTCAGCAGTTAATCTCTCCCTGTCTCTTTTGTAACTAAACAAAACAAACCAATGAAGCAAGCAAACAACAAAAAAAAACAACTGAAGGCAAGGCATGAAGAGGATTCTGATACCCACAGGCTACTGATATTGAGTCATGTCTTTGGAACACAGTTTCCTATTTTGCCCTTGGAAGATGCATAAACCCCACATAGATGATTACAGAGATGGGTCCATTAATTGATATCATCTGGGTTTTCTGTTATTTAATCAATGTCTGGGCTTTGACTGTAAAAGAAGCTTAAACTGACAGCCTCATTCCTTTCTGCTCAACGTTCCCTAACCTGTCTTCTTCGATACACAAATACAATTTGTGAGTCTGACAAGGGCACAAGTCTCATTACATCATATCAAGGAAATTAGAAATGAATCAATAAACAAAGAAGCAAAGTCCTGATCAGCTCGTTCCTACCACACGACCTGGAATTCTTCACATTTTACCCCTAATCCCACGTCTGATCAAACCAAAATGTCTTCAGGGTCAGGAATGCCTCTGCTTCCCTCTGGTATTTCTTTCTCAGTCTAATCACATCTCAGTAAAAAAAAAACAGTGTTTTGTGTCTATGTGTCTTATCTTTATCCGTTGTAGAATTTGTGCCGTTTAACGCTGAAGAAATAATTCAGCAACATACTTCAGGCGATGGGACAGAGCCTTAATGGAGGAGAAGTGCTGGCATGGCCCGAGAAACAGATTAAATCCCCATCTTGGCATATTCCTCTTTACTGTGTCTTTCAGTCTAATTTTGACATGGAATTTTCCTGGCATAAATCACACAGGTTTCCTCTTCCCCTCCACGCCACGCTGCGTAGCTCCGTGTTTTGGTAAATCTCATCTATTAATAGTTGCCCTCTGTGGCTATAAAAAAATACCTCAGTAGTCAAAAGCCAACCCTTGCTAGGGAACAGCTGTGGAGGCCTGAACGCACGCAGGACGCGGCATCACACAGCAAAGCCCTTTCTTGGCTCGGTGTCAGAGCAAACCGATTAAATAAGGCCACAGTCAAGCTAACGGAAAAGGAGCCCCTTCCCTGCGAGAGAGGGGAGAGAGGCCGGCTCCAGCACCAGGCTGGAGAAACATCAGGCTATTTCCATTTTCTCACTGACATTTTCTTTTGCCTTTTTTTAACTCTGCAAACCCCCCTCCTCTCCCCTCCCCTCCCACCCTGTGTCTTCCTCGCTCCACCCTTCTGCCAAGCCCCAATAAAACCTTGCACTTCAAGAAATAGGACAAAGACGTCATCGCAGCGGGGACCGAAGGTCGTGGGGTACATTTTGAGGTCTAGTCTACTTTTGGTGTGTGTGTGATTGATTTAACTGATTAAAGCATTTCTGCTCTTCCTGTGCTTTCAGCAGCATCCTGGGTAACTCAAGGGAAATTCAAACCAACCAGCTGTGATCTGTATTACAAAGTCAAGGCTGGGAATGCAACGCAATGATGTTGATGGGGCCATAGTGGAAAGGGTGAAAGGAGAGGAATATTGTCTCCTGGTAAAGTGCTTTATGTGTCAGAATGAGGAATAGTCATCTTAGCAGAGGACACAGGGAGTTCCTCATCTTCTCAGCACTGTGAGGTAGCGGTCCCATCAAGGAGCGGCAGGTCCAAGACGAGTACCTGGCTCCAGGCAGCAGGAATCACAGAATCACAGAATGTTAGGGGCTGGAAGGGACTTCGAAAGCTCATCCAGTCCAATCCCCCTGCCAGAGCAGGATCACCTAGAGCAGGTCACACAGGAACACATTCAGGTGGGTCTTGAGTATCTCCAGAGAGGGAGACTCCACAACCCCTCTGGGCAGCCTGTTCCAGTGTTCCATCACCCCCACAGCAAAATTTTTCCCCTCATGTTTCCATGGAACTTCCTATGCCTCAGCTTCCACCATTGCCACTTGTGCTGTCATCGGGCACCATTGAGAAGAGCCTGAATCCATCCTCTTGGCACTCACTCTTAACATCTTCATCAACATTAATGAGGTCACCCCTTAGTCTCCTCTTCTCCAGGCTAAAGAGACCCAGCTCCCTCAGCCTCTCCTCCCCGTATTTCACTCTGAATTTTCATTGCCATGAACCAAAGTTCTTGAAAACCCTTACAGATTGCTACGTTTCAGGTATTTCCATGCAAAGTGCCTCATGCCACAGCCATTGTGAAGATCAGCAGGGAAATGTTACGGGAGTATGGAGTCCTCTGGAAACCAGGCTTGGGATCTCAGCACTTAGAGCACACCTGGTCTGAGGCTGCAGCACTTACACAGCCAGTGCCACATCACTTCAGCAATTCTCCAGTTTCCCCAGGGACATTCCACTAAAACAAATTCTCCTGGAAAAGCTGACGAGAACGATAAGAAAAACCAGTGGTGCCTCGTGCTGGGGTAACAAACTACCACAGCTTCTCACTGAAGTGCTCAGTTTATTGACATGACAGGGTTCTCGCAGGAGAAGCCAATTTATTCCTTATTATCTCCTGGCACTACAACTGAAAAGATGCATTTTGAGGCAGCAGCAAGAATTTTATTCTCCAAAGCCTTGTAATTCAAGCCTGCTGAAGCTGCCCTCACACAAATCACCGATGACACATCTTTTCAATGTTCAGGGCCAAAATTATTTTTAAAAGCATTGCAGGTAATTGCCACTGCTGTCATCCCAAACCACTGCTCTTTCCACTCTTTGGCCATCACTGATGTAACCTAACAAGTGTCAACAACAAACAAGGGCTGCCCCTGCAATTACGGGATGAATGGAAAGAATCCGTTCCACAACGAGCGGTATGGATAGCCACGATCAGATCTTTAACTAGAATATATATGAGATCTCCTATGCTTCCAAGGTTTGCTCTGTGCTACTCAAACATCTGAAATAGATGGTCTGCAGGGTGCAGGTTTTATCCATCTTTTTCACTGGGGTGGATTGGCCACAAGAGTCATTAAAACACCGGCAGAGAAAGTTTGCTGAACCGAGAGCTCCTGAAGAATTTCAGAAAGCTCAAATTAGGCCCAAACCACTACTTCTGGTTTCAGTGGGGTCTCTTTTTAGCAGGGGTCCCTCTAGCAGGGTCCCTCCTTTAAAAGAAAAAGGAAATTAAAAATGAAAAACAGCACTGGGGAAAAGTTAAGAGTGTACTTCAAATTCACACATGCCAGGAAATTTAGAGTTAAAGGTGAAACTCCACCCTAAAGAGCTCCATCCTGGAGATATTTCAGCGAACAAATACAACGTGTTCTGAAATACAAAGACCCGGTAGGGTGCACTAGGTATGGAGTTTCAGCCTTCACTCCAAATTTCCTGGCTTTTGGGAGGTTTATTAGGGTTTCATACTCCAAACATTCAAGGACTCCAAGAAGTTTCCTCTGTGCAGCTCACCCTGATGCTTTTGGAAGCAGAGAACAAGCACTCAGATGGCGCAGCCACCCATCCATTGTTAATGAACCTGAAAACAATTTCTTGCAAATGTATGTTAATTTGGAGTGCTGAAATTACATGCAAACCAGGTAGTTTCAGTTGAGCTACCCTCAGAAGCTTCAAAACTGCAAATCTGCTCAGAAGAAAAGTGAAGGACAGGATTTCACTGACCCCAGCAGAGCACATGCTCCTAATCTCCCTCCACCGTATGTGGGTCCTGTAACTCTGCTTCTGCCAGGGCTGCAATCAAGGAAACACAGAATTGCTTTTGACAGCAGTGGTTTGTGTTCTTGGTCTAAACACGCTCCATGTTGTGGGGTGGGGATATATCTATGTTACTTCTCAATGAGTCTGGTTCTAATGGATGAAGAATGGCTATGGCTTTTCACCACACAGCTTTAATGAACATGTTAAATATTGAAGTGGGTCCAGCGTATCTCAGTAATCCTAAAAGATCTGTTGGGCAGTTCTGCTCCATTGTATTTCCGGAGAGCTCTGAGGATATTACTACCAGCAACTCTCTGTAGCCCCTCTGATGAGCCACACTCACTATCCTTCTCAAACATGCACACAGAGAAAGTTTTAGGATTATATAATGATTTTTAATGGATCCTTTGACACACAGCTAATGGAGAAGGCATCACACCTACTTTAAAACTGGTCTTGCCAGTCTCTCTGCACAAGCCTGTCTTAGTGGTGGGTAGCTGCAAAGGTGATGGGACAGCTCCACATGGTCCTGATCCTGTAGTGTTTGAGGGACAATTAATTCTTAATTCTTCTCACTGCATTTAAGGGAAAAGAAACTGAGATACCCACTTCTTTGCCTTCCTCTAGCCCCAGACTGAATGAAGGAGAGAGCTTGTTCTGTAGTGGTGACCTGCCTTGGGGAAAGAAGGAAGACAGAATAGGGAGGAGGCAGACAGGGACTTAGAACACCAGAAACCAGTGCCAAAGAAGTTCAAACAAGGGCCAATAGACACAGACTGTCCTTCATCTGTTGCCTACAGATCTACCTCTGCATCCTTTCCCTTCAATCTTTTCCAAGACCTTCCTCTCTTCCATCCATTTAGCTAATCCCCTCCTCACTCTGATCCAGCTATCAAATTTAAACATACATACACGCCAAATCCCCTGACACACACTCCTCATCCCTCTGAAATCCCCCAACAGGCCAACAAATGAAAACAGCAAAGACTACCCAAAAATCACAGGGAATAATTTCTTGGGAGAAATATCAAATATTACTATTTGTGTTTCTATCTTTGTTTGGGTTTGTTAGTTTTTGGGTTTGTTTTTAAGAGAGCAACTGATTAATCTGAGGAAAAACAAAAAGACAACTTTTCAGGCTCATTTACCCTTCTTTTTTTCCTTTATACAAGTAATTTGCTTAAGAAAATACATCCTCTCTGTTGCTGAAACCTGCCTTAATTGTAAGCTTCATCTCTCTCAGCTGTATTGAGATCATCACTGCTCTGAAAACCAGCAGGGCACATTTATCTGCCTTCTGATCACAACTTGCATCTCCTTTTCCAGTCTTTTCACCATATCTGCTGAGGCTGCAGACAAGTCCTAAGTGGCACAGAGGTTTTTGATAACCCCCAAATAGAAACTACTTACAGAAAAGTCTGTTTTCTGAGCAATCACACTTGTGGGGTGGCTTTGTCCCCCAGCAGTAAGTTCACAGATACTGGGCAAAGGGAGAGCTGCTGGGCCAGTGTTCATGCCTTGCTCACAGTGACATTTTCAGCTGAGACTATATAAAGAAAATTCACCTTCCCCTTCTCACCCCTTCTCCTGAACCCTGTGATCCCACAATGTGAAGGCACCAGTAATGCTGTGGGTTTGAAGTGTGGCTGCACAGAGCAATCTCCCCCAGAACACAGCACAAGTCACCACCATCTCTTCTGAAAGGCTTCTGCACATTTCCACTGACAGCAACAGCAAAGGGACAGGAAAAAACCCAACCCAAGTCCAGCAATCCACCTGAGAGTCAAAGCCAAACGCACTGTGCTCACGGATGCTGTAAATGGAGCATGGTGGAGGTGGCTGCTCTGTAATTCCCCAAGGGACAGCTGTTGCTTGCAAGAGCTAGACTTAAATTCCTAACAAGGAAGAAGTCTGACAGAATGGGGGGAATTGCAAACCTCAGTATTGCACCTGGTTAACCTTGCCACAGAAACAGCCTGTGCTCTGCATCTTTCTCTGTGTGAAAGGTGCAACCTCCTGGATTTGCAGAAGGTTTCAGTCACTGCTAATTAAAGGCTCAAAGGGCACCTCTCACCCACGCCTGGAGAGAGTATGGGTATGGGAGAAAAGCAAGCAGATGAATGCGAAGCCTCACAGCTCCTGAAAGAGGCAAGCTGGACGTGAACCAACTGTGGGTCTGTGAGAGCCAGTATAACTTGAACTGATCAGCAAAGACAATAGAACAGCTTACATACACTGCTGCTTCTCAGGGGATGGGAGGGGATGAGCTTTACCTTGTTTGCTTAAAGAGTGGCTGGTAAGGGGCTGCTGGAGAGCACCCATAATGCAGCTGGTCCTGGAAGACACAGTGCTGCAGAGCAGCGAGAGGCAAACGCAGTCCCAAATCTGCAGACGCTGTGCCTGCAAATCTGCCATGGGGGGCTCCAGAGCCAAAGGGGTCTGGGTTAGCACCGGAGAATACAATAACACTTTAATCTATTGTCTCTCACAAGGGTTTTTAATGAACTCTGACAGTTTAGTCCATAGATTTTACAGGCTGTCTTCATTCCAAGCATCCTGCAGTTTGACCAGACAGTGATCTTTTTACATAATGGATAATGTCCATGAAAGAAACCATGAGTCCTATGAGTCTTGGGGAAAAAATGTTTCCTGAAAGAAGGAAAAACAAAAAAGCTATTGGAAAAGATGACTGTGGGTCAAGCTAAATCGAGCAAGCTCCTACTGCTTCTAGGGTGTGCAGTCGTATACATAGGAAGAGTTTCTTTAGTGCTCAAGTCCTGTCTGTATCAGAATTCAATACTAGACTTATAAATGTCAGCAGCTAGCATGGGAACAGATGTAACTCCTCCCAGCTGATTAACATCCCTGACATCTGGAGTAGAGGACAGAATAAACAGAGCAAACAGAGGATTTCCTGTTGGGATTGGCTTTTGGGTGACAACTACCAAGATAGAGCAGCTCTGTCCTTGAGAGTGGTACCTCCCCACCTTCTACCCAGCCCTGGGGCTGGCAATTAAAGCATTGGACGTTTAGCACTGAATCCCTAGACAAAAACTCCGGTATTTGCTGTATGTCTGCCTGATACCTGCGTGAATGCAGGAACCCTTGATCTCAAGAGCTGCACAATGCTCTATTCCAGGCAGGGGATTAAGTTCTCAAGCTTCCTGAATTCAAGAGCTTTGTTGAATTTCTTCTGTTCTTTCTAGTGTTCCGGATTAGGTGGAAATTAGTCTTTTATTGGGAATCAAGAAGTATTTCTTACAACTTTCCTAGCCCCTAGGAAGGGGCATTAAGTCTGTCTCGCTCCCCTGGAGTAAGTTGTTCATATTTTGCAAAGAAGCCTCATGAAAAGTTATCCAGTGGAAGAGAAAGAAAAAGAGATAAGAGGCTGTTCTGGTCAGAAACTCTGCAGAGGAGCCTTGAAATGCAGCCACTGCTGGGTTACTTGCACAAGGCTGATCTGGGCTGTGGATTAGTCAGCTGTGATATGTGTAATGCTACTGCTGTGATCCACATGGCACAGTACAGTGTGCTCTTCATCCAAGACTCTGCCATACCCACTGCTGGGCAAAACCACAATGGAAATTTCTACAAGTTGTTCAAACATTTATTCAAAGTCTAATTTACTCCTGACTGGAATGTGCTGATGCCCTTCAGCTTTAGTGAGATGATGCAGTAAGGTGCTCTGGTAAGACCTCACCTATAGTATTGTGTCCAGCTCCAGTGTCCTCAGCATAAGAAAGACATGGACCTGATGGAGAGGGTCCAGAGGAGGGCCATGAAAATGTTCAAAGGGCTGGAGCACCTCTCCTACAAGGACAGGCTGAGGGAGCTGGGGTTGTTTGGCCTGGAGAAGAGAAGACTCCAGGGAGACCTAATAGAGGGCCATCCAGTACCTGAAAAGGGCATACAAGAATGTTGCAGAGGGACGGTTTCCAAAGGCCTGCAGAGATAGGTTGAGGGGCAATGGTTTGTAATTATGGAAGAGTAGATTTAGGTTGGATGTTAGGAGAAAGTTCTTTACCATGAAGTTGGTGGAGCACTGGAACAGGTTGCACAGGGAGGCAGCTGAGGCCCCATCCTTGGAAATATTCGCAGTCAGACTTGATGGGACTGAACAACCTGATCTAATGGAGGATGTCTCTGCTGACTGCAGGGGGGTTGGACTAGATGACCTTAGGAGGTCTCTTCTGACCCAAACCATTCTATGATCCTATGATGTGACACGACACTAAGCTTCGCCGAATTGCTCAACAAAAGTGTTGGAAAAGGGCATGGAAAAGGGTGGGATCAGCAGGAAATTGTACTCCAGACCCTTGACTTGGTGTCACCTTGAGTTCTGCAGGCAGGTGCTGCAAATAGACTCTAGAGCACGTACAGCTAGCTCATCCTGTCCCTTGTTTAGGCTGTGCAGAAGGCTTTCAGGAGCCTTCAGGGCACAAATGTGGGTGCTGAAGAAGCCTGTCTCCAGGGTCACTTATTCTGAGGGGATTTCCAGAAAGAATTCAGCAGACTGCATGAATCCAGAGAGTTTGAAGAGATGCCAGTAGCTGTAACTGCTTCAGGAATTTCATCAGTGTTTTCCTAAGAAGGCATCGAGGGGAATGTTTTCTTATCTGTCCACACGATCCTGTGGTAATGGCTGGTGAGCAAGGCCAGTATTACATAAAAGGGATGGGCCAGTTAGCCATAGAATGGTGTAAGAATTTGCCACATCAAATGGCACTTGCAGAGCACGATTTCCTACGCTCCCTTGCTGTTTGTTTCAAGTTTTTTGAAAAGGAGCCATGCTAGGTGCCATGAGCTCAAAGTCTTCCCTATTTTGTAACCAGCAAAATCCCAAACAACACAAGGAATGTGTCCTTCTGGCAAGTGTGTTTATCCTTGCTCCTTCCCTTTGTATTGGCCAGACCCTATGATCTTAACATGTTCTAATTTCCCAGAACTGCAGAAATAAAGAAAAGCTGAACAGCATTTGCAAATCTTGTACTGGGACTGAATACATTTTGTCCCACTCTCATGAAATTAATAAAAAGAAGAGAGGCAGATATTCTTGGATAAAGCCTGCTGTGTGGCTAATGATAACCAGGCCCTTGTTCATTCCCTGTAGGCTATTAAAAGAGAGAAGAGATGATCTAGTTGGTACCACAATGTTTTCAGCTTTTCTGCTGAGCCAAGACCCCATCCAACAGTGTTGTCCCTCTGGCAAACTTCTTTATGGATATATTACTGTACATTATGCACTAACATCCCTCCTACCCAACTATGGCACAGAATCTCAGCTCTTTGAGGGAAAACAGTTTGGGAGAGGTGCCAGAAAGAGATGTTGGAAACAACTACCAGAAAACCCAACCCAGCTCTGATCAGCTCTAAAGTCACCTTAGTTGCACGACAACAGTGACTGCAGGACACCAACAACATACCAGAGCACTTTGCCCAGGGTGCCAAAAGGATCACAACAAACGTCTAATGCAGAGTGAAGGTGTCTTGAAAGTGTTTCAGTGATACCACAGCTGTGACTGCACTTAGTCAAGTCCCATAACAACTTTCTCCCAGGATGGAAGCTTGATGCACTGGGACTCAGACAATCAGAAGGAGGAAAGTGACTGAAAAGGATCCATCTTCCTTTGGGGATGAAGAGGCACTTGAGAGGGCTTGTGTTTATTAATGCATTAATCAAGCATTAGCACTTCTTGGTTAGTTCCAAGGGACAGAGGTATTTCAGGAATAAACTCTGCATGGCAAACAGCTGGCTACAGCTGCTGTAGATGTAGAAGCAGATGGATGTAGATGTAGTAGAAACAAAACCCAGCAGCCACCTAACAAAACCCTGTACCAAGGAAGACTGTGAAGAGTCTTCACAGCATAAACCTCAGGAAATTTTTACTGGGACCATTTCACCATTTTCTACCCTTTCCTCATCAGACTGAAGGCTCTTTTACTTTCTTCTGCTATTGCTAGTCTTAACACTGGCAGAGGAAATACCTGGAATGAAACGTGAACTCTCAGTGGTTGTGAAGACATCTTCCTTGATGGTGCAAGGCCTGCACTGGAAGGGACCAAAGTTTCTGCCAATGAAAGTGATGACAGGAGTGGCTGGTGATGCAAAATGGGCCCATACAGTGCCAACTGAGTCACAGATTTTGACTGAGTCACTAATTGGCATGGCAATGTCTCTCAGGGGATGATGCTGAGGGCAATACCAAAGCCAAACAACAGGGTTTGAATCTTCACCCTAAACCTGTATTTCTGAGCTTAAATATTCAAAGCAGTGCTCAGTCTTAGAAACCTCATTGATAAGTCCACAGACCTAATTGCCCTCTTTTGCCACACTGAGTGCAAACACTTATCACAGTGTTTGGTAGGAGCTCAACCTAAGCACAACAGCCACCAAATAAAAGCTCCAGAGAGATGGAATATCATCTGTTGCCCTTCTTGGTTTCATTGCATGAACAACACTGCTTTAAAATATCTGTGCAAAGACAGTAAAAGAAGTCTGTTGCTTAAATAATCTTTGCAGGACAGGTGGATTTTGTCAGGCTCTACACCGTGGAAGGGGACCTTCAAACCTTCTTCACTGAGTTCAGTATGTCAGTCAAGAAGAGGTGCTTCTCATGCCAAAATGAACACGTACTGGAGCATCTCTCTTATAAGGAAAGATGGAGAGACCTGGGACTGTTCAGTCTGGAGAAGAGAAGGCTGAGAGGAGACCTTATTAATGTCCACAATCATCTGAAGGGAGGCTGTCAGGAGGATGGAACCAGGCTCTTTTCAGTGATACCCAGTGACAGGGTGAGGGGCAATGGACGTAAACTCCATCAGAAGAAATTCCATCTCAATATGAGAAAAAAAAAATTACTGTGAGGGTGACAGAGCCCTGGAGCAGGCTGCCCAGAGAGGTTCTGGAGTCTCCTCCTCTAGAGATCCCCAAAACCCACCTGGACATGTTCCTGTGTGACCTGTCCTAAATGGTCCTGCTCTGCAGGGGGGTTGGACTTGCTGATCTCTGGAGGTTCCTTCCAACCTTAGCATTCTATGACTCTATGGTTCTGTTTAGAAGATCTATGACCTCAATACCATGAAATGCAAATCCTCCAGAGGAGTTTGCAAGGTTGGCTGTCTCCAAAAGGAACACACAACTGCATATGAAAAGCAACTATGCTGTGTTAAGGTAACTTCAGATTTTGGAACTAAATTTCTTCCTTGGGCTTGTGCAAATACAATCTGTGCAGCACAGAGACTTCATTGGAAATAGAAACATCTCTGTGTCAGCATAACGTTCAGGCACAGTCTTAAATCTGTCAGCTCCAATCTACAAGGGTTTTCTTGTTTCATTTTGTATGGGAATTATGCTGGTCACAGAAGAAGTGACAAAAAGGGGACCACCAAATGAAAAATAAAGTAATTTTCTAAAAATTGTCCTAGCTGTTATAACTAACACCTCCAGTTCTCAGGGCTACAGTGTTAAAACAATCCAATTTGCATTATGCCTTGGATGGTATTTGCTTAGCTGTGTTCCTCTCCAGTTGAACAGCGCTAAAAGATTGCTATTTTTCCTTTCAATATTTCCAATCATTAGTATTTAAAGCCCTTCCTCATCTGAGCTTTGTTCACTGGGAACTGACTGGAGTCAAGCTGAGCTGTAAGGATTTTTTTTTTTAAAAAACAACCTCACTGGAGTTGAAAAAAAAAAAAAAAAAAAAAACAAAACCCCAAACAAAACACAAAGTGGAAAGGAAGCCTTTCTCTGCAGCTTAATTATGTGTATTTAAAGCTCCAGTAGAGCTGATAATGTTGTTTAAAAACTCCTCTCTACTTGGGAAGTTACAAATATAGCCTGAATTGCTGTAATGGAAGGGACTCCAGAACAGCTCATACTTCCCTTTTTAACCTGAACTTTAGTGTTGACAGCACAGGGTGTTCTGACCATCTAGAGGTTTTCCCCCATGAATTGCCCTAAAAAAAACTCATAACATGGGATACAGACAACAGGATTTCAGCTTTAACTTTCATCTTCTCTGTGTTTATACTTCTAATCCATCCACAGGGAACACTTTCTTCTTTAGACGTACTAGCTCTTATCTGAAGATGACCAAAGGCAAGTTGGAGTAATTGTAGGCACATGGTACTCAACTGATGCAAGTTACTCAAGGACAGAATCACAGTATCATAGAATGCACTGGGTCAGAAGGGACCTTTAAAAGTCATCTAGTTCAACACCCCTGCAATAAGTAGGGGCGTCCCCAACTAGACCACGCTGCTCAGGGCTCCTTCAAGCCTGACCTTGAATGTCTCCAGTGATGGGGCTTCAACCACCTCCCTTCTCAATCTGTTCCAGGGCTGCACCACCCTCAGAGTAAAGAACTTCTTCCTAATATAAACCAAACCTACTCTGCTCCAGTTTAAAACCATTTCCCCTTCTCCTAGTACTAGAGGGCATTGTAAACAGTCCTTCTCCAGCTCTCTTGTAGGCCTGCTTCAGTTACAGGCCACTGTAAGGTCGCCCTGGAGCTTTCTCTTCTCCTGGTTGAACAATCACAGAATCACAAACCCAACTCTCTCAGCCTGTCTTCATAGGAAAGGTGCTCCAGCCAATTATCCAGCCAATTATCATCTTTGTGGCCCTCCTCTATACCCTCTCCATCCTCATCCTTCCTGTGTTGAGGGTCCCAGAGCTGGACACAGTACTCCCGGTGAAATCTCAACAGAGCAGAGCAGAGTAGCAGAATCACCTCTCTCGATATGCTGGCCACACATCTTTTGATGCAACCCAGGATGCATACTATAACACAAGAAAACCTGTAGCTGAGGAACTCAGGATTCTAGAGGCACATCCACTCACAGAAAGCAGTCCTGTCTCTTGCAGGGAAGTGGTGTTACCTTCATCTTTGTGTATCTTAAAAGGGATGCAGAAGACTTCAATTCCCCACTCAATGGGGGTAACAGCACTGCCAGAGACCTGGTACCCATCTCCCTCCTCATAACCCACAGACTCAGCTTACAGCAGCACTTACAGAGACCTGTACTCATAGCATCAAGAATATAGAATAACCTACCTACCTTCAAAGGAGTCCTGCAGAATTAAAGCCTACCTAAGAGTATTCATGTTCTGTTCCATGCCTGCAGGGCTCTTCCCTCTCCAAACACATCTGAGCTTTCTGTGATATCCAATCCCCATTCCTGAGAGGCTGTGGTTAAAATAAACTGTGCAATGCCACAATATGCTGCTCACAACCAACAGCTCATGGGGCTCCCAGAGTTGGCTGCTTCAGTCTTTAGCATTAACTTTTCTTTACCCTAGATGGAGAATGCCAATTCAGTGGCAAGATGCTGTTGAGACCATTAGTGAGATTGCGTTTGGACAACTGCAGTGTGAGCCAAAACCTAAATTAATTCCAAACTCCAAAGCCCATAATGGCAGCAACACAAGGGTCCAAGAGCCAGCGGACTGATCAATAGCTAGAGCCATATTCATTAGCGTGATCACAAAAAGAGCTGGCTGAAAGAAATTGCTTACCTGTAGGGAGAGTAGGGGTCAAAACATGTCTTGGTGACTTCTGTTATCTCCGGGTTACAGCATTCCCCACCGTCGAAGTTGTACCTCTCGTAGTTACAATCCATGTCACACACCCCGTTCTGCTTCTTCTTGTTGAAGAGCGCGTGGCGCACGTGCCGGCAGTCTCCGCCGTCGTACCCAGTCAGGGTGTGGTTGCACTCGGGGTCACAGTTCTCGTCCCCGATCTTGCTGATGTCACAGTTGGCCAGGATGAGCCGGTGGCGAAGGGAAGAGTTCTTCACCTCCAGCACCTCCAGCTCCCAGGTGATGTTGTAGCGGCTGAAAGCTTCATTGAGGTGCTGGTGCTGGAACTCGATCTGCTGCTGGCTGACGGTGGGGTTCTGGTGCTTGTCGTCGTAGAGATTTACCACGCGGTAGCGAACGACTTTGTTGCGGCGGAAGCTGAGGAGCTTGTTGTAGCTGGCAATGACGTCTGTGTTGTCACAGACTGTCTGGCCACAGAGAGGAGGCTCTAGGCTGGTATCCAGCAAATAGCCATGATGATAGCTGAACTTGCTCTGAGGACTGCTGCCATCCTTCATGGGAGACCAGGTGTTTTTCACATTCAGTAAACTGTCTTGAAGAACTAGCTGAGGTAGAGGCATGTCCTGCCTGTGAATTGCCTGGCCCATGTCCAACAAGATCTCCTTCTGAGACCGGGCTGTCCTCCAGAGGCTGAAGTGCTCTACGTAACCCCGATAGTTCTGGTTCAGGGCATTTCCTCCAACCATGAGCACCTTACACTTCAAGGTCAGCAGACTGAAGACGCTGCCCACTTGCTCTCCACTTGTGGCCACCTGGGCACCATTCACATAGAGTTTCATGAGGTGCCCATCGTAGGTGGCAGCCAGATGCACCCACTGGTTGGGGAGGTAGCTGCGATGTGCTGCAATGGTGGTTACTTTGCGAGCACGGTCCGTCTTCAGAGAGAAGAAATAGCGGGGGTCTCTATTCCCCTGGTCACTGACGGTGTTAATCCCCAGGACCCATCCTCGGTCACGGGAGGTGTAAGAACATTTGTCATACAGTCCTATGTGCCCCCAAAAAAGAAATATGAATAAATAAGGATGACAGAATAAAGAATTTAGTCTTTGTACAAAGCTCTCTCTCTTTATGTATATACACACACTCACCTACACCTGTTAGAAAGTTAGTTTAGAGGAAGGACACTAAATCATCCAGTGGATGACTGTGGGAGGTCATGTTAAAGCTTGCTAGTAAAGGTCAAGACTTGTCAGAGGTGTGTACAAATGGGATTCTCCTTTCCTGACCAGAGACCAAAACTCTTGTAAATTCCTACCAGCAAAATACTGCAGGGTGCTTACCTTCAGAGAAGCCATAACATCACTTGTTGAAAACAAGAACTATCATAGAATTATGGAATTGTTTTGCTTGGAATAGAGCTTTAACATCAGTGAGTCCCACCATTAGGCCAACTCTTCCAGGTCACCACCTAACGGTGTCCATCAGCACCACATCTAATGATCTTTTAACAGTCTCCAGTCACCACGGCTCTAGGCAGCCTGCTCCAGGTCCTGATGACTCATTTAGGGAAGAAATTGTTCATTGTGTCCAACCTAAACCTCTTCTAGTGCAACTTGAGGCTATTTTCTCTTGTCCTATCACTTGTTCCTTGGGAAGAGAGATCCACCTCCACCATGCTCCAGCCTCCTTTCAGGCAGTTGTAGAGAGCAAGAAGGTCTTCCCTGAGCCTCCTTTTCTGCAGACTGAATAACCCCAGCTCCCTTAGCTGTTTTTCATGAGACTTGTGCTCTAGACCCTTCACCAGCTTCTCAAAGTCTTGAGAAGTAATCCTTATTGATCTCCCTCATACTCCTGAACCCTGAGAGGAAATAAGTATAAAATCTAAATACTGCACAATCTGAGAAACACTGAGTAGCTGCTATAATCTTGGTAAGCACAAGCATGCAAATCCTACAGAGAGTGAATGGGATGTGTCCAAGCTACCTTTAAATTCATACTCGGTAAAAACCAGTAAGGAAAATAGTATATACTGGTGTGCTGAATATAATGAACAAGGTATGCACCACAGCTGGAAAGAGCAAGAAGCGTGCATGGATGGACACACACATTCAGAAAGATTCCTGGCTCTTCACACACAGTTAGTGCACCGCAGGGATATAATTATGGGAACTGATCATTAGGACACTAATGATTTCTCTCATACAAAGTGTGGATCCACACCTAAAGCTGTCTCAAGCAGTCTTCAGACAGCTCCGAGCTGTGGGAAGAGCCCACTCCTTCTCAGTTTGAGACATGAGGTTTGGCAAGTTAAAGACATGCATTTCCATCTCAGTTCTGAAAGGCCAAGGGCTGCAGGGACACACCTCAACGGAAAAAATAATCGTTAGAGCCTTCAGCACCAAACGGCCTTTCTACTATCAGTGCACAGAAAACAATCCTTCCCCCAAGCCTCCACTTCCAAAAGCCTAAAGGAGAAATCATAAATCTCTGACAGCTCAGTCCTCATGAAAAGACTAAATATCCCCTTACCTCACCCCTGCGCCCTAACCCTCCCAGCACTACAACCAAACAACATCTTCTGCTTCTGACTCAGTTGCTCAACAGCCATCTGTTAACAATCACTCATTAACAGCCCAGTCTTGTCTCCTATCGACAGAGCAAAGGTTACAGGAGCATTTTTCCTCCCCTCTCCTAGCACCCACCTTCCCCACTTTCCTCACACCCTTTCTTCTCCTCCTTCTCCTCCTCCCCCAGTAAAGAACAGTTAAAAAAAAACTGAAACAGGCTTTTTTTTTTTTTAATGCCTTTTCCCCCCTTTCTTTTATTTTCTTTTTTTTTTCTTTTTATTTTCTTTTTTCTCCTTCTTTTTCTTTCTCTTTTTTTTTTTTTTTTTTTTTTTTTTTTTCCCCTGCAGGCTGGTATTTTCTAGGGACTCTGAGCTCCCCCTTTTCCTGTTGCCTTCAGAAGGGAGATCCCAGGGTTCAGAAGGTAATGTGTTTATTCCTCTGTAGGGTACACTCGGTTCAAAACCTCTTGGAGACCAGCTCCTAGTTTATACTGCTACTTCTGATCACAAGAAAGGAGAGGAGGAGAACAAGGGGAGGAAAAAAAAAAAAAAAAAAAAAAAAGAAAGATGTTTGCTGGGATGGAGATGAAGCTGGAGCTGGGGAGATTCAGACTGGACGTGAGAAGGAAGTTCTTCGCTGTGAGAGTGGTGAAGCCCTGGAATAGGTTGTCCAGGGAGGTGGTTGAGACCCCATCCCTTGAGGTGTTTAAGCCCAGGCTGGATGAGGCTCTGGCCAGCCTGCTCTGGTGTGAGGTGTCCCTGCCCATGGCAGCGGGGTTGGAACTAAATGATCCTTGTGGTCCCTTCCAACCCTGACTGATTCTGTGATTCTATGATATTTACCCCAGAAATTTGTGCTATGAAAGCCAAAGCCATTAATGACCTTCTGGAGTCTGTTTTAAAGTGTTTTTTGGTTGGTTGGTTGGTTGGTTGGTTGGTTGGTTGGTTGGTTGGTTTGTTTTGTTTTCTTTATGGAATAAATACTTTTACAAAGCATTTTGTTGCAGATGCATGAGAGCCCATAAACATCTGCATCTTTATGAATCTCAAATCACAGAATCACAAAATCACCAAGGTTGGAAGAGGCCTCAAAGATCATCAAGTCCAACCTGTCACCACAGACCTCATGACTAAACCATGGCACCAAGCGCCACGTTCAATCCCCTCTTGAACACCTCCAGGGATGGGGACTCCACCACCTCCCTGGGCAGCACATCCCAATGGCTAACAACTCTCTCGGTGAAGAACTTTCTCCTCACCTCCAGCCTAAACTTCCCCTGGCATAGCTTGAGACTGTGTCCTCTTGTTCTGGTGCTGGTTGCCTGGGAGAAGAGACCAACCCCCTCCTGGCTACAACCACCCTTCAGGTAGTTGTAGACAGTAATAAGGTCTCCCCTGAGCCTCCTCTTCTCCAGGCTAAACAACCCCAGCTCCCTCAGCCTCTCCTCACAGGGCTTGTGCTTGAGGCCTCTCCCCAGCTTCGTTGCTCTTCCCTGGACATGTTCAAGTGTCTCGACGTCCTTCTTAAACTGAGGGGCCCAGAACTGGACACAGGACTCAAGTGTAGGTATTGTCCAGTGATAGTGGGTGGATAGCACTGCAATGAATGAGAAGACAGCTGGCAGGATGAGGCCTTCCTCCAAACATGTCATTACAAAATAAGTTACAAAAAAATCTCAACTTATTGTAATAAGACCATTAGAGCTGGACAGACATTTTGCAAGAGGGAGGCTTTTTGCCTGCCAAGAAATGCCGGCATGGTGAGAGCAGAAAAAGGGATGGTGAAATGGGCTAGTCCCAACAAATCTCCCTGAGAAGCTGTGGGGCTTCAACACAAGGCCAGGGGAACCCCAGGGACTCCCACAGCTCTTTTGACTGCAAGCACAGAAGGTCAACTCATCCTAGCCACACTCCCCACCATCTCCTGCCACCTTTGCCGCCCAGTGACCAAATTTCAAGGCATGCAGATCACGGGGCAACCGCACATGCAATAGCTGCTCCACCTGTTTCTTAAGGCATCCAAGATCCCTGCTGTTGGATGGACAGCTGGAAGTCCTTCAACAGGCTTCTGGGGTCTCCAGCTCTGGGGAAGTCCACCATACAGTCTTCAATAGTCAAGGATTTTGGCTTTTTGTACTGACCAGGGCAGGAAATATTCCCCCAAAGAACGAATAAATTATTGTGGAATGGAAATTCAGTCTCCTCGCCAGCATTAAAGAACATCTTCCCCTCTCTCTGAAGTGCTGCATGATGCTAGAGATTGACCTCAGCTGAACAGAGAGAGCTGCTGTCAGAATACTACAGAATAGTAGCAATCCTCCTTTGCCTTTGAGCATTTAAACCCTGATGTGATGCAACGTGTCTTGAGTTTGGCTCAAACAGCTGCCACCAATTCAAGGTTTACAGGCAGCCAAAGGAGGGCAGAAAGAGAAAAAAACACAGTGACAATAGGGACACCACTGAACACGCCAGTTTGAAAGCTGCTGAACTAAAACAGTCTACTATTCCAGTTCCTTACATTTTCTTGTTTAGGGCAGAGGTCATTACTGAATCCATATGCCACGTACAGCATTCTTTTCTCAAACTTTTACTATCACAGACATCCAACTCTTGATGAAAAGATGGATTGAACGCGAGCCCTTCAGCTGCAAGGCTTGTTTCATTCTTAAGAGGAAAAGAGTGAGGAAAGGGATAAGAAGCCCACACTCCCTATAACTTGCAAAGTCGTAACAGCTCTTGATGACCTTCTTTTGCTTGTATGCTGCACCTACTTTCCCAATCCTTCACTTACTTTTGGCTTTAGACGAAGAATCCTCCGGCTAAGGGAGTGTCACTTTTCCGTTTTGTCCCCAGCACAATGAAACTAATTTCATCTGGGACTTGGGATGTCATAATAAAAGAATTTATTACTTCTTCTATGACAACTAATAAGGGCAAAGCCATTGGAAGAGGGACATGTGAAATAATTGCCAGAACTTCTGAAAACTGAATAATTTGCTGTTTTCACAATTTATTTCAATTTAGTAAAAGGTTCCATGGCCGTGAGTTATTTCGCAGACGTAATTAAGAACATTTTAAACAAGAAGAGGCCTCTTTTACCCCAAACAAGGCTGGTCTTGAGCAAAATCACCCCTTACAATGGTTGACACTCCAAATTTCAAAATTCAGCTGTGACCACAACCAACATTTGCATGAAAAACATACAGCTTGGAGATTCTCATTTAGCACTCAGGATGCTTTACAATAGTGTGGTAAAGGGCATTTTTAGCTACTTAATATCCTTTTACAAACCAAGAGTGGTGTAAAGAGGCCTCATGGTAAATGAGACTCAAAGCCAGTGACTGCAAAACCACAATCTGGCGAATGTGCCTGAAGTTTGTGCGCCAAGAAATGGTGTGAAATAAAACTGATGTTTGTTTTCCCCACAGCAATTAGATTAAAAAAATATGTACAAGTTTCATACGGCAGCAAACAGTTTTCCTCACTTCTGCTTGCCCTGAGTTGCTAGAAAGGGATGGAGCTACAGCTGAGAAGAACACTGACAGCCCTTCTGAATCCTTAGTCTGAGCGATTTTCCCCCTGTTCTGTTCCTGAAACCCAAGGGATTAAAACATTATCTTGCCTTTAAAAAAAAAACAAAAGAGGTGCTAGTTAGCTTTCCAGTAAGAGGCACTGGTAACCTTCCCACCCCACAAAGGGGTGAGTCACTCTAGAGGAGTGCCTGAATACCGTGAGAAGCCACGTTCCTGTATGCATGGCCAGAGACAGACTTTGATGGCCCACCAGGACCTCTCTGGCCCCATGATGTTTGCTCCTTATAGGAAAAGCAAATTCCTAGGCATCACTAGTGGGGAAAGCTGGAAAACTGGACTCCAATGTCTGAAAGCCAAAAGCCAAACATGGAAAACCAGAAATACAGTCTCTGCCATTGTTTTACATGTGAAATCTCTGTTCTCTGGCTACTGACCCACAACTGCTCCAGTATACAACTGTCCCCATTCTCTCTTCCAGGAGGCCCTAACCAAAGCCAGTGAGATTCCTATCTCGGTTTGTTTTCAGGACTCTGCTAGAGCCACGTCCTGGCATGAATCCTGTGTGCCTGACAGGATTTGGCAGCAGGAGCCCAGCGTCTAGTATCAGCTGCTGAGCTTGTGGAAGAAAGTCCTGGGTGAGGATAGGAGGCCCTCCTGTAGCCACACTTGTGAGGCTGAGACTGGAGCAGATGTTTATCAGCAGCAGCCACAGAGAAACAGGAACTCACAGCTAGAGGCTGTAGCTGCTGGAGTCATCAGTAGCACCGTGGCCAGAGTTTGAAAGGAGTGAGGCTGAAGTAGCCCCTGCGAGCTGCTGTAATCCACTTTAATATTATCAATAACAGACCCCAGACCTCCCTCCTTCCCTCCCTTCAGTGCTGCTGCTCACGTTTTGCTCACAGCAACCTTCCCGCTAGTCAGCCCAGACGTAGAATTACCTACGAATTGAATTCTCCAGGAAGAAAGTTTCCTCACTTTGCTGAGCAACGGGAAGCAAAAAGGGGAAAAAAAGAAAAAAGTAAAAAAAAAAAAGCCTTGCTGTGCTTTCCTTTCCAGGAGTGTGAGGCTGGGGGAAGGGGAAGAAGGAGGTCAGTTTGACTTTGAACACATCAGGTGTGCTGTGTAGCTCGTCACAGCCGTGCAAGGCAGAACGGCAAACAGTGCCCTGCACTTCTGAAAGTTGGCCATGCCTGTTTTGCTGGGAGACTCCAACCAGAGGTGACAGGACTCAGTTATGAAAGGGGAATTTAGGTCAACAATCAAAGCTGCAGTCAGGGGGCCCAAGAACAGGGAGCTAAAGGTTGGGGCTGTTTTTTTCTTTAGCGTGCTTTAATCGTTTAGTATCAAAGCACAGAGGAACGCTTGAAAGAGCAAATATTCTACAGGAACCTATAGAAAGCTTTTATCTGTCCAGAGGAAAATAATTAAACCCGACAGATTTGGGTTAAGTATCCCCATGTTCCACGCAATTGGTTAAGTCAGCGAAGATCCACTGGAGCAGTTCTTGAGTTCTGCACTGGATATTTCATGCTATGACGTTGAACCCAATATAGTTTTACAAAGGGAAGAAATAATCTCTCCTTTCCTTTGCCGTGCTTCCCCCAGCCCCCACTTCCTTCCACAATAGTTAAATAATTCAAAGTTCAGAGTACTTAAGGCAACATCTCTGTCTATACCATTTCCAGCACCGTTATAAGAGGCCTCCTGAGGTCACCCCTTGAGACGAGGAGTGGCTCAAAGGAAACCACCTGAGACTTGCTCAGGTGGCAATGTACTACTTAAGAAAGCAAAAAGGGAATGTTTGCTGCTGCTATCAATCTAGCTGAATTCACACCAGATATTATCATTTACAAGCTATGCTAGTGGGCTCAGATCTGAGACAGGACAGAGTTCTTTTGTTTTGACATGGAAGACATGATCTTCATGTAGAGATACAGAGCCTAGTACAGCTATGCCTACTTAATGCTGAGAATTTGGCCCAAGGCTCTTTGCAGTATCAAAATCTGTATATCATTGCCATTAAGCGTTAAATGAAACATATATACTGTACTGTTTCTCAATTTCCCAGTCACTCATAGGCTCAAAAGATACCTTGGAGTCAGAAAACAGGGAGGTGAGAACAGCAGAAAGAGGGAAACATGAATTTGTAGTGGCTGGTTAGTTATGAACATTACATAAATCCTTCCCTTCTGATAACAAAATCATGTAGGCTGTAACAGAGCAGCCACTGGCACGGACAATCATATTAGTGATACTTCACTGAGCCTATTGTGTGAATATACCCACTAACAGTATATAAGAGCTTACTGCAAAAAGACCTGCTAGGCTGGGGTTAGCAAGAAATTATTAGATTGTGAGGATTTTGAGGTGCAAGTGAACACCCAACACTGCATAACCAGATGGCACAGAGCTGTGAGCTTCAGTCCTTGCAGTATTGTAGCAGGGTCATCCATAGACCGGGTATGGGCTTTTGCAAGGGCTCCTTTGTCTAAGTGTCAGTGTAAACAAGTATTAGTGGGAAGGTTGGCTTCTTATCTAGATCTCCCCAAGCATTTCACAATAAAGCTGCAGAACCAGTGGAGACTGGTACTTGGTTAACAGGCTGGCTGTTTATGATCTAATAACTAGGTTTAGGTGGGCTTTTAGCTGGATAGCGAAAAGCACATCCTTCACAAGGGTCAAACTTCAGTCCCTTCTATAAAGTCTGGGACCATGGGAACATTCCAGAGAACAAGGGTAAGGATTGTCTAATATCTGCAAATTATCTCCTGTCTTGTTCTCAAAAGCAACTGAGTATTTTTGGGTGGAGCTTGGAAAGTCAGTGTGTGTCCATCTTATCAGAGAGAATCATAACACATGCAGACATAGGGAGATAGTCCAGGCAGGCTTCCTCTGGAAACTACAAAGTCATAAACCCTGCAGCCATTAGCATGTTCCTTCAGAGAATCACTGGTGCATGTCACAAATATGGGAGGCTTGGATTCAGGCTTGATTCAGACAAATGTTCAGGTTGGGGGTTGCCAGTTTTAGACATTCTAGTGTGTCCCACTGAGTTTAGTGTTTACGAAAGCGCAGACATCCTTCAAATCTAGAGAATGGAAAAACCTCAATAACTTTGTTAGTTTGGCTCAAAGGGACCTTAACACATCTCTCTACGTCCAAGCTTATCTATGCTGGCTGATCAGCAGAACCAGGTTATGGATTAACCATCCCATTGTAGCTGAGGCAGGTATTCACCTTCAGAGAAACCCACCACTGAACAGCCTTCTCACTTTGGAAGCAGATGCTGCAAAACACAGAGGTACGTATCAAGAGGCACACATGAAAATCATCCATCTTCCACAGACACCTGCAAAACACACACAAAATGGGAAGCACACACAAACCTGCAAAAAAAGGGACATAAATCCAGTGGCAGAGCAGCAGAAGGGTTGCTCGGCATGCATAGATGAATGTGCCCAGCAATGTGCTTGGTGAAACATACATTACCTCTGCTGCCACATCTCCTCCTCCTCCTTCCCGCACGATTAGTCAAACACTGATTAGCTATCAAAGTTCTACAGAGAAATTGACTCTTGTGCATGCTAACATGGAGTGGCTTTTCTCTTGTTTGCAAGAGTTGAGAGTAAACACAGAGTATCTGCTATGGAAGGAAAAGACACGTACGTACCACAACCTCCAGGAAACCTAAATGATAAAGTGGCATTTCTGGCCTTCTTTTAGAAAATAGCAGAGAGAGAATTGATCATAAACTGGGTCAAGATAGGTCAGCATACTCAGAGCAGATCAGATGGCCAGAGCATCCCAGGAGGAAAGGTTCTCCTGGAAGGATTATTAGGGGCACATCTGTGCCGTCAGATGACCGTTCACAATACCCATCAGCTCGCTGGGAGTTCAATATGGCATTTCCTTTCACAATGTGCTTTGTGCCTGACAAGCACTGCAAGTCAATCAGCTGCAGAGCAGCCAAGCCCCTAGTCTACTGGAACATTGCCCAGGATGCTGCCCTGCGGAACCCCCTCCATGGCCAGAAACACGGAGCAGCAAGAAATGGAGGTCTATGCTTGAGATTGCTTGTGGTGCTGATCAAAATACACAGCCAGAATTGAAGGGGGGACAACAACACAGCTTGTTTTGCTTTTTAGAATTCCCTTGTCTCTGACCTTTACAGCAGCTTTAGGGCAGCACTGGAACCAGCTGAGCAGTTACTACTCCCAGCTGCAGAGAAAAGAGCTTTTACACCATTGCACAATGCATGTGTGGTTGTGGGGGGAGGTAGGTTAGGGCTAGAGAACAAAGGAGGAAATCTAGTGGCACCTAAATCAAACATTATGATCAATGAGGGAGTGGGAAGAGGACCTGGGGAGCAGGGACAACCTTACAACCTTTCCAGGATCAGACAGATGGCCAACATCCACATTATTACAAAAACAAAACAAAACCAAAAAATTCCATGAATGCAAACTAGGGCACCCTGCGAGGAGACTGTAAAAATCACATCATGATAGCTTAGGCTTGTCTTTCTAATTGAGGGGCATTTCCACATGAAACAGTTCTAGTTATTTAATTGGATTTTGAGAACATTCCTGGGCAGATACTTTGTGAGTGCAAAACTGAGCAGTTCCAGTACATTTACACTGATTTATACCATGCAAGGTCTTGGCCTCGGTGAGAATTAAGTATCTTATTGTAAAAATATCTCAGATCTTATCCAGACTCAAATATCTCATTGCATCTGGCTTTCCCATATGACTGCATCTTTCCTGTACTGACAGAAACAACCAAGGAGCTCACCAACCTTAAAAGAACCATCTCCCATGGACGCAAGGACCAGCACGCAGCAACAGCAGGCGGGAGGAAGCTGATCCTGCCTGTTTTCTGCTGTCTCTTTGAAAGGGATCTGGGCTCTCTCTAATCATGACTATTTCATGCCTCAAATTCCCTGCTCCATACTTGCACACAAGTTCCAAACCCATGCACAAACCACAGAGATATTTCTGCTTTCTAGGAAACATCCTGCTGAAAAAAAACAAAACCACCCTGCCTCTCTAACATGATATAGCTATTAGAGTATGCATTCCTGATAGGCTGGAGTCACCACATACTAACCAAAAGTATATAATTTTAGAGCTCTATTTTTCTGCTCGGTTTGAGTCCAATTTCATTTGTTTTGGTATGATTTTCCTCCTGGAAATACCTGAGCCTGTGCTTCTGCTCGGCAAGTATCAGCGATCGCTTGATCTGCGAGCACAAATTAATAGGCATTTAAAAGACAGTCCTCACGCAGGTACTCATGATGGCTTAGAAATGCCCAGAAACAAATTCACACCTATTAAACTGGAGGCTTTAGCTGCAAATTCAGCCTCTAGTTCTTAAAGGACAAGACGGGACAGCGATGGGCAAGCCTCCAAAAGGTCATAATTCTACTTCGCTTTCCATAAGCGTTGCCAAAGTCAAACGCTTCTCAGAAGTAATTGACCTTCTCAAGTCGGCAGAACTGGGAGAAAAATGTAAAAGAAACAAGCTACCTTGGAAAATTTTTGGCAATTCTTGTGTTTAGCTGAGCAGCAGGAAATATCGTATGTCCAACCTTTCTTGTGTTATTTCAGCCCTTCCACTTCTGGTTAAATTTGGAACCAAAGAAGTGAAGACTAACAAAACAGCAAGCACATGTACTGCCTGCTCTGTGCACAGGCCCAGGCACACATCTGCACATGGGTTTGAGGGAGCAGACTGGGGCATTTGGGGCACTTGGCTTAAATTTGCATTTTGAGGAACAGTCTCTAGCTGGGGATGACTCAAATGGAACAAAATCCTGTCTCAGAATGCTAATTACCTTTGACAGCTCTTTGGTCTGTATTTTCTGTTTGCAACTCGGCCAACGTCACAGGAGTAGGTCATTTCAGCATACAGCCTACACACCTTTCTAGGACTGCTCCTCTGCCCTAAGGTTGAGACCCACTACCCAGCAAGGAGGCAAAAGTCACCCCAAGCTTATTCTCTGCTGTCTCGTCCACGTCTTTGCTTTTAATGAATGTCTGCTCTGATAGCTCCACAGTCCTGACACAGCCAATATTCCAGCTTACAGAGGGAAACCCTGATTTTGCTCCTCAAAGTTTGCAATCTGCAAGTAAATTCATGGCTTGATTGAAGTCAACATTAAAACTTTTACTAGCTTCAGTGAGAAAAGCTTTTGGTCTCATTTTCTTGTTTGTCTCCTGTGACCTGGTATAGGTGATCCCACTTTGGCAGGGGGGTTCCACTAGATAATCCCTCAAGGTTCCTTCCAGCCCTGAACATTCTGTGATTCTGTGAGCTGGACACACTAGACTGTTGTAAGGGGGAAAAGCATAGGTGTTGCTCAGCACACCATTCTGGTTCAAGGCAACAATATCTAACCAGCATATGAAGGTGTATCACTACAGTGTATCAAGTGACATCACCACAGTGATGTCCAGGGGACCCTACAAGGAGCTGGAAATATCCTCCCAGTGTCAAGAAGAATCCTTCAAGATACTGGAAAATCAAAGGAAATTAGCATCCTCCTGCTACCTGTTCTGAAATTAGCATCCTCCTGCTACCTGTGCTTTACTGTTAGTGTCATTAATTATTTGCATTAACAGCTGAGAACCCCAGAACAATCTGATGTTAGAAGCATGCAGACACAGCATGAGTGAAGACTGAACTAACTCCTCTTTAAAGAACTTGTAATTTGGAAAACCCACTGCATTTTAATTTCTGGTGACAGATATTCCACCATTCTACTCAGAAAGGTATTTCAATGGCTGACAACTCTCAGGGCTAAACTCCTGCATTTTCTCTCTGTTCCGAAGCTGCATCCATTGGATTTACCCTTATCATCTATTATTAGATTTCCAACCTCAAATTATCAGATTAATATTCCTCAAACATATACTTAAAGATCATGTTGATCAAGTCACCTCTTAATCCTCTTTGAGTCAAGCACTTCAGAAGACTTGCTACAAATCACGTAATTGTTATCATTGTTAATTCCAACCCCCTTCCAAATCCGCTTTCACGCAACATCCTTCTTAAACTCTGGACACCAGAACAGGACAAGCACTTCAGCAGCAGCTACACCCGTGCCAATGCAGGGATAGCACAACTCCCCAACCCACTTCACTGCTGCCTTGTTTGCATAGCCAAGGATGACTCTGAACCTTTGGCCACAGCATCACATCAGCATGCGTTATCTCTTCCACCAGGCAGTTACTCCTACACATTTAGCGTCCAGGTGAAAGACCCTTCCCCCACCACCTACCCCTTTACATATGACATGCAGCCCATCTTTCTATATGTATGACTTCACATTTGGCTTTACTCTAATGCATACTGTTTGCATGTTCTCAGTTTCTGAAAACACCCAAATGAGAGTCCTGTTTTGGTCATTGTTTACCACTCCCTGAGCTCTGCAACATCTGCAAATTTTATCAGCACTGATTTTATGTTTTCTTGCAGGTTGTTGACAGCAAATATTAACTAGTAAAGAGCCAAGATCGCATTGTGCTGAATAGGAGGGATTGTGGCCAGAGTGACACTGTTCAGGCAATAGCTCTGTTTTTCAGTAGGGGAAAATAAATACCTGAGCTGCTCATGAATACGAGCTTACACAAGTCAAGAGAAAAAAGATGGGACAAATAGATAAGTAGGAGATTGGCGAGATATGCCTCTGTCTTCTTGTCTCTTTGGCATTCCACAACCTGTCTTCAGAGCAGCACAGCGCAGCAGGGACCTAGCACGACCCTGGCCAAGAGGACTGCTGGGCTGAGCACCTCTTTTTGGTACAATGGCATGACATTTGCCATTTACAGCATCAGACATGATCAAAGCACTGCTCTGATGATATTACCTCATCCTTACAAACAGCATCTCTCTAAGGGCTTCTGAGAACCATTATTCCACCTTCACAAAGGGAAAGGACAGAGCAGAAGGTACCTCAAAGCAACTGCAAAACAGGAACAAAAATCCCAGAGCCACCTTTGCACCTTCAACCACTATGCCACAAAATAAGCAGCTTGTGTTATCAGAAGAGAGAGCTTGCTTCTCCCTCACACAGCACTTTCATCACTGCTGAAACAAACACCCTTTCTCTCTCCCAAAGCATCTAACTCATCATTGACGGAAATCTCTCTTCTCTTCCCAAAACCACCAGCCAAAAAGAAACCTCTACCCTTTGCAACTGGCTGTTTTCTACTCTGACAACTAGTCTCTCTTTCCTTCCCTTGCAGAACATCTTGTTGCAATGCCCTCCTATAATAATTTTCACATAAAACGTGTGCCTCATCAAGCTTTGCCCTGTCACCAACGTTTGACAAGTGTCAGAGAAACCCCATAAAAGCCAGGCTGTGGGTTCCTCAGTGCAAAGGACACCATGTGTTGAACACATTGACAGCCCTCAATAAATAACATCCCTGCTGAACAGCTGTTTGGATTGCTTGGGTTTGGAAGAATGCTGGCCACATTGCCTACTTACGTGCATCCTCCTCAGTGAGGCACAGAAGATCCTGTGCATGGGGAGCGGAAATACATCACTTCCAGAAGATACCAAAGTGTGTGTGTGGGGGGGGTGTTTTAAAAAGATTTATCTGAACAGGTTGGATACTATCTGAATAGGCTGCACTTGATGATCTCAAAGGTATTTTCCAACTTGGTCTATTCTATTCTATTCTATTCTATTCTATTCTATTCTATTCTATTCTATTCTATTCTATTCTATTCCATTCCATTCCATTCCATTCCATTCCAATACAAGTTTAGATCCTGAGTCAAGGTTTTTGGCCCATTTCAGACAGATAGTTTTGCCATAAAGTGCTGGTTTCTTGATATAGGTGCAAGAGATGTTCATCCTTCTTCCCTCTCTCACTTGAAATGCATCACTCCCAGCTCATCTCACAGGATGTCAGTTTGGAAAGGACCCCAAGCATCATCTGGTCTAATCTTTCTAGGTAACAGTGTAGTTTAAATGAGATGGTCCAGCACCCTGTCAAGCTGAATCATATAACTCTTCTTCTTAAGTACTAGAGCACTAAAATCTGTTCACCAAAACAGTTTGGTTTTCACAGCATGAGACAAAATGCACAGCTGGGGCAGAAAGGCCCTTGGCTTCTCTGCTATCTGCACTGGACACAGAGTTTGGTCCAGTGCTCAGCTTCTTACCACTGCAAGGTGTCTTCCCCTATAATCATGTGCTCCTGTCCCACCTTTGCTGCCAAATCCCAACACTGCAGAAACCTTTGGAAGAGAAACAAAGACCCCTCACAGCATCGTTTTCTCTCTGAGAGATGCAGCTGCTGTTGCTTCCCTCTCTGGCCAGCTCCAAGGAGCCTGCAGGTCTTTGGATCTGGCCATTTCACAGTAAAACTGGTGGTATGCTGATGTTTAAAACAAAATAAAATAAACCCCTGGTATTCCAGCATATAGTTGAAGACCACCCCTGTTTGAGCGTTGCCTCTGGTGAGACACAGAATGTAAACAGTCTGTTTGATTAAACCATCTCTAGCAAGAGGGCTTTGGGGAATTCCAGTCTCTCCCACCGCAAAGAGCAGAAGATACTCTGCTCTTCATTAATTCAGTGCTCTTCAAAGGGCAAGAATGAACCGCTCAACCTTCCTCCTTGGAGAAACTGCTGATAGTTATTCAGGAATTCTTGGAGGAAGCTCACCAGTATCACGTCCACCATCACCACCCCCTCCACCCCCTTCTTTATTTAATCCGTTCACAGGCAAAGGGATGGTGCAACAGCTGATAAACTCTGTCCACACTGGAATACGAAACGCTCATTTCTGATTGTCTTCCTCCCCTGTTGGGGTGGGAGGTGGAGAGACCACACTGGGATAACCTGACAGACAAGGCTATTAATTACACAACAGAAAATATTTGTACAATGAGAGAAATTGCTCTTTCCACAAAAAGCAACAGATAAGACTAATTTAAACCATCACATTTTAAGGTAATTCTGCCAGCACTGGTGACCTTTTGCAATACATCTAAATCTTCAAGGCTTTTAGAACTAAAAGCTGGACCACAACTTCCACATCTTTTACATCTGCAAAAACTCCCATATTCCCAGTTTCCAAAGACTCTCCTTATCCATGAGTGGGAGCCTGAGATGGCATCACGAGCGCTGCACTGATACCACCCCTCCACACAAATGAGGAACCACAGCCCCGACCAATGTTGTATCCCTCACTGTTGAAACTTTTCTGCATTGGTTGATTTGCCCATGCATTCCAAGTAGCCAAAAAGTCTTTTGGAGGATCCCAGCATTTCCTGGAAAGAAACAAACACATAATACCCTCACCTCCCATTTGTGACCACCAAAGTTCAGTGCACCCCAGGGGCAGTCACAAGAAAATTGACTTTTTCCTGGGTTCTCCCTTGGCTATAAGGGGTTTGGGGGATCCCTGGAATAAGTTAAAGCCTTCTGTTTTCCAGCTGACAGCACCATTACCATGCCCATGTGCTCCTTGCTCCAGAGCTGATAGTGAGTACACAGTCTTGTGTTATCTACTTCCTTGGGTCCTGCTCATTCCTACTTCCTTAAGCTGGTGGTTCTGTGAGAGTGATGTGCAACACCAGATGTATCAGCCTTGTGCTCAGGCTGTAATAGGACAATTGTCCTTTGGACTAGTTTAATCCTTTCACAGCCTTTGAGGAATGCAGGAGCAACAGTTTTGCCAGGAGACCCAATCTAAATGTTAGTGCCAAAAAAAAAAAGAGGAGAGAGAGAGGGAGAGGGAGAGGGAGAGGGAGAGGGAGAGGGAGAGGGAGAGGGAGAGGGAGAGGGAGAGGGAGAGGGAGAGGGAGAGGGAGAGGGAGAGGGAGAGGGAGAGGGAGAGGGAGAGGGAGAGGGAGAGGGAGAGGGAGAGGAGTCAATAAGAAATTCTACACATTCACTGAAGTCAGCTTGGGTTCCCCAATACTGTCCATACTGATTTCAAAGCAAAGTGAGACTATAATATTTTCCCCTCTGTTTTCATATTTTCTGTGACAAAGGGAAAAGAAAGATGCACAGTTAGACAGGGAAACATCTCATCAAAGAAACTCTTACAAGCAGATGCAGAGCAGGAAACATCCAGCAACCCTGCTGGCTCTAACCCACAGCCTGGACCTGAGTTCATGGCTCGTTTTCATTAACTAACTTTTCTTCCTGTGAACTTCCTCTGAGGGTGTTTGTTTATAAACAGAGAAGGGAATATTATTGCTGGAGATGGGACAGTATGGGAGGAGGTGAAGAAGTTTAGAGCCACAAAACTGAAGAGTCGAGTTCAGAAGTGTTTGTTGCCGGAAACACAAAGGGCTCACTGTAAAACTGGGATATGGCCTAATTTCACAGTCTGGAGGGACTAAGATAGGTATATGCAGAAAATGCTCCAAAAAGTAAAAACAGCCCCACACTGTACAAATGTTTCCCACTGCATCACCATAACCACTACACACCCAAATGAAACCATCAACAGCGGTGACGGTGGTTGGAGGTGGTTCTCCATGACATCCACTTCTCGGGTTGTTCATTTTCCCCATTGCACGCACCCTGGGTCTGCCCCAGATTCACCACATTGACGGGTCTGCAGCAGCCCCCTGATTCCCTCTCCAAAGGAATTACCCTAGGTTTACACTGGTGTGTTCAACAGCAGAATCTGGCTTGTGCTGCTCGCCCTTTCCTCTGCCAAAATAATTTCAAAATAGTGTGCGTAATGCATTTAGTTAACATTTGCCTCTTCTCCCAGTACTCCTTTTCTCCCTGAACATCTCCATTCATGAGCTATGGCACAGGAGGCTTCCAATTCTTGTCCAGTTTCTGCTGAAAATAATTCCCATTAAATTATCACTGGTGAAAGGTGCTGTTTTGACCTCAGAGAGGCGGCTCTCTTTACCCAGAAAGCAAACGCAATGTAAGACAGTAGTAATGCAAGCTCCAGAATTCAGCCTTAGCGCCTCAGACATCACAAGTATGGGTGCTGATGAATTCTGAACAAAATCACATGGATTGTATGATGCACAGTCTCCCCTTTGCCCCTCTTGACAGAAAGGTTGGCCCTTTAGAATCATAGAACCATAGAATCAGTCAGGGTTGGAAGGGACCACAAGGATCATGTAGTGCCAACCCCACTGCCATGGGCAGGGACACCTCACCCTAGCTCAGGCTGGCCAGAGCCTCATGAGGGCATGCACTGGATGATGACCCCTCCCCAAAGCAGTCTTGGGCACTAACATGCTGTGTGCAAAGCCCCTTCTGCAGCCTCTCACCTGGTCTGTCTTTAACTATGATGTAAACGAGTTGCTCTTGCCCTTAATCAATAACCTGAGATATCCAGAGAGATTTCCAGCATTTCCTAGGAAGACAAGCAGTTTCACCTTACATATTTTATAAGCTGTTTCAGCAAGTCAATATATTAATCAATATGCAGATGTACCAAGAATATCAAAGTGTTCCAGCTGAAATAAGAGTACTCTGAACTGCGGGGCTTCAGTGATATTTGCTTTCCTCTCCCATTGTGGGCTGCATATGCTGTTCCACCTAAGAAATAAAATAATTCATGCTGATTCCAGCATCACCTACATGTCTGGTTCAGACTCCAGGCCATCTGATTTTCTGCCGTCTCCAAAGAGCTTGTGTCACAAATGTCAACTGCCTTCAACCCATCCCTTGTGCTTCCCAGTGTGACATCAGGTAGAAGACTCCATCACCACCGTTAGCTCAGCACAGCAACTACCCAGTAAAAAACCACCAGCAGCTATGAGGAACACATCCTACAGGAATTCAGGTGTGTTGACTCCACTTGGAGAACAGCCCAGGCTGAGGAACAACAGTCATCATGCCTAAGAAGGAGTTTAACAAAAGGTCAAACCTTCCAAGCTGTGTTTCTGACTCTGTCACCAGCCTGTACCACATGCTGGACAAAGTGGAGCATTCCCCCATTCCTCAGTTTCCCTGATTTTAAGGGCAGTTTTCTCTCATGCCTGAGGAGCTTATCACCACTATCAGCAGGATGTTTTGGAGCAGTTATCAGGACTACAAAACCGCAGCCTTACTGCAGTGATGAACGAAAATAACAGCAGTAGGATATGTTAGTACAGGACAACAAACCCCTGTACTAAAGACTAAGTCACACTGCTAACAGTGAAGGCCTTTACTTTCCATTTCTTTCCCTGTCTTAAATAAAACAAACAAAACAATGGTGATAAGATCTCTTTCCTCAATCCAATGGATGATCTTTGTGAATATGCTTCCAACACTAACAACAGAGAATAAGCAAGGAAGAAAACGACGGAGAAAAGGAGCCTGCAGCTGATGCTCAGTGTCAGGAACAGGACTGCTCCTCTCCCAATTCCATGACGACAGAAGACTCCTGGGAATCAAGATGAGGGAGGGGAAGACGGGTCAGAGGAGAGAAATCCATATGGGAAAGTGATTTAAAGGAAATAAAGAGACAATAAATCAGATAAGGAAAAGGTGGAAAAACACAGGAGAGGGAAGGAAGGATAAGAGCTACAAGAGCCCTAAGTATCACTCAAAAGGAAGCCTCAAGGAAAGCCCACCAGCCCCTGGGAGCTGATCAGCAAACAACAGAGTGGTCTTCTTGAATACGGTGATTCTCTTGCTTTCATGAGCTGGTATCGTATCTCTCATGCTGCCTCACAGGCCAGTTCCAGCTGCTTCTCAGTTTCACTTCACCCTCACTCCCTCTTTGTGAGAAAAAACTCTCGTTCTTGTTTGTGTACCGCCAGGATGGATATTAAACAGAACAGTATCAATAGTTCCCGGAAAATATGCATGAGCGTATGCCTGACTGAGCACACAAACACACAGCCTGCTTACCCTCTGCTCCCACAGCACTGTCAGCACCAGTTGGCTGAAGCCACCAAGCTGGTGGCCACTCTTGGCCAGCAAGGAGAGGTTGCCACCCTCCTGTGGCAAAAGGAGATGAAGAGCTACAGAGAGCACAGGGTTATCCATGGCACACGCTTGAGGGGAGGAGGAAGCCAGCAACCATGTGGAACGGGAAGAAGAGAAAGATAGGGGAATCAAGGACACCAGATAGGAGAGAAAGAACCAAGACTATGGTGGCGATAAGAGAGGGTGGAGAGATTGCACAGGCAAGTTACACACTTACATCATTCAGCAAACCAGAGAACTGTGGTTTGTGCTCTTTTTAACAGCAAGGAAAAAAAAACCAAAACCAAAACAACAACAAAAAAACCACCCACCCTAAACCAAAAGCAACAATAAAAATCTCCAACATAAAAAGAAGAGAAAGGTTAAAGAGGCAGAGGCCAAAGTAAGATTTGAAGTATAGCAAAAACAACTAAAATAAACATGTCTCCTTCCCCTGGCCAACTTCTCTGACGTTAGGGCCTTGCAATCTGTCTTCTCTTGTATCCAAAGCAAGAAAGGACAGCAAAGTAAGGGATGTTACAGCAAAGATCATGGATGGGTGCAAGCCTGTAGAGGAGGGATGCAGAAGGCTCACTGAAAATCATAGCCCAAAACAGAGTCAGTCACAGTCAATGGTAATTTTTCATGATCTTGAGCAGGCTTAGGATCAAATCCACTCTGCCTGCATAGAGCTAACATCCTGAATGCAGCCCTGTTCTCACAAGGGATAATCTGCCTTGTATTCTTGTTTGGTCACAGTTTTAACTCTCATACATACTGCACCCTCACTTGGTACTGGTTGCACTGGTCACTAGGAACAAGGTTAGCAGAAAGCAAAACTCTGAGATAAGCTACTCACTCTTGTTCTCTTTTAATTTGCCTGTTTGAATTCTGCTCATGTCCTTTGTACTTGGACTTCATGGAAGAGTGCACGTACAAGATGAGTTCTTTCACTTCATGGATGGCTTTGGGGAGAGTAAACTTTATAAAAGGCACTAACATCAAATCAAAGCAGTTTAAAAGATCTGCCACTTGTGTTGGAATATGTGGAGAAATAAACAAGCTGCTCTTCCTTGATCATTGCAGTTTAAATGCTTTATTGATCTGGGGGAAAAAAAAATCAAAGGTGCTTTGGAAATGGTGTGTATGTGCATGCATGCTCACACCAGAGAAAATGAAGAGAAATGCAGGGACAAGCAGAAATTAGCAATGGGCATTTTTCCTCCACAGACAAGTGAAATAAAACTAAGAATCATATCCAGATGTCAGCTACCCCAAGGCAGGGAAATGCCCATGGAACAATGTAAGTACAAAGTCAGAAGAAAGGTACACCTTCGGTTTTAGAAGTCTTATTTTGGAGAAAATAAACAAACAAAAAGTACGACACAGTCATCTGTGCCCAGAACAATGCGTGAAGCAAACACCCAGAACCCAGGAAATAGAAAATTGCAACTTATTTTGCAGAGTTGATATACAAAGAGTAACAGATACTGATCACATGGAGATGGTACTAGGTGAAAAACTGCTAATAGAGGAGGTGAAATGAAGAGAAATATATTAGACTAGCTGATAAAGCTGAAAGAAAAATGTGGAGGGTTCTGACCAAACAAGACTTTCCTGATGCATTACTGTGTCCAGTTCTGGGCCCCTCAATTTAAGAAGGACAGTGAAACACTTGAACGTGTCCAGAGAAGGGCAACAAAGCTGGAGAGGTGTTTGGAGCACAGCCCTGTGAGGAGAAGCTGAGGGGCTGGAATTGTTTAGCCTGGAGAAGCGGAGGCTCAGAGGAGACCTTCTTGCTCTCTACAACTACCTGAAGGAAGGTTGTAGCCCGGTGGGGTTTGGTCTCTTTACCTGGGCGGTCAGCAGCAGAACAAGAGGACACAGTCTCAAGCTGCACCAGGGGAGGTTTAGGCTGGATGTTAAGAAGAAGTTCTTCATACAAAGAGTGATTAGCCATTGGAATGGGCTGCCCAGGGAGGTGGTTGGAGTCACCATCACTGGAGGTGTTTAGGAAGAGACTGGATGGTGTGCTTGGTGCCATGGTTTAGTTGATTAGATGGTGTTGGATGATAGGTTGGACTCGATGATCTCAAAGGTCTTTTCCAACCTGGTTAATCCTATTCTTATTCTTATTCTATTCTATTCTATTCTAATCTATTCTATTCTATTCTATTCTATTCTATTCTATTCTATTCTATTCTATTCTATTCTATTCTATTCTCAGAATACTCTGGAATACAGGACTTGAAGAAGAAAACTGCAATAAAGTGAGCACATTCATTCTCGCTGCGATGGGATGCGGGAACTGCCACGCAGCCCAAGTTCAGAGGAGGGTGGGAAATGTTTGATAAAATATTTTGCTCAGGAAAAAGGGAAATTAATCAAAACAGGCTATCTGTGGGAAAGGATAATTTTTTGGCAAATATTCTAACTTAAAATTTCAATAGAAGTTTTGTAACTGTCAAAACACCTGATTCATTTTTCACTTTGTGAAAATAAGAAAGCTGCTACATTTTGCCAGCAAATGTTTTTCTTTCTCATACTTAACACTTCTCTAAACCAATGCTTTGGATTTTAGGTACTTAAGATGTTGTCAATCTGCCCTGTCTTACATTATAGTGGTGACTCTTGGACTGAGCTAAAAATCTTTGGTTTATAGTAGAGCACTGGGAAATTTTCTGTGGCCTGCGCTACATCAGAACCTACAAAGTGGATGTTCTGCTGAATGTTTGTACTAATTATCTGCTGTTATATCCCTGACACTGCAGGGGACTGAATTTGGCAACCCAGGTGGTCCCTTCTCTGCTTCTGCTCCTATAATTTTTATCAGAGAAAAGGAAAGAGGAGCTGAAAAAAAAAACCCAACAGCTAAAATTGGAAACAAAACTATTGTATGGGAACATTTCAGCTGACCCCAGTCACAGAAGGGTTTATTTTTGTTTTTTCACTGTGTCTTTTTGAAAAAAGCTGCTATATTTTGGCTCCTTTTTTTTCTGGCTTAGGCAAACATGAGCAATGAAAATCCAAAGTGAAAGCCCTTGCTTCATCCTGTGGGTCTTGAGAGCAGCTAGAACCTATTGGTCCTGCAGTATTTTTGGGTTAAACCTGCTCAGGTCAGTGTCACGTCTGCACCTCTTTATGACAGACCTAAAGAATTTGGCACCTACATCCTGATGGAGCCAGACCTAGGCTCCAAAGAAGGCATTTCTCCACCAAAAATGCCTGCTCCACCCAGCTGCCATGGCTCTGTTGCATTTATCCAGGCCCCAGTGACCAGGGAGGTGCCCGACAGCCATTCAGCTCTCTGTTGTTCAATGCACCCAGCCAAGGATCTCTCCCACCCTTGGCAAAGGCTAATGAGAACACAAAGCTCATGGAACAGCAACAAGAAACTCTTGGGCTGGCTTTGAAAGCAGAGACCTGTCACATTCTTCATGAGAGAGGTGAGTGGCACCTACCTTCGTGAGAGGGTCTGGGTTAGGGTCCTCAGGGAGCCAGCATCACGCAACCCAGTCGCTGCAGTGAGACCTCTAGGATTTGGGATTTAAGCACATCCCTCACTTTGCTACGTGTGCCTGAGGCTGGTGTCGGGCACCTCTGCCTCTGCTTGGTGTGGCCATGGCCTCAGGATCCCTTTGGCCACCTGGAGCCCTCCTATGGTGTCGCATGGGGAGGTAACATGGGGAGCTGGAGAGCAGCTTTTACCTGATGCAATAACTTTCAGGCATCTGAATCACCAACCAGGTCTGCCTTGCTGTGATGGCTTTGCGTGAGAAGGCTCTCCAAGGGCTTCTTCTCACCCTCACCACTGAGGCCTGCCCACCGTAGCTCTGCTCTGCACTTCTCCAGACACCTCCACGAATCCCTGAGGACAGCTCTGCTCTTGCTCTCTTTCCAAACACCAGCCCCCCAGCTTGCTTTCTGCCTTACATGGGTTTTCCTAACTGAAAGAGGTCAAAATTAAGCTTGGAGAGGAGAGCTCAGCTTGGGACACATTTCTATGCTTGCAGAGATGGCCATCCATCATTTAGGAATCTAAACTTACCATCCTTCACACAGAGTCAAATTTCCCTCTTTCTTTTATTATCAATCTATTAATTAGAGTAGTCTACATGTAAGTGATTAAAAAAAACAAACAACCAAACCCCCCCCAAACAAAAACCCACCAACTTTCTTCTGTGCTGTTCTGACTCTGGTGTGTCACTGGTCTAAAGAACCAGACTGGTTAAAATTGGAAATCTTGTGGAAAGAAAAACTCTTTCTCTTTTCCAGTTTCTGACTCTGGTCCCAGCTTCTGCATGCTGAAGGAAATGTGCTGTTCAAATGCAAATATGTAGTAAACGATGACCTATGATGTATATATCAGTAGTCAAACTTTCCAAATCCATAGTCATGAGGAGGCTGATCACTGAACCCATCTACAGGGAAGCCCAAACTGCACAGCTATCTGCAGCCTTCAGCAGTGCTGTGTTGGAGGCTTATCACCCTGAAGGAACATCTGGACAGGTGTTCAAGCTCCTGTCACTTTGGTCTAGCCATTACTCTTCTCAGCCCATTGTGCCTATCACCCTGGGACTTGGCACATGCCAGCTGCTAAATAAACAACCTAACTACAAGCTTAAGCTTTGGCTTACCCTATAGTCCTTCATTCCAGTACTTCATTCGAGCCAAAACAAGACAATTCAGGCAATTAAAAGGTAACAGGCTGTTGAAGATGACAAAGTGCTGCACTACCTATCCACTTGTTATTTTAACACCAGTGAAACTCTCTGTTGAAAACATCCTCAAGTTCCCAGCACACCTGCTACAAGGATCAGCCCTGGGGACAGGACCCAGCTCACCAATTCTACCTGAAGGGTGTTAAACCAGGATAGGACTCCAGATCTTCAGAAGGGAAACAAATTAACCCCAAAAAGTAAACATATGTTCTTAACCCTGTGGAGACAACAGACCTACGCAGTGTCAATTGCATCTCTCTATAACTGCCCAGTTATTGGGCCCCAACTCAGATGTTTCTCAGTCTCTCACATGCGAAAGCTGTGGCTTTAAGTGAGCTCCGCTGTGCGGATTTTGGCATTTCTTTCCCTTTGGATTCTGCTGCTGTTTTATGCTCATCAAGGACTGAAGTTGGGAAAACATAGGCACTCCCTTACATATGAAGCTTTATTAAGTTGGGATCATGCTCTCTGTTGGCAGACAGAGGAATAGAGACAGAGGAGAATGAAACAGGGAAGGGAAAACAACCCAAAAGACAACACAAATAACTCTCACTCTTCAGAGCAGGCACGCCTTCTTACTCCAGCTCCTGCTGCCGATCATTCATCCCGCTCCTCTCAGCTCCCAGCCAGTAAAGAGTCAACATCTCGTGCCTATGAAAACATGAGCTTATCCTGCTCCCCAGCCATATACCAGAAAACACACTGACAGGGACTCAGAGGATCCTGTTTCTTAGGACAGCATAGCATTTCCACAGTAGGACTGAAATGTCTTTGATTTCATCAGAAGCAAGGTCGATGGTGCTTTGAAGTGCCCGGGTTTGCATGGCATGTGGATTACCTTGCTGCACCACACTCTGGACCTTAACTCCTTCCTTCACAACTGGAGATGCACTCAAAGGCTCCTCAGGGGAAACGCGCAGGCTTGCATGATTAATACCATGTGCACATGTGTGTGTTTACAAGAGGGATGTACTGTGCTGTGTGGTAGGTACACACATCCAAGGAGCGTTTGTCCAAGAACTGTGTGGCCTGGGGAGAGAGGGAGACAGGCAAAACCACCCGAGCCAGGAGCTGCGTCCGCTGGGCAGCCGCACCGGCAGAGCACAGCCCGGCACCAAAAACGCTCCGGAGCTTTTTTGCGTAACACAGATCAATGGGTCAGGCTTCTCCTTCCCCAACAGCTTTCCCTGACAAATGCCAGAACAGACACAAACGAAGTCAAACAGGGCAGCAATAACATCACTGCCAACCAGCGTGAAAATTGGCAGAGTCTGGCAGTGAGGACTGCCTATCAAGAGAGACGGGGCATGGCCCGGCACAGTGACGAACCCACTTAACCACGCTGTAAAATTAGCCATTTACGAAAACAAATTGAATACTGCAGCAGAGGGTGACGTAAGGAGAGTTGGCTCCAGACAGAAACTCCTGTAGCCTGGATTAGCAGAAGAGCTCCGTTATATCAGGGCTCAGGCAGAGAAGCTGATAACAACTTGGGTCCTGCATGAGATTTTTAACAGACACAACAGGCTTCCCATATAGGCACATATGTGGATCCTATATGGTTTGCAAAGCAGCAAGGAGAGGTGGAAGGGAAGCAGTCAACACAGGCAGAGGGCAGGGGGTAGAAAGTAGATGAAGGTAGACTGAGGACTCTGAAAAAATGGTTTCCTTAGTCAACCCTGCCCTTTCCCTCTGATGTGTACTATCACACAGTTTCTCACTTTGAAACTGGGATAGAAGTTGGGAAGAAACTCACTTCTAGCATTTGCAGCAAATTTGTCCTAGTGTCGATTCCCCTAACACCCAGAAGGGCTCTTGATTTCAGTGGGGTCCTACAGATGCAGTTTCAACAGCAGAACAGGGCTCCTGAGTCTCTCACATCCCAAAACAGTGAAAATGAGAAAGCCAAGAGTTTTGGCAGCCAGAACCCTTGATTTCCTCATTGAGGGAAGCGTAATCTCTCCCTAAGCTTGCTGCAGGTCTGGGAGGCTGTGGTGTGCAGAGGATACTCCGAGTGAGTTCCTCTTGGACCTCTTCCAGGTGTTTACACACAGAGCCAAACCTGGCTCCTCTTCAAGAGTGTGTGGGGTGGGGGGAGGGGGGAGCTTAAAAATAAAATAAAAATCACAAAGTCCTCCCAAGCTGAGCTGTGAGCTCTATGGTGCTAAACTGGGGCATTTCTTTTCATTTTTCACAGTGGAATGTTATTTCCATGCATAAAATGGGTCAAGTGTTTTATACAGGCAACAACCCAACCTCCCCCATCCAATTAAAGTATTTTACTACAAATGATCTTTGTGTGTGTTTGTCTAGACTCCCTGTTGCACAAATTAAAGATACTTGCACCAAAGACACACACAGGGGCTTAGGTGTTGGGTTAAACACATTTCAAAATACACTGACAGTGTTTTGCCACTGATGAGAGCTGTGCAAACCCAAATTCTGCCTTCCCCAACTTAGAAGAGAAGCATTTTGAGCTTGGGGGTTTAAGTTAAGACTGGGAACCAGAGGACTATGAGAAAGTCAAGGGAAATAAAGCAAGAAATAATCTGCTTCATCTATGAAATTACTCATCTGCTTGTTCCACTGAAGGCAAAAGGGATCAGCCCATGCCCAGCACCTCCTGCCCACTCCGGCACCCACACACAGCCCACTTCCCCTTCCTTACAAGCAAGCAAAGCAGCTGTGACTGGGGAAAGTTAAGGAAATGCACTGCTAAGTTCATCTTTGGTTCTGTTTTCCTGAGGACCAAGAAACTTTCTTGCAAGAGGACAGTCGCGTGGGTCAGGGATGGGGCAGCCTGGACAGGGAAGATCACGGAAGGGAATGTGGCAGGGGAGAGGGAGCTGGGCTGACCGGAGCAGCCGCGGTACCGAGCTGGGCTGACCGGAGCAGCCGCCGTGCCACCGGCACAAGCATCTGCTGCCTCCTGTTAGGAAGTGACTCCAGTCAAAGGGAAAGGGGAAATCCTCCCTGTCTCTTTAAGGCATCCTAGGACATGGAAACTTTGTACTTTCAGGGAATCTCCTTGCCAAAAGAACTGTAAAACATGTCTTCCTCCCCCCACTTCCCCATACCCATTTCTCTTTCTGACTTGTTTTCTTTTTTTTTTTTTTTTTTTTTTTTTTTTTTTTTTCTTTTTTCTTTTTCTTTTTTTTTTTTTTTTTTTTTTTTTTTTTTTTAAGGGCATTTCCATTTTCCACGACTTCCTTCAGAGCGAAGATGGATGTGGCAACATTTATAAGGGTTTGTAACCCTCCGAAAAGTATCCGATTTCACGACAACTTTGCTGCACTTTATCACTAAAGCGGGGAGAGGGCGGGAGGTGGCGGGAGGGAGGGGGAGTGGGAGCGAGCGCGGAGAAAAGGACCCAAATTCATAATGGGCTCATAAAATTTAAATCAGAAAAGTGCAATATTCCTCGTTATTGTTCAGCTCAGACAGCTCAGCCTGGTAGCTGCTTTGAGTGCTAAATGATTTTATAGGGCTATTTGACCTTACAATCATGTGTGTTACACTTGCCATTTCTAAGGGGAAGACAAAAATACTCAAGACATCCTCTGGCTGCAGTGCCGGTCCCAGCCCTCACTGAGTGCCGAGAGGTTGGGAACTTTATAAACTCATTTGATTCATCTGAGCTTTCACAATAGCCAAAAGTTCTTTTATAGCTTTTTGGAAACCACATGCTAGCATTGCATCTAAAAAGGTTACGGCGACGTACACTGAAGAGCTGACAAAACTCAGGAAATCGTAGAGGGACCTGAGCTGTGCGTTTCTCTGCAGCCACACGCTGGGCACACACGTCGCTTTGCACACACACCCAGACAAGCTACATTCAAACGCTCTGTTTACACTTTTCCAACCTGAAAAGGAGTTAAAAACCCACCGTAAGAGCTCCCTCTCCTATCTGCTTCTTAATCCGTGCACGCAGGAAGAAAGAAACTACCCAGGGTGCTGCCATTTGCCTATGCAAAAGTTTACATAACTTTTCCTGCCAGCACACACTTCCAGCCAGTTTGCCGAGCCCCGGTGTTTCACCCGGTGCACGCAGAAGAGAGGCAGCCCAGGGTGCTCCCACAGGCGCTGCCGGGCAGATGGATGCTGCGAGGTGCACACGCACAGCTCGGTGTACACACTCCTCAGTGTCCACACACCTTGGTGTACACACACCTCTGCTACACACACGCACGGCTTGGTGTACGCAGACGCACACCTCAAATACACACACCTCTCGCGGCTCCAGTGTACACACACCTTGGTGTACACACACCTCTGTTACACACACGCAGAGCTCTGTGTACACACACCTTGGTGTACACACGAGCACACCTTTGGTGTACTGACACCTCCGTTACACACACACCCCCTCGGTGTACACACGTCTGAGCTTAGTGTACACACACCTCCGTCACACACACCTCTCTCAGCTGGGTGTACGCACACCTCCGTTACATACACTTCTCAGCCGGCTGTACACACACCTCGGCTGCACACACGCTCGGCTGCAGCTGGCTGCTCCGCCGGCTCCACGGAGGTGGAAGGGATGCTGCAGCCCCAGGCACGCCAGCTACCCACCTGCAATGACAGCGGGCGATCTCTGTCCTCCCTCGGCGTTCAGCCACACTTGCAGAGTGAAGGCATCTCGGGGCAGCTCGATGTCTGCTTTCAGCCGCAGCTGGTCGCCGTCTCCCGTGAAGTAGAGCGCGCTGCTCGGGCTCAGGGACTCCTGGCCGGCCGGCACCTCCCGCTGCCGCCTCCCGCGGGGGCCATGCCCCGGCTCCAGCCCGGGCGTGGAGCGCCGGCCGCGGGCCAGGCGGGTGGCACAGGTGCCCGGGGCAGCGCGGGGGAGCGGGCGGCCGGGCCGGGCCTCCCTCCGCGCCCGGCGGGAGCGTTCGTCCATCCCACATTCGGCTCCGCTGGCCAGGGCTGTGCGGAGCAGCGCGAGAGGCAGCAGCAAACTCCAGAGCTGCATTTCCAATCTTCCCCCCTTCTCCCCTGCAAATCCTCCCGATCTGCCAGCTTTGGGCTCCTCCTTGCCTTGACTTTCTTCTCTTGTTCACCCTTCTTGGTATTTGCTCTTTTTATAACCCTTCTCAGTTGCTTTTTCTTGTCTTTTTTTTTCTTTTTCTTTCTTTCTTTTTCCTGCTTATAGATTTTTTTTTCCCTCTCCCCCCCCCCCCCCCTCTCTCTTAAAACAAATAGAAATTGAAATCAATCAAAACTCCTTCTTGGTTGAAATGTATTTCTCTGTTCTTCCTCCTCTATCTGTCTTCTTCTTCTCTATTCCTTCCACAGCTGGAATTCCTCTCTCTCTTCTTTTCTCTGCTGGATTTTCTTCCCTTTATTTTTTTTTTCTTCTTAAAAAAAAGCACACACACACACTCTCACATACACACTCAAAAACAAAACAAAAAACCAAAACAACCCCCCACAGCTTTCTCCAAGACTCAGACCCACTGATTTCCCTCCCCCCAAAAGATGCTCTAATCTATTTATTTTTTTGGCCTCCTTTATAACATAAGCCACAACCCCCTCCTTCCCCCCAACCTCCCCCCCCTCCCTTCTTCTCTACAAAATGAAAGAAAAGAGAAAAAGCCCCTCAGAAGATGAGTAAACAAGAATATGCTAATCTACTCTAGGGTGCTCCACCTTCCCAATTGAATGATTCCCATTAAAACTGCAGGGATCATGACTAATCAATCAGCTTGAAGGAGCAGATAGCTCCAGAGGTTCAAACACTTTTGCTGTTTTCTATTTTCCCTCTTCTTTTCCTCTCTTCCTCTTTCCCCCTATCACTTCCCCTCCCTCTCTTATTTATTTTTTTTTTTAAAGAAGACAATCAAGATGAATGGATCAATGTGACAAAAATCTTGCACCCCCCTTTCTGCAGTCTCCCCAGGTTTCTTTCACAGTTCAGTCCAAAACACACATTCCTTTTTTTTTTTTTTTTCTTTTTTTTTTTTTTTTTCTCTTTCTCTCTTTTGCCAAAAGAGAAAGCTATTTCTCCTCTCAGACTCCCCGTTGCACTTTGCTGGTAAACCTTATGCTCCTCTGCAGCACATAAAGAGTCCTGAAACTTGAGTCTCAGATTATTATTTTTTTTTCCCTTTTAATTGCTTGCTTTCTTTCTCTCTTTCTCACTCTCTCTCTCTTTTCCTAATTCTTTCTTTTCCTATTATTATTCTGTCAAAGTTATGCAATCAGCCAGGCTCCCCTTTTGTGGTCCCCCTCAGTGCAGTTGTGTGCAGCTAATCCAAATGTTGCATCAAAGGTCCCCATCGAATCATCAGGAGCTAAAAGGAGAGAAGCTTTTTGAAGAGCATTTGCTTTCCAGAAGCTGTAGGAACAGAACAGGATTTGGCTTTGGAATGCTCCAGAGACTCCTGTTGTTGCTTTTGTTTTGGTTTTGGTTATTTTGTGTGTGTGTTGTTTTTTTAACAATAATAATAATATTTTTAAAAAAAATTATTAATTTTATTTGTGGATTGAGTAAAAAAAATCCTCTCTCCATATTGCTAATTTTTCAGCCTAAGGAATTCAGCTCCCCTGGTTTCCTTGGCATAGTTGTAGCCACAGGTAAGATTCTGGCTGCTTGCTGGGTTGGAGATCTCTGTTTCTGAGCTGGGACGTTTCTTCTTTCTCTCTGTCTCTTTTTTTTTTTAAATGTATTTTTTTCACTCTTGAAAGATCTCAAAAGCTCCCCCTGATGGCAACAAAAAGGATTTTTCTAGGTACTTCATAAGGGGAAATGACTTAGCAGTAGCACACTCTGACTGTATGGGCCACTATTCCTCTTGGAACAAGTCCGGTAGAACTAAGCTAAATCACACCAAAATCATCCACAAACCCTCTCCCTCTCCTCCTATCTTCACCTTAATGACAGTCATACCTTACTTTCCTCTAAACCTCTAACAGCAATCACCCAGGAGAGTTTCCTGGGACCAGGATCTTGGTGCTTTCACAGATTGCCCTGCTAGTGTAAGGTTGTTATCGCGGCTGACGCTTAAAGCATACCCCATAAAATTAATGATAGGAAGTTTTTCAATGAGAAGGAGTTGTTGCATGCTTGCAAAGCTTCCAAGAGAGGCGTTTTCAGTGTCTCACTAATTTGCAAATGCTCAAGAATGTACAGTTGGCATTTCAGAGATGTTGGACATAACCACAAAGTTCCACCAGAAGTCATCAACAACTTCAAGCAACCAGCTCCTCTAACCATACAGAGCTTCCTTCCACAAGCCTTGCTTACAGGAAAGGCACAAAATCCTGATGACACCTACACAACTTTTAACAGAAGACCTCAGAGCCATTAAGCCTCTCAACAATCAAGAGGAAATTGTTAGCTAGGAAACAAACTATACCACAGTCTGAATACCCATACACACCCTGAAGAACTCAGAGAGATGCAAAAAAGACACTTCTGTGTACGTGCCTGCTCAGAAGAAACAATCAGATCAGAGCCAGGTACCGCACTTGACTATTCTAATTTAACCTGTAAAGGACAAATCAAAAGATACAAAGATGTAACATGAATCTGTTCACCCACAAACCAGGAAGCACCCTGCTAGGGGGGACACTGCTTTCTCTACTCAACAAGTCCTCTGAGTTGCTCAGGAGCTGTGCCCATGCTGCATCTGGAAGAGCAGGCTCTTTAGCTTCTTTTCCAGTGGAGAAAGCTAATTGGGTGAAATAGCAATGTTTCTGAGAGACATTATGATTTGGCCGACATCATCACAGAAAATGACTGAAACATTTCAGTTTGATGGCACTGCACCATTTCATTTTGAACATATTTGACCTTCTATCTCTTACAATATTGCTGGCAAAAGAGAAGGGTCTCAGCGTGACCAAAAGGCAACACTTCAGTGCATCAGACTATGACTTCAGAAACTAATTCTGGAGTTGTTTTGCTACAAAGGGAAGGCCTAAAGCTCAGAAGAAAGTAGAAGAAGATGGAACTTACCTCTGGTGCATGAACTACAAGTTCAATCAGTTTTATGTCTAAGATACAGCAAGGAAAGTGATGCATAAACTCCTATGAGCAATAAAGACTACAGAAGAGATGTGTTTGTAGGGATGGTGAGTAAATCTGAGATTCCTTAAATGTAGGGGTCAGATAGAACCTCCCTCACAACAGATGAAATTCTACCCTGCACAGATGGACACTTATTCCCTGCTTAAGCCAGTACTGAAGTGATGTACAGGCATTCTGGCAGAGGGGTTTCTACCCAAGGAGAATAATCCTCCTGTTGAACTCCAAGAGTACAATACAACACAATACAATACACCAGGTTGAAAGAGACCTTCAAGATCATCGTGTCCAACCCATCAACCAATCCAAACTCCAGTGGAATATCCTCCTGTGTAGAGGGAGCAGGATATTGTCCTGCATCTAGAGGTGTTTCCACAAGAAAAAAAAATGGGGCAGGGGGGAAGGCACCAAACCCTACATACACATACAGAGACAGGAATTAACATAGATATTTATGATATTATGCCCCAAAAAATTGCATTGAGCTACATGCTGCATGCAGTCGTTATAAGTGGAAACACTCAGCAGGAACCTTAGCTCAAGCTGCCAATAACTCCTAGGTTCAAGACCAGAGCTGAGTGAATAAATCATAACAAATAATGGGTTTGTCAAATTTGGACCTTCCTCCCCCTGCCTTGTCCCTCCTATTTGTAAGCAGGCTGCAAAACCTCTCAAATATGTTTGAAATTATATGCCCATTTCTCCCTCGTTTTTAGTACTTCTCCAAGGCCAATTAGCACACAATTTACTGTAATGTACACATTTTCACATTTGTTCTGTGTTAATTAGGCACGGAAGTCACACAGCATTATTTTTGGCTCCCTGGGGGTCAGGTTTAGTCGCTCCCGGTATAGAAAAATCGCTAATTTTACATAGGATGGGAAACTCTCTTTGTGAAAAGCAGTGCCTGGCTCTTCAAGTTACTTACATGAAGGTCAATTAAAAGCAATGTTTCTTGAAAGTCAAGCTGAGAAGTCTGCCAGTTACAGCTGAATCGAGGCCCTACTATTTTGGGCAAGTATTTGTACATATTTGTCTTCGCTGTGCACAACTCCATCAATCACGGCAGAGCTTTGCATGGTTTTTACCCCTCACCGATATCCCAATCAAGTCTCTCCAAACTTGGCTTGGGTTGGGGATGGCTGAAACACAATCCAACAGCTACTCTGCTCAGAATCAGACAGAGCCCAGACACCAGATTTTAATGCAACGTGTTGGATTCAGGGAATATTTTATGCAATCAACAATGGTATGATAGGAATCACGCTGCCTCCACAGAATAGCCAGGAATGAAACCCAAAGAGCTGAGAATAGCTTCAAAGAAAAAGGGATTTGGGCATCCGGGTTGTGAAGCCCATAAAGTCCTGCACTTCTTTAGAGACAGAATGAGCCACTCACTTGGTTTCACAACGGTGACACGGGTTGTGTAAGGTGGAACGTGGCCACAGCTCCTCGTGAGCCCAAGAAAATACAGACATGCTAATAACTGAAAGAGCAACACTGAAAAGAACTGTCAAACGTTCTGTCTTGGAAAAGATTTAGCAGAAGAACTAAATTGGACTCAGGGTAAATCTGATAGTTTTTAAATGTTTTCTCTATCTGTCCTCCCTCTTTTTAAAAGGATGAACAATTAAAAATCCATGTGCTGCTTTACTGTCACACTCCTAACAACCCTCACAGTTGTGAGGGTTCTTTATAACCATTGTCTGCATGCTCCTCATTCCAATCAGCTACGCTAGCTTGAGCAGAGCTCACCACACCAGCACTGTGTTACCTTTACCACTGCACAGGAGATTCTTCTGCTACTGGTCCCCCAGGTAAAGTACCCACTCTGTTAATTCACATCAAGAAACCAGCTCTGTGTCAATTTGAGATACACCATTCAATCCAGCGAAGTTTACTGAACAATTAAGCAGTACAATAAATGACAATCAAGACTAAACATGTAACTGATGACTTTATGAAGGAACCAGTAATTTTATAAGGTAACTTGCAATCAGTGGCTATAAATTCTTCTTTAGAACTGGCATAGCACTCTGCTCTGCCCTGCAGAGAGCTGTATTTCCTAACAACACAGATGTCTGCTCCCCCAGACTTTGGTTACTTTATCCTTTGAATTTCCCTCATGAAATATCATATTTCCAGAAAAGTTGCATATTCTTTGTATTTTTTTCACCACATTCTTGAAATATTCTTGGAGGTGGGGCAATGATCTCTATCCTACAGCACTATGGTGAGAGCAAGAAGACACAGTAGATGATGTAAGCGATGGAGCACATTACTTCTCTTCAATTGAGCCATGTCAATGCTGATTAATTCACCCAGTCCAGTTTAATTTGGGCTGTCTACTGCAGTTCTGGCTGTTCAGGATGGGCTGCCCAAATGAAATCCTCACTCAGGCATGAAAGGAAGAACAACTACTGACCTCACCTATGTGGTGCCCAGTCACCACTTCAAGGCCACATCCCTGTGACTCAAGATGCACACATGAGGATACACAAGGCTTCTTTGAACAGCCCCAGTGGGTCCCATGAGGACATTTCGGGGCCAGGCCCATTGCCTCTCACTTCTGCAGGGTCACGTCCCTGCTCTCTGGGAGAGCACCACACAGGCACAGGAGGCAGGTTCCTAAACTGCAGACTGATGGGGGCAGCAAAATCACAGCCTAAAGCGAAGGATACTGAGAGGAGGAAGGATCTCCTGGGTCTCAGCAAGTGCCCACAGCACCATGCCCAGCCAGCCCCACACCACCGGAGTGGTTGAAGGCCATCCCTGTGTGCCTGTGGCAGGAGTGATCTCCCAGCACCAGCCCCAGACCCTCCTGCGATTGCTCAAGCAGCAAAAGTGCTGCTCAGAGACCTCTGCCCCTTCTAAATGTCTGTTTGCCCAGAGATTTCATATACTCAGATGACACCAGGATGCTGAAACCCAGAATGACAGAACATAATTTTTATCCCTTCTGCCCTTCTTGCCCAATGAGGGGCCAAGAGAAGGAACTACAAATGCTGACAAAACAGGAGGTACACCCCACTAGAATGCATGAGGAGACACCTTGGTTTTCCAAAGTACTAGCATTATGCATTATGGGGTTCCCAAATCATCTCACCCAAAAGTATTTCTGGGGTTAGGTCAAATGCTGGGTGAAGAGAATTAAATCTGATTGGGAAGGAAAGAGGACCAAGACTGCTGACCAGGAAGGAAAGAGGACCAGTCAGCTGGCCAGGAAGGGAATAACAACCCTTGTGATTTGTGTCTCCTAATGATATTCCACCACTGGTGGTTGGTTTATGTCCTGCAGGAGTACCACACAGTCCTTTGTCCTCATTCACCTCTGAGCATTCTCAATTTGCTGGGGCTGCCTGACTGCAGTCTGTACCTCAAGAGAGTGCTGTCCATGACGCGACCCACAAGCCCACCCTGACATCTGCTGGAGCCACCTCAAGTCCATTTCTGGGATGCACAGGAATACTTAAGCTCCCAAATCAGCCAAGACCATATCGGGATGGTGATGGGGGAGGAGAAAATATTGTTTCACTGAACTTTCTGGACAGCACCAGAGAGTCAAACAACTCAAAGACAGGGGCTCACTTACGACACTGGGGTCCCAGCCTTTGTAAACAGACACCACATTAGGTTCTACCCAAAAAGCCATGTATCCACAGCACAAACCACACCACTGCAGTTGCCCCTAATTAGTCACTGCCCCATTGGCAAGTCGCAGCCAAGAGGTCAAGGACTGGCTGAGCTCTGGAGCCTAAACTATGCTCTTAGACCTACTAATGTTTTCCCCACAAGATAAATAGCATGGCCGCAGGGAGGGGACTGCCTTGGGAAGGCATATGGGGCCTCTGCTAAGCTGGGTACCTGTTCAGAAGATACATGGGAAGTCATCAGTCTTCCAGTGCTCTGCTCTGACGTTTTCCTCTAGCCATACATCACTTTTAAAACATTAGAGAGAGAGGTCATTATCAGCTGTCCCAGAGGAGGATCACAGCAGAAGAAGCAGGGTGGGCTCTCTCGGGCAGGATGGCATTAGCTGCTGAGGAGATGTGGGTTCAGGAGGTGGGTGGGATGGATGGATGGATGGATGGATGGATGGATGGATGGATGGATGGATGGATGGAGAGGGCTCTTCTTGCTGCTCTATCAGCTCCCCCAAAATGTAGTCAGCACATTGTGGTACTACCTCAGAAGAGCCACACAAGCTGCTCTGAAAACCAGAAGTAAAGTCTGGTGCTAGCACATAAGAGTGCACAGGGAGAGACAAGGAGCAGGGCTCAGACAGACAGATGGAAATACAGGGCTTAGGAATAATCTGGAAAATTCAGACGTGAGAGGCCATGTTGTGGTATTCACAGGCATCATCTATGAGAAAGTTTAACATACCCAAATGTTTTTCCAAATTTCTGCTCCAATGCCAGTACTAACAGGATTAGCAAGAGAAACCTGCTGTGTCTTGCTGTGGAAGAAGAAAATCAAGCAAATGATAAACAAATTGATCAAGAGAAAGACAACTGTGTGTCATTCTGCAGCAAGAAAGCCAAAAGACAGAATTCAGAGGAAAAGCTTCTCTCTGCATTTGAGAGCTATTCCCAGAGAAATGGGATTTCCCCTTTCTGCTTTCATTTGAATGGCATTTGAAAAACACAGCTGCAGAGTCCCATGCACACACGGTGTGGAGCCAAGTAGGGAACCCTCCCAGCCAGGCCGACAGCCTTCAGCAGCAGATCTGAATGGAGCAGTTTGTCCTGTCTTCACAGCACACAGAGCCCAAGTCAAGTTCTTGACTTGAACACTCCCAAGCCTTCACAGGCATCTGGTCCTCATCCAGACCTGGTCTTTGAGATCACCCTGCAAATCAGCAGCCAAGGGCTAACTTTTGCCACAAGCTGACACAGAAGCCTATCAGCCCCAAACACAATGTGCCCAGCATCTGAACCAAACTACACATTGCATCTGAAACCTGAGGGTCAGAGCAAGGTAAGCAGGACCTGCTAAGGGATCTTCTCAATGTATATGAAAATCCAAAGGGTGGAGGTCATGAGGATGGGGCTGGGCTCTTCTCAGTGGTGTCCAGTGATAGGACAAGGGGTAATTGATCCAAGCTAGAACACAGGAGGTTTCACTTCACCTTAAGGGAAAAACTTTGCTGTGAGGGTGCTGGAGCCATGGAGGAGGCTGCCCAGAGAGGTTGTGGAGTCTCCTCTGGAGAGATTCCAAACCCACCTGGATGTTGCAATCTTGGGCCACCTGATTTGGGCATATTTAATTTAGCAGGGAGGTTGGACTAGATGATCTCCAGAGGTCTGTCCAAGCCCTATTATTCTGTGATTCTGTGACCTGGCATTGCCCAGTGAGGTGATCACCTGCCTGCCTGGCAGATCTCTCTCATCCATTCTGCCATGTGCTTAGCTTCAGAATTCAAAACCTCTCATAATCTCATAACTTTGTCTACCATCCCCTTGCAGCGGAAGCAAGCACTCCAAAGTTCTCCCTTCCTGACATCTTCATCATCCTCACACTAGCCTTGCACCCCGATTGCTTCATCTTCCTGTGCCCTCCAGTGCTCTCTCCCTAGACTCCAGAGATATTAATTGATTTGTCAGAAGAACATTCAGGCAAGGATGTATTAAATTAAAACATTCCACTCATACCTCCCAGGCTTCTCAGTGCAACTGAGATTCCTCAAATACAGTAAAAAAAAAAAAAAACAACAAGAACAAAACAAGACAAAACAAAAGGGAGAAGGAAGGAACAGAAAGAGTGGAAATATAAACCAGACAGATGAGAAGCAGAAGGAAGAAGAAAACCAACAACAAAACACAACTAGATTGGAGGCCAGCCCTCACTAAAAGCTGCAGGTTGGCAAGGGGAGGGATGGGGGGAAGGGGGAAGGCTGTTAAGAATTCAGCATCAGTGTCTTTCTGATATGTCAGTGCATGAAATAAATACAAGACAGCAAAGCTTGGAGGAAACAACTGCCATATGTGAGGGTGGTGGCAGCCTGTGCTTTCCCCCGCCACCCCTATTGCTTTTGTCTGCACTAAAGCTGCATTTAAACTGGTGAAATCCATCTCGAGCTGCCTTAATGCACAAATACATTTTCAGCCAAGACCCACCACTGGCTGGAGTTGTATGGCAACTCTCAATCGAAATGTCTAAGCAGGGTTTTGACTTTATCCCCAGCTCATTGTTAATGCATTTAACAGGATTTTCAGAACCTCCCTTTGCTCTCGGAGGTGATACCCGCTTCTCCAGTGAGACGGAGCAGAGCTCTCTGATGCTGTCCAGCTCACTATCGAGTGTCAAACCCTGTTTGCCCACTAGCAGAGAAAAACAGAAAACATCATGTGGACAGCTATAAAAGCTGCAGAGAACTGGATCTGAGAAAACCATAACCTTGTTTGTACTGGAGGATATTTCACGTATCCTGGTTTCAAACCTGCTTGCTATTGCACGAGTACATCTGTGCACAGAAAAGGGGATGCTCAGCGGACTGGACTGTTGAAATGGCAGCTCCCATACCTGCTAAGGTAGGTAATTAAACCGATGACTAAGTGAATGACCTGGTTAAGAATCTCAAGAAAATAGAAAATCCCTCAGGAGGCAAAAAACTGGAATTGAAATATCAAAACTTATCCTGAGGCAAAAAATAGCCTCCTTTTATTCCTTTGCCACCAATGCTTTCAAAAAAAAAAAAAAAAAAAAAAAAAAGAATGGGGGAGAAAGGAAAAAATGCATCAAATGAAAACCCAAATAATACATTAAAACAGTCTCCAAAACTAAATAGGCACAGAAGCACAAAGCCCTGTATAAATCCAACGCTATTTAAAGACAACATTTAAACCTACAGACTTCAAAATTAATTCTCGAAAGGACATTTCTATAGTGCAACACAAATCTCCCTAAATTCCACAGTTCACAATATTTGTCCAAGAAGGTACCCTTTGCTGTGAAATGCTGTAGGACCTGCCCAGAAAGGTTAGCAACTCTTTCTAGGATACCAAAATATATCATAGAATCATAGAATCATAGAATCATAGAATCAGTCAGGGTTGGAAGGGACCACAAGGATCATCTAGTTCCAACCCCCTGCCATGGGCAGGGACACCCTACACTAGATCACGCTGGCCAGAGCCTCGTCCAGCCTGGGCTTAAACACCTCCAGGGACTGGGCCTCAACCACCTCCCTGGACAACCCATTCCAGGGCTTCACCACTCTCATGGTAAAGAACTTCTTCCTCACATCCAGCCTGAATCTCCCCATTTCCAGCTTCATTCCATTCCCCCTAGTCCTATCACTACCTGAGATCCTGAGAAGTCCCTCCCCAGCCTTCCTGTAGCCCCCTTCAGATACTGGAAGGCCACAATGAGGTCACCTGGGAGCCTTCTCTTCTCCAGACTGAACAGCCCCAACTCCTTCAGTCTGTCCTCACAGGAGAGGTGCTCCAGCCCTCTGATCATCCTCGTGGCCCTTCTCTGGACACGCTCCAGCACGTCCACATCTCTCCTGTAATATGGGCTCCAGAACTGGACGCAGTACTCCAGGTGGGGTCTCACCAGAGCTGAGTAGAGGGGGAGAAGCACCTCCCTTGACCTGCTGGTCACACTTCTCCTGATGCAGCCCAGGATCTGATTGGCTTTCCGGGCTGCAAGCGCACATTGAGAGCTCATGTCGAGCTTCTCGTCCACCAGCACCCCCAAGTCTCTCTCCTCGGGGCTGCTCTCCAGCCAGTCACTGCCCAGCCTGTATTTGTGCCTGGGATTGCCTCGACCCAGATGCAGGACCCTGCACTTGGTCTTGTTGAAGCTCATGAGGTTGGCTTGTGCCCACCTCTCCAGCCTGTCCAGGTCCCTCTGGATGGCATCCCTTCCCTCCAGGGTGTCCACTGCACCACACAGCTTGGTGTCATCAGCAAACTTGCTGAGGGTGCACTCGATGCCACTGTCCATGTCACCCACAAAGATGTTGAACAAGACAGGTCCCAGGACTGATCCCTGAGGGACTCCGCTTGTCCCTGGCCTCCACTGGGACATGGACCCATTGACAGCCACTCTTTGGGTGCGGCCATCAAGCCAGTTCTTTATCCATCTAGTGGTCCATCCATCAAACCCATGTGTCGCCAGCTTGGAGACCAGGAGGTGGTGTGGGACAGTGTCGAAGGCTTTGCTCAAGTCCAGGTGAACGACATCAGTTGCTCGCCCCTCATCTATTAATGCTGTCACCTGATCATAGAAGGCCACCAGGTTTGTCAGGCAGGATTTGCCCTTGGCAAAGCCATGCTGACTATTCCCAATCACCTCTTCACTATTCTTCTGAGTCATTAGTGCCTCCAGGAGGATCTGCTCCATGATCTTTCCGGGCACAGAGGTGAGACTGACTGGCCTGTAGTTCCCCGGTTCCTCCTTCTTGCCCTTTTTGAAAATGGGAGTAATGTTTCCCCTTTTCCAGTCTGTGGGGACTTCCCCAGTCTGCCATGACTTCTGGAATATAATAGAGAGGGGCTTGGCAACCTCATCTGCCAGTTCTCTCAGCACCCGTGGGTGTATCCCGTCGGGTCCCATGGACTTGAACACTTTCAGGTTCTTCAGGTGATCACGAACCTGAGCTTCACTTATGGTGGGCAGTTCTTCCTCCCCGTCCCTGGCATCGTCTGCCATGACACCAGGAGTGTGGCTGGAGGCCCTTGCAGTGAAGACTGAGGTAAAGAAGTGATTGAGTACCTCAGCCTTTTCCACATCACTTGTGACCAATTCACCACTTTCCTTTCTGAGGGGGCCCACACCTTCCCTAGTCTTCTTCTTGCCATTAATATACCTATAGAAATTCTTAGTGTTCCCTTTAACCCCCCTGGCTAGATTCAGTTCAAACTCTGCTTTGGCTTTCCTAACCAGGCCTCTTGCTGCTCGGGCAGCTTCCTTATATACCCCCTGTTAAGGGAGTATATACCTTAAGGGAGGTTGTAGACAGGCAGAGGTTGGTCTCTTCTCCCAGGCAACCAGCACCAGAACAAGAGGACACAGTGCCAGGCTGCGCCAGGGGAGGTTTAGGCTGGAGGTTAGGAGGAAGTTTTACACAGAGAGAATGATTGCCCATTGGAATGGGCTGCCCAGGGAGGTGGTGGAGTCACCATCCCTGGAGGTGTTCAGGAGAAGACTTAATGGGGTGCTTGGTGCCATGGTTTAGTTGATTAGGTGGTGTTGGATGATAGGTTGGACGTGATGATCTTGAAGGTATCTTCCAACCTGGTCTGGTCTGGTCTGGTCTGGTCTGGTCTATTCTATTCTATTCTATTCTATTCTATTCTATTCTATTCTATTCTATTCTATTCTATTCTATTCTACTCTATTCTATTCTACTCTATTCTATTCCACTCCTATTCTATTCTATTCTATTCTATTCTATTCTATTCTATTCTATTCTATTCTATTCTATTCTATTCTATTCTATTCCACTCTATTCTATTCTAAAATCTCTTTGGTTCAGCTCATTGCTAAAAAAAAAAAAAAAAAATAAGGGTGGGCTGATTTTAATTTCATCAGATCTGAATTGTTGCCAGAATAGTTGTACTGGGCAGTTACCAGGAAAAAAGGGAAGCTTTTTGTTCACAAATGAAATTAATTTTGTTAGGGGCATTCACATTATTTCAGCCCTTCAAATGCCACCTGCTCCAGAGCAGTGCAGGCTTCGTGGCAAGTAAGGGGTTGCCAGCATTTAATGGGAAAGCTCTACCTGGGGCTTGCAGCCATTACTTCATGAGTAAGATGAGTGAGATGATGAGCCCCATTGTCTAGGTTGGGGCCAATCAACCAAAATCAGGAGTTATACAGGTATGCTGATGCCTGCTTTTCCAGCTATACCAGAAAGAGTGAAAAGGAGCTGATGTTTGCATATTGAACTGCTAGGTTTGACCAAGTCGCAGTCGTAGCTGCTCTTTTTCTACCCAGTCAAATGTGACCAGGGTTATCAAGGAGGTGTTGAAGAACCATGAAGACGTGGCACTTTGGGACATCATTTAACAGCCATGGTGGTATCATACTGACCTTTGGACTCAATGATCCTAGAGGTCTTTTCCAACCAAAACAATTCTATGATTTTATGGTTTGTTGGAGGACATCGTCCTAGCTGTAGGATGAGAGGGAATGGGCTTAAGCTGTACCAGGGGAAGTTCAGATGGGATATTAGGAAAAGTTTCTGCCCTGCAAGAGTGGTCAGGCATTGGAGCAGGCTGCCCAGAGAGGTGGTGGAGTCACCATCCCTGGGGGTGTTCAAGAAATGCAAAGATATGGCACTTCAGGATATAGTTTAGCTGTCATGGCAGTTGGGTTACGGCTAGACTTAATGATCTAAAAGGTCTTTTATAACCTTTAATGATTCTACGATTCTATGAGCCTTCACTCCTCAAAATCTCACTCAGAATCCACCTGAAGATACTAGGAGGTGGTAGAAGGACCAGGGCAGAGAGGTGCAGCAGACAAAACCATGTGCTGGTATTTATTCTATGAGCTCAAGCCTCCATCCTTCTATGTCTAACATCTTTTGCCAAGACTAAATTCACCACGTTTGCCATCAGAAAAATGCAATTGAAAATGAGAAAGACTATCATGCTCAAGAACCAGGTCTTCAAACCACATCCTATATGGGGTTCTTGTTTCCTCATTCCACTAACTCTTACTAAGGCTGGCTGTAACAGCAGCATGAAATTAAGAGAGAGAGGGGGGGGGGAAAGGAAGGGGGGAAAAAAAGGAAGAAAAATACTCTCTGTTTGTTTAGATTGGGTCACATTGTGAATTTAGGTTTCATTTTTCTCTTAATTTTGTGCAAAGATTGGCCTTAAGAAGAAACACATTTCTGGAATTGGGAACCTACAGCATGGTACAGCTTTCAGGACACCATGCCAAAGTGTCTCTTTAATTATTTTTTAGATGAATTTTCCTTGTTCTGAGCTAATGGGTAACAGACCATGTCACAGAAATATTCCACATGCCTATTTATTCAGCAGAGGAGAGCTTTTCCTAAGAGTTTTCAAGGAGATTAAAAACTATAGGCATAGAGTCCTCGCAACCTACACTTACAGGCTGTAGGCATCTAGTTCAGGTTCTCTGGAGCCACATTCAGCCAAGGACATCCAGTCAGGGCTGCAATTTAAGAAGCTCATGAGGTAGCAGACCTGTTTGCTTTCCTCTGTTCCCTCACTGCATTCGCACTTCAGAGTAAAACCCTAAGAATTCTCCCAGAAACTGCAGGTACATCTTCAACAACCCTTTAAAATGTACAAAATAAACCTGCTTGAGCGATTAGGATGTTTTTGATGTTTAAGATTACTGAATGCATGAAAATTAACAGATACCCCTGAGCCATCTTCAGTCAGGAAAAAACCCTGTGAAACCCTGGAGCAAGCCACTTCCAGCTATAAGAGGTGCCAAGTTCCATGGCAGGAGTCACTGTGGGAACTCAGCTGAGAAGCCTGACTCCTCTGACTCCTTACTCAGGAGCCACTACCAGAGCGATAGGTTGGCTTGGGGCAACCTCAGGCAAGAGAAATGGCCGAAAGCGGTGTAGGATGCTTAGGTTGGCAAGAGGGCGACCACCCAACACCACAGCCAGCCCAGCTCTGGGCAAGCAGGTGGGATCCTCTTTTGGAGGAAAAGACACTTTTCTCTAACATAAGCCCTTCCCCAAAGGGCTGCTGCAGCCAGCCTGCTTTTTTGTTCTCAGTAATCACTCCACCGATATTTCAAAGGCATTATGTAACCGAAACGGTGTAAAGTTATTGCTACCGACACTGTCAATAAATCATTAACATTTCTTAACAGGAACAGCACAACTGTTCATGTCATGGCTGTCTTGTTCACTTTCAAATCAAAGCTTTCAAATTAAATATTCATTTAATATTAAAATATTAATGTGGTCCCACTGTTTCTGTAACAAATATTAATTTCTTATGGCATTTCCAGGCAAATGCATATATTATAAACTTCATCTCCCACAGGAGGTCCCTCAGCCTTCTCTTTCCCTCTTTCAGCATTATCCTGATACCAGGCCAGGAAGAGACTTTGAGAGAAGGAGGGGCTGTCTGAGAAAAGGGAAGCAAGGTGGATAATTTAACTTCAAGTGTACCCCATTCCTCCCCTCCCACACACCCTCCCCGCCCTTAGATCAGGATATCGAAGGCTGCCATTATATCTCCCACCTACAGAATGAGTCATTCATACATTCAGCAATTCCTGTTGGAAAAACAGTGAATGCCTCTGTCACCAGAGCCCATTACAGAAATTAAACTTTGCAAATCATCAGGGAGGGGCAAGTTTTGGAGTCTTTCAAGGTGCACTCCTGGTCTCAATAAGAGTGAATTGATTTGACAATGAGCTTTTACAGCCTTAATGTCTAGGGTAGGCGGTACGCACACAGCTGGGTAGGAAGCAGGTCAGAGGGTTACAGCATTTCTCTCCTGGATATTATCTGGATTTTTTTATTGGTTCATGTCAGGCAAAAAAGCACCAACTAGAAATCCACAGTAGCACTTCCATTGCTGTACCACAGCTCGACATCCCAGGCTCGCACGAAGAGCATCCCAGTCCATCTGGCTCCTGCTGGGTGTCCCCATATGATGTTCCCTGAAGGGCAGTGACCTGGGAAGAACCTGCAACACCCTAAAGAAAGCTTCAGGCTTCCAAGGACTCCATTCTGTAAGAAACTCTGACTGGGAAGATCTAAAGGAAAAGCTAATATTATTCACTGACAAATGGCCAAGACATAAGCCCATTCAGAAAGGCTAATTTTCTGCACAGTTTACTATAATTACTTCTGTTGCTTGTAGCTTCCTTATCCCTCCTCCTGAGACCATTAAATCTACACTACTCTTCTTCAGAGAGAGAATAAAAGCTCTTCAGCCTTCAGGCTCTTTAGTGTTTTCTCTCGCTATTTCCTTCTGCAGTCATGAGATCCTGGGTTCTGTTTGGGAATTTGTTTGAGAGGAGGTGGTAGTGTTCTTTTACACTGAGTACTTCATCTCCATAGAATTAATTCATGCCCGTACATTCTTCAGGGGCAAGGAAATTATTTCTCATCTCCATTTGCCAACAGATCCAGACCTCCATATCACTACATCTGTTAAAGCACTGGGAGGTCTTCAAGGCAGGGACAGCATTCTCAAGGCTTAACAAGGAGCTTCTAACAGGAGTGGACACAACTTGCAACAGAAATACTCTGGTGCTGGATCTCACATTGGTTGTTGGAATGTTGACGTTAAAATGATGTTGGGAGATTCCTTCCTCAACAGGAAGAGCAGGAGGTGCCACACTAGAGGTACCATATCTCTTTATGTCTTTCTGATCCTGCTATGTGCCAAGCCTTTGTGTCTGGGTGCTCAATGGGTTCAGCTGAGCCACATCCTCATTTCATTTTAAATACAAGAACAGTCTGTTAGCTCACATAGGTCCTTGCTTGCTTTGAGGTTTGTCATCACAGGGCATGTTGCAGAAGCCATGTAATCACTTAGGATTAAAACCACAAAGAACTATTTTTGACAGTGCTACCTTTGGGTAATCTTATCACCAAGAGTGGTGTTTGGATGCTTGGTCTGGCTGAGGGTGTTTCTGCTTAGCAATCTTTCTACACAAACCCCACACAAAGACCATCTTTGGAAAGAGTGTTCCTGTCCAGAAACCAGTGGCATGATGGGTGAATGTAATATTGGAATTATGTTGCCTTACATTTACAGAAATCACATACCAGGGTACAACCATCACCTTCAGAAGAAACACAGAAACCTAGCAATTTGGTCAGGTAAATGTCTTGCCCATTCACCCTCCCAACTCTCACAGCCCTGATCCTTCTCAGCAGCCACCTCCCACTAAACCCATCATTCGCCCCTCCTGCCAAAAATTGTTCCTCTGCATCTAGCCCTAAATATAACATTCACCTCTCTTTTCCCATCCTATAATTGCACCCTTCCTCTCTCCTACTGCCCAACTCCTCCACATTCATTTTCTTTCTGCCATTACTCTCAGTTTCCATTCTCTCCCCTCATCCTTCCCACTTGTAAATGGTCCCTGTCCTTTATCAACCACTTTGCCCTTTCTCCCTCCAAAGCAGCACCCAGCCCCTGGACGTATTTGGTGCCTATTTTACCTTCTCCCTGTAAAATATTTCCCGATTACTTTTTTTTTTTTTTTTTTTATATTTTTTTTTTTGAAGGAAGCTACATAAAGTTAAACTACATTCTTTTGTGAAAGTCCCTGTCACCATTAAGCCACTATACTCAGCGGTGCGTTTTTACAGCTTATCATAAAGCCTCCTGCAGTCCCATTATAGTTGACTAAGGGAATGAAGCATGGTTCAAAAATAATCCCGAGTCTACCATTACTGATTTCCTCCTGAGCTACTCAACCAATTGAAAAAGATCAACATATGAGAAGAACTCTGTCCCCAGGTTTTCAGAAGAGTGCCTGAAGGAGACAAGGGAAGGGAGAGCTCCTGCCAAACCCCACCGCCAGCCCTTGCGCAACGCAGAGTGCAGATGCAGTGCTCCCAGCCCCTCTCCTTGCCCTGTACCACTGTCATTCAGTCACATGTTTGCTGCCCACGATGACACCTTTGAGTGACATTGGCCTAGTTTTTCAGCTAGAGGCCCTATCATGGCCTCCAGAAGGGCCACTGATGAGGAACAAGTCTTGGGAGGAGCAGCTGAGGAAAATGGAGCTGTTCAAGCCAAGGTGAAACCTTAGAATCATAGAATGGTAGGAGTTGGAAGGGGACATCCAAAGATCATCAAGTCCAATCTCCCTGTCAAAGCAGGATCACCCAGAGCAGGTCACATAGAAATGTGTCCAGACAGGTCTTGAAAGCGTTGAGAGAAGGAGACTCCATAACCTGTCTGGGTAGCCTGTTTCAGTGCTCCATCACCCTTACAGTGAATTTTTTCTTCGTGCTGTGGTGGAACTTGCTGTGTTTTAGTTTGTATCCTTTTCTCCTGGTACTGTCACAGGACACCACCAGAAAAAGACTGGCTCCTTTTTATTGACAACCACCCTTCAGATATTTGCAAACCTTCTTACTTTCTATAACTCCCTGAAAGGAGGTTTGAGCCAGATGGGGGTCGGTCTCTTCCCCCTAGCACCAAGTGATAGAACAGGAGGACATGGCTTCAAGTTGCATAAGGGGAGGTTGAGGTTGGATATTAAAAGGAACTTGTTTACTGAAAAGGCTCTCAAACACTGGAACAGGTTCCCCAGAGAGGTGGTTGAATCCCCATCCCTGGAAGGTGCTTAAAAGATGCAGAGATGTGATGCTGTGGGACATGATGTAGCAGCTGACTCGGTAGAGTTAGGTAATGGCTGGATTTGACGATCTTAAAGGTCTTTTCCAACCAAAATATTTCTATGATTCTAAGAAACTGAAAAGGAAAAACAAGCACAGGAGTAGGCTCAGAAGAAGACAGCAATGATGGAATGGACCTTGGCCTTGGCAGTAGGACCAGGCTGATGAAGGCTTCACAAGTCCCAACTCCATGACCATGTTTTGGGGTGGGTGTGCAGGATGAAAGGCACAAACATGAAGCCTGAGTCAGAACCACACCTTGCAAGTGGCTGTCACCAATGTCTGTTCTTGTTATGCAGGAGGCTCTGGCATCTGCAGGAAGGTTTTCTGGGCTGTGGCCAGCAAAGAGATTGCTGTGGAGGATATTAGGTGTAACAGGATGTTTTTCTAGCAAGGGCTAAAGGCAGAAGCTATGTCATTGCTTTGGCTTCCTTCTTCCACACCTCCACTAGGGATGAAAATGGATCCCAAGGTGGGGAAAAAAACTGTGAATGAGCAGTCAGCAACTCAGTCACCCTCTTCTTGAACAAGTTATTTAGAAGTATTAATAACTGCATTAGGGATGAGCACATTTTCCGGCTCCCCAGCTCACTCTCCCTCCCTAATGCTGACATTTCAAATAGACTGTTATAGAGTTATACCATTACTAGATTAAAAGGAGCCTCAATTATAAAGCCAAGTGATTGTATTAAGTGGAAAAAAAAATATCCTGAAAATAATGTCAGTTTTCTAAATCATTGTCTGCAGTCATAGTGTGGTCTGTGAGCAGCAGGGAGACTCTAAAGAGCTCTACACCCTGTCTCAGAAGGTGGGGAATGCTGGCACAAAGTTTCTCTTAGCTCTCAAAACACTTTCATGCAAGAGAAACATTTAATGACTTACAATTTTTCTCAGGTACTACATGGCTTGAAAAACAAAACAGTCAAAAAATCTGCCACTAAACCACCAAATTCCCAGCAGAAAGGGTCCAAAGGATCACACAACAGCATCGCAGTAGATCAAGCAGGGCAGGTCTGTGGGCAACCAGATTAGCTCTTATTTTGTCCCTGACCAAGTCCTTTTTTGCTACCTGTGCTGCCTCTCAAGCTGGAATCTTGAGCTTGGAGCAGTCAAAACTTTCCATCTGCCTTCCCATGGACACTGAGCAGGCTTCAGTACGTCATATTAATGCCACTGGCCCTACCAGCATTCTGTGAGCAGCTCTGGGTTTGCTTTTAACACTGGCAATATCCTCCTTCAGCTATGAAATTTTTAGGGACACTTGATTTCTTCATATGCTCTACTAGCCATACAGTGTCTACCTAGAAGATTTTGGACTAAGAGGGCACAAAGATAACATTTGATTAGTGCTAAGCAAAAAGTATAATCTTTTGGGTAATTGCTGCTGAAAGGTAAACTGCAGCCCCTTTCTGCATAATTTGCAAAGTTGGTTTTAAAGATAATTATGCTGGGCAGGCATAATTTGGAGCAGGAACATTTCTTCCCTATGCTAGGAAGTGAGATGTTGTTCCCTGCCTTCGTTCTCTATTTTTCTCCAGTTTGCTTATCCTAAAATCAAATTAGGTAAACTCTGACATTTTCCTTAGATCACTTACAATGACCAAAAAATTCAGGGGTTTATTCAGAGGATACACCCAAAAATTCAGATACTATGCTGCCTCTGCTCCAGGCTCTCCAAAAACCTTTAAAATTCAAAGAAGGGCAGAACAACTTTCCTAGGATTTACATCTTGCATCTGGTTGAACTACAATGCCATCAAAACAGCCTCTGCCATGACATTTTGACATAGCTGGTGCTGTGAAGCCAGGAATTGCAGAGGTTTAGAGAAACTAAAGCCTTCTGAAAAGGTAGCTTGGATCTCCTCTAAAATACCAAGTTCACAATGTACATTGAGTAAAGCAAAGATTAGGGGGAAAAGTTGCCTTTCCTTTCTCGAGACAAGCATCACCTATCCTTAGCTTGCAAGCCAGACAGGATTGATTATACCTTACTAAGTTTTGTGCCCTGTCTCAGCTCAGAGTAGAATCATAGAATGGTTTGGCTTGGAAGGGACCTCCAAAGGTCATCTAGTCCAACCCTCTCAGCAATAAGCAGGGGCATGCTCAACTAGAGGATCACCGACAGCTGCCTGAACATGAGCCAGTATTGTGCCCAGGTGGCCAAGAAGGCCAACAGCATCCTGGCCGGCATTAGGAATAGTGTGGCCAGCAGGAGCAGGGAGGTCATTGTGCCCCTGTACTCTGCTTTGGTTAGGCCACACCTTGAGTCCTGTGTCCAGTTCTGGGCCCCTCAGTTTAAGAAGGAGATCGAGACACTTGAACATGTCCAGAGAAGGGCAACAAGGCTGGGGAGAGGCCTTGAGCACTAGCTCTATGAGGAGAAGCTGAGGGAGCTGGGGTTGTTTAGCCTGGAGAAGAGGAGGCTCAGGGGCGACCTCATTGCTCTCTACAACTTCCTGAAGGGTAGCTGTAGCCAGGAAGGGGTTGGCCTCTTCTCTCAGGCAACCAGCACCAGAACAAGAGGACACAGTCTCAGGCTGCGCCAGGGGAAGTTTAGGCTGGAGGTGAGGAGAAAGTTCTTCACCGAGAGAGTCATTCGCCATTGGAATGGGCTGCCTGGGGAGGTGGTGGAGTCGCCGTCCCTGGAGGTGTTCAAGAGGGGATTGGATGTGGCACTTGGTGCCATGGTCTAGTCATGGGGTTTGTGGTGACAGGTTGGACTCGATGATCTTCGAGGTCTCTTCCAACCTTAGCGATACTGTGATACTGTGATAGATCAGGTTGCCCAGATCCCTGTTGAGCCTCACCTTGAATATCTCCAGGGATGGGGCCTCAACTAACTCTCTGTTCCAGTGTTCCACTGTTCCACTACCCTCATAATAAAGAACTTGCTTCCTGTAGGTAGCCTAAGGTGATGACACATCCACATGAAGCTGCCATGGCAGAGCTTTAAGAGTTTTTAGTGTCAAGTGGCTTCTACCTGGCCACAGCCCAGGAGAAAGTAGCAGGTTGTGAGCCATCAAAAAATATAAGCAGAGATTTTGATAACATCGGTCAGGAAACTAGCCAGGTACTGCCGAATGTATACTCATATCACACCCTGACACTTCACACAGTGCACAACGTCACAGACCCCAAGACTCCCAAACTTTTAATGTTTCAGGGTTGGGGTTTTTTTTGCCACATCATGGTTTAAAACCATCCCCAGCCATCTGTTGCAATCAGCCATGAATTACACCACCACAGATGGAAGAAAATTCATAGGGTTGCAGCGTCAAGATTCCAGGGATTAGGAAATCCCTGAATTATGCCTGACTGTGCAATCAAAATTTGTTCCCCATGCACACACACTACAACAATGTCCCCAGCACTACCATCACATGCTCCTTTATCACATGCTACTTTGGGCTGCCTCGCTCAGCACACAGATCCTTGCCCCAGGAATGAACTGGGGTGGTGAGCAAATGAAGCTCTATTTTTGGCACATGAGCACGGACAGAAGTCTCTTCCTCTACCATGCACTGATAGCTCAGGAGCAAGGGCTCCAAAACCACACAACATGCACAGTTGGAGACAGAATTAGCTGCAAATTTAGGACTAGAAATATGCACATCAGCAGAGCGAAGCCCCCACATCCTATTAACAAATGTCAAATCTTTTTTATGTGGAGGTTTGAGAGTTTCACATTGGAACAGCTGTGAGTTTGTTTGGGTTTTTTAATGGGTAATACAAAATAATTTCCTCCCAGTTTGTTCCTGGAAAGAGAAGACTGCTTTGGCTCAAATGTTTTAAGAGATGAACCAGCAGGAAAAATTTCAGCTTGATGAGTAACTGAAAACAAAAATGAAAGAAGTCATCATTTTATATTGAAAGCACTAGAAAATTCTAACCTTGGCTGCTATCTCTCACAGGGCCCATTCTCAGAAGCATCTACACCCAGGGGCTTTTATTTGAAGGTATCTTTGGGCTTTCAGTTGGGGTTTGTCAGGGTAGTTTTTTTTTAAGCTGCAAGTGAAATGCTGGGCCATTCACAATTCCTCCTGAAGCTCTATAAAATTAAGCTAATCGTTTCGGCCAAAGGAGATGAAAAAGAGCAGAAAACAAAAGCTTTTGAGAGAGTCCAATTGGTTCACTTCCAGCTTTTCAAAACAATGAGATTCAATTTTGCGCTCCATGTGAAGTCTTGAGACCAGATTTACCTCCATGTGATTTTAAAGCCCTGGCCGCCTGCATTCGATGCTTCGTTTCGGCTACACAAAAATTGTTCTCTAATCTGATGCCCTCCACCTCTTCAGCGGAAGGCACTTCACGAGGTGACAGCGACAAGAGGCCATGCGACGAATGTCAGCAGAGTTTTTCCACAGGATGAAATCTTTCCTATGTGAGATCTGCAGGAGTCTCTTTCCAGGAGTTTTTGGACACTCGCTAGGCAGAGGAAAATATTTCCAAGAATCTGGTTATCTGAGACTCTGCTTTCCTTCCCTGGGTGTGGTTTGGGAGACGCTTTCCAGAGACATCCTCCTCCATCCTGCAGTCACTGTTCTCTGCATTAACACCTCTATGTTTGGCTAAATGGTTGGTTCAAGGCACCTTCTGGAAGTCAGTTGTCCAACGCTGACCTCCATTTACAGTGCTCAGTTTGCTGGGACAGTTCTCTGCAAGGGCATTTTGGTTCATCTCTGGAAAGCTGGCAGAAGACTGGGGAAAAGGTGTTCATGGAAAATATTTCAGTGTGGTGTTTTGCCTGTCCTTGGAGCAGCCCAGAAACCACTATTTCCAGGGATAACTTATTACCTCCACAAGTTATTTCAGAAGAGGCACTTCTTCCCTTTGGCAGGGAAGGAATTCCCCAAATTCATTGCCCAACTCTATCATCCTGCTTCTAATTGGGCCTGTTTATAAACAAAGGCGTCTGACACCTTGCAGAGCAGGTCAGTTCTGGACTTGGGGACGACCTCACTCCGGTCACCTCACAGGAAGCACAACCCAGATTGTGCTCTGCTATCAATACACTCAGTCTATTTTTCAGGAGCTATAAATTTTTCCAGCAAGTGAACTTATTACAACTTTCTTTGCCAAGTAGAGTGGTGTTGCCTCCCTCCTCAGTTATGGTTAACTACAAGTGGGTTTGTTTTAAATGGGAAATGAGTGGAACAGATTCTCTGGCCTTCAAGCCCTTGCAGGCACCTTTGCTATGAGGTTTATCACTCAGCAAGAGTGTAGGGGGAAGGAAATAATGGGTTTGGATGTCCCTTGTTGTGATATGGACAGCTGATCATAATACAAGCTAATCCACAGTGAATTGTGTTTGACAATGTTTTACCAAACTGCCAGAATGGTATGCAAGTCAGAGAACAAAGCTCTAGGCCAAATCCCTAGAAAATATAAATCAATTTCTTCTGGAGAACATGTCCCTTTGTCTACAGCTTACAGAATTATTCATGCCAAATCAGTTCATAGAGAATTTTAGGCTTTCTTTTTCGTGTGGCTGTTACTTGGGGATATAGTTTTGCTGGTTCCTGCATAAGAGTAGCCTCATGATCAGACACAGACTCCATCTAGCTCAGCATCCTGCATCCAGGTGTGCCCTGGGGCAAAAGGCAGCACCAGGACCAGAAGATCCTTCAACTGTGTCACAGAACAACAGATGAGACCAAAAGCCTTCTGTTTTTTTATCCCAGAGGAAAAAGGGGTCACGTATCTATATCACCATGCTACTTTTGGCATTGTAGTCCACAGGTAACTGATTTCACATTTCCCTAACAGCTCCCATTTTGCTACCCACATGTTCATTTCTAGCTGCTGCTTTCTGATAGATCAATGCCAAAAGCAAGCGTGCAGATGAAACACTCAGCTACGGGCATCCCGCTTCTGGGGCTTTAGATGAAACAACTACATATCACTGGAGAAGTTAAAAGAAAACTCTACCTATTCCTCTCATCTGAGACTGTAAGAAACATTATGAGTGGGGTTTCTTATCTACTAAACTTTCCAAGGGCTGGCCTGAAGGACATGGGCTTCACTTCCTTGAAATAGCACACAGCGTATTACATCAGGCTCGCGTCTGTCCCAAGCTGAACTACAGAGTAACTGGAGAATGGAAAAATGCTGCCAGCGCCCAAGTTGCCTGTTGCCACCTCCCACTGTAAGCTCCTTATCTGGGAAATGCCTTGTGAATCGGATGGCAGAATTTCAACTGATGAACCACTGCCGCTTCTGGTGCTTGTCCTTCCCCAGACTGCCCAGCCTGACCAAAGAGCTGGTCCCGGCCAGGACAGCCCCTGGACCACGTCATGGGAGGAGGGACGGGGTGAATGAGCAAGTACACCAAGGCTGATTGCCCTTTCCAGGCTTTCATGGCATAGCGTGTAACACAACAGGGTTCTGATAAGGAGGGAGGGGGAATGACTGATTTTGCCATCAGATGGAGTAAAATTAGCTTAGGTGGCTGGCTGGCAGACAGCCAACTTCAAATACAGCCCAGCGAGCTCAGCTCCACGGCCAAGAAAACAGTGGGATTTGTATTTTAAAGTGCTTCCTTAGATCAAGTGCTTGTAGCCAAAGCTGAGAGCAAGTCACAGGGGGAGGAATGGGGTGGTGGCAGCTGGGAGTCTGGCAGCTGTGTGATCTCTGGGGGCTACAAATGAACATGTAAATTTCTATATTAAGCAGCAAAAGCATCTATTAGAATAAAATTGCTCCAGCTTAATTGTTAGATAGGCATGTTTGTTAAAATACAATTTAAGCAAGATTGTATCGTTCTCCCTCACACAGGAGTGCAGCTCGATAACGTCGTTTGTCAGCAACTGCCTATTATGTTAAATAGCTGCGGAATTGCTGGATATCTTTCTGCTTAGATAATAACATTAAAGTTTCTTGAAGCATTTTAGAAGTCTGACTAATCTCTCTGTCTCTCGATTTTATTTTTCTAAAGCAAATTTAGTGCTGGTGAAAGGTTCCAGATTGACAGCCCTGGAGACAGGAACTGATTGCTTATCCACATAATAGGTGCAGCCCAGACAGCTGCCGTGCGTGAGCCGCTCCCTCCCAGCCGCCAGCTCGGAGTCCTGCACCTTGCACTGTCACTTTGAACACTGGAGAGTGGCTGCAAAGTTTTGCTGCATGCGTGATGGTGGCTGGCACTGACCCAGGTGATCCCTGGTTTTGCTAGGTTAACCTTCTCAGGTTCCATTCATAGCCAGAGAGAAGGCTGTAATGGATCACCCTCCAGGAAAACCAGCAGGAGCTGGACTTTGGCTCATCTACCTCCTTTTGGCTATCAAGGAGCCTTAGGACTTCAGGGTTATGAAGGTGCAGTTAATAAGGGGTCTGTGTGGCTCGGTCTGACCTCCTGGGAAGTAACAGCTTTTGTGCAGGGGCCTTTCACTACACACCACCAAATAACCACAGCCTCAAACTAGTCCTGAAGCCCAGGCCTTGAGAAATGCCTGCAGCTGAGACCTGGCAGAGACTTGAAGATACTCTTTGGCTGAAACTGCCGAAAAGTGCAACAACCAGAGCAGCCAAAAACCAGAGGATTTGTTTGTTTGCTTCTGACAGGCACGGAGCTGAAACCACCTGGATGCCTGGACAATCATCAGCTGGCAGCAGCCTTCAGACACCAACAACCCAAGATGCATTTGAACGACAACCTAGTTAGAGGAAAGCTAATGATACGTGGTGCTAAAGCTGTCCAAGTCCCTGACTCAGAGCTTCACTCTCCATTCAGCTCTCATTCTGGGCATCCCCACATACTGAAAGATCTATGCATCTGGAAGAAGGGTATCACACTTCAGGAGACATGACAACTTGTGGGAAAGTACTTTGTTAAGAATACAGGGCAGAAAAAGCACCTCTGGAAAATGCATTGAGCTAGAAAAAGTCCTCTTGAGTGCTTCACATACTGCAGTGTCAGTTTTTCTCCTGCTGGCAGTGCTTGAAGGTCTGCTTTGGCAAATCCTACTAAATCCATGCAATGCATGAAACAAACAGGTCAGAAAGCAGCACATGTAGCCGAAGCGGGTAGATCTGGATGCTGCCTTAAATAAATGAGGAGGAGGTTTCATTTGGCTGTCACTCCTGCTCTCATTTGTAAAATGTTATTGCTCTTTGGACACCAATATGGCAAGCCAGGAGGTAACAAACTTCAATATATATTCATCAGTGACCTGGATGAGGGCACAGAGTGCACTGTCAGCAAATTTGCTGGTGACACAAAGCTGGGAGGAGTAGCTTACACACCTCAAGGCTGTGCATTCAGGGAGGCCTGGACAGGCTGGAGAGTTGGGCAGGGAGAAACTGAACGAAAACCCACAAGGGCAAGAGCAGAGTTTTGAATCTGGAAAAGAACAGCACCATGGACTAGTATAGGCTGGGGGCTGATCTGTTGGAGAGCAGCTCTGGGGAAAAGAACCTGGGGGTCCTGGTGGACAATGGGATGCTCATGAGCCAGCAATGTGCCTTTGTGGCCAAGAAGGCAAATAGCACCCAGGGGTGTATTTGGAGGTATGCGGTTAGCAGGTCAAGAGAGGTTCTCCTGCCCCTCTATTCTGCCCTGCTGAGGCTGCATCTGGAATTTTGTGTCCAGTTCTGGGCCCCTCAGCTCAAATGAAACTAAATCAGACTATTACTTCTTCATAGTGGACAAGGCCTTTCCTTTTTCCAAACAGGCACATCCAAGCTTGCTTCTGTAATGAACCAGGGCAGTTTGCGGCATCAAATCTTTGTGACAGCCAGAGTGAAAAGCAATCCTAGGAGAAATCGTACCAGATAAATGACCTTTACTCAACAATTCTTAGGTTGCTCTTGAGAAACTGTAATTGTTGAAGGAGGGAGGAGGATAAACCACAAGCCTCAACAAAGAGGAAGGTTTTATGCAACAGTTCCTTGTTTTCCAAAACTTCCCCAAACAAACAGCACAGTGGCAAATTCTGTACCTTTATATCATTCTGCTTTGGCTTGCAGAGGGAGAACATCCACATCCGCAGTCCTGTACAGACATATGTACATTATGCTGAAACAGCAGGACTGCTCTTCCATGCAGCTACTCCCAGGATGAAAGGTTCTGTTTACACACAAAAGCCTTCACGGAATGGAATGGAATGGAATGGAATGGAATGGAATGGAATGGAATGGAATGGAATGGAATGGAATCAAGTCTCCTCCCAAATACCTCCAATGATGGTGACTCCACCATCTCCCCAGGCAGCCCATTCCAATGGACAATCACTCTCTCTGTGTAGAATTTCTTCCTAACATCCAGTCTGAACCTCCCCTGGTGCAGCCTGAGACTGTGTCCTCTTGTTCTGGTGCTGGCTGCCTGGGAGAAGAGACCAGCCCCCACCTGTCGGGGGTTGTCCTCCTATACCCTTCTTCAAATGCAATGAAACATTATCAACTTCATTTCCTACCATTGGACAATTACCATTGCAAATAATTTTTCTTTTGCCCCAAATATTGGCTAGTCCATGGCACAGAGTGGAATTGGAACATTCTGGTTATAGCTCTAAGCAATATACACATCATAAGTGCAACAAGCTGGGCTCACTCCAGTCCCAAAATTGATTTGGCTTCCACACCTCTGCAAATGAGGCTACGCATTTCCGTGCTTAAGTGAAAAAAACAGCCTGCAACTTTAATGCTTAATATTTAAACAAAGTGCTTAATATTTACACACTAAGTTATTTTTCTAATTTTAAGCTTTTGCCTAAGTTAGAAAATAGTCATAGGTGAACCTCAATCCATTGGAAGGTTGGGGCCAGTTCAGAAGCTTAGCCAAACCCCTTTCTGTGTTTAACAAACATTGGCTTACAGACCTGCAACCACATGAGTCAGCTGGATGCCACTCTGACATTATAGGCCATCACACTTTGAGTGATGGTCCCCAAGTTCTCTTTCTGATCACCAGTTTGGCTATTGCTTTCAAGTTTAATGATGCTGAGTCACACCAATGATAAAATCTTTTGGAAAACCAGTTTAATCTGTCGGCAGAGCCACAGCCAAACGTAGGTCTGTCTGAGCCATGTCCTGATTTGCTCCCATCTCAGCCTATTCCAGTCCACCCTGGAACATTCCCCAAGGCCACGGCTGACGCAAAGGTGATACAAAATTAATAGATCTGCATTTGACTCCCCAGTCCTCCTATTGCCAGGGGTATTCCAGAAAGGCCCTAAGATTTCACCTGCAGCACCTCTCTGTCAGTTCAGTTTATGTTAAGAGCCACAGAAGAACATCAAATCCAACCCTGTGGCTAATGCAAGATGTACATAGCTGATGTGGCAGAGTTACATAAACTCATGACAGCTACATTCACCTAACTACACCCCAGGAATGGGCAATGCACCAGAGGAGTACAGCTCTTCTCAAAACTGATCATATGTCCACTGTAAAGAGAAAGCAGTGTGCTCTGCAGCCATCCCTGGTGACCCATCTCTAGAGACTGTCCAAAGCCTTAAACGGCAGCCATGGCCAGGTCTGGATGAACTCAGGAGCCTTCAGAACACTACACGGAACTCTCATTCTGTTAAACCTCCCCATTAGTCCACCAGGTTGAGGTATCTCATCTTGCTTTATAAGTGTTTATTGTAAGATGATATAATCCACCACAAAAAATCACATGTGCCTTTGTACACCAATAAACAATTTAAATAGTCTTAACTAGAAGGGCCAGGAATAATAACCATTCCTATCACTGACAGATGAAAGGAGACAAGAAAAGTTAATGCAAAGGGAGTAACTCCAGCTTTCTGGAGTCTAAGAAAAGCTTGATACAGCTCATATCTTCAGTTATGTCATGATCTTCTTCAGCTTCAGCCTTAGTGGAAATAAACCTAAATAGCTAGTGTGGTTGCACTCACGAAAAACAAGCAAACCCAACAGAAAAATGCCACCACAAAAGCTACCCATCAGGTAGGGCATGTTTTGCAGACAACACTGAGCTGCTAGAGCGTGATTCTTAAAATAGAAAATAAAAGAACAAAACAAAAAACCCATCCAGAACAAAAAAAAATTCTGTTGATGCTCCTCCAAGGCTGTATTCAAGGCCCCTGACATTAACAGAACTCATCTCCACCAAAATTGCTCTTTCTTCACGGAATTACCTAACTGAGATGTAGGCCAGCCTCCCCTTCTCTGCTGTCATGTATTTTTTGGGCAGAGGACTCTGGTTATTCACTTGCTTCCAGAAGCAGTAGAGTGCTTCCACTGGAAGACCATTGGGTTTCTTTAACATGGTTAAAGAAAGCTGGGGACAAAGTCCACCGCAGTGGCAATTTGTCCCAGGGCATTTCTGCTCACAACTGCCCCGTTTCAAACAGAACCAGAGAGGTTTGACAGAGAGAGACAGAATTCAAGAAAAAAAAAATCACTGCCTTTACATAACATCAGTGAAAAAAAATTATCCATCATCCAAGAATTTCTGGACCCACTCCTGTCACAACTTCAGAGAAGAAACCTAGGCAATGAAAGGACCTAAGCTGTGTGCTCTGGTGGCGACAGAGATCAAATTCAATCAGGAGAACCCAAATAATCTATTTTTATTTCTGCAACTCCTGGTAAATTTTATTTCTGTGCCTTGAGGTGATTATTTTTCCCTTTTGATACCATTTTCAGTGCATGCCCTTCATCTCCCCTGTGGAGCCAGCCCAAATGTCACAGAGACTATTAATGGTGTATGCTCAACACACACACACACACACATTTACAGTATGTTCATTCTTGGGGAGACTAAACATTATTGAAAGGTTACAGCATTTATTTTGATGTGTGTCTGTTTAACCAATTCTAGCAAATGTTACACAAACACAAAATGGGCTTTCCTTCCCTCTTCATCACAAGCCACCCTCAGCCATTGATTTTTAAACTGAAATCCTCCCTCAAATCAATGAGGAATTATAAAACCTGACACCACAATATGGCACATGGAGATAGTTTGGATGTGCAGCAAACAGACACGTAAAGAAGAGCAAAACATTGCAGCCTCACTCCCTGTAGCCCCACTAAAGGCAGTTTCTAGCTTCCAGTCCACCAGATTCTATCATTTCTGGCTGATTCCAGGGACCACCTGGCCAGCAGTAATGTCAAGAAGAATCAGCAGTTTGATTCCTCACTATCTCAGTACTTCTTTGATGGATGAGATTTGGATGCATTTCTTGTGATTCCCTAAGGATTTCCTGTTTTCACTGGGTCTGGACATAACAGTCTATAAATACAGCCCTTCCTGTGGCCAAGTCCCTAGAAGAAGCACAAGGATGGAGGCAACACCAAACCTTTAAAACACTGGGTTAGAATGTCAAGTTTTGTATTATCCCCGTTGTAGTTTAGAGAGGATCTAACCATGGATCCATCCTTAACAGCTGCCATTCGTCTGCAAAAATAGGGTTAATAATCCCTGATGTACCTACCAACAACTCTTGTTGACTCTTAGGTGGTATTTCAAGAGTCAGACCTTTAGAAGAAAAACACAAACAAACCAACCAAGTAGTTTCCCCCTCTTGCCTCAAACTCCATATAAAATCAAAGATTTAGTGCTAGGAAACCCCAAATCACACCTCAGCTGACTGAAAGCAGAGAGTCAAGGGCATATGAGGCCATAGCAAAGTCAAGTGGTTCTATTTATCATGTGCTAGCTCCTCCTTGGTTTACCATACCTTAGGAGTTGCTGCTGGGGAATCCATCCAATGCCATCAAAGCAGAGAGCTAGTATAAACACTGTTCACCAAGGCAGAATCATAAAGCAGTAGCAGCAACTAATATTCAGAATATCAGGAAAGCTAATGAATAGGTGCCCTCAGTGCACATCCTCAGTCCAAAAATACAACCTTCCACTGCTATTCACCAGTTAAATTCAGTGCCTTTATGGAAGAAATTGGACTGACTTGACTCCTCAACCGAAAGGTCAGATGTGAAAATAAACTGAGGAAAACCAGGCTGTCCTTTCCTCAAGCATCTCACTGCTCTGCCACCTTGTCCTTGGACTCTAAACTGTTGATCTTCAAGCTACTCACCATTCAACCCCTGCTTCTTACCTTCCTTCTAGTTGCCAGACAGTACACGCAGGCACTCCCCAGACCTGGAGAAGCTGGAGCAGCGAGGAGCTTCGCTGCTGCAGGCAACTAGGAAGTGCTGTCAGGGGCCTCATGGCTGGCCTCTTAATTGCTCCCAGAGAGCCCTATAATCCTGCCTGTGCCCTCCCCAAATGGACCAGAGAAGTATCTTGGGTGATAATATGGGGTAAAGGAGGAGCTTGAAGTTAGACCAGTAGAAACAGAATAAAAGAGCAGCCAGCTCTCCACTCAGCCACTCTTGCTGCTCTCCAAGATGACCTTCATTCATATAGAAAAGCATAGAATAGAATAGAATAGAATAGAATAGAATAGAACAGAACAGAACAGAACAGAACAGAACAGAACAGAACAGAACAGAACAGAACAGAATTGACCAGGTTGGAAAAGACCTTCAAGATCATGAAGTCCAGCCTATCACCCAATACTATCTAATCAACTAAACCACGGCACTAAGTGCCTCAGCCAGGCTCCTCCTAAACAACTCCAGTGATGGTGACTCCACCACCTCCCTGGGCAGCATATTCCACAATCTCTCTTTCTGTGAAGAACTTCTTCCTAACATCCAGCCTAAACCTCCTCTGGTGCAGCTTGAGACTGTGTCCTCTTGTTCTGGTGCTGGGAGAAGAGACCAACCCCCACCTGGCTACAACCTCCCCTCAGGTAGTTGTAGACAGCCTCCTCTCCAGGCTAAGCAACCCCAGCTCCCTCAGCCTCTCCTCATAAGGCTTGTCCTCCAAACCCTTCCCCAGCTTTGTTGCCCTTCTCTGGACGTGTTCCAGCAACTCAGCATCTTCCATCCCAGCACTCTAAGTTGGTCAGATTGGGAAGATCTCATGGTGCTTGTTCCAGCTGACCAACCTTGAAGGAGAGAAGAGGATGACTGTCTTGGCCCTTAGGAGATGACCTTAAAAGAAATGCCCTTCTCAGGGCAGGCAGCCCAGTGATGCGACGGAAGGAGCTTAGCAGCTCCTGCACAAATAGCTGTTGGCATTTGCCTATTGCCAAGACTGCAGCCTGAAAAACGAGTCAATAAAATAGAAACCCAAGACTGGCAGTATCTCCATTCTTTTGCCAGTCCTCAGAGTAACAGGAATGTTGCACCCTCTACTACTGTAGAAGAGGATCACTGGGACAGTAGTTTCCAAGTTTTACCATTGGCTTCTCTTCTACCTGGAAGCATAATTTTAGGTGAACTTGTCAAAGGCTCGTGGCCCCCATTGACCAGCATCTGCTGTGAACATGGCAGCCTACATGGGGGGACCAGTGCACATGGGGTTCACACTGACTCTTTCCTGTTGTGGCATCCCATCTTTTCCCTGTTCACAGCATAGAAGAATACCTTTCTCAAAAGGTATTTCTCAAAGGTATTCATCTCAAAAGATGAATGAACCAGAGAAGTTAAAAAACTTCCACCCAGCTGGATGCAAACACAAACTGTCCCCAAAGCTCTGATTGAAAATTAATAAGCAAATATTTTCATATTTCAATTTCATGCCACCTCTGCACTGATTATTTGTGGCCAGGACCCTCCCTGCCAAAATATTGCAAAATGCTACCAAATGATGCTACAAGGGAAATCTTCGGGGGAAATTCTCACACAAGAGTCCCTCAGCCACAAGAAACGATGGAGGCAGAATTGGAAGAACCACCCAGAGCTTCCCTGCAGCAGGACTCTAGCCCCCCTAAAGCGCCCTCCCTCTCCTCCCCATGCTGGCAGCAGGACTGGCCCCTGGTAGAGTCCATCTTACAGGGTCCATAGGGCCCTGTAGGGCGTTAGACAGATGAATGTGTGCAGAGCTCTTTAAGCAGAGGAATCAAACAGCTGCAGAGTTTCTGACCATCCCAGCACAACAACCCCATGTCGATACGTGGAGAGGAATGCAGAGACCTCAACGGTGCCTCTCGACACCCATCTGTTTTTTAGAGTCAACTTTCCTGAACTCCTCTGCAAACTATTAGCACGCTGAATGTCCAGTTGAGGGCTATGTTTTGTGTGAGCTTTAATTCCAAAGTAAACTCTCTTGCCTCGAGAAACATGCAACACAATAAACTAATTTGAGCTGAGCTTAGTTTAATCTTTCTTGGCTTTGTGCTGTTTTGATCTGCTCCCAGAAGTGGAAGTCTGGTTTAGGTATCATGGGTTTGTTTTGTTTTGGGGTTGAGGGGTTTTGTGTTGTGGGCTTTTTTGTTGGTGGTTTTTTTTTTCCTTTTCTTTCCCCCCCCCCTCTTTCTGAGATTTGCTCTCCACAAGCCAGACTCCTGGATTTGACAAGTTCTGGTTTATGCTACTTACACTGCCACCTGCACAGCTGGGGCGAGAGTTAAAAGGCTGATGCTGCCTTGATGGTAAAAGCAACAAACAAACAGAGCTGTGCTCAGGACAGGCTGAAAGGAAATTTTCTTCCTTTCTTCATGTGCATTTACAGATGTGTCCTTCCCCACTTTCCTATGCCCTATCCTCATACCTGGTCAATGCTTTTCCTCCTGGAGCAGAGGAAAAGTGTGCTTACTTCAGCTTCCAGAAGTTCTCCTGCCAAGTGTTGTTTAATAATCCTCTCTTTTTTTTTTTTTTTTTCTTTTTCTTTTTTTTTTTTTTTTGTTTTTACACTTACTAATTTTGCCACTGCCTGAAGACAAAGTGGCAGGGAGCTCCAGAGGTACACAGGCTGCCCCAGGGACACTGCTGTGGCAGTTTCTGCTGAGCAGCATCAGCTCCATGTCATCTTGCTCTCACCAAGCCAGGACGGCCCAGAGATCACAGCTGTCCTGGTGAGGGCCTGGTGATGTAATTTGCCCAATATTCAGGCAAAACAAGGCCAAACTTCACTGACTAGTGAAGTGACTCATGTTGTACAGAGAGTCCCGCACGGGGTCAAGAGGAGGTTCAGGAGCTGATTCAAGATGTGGCTGAACACGAGGGTGGGGAGCAGAGAAGAAGGAGGTTCAGTGCAGCCTGAGGCCAGCAGCATCAGCCTGGCTATTTAGGCGATAAGCCTAACGTAGACACTTTTGCTGCAAGTTTTAATTTTGGAAAAGCAAAGGTCAAGGGATTGGAAGTTTTGCTCAGTTCCTAGTAAGGTCTGCCAAGCACTACTGTAACAACCCAACGCTCTGAGGACATTACAGGCACAGGAACGTAAAAGGAAAAATAATAATTAAAAAGGAACAAGCAATCCCTTTGTGTAAAAATAAAAGCAAATAATGCACTATAAAAATAAGAGCTATTTGGGGAGGTGAGATCTGACGTTACAACTCAATGGGATCCTCCAACACAGTGTGCAACTCAGAAAGCTGGCTTAGGAAAAACAGTGGTTTGGTGGACTCCTCATTCTTTCACGACTGTATCACTATTTAAGTCGTTGAAATAAAAATGGTCTAAAACAAAAGTAAAGGGCAGCTGGTTCTAAACATCAGGGGGACCTTTCCTTCACTATGTGCACCCTTCCCGCTCCCTCCAGCCTCCCTTCCTATTCAGATAAACTGAAGTGAATAAGCTGCAGCAGGAAGCAAGAGCAGAGCAAAATGACTAAGACCTCAATGTGTAATAATACAGTCTGTACTGCAACCAGACACAAACCTTTCAAAAATTCAAAACAGGTGACTCAAAGCTACAGAGACTTTTCCTAACACCAGACAGAACAAAAACCCCTTGCATTAGGATATTTTCAGTTAAAGCAATTACATTTAAATAAAGCTGCTTATTATTGCTATTGCAGGCAAGTTCTACAATTCAGTGTGGCATCAATGAGGCATTGACTGAGAAACACCCAGGACACACTCTGCCTTGATTTGACATCTGTCTCCCTCCAAGTCAGTCATCTTTGCCCCCTGGAGATGCAAGGACAAGACTGTTACTTCAAGCAACTGCAAATCAGCTGCTGTTTCAAAAGAGCATTGATTTTGCACTTGTAAACATTATAGACCTGACTGGTCTGCAGAGGAGGCTGAATGCCAACAGGCAGGAGAAGACCTGGTGACCCCTGGTGCCACACATACTGCATAAACCAAGCGTGAGGTGCTAGTCTGAGTTCAGTGAGCCCCATAAGGTGTGTACCAGACAGGAGGAGGCTGCTGCACAGCTCAGGCAAGTGGCACCCAACCCCTCAATCCCACAGAGCTTCACAAACCAAGCTCCTCCTCAACTATTACCTTTCAGCTAATGAACGTGCAAGAGCACCCACATCCATGACATGTGGCGCAGAGAATAGCTGCATTCAACGTCAGTCGATCAGATAGGCCCTAAAATACCTTTTTTTGGATTATTTTTTTTTTAAATAAAAGAGTAATTGAATATTCAATCTGCAGCTGACAAAAGATAACTCCACATCAAGGTACTCCTGGAACGCAAGAATGCAGAATATTCTCCTCCAGGCCTAATCCTGATTAGGTGCCGCAGGCTAAAAGGAAATACTTCTTATTTCTGTTACAAAACATGAATAAACAGAAGAACTTGGGTAACACGAAGTGAAAATCCCGGAGCAGGGATTCCAAGCCTTGCCTCATTAATCATAAATTACTAAGGAAAACAAAATACAGAAGAGCTTGCTTTGTTTTCTTCAGGGTTTTGTTGTGGTTTTGTTTGTGTTTTTTGTTTTGTTTTGTTTTTTTTTTTCTCCAAGCAGCAGCAGCCAAAAAAAATGTAAGTAATGATGACAAAAGAGCAATGATTGTATAGAAACTGTGTGTAGGATGTGCATGGCTAATGGTTCACGAGGGTGGCTCACTTCCTAGTGGAGGGGCCAGATTGTGCAACAAGGCCTTACCCAGGGAAGAATTCCCGACAGCAGTCCCACTGGTGTGGGCAGAGCTGGGAGACGCCCAGCTTGAGTGTAAGGGGCTGTGGGCCTGACCCAGCCACTGGAGTGATTCAGGCAGAGGGGCTTCAGTTTTCCTCCTGGGAAGCTATGCTCACATCATCAGAGCTGGAGGTGGAGAAGTCCAGTTAGATTATCCAGCTCGTTTCTCTGCCAGTGCAGGTTTGCCTTCAAAGACATTTTCTAGGATCTTGTCCAGACTGTTTCTAAAAAGCCCTAAACAACAGAATTCCACCATCATGCTGCCATGACTGTTACATAGCCCCATGCCCTTTGCTTGTAACACATTCATTGTGTTTCTTTCCTGTGTTGCTCCATTATTTGGAGCCCCAGACTGGTGACTCTCTCTCAAGCAGATGGCTTAGAATTAAAATTCAGCAGGATTCACCTTGGTGGGATTGAGGGGGCTTAACTTGTGGTGATAGTTTCTCTTTTAAGGAAATAAATACAGGACTTTGCTTGAAGAAACTGGACAGCCCCTGGACCTTTATCATCTTAGAGAGCCCAGTCATCATATTTGGAGGGGGTCCCTGCAACTGGTTTTTTTGAGTCCTTATGTACACATCGTCCCCTTGATTTAGGAGCGCTCGGGAGATGCTGCCGTCTCCCTGCTCCCTCTTTTCCTTATTTACAGGCTCTATACCCCACAGTGACACTGCACCCTCATCTTCTATTTCTTGCTGCAGTTACTCCACAAAGTCTCATTTGGTCACATTGATACAGAACCATTCCCTTTTTTTTGCTTTGTTCTGGACTTAGGCTTTACACCCAAACCCCCAGTTCAGACTGGGTCAGTACTGAGGCCCTCTTTATCACGCACTTCTCACCACTAACACTGTACGAATCCTAAAACTCTTACTGATAAATAATGCATTGTAGCAAAATATAAATCCATTTCCGTCTATTAGCTCCAATTACAGCCTAAAATAGTAATGGAGGTATTGTGTTACTAAAGCAGCCATGCTTTCATTAAGAGCATTCACCATTCAGATCGCACTTGGAGCCCAAATAGGATAATTTCACAGTCACCTTCCCTTTGGTCATTGTCTCCCTCCACTTATTGGCACTGAGAGCTTTACCCAATTTGCTGCAGCGCTCCTTCCAGATCCTCACAGGGGCTAATGACTGAATCAAGCCTTCCTTTGCCTGAGTTATTTAATTCCACCTGGGCATAATAAAGGGAAATCCCCAGCACTCTCTACAGTATTTGTAGCACTGGGACACTTTTACAACATTATTACAACTGGAGCATTGTACCTTGTACAAGGAATTTTCTCTTGATATTCTGCCTGGGTTTTACTTATTTTCTTGCCATTGCCTACAGGTTTGCCACTGTTGGCTCAAAGCAGACATTTCTGTTTCTCTCTAATATTTATGTGTTTGAAGATAGTTATCATATACCCACTTAGTAATTTTCAACCAAGAAGCCATATTTAGCTCTTTTTCATCTTCTACTCATAAATCATCCTGCCCTAGTCTCCTTTGCCAATGCCAGGAATGTTTTCCTATAGGCCCAGAAGTGAAATATGCCTCTGCTACAGAACAGCTTCTATTTGAATGCAGAGAGGAAAAGAAGGTGGGGGGGTTGGGGGGAGATTCAGAAATTACAAGAAAAGGAAAGCCCTGGCAGGTAAAACTCCCATGAGTCCAAAGCCTCATGTCTTATGTTCCCAACTTCAAAATGCTTGCAGAACCTCAGAACTAAGCAACCACGTATCAAAATACCCAATAATGCACCTAATCACTCATGTCACTCCTGACCCTTGCCACCTGAGATCAGGGCATTTCCTTCCTTGCACTTTGTTAAATGTGTTTTTAATCTGCTCAAATTGCATGACAACATGGCACAAGGTAAATGGGTTTGTGACCCAAGTGATTTTCAAAAGACCTTTTTACAAAGGTGGTTCTTTCCCATTCGGTCAGTGGAAAGGACTGGGCCATATCTTGCCTTGATCTCGTCCACACTCTGAGTAAGGGAAGAATACAAGAGACCCCAAAATAAAATTCCTGTGCTGCTGACCAAGTGTTTCCTCCACCTAGCTCCAGACTCCTCCTGTAGGAGCAACCAGACTGACTCTCCCGCCCTTTGAGCAATGATGGTGCTGCCCTAGGATGGCTGCTGTCCCTTCCATGGATGAACAAATCTCTTTGGGAGGCAGAAGTGCTTCTGCATGGCTCTGCCAAAGCCCAGTCTATACACAGACTTGCACAGCTGGTGCTTGTCCCTTCTGACCTTTCATCCTCAACTTTCTAGTGGGATGGCAGGTAAGGAGCAGAGTTTCCAGGGTAATTATTCTGTAAAACAAACCATTCTGTATTTCCTCTTTTGCTTTTATTTTTTTTCTTCCTTCTTTCTTTCTTTCTTTACAAGAGTTAACACCCTAGATTTCCGTATGCAATCAGCCAAACACTGCAGTACAACTCCACAAGACAAAACAAGGGTTTTTTTTTCTTTCCTAATACATTTCTCCCACTGTTCACTTGTTTATTGGACTCAGTCACTCTCATCAAGCCAAACCTGGCACGACTAACTCTGATCCCACGTTCAACAAAATCACTGCTGTGTTTATATATCCAGGGGGACTTTTCAGAGGGGGAGAAAAGCACCTCCAGTATGTTAATTCCCAAGGACTGAACGATTAATGAACTAATCTTATTACACGTGCCGGGGGCGGAATCCTGGTAGATGAAACCTGAGCTAATGAATTAAAGCCCAAAAACTCCTTTGGCTGCATAAACGTGCTTTTAATTTTAGCTAACCTTTCAATAATAATCCTTCAGGATTTTTTTCCATGATGCTTATGCTTTCTGAAGATATGTGACTCCTCTTGGATACAAGCTCCTTTGTTATTTTATTTCTTGGAAATATTTAGCAATGTCCCAATAACTTTCTTGTTAAAAGTGTATTTGCTTTTCCCGTCCTGAAGGTTGTAGCGGAGTTTTCCTCTCTCTATGGAAGGCCCTTGGCTTTTTACTGAATTTTTACTGCTGGGAGTAAACACAGAATAGGAGAAATGTTTGCCATATGTTGATATAATGGTCACATTGTGGGAGGAGAGCAGAGAGGAAGGCTGGCCCCCTGACATCATGGTAGAAGTGCCCTTTCTTCACAGTTAGAAGTAGGTAAATAAATTATGGTAAATAAAAACCAACTTGAACTTTCGCTAAGGACTTCAAAGGAAACCTAAATCCCATGTGATTACAGAAGCTGAAAAAGGTTCAATTAGCATTCCACATGTTTAGAGACACTGGTCAGAAAGACACTCGCTTTATGAGCAACTTATGCTTGCACAGGGACTCCCCAGAAAAGTCACTTTCTCCTGTGAATATCTTAGATGCCAGATTGGGCAGAAGTAGAGGAAACAGAGGTAGAGATCTTCCAAAATCTGTCAAACCCGTTCCTGGATCTCTGCACTTTCTGCTCAGTTTAGCAGTCTCCTTTCATTTCCTGTTTGTATGTTGTCCATGGTAATGTTCACAATACTCTCTTGGCACTTCTGATTACTCCCATAATAAATGATGATTGATCTAAGAACTTGTACCAGAATATACTGGCTGAGTTGTCTGCTGCTGTGGTCTTTGTTTGGAAGTTGATACCAGTAGCATCAATGAGGTTTTAATATTTTACTACACAATACAAGCTGTGAAGAGTAAACATGAACAATCCTCTACCTCAATGTGAACCATCAAAAGGATGAGCAAGGGATCCAATAATCAGTATCACAGTATCACCAAGGTTGGCAGAGACCTCGAAGATCATCGAGTCCAACCTGTCACCACAGACCTCATGACTAGACCATGGCACCAAGTGCCACGTCCAATCCCCTCGTGAACAACTCCAGGGAGGGGGACTCCACCACCTCCCTGGCCAACACATTCCAATGGCTAACAACTCTCTCTGGGAAGAACTTTCTCCTCACCTCCAGCCTAAACGTCCCCTGGTGCAGCTTGAGACTGTGTCATCAGGTTCTGGTGCTGGTTGCTAGACAGAAGAGACCAACCCTTCCTGGCTACAACCACCTTTCAGGTAGTTGTAGAGAGCAATGAGGTCTCCCCTGAGCCTCCTCTTCTCCAGGTTAAACAACCCCAGCTCCCTCAGTTTCTCCTCACAGGGCTGTGCTCCAGACCCCTCCCCAGCCTTGTTGCCCTTCTCTGGACACGTTCAAGTGTCTCGACGTCCTTCTTAAACTGAGGGGCCCAGAACTGGACACAGGACTCAAGGTGTGGCCTAACCAGTGCTGAGTACAGGGCAGAATGACTTCCCTGCTCCTGCTGGCCACACTATTCCTAATGCAGGCCAGGATGCCACTGGCCTTCTTGGCCACCTGGGCACTCTGCTGGCTCATGTTTAGGTGGCTGTCAATCAGCACCCCCAGGTCCCTCTCTGCCACCTAGGTGGAAATCAAAACAATTCCAAAAAATTTCTTTGCAGTTTTACACCAAGACAACTACTACCATGTAAAACACCAGGTGAACAGGGAGAAAACCTACTTGGGAAGAATCCATAGATAGATCCGATCAAACTCTAGAAATAAAAGTTCTTCATGCCCTTTGTAGACTACGGTTTCACCCTGAGATAACCAACTCCATGTGAAATGTTTCCTCTTGCTTTTTCAAACACAGGCAGTACAACAACTTTTCCTGACAAACAGACCCCACTTCTCTGAAACCCACTCTGGTGAAATGGGTGCAAAATCAACCCACTTCCTTCATTCCATTTTGATCTGCTTAACCCATTTGGATCACTTACACTTATTTTGTACCTCCTGGCCATAATTTTCAAACACTCTGGACTTCTGCAGCCCCGTTTATCAAGAGTGGGAGACAGGTGGTAACTTTTGGTCAGCCATCAGATAATCAAAAGGTCAACCTTTCAAAAATGCAGAAAATCAAGAACTAAATGCTATGACATCAGGGATGCATCTGACAGAGAGAGGGGAGGAAAGCAGCAGGAGAACAGACATGTGAGTAATAAAGTGCACCCATTGAGATTCTGCCGAAATACCCGCACCTTGACTGCTTTGATGAGGTTTAAACCACTAAAATTCACTCATTTGAGAGGCAAAACTTCATTGTTTTGCAGAACAAAGCACACATCATTGTGAGAATGCGGCATAAACAGGCACACAGAGAACAGTGGACGTGCAAAAATCCCCAAGCTGCCTCTGGGCACCATTGTGGCAGCAGAGACTTGACTTTGCTGCCAAGCTCCGGTGTGACTCTCAGTGAGCCACATCACAGAATCACAGAACCGCTGAGGTTGGAAGAGACCTTTGAGATTATCAAGTCTTAACTGCCCACCCATCATACCAATCCCACCACTACTACTAAGTCACTACCACTAAATCATGTCCCTAAGCACCATATCCATACATCCTTTAAGTATCTCCAGGGATGGTGACTCCACCACCTCCCTGGGCAGCCTGTTCCAATGTCTGAGAACCTTTTCTGTGAAGACATTTTCCCTAATATCCTGTCTGAACATCCCTGGCACAACTTGAGGCCATTTCCTGTCACTTGTTGCATGCAAGAAGAGATTGACCCACACCTAACTCCAGCCTCTATTGAAGTAGTTGTAGAGGGCAATGAGGTCTCTCATCAGCCTCCTGTTCTGAAGGCTGAACAGCCTCAGTTGCCTCCTAAGACTTGTGTTCAAAGCCCTGCACCAGCTTGGATATCAACCTCCCTGCATGCAGTTTGTCGGCCTTGCCTGTGTAATCAGAGCAGCACTACCTACCTGAGGCCACAGGGATATCAAGATGCTACCACAGTATGAGCGTTCATAGCTTTAAAAAAAAACTTGCTTCAGACTAAATGCAGCCCCACAGACCTGTGGAGTAAGGGAGAATAAGGGAGGTCTATCTTCATGGCTTCTCTGCTGCTTACTCTACAGCAAAGTATTAAAATATGTTTAAAGGAAACGGAGGGGGAGCAGGAATGGATGTCGTAAGGGATTCCTCTGACATGACATACAGGAGCCCAAAACACAGCTGCCTCTCTCAGATGGGCAGCATCAGAGGAGACTCTGCATCCCCAAACCAGACAAATCCTCTCTCAGTGGCACAACTTTACCAGACTAAGCTCTGGCAGCAGCAAGGAAACCACCTACTCATTTGAAACCCTCTCCCCCTTACACATGCCCCTTTTCCAATCATGCCATTAGAAAATATCACTTCTAATGATATGCCTCCACTGGTGAGGTTTGCAAATAATTCTTCCAGACGGTGGGGATGAGAGCACCCACCCTGAGCCCTCCTTGTGGGTATTACATGGGGAGATGGTGGTTTGTGTTGGCAGCCCTGAGCCCCTCATGCCAGGGAGCAGCGGGAGGAGGATCGCGAGCTCGCTAAATGCAAGCGGAGGCTTTGGCAGGCCAGCGGCAGCCAACCTTCCTCCCAAGACACACACACACGGGTTTATTCCATATGCTGCCATTGGCTATTCCAGCTATCCCCCCCCCCCCCCCGCTAGACACCCCCCTCCAGCAGCTCAATAAAATAATACGTAAGTATGTGATACCTCAGAAGCTGGACGGGGCGGCTGTGAGCGCAAAAACCGCTGTTTTGAATCCTCTGGAAAATGGGGTTACAGATTCTATATTTAAATAAAGGTTAGAACAATAAAGCAGCAGGGTTTTTCCACAGTGACTCTCACCTCTCAGACAGCAAATGCTGAGTAACCCCTCGGCCCTCCTCGCCCGCTCCCTCCCGCGCCCTGGCCACAGGGCTCCGGCTTCCCTCGTGTTTACTGAACGTCTGCAGCGACGTCGGGACAAGCCGCAGGGCTGCTGGTTTTCAGAGACCGTTCCACTTGTCACCGCGTTTGTCACCAGGCAGAGAGGCTGCTCCAGGCCGGGCCGACGGCACTGCCACCCGCCTCCAGCCGGGCCGGCGCGCGGTGAGGAATCGGTGCAGGCGCGAGGGGGCACTGCCTATTTTTAGGCAGCAGGAGTTTCCACGAGGATTCTTAAATCTCTAGTTTCATTAGGGCGTGTGTGCTTTTTAAAGAACAGGTCATTTGAAATTGTGGTTGTGTCGCTCTGCTGCTTTCCCTTCCCGGCGCGAGGCTCGCGATATAAATAACAAACCTATGAAACAAACGTGCGAGCCTGCCCTAAGACGTAAATAAGGCCTGGCCAGAAGGCTGGAGCTGGGGTGATGGACAAGGACACTCGTGGGGTATGGCCCAGCACAGGGGTATAGCAGCACAGACTGGTGACCAGTGCCCGGCGCACTCACTGGCAGTGGCTGGTTGGTGGCCTAGGCCTGCTCTGGGCTATTTTTCCCAGGCTACAGCTCTGTTGGATTTACCCACTCCAGCCACTAGCAGTCCAAACCTGACTGTTTGCCATATGCATGCAGTTTCTATACACTTCAAAATAAACAACATACATTAGAGTTGAGCTCTCACGCCAAGTCCTGTGACGCTCTCGCTGTGGTCTTCCAGTTTTGAGCCTCACACGGCACTTAGGACTGTCCAGTGATTTGCCTTGTCAGCTCACTGGCATAGGCGCTTGTGCACATTACCCTCCTGACCCCAGAACAAAAATTCACCCCCTCCCACCCTTCCTATTTTTTATTCCCCCTCTCCCCAGCCTGACCAGGCTAAACTGTCTACTTACCATTCCCCACACAGCAGCAGCAGCTGGGAGCATCTGGCATGGGACATATGGAATTTAATTTCCCGATATTTACATAGATTGAAACAATTCCGAGCCCAGACTTCAGAAAGCCTAATGCAGCAGACCTCAAGGCAAAAGCTTTCAGCTCATTTTATTTTCTCCTCTTCTTTTGGCGAATGAGCTGGGAATACCAGTTTAAAGTCTGCACGGGCTTTAGGAGGTTGAAAGATACTCAAGTCCTTGATCTATAAGGCTTACAGGCTAAATGCTGCTTTTTTGCTTCTGGGGAATCCAAAAGGACTTTTAAGAGCCCTAGCCACCTTAAAAATATCTTTTTTCAATGACCTTGACTAGATTTGAAACAGCCCATTTGAGAGTTTTGCACATGTGGCTACAGATAAAAGTTTCTTTGTGAAAAAAAAAAATAAATAATAAAATAGCTGAAGTGAAATATTCAGTCATACAAAGGAGAACGACGAGGGATATGTCTAGCACTGACTGCAGGGCCAGCGCTGCTGCTCTGCTGCTGTTGAGCAGAGTTAAAACCAGGACACGCTCCTGAGCAAGACAGATGCTGTATGAAAATGGCAAAGCAAAACGTGGCTGAAACGCTGTACTCCTCCACAACCAACAACAGTTGGTTGTCTTTGCTTTGCCGGTCAGTTACCAGCCCAAATATTTCCAATAACTGCAGAAACAGAGACTCTAAAGGTGACGGAGTCCATCATCAACAAAGATTTGCCAGGGATGGCAGCTTTGCAAAATCCCTCTTACAACAACACTTTGAAGAGAATGGCTTAAAAATCCCACCTTGTTTTAAGGACATCCACAGCAGATTCATCAGTTAGAAAAGCAGATAGGATGGCATGTCTTCTGTACGGCTGTAAGTGACCAAATTCTTCAGATGGCAGTGGTGCAGACATGAATACCAGCAGTATCAGTCATGGAGCTCCTCCAACATACAGCATCCGAGGGGACCTCACACATTGATGTGCAATTTGCCAGTAAAATCCTGGTGGCTGAGCTAGAAAGAGACTATGGTTTCCTGGGAGAGTTCATCCAACAGAAAATATGCCTGTTGCTTTGTGTACACACATTTTTTAAGACAAAGGTAATTTTTTTTTTGAGAGTGCATCAGGACGAGACCAAAATAGGACTTGGATCTTCAGATTTAGATTCTGGGTTTAGATTTCTATGCTCAAAGCAGCAACCTGAAAACTTCCGCCAACCCTAAAGGCACCTCACTCAGTTACTTTGAACTTCCCAAGCTCCTCCGGTTTTCCTTCTTTGCTTGCTCAGCTGTTCCATGAAAAACACTTAAACAACCTTACAGTTACGGCTGGAACTCAGGTCTCCTACCACTGGCAAAGGCACTTTTTACAAGGCCTCAAATTTTTTCCCTCTCCCTTATCCAGTGACTCCTGAATTCTTATTAAGAGACCAGTAAACCTAACTGCAGCACTGGAAAACGTACCCAGCGGGGAGCAACCAGATCCATGGGCTGAGATCTTTCTGGAAAGAAGGAGATTTCAGTCTGAATTCTCCCAGGCAGAAGAGAAAACTGAGTCTGGGTCTCCAGGCTGTCACGTCAGAAAGGGCCACTTTGGGGCATCTGACCCACCATGAGACTTGGCTCTTCAGCCTTTTTCCTAAAAACCAACCCAGCCTCTGGTAACTTCACTGTTCAGGTATGGCCAGCGGCACGGAGGTTTTGCAGTGCACAAGGCAAATCTCCACTTGTGCTGAATTACAGCAGCTGAGATTGGAAAGAGGTTTCAAATCCCCTCTCCTGATTGCTGTTTTAACTCTCTTGTTAAATTTGATTTTGTATTTGTGTGCCAAAGAATCTCCTTAAGGGCTTCAAAAAAAAACCAAATAATACAGAGTGCCTTAACATTGGGTTCCTTTTTCTTACTCTATTTAGAGGATCTTATTATACTTTTATTGCTACTAAAGAGCTGTATTCTCCTTATGATTATTTTACAGTGCTCTAGACAGTTGATCTGGATGCTGTCTTATTAACAGTACCAGGTGGTAGTAATGTCAATTTTCCTCTTTAATATCAGCAATTCAGACTACATGGCAAGGCTGACCTCAGCATCTCTAATGCCTTGGAGGAACTACATTATATCACCACATAAGGGGTCAGAGATGAGAGTGCTTTTGGCAAGGAACTTTCACTGTGCAGATGAAAGCATCCTGATTAAAAATGATGCTTCCTGCATAAGGCTGCTGTCCTCACACTTTCCAAACCCACAGAAGCTGCTTTCTAAAGTTGGGTAAAATGATCCCTGTGTGGTTTATGTAATGTATTTGCTGTGTAGTTTTAGGGTTTTCCAGGATGAAAGATACTGTAGTACAGTCAAGCTCCAGGACAGGTTGTTGAGCATTCAAAAGTAATTGGTACTGAGAAGGAACAAAAAGATGGTGAGATGCCCCCAGGCTGCTCTAAATTGAGCTTCAGAACTGGTCCACGGGCTTCACATTGTCTCTATCAGCTGAGCTCCCAAACACTTTTTTACAGTATTAGCATATTTGTTCTCACAAATCCCTAGGAGGTAAGAATTTAAAAATGCAAACAAACCAAACCAGCCAAGCAGGAAGTCAGAGCAAATCAGGATGAGGATGAAACTCTGAGTGATGGTGGACTTCTTTATGCATTGGAACAGGCTGATCAAAGAGGTAGGGGAGTCTCCGTCTCTGAGGTCATTCAAAACCTGTGAAACCTGCTCTAGGTGACTCTGCTCTGGCAGGAGGCGTGGACTAGATGATCTCCAGAGGTGCCTTCCAACCCCTGCCAGTCAGTGATTCTGTGACTGTGAGGGCCTCCACTCTTACTGCCTGATTTGGGATATATATTAAAGAGCAGAGTTTGGTCTCAAAATCAGGTTCTTTCAAAAGTGTCTTATTTTTAGCTGAATTGCTTCCTTTTGACCCTCAAACATGCATTAAACAGCCTGAAAATCTCAGCCAAAGACCCTGAAGGCCATCTGCGGTGGAGGAGGGAATGAAATGCCCATCTCTTGTATCCGAGGCCCCTTACCACTTCCTCCCATAGCATCTTGCAGGATGTCACGCCAGCCTGGCCGCTCGTGCTGCATGGCATCCCACCACTGGAAACCCCAAGGCAAGGAAGGCACAATCAACCCCAAGGTATCCCCAAAACATCCCTTGTTTGTCCAAGAACAAGAAATTTGAGGCCAGCTTTCTGAAAGCCTTGAGCCCCAGAGTAGATGTGAAATGTAGACTCTATTTTCACAAGTGTTCAGCACGCAGCCAATTGAGCTCTTCTGAAAATCTGGACCTTATTTAGAGGAGTAAATGAGAGCCAAGCTCTTTAAAAGAGAGGGTTTAATAGAAATGTCTGCCGCCTCCTATTCTTAGGCCCCCTAAGTAAGTGGTGCTGGCTGCGGTGGGAGCTGCTGGTGCATGGCTGGTGATTGGCTTTGTCATCCTAGAAGTTCCTATGGGTTGCTAAAATGTTCATGAGAAGCCAAGAGAAAAATGTGCACAAACAAGGGAGGGGGGGATTAAAAAAAAAAACCTGATATATAAACAGCTTCATGCTACAGCAAACACCCAGGGAAAATGTTTGCATAGGTCCAGTGTGAGCTGGTTAAAAGTCAAATCCAAGTACTGGTCTCCTGGCAGCTAAACCCCTATTACAAAATCCCATTGCCTCAGTTCACTTCAGAATTGTCTCAGCTACTCATTCCTGTATCAGTGGGAAATTTGGAAGCGACTTTGGGTTTGCAGTTTCCTTTTGATAAATGTATTAAAAATACCAATATAACAGCTTTTTATATCATAATAAAAATACATGGAGGATTAAATCCTGCCTAACTCTTGCTGACTTGGAAGCAAGTTTGCATGCTTTCCTCACATCCAGATTCGATTACACTAACTCTTAATGTACAGCTTTGCCAGAAATGTTTTTATTAGAAGAAATTGCACTTGGTCCAGAATGTGGCAGCAGGAATGATCTCTGGCATGCATGGTAACAGGCTTTTTTCACCAATCTAAACTCTTTATATGGGTTTCTAATTTCAATAGGAATTGAATTGAAAAATTGGCTTTTGGATCATCAAGAGCTTGGACATGATTATAGGTAATGCTGGACTTTGGAAGTCTTGGACAACACCTTTTGGCCAATAGGCTTTTTGCGTTATATCCCTCAGTTGGGAAGAAGCTCTCTGCCAGAGTGTACTCACATCCACTCTTGACTTGCCTCCTCCTGTTACCAGTGTGTAGTTTATCCCTTAAAACAGCTTTTTTAAACCCTTTCTTTCCCAAAACAATTCAGCTGCATCTGGAATTGTGCTCTCTGTCCCGAGCAGCTTTTAAAAGTATTGATCATTTTGTGAAGGGCTTTGAAGCAGCAGCTGTGAAAGAGACTGAGGAGAAGAAAAGAGATCGAATGGTTGACAGTCACTTTTATTGGCTCGCTTTGGAGTACTCCTTCATTTAGTCAGTCGACCTCACCTCTTTTCAAAGTGGTTTTTTGTTTAAGCACCTTTATTATTCACAGCCAACAGAAAGGGAACCACTGATGGTTTTGAAGAGTAAATGATTCTTGCCTTCATCTTTCTATCAGATGTATGTTAAATAAAAAGTACTAGAATCATACCTGTTGCTTTGCTGGAGGTCAGCAAAAGCCAAGGGAATGTATCTCCATGTGGTGGGTTGAAGTTTCCTCCCAGCATTAACTTTTAGAATAGAATAGAATAGAATAGAATAGAATAGAATAGAATAGAATAGAATAGAATAGAATAGAACAGAACAGAACAGAACAGAATAGAATTAACCAGGATGGAAGAGACCAACCTATCATCCAACACTATCTAACCAACTAAACCATGGCACCAAGCACCCCATCAAGTGTCTTCCTAAACACCTCCAGTGATGGTGACTCCACCACCTCCCTGGGCAGCACATTCCAATGAAGATGGTGGAATCACCATCATTGGAGGTGTTTAAGCCAGACCAACTCAGTTAGAAGCAAATGAAGTTGTATTTACAAGCAAAACCTACACTCTACAATGGAATGCAAGGAATATGTACAAAATATACAAGATTTACAATATTATGCAGATATTTACAATTAGTAAACAACATGGAAACCCCCTGGTCAAAAGACCAGGAAGCTGCTCCACTGCCCCCTCCCAAACTTCCCAAACCCCTGTACCAAGAGAGAGAGGAGTTGAGAAAAAAAGCACTGTTAGGCTTATCTCAAGGCCAGCCAGAAGCAGGTTATCTCCTGATCAAAGCAATAACAGCCAAGATCAGAAGAGAAGAAAAAAGGAATGGGAATGGAAGTCAAACGGGAAGAATTTTTATGATACAACTTCTCTTATCCAATGAATTTGCTTAGAATAATCTTTTGTTTTCCTTTTTACACCCAATGGAGATTTATTTATATTTTTCTACTTTTCTGCTAGAAATCTGCAACTCAATTTTAAAGGCATAGCCTAAAACTACCACACTGCACAGTGATTCCCTGTGTCCCCCTTGGGGCATGCAGCCAGAAGTCTACCTGGTTGCAATGCAAGACTGGAATGAACACAGTGCAGGACTCAGATCCATCTACATCTTCTGGGTGACTGAATTCTGCACGCTTGAAGACTCTGAGGAACACAGGCTGCAAGATCTGTCACTGTAAGAATCATGTTGGGAGTTAAGATTAAAATGAAGGACAGATTGAGATTTCTGAAAGCAGCTGAGAGAGTCTACATCTCAATCTGGCTAGATTCCTGAGGTGGTCAGAAGACACTTTAATTACATGATCAATGCAGTTTCAAAGGAAGCACGGAAGCCACAATGGTGCTGAGGGCATAAACATTATTTGAAGGCTAAAGTGAAGTCCTGTGGAAGAAAAACATGAGACAACTGCCCTAGAGAAACCTATCAATATGTGCCCAGTCTCCCATGTGTTAAGTTTAGAAAGACATCAACCAGAAACAACAGACATCTGAACTGGAAGTGTAAAGACAATTATGAAAAAGCTTAGCAGCTTCCCAGATCCCTGAGAACCATCCAGTGGATCAGATGAGAACCAGCAACAAGTTCATCTTGCTGAGGCAATGCAGGTGCCTAAAACATGGCATTGCTTGTTGAAAAATCATGGGACTCTGCCACACAGAGCAAGGCTGGGAGGTAGCTTGACCCCTTTCTTGGACTGTTGCTTCCTTGGACAACTAATGAAGTTTTCCTTTTTGACTGGGAAATCTTTGGAGACAATATCCCAAGACAGATATTAGACCAAGATGATGCAGCAGTAAGTACACGACTTGTCCTGTCTTTACCAATTAAGGCAACATTCCATGATCACAGCCCATACAGCAGAGAAGATAAAGGAACAAAGGAATGATCCCATTGATATTTATTTGTATTAAGAGAAAATGAAGATTTGTTGAACCAAACACTGTAGTGATAAGTTTTGGTTACTCTATTGTTTTAAAAGAAGATCCAGATGGGATTCATGAATCTGTTCCAAAATGCCCTCTAAAATCATTAAGGTACCACCTAGACTTAATTCAAAGCCCAAATAAAGAGAAGAAGAGCTTTGAATTTGAGTCATCTCAATCCAAGCCACTGGACAGTGATGGTTTCGGATGGATGTAATCATATCCTTCCATCTCCCCCATCCTGAACAATGTTAAAAGTTTTAGATCTGAGAAAAAATGAAAACAAACATTAGAAAGTAAAAAAAAAATGTTTTTTGTTGAATTGAGTTCTCACTTTCAGTCCAACTGTAACAAAAACATTGTGGAAGTACATGAGGAGCAAAGCCCAGACTTTCAAGGCTGGAACACAGTGCTGGTCCATCAAGTCAAGACAGTTACAGTCAGATCACTCCTGCAACAGACAACTGCATCATTTAATCACTTGCAGTAATCTCTCACTCCCCATTCTAAAACCACTGCAGTTTTCAGCCATGACAGTGTAATGCAGAAGAGTGGCATCGGAGAGAACAACTCTGCAAAGTAAATGTAAGCTTGAGGATGAAAGAAATTTAGTTGATAAGGTTAAAAAAAGACAAGCTGGTAAAGAGGAGCCTTTGCTGATATGCAAAACCCTCTGACTCTGCATTTCCTCCTCCAATTATTTTTATGTTCCGCCCACTCGTGGCAGGGACTGTACCAGACTGTACATCTAGAGCAACCAGCTCCATCCAACACACCTCTCTAAGTCTGTCCCATTAAGTCCTTATATAGAACATTCAGAAATAATTACCCTCATCTTTAGTCATGCCCCATCGGGTTTTGCTGAGGCTGTGAACAGAGCAAGACGTGTTGGGGACTTCCATTGAAATTCAACAGGATCCAGGTGCCAACTTTTCCACACTCCTCAAAATATCCCCACGAGTATAAAACTTGCAAAGTATTTTCCCCTGCAGAGTTAATGTCTCTTGCCCAGAACTAGTCCTGAGTTCAATGTTATGAATGACAGATTTAAGGGCAGACCCCTTCAACAGAATGATAAAACACATCACTCCCAAGGTGTCCCTAATTCCTTGCCATTACAGAATGAGGACACTGCAGGTTTTTATTGCTGATGAACTCCAAGAGCAAGAAATTTTCTCTGTACTTATTGAGAATGATAAAGATGCAAGAGTGATTATTAATGTGCATCTCATGCATTTGCAATTATGCAAATGCACATGCAAATGAAGCACGACCTTTGGGCTCTTGTCATATTGCCAATGCTTCCCCTCTGTGGCACAGATTTTGGATACGCTCCTTGCTTTAATATCAGGTCTTACACACAGGGCCCAGAAGCTGCAGGATTCTGTGTCTCCAAGCCAGCCCTTGCAGCACGGGGCTCCCTCTGACTTCAACAGATGCTCAAGGCTCTTCATACCATTCCCAGGTCTCAGAATCTCTGTGGGGCATGTTAGGAGGCCACCAAAATCACCACTCACAGGGAAATATTTGAGGTAAACCACTGATACATGAAGAAAAGCAGTGAGCAGTGCCCCGGTTTGCTGGGTCTGTATTCAAGAGATTATTCAACACTGTGGCTCACAGTGATGCTGCAGTGTATGCCCACCTTTCTGTTTAATTAAAGCACAAAATGTAATTGGTAATTTGTTTGGAGGTTCTCTTGGGATGCTGAAGAGCAGACCTGCTAAGAAAACCAAGACGATGCAGTGTGTGCACTGAGGTGAAACTCATCTGAATGCACCTCACAACGTGCTGCCTTGGACCTACAGTAACAGTTCTCCCTCTCTCCCTAGCCACCCCTGCCCAGGAACTGCTGAAACAGGATTAACCCACGTCCTGAAGGAATAAATCTGTTGCTTTCATCCCTCTCCAGCCATGCACACACTGAAAATCTTGATAAATGAACAGGCTATAAAATTCATACAAGAACTGCTGACTGGACATCAAAGTTCATGTACTTCCAGCATGCTGGTGGTGAGGGGAACCTCTACATTTGAGAGCCAGCGGGGACTGAAAGTATGTACCAAGCACATTTCTCAGCCCCTGAAGGTGAGGGGTAAATGCCTTGGGCTGAGCCTGAAGCTGCCCTCTGCCCTCTTCTCCACTCTTCAGCTGGAAGCACAGGTAAACTTGACACATGGATCTCATGGCATCATGCTGGAGGTACACTCAGTGTGGAAGCCCACTGTTTCTTCCCAATGCTGTGCAAAGCATACTAAAGCAATAGCAAAGGCTAACTCATTAGGCCAGAACAAAAACTCCTCTGACTTTCAAGTCACCCCCTGGTTCAATGACTTCACACCTGAACCAAGGCAAATAGAAGTTGGTCTTTTGACTCAAACAGTGGTAAGAACAAAGAGAAGAACGAGGAGTGACGTGATGGGTATTTTCCCCTGCAATGCAGTCTGTGCCGTGCCTTCCCTCTCTTCAAGAGATGTTGAAATCCAACCCTGATTTGATTCCCATCAAAAAGTGCTCAATAATACTCCCAGATAACAAATGGGCACAGAGGAAAGCATCACATGGCAGTACTTGCAAGGTGACTACAGCTAAGGCAGCCTCTGTGTAAGTCCCATATCCAGTTCCTAAGGATCATCTCCCAGAAGGGAAACCTTACAGAAAGATAGGGGGGGGGAGGGGGGAAGATAAAAGAAATTATCAAGAATCAAACCAGGGGTTAAAGTGGACCTAAAAAAATTAACTGAGCAAACATTTGGCAGAATATTTTAAAACTTTCTTTAGTGACTCTGGGACCGCAAGTGTGGGTGGAGGTAGAGTGCAAGCTCTGAAGAAAGCTTTTCCCAGCCAGTTATCTGCAAGACAATGTTAATGTGCAGAGTTTTCTACTGTGCTCAGGACAACAAGGGACTTGAAGTGCTAACCAGGTCCAGGAAGGATTGTGCAAGCAACTTCTGGACTGTGCTCTCATTGTCCCTCTCATCACAGTACTGGTGGACCAGCCACTAATTCTGAGATGTCAGAAACATGCTGAAGCTTTCTTTTTAAAGGGGCCTGAACCTGGGAAGTTGTCTTCTCTAAAAACACATGCCCCCAGTTATGCCTAGTTCCTAATTCATACATTTCTGGAATTCTTGCTTTGCTTCTTTGAAGCCTGTAAAACCATTTCTTCCTCTCATAGTACTGAGGTATCTAGGTATTCCTCACTCCCCTCATCCCATCAGCTCAAGTGAAAACAAACCAACAAAACCAGTGGCACACTGCAGGAGATAATCTTCATCCGGCTCATAATCTTCTCAAGCATTCACCTTCTAGTGCAATTAAGAGTGAGGGCTGTGAAATCCCTGCTGAACCACAATTCCTTTCTCTTGTTCTCCACTGGGACTGCCACACTGCATATACCTCCCGCAACAATGCCACCACCAGTGACTGCCCACCTTTCATGATGGGCAATGCACAAACATGCACTAGAAGGAGAAAAAATAGTAAGCCAAGACTAAAGAAACCCATCTCACAGCAACGACCAGACAGGCTGCTGCAGGCCACACTGACTTAGTCAGGATGGTGTCTTCCTCAGCTATGCAAAACAGCTGAAAGGAGAACACCATGCACCAGCCAAAATTCTTCATGTAACAGAATGTCATCACTGAAGCCAGAGACATCAGAAATGTGCCAGATGACACCAGAACTTGAACTCTGAGGCATTGCTGTGCTGGAACGCGCCAGCCAAGATAGCTGGATAGCCTTGGATCGACGTAGACCAGTGTGTGTTGGGAAAGTTGTCTTAGGTTTAAATTCAGAAGAAAGTGGCTCTGTCTGCTGATATGCTTTGTTGAGTCTACACTTCACAAAAAATGCAGTGGCACCATTCAAAGCATGAGCAGCATCATTCAGCAGCAGCTAGATACCATATATGCTCAAGCAATGGATGCAGTGTTGCCCTCACGAGCCCAGGTGCTGCAAAGCTACGTGTTTGCTTAAAACTGTCACAACTCCATTAATTCTGCTGTAAATCAGGGCTTGTAACTCTCTACAGGAAAGTATCTTCCTCTTACCCTGAGCATCAAAGTACCTGCATCTGTTCACAGTCCTGATTTGACTGTGTCCCATAAATATCAAGATCACTAGAGAAAAAACACGTCATAAACCGAGATTTCCAAAGCAGTTTTGAGTCTAATTCTCAAACACATTGTCTGAAAACTCATTTCAAAGTTTCTCAGAAACAGAACTAATCAGACATCTTTTTTTTTTTCCTTTTTCTTTCTTTTTGGTCTCATTCAAACAACTCCATTAGTCAACCATTTTTCTCCTCCCAACAAACCATGCAGATACACAGGTGGTTTCAAAACCTAGGATTAGGACATGTCAAACATATTTTTTTGTTGTTGAAGCAAAGTTGTGTTTTTACGATTTTGTACTAAAATCATAGAATCATAGAACCAATAAGGTTGGAAAAGACCTCAGAGATCATCAAGTCCAACCTATCACCCAACACCTCATGACTACTAAACCATGGCACCAAGTGCCACATCCAATCCCTTTTTTGAACACCTCCAGGGATGGTGACTCCACCACCTCCCTGGGAAGCACATTCCAATGGCCAATTACTCTTTCTGGGAAGAACTTTCTCCTCACCTCCAGCTTAAACTTCCCCTGGCGCAGCCTGAGACTGCATCCTCTTGTTCTGGTGCTGGTTGCCTGGGAGAAGAGACCAACCCCAACCTGGCTACAACCTCCCTTCAGGTAGTTGTAGAGAGCAAGAAGGTCTCCCCTGTGCCTCCTCTTCTCCAGGCTAAACAATCCCAGCTCCCTCAGCCTCTCCTCGTAGGGCTTGTGCTCGAGGCCTCTCCCCAGCCTCGTTGCCCTTCTCTGGACACCTTCAAGAGTCTCAATGTCTTTCTTAAATTGAGGACCCCAGAACTGGACACAGTACTCAAGGTGTGGCCTAACCAGTGCTGAGTACAGGGGCATCAGAACGTTGAACTGAAAGAGACACACCTCCTTCCCTTTCAGAAGTGTTAGATCTGGTCCAAAACTTAACATGCTCCAGGACATGAGACTAAAATGGTTCGAGTGAAGTCTATTTAAACACCTTGGATAGGGAGTGCTCAGCTCCCACCATCTCCTGTGGGGACACGACCTCACCGTTCATAAAAAGCCTCACAACATACAACGCCACACGGACTTCACTGGGGAAAAAAAAATAGAGCTCCAGGAAGCAGAACAATGGCAACTTCAGTCTTGCAGCTCTTTCACGTTCACTTTCAAAAAGGAAAAGTAACAAGCCTGGGAGGCTGCATTAGCAAGGCACCGATCCCTCAATATGCATGTGAACTCAAGTAACCTCCTATTCATCCAGGCCCTAAAATAGGAAGGCACAGTTCTGGACAAGCATATTGATCTGGATTCCTGTAACTATCCCTTTGAAACACAAATAAACTATTGTTAAAAAAACCCCAACAGATCTCAGTGTGTGCTCTGGTTCCTTTGCAATGTGTACTATCTGACTACAATCCATCTTGGCAGTGGAACAGCTACGCAGACGCTCTTCTGAGCCAGCTCTAATGTAAAGGGATGCCAAGTATGTCTTCCCTTTTGTATTTACAGTAATAGTTTCAGCTTTCCCCACCACTGGGAGTGCTGTTGGGGATCAGCTGACAAAAATATACTTATCTAGAAGGACCACTGTAACTCCACTTGAAACTGAACTGTTTTGCAGGGGTTGTCGGCAAAGACCTTCTCCCACATTAATCTACGGCAAGTAATGTTGTAGTGCTGTCACTGGCACGAAGCTGACAGCAAATCCTGCCTCATCCCAAGCTGGATGATCTGCTGATCTGCTGATAGAGCACTGGCCTCAGTTTGGCTCCCTGACACTGGTCTGTTCAGAGTGAGGCTCTCTGGTGTGTCTGAGCTGGGCTGCCTGCTCTGGAAGTGAGAGAACAAGGGTGATCCATCACTGAGCTGGGTGCTTCAGAAAGACAGGTACACAAATGTTTGACTCAAACAGAGCTAAATGCAGCTGGGGTGTTTTGGCCTCCAGGAACTCCCAAGGAACAGGCAGGAATATGGGATGTGCACCACATCACTGCATTGAGTAACCAGCAAATAGGGATATTTTGTGGAAGTAAAATTTGCCAGGTTTAAGGTTGCTTCACCCTGAAAAACCTAGAAGATGCAATCTCCAACTGACCTGACACAACCGGCAGGTCACCTCAAAGTAACCGATACAGCACTGGCAGACAGACAGACTGGCCACTGGCTTTCACGAGGACTTCCAATATCTGAGCAACAGGAAGTTTTACTCCTGGTGATCTTAACTGTGCTAAAAACAAGAGCCAGAGATCAGCTTTCCACCAGCTTGAACTATAGATGGACCCACAGGCCTCAGCAATGCTCTACACAAAGCATCTACTGGGACACAGAGGACAGGCTGTGGGTTCTCAGGCAGAACAAGTCACTGGTGAGGGCCCGGGTTTGGCTGGTTACTGAGCAGGATTGGGATTAGCATTTTTCTCACATTATAGATTAGCAAATCTGCTTTGGATTTTGGAGGAATTTCACCACTCTGCACCCTTTTTAATGAGCTCCTACACATGCACAATAGCTCGGATCCCAAAGTGTAACCATTTGTGGCTTTATTTGCACTGTTATGGAGGAAAGGTACAAATCCTACACCAGTGTGACACCGTGACAGGCTTGCTCAGTTCTGCTGCACTCTTCCACTCTGTCACACATGCCCATTTTAGCAAGATCCGTTTGCTCAGGTGCTGAAGAAAGGAGAAATTATTTTATCTTTCCTGGATATATTCCTGGGTGTCAAAGCTGTGGCCAAGGCACTGTGTAACACAAAGCAATCATTGAATTCTGTGGAAAGAAACTGCAGGGAGTAATTTCCCACTGCTAGCAGCAAACTTAGCTGAGACAACTCTTGGGTACAGCAATCACATAATCGTTTCAGTTGAAAAAGATCTCTTAAGATCAAGTCCAATGGTCAAACCACCACCACCATGCCCATTAATCCATGTCCCAAAGTGCCATGTCTACACATTTTTTAACATCTCCAGGGTCATGGGGTCTGTGGTGACAGGTTGGACTCGATGATCTTCGAGGTCTCTTCCAACCTTAGTGATACTGCGATACTGTGATGGTGACTCCACCACCTCCCTGGGCAGCCTGTTCGAATGCCTGACCACTCTTTCAGTAAAGATACTTTTCCTCACAGAAGGGGTGATTAGGCACTGGAACGGACTGCCCAGGGAGGTGGTCGAGTCGCCATCACCGGAGGTCTTTAAGAAAAGATTGGATGTGGCACTTGGTGGCATGGTTTGGCTGATGTCGTGGTGTTAGGTCATAGGCTGGACTACATGATCTCAGAGGTCTTTTCCAGCCTCAATAATTCTGTGATTCTGTAATATCCAACCCAAACCTCCCCTGGCAAAATGTGAAGCTATTTCCTCTTGTCCTGTCACTTGGTACGAGGGAAAGGAGACCAACCCCCACCTCACTCCAGCCTCCTTTCAGGTAGTTGTAGAGAGCGAGGTCTCCCCTCAACTGCCTCTTTTCCAGACTAAACAACCCCAGTTCCTTCATAAGACTTGTTCTCCAGGCCCTTTACCAGCTTTGTTGCCTTTAAAGGAAGACTGAAATGAGCCTGTGTCCTCTTCATTAAAACAAGGCAACAGCCACCCTCTGACTGCCTCATCTCCTCCATACTCTAGGACAATGCAGAGGTTTGCCACAAAGCTAAACTCCCACCAGGCTTTCAGAAAGACTTTTTTTGTTGTTTTGGGGTTGTTTGTTTGTTTGTTTTTTTGTATTAAAGGTGATAATTCATGTAAATAAACCACTCCCCATGACATTTAACCTTTTATACCATTGTCCTAATTTATATTTTGTTAAGCCTTTGGGGATTTAGCTGAGAGTGCAGATCCATTGCAGCCAGTGCTATAAAGACACACAGTAGAAAGCAGCCCTTGCTCCAATGAATTTACAGTCTGAATAGACAAAAGGCAGGAGAAAGGCAGAATTATTCTCCAGGCCCCACCAAAACAGCCAATAAACTTACCCCACTTCCTGCTGACTCGTGCTCCAGAACGTCAGCTTTCATTAAAAAACAGAAACAACAACCAAAGGCATTTCTAGCTTCTGTGGCTGTAAAAAGACTCACAAAGACACTCTAAATCAGGGCAATCATGTTCACCCAGCTATGGAGATGAGTTCAAAAAGACACAAGACCGCTCGGCTCTGATAGGACACAAATCACGACGAATTTCTGCAGCCACAGAGTACTCCATTTCAGTGCTGTGACTTTTAGTCCGTATCTCCCTGGCTGACTTCATCTCACCTGAAGTTGTGACTTATCCTCCAGTTTTCCCACCTCACATTTCCATCACTGCTGCAGGCAGGCAGTCAGCAACTAAAAGTTTCATTTGATTGAGCTGGTGTCATCCTTATGTTCAGCAGTAGGAGAAGCATAGTTATAAAGTATAAGAGTCTGAAGTAAATTGCACTGGAACCAGGACCCAGAGGAACAGGTCCATGGAAATAAACTGAGAGGGGTTTAAAAACGAACCCTCCAATATCCAAAGCTAAATTTCCTCCTGGAAGGAAATGTCCACAAAACACCCAGGATCTGAGGGACAACAGAAATTTAATGGACAGGAAAGAAAGCAACCTTTACCATATTGCTTAGGTCGGTACCACAAGACACGTGAATCACCCCACCACACAGAGCTCATGTGACTTCAAAGTCACCACTTGAGCCAAAATTAGGTCTTCCTGAGTGAAACTGGTAGTGTATCCACTACCTTATCCTTCTTTTCTAGCAGGACATGATGCGTGCTAGTAAACCTTCCTACCCCCATCCAAATATGTGTGTTGAAAGCACAGGCAGGTCTTCCACAAATGAAAACCAAACCAGGCCTGTCTTCTCTTCTTGTCTTGAAAGGACACAGCCCATCAAGGTGATGTTGGGAACATTACACACTTGGGAGCACACCAGTGCTTTCACCACCTGCTGGCACGCTCCAGACAGATCTAGCTCTGTGAACTTCACCTCCCCTGCCAGCAGGAAATAAATCTTGTGGTTTTAGAGTTGGAGAGTGAATCCATATTCAGTTAGGAATTTATGGTGACTTTATGGATCCCACAAATGCTTCACTACCACCATTTTCTGGAAACTGTACAATTCCTGCAGTTCATTCACTGTGTTCAATTGCCTTTTCTTTTTTCTTTTTTTTTTTTTCCAGGGAAGCACTTCTAATTGCTTTTTTACAGATATGGGTTTCTGTAAAGAATAGAACATGGCTCATACCACATAAAATGTAACCATGGGCTTTTCAACTATATATAGCTTTTACAGCTAGTTTTAATTTCCCCAGAGAATTCATCCCATAGGGTCAAATCTGTCCCTCGTGTAACTCCCATGGATACACACCAAAGTGTATTTGACAATAATCACAGTGCTGCAATTCAAGCTAAGTTTCTCCATACAGTTTCTACACACGGGCCCTTTCCTTTCAGCTGCAATGAAGTGTGTAGCAGTAAGCAAATACCTGCGGAGTCTGCACTAATTTACAGATTTCCAGACACTGTCACCAGCCCCTCTATCCCCATGGCTGTTTGCTTGGTTTTGGGTGGGTATTTTTTTTTTGTTTTTAATATTGCATCAGATTGTTCCTCTCTTTCCCTGGGAAACATTTGTACACGTTTCTGCACCACAAACACTGCAAAGCCGGGATCAATTTTCTTCCCTTGTATTACCCCCTCTGGTACCTTTACATTAACCCAGAATGAATCATTGGCCTCCCAGTCATTTCTTGCTACAGAGAGTTTTGAGAAATGGTATCACTCACATTTCAGAGAAGGCTTAGTTTCTGCAGACAGGTTCCTCAACTGCCAAATAGTTGGTGTGATAGCTCACGCTTCCTCTGTACACGTATCCCATCCAGACAGCCCCTGGCAATTCATTCTCCGTTTCTCCCAGCTCCACATCCAGTGCTGGCGAAGAGAATCCAGCGCAGCTGGTGCAGAACACAGAAGGAATGGCAAGGTGACTCCAGTCCTCCCACCAGCGTTGTTTGTTTCCACCAAACAGGGTCAGCTTGTACTGTCGCTTTTCACTGCCAACTCCATGTCTTTTTCTCTCCAAATTGCTCATCTTTTTCATTGACTGACTCTGTCACCCTGTACAGAAAGAAGAACATTTACCCTGTAAGCTCCTCGCTGACAAAGCTCCCAGCTCCATCAAAACAGAGAAAAGACAGACGCAGCACACACACGCCGAGCCAGCCATGGCAAAATCTGAGCGAGCTAATAACAAAAGCTCATAAGTGTCTGTATTAGACCAGTGAAATGTGAGTTGGGTTTTAGATTGTAGCAGATTCAGACAAGCATGGCCTTAGCCCAACATAAACCCCAAAGCTCAATGTGTCCTTCACAGTGGTGGAAGAAACATTTGTGACTTGAGAACTGAATCATAGAATAGTTTGAGTCGAAAGTGACTTTAAAGATCTTCTAGTTCCAATCCCCTGCCATGGGCAGGAACACCTCCTACTATACCAGGTTGCTCAAAGCCTTATCCAGCTTGGTCTTAAACACTTCCAGGAGCAAGGAGTCCACAGCTTCTCTCTTCAAACTGTTCCAGTATCACACACCCTCATAGTAAAGAACTTGTTCCTGATGTCCAATCCAAATCTATCGTGCTCTAGTTTAAAACCATTGTCCTTTGTCCTATTATCATATGCCCTTATAAAAAGTCCCTAATCAGCTTTCCTTCAGGCCTTCCATCAGGCCCCCTTCAGGTACTGGGAGGCCACTATAAAGCCTTCTCCAGCCTAAACAGACCCAGCTCCCTCAGCCTGTCTTCATAGGGGAGGTGCTTCGGCTCTCATCTTTGTGGCCCTCCTCTAGACCATCTCTAACAGACCCATGTCATTCTTCTGGTGGGGGCTCCAGAGCTGAAGTCCTGCTTGGTGTCCTCCTGCCTGGCCAGCAGAAAATGCTGCTTTTCTCACGGGGGACCCAGGGCAAACAAAAGTACTTGCCATTAGAGGTTGAATCTTTGTTAGCATCTCCCTCATTACCACCAGTCAGCTGTAGAAAGACCCATGCTAAATTTGTGAACTTCAGCATCACTGTGAACATCACCCTCAAACCCAACAAATACACTCCAAGGTGCCTTTTTCCCCTCGTTGAGGGAATAGTAACAGCAGCAGGGAGACACACCAAGCAGCCCCCAAAGCTCAAGGGTGTCTAAACGCTGTGCTTCTGCACGCCAGAACAAAATGGAAAGGAAATTAAAGTCACTATTTAGGAGCAAGGGAAACAAAAAGCAAAAAGGCAAGAATTCATGTAAACAACGTGATAGGGCCTAGCAAAGAGAATTTTTCCCCCCAACTTTTTGGTCAGAAAACTCCTTATTTGATCATCCTCATTCACTCTGCTCTCAGAAGCATTATTCCCATTTAACTCATGAAAAACTGGGGCATAAAAGAAGTTGGTTGGGAAAGGCCATGCAAGGTTTGTATGGCACAGCAAGGATAAAATATTTACAGCATTAAACACCCAGGCCTTTCTTCCTTCAGGCACCGGCGGGCCGAGGTATTGGCTTCCACTGCAAATCAGTCCTGACAACTACAGTAAATCTGTCTCACGACAAGGGTATTAGGATCAGCCCACTACAAAACATGATGTAAATCTGTCCCTTGTAGTTTGAGAAGAAGGTGTAGATTCGGCTATTAAAACCATTGAAGTCTCCCATGACAAACCCCCAAACCTCATGAAAGACATCTGTTCCTCACAGGGCGTGACTTTCAGATAGCTTCGTGAAAACTCTGATTTGGGTTAATGTGTTTAGTCAGGAAAACACAAGACTGAGATTCAAGACAGGCAGTTTTGGGCAATAGCTTTGACATAGTTTTTATTGTTGCTTTTGGCCAACCAAGCCCCCTTGCCTGCCAGGATGGAATAGCTGCTGTCTTGTCTCCTTAGCTCCTAAGTTCTTCATGGAAAGGGTTATCTCTACAGGAACACACAGCACACTGGAGCTCAAGCCCTGAACAAGATCTGGAAGTCAGGTCACTTAAAATACAGCTTAAAATGACATCAGACATGTTTTGACATCCTGTGCAATTCCAGTATTAGCTAGGGTTTGATTTGGGGCTTTTCTGGGGGGGAAATTCTGGTTGGAATCTCATGGAAAATGCCTGAGGGCTCCCCACACGAAAAAAAAAATCAAATCAAATCATTCTGCCCAGCATGCTGGTGCTACAAACCTTCCCTCTTCCCCCCTAAAAAACCACACTGCTGGTGCCTGGCTGGCTGTCCCTGAGCCCTCCTGGCCTACACCACACGCTCACAGCAACAGGCAGCATATTTCCAGGGGTTCTGTGAAACAAAACCGAGAGAGTTTCAAACCCAACGTCTTGCAAGTCATTTAGGCTGTCTTAAGGAGCCAGTGGGAGCACGTCACTGCTAACAGGCTGCACACATTTCTCAACCAAATCCATTTGAACAGATTTCTTGTGGCCTGTTATTTATGAGGGGAAAATATCCCCTAGTCTCCGAGCTGATGTGAGTCCAAACTTTCCCTGCTAATCTTAACTGCCTATTATTAGGAGCCCCGTTTATAGAACACCCCTCTGCCTCCTCTATCCCAAGCACCCCAGTTTTCCATTCTGCATGGCTCTGTGGCAGGGGAAGACACAGAGCAGTCAATTACTGCCATTTCAATGTGCCTTTTGCAGCACACTCCTACACTTGGGATAATCTAATTACACAGGGCAGAAACCTCACCCAACCATATATTTTCCTTAGACCCTGTTGCCACCAGCTACTTTTACTCCTCATTGAACCAGAGTCCCCCTCTTCTTTATTTCCTCATCTTTTTCTTTTTTTCCCCCCCTTTTTTTTTCCACATCATTAAAAATTTATTATTTCAACTGATGATGACATCATCTGGAAAGGGACCCAGGCTGTGGTCATCAGGGCCTTTTTCTGCATTACAGAGATGCAGTTTCTTCTCTCTCCCTTGCAGATCATTAATTTTTAAAATAGAGCTTTGCTTTAAATATATACAGCTCATTTGGCTTTCAGCTTATGAGTCAGAGGAGCTGTCTTTCAAGCAGGTCAGGTGCCCCCATGCCATGCTTCCTGCCCAAACCATCGCACACACTCCCTGATGAAGCTCTGGCTCCAGGGCTCAGCAAGGAACAGAAGGGAGTTTCTCTGTAAATAACCAAACAATTGCATTTGCAGGCTGACCAGCTCTGCTCCTGAAATGGCCTGGCAAGTACAGGCCTGGCCCTGCAGGTGTTCCTCAGGGGTAGGATCGCATCAGCTTTGCCTGCAGATGTTTTGTTTAAGGAAGTCTCTATTAACAAGGCTCTTCCACAAGGAACGTGATCAGGTTTCAGCCTAGAATGGGCACATTTCACCATACCATGATGTCTTTTCATGGTGACTATCCCACAAATCCTGACACGGCTTCCTTGAGAGCTGTGGCTTCCTCTCCCTTGTAGAGACCAAGCCAGGTCTCTGTATTTTCTGCAGGATTACACGAGGGATTAACAAAGCAAATGCTAACTGTGGGTATTCACTGTTTGCACCCTTGAGACCCAAAGGATTGGAGTACCTTTCAACCAGGCAGAGTGGGCAGATGTGTGTGTGAACCCCAGTCTGCAGGTTGGCTGACAGCACACGAACCTGGGACAGCAAGCAGAGCCCTCTAAGACATGTCCATACTGTCGTTCACATGTGCCAGTGGGATCCAGGATGGAGCAGACAGAGCCTAGAAATGGAAACACTGCAGAGCACTGTATGCCTGTAGCATCTTTGCTTGCAGAGAGATTTCTCCATCCTCACAGAATCCACCATCCAGATCTCATCTTGTTGGGAGCAGGAGCTCCGGGTGGCACAAGTCTGCATTCATCCTCTTAAACTTTAATCCAGGCCTAAGTCTACAGGTAGTGGTTGCTAATTGTATTGTGTGAGGTGCAATCATGATTTTCCTCAGCTACACAAATTTCTTCAGCCTTTGCACACCCAAATCTTTGCAAGCATTTCTCTGTTGAAGGCCGTATTTTGCTGCTTGCAAGACCCTTCAGACAGAGCAGATTGTATCACTCCCATACACAGCTGAGTATTCCCAGATGCACATGGGATCAGGATGGATGTGCAGCTGCCTTGGAAACACTTGTCAGCCATTTAGGAGGAAGAGACAAGGCATATCTTATCTGAATGAAAATGCAGGACACATTCAGAGAATGGAGGTGCAAAGACCACTTACTTTTAGATACCTATTTTAGCCTACATTATGAGACTAATCTCTCTAGACTTCTTATGTACTTACTGAAGGGAAAAAAACATACTTCCAAAAGGCAAGCAAGAAAAGAAACTTTATTTAGATGCACTCCCTCTTCATTGACTCAACTGAGAAAGAAAGTGATGGAATAGCCTCCTAAATAAGATGCTATAAATAGCTGCAATCAACACATAGAAGAGACTCCCTCGAGTAAGTGACTGACCAGGGCAAGGTGCTGCTCATCCGGCACACAGAAAGCTGCCATGGATTCTTTCTTGAGTGTAAGTGGCTTCAGCTTTGGTTTTAGGTTTACTCCAAGCACACCACCAGTCCTCAAACTGCTGGGGCATGAGCTCGGGACAGGTCCATGAAGAACAGTGCTCCTCATTCAGTCATGTCCAGCTATTACTTTCTTTAATGCCTTGTCTGTCACTGAATTTTCCATATCCTAGAAGAGGCCCATCCCTTAGCTTATGAGCACTCAGAAGCCATGGAACCCTAGCATGCTACAGACAGATTCAGGAGAAAGAAAAAGAATTTGATAGTCCTTTATGATGTTCTTATAGTAGTAGTATTCTATTATTTTCCATATCTGTCTAGCAGGTGGGGAGAGCTGTCAATGTACTTACATAGAAAGCAAAGTCATCCATAGCTTCTGAGAAGAACATGAGAAGGTCAGAAGTAGGAACTGGGTGTTACATGGACACGTGCTGTAATATTTTCTTGGACTTAGTGATCCAGTAACACACTTCAACAAAACCTGTCAGAACAATGCACCATGCCTTCCTCACTCTCAGAATCAACACTTTCTCCTCCAGCTCCTCAACCTGATTGCTTGCCGGTCCTGAGCTCTCATCCACACCCTCCAACCTTCCAAGGGATATCGACAGAACACTCAATAATCCTTCTTTTTTGGCTGAAACAGACAGAGCAGATGGGAGATGGAGGTGAAACAAAGAACCAAAGGAGACAGCACAATCAAATACATTTCACCGCACTTAGAGTTATAAATACAAGAAGTATTTTCCAAACACAGTTTCTCCAGGGAATGGCAAGGGCAGAGAAGGTAGAATAAAATGCTGTATGGTTATAAATGGAAAGGAGCATCTTACAAGACAACCTCTGGGTGCAAGCAGGCTCCAGAATGTGGAAATTTTTGAGGAAAAAAATGCATTTCTCTCTCTTTCAAATTACAGGAGAGAAATTCTTTCAAAGCTCACTGCTTTACCTATGCCTCCTGGCACTGATTCTTCTGGTTGCTCTTCAAACTCTGAGTTCCCCTTGCCTAGACCTCCTCCTCTACAAAAGATATCTACCCTCTGCCATCTCTAATCTGCACTTGCCAAGGGCCTCCTCTTCAGAACCTGACTCTCAGCCCATGTGGAAACCTTCCCATTTTCTGCCATGAACCTGCAAATAGGGACCTAAGTGTGCTGCTGGAGAAGGGAAGAAGGTTTTATATGCAGCAAAAAAAAATGAAAATGAATTAGATTATGGCCATATTAATTCAGGGCACCCACCCAATCCTTTCATTAGCTTGATTCTCCTGCTATGGTAGCAATCTATAAATGTTGTAAGCTTTAAATGCTCCATGTACTTCAAGCTTTATGGGAGACTACTGCTATTAATGGTTACACAATTTGGGAGGAAAGGGAGATGCTAGACAGGGTTATATATGAGCCTGTCAAGACCATGAATACACAATCTTATGCTAAACATTCCCAGAACTTGGGATGAGACTTCCAGATACTTCAAATTGAACAGCTACCAAGGTGACATCTAAGACTACATTTCCAAGAGGGCTCAGGTCCCAGCAGCAGCATGTGAAGCCTTCCACCTTTCTGGCCATTCATTGCCTCAAAAGACGATGTTGCATGGCTGTGACCAGGTCTGAAACACTGAGCAATTCAGCCTCTTTGCCCTGAAGCCCAGACAACCACAAGGATGTGGTTAGCAAAGGAGTTCCTTGAACTTCTGAACTCTACTTTTTTCTCTTAGGTGGGGAATTAAGTGGACTTAGTCACAGAGAGCTTCAGTCAGGGGTCTTTGAAGATGAGGAGCTGGCACTGATAACGCTTGCTGTGTATGTGTGGGGAGGCATTTTTTTCTCTTAGCCATGAATACCACATTCAGCTTCTCAATAAGAAAAAAAGAAATAAACCAACCCCTCCCCCCAAAAAAAAACAGATATGAGGGCAGTAGCCTTCATATAGTGGTGAAATCATTTCTTCCTAACCACCATTGGAGCCTCAGCAGCAGGAGACTATCAGGTCACAACCTAATACCTTTCCCAGTCATAAATTCCTCGATATCTCCAGTAACAGGTCTGACCTCAGTTTACTAGAGCTGGGCTTTTTTGGTTCATTTTTCTCAGAACACATTTATGGAAGAAGAGATTCTTTACAGGCAGTACCCTGAGTTTATAGAGCTTTATCTCAGCCACTGGCTGACCATTAAATTCCACATTTACATCTATATGGATAAACAAGTGAGTACAGTAATTTTAAAAGTCAAGTCTCCATTAACTGTTACGTAACTGAAGTCAAGATGGAGGCACACAGGCAACAAACCTAGTCTCGGAATGCTTTCCAGGAACAAAACTGTGCTGCTTTGTGTCCTTCGATGGAGGGATCGGGGCGAGGACTAATCAGTAATAGTTCAGCTCCCTTTTCACAGATGAAGAGTATGTCTCTAAACCAATGTTTTTCCTCTTTACCAGGGGCTGCCTTACCAACACATGCCCATTCTTAACCTGCCACCTGAACAACAGTCTCAAAAACCGGTTTTGGGCTAGGAGATGTTTTGTAACTGAAAGACACAACAGCAATAGGGGAAAAAAACCCCAGAAGCACTCGCTCCCAGTAATAGCTATTTTCCTTTCCTCTTAAAGCAACACAATGAAGCAATTACCACCCGCTGGACTTCACTGGGCTGCTTCAGCCAAAGCAATTGGCCAGGCGGCTGGGAGGGGGCTGGTGGTGTGGCACAAGAAAAAGAAACAACTCCTACCAGATATGATTCACTAACAACAAAAACATCCCCATGGTACCTCTTACTTTTCATAGGATGAGGACAGGTTTTCCACCAGCAGGGTTTTCCGATTAGAGGAATTTTTCTGTAATGGGATTGATGACATAGGTGTTGGTAGGAAAATAGGAAGGACCTCAAAGGTTACAGCTAAGCTGGGAGTCTCCGTGTACCTGAACCATTGCAGATCCTCAGAAAACTCCTTGTGGTCTCAGGAGGACGTACCATGTGGGAAACCCTTTAATTTACTTGAGAAGGGAGAACACATGCACGGGTAATTATCTCTCTGGAATTACACTGAAGGGAGAATATAAGAATAAACACAGAAAGGTCCTTGCGCCTTGCACAAACACACACCATCTACTGCTGGACACACAGGATGAGGAACCAAGGGGTTAGACCAAGGAGCATCATATAAATCATGAATAAAGAACATTGTGTAAATGTGTTCTGTCTCCAGGCATCATCAAATTATGTGACTCATCGGACCCACTTCGTACATATGTATTCTAAACCATGTCTTTAGTTCTGATGGCCTTTGGCACACAGCTTTGGTATGAGTGTGCCTGTAAATCTGTATTTGTTTTAAAAGCATTAAAGGCAGATTTGGCAGTAGCTTCTACGTTTAGCTTGCTTGGCACTTTCTGTTAGAAAAGATTCTTTAAGTCTTTTTGGAAACTTAAAAAAAAAAAAAAAAGGTAATAATGAATTACGAGACACCCACTATAAAATTAAACTGAAGGACAAGCAGGTGGGAGAAATACTATTACCATTTGTTTCCATGTCAGCAGGCACTAATAGGTCAATGTTTTGCATTATAACACATGAGCTTTTGTAATTGTCTCACAGAGATGAAAGTTTGATGACACAGAGCTGAGCTTAGAAGCGTCTGAGATTTCTGTTTGTCATCCTGTGGAAGTTTTCCTAATATCCAGGTTGTTGTACCTCAGCAGGAAGTCTGATGTGGCCACACTGAACACAGTCATGGGTTGTGTGCTTTTGACAAATGGTTAAATTGTTGTATAATATATTTGAAGCCCTATTTGAATACGAGTTTAAGACGTTTTGCAACTTGGACTCAGGCATGCTTCTCGCAGCTCCCAGTGAGTAGAGAGACGTGAGTAGTTGGTACATCTTGGAGCCAGACCTTTTTCAGCCATTAACCAGTGGGTAGCATTCCTGTACACAATTAAGCAGATCATTTCTTCTACCCCACAGCAAATGGAAGTATTCAGGCATTGGAACAGGCTGCCCAGGGAGGTGGTGAAGTCACTGTTGCTGAAGGGGTTCAACAAATGTGTGGACATGGCACTTTGGGACGTGGTTTTATGGCCCTGGTGGTTGTAGGTTGAAGGCTGGACTCAGTGATCTTAAAGGTCTCTTCCAACCAAAACGATGGGATGGTACTATGGCAAGTGGAAGCATCCCTGCCCGTGGTAGGGAGGTTGGGGCAGATGATCTCTGAGTTCCCTTCCAATCTAAGCCATTCTGTGATCATTGTACATGCTTTGGCTGAATAAACTCAGTAAGCATGAAACTAAGATACAAAATGGTAATATTGCCTGGCTTCTTTTTCTGTTGTTGTTTTTTCCCCCCTGTAACAGTTAACATCAAAAAGCATAAATAATAATTTAACTGCCCCTTCAAATTAATGAATCTGCTGCAAGATAAAGGTCTATTAATATCAGATTACTAGTAATGGATAAGGCCAGACCTAGACAGAATAATTCACAGAAGAAAAGCAATATCCATGCCATGGGCAGGAATAGTAGATGCTGTCAAAATAATGGCAGGAAAAGTCATAAAACTGCTACAAGAATATAGCTTCCAAATACTTTTACCTTATAAAAATAAGGAAATGTAAAGAAATACGCTAACATACAAAATTTCCAACTAAAAAATGCCATGGCATGTCAACATCTATTTCCTATCCCATCTGAAACTGCTGATTAACTTTGTATACAGAGAGGCAGGAGAGCAGAGGAAATGGGAAAACATTTTCATAGGTTCTCCCTTTCTCCAAATTTCCTAATTATGATTTCATTTAGAAGAATGAGAAATTTCTACCACCTCAATCCATCAGTTATGCATCACTCATTGTATCCTAAACCCAACATTAGACTTCCAAATTTGACATATTCCACTCCAAAAGAGATATAAAAGACCTACAAGATTCTCATGCAAATTACTACGTATGGCTTTTCTAGACTTAAAGCTGCAAATGGTATCTTAGCTGAGCAGCAAAAGCACATAAGCCTGTCACAAGCACATAAGAGCACACCAGAGGTTTAGGCTGGATGTTAGGAAGAAGTTCTTCAAAGAAAGAGATTGGCCATTGGAATGTGCTGCCCAGGGAGGTGGTGGAGTCACCATCACTGGAGATGTTTAGAAAGAGACTGGATGGGGTGCTTGGTGCCATGGTTTAGTTGATCAGATGGTATTGGGTGATAGATTGGACTTGATGATCTCAAAGGTCTTTTCCAACCTGGTCTGGTCTGGTCTGGTCTGGTCTGGTCTATCCTATCCTATCCTATCCTATCCTATCCTATCCTATCCTATCCTATCCTATCCTATCCTATCCTATCCAATCCACCTGCCAACTGCAACACGGCTGTTCAGCCTGGAGAAGTCTCTGGTGAAACCTTAGAGCAGTAGAGCAGCCTTCCAGTACTTGAAGGACACAACAGGAGAGCTGGAGAGGGACTTTTGACAAAGGCGTGGAGTGACAGGATGAGGGGCAATGGCTTCAAACTGGAAGAAGCCAGGAAGAAGATCTTCCCCATGAAGGTGTTGAGGCATTAGAACAGGATGCCCAAAGAATTTGTGGAGTCTCCACAAATTCTCCTGGCAGTATTCAGGGTCAGGTTAGATGGGGCCTAAGCAACATGGTCCAGTAGAAGGTGTCCCTGCTCATGGCAAGGGGGAAGAATTAGATGATCGCTAAGGTCCTTTCCAACCCAAACCATTATTTGATTCAGAGCACTGGAACAGGCTGCCCAGAGAGGTCTTGGAGTGTCCTTCTCCGGAGATTTTCAAAACCCACCTGGATATGTTCCTGGACAACCTTCCCTAGGTGAACCTGCTTTGGCAGGAGGGTTGGATGTGAGGTTCTCCAGAGGCCCTTTCCAACCCCTATCATTCTGTGACTCTATGATGAATATGCAGCACTGCCTTGGAAGATCTGCTGATTCATTGATGCTTATGCTTTCACTTCAATAGCAAATATCTGTTTTGGTCTCAAATAAACACATGCAAATAAAGCCACCCTTTATGTCAATAAATTATGGTTTGTGTACTTCATTTTCATGCCAGTGGGAAAGATGTTGTATGAAAAGTAGTTCGAGGATGGTCAAAGAGAATTGCAATTAATCTGCCAGAAAGAGTTATGGTAAATATTATTATTATGATTATTAATGATTTGTAAAGAGCTGTAAATCTCCATGACAGTAATTATGATGCTTTGTATATATAAATTTGGCATTCTGCATATACAAGCACTTGGGCTTGAACTCTTCCTAGATCATTAGGAAATTAGAGGTCATATCATCGGTCACTTGAAAAGTAATTTCCTGCAGATTTTCAGGCAATTCTCAGATTTATCCTGACTGTAAAAAGGTACTAATGATGTCTCCCCAGGCAAACAAGCTTTCCAGAGAGGCTATGATTAACGGCCTCTACAGTACAGCGACCCAGAGCTGCAGAAGACACAGCAAGTCTGGAACCACTTTTGGGTCAGGCACAAGGAAAAGAGGGTGGGTAAGGCCTGCTGGAGATGAGGAAGTGGCAGGCTGAGGGCCCACGTTCTACATATGTTGGTAGAGTTTCCAAAGATAAACTGAATCTGGTGAAAACATTAATCTTCAGGGGCCTCCTCTAGGCTATGTGTCACTTGTGGGACTGCAATGATCTGCCGTTCTCATGCTAACCCTCTGAGCAGAGGAAACCCTCCAAGAAAGAGGTCTGCTTCTTCCCAACTTCCCTTCTCAAGACTTAGCTTCAGATCTTTAGAAGTCCATGACTGCAGGTAGGGGATTCCCACAAAACATGACCTGCTGTTAAAAGAGGCAGCTACCCATCTTCTTTTGCAGGGAATCAATAACCTTTCTGCTGGCAGTGGTTCAGCAGTGTTTGGTGCTCTGCCCTCTTCTTCAGTAGATTCCTCCTCTGCTGATAAGCAGAAAGGACATTACAAGGCAATTCCATTGAAGATTAAACCCAAGTGTCCTCTGCTCAGCTACATAAGCAGTTTCTGCAGTCTAAATGCCAGGCAGCAGCAATTCCCCTACTCCATCTCTCTTACTAAAATGCCCTTGGCTGTCTTTCACCCCAGCCACCCCAGCTCCCTGCACTTGCAGGAGTGCCCATGAGAGCAGCTGGGGACGCGCAGGGAACACACAGCTTGCAGACACCCAACCCAGCGGAGCTCCTGTCAAGGAAGGTACATTCAGTGGTTCCACTGGTGGCAACGGCTGGGAAACAAAGCAGACACGTTGCTGTTGAGTCTGACTGCGCAACGCTGGCTCAACAAGGAGTGCCCGAGCAGGCTGGGCTCTGACACGACATTATGGCTCTATTAAAAACAACAATAAAATAAAAAATAAAACTATTGGGAGTAGTTTATCCACTCCATCACAACTGAGTTCAATAGCCTTACAATTCCAAGCTTTGGAGTGATAGCTTTATGAGAACATCAAAAGCAGTGAGCCTGACCAAGCCTCCTGGATACAAACCACTTCTACAAGGAGCCGCAAGTGGCTGCAGGCAGCATCCATTGGGAGCTTCCCAAAAGAGACCCTTCCTGAATTATGAGCGGGCCCACACACGCACACACTCAACTTCACAGTCCATTGCTTTCCCAGGAGTGGAGTCTGTGCTGTCTGCACCAAGGCAATATATCTCTTTATGGCCTGCCAGTGACTTTACAGAGAGATAAACAAAGCTTTTAAATCAAAAGGAGTAGGAGCAGAAGAAAAAGTTTGGCACCCCAGAACACATGCCGCTATTTATTCTTTAACCCTTCATAACAAGGAATTTCTTACCCAGGATCTGCCAACAAAGGAACAAGAGAGTAATGGGAAACCCAAGGGTGGAAATTTAAAGGAGTCTCCTAAACTTTAACACTCATGGCAAAAATCTTTGTTCAGTAGCAAGATGGCCTGAGCCCATTTAAAACAACCTGAGAAATGGATATGGCACTGAATTGAGATGTAGAATAAGTGGTCTTATAGTAGAACAGTCTGAACTTGCTGTTAACCAAAAATGTTGATTTAAGACTCTCTGACTCACTTATAGACTGTAAATTTTGGGGAGCAAGGAGGAGCACTGACTTCATGTGTGTAACATTGAGAATGAGATCGTTGTCAAGGGCAGAATCTAAGGAGGTTCCATGATATAAATCTGGGTGAGGCTCTGTGGCTGGAGAAAACAAGGCTGAAGAAAGACCTTCTTGCTCTCTACAACTACCTGAAATGAGGTTGGAATGAGGTGGGGGTTGATCTTTTCTTCCAAGTAACAAGCAATAGGACAAGAGAAAATGGCCTCAAGTTGAATCAGGTAAGCTTTAGGATGGGTATTAGGAAAAGATTTCTTTCCTGTAAGAGTGGTCAGGCATTGGAACAGGCTGCCCAGGGAGGTGGTGGAGTCACCATCCCTGGAGATGTTCAAAAAACATGTAGACGTGGCACTTTGGGACGAGGCTTACTGGCCATGGAGGCATTGGGTTGACAGCTGGACTTGATGTTCTTAAAGTTTTTTTCCAACCTTAATAATTCTATGAAATAACACCAAAACAAGACCAAATCATCACATTCTGTCTTGAGCTGCTTTTCAACTGTGGAGCCATTTGGACAGGCCACAGCAGGTAGGGCTGTAGCTCCATCAGTGACTGGATTTAACCATTTTAGACCTTATTGGGAAGTTGGTATTTTTTAAGGAATGAAAATCCAGAGCTACTACAAACCAGAAAACATCAGGAAGACCCATTTACCAGATTCTGGTAACTAATTTATTTTAAAGTTCCATCATCTCTCTTCCCCACAACTTGTTTCATGGACCTAGGACATGGTTTATATACTTGGTGCTGGAAGAATATCTAAATCCAGTAAACAACATTCCTCCCCATCATACAGAGACTGAAAACTCCTTCACCTCTTCACTGAAAGTGACTGTGCTTGAGGTTTCCCTTTATTCCCTCCTAAACTTCTGTCTGTAATAACAAAACTCCACTCATATTCCAAGAGGAACTAGCCCAAATATCGCTCAGCAACTACTGCTGTACAAAAGTGAAAAGCTTGTGGGGATAGATTTCACAGCACCAAGTCATTCAACTTCAGCCAAAAGAAGTGTGAGGGCTTAGGGGTACCCGTGCACTCATGTGAGCCAGGATCTGCTTTTTTTCATACCTATCAGAACAAGGCAGAATCCTTCAGATGTGTGCACAAACTGTTTGAAAAGCCACCAGCTTGTACATGCAAATGCTTATCTGTTTGAACATGTCTGTACATGTCTGTTCATCTTCAGCTCCCTGTTGGCAGCCAACGAGTCTTCTGTTTACAAGACAATGTTTCCTAGAATAGGAAACTCACTACAATTCTAGACCACACAAACCATTCTCACATCCACCTTCCCAAATCCCAGTCCAAGCTATGCTGCTATAATAAAAGGTTTGCTCAAGGTCAGATGCCTGCATAAGGTGGTTTGCAAAATTGAGAACTAGAATAGGAATGAAGCTGCAAATCCTTCCCCACTGGCTTGGATGATCAGAGCTTTCTCTCACTCCAACTGCACAGCAGCTAAACCTCACCAGCTTCAGTAGAACTATTCCTGATAATTCCTATGTAAAAGTCAGAGGCCAGAAGCCCAAACTCATTCCAGACTACAACAGACTCGCTGTTCTGTCCAGGACCACAGATCTCACCAGAGCACTCCCAGAACCTCAACACAAAAAGCTGCTTTTTAGTATTTCTAGCTGGTTTCACAATTATTACTTTATTCTTTTCACCCAAAACTCAGAGTGCAGAAAACCAGCTCCAGATTCTTCTGATTTTTCTTTAATTATTATTTCTAGCATTTTGAGGTGAGTTTCTTTCCCCCACCCCCCACCGCCCCCATGATCACACCTGAGTGCTCTACTGGCCCAGAGGGAGTAGAGAGTAATAACTTTCAGTGGCCTCGTAGATGCAGCCATGGCTTCAAGCCAGCCCTAATTTCCAATCTTGTTATGATGAAGAAAGAGGGTGAAGGAAAAAAAGAGGAGAGGCAAGAAAAAAGAAGGAAAAGATGAAGAATGGAAACCAGAAAAACAAACCCCAGAAATATCCCTTAATGTTAGTGAGAATTAGAAAGTTCTGTTGGTGGTTTTAGTGACAGGTTTAAGTTTCTATTAAAAAAAAATAAATTAAAAAGGCAGAAGAATTTGGATTCCCTGTTTAAAATGAGAGTGAATATTTTCCCTCAGACACAGAACATCCTTGTGACATTCAGGTCTTTGCGTACTGCAGGCAGGATGGAATTTTACTGACCAAATAAAGCATCGTCACTACTTGAGTACAGCAAACATTTGTAAAAACATATTAAACATGTCATAAATTAAGTGAATTTGGGAGTCTGTAAACACTCACTTGAACTTACAGTTCTTTGATTTCACCAGCATACCCGGATATCTGGATACCCAGAGGATCCCAAATTCACCCTTTAACCTGCCGTGGCATTGGCTTTTTAACTCCTTTTGCATTTTCTAAATGCCTTTGGGTCTATTTAGTCATAAAATCACTGAATCACCAAGGTAGGATGCTGACTTGCTGGAGCATGTCCAGAGAAGGGCAACAAAGTTGGTGAGGGGTTTGGAACACAAGCCCTATGAGGAGAGGCTGAGGGAGCTGGGGTTGCTTAGCCTGGAGAAGAGGACACTCAGGGCTGACCTTATTGCTCTCTACAACTACCTGAAGGGAGGTTGTAGGCAGGCAGAGGTTGGTCTCTTCTCCCAGGCAGCCAGCACCAGAGCAAGAGGACACAGTCTCAGGCTGCGCCAGGGGAGGTTTTGGCTGGATGTTTAGAAGAAGTTCTGTACAGAGAGAGTGATTGCCCATTGGAATCGGCTGCCTGGGGAGGTAGTGGAGTCACCATCGCTGGAGGTGTTCAGGAGGAGACTTGATGGGGTGCTTGGTGCCATGGGTTAGTTGTTTAGGTGGGTTGGATTGGTTGATCGGTTGGATGCAATGATCTTGAAGGTCTCTTCCGGCCTGGTCTATTCTATTCTATTCTATTCTCTTCTATTCTATTCTATTCTATTCTATTCTATTCTATTCTATTCTATTCTATTCTATTCTATTCTATTCTATTCTATCATCAAGTCCAACCTGTCACCCAACACCTCATGACAACTAAACCATGGCACCAAGTGCCACGTCCAATCCCCTCTTGAACACCTCCAGGGACGGTGACTCCATCACCTCCCTGGGCAGCACATTCCAATGGCTAACAACTCTGTGAAGAACTTTCTCCTCACCTCGAGCCTAAACTTCCCCTGGCACAGCTTGAGACTCACCATCCCCTTCCCTGACAGTGGGTGAAAATGAAGAGCACTGGGGAAGGGGTAGCATTCTGCAAGCCCTTCCCAAAACCTTTCCCTTCCCAGACTCAGGCTACCACTGTTGAGGAAAAAAATACATCGACAGCAAGTATGAGTCAAGGCCAAGTATGTCTTTATATCACACAAGGAGCAGACACAAATAAAAACAGAACTCCAAGAGGAATTTAGCAAGGAAGCATGGTGTTACCCACACAGATATTTGACCAAGAAAATAGAGATACTGTTGTAGAGAGCTCTGTGACCACAAGCCTGTGAAAGCTGAGGCAGATGTGTTTGGCTTTTAACCCCACTGAAGGAAACATGGGTCTGGAGCTACGGGGACTGACAAACCATTTCCTTACAAATTGGTTTCTGCTACAGCACACTGAGCTCCTCAGGTGAAGATGGTGGCATCACACAGTAACGTACCACTGGCACCAGGGGACAGGACTAAAAGATGTTGGGAGCCTTCCAATTTGCAGCACACATTCAACCCTTCTACCCAGCAGCACAGAATCATTTCAGTTGGGACCTCTAAAATCAGCAAGTCCAACTGCTGACCCAACACCATCATGACCACTAAACCATGTCACAAAGTGCCATGTCTACACATTTTTCAAACATCTCCAAGGATGGTGAATCCATCCCCTCCCTGCCCAGAAGGATTCAGCTTGCAGCCCTGCTCGCCCTGCAATCAAGACTTCTGTGAATGAGCAGAAGATAGGGCTGAAGCAAAACCAGAGTTAGAGCTCAGCACAATACTACAGCCACAACATAGAGTTAAAGCTAAACTGAGGAGGTCTGGCAGGTAATCCAGATACAGTCCAAAGAGAGTTACATAAAGAAGCATAATATGCCCAAAGGTGCAAGGAAATGCAGAGTATTAAAATTAACAACTCATTCTATAACTTTGAGTAAAGGACAAGGAAAAGAGATCCCCTGTCCCTGCACTTTGGTTTCTTTCTGTCCTGCATTCAGGCTTTCCAATTTCACTAGAGAGACTGACAGAACACATCTTTTTGAGTTTACATGTCCTGCTACCCTGGAAAGGCAGCAAGCCACATTGTCTCCTTTTAATCCCAGTAATTAGACTTCAAGGCAGCCAGGCATTTTATTGCCTGAGGTGATGCAAAGCTGAATCTAGATTCCTAAATCAGGGCCATCAGATCCAGATTTCAACTGCAGATGAAGCTAGCAATGTTTGGCTCCCCAAGGGCTGCCATGAAAGCCAAGGAAACTGTTGCTACTGCTTCTAGATCAAAGTTTCCCTATCTGCCTTGGGAAACCCTGGTGAGACCTGGAACAGCAAAGCAGCAAAATGCTGTCAGAAATAACTATGACAGGAGCTCCTTGGAACGAAGCTGTAGGGCTGATGGAACAATTAATGTTGGGTGACAAACTTCTTCATTGTCAAAAACACACAAGCATTACTCCACCTGCTGTTTCACATCCTCAACAGGCAAGTAGCTCCCAGGCATCTAACTCCTACAGATCTCTCACTGATTTTAACTGGAATTAGAGCCCAAACGGCTGTCAAAGAATCCCTTATACAGTCCTTAGGCTTTTAAGTGCATAAGAAGCATTTAAAAATGGGGTGCCAGAAGTATCTCAGGTGCCCAGTTCACTTCCAAAATTGGACTTTGTTTGCCTACTTTAGAAGCAATAGAATCGTTTGGGAAAAGATGTTTATGATCACCAAGCCTTTGTTCTTGACTTATTTGACAGAGAAAAACAACTATAAATCTTGGCCAGAGTGCCTAAACCTCCCATGCAGACATTTCACTCGTCCCAAAGCCCTTTTTGCACAGAGACCCAATGCCACCCGCAGAATGACAGCGCTGAAGAAGCATTTCTCTTCTGTGGCAGCAGACTCAAGGCCAGCATTTGAACATATGGCCCTAGGACCAGATGTTGCCTTCTAATGTGCACATGCATCTTTTCCCTCCAAATGCTGATTGCTCCTATTGGTCTGATGCCAAAGATCCCCTCAGGAGACACACACCCTCCTCCCCTCCCCTCCCCCCTTCCCCTTTTTATTCTCCTCCTGCACTGGGGTAAGTTGGGAGTAATGATTTTTAGCACTGTAATTGCCTGGGTACAACTGTAAGTAAATGCAGCTCAGTGTGCCAAAACGAACTGCAGGGCTGGAAAAAAAAACAAACCAAAAAAAAAAAAAAAAGACATTAAAAATAAATAAATAAATTAAACTCCCAATAATCAGAACACCCAAACAACAAAAGCAGTCATAATTTCTCAGCATTTTATATCAGCTGTGGGCCCATACAGAAACTGAGGCAATTTGGTCAAAAAAAACAGATGTTAACTGAGGAGATGCATCCTGCACTGCAGGTCCTTGGCAGTAATGAACAAGCTGCACTAAGAGTCATGTGCATCTCAGTTGCCTTTAGAGGAAAATTGTCCCTGAGAGCAAAGACTGGAAGGTATTTGGGGGCAGGGACCAACTCAATTGCTCTTGATGTAGGATGCCGATGTCCAGACACTTCATTCCTAATTGCAAACAAAAGAAGAAAATTGTTGTCTGTAAAGATCACACCGCGGAGAGGTTCTGTGCAGCAGGGTTGGGGTTATGTAGGTGCCATTCCCAGGCCCCCTTTAAAAATCACCTGACCATTTGAAGTGGCTGTTTCTGCATCTGTGGAGTCTGATCAGGTAGCCTCACTTCACTAGAAAGCTTGTGAGCCTCTTGTTTGACGTGCTTAAAGACCCCAAAAGATGGTGTTCAGTAAGGGCAAACAAACAAGAAGATAAATTCCTGATCACCCAGCTTTAAGCTTCTGTTTGAAAACCAACCCTGAGAAACAGCAGAGCTGCTGCCATGCACGGAAGAGTGAACCAGCAGAGCCACCTCTACCTCCAAGCCCAGCTGAAGCAGAAGCTCACCTGAGGGCAGTGCTGTTTCTGGGGCAGACACCTCACTGGTTTTCTGGAAGGTGCCTGCACAGATCTGTGCTTTGCCATGCTGATCTGAGGTCAGTGAGGAAAAGGGTAATTGTTCCTTTTATTTTTCATCTCTCCCCTACATCTCCTCCCTAACAACTTCGGCTGCAGCCACATTCTATTTTTTCCCTTACAATTGTTTCAATAGATTCTTTATGGTTTATGGGTTGGGTTTTGGTGGTGTTTCCCCCTCCTCCCTTAAATTGAAGCCTGAAATATGCTCTGAATTAAGAAAAAGCTCCATGTCACTGGGGATTGGACTGCTGCTGAACTGTTCCGTGTGTGTGTGCGCAACCTCCCGGCCAAAAATGCCTCAGGGGCTTTCCCTCACTGTTGGGGTCCTAAAAGGGTCCATTCCTCCTGATTGGCCACCCCCTGAAACGGCTGGGGGGGGGAGAGCTTTCTCCACCCCAACTAACACCACACTCCCTCTATAGCACATCTGTCCAAGCTTGCTCACTGCTGGCCCTTTCCTTCCCCATATGCTACAGGCATTTTTGGCCTGACTGAATCCTTGGTGCATTAAGCAGGAGGCCCCTGGTTCAAGAAGTCTTCCCCCACTTATAATCTGTAGCACAGAAGAAGTGGTGTGTGCACTGGTGGGGTGAGGAGAAGGGATCAGCAAGGAGGGGAAGAAGAAGGAAAAAAAAAGGTGTGTGGGGAAGGAGGAAAATCTTGCCTGTTACCTTTATCATAAAATAAGTCAATGCAGTGCAGGAAGGTAACACACAGCTTTGGCTTTTTAACTTTTGTGCTCCCCAGGCAAAAGGTGAAGGTGGAATGCTACAGAGTCCTGCTGTTTGTATGGCCCAATTCTGAGATAGAGAAGTCTCCATGGTCCATCCAGCCTCTGTCTCTGGTTAGGGTAGGTTATTCTGGGATGATGCAGCTGTGTAGCAAAACAACACACAAACACACACACACACACCGAACAAGAAACCTTCTGGATAGCACTTTGTTTGGTCCCAGGTTTAAAACTGGAATTTGGGAACCAGTCGGTGCAGCTGGAAAACATCCCATCTGGACTCTGCTGATCCAGCCCTAGTGAAGGTCATCTGCTGGGGCAGCCAGCAACACTGTGCAACCTCCCTCAAACCTACCATCAGGCTACCTAACTCTGCTTCTCTGCTCCCAAGGCATGAAAAACAGCAGTCCCAGTGCTAAACACACATCAGTGGTGAGGACTCAGCTCTTGTTACTTGGACAATTGCTTCCTGCTGCTCAGACACACAAAGCAACATCATGTAAGGGAAGGCAGCATGCTGGGAAGGCAGAAAAACTGCCAACCTCTGCTTCTTCTCTCAGCTCATCATCAGGGTGATCTCTTGGCAAAACTACCAGTGAGGCCACAATTCAAACACTGGGCTCAGCTTTGGGGCCTTCACTCCAAGGACACTGAGATGCTGAAGCAGGTCCAGAGAAGGGAGACAAAGCCGGTGAAGGGTCTAGACCATAAGTTTTGTGAGGAGTAGCTGAGGGAATTGGAGTTGTTCAGCCTGAAGAAAAGGAAGTTGGCTCTCTACCACTACCTGAAGGGAGGCTGAAGCCAGTGGGGTGCTGGTCTCTTCTCCCAAGGACAAGTGATAGGATAAGAGGAAATGGCCTCAAGTTGCACCAGGGGAGGTTTAGGTTGGATATGAGGAAAAAGTTTCTTCCCCCAAAGGGTTGTCAAGCCTTGGAAGAGGCTGTTCAGGGCAGTGGTGGAGTCCCTATGCCTGGAAGGATTGAAAAGCCATGGAGATGTGGTGCTGAGGGACACGGTTTAGTGGTGCCCTAGCAGTGCAGTGTTAATTTTTGGACTTAATGATCTTAAAGATCTCTTCCAACAAAAATGATTTCATGATTCTGTGATTCTATGAAATTCCACATGCTGAACAGTTCTACATGTTCATCTTTTTCCAGAGGCCTCCTCCATTTACTCAAAACCCATCTACAGCAGCCATGTTTACGCTACATTTATATCTGGTTTAGACTTATAGGGTCATGGGTGAAAACCAAATAGCACACAACATTCATATTCTTCTAGTCAAAGCTCCAGAAAGAAAGAAGGAAGACAGGATTACATCCTGATTTATCCCTTTTTCAGCAATGAGATGCTCATCAGCCTTAGGAACCTGTAAGCGTTCAGATACTTTGAAAATCCCAGCCTCCCTTGGCCTCTATCTCAAAGTCCTCTGTGATTTAAAATGAGAGGACTGTTTCCAGGAAGCAGTGTTCACCTCTTACTGGTGAGCTTGGGAAAGTAAAGTTGTTTACCTATCACCACCAACCAGTCCCAGTAATCTCACAGGCAACCATAAACAATAAATTAAGCACGGTAATTACTAATCACAGCACAATGAAGAAGAAAAGTAAAACAAAGGTACAGAGAACCACATGAGAACCACAGCTTAACCACTGAGGAAGGCTATGATCATATGAAACGGCCATTCCCAAATAACCAGGGATGAGACAGGCACAGTGCTTCTCACAAAACCTGAAGGATCTTTTAGCTGAAAGGGCAGCTGGCCTAGCTATGTGAAGTGGTTAGTGCACAGAATAAAGAATAACCCTGGAACTGCTTGCCCCACCTTGCTCCTTGGCTACTATAAGACATGTAGTAGTCACCTTGCACAAGTGTTGGACAGACAAAAAACTGTCATAAGAACTTAGATGCATCTCTAGCATCATCCCTTCAAAACATACAGTGGACAAATGAACACTCCATCTACCTGCCAGCTGCTAATATTTTATTCAGTCTGACCTTTGAATGCACTACATTTACAAATCAAGGTGTAAGAGCCAGGAGATAGCCAGAGCTGCAGTCTAGCTTGTTCCCTCATACAGAGAGCAGCACAAAATACTCCTAGGCCATTCCTAATAGATGACTGACTCGGTTTTAAAGACCTCCTAAGAAGCAGATCCGGTAACCTTCTCACACAGCTTATTTTAATACTGAAATATCCTTGAAGCTAGAAAGCTTTTTCTAATATCTACACTAAATCCTTTCTGTTAAAAATTGCACCAATTATTCTTCTCCTACTCATTGCTGCTACGAAGAGCAATTCATCACCATTCTCTTTCTAGCAATGTTTTATATATTGGAGGAATGTTATCACATCCTGTCAGTCTTCCCTTCTCTAGACTAAACAAATCCAATTCTTTCAATCTTTCCTCACAGGTTGCGTTTTCCAAAGCTCTTATCATTCCTAAGGCTCTCCTTTAGTCCCTCTCCAATTTGTCAAGATTTTTCTTGAACTGCACAACCAAAGCAGAGCTCAGCCAAGGCTGTACGAAGGTTGCCTGGAAAGCAGAATTTACCCCTTGTCCTTTACCCACAAGTCCCACTAAAACTCTCTGTTGCACAAGTTGTCTCTTCTGAAGCAGTTTTATGATGTTATAGCACATCCAGTTGATGACTTTCCACTACTCTGCAACCTTAATTGTCTTAATTCTTAATACTGCTTCGCTTGCAAAATATTTTCTGGCGTGCATTCTACGCTGTACTCACACTTCTTTCATTAACCATTATGATTTGGTTTGATCACATTTCATGTTGTTAATGTCATATAACCAGGTATGAAGATCATCTAGAGTTCTGCTCCTTTCCAAAATGTTGCAGTCCTACCCGACACGACCTTCAGGAGCTTTTATTAGTGTTTACTTTACACCACCATGCAAGACGGTTGCTAAAGTACTGGGCATGTCCTCAGCCCAGGGCAGACCCTTGATGGGCAGCATTTGCTACGTCCTCCCACCTTGACAGGAAAATGTCTACATCTACTATTAGAGCCTTAATTTGCAACTGAATTGTGCTCCCATGGTGTGGCAATTTGAGATGGAGCTTGTATCTCTACTTCGACTAGCAGGATGCCATAGATGGCAGCACTCAAAGCCTTATAAAAAACCACCAAACAACATCACATCCACTTCTTGAGTTTTAGTCACCAGTCCATCTACCCTGAAAAGAAACTGTACTGGTTTGACATGATCTGCTCTTGACAAATCCATATTTGTTGTTTCTTATTAGATTCTTATTCTCTTAGTGCTTGTAACAGCTAATTCTAGAAACTTTCTGGGTATTGAAGTTAGTTTTACTGTTCCATAATCCCCCTGGTTCTCATTTTCCCCTTATTTAAAAATAGACTTTATGTTTACCCTTCCCTGGGCCTCTGACTCCACCTTGGTCATCTGTGAACTCTGAATGACAATCTCTAATCACTCTGGGATTGCTTCAGCTAGATCCTAAAGTACTCCAGGGTAGATTTCATCAGGTCCTGCTGAATTGCAGAACATCTAAATTATCTATATTTTAGCCAGCACAGTCTTTTGCTATTTTAGATGATCCCCTTGCTAAAACTTACTGCATTACTATACAACCACAGTCAACTGTGTTTTTTGGGAGAAGCAACCAAAAAAGGCATTGAATACTTCATTCTCTTTATCATTTGTTATTTCCCTTTCTTCCTTTTTAAGTAATGGACACACTAGCCCAGCATTTGTTGTTTTTATGTTTGCATTTATGCTTTTAAGGGGGTTTGACTCAGGGGCTGATTTATGGGGGTAAAGTAATTTAAGAGCAGGATGTGTATTATTAGCAAGTCAGATACAGTAAGCAGATGAATTTATGCATAATTCCTGGCTTCAAAAATAACTCAGAACCACTGAAATAAAGAAATACATAGTAATACCCCCCTCCCTCAACATTCCCTTAGAAATTAACAGGGGTCTAAATATTATAAATCCATATGCAAAGGGTTCTGCTTTCCCTCAAGAAAGTTTGTCCTGAAACCAGTATATACAAGACCATGTGTGCAAGCTGGAGTCCTTGCACAAGCCTGTGACCAAAAAACATTCTGGAAAGCAAATGCATTTGTTAAATGTGCTCAATATATAATTTCTCACCTAACTGGGAAAAAAAAAAAATTATCATCTCAAATTCCATTTTGTCCACAGATGTCATAGAAAGAAAAGGAAGCTGATGACAAAAGCAGCCAGGGCACTTTGAATGAAAAATAATTCAAAGGTAAGGATTTTTTTATTATTTATTTTTTTTCCTAAGTGTAGCCATTAGCAAGAGATCCTTGGAAACCCTGTGGGCTTTATGAGATTTGATGAGCTCTTAATTAGAAATGGCTGAAATTTGACCTGAGGACTTCTGAATGCTGCATCTGGAAGGAAACAGAAGGTTTGCTTCTGCCCAATTTTCTACTCGAATCAGGTTTATATGCAAATAATAACAACAAATTGTTTCATAATTATTATAAACCTGACTAGAAAATACTAATTATTATGAAACTAGGTAAGAATAGGACAGAATAGGACAGATCAGGTTGGAATCATAGAATCAACAAGGTTAGAAGAGACCTCAAAGATCATCAAGTCCAACCTGTCACCCAACACCTCATGATACTATACAATAACTTTACAATACAATACACCAGGTTGGAAGAGACCTTCAAGATCGTGTCCAACCCATCAACCAATCCAACCCACCCAACAACTAAACCATGCAGCCAAGCACCCCATCAAGTCTCCTCCTGAACACCTCCAATGAAGGCGACTCCACCTCCTCCACGGGCAGCCGATTCTAAGGGGCAATCACTCTCTCTGTATAGAACTTCTTCCTAACATCCAGCCTAAACCTGCCCTGGTGTAGCCTGAGACTGTGTCCTCTTGTTGATTACTAGACCATGGCGCCAAGTGCCACGTCCAATCCTCTCTTGAACACCTTCAGGGATGGTGACTCCACCACCTCCCTGGGCAGCACATTCCAGTGGCTAACAACTCTTTCTGTGAAGAACTTTCTCCTCACCTCGAGCCTAATCTTCCCCTGGCACAGCTTGAGACTGTGTCCTCTTGTTCTGGTGCTGCTTGCCTGGGAGAAGAGACCAACCCCCACCTGGCTACAACCTCCCTTCAGGGAGTTGGAGAGAGCAAGAAGGTCTCCCCTGAGCCTCCTCTTCTCCAGGCTAAACAATCCCAGCTCCTTCAGCCTCTCCTTGTAGGGCTAAGAGACCTTTGAGATCATCGAGTTCAACCTATCACCCAACACCATCTAATCAACTAAACCATGGCACCAAGCACCCCATCAAGTCTCTTCCTAAACACCTCCAGTGATGAAACTCCAAAGTGGACTGAAAACATAGGACCAAGGGTTTCTGAGACAGATAAAAAATTCATTTCCCAACCTCAGACCAAACTATACTTTGATCAGGGAGACGGGAAAATGGTTTGGAAACCTGTTGAAGGCATCAAGATATGAAAGAAGGATAAGGCTGGGTCAGAGGAGACTGAGGCAGAATGGGATTTGAGGAGTCACAAAAGCTCTGCAAAGCACCTGGCTAAAAACTCCAGATTTTCAAAGCAAGCTCAGAGCTGAGCTCCCTTTGGAGGTCTCAGCCTAAACTCTTAACTGGCGTATATCACTGTTGCTGGAGTGAAGGCAATGGAGATTCATAGACTGGTTTAGGTTGGAAGAGACCTTAAAGTTCATCTAGTTCAAACCCTGCTGCCATGGGCAGGGACACCTTCCACTAGACCAGGCTGCTGAAGGCCTCATTCAGCCTTGAATTCCTGGATAAGGAATTGGCTTGTCAGATGATCAGATGCTGCTGATTTCCAAGGCAGTATTGGCAGTTCCTTCAATCAAACTGCACGCTCCAAGCACAAACGAAACCCAACTACTGAACTCTGCTTGCCCATAGATGGATGGTGGAACATCTTCTGTCACCTCCTTATTAACTCATAGACCCCAGATGTAGAAACCGAAGTGCAGAGCACCTGGAATCACCTCAATCCTTTGTGCACTTACAGGAGCTACTTCAGATGGTCACAGGAGCTCTGAGAGGGTTCCTTGTAGATCTGAAGCCTTTTATCTGTTTTCAAGCTGTACCTGAAAGCAATACACTTACCTCTTGCATGGACAGCTCAACTATTCTCCTTTTTCTTTGAATTTCAGGCTGCATTTGATTAACTCTGCAAAATATTTTGGGATGTAGTAGGTCTGGAGCAACATACACAGCCTAGATGATGATTATGCTGGGTGAACCAGATCACTGAACATGAGACAGATTAGCAGCTCTGTTAGACAGCAAATCTGTTTAAGTCCTCTGCATTTCATTATGATTTAATTTAATTAAAATACTATGTTTTTTTTCCCAGTGCATTACTTGAAAATAGGATTTGGGTGTTTTGTTTTTTTTTTTTATCTGGAGGATTAGCATTATTATTTAAAGGTGTTCTTGTTCTGGACAAAAGCCCTCAAGATTTTTTGGTTAAAACTCTACATTTTCAAGAAATTCCAACTTCCAAGAATGATACCTCTGAGGAGGAGGAGGAGGATTCTTGTTCTCCATCCCAAGCTGAAAGACCAGAAACTGAAAAATTCAAGGTCAAAAGTTCAGTGAGAGTTGGTGAAAATCTCCTTTAAAAAGAAAGAAATACAAATAATCACAGCCTTAGAACAGAGTTATTGATGTTTCTACTAAAAGTATTAATGAGAAGTATTTGCTAATTTCACACTGCTCTTTTGTACTGAGGAGCTGCACTGTTCAGGTCCTCCTGTAACCTAGAAACTTGTTTCCTGCCCCTAGAGAACACTGGGACATGTGTACTCACTGCAGCATCCTTCTCAGAACAGAAAGTGTGATCCCAGACGGGGAAAAAACCAAAACCTTCCTATCAGTTTTAACAAGTGCTTGTGTGCCAGGATGTTCTATGGGAGAGAGATGGCTGCTCACATATGGGCAGCAGCCCCACCTTTCCAGACACCTCTGTTATCCCATGGTGGATGTGGTTTTAGGAGACCCCATTTGGCTGCAGACAGACTGATGCAGAGCAAGCTGGGGGTGGTGGTGGTAAGGGTCTGACCTGTGTGACATGCAGAAATGCTCTCCGGCAGTTTTTGATTTCCACCTTTTCCTTCAGAAAACTGAAGGAAAGTACCAGCAGCTGGACCCTGAGTAACTCAGTCACTGAGTAAATACTGAGGTTTCAGAAGTATGAACTGGGGCCAAGCAGCTTCATGCTGTGGAGGGGGCAGGGACATGCTGCGTTTGCTGGAGAAACTCCTGCCTTGTGAAACGTCCGTGGACATGTCCGAACAGGCCTGGACATGCCTGAAGCTTAAAGCCAAGCAGAAACTTCTGCCCGTTTAGCCTGGCCCCTCTGTTTAAATTGGAGTGATGACATCAGAGGAAATGAAGGATCAGGGATGGAGAAAGGGAGGGAGCCTGCAGAGACTGAGACCTGCTCTCTGCAGAGTGCCGCAGCTCTGCCGGCTTCCACAGATCAAACACCTCGCCTTTAGCGTATGCAAAAGCTGGCAGAAAATCAACCCGTGTTCAACCCATGGACAGAACAGTAGAGTGATCTGATTAATGTGTGTAGACATAAACGTGAAGGGAGGGATGAGAAGAAAGAGCTGAGGAAGTGTGCTCTGGAGGCTCTGTGTTAATTAAAGACTACTCTCCAATGAAATAACCAGCCACAGCACTCGATTCCAATCACAAAGACTTCCAGAGCAACTTTGCATCTCCCACCAAGACTTCAGGAGTTTTCTGAATCAAAACAGAAAAAGCACCTTTTTCCCTCCTGTCACTGCCGTCCAGGGTCCCTGGGCACAGCTCCTCAAAGCCTGCTCTGAGGGTTGCACAGCAGGAGAACACCACAGCACACAGGTGAACATGTAAGGGTTCGTACCAGAGCAGGGTGGTTGCATTCATTGGAAACCAAGCACCAATAATCAAAGACAAATGGGAGTCAGGGTCACAGTAAAAATCAGTGGGAACTGGTCTATAATCTTAGCTCTCCTTCTTAAAGGTGTACTCTGCACCACAGGGGTTTACCTATAGAAGCCTTGTGCACTACAAAGTAAACCCAGGTTGTATGAGCTATAGGTTTATTACTTTTCTCTCTGTTCTGAAAGATCTTTAAGCCTCCTGGTAACTTTACCTGTGTGAGGGTACACCCCAACACCTGTCTGGAACTCCTCTCTGAAATCACCAGGCAGGGTCTCCCAAATGTATCCCTCTTCAGGCCTTCCCCAGCCTAATGTTAAAAAAGGCCATTTAATTGTTTCCATTTCATGGAATGCCATTTTATTAGCACTGGGATTAAGGTAGAATTAAGCTTTACCTATCTTGCAGCATTTATCCTGGGGTCTTGCCTTGTGCTGGGCATCACAGTGTGAGAGGAACTACGATAGCTCCTTTGTTGTCTTTTTTTCTTTCCTGATATGAAGACAACAAACAAAATCTGCTTGGGGGGACTGCAGGACAATTCCTATCCCTTCAAGGAGAATACAGCTCCCGAGAAAGCCCTGTCCCAAAAGGCTGGGGTTTTTGCACCATTAGGCTGTGCAAGAACTTTATACTAATTGTTCTGATCAGCAATAACATCCTCTGTTTTGCCATTTTATGGATATTATGTAAAGTAAAAGGACAATGAATTAAAATGGATTTTGTCAAAGCCACCAAACCATTACAAAAGATTCATTGCATAATGGATGCCCTTTTCCCCATAGGGAAAGAAAAATACCCTGGCTTCAGCTTAATTTTTTTGGTTTGTCTGTTTGATATCTGATGCCTACCAGAAGGATTTGTAATGAAACCTAAGGCATTCAGCCTCCAATGGAACAGGATTTAAACGTTTACTTCTGCTGGAAATGTTTGAAAACAATTCGTGAAAGAGCAAACCAACTGCAGAGTTTTAATCACCTCCAAACTTGGATACTTTCAACAACAACACCTTGAATAATGGTAGGAAATCACGGGGCTGGAGGCAGCAGAATGCAAATGAACTTTCCAAAACGTTTCAGCCTATTAGTTCTCAATAATTTCAGCTGGGGCTGCAATTACTAGAGACTTCTCCAAGTCAGCTGTCAGCTTTTAAAGTGTTTTGGAGGAGTTGTATCTTCCCCCCCCCCCCAATAATAGCAGATGGTTTGAAGATACAGTGGCTTTAAATGCTCACTGGAGGTACTTGAAAAATCCAGAAATAGGAGATTTTTAAAGCTGACAGTCAATTGATAGCTTTGGAGACTATTCTATGAAGCTGGGAAAAGGCAAAAAGAAAAGATCAGGAGGAGAGAGTGAAAGAGAAAATATGAACAGGCTTTCTCAAAATAACCAGAGCTCCTGGCAGTAACAGGGGAATAACAGAACCTGCTTGGTGCCTGACTCTGCTACTTCTGATTTTACTCTTGTTGAACAGTAGCATTAGTTTCACTGAAATCAATCAGCCTGCCTCTGGAGTCAGCTGTTATTTAATTTCACTGAAGGAAAAGGGCAGAATCGAGCCAGTAAATACTATCACGTTTATAGATATGTTTTGTTATGTTACATGAGAAATAGTAGCGTGGGGCTGCTGGCAGTTTTCAGACTGATAAAGCTGTTATCGTATTTCTATTTTTCACTGGGGAACTGCAGCGCCAAGAGATCAAGGTCATGTTTAGCAGAGAGAGCTTAAGGGGTATTTTACATATGAATGACTTTAAGCATATGTTTAAGTGTTTGTCTGAAGTAGAGCCTCATCACTGGCCTGAGACAATACAGACCAAGCAAAGTCCACAGCAGTGAGCATCGATGAGCTCCAAGTAGCTGTTCAGGGCTGTAATTGCAAAGCCATAAACTCTTTAACAGTGATAGCTCTATTAATGTCATCATGCTCTTGTCCCTAAAGAACATTTCTGCCCCTCAGAGCCCATCTAGGCAAGGAAACTAAGGAACTCCAAGTTCCTCTGCATTTCTTATCTAAATACAGCCTCTTCGTTCATCAAGAGCATCACACTGTCCTAAGCCTCTCATTTGAACAAGAGACAAGAGTTTTACCTGAAGTGCTTCAGTGACTCTCTTAGACAAGTCTGCAGCTCTTGAGACTAGTATTAAATGCACTAGGTGTTCCTTCTGCATTACTCAGATCCTTCAAGAAGTCAGAGGGAGAAATGAATATGTATTCTATATGTCAGCTGGTTGTATCAAAGCCTATCTGTGTCTAATTATGGAAAACAATCTGCCTATGTGAAGTTAACGGGGAAAGCTCTAAACAGATGTTGATTAAAGAGTGCCTCTGTAGAGTACTTTTTGAGAGGTCATTTTGCTGAGTTTAGATTGAGATGGATGAAGGTGAGGTATTTGGCAGCGAATTGCATCTTTGAAGTGAGTGACGAGATCAGGTTTTAGCATGGCAGCACAGAGGTTGCAGTGACATTCATCTGCAGAGGAGGCAAGTGGAACTGTTAAGAGAATGAACAAACTAATTCACATGAGCAAAAAACCTTTCTGGTTTTCTGGTCACATCTATTTTCAAGGTACACATGGATGTAAAGGTTAGCCCAAATTGTGACAGAGAAAATTAGTGAACCTTTTGCTGGAGAAAGTGGCAGAGAGAGGATATTTGGTCTCTGAAATTATGAGATTAAATTCTTCCATACTTTGAACAACATTAGGGTGAATATCTTCCATTAAAACCTTTGTCACAACCCTGAAGGTGCTGTCAAAAATCAAGCAGCTTACCCCAGTACAGAGCTGGCTTTTCAGTTCCCCTGGTAGTGAAAATGAACCAGTTTGCAGAGGATAGGCCCAGCCCTTTAGGGCTGGAAAATGATAGAACTGCTGAGCAGAGAATTTGGCTCAGGCAGCCAAACCTTTGTGGAGATGACGTCTGAGATAGAGCAAAGGAAATGCCACAAGTTTCTCTCTCTCAAATGATGTTGGCACTCCTTGTGACGATCCTAGCAGCTTTATTACCTCTCTGAAAACATCCTACTGTTCTTAATACCTCCTTGTGGAATTGCCACCACTTACTGGTAGCCAGAAGCCATTAGGTAGAGATGGTTCTCTCCCTTTCTCTTTGATTTCAACAAATAAAAAACCAATGTACAGCAAAGAGCTGCAGATAGGAACTCCACTGAATGCTTGACTGTAAATTAAACCCTCAGTAGCTCACTGCTTGGAAGTGAGAGCAGAGGTTGAAAAGTAAGTGCACTTTGTCCAGGGTAGAGCATTGCTAAAATAATTTGTGACAGCCTATGCCAAAGCCCTGAAGTCAGTGGGCTTGGCTAATCCACCCTGATAAATGCAAGTTACAAAAATAAGTATCTTCAAAAAGCAGCTGGGAGCTGGCCCACAGGAACCATCGGAAGGCAGCCACACTCACAACCCCAAACCCTGAAACAGCCTACAGGAAAAGATCACATTTACAGTGACATTTCTGTCAGACATGAACAGTCTCTGCTTGCTACCAGCCATGGACACCTCACTTGTGATTAGCCAATCTTCTGCTCCAAAGGATTGTTTGTGTCTACCAGCTATACAGCTGTACCTTATTTCCATGGCCTATGTCAGCCAACCAACCACCTGCTCTAAAAGACACACAGCATTCAAGCTGCTCTGTAGAACCCTCTGTTCTCTTTGCAGCTTTGGTATTGTTGTCACCTCATTATTTAGAGAGGGACATAACAGTTTGAGATGACTTCCAAGTCCACTGCATCAACACTGAAGTAATGGCTGTGGTATTTACTAGTTCTGTTGTATTATTTCACATAGAATGGAGAATGGAACTACAACTTAACTTTATTTTTGGCACTTTATCTCACTTCTTTGGCAATTCAACTTAAAGCAAATTTCACTAAGTACAAAGAAAAAGTTGCCCTGGAGAGAAAGCTATAAAGGAGAAGAGTCAACTAGATAATACATTTTAAAACTGTCTTTTCCTTTGGCCTGCTTCCCGTGGAGTCTTTCCACCTAATTCATGTGGTACTGTGAATCTCTCAGAAATCAATGGACCTCTCTGCAACTTCCAGAAGAAGCCAGGAAAAAAGATGCAAGTACTTGTAAGGAAATCCTTGAATTTCCAGTAGCTTTTTATGCAGTGGCTTCATGTCTAGACTCTTTCTTGAAATCAAGACCCTGGATTGCTTTCCTTCCCCCTCCTCCCCCGGTACAGCTCTGCATGACTGCAAGACATGAAGAGCCAGCATCTCTCAAACTTCATTCATTGAGTTCACTGAAATTGTACCTCCCTTTCAAACTTTGAAAAGTGGGGTTATATGATTTGAAAGCATAGAAATGGAGAGCTAAAAAGACCCTTTAAGCACCGTTAATTTAATGACTTGTGACTAATTTCACATGAAACAAACTTCCAGAAGATCACAGTTCAGCAGTTACTATCTCACAGCTAGGCCTTCACTTCATAAATTATTTTATACATCTTTTCACATAAGATCAAGCTGTAGCTCTCCATACACAGTTCTATTAATCTCAGATTCATCCTGTTTTCAGAGCTCACACATTCTGATTTTGCTCCATTTTGTCCATTTCAGTTCTGTTGACATCTGTATCAGTACATCACCAGCCTTGCTGCAGCCTAACACAAAGCTTTATCTCTGGTGCTGAACTGGTTTTGCAGGTCCTTCTCTATGCCTTACAGAGGATGATAATTGAGTAGTTTTGTCTGTAGACTTCACTTTCCTCAAGTGCTAGCAGCTCCCGCTTTATTATTTCAGAGGTAAGCACCCAATCCATCCCTAGAAGTGGTCCAACAGACCGGACTGAGTACAGTCTGTTGGTCACCAACAAATTTAAGTGATCCAGTTGCATTTGTTCCCACCTTGAACTTTAAATATTGCCTCCAAGTATGAAACCAGAATACATGAGCATGATGCTCCTAGAAGGAAGCACCATTTATCAATATTGTCCATTTCTAGGAGCCAAAACCCCTATATCTCATCACATATGCCAAGTCATATCTCCAGAACCTCAGCAATGCTACACCAATGTCACTTTTGCACACACACAGGTCCTACATTTTGTCTGCAAAGGAACTAAGAGTGTAAGTCCCACCAGAATAACTTCTTTCTGTAAAGCAGTTTTATGGACATTAGCAACCACAGAGCCACTGTGTCTGCAATCGGAGCTTGCAGTGATTTAACAACCAGAAGTCCCAGACTGTGCTTTACTTTAACTGTGCTTTCAACCTTGAGGTATAGAACAAAGTCACAGTGACAATGGCAGAACATTCTTGTCAGGCAGCCCCAAATCTGGCATACACTAATGGTGGTTGGAGACAACTTTTTACTTCATATTGTAGGTTCACAGAGCTGGTGTCTACGAATCTATTAATTCAGAGAATCAGTGGTCTGAATGTGAAGGACTGGGATCACAACCTAGTTGAAGCTGCTCACTGCAGAGGAGTTGGACTAGATCACTTTTAAAGGTTTCTTCCAAACCAAACTATTCTATGATTTTATTTTCTGATGTAGAAAGTGACTCTAGTACCTAAGGCAGCGATGAAAACTAGAGGCTTACGTTTAGAGAAGCCACGGGTCAGCTTTGGTGGGAGTTACATGTGCCTGGGTGTTGCTGCTTTGTTCTCCCTGGTTTACGTCACCAGCAGCAGCAAAACTTTGCAGAGGTTTTCCAGACATGTCTCCCTTTAGTCATGGATCCTTACCACTGAAATAAGATAATCAAGTTATGATAGGGCAGCTCAAGTTAGATCCCGTCCATAATGCGTCAGATGAGCCAGAGTGACAGGACAGAACCTCAGAATGCATCATGCATTATGGATCACATCTTGCATCTCCCAGGCACTGCATTCTTACATCACCTCTTTCCAGGAGGCATGAGAGAGGACTAATGTATGCATGTCTTAGCACAGTATGTAATGCAGTGAAGTCCCGACCTTGTTCAAAGTTATTAAGTGCTATCAATATATATAATGGAAATAAATATTAGCCCTGCTTTACAGACGCAGAACCCAAGACACAAGGTTCCCAAGCAATTTGTCAGGACCAACAGGGAGCCAGGTATCCTGACAACTCCTTTTACTCCAAGCACCTGACATATTTCAGAGTTCATTCCCATCCATCCTCGGGCTCCTGCAGGGTGGTGGTGGGGAAAATCTCCTCTAAAAGTGTTCCTGTGCTTTATAAGCAAAAAGAGGGTGGTAACAAAACCAGCTCAGGCTAGACAAAAGCTAATTGAAGCATTGGGCTCACACAGATGCATAGAAGCACTGCCTTAAAATAGCCCAGAAGGACTATGGGCTGAGTCTTCCTGGAGGGCTGCAAGAGTCAGCCCAGGAACAGCAGTCAGCAAGGCTGGAAATGAACCATGATAAAGCACGTCCAGCAGGTCAGGCACCTGTTTCCAACTTTCTGACAGGACAGTGTGGTCCACTGTGCTGAAAGCAGCAGTGGTGATGTGAACATGTCCCTGAATCACTCTGCTACACGAGATGGCTGCCTAAACTTTCCAGTGGGCAGGCTGAGCCCTACTATACTCTTGCCTCAGAGCCAGCCTCAAATGCACACATATGAGATCATGGTACAGAGGTGCTATTGATGCTGCACTGAAGTGACCTTCTCTAGAACCTTGAATATAAATGGCAAACACCATAGGAGACCAGATGAAAACTTGACACACTGCCTGGAGAGGGAACAGCCTGTTTCAGTGCTCCAAAGAGGAATGCTGCATGGCAGATAGCAATAGGCAGCATCCATTAAGCAGGATCTCTTTGGACACAGATCTGGGGGATAAGTTTTCAGTGTGACATTGAATTCTTCAGACACTGTAGTAGGCTTAGGTTCTTTAAAGGAAATTTGCTCAGAGGAATATAAGCCATTTCCAAGCATGAACAGAGTACATTAAAGCACTGACTCAGGCTTTGATTCAGAAAAGCACTTAAGCACCCTTCTTGTAAAGGGATACTTTTCGTCACTCGGTCCTTGGAAAGGAAGGTGTGTTGTGGTCTCTTTGGCTCAATGCCACATATCAGGGCATAAAATAGACTTCAAACTAATGCAATTAAGGAAGAATATTTCATGGTGGACATATTTAATCCATTACTGCCCACTGCAGCAGTTCTTGCACCTAGAACTGGTCATTGCCAACAGCATACACTGACTAGAGAGAAAAACGACCCATTTTGATAAAAGCATTGTCTGAAATATTTAAGGAGAGAAAAAAAAAACAACCCAAAACACCAACAACCAAACCCTATTGCTTTACACTGTGAATTGAAAGTGATGACTTTGCTCTTTGGCTGTGAGAGTTTTGCATGAGTGTATAGTGTGACGCACAAAACCAGAGACATGAAAAGAGGCTTATCTGGACAGAAGAGCTTCTTGCCAACATCACCAAAGGGTAACAGAGCCCCAGGGAAGTGTGGAATTTTGTGCATGAAAGCAGAGGTGTGGGAGGTAGGAGCAGAGGTAGAAAGAGGTGGACTTCATAAAAAAACCCATTTGATCAAGAAGGTGAAGAAGCAGCAAAGCAGGGGGCAAAAAACCCAAACAAAACTACTCTTATTTCCTAGCTGGCTGAACGCTTCAGGAAAAAGATTACAAAGACTCTCACCAAGATTTACCTTTTCAGAACTGTGTCAAAACTTCCAAATTAAACATCCCCCTAGTGACTGCATTCATCGTTAGCATGAAAGCATCAACGATATTGATATCAAAGATGCTGGATTACAGACTCCAGCACGACTCATTTGTAATTCCGCAGCATTTCCTTCCATGATGCACCAGCAAGTGTTCAGTAGTGCATTTTGCAATAATAATAAACTAAAAGCAACATGAGATGTCAGTGCTGTAACTTGGCTGTTAAATCTTTTCTTGGAAGGGCTAAGAGCTTGCCAGAATACTTGGTGAGGGATGTCAGGCTTGCAAATTGACACAAGGAATTAACCAGGTTCTTATGAGACACTACAGACTTTACTTTTAGCTGTTTCTGTTATGATTCATCTCCCACACTCTTTGCAAATGTTTTTACTATAAATATTATTATTGACATCAATATTCATACTGTAGAACACCTATAGTCTCACTTCAGATTCCAGTTTTCATTTGCTCTTCCTCACTCATGCTGTAGACAGTTTCCTCCTGCTTCTGTCCCTTGAAAATACAATGTGGACATAGAGGCATTGCACAATACAAGAAAATAAGATGAATAAGGTAGGAAGAGGCTGCCCAGAGAGGTTTTGGAGTGTCCTTCTCTGAAGCCTTTCAAACCCACCTGGATGCATTCCTGTGCAGACTACCCCAGGTGATCCTGCTTTTGGCAGGGGGGTAGGACTTGATGGTGTCTGGAGGCCCCCTCCAACCTCTAACATTCTGTGAAATTTATTTCTGGTTTCCTTTTGGCTTCAGTGTCCCAGCCAGGGTTACATGAGGAGTTAACAGCAGAATTAGTTATTCCTGTTCCAGTGTCTTAATGATGCAATCATCCTTCCTTGCCAGTTAGCTCTCCTAATAATTACAGTGTACAATGACGCATGTTTTAAGAGTATAGACAAGAACAGAGCTAATATCATGTTAAGTGGTCTCTCAAGTAACTGCATCAGCTCTCTCAAAGTCTGTCCATCTAAAGACGTACTCAGAAGAATGTGACCACTGCAGTTGTGGATGAAGAACATCCAGGAAAAGTCCTAGGATTTATATGCAGCCTAATTCATACAGTTTCCTTGGGGGAACTATGATAAGAAACAGATAAGATCCTCTCAAAACTAAGAAGGGCAGTGCAGCATTTCCCCTTGGAGCACTGATGCATGGTCAATGCGTGTTTCTCCATGGAAAAGAACAGAGCTCGCTGACCTGTCAGCAGGAGCTGATCCCTCATTTCACATCTCTATCTTCAGCTTCATGTGATCAAATTTACCTTTGGCCCTGGCTGCTCGAGAAGAACAGTCTGGCTTTTAGATCATGAGAAGCCATTCCCTAATTTTAAGTTTACATGAGCAGAGATGGCGCTGCAGCGAAAGGTGATGAACTACCTATCAATTGGGGGGAAATTCTGTACTGGTCAGGCATTGGAGCAGGCTGCCTGGGGAGGTGGTGGAGTCCCCATCCCTGGAGGTGGTCAAGAAACCATGGCCACCCAAGTGGCCATGACACTGTGGGACAGGGTTTAATGGCCATGGTGGCACTGGGTCGATGGTTGGATTCAATGATCTTGGAGGTCTTTTGCAACTGAATCAATTCTATGATTCTATGAAAACATCTAAAATAAATTAGAAAAGACAGGAGATGTAAATATCACCATTAGTTGCATTTTGCAAGTGATGAACAGAATACAGGAATGGAACATTTGAAAGGCTTCTAAGCAGTCAGGGCAACAAGTAATCTCCTAATTGGATCCTGGCCTTAATTAGTTGCTTTGGAGATCTACTCAGTCTCAGATCAACACTTCAGCAACGCTCCTTCCAATCCTTTTCAGTTTCCAGGGAAGAGGTCTGCTTTGCTTCATCCTTCATGAAAACAGCTCCATTTTCAAAGCCCAAAGAGGCTATGAAAGCCATAAACTATATGAAGCCTACAATGCCGATAGGAACAGTTGATCAAAGCAATGAAAGGTATGAAGATCATCTTGTGAAAGGCTGAGCTAAGAACATGCCCCTTGTATCAAAGAAAACTCTCTCAGTTTATCTGCCAACTTTTATATCCCATTACTTTGGGCTTTCCAAAGCTCTGCAAACCAAGTCCAGAGTTTCATTATTTATTTGTTTGGGATGCTGTGTGTCACAGTGACACATTGAGAAACTGGCATCTGCAATTTTCACATGTCAGAGTGACTGTAACTTGAACTGACAAAATAAATTGCTGTTCACACACTCCCACTGACTTTGTTATGTCCCCGAAGCCCTGGGCCTATTTTTTCAATTAAGATCCCCCTTTCTTCCATCCCCCTCTTCCTACTGCAAAAGCACAATGAAGGGCTGGCAAGAAGGAACGTGACTTCCACAGCTGGCAGCAGTTGACTGGGAAAGGCAGTGGCACTGCTGCTCCCCAACACAAATAATTCTCCTTAGATTTTCAGGAACAGACACACGTCCTTCCTCTATCACCTGTGCTACCAAACCTTTCAGGACTCGGTGTGCAGAAGGCAATGGGGCTGTATCAGGTTTGGTGTGGGCTTTTGGCTCACAAAAGGAGTGAAGCAGTTCTGCCGGGATGAAGCAGTTCTTAATTAAAGCCAGTGGAAAATTTCCTAATCGGAAGACTAAACTGATCTCCTGATCGCAGGAATGTCGGAGATCCGAGCGAGTTCAGCAAGACAGCATGCTCATCTCCCCAGGAACGGTGATGAAATCTCACATATGGGGACATCTCACTCACTTCAAGGTCCAGCCAGGGAAAATAATCTCAATTAATCTTAAAGACCCAGGAGTCTCCTGAGCTTTGCCTCACTGAGAGCTCAACGTGAAGAGTTCCCATTTCTCCTTAGCCTAATTTCCCAGTAGCGAGCCTGAGCTCTCACCTCACTTCCGACTCCTACCTTCATTCTTTCTTGTCCCGTCACAGTGGGCATGGAAAACATTCCCTTCTCTGCAGCAGCACAAGCCAAGCAAAGCAAGCAGCAACTATTTCAAGCAGCAGAACCAGCAAGACTCACAAAGCAATGCTGCCCAACTTTCTTAGTCCTGTGACAACTACATCTTGCCTGAGCCCCTCACTTGGATTCCATATTGTCATCTTCATTTGGTAAAATGCATCACACACTCCTAGGTGCTACTGAAAGAAAACATACTTTGTTTAACACTCCAGGTTGACCCAAGTTGTTCCCTCATTTTGTAATCTTTTCCATTTATTTGAGCTGAATTTGGAGCAACAAAACCACATGTGGCTTGCGTGACATTTAATTGCAAGAACTTCACACACTCCTAAATTCCTTCCTTTCGTGTGCAGCACAACATATTTAGTCATAGACATGGTGGGGAAGGTCAGTGGGAAAGGAGAGAGAGAAGAGAAAACCATCTTCTAGTGCACTGGCCATTCCAAAAAGAGCCCTGCTCAACCACAAGAGCCAGTCATATGTGTGACCAAGTCTATAGTCCTATGGGCAAAGCTGTGAGGCTGAGCTCATCCACCAACAGTCACTTAGCAGGCAGTCATCAACTCAGGGAGGTATTGGGGTGTCATGTGGTCTAGGAATTTATGAGAAGACAACATAACTGGGTTACAAACAGGGTTATTTGGAAGCTTCCAGGTTTGTGGTGCTGACTATCTCACACAAAATTCTCCTTCTGGGCTATGAGACGACAAAGAATAACACAGTTCTGCCTATCCCAGATGAGCCACCAACAATGCAGTAATGAAAAGAGTGAGGGAAGGAAGGAGCAAGAAAGCCCCAAGTCTCCACAGAAAGGCACACTGAGGGGGTGGAGTATAAAATACAAAACCAATTCAGCGATAAACTACTGCAGTTGTTCAGCTAAGTACCTGAGAACATTTGCATTTCCTAAGAGTAATTCTGAAATGATACAAAACCAAGGCAAAAATGAAAGAACAGATCTCTTGCTCCTTCACAGCTGGACCCACACCTTGGTACAGATCACCTCTTTTGACCTCAGCAGTAACTGCTCTTATTCTTCAGCTCGGCTATCACTACAAGCTTTCTGTGCTGCCAATTCCTGGTTAGCTTCTTAAGGACCAGTCAGGAGCCTTCAAACTTGTTTCCAGTTCATTCCAATATTTAGAATCATAGAATCAATAAGGCTGGGAGAGACCTCAAAGATCATCGAGTCCAACCTGTCACCACAGACCTCATGACTAAACCATGGCACCAAGTGCCACGTCCAGTCCCGTCTTGAACACCTCCAGGGATGGTGACTCCACCACCTCCCTGGGCAGCACATTCCAACCGCTAACATCTCTCTCTGTGAAGACCTTTCTCCTCACCTCCAGCCTAAACTTCCCCTGATGCAGCTTGAAGCATAGGAAGAGGGGAAGGGGAGATTTAAAACGGGAGTAATTTGGGTTTTTTAAAATTATTTTTACATACAAAATCTCACATTTGCACTTTTTTTTAAATTTTTGGGGTCTAAAATAGATGAAAATGTTATGTCCCTTCATCTCGTGCTCCTGAACTGAACTTGCTACTCCCCGAAGAGGGCTGCTTACATGTGGTCCTCAGCCCCATTCCCAGATATTCTCCCAGCCAGGTGTATGCACACATATGGATCGAGCTCTGGTCTGGGTCTGTTCCATGAGAACAAAAGGGAATAGATTCTTTTCAGCCAGCTGAATCTTGCACAGAAAGGATGAGAGATGAGTGTGAAGAGCAATGTATTCTGCTCTCCAAAGTGATTGATCATGAAGTTGGTAACCAGCTACGCTGAGTGTCTGACAGGGAGGAGAGAGTGCATGAGCAGAGACATCTCTGGAATGCCAACGGAGATCAGCACCCCTTAGGAACAGATGCCCACATCTCTTGGTGTCATTTCAAGCCATGGAAATGAAACTTTCTTCTCAAGTGGCCATCAACAGGGCCTTTGAGACTTCTGGTTTCATGCCATGGAAATCAAGGTCAGTAGTTGCTCTGCCTTTAACCTTGAAGTGAATCTACTGAGACCAGAAATTGCCAACTTGACAGCTGATGAGAGTATATTCCTCTGCATCTACACAGCAGGTAGAACAAAAATAGCAATAGCACAAACTTCTTCCCATTGACTTGCTTCTCCTCAACACTCACCTTCAGAATACCTGTGCTTTCTGCTGTGCAAGTAAGGCTGGTCTGTGTCTTCACACCCACTAACAGGGATGCTGGATCAGTGGGAGGTTCTGGTGAACACCGGAGAACCAGAGGAACAGGCATCGGCTGGAGTAACACACACAACCCCCCCCTCCTCCAGACAGGCAACCCAAGGCTCTAGAAAATTCCCTGAGGTCAGTGTATCACTGCTTCCTTACTCACCCCTCCTTGATGCACACAAAAAAATTGTTGCCATATGAAAGCACAAACTGCAGATGCACAGTAAAGAGAAATTTAAACACACTTCCTCCTCAGGAGAACTGTCCAAGGCAGAGTGGTCTGATTCATGCAACTCAACTATGACTAAAGCCACCATTTGTGCTTTGAAAATGTGCTTAGGTGTTGGCAGCCATCTCAGATCTTTGTAGTGTGTCAGCAGCTTATAGATTTGAAGACCAAATTAAATCTTCCAAACTCAATGCCCTTCCTGAGGAAAGCCTTAGGATTTGAACTCAGCACCACACACCAGAAATGTTTTCAAGAAAATACAGATCTGTGAAAACCAAAGGCGATTTCCAGAGGTGCATTTGTATCAGCAGGAGCAGAGAGATGTTCCCTCCAGCCCCTAATTCAAATGAAGCAGCGGCAGCTGAGTGATCGCAGTACTCAGATTTGTCCATGTTGAAGACCTGTCTCCTTTACAGAAAGCACCTGAGCTATGTCAATGCCCTGACAACCACCATACAGCTTATTGGGTTGGGGAGTGAGTGAAAATGGCAACGTTCCTTTGTGCAAACAGAGGGAAGGAAGAAAAAGAAAAGAAAAACAAAATCCAGTTTGGGATTTCATTCTGTAGCAGAATGCATGTCTGAACCTCAGTGCCACCAAGCAAGGCCCTCTAGCAGAAGGTCAGCTTTCCCATTAATGGGGCATTCAATGAAAATTCAGCAAGGCTGAGACAGCCCCAAGGTGCTATCACACAGCTGCAGCACCCGGGACTGATCCCATTTTTACTAGACTACATCTACCAAACATGCTCATGTGGTGTTTCCCAGGATGCAGCACAGTTTGGGTGTCTCCTGTGATGCAGGCTACTTAGCAGCTACACACAGATGGGAGTTAATGAGCAACTTTTCCCTAGGAAACCTTCATGAGGTCTCCTCGGAGCTTTCTCTTTTCCAGACTGAACAGCCCCAACCTCCCTAGGACAGGCTGAGGGAGCTGGGGCTGTACAATCTGGAGAAGAGAAAGCTCCAAGCAGACCTTAGTGTGGGCTTACAGTGTCTGCAGGGGGCTACAAGAAAGCTGGGGAGGGAGGTGTGAGGTAATGATAGGACTAGGGGGAATGGAAAAAAAAAAAGAAATGGGTAGATTCAGATTGGATGTCAGGAAGAAGTTCTTCCCCATGGGGGTGGCAAGAGACTGGCACAGGGAAGTGGTGGAAGCCTCATGCCTGGAGGCTTTTAAGGCCAGGCTGGATGTGGCTGTGAACAACCTGCTGTAGCGTGAGGTGTCCTTGCCCATGGCAGAGAGATTGGAACTGGATGATCCTTGAGGTGCCTTCCAACCCTGACAATTCTATGATTCTATATTGTCCCAAACTTTCTTTGACCAGCTCTGGAATTCAAACCACCATGGATGTAATAAAGGTCTCTGCTCCGGGGGGAGCTGGACTTGCATCTGCTCCTCCGCAGAGATCCTGCTAAATGACATTACTCCTTCCCCCACCCTCCTTCCAAAGCAGAGCCGATTGAAGAGCAAAAAGAGAATTTCAAGGTGAATAAAAGCCCTGTGTTAAGCATGAGGTGAGACACGGGTTGTGGTATCACAGCAGCCTTGGAAATGCCCACGAATCCCCAAAGCTTTGATTTCAGCATTAAATAATGCTGGCCTGAACATTCATCCAGAAATGTGCACTGCACAGAATTTTTTTATGTATAACTTTTCTTTTTCAAAAGGTTCACTTCTCCCTTCAGGTCGGAGACTGGGGGGAAAAAAAAAATGCCAAGAGCATGGGATTCAGTGTTCGGGTCAGTCCACTAATACATCTCTTTCGGCACCCTGCCTGACAGATGAGTTGAGCCAGCACCAGCTGCTCCAGTGGTAAATATGAAACTCTGCAGTAGGCAGTTATGAAATAACCTTGGTCAGAGGAGGTTTCTTGCTAGCCTCATCCTAACCCCTATCATTTAGTAAACTGGCTTATACCCAGGAGTACACAGCACCCAGATAGGTCCTCATTAAATTATCCTAACATCACTGGATGTTCTTATTAGCCTTACGCACTTCTGCCGTGGTCAATCATCCCATAAATCGAAACGCCAGCTGCTTATTTACACGGCAGTGGCAGAAGATTCACAATATTTAATAAATACTCCGTGTTTATATTCCACCAGGCCTCCCAGGCCAAGTCTGACCATGCTTTACAGATAGCAAGAGACAGTGTCTGCTGGAGCAGGAACATAAACTGTCCAGACTGAACTGCTGAGCAGCTTCGTGGCTGCTGAGAAAAACAGGCAGATGAATAGTTTAGGCAAAGTCAGCTGCAAGATCTGTAGCAGAGCAAGGAACTGGAGCAAAGTCTTTCCCATGCTACCTAGATCGACAACAGTTTTGCACACCTTTGCGGCTGGCTCACTATGGTTTTTTGGGCCATGAAGGATACCAGTTTCACAGCTTGGGGACAGCTGGTCTGTGCAAAAGCCTCCCCACTCACTGCAGACAGACAGGGAAAACTAGGCTGAATAGCTGAAGACAGTAGGAATATTTTTCAGGAATGGATCTGATGAAAGCTGGTCACAAAAGGAATCAGACGTGTAATATGTTAAGGGTCTCCTATACACATCATAGAATCATAGAATCAATATGGTTGGAAGAGACCTCAGAGATCATCAAGTCCAACCTGTCACCCAACACCTCACGACTATTAAACCATGGCACCAAGTGCCACATCCAATCCCCTCTTGAACACCTCCAGGGAGGGGGACTCCACCACCTCCCTGGGCAGCACATTCTAGTGGCTAACAACTCTTTCTGTGAAGAGCTTTCTCCTCACCTCCAGCCTAAACTTCCCCTGGCACAGCTTGAGACTGTGTTCTGGTGCTGGGTGCCTGGGAGAAGAGACCAACTCCTGCCTGGCTACAGCCTCCCTTCAGGTAGTTGTAGAGAGCAAGAAGGTCTCCCCTGAGCCTCTTCTTCTCCAGGCTAAACAATCCCAGCTCCCTCAGCCTCTCCTCCTAGGGCTTGTGCTCATTGCCCTTCTCTAGACACGTTCAAGTGTCTCAATGTCCTTCTTAAATTGAGGGGCCCAGAACTGGACACAGGACTCCAGGTGTGGCCTAACCAGTGCTGAGTACAGGGCAGAATGACTTCCCTGCTCCTGCTGGCCACACAATTCTTGATGCAGGCCAGGATACCATTGGCTTTCTTGGCCACCTGGACACACTGCTGGCTCATGCATGTACCTTTGGATCTGTAAATATTTACATGCTGTGACTTTCTCACCCAGGTGAAAATTGCCCAGGCAAAGCCACACAATATTTTTCTCTGCTGTCATGTGCACGGTAAGGTTGATGAAAAGCTCTCACTGCTTTTCCTCCCCAGAAAACAGTTAGGACAAGGGTATTTCTCTTGCCTGGAGAAATACACTATCAGTTGTCTTCCATTTCTCTGCAAAACTCATAACAAACACTTTTAGTGGCTTTTGAGCAAAAGTTGGCTTTTATTATTTAATCTGCCTTTCACTCCTTCCTCAGATATAAAAAAACAACTATGTTCACTTTCTTTCCAAAACAGATAACAGTTTCCTTTGCTGGCCTGGTGCTCCCTCATTCCATTTAGCACTTGTTTCCACTGCTGGGAAGATCCATCTTTCAGCAGAGCTGATTTTCCTGGTTTACATGGAAAGTATATGCAGACAAAAAGGCAATGTGCACTGATAAGAACAGTAAGGACTAGAAAGGAGCCCACAGCAGTTAAATTACAGCAGCATAGTAAGGACTGAACAAGAATCAGGCTCTTATCTTGTATTAGCCCTTATACTCATGCATAAGAAGAACATGCTCCCTGGGACAGGAACTCATCATAAAAGAGACAAGGAAATAAGAGTGAAACACATTCTGATGTAAACTGGTCAGCATGACCAGAGAAAGGAGTCTGGTGTAATTGTTTGGGTGCAAAATAGGCTTCCAAAGGATTCACTCAGATATCCTAAATGCCTTGCTATTTCATCTGGACTCAGTGGTTGGATTAAGTGATCTCAGAGGTCTTTTCCAACCAAAACGATTCTATGATTCTATGGACAGAGAAGCAAAGACCTCATCTGAGTCTTTTGACCCTGAATGGGAAAGGCTGAGCCCTGAATCACTGTAAAACCTGGAAAGTACAGGGAGGTTCCACTGCATGCTCGATTCACCATCCCCTTTCTAAGTCAACATATAATAGCCTTTAAGACTTTCTTTTGCTTCAAACCTTTGTTTAAGGGTTTAGCTTCGCTGGCTGCAGCCTGCTATCCTCTCATTGAGCCTAAATCTGAGCCTGCAGAGAAAGCAAGGGAAATGTGTCCGGGGAGGCAAAAGGAGAAAACAAATTTTCTTAGGGATCTGAGCACACAAACTGAAACAAAAGAGCCTGTGCGATGACACCATCTCCTTTCTCACAGCTCTAAACACTACATCACACCCCAAAGGCAGGAGCAGAGCAAAGCAGCAGCTCTGAACAGCTCAAACATATTTGCAGATGCTGAATCAGTTGAAACTCTTTGTGATCACAATATAACAAACATTGTGCTCACTGCTATTCGAACTGGAGGCCTGCGAGTTGAAAGGAAAAGTCATCCCTGCATCTTCAAGACACAGAAAGAATTTCAGCGTGGCTGTACATTTCCCCACCACCCCCCCACCAAGTCTCCCACCCCGCTCCTATCTCCCTGCACAACAAATGCTTTTCCCTTTAATCTGCAATGCCACCTTGTGGCTATAAACAATGAACACATTTGAAAGACACCAAGATTGAAAACAAAACCGTAGGTCACTTTGACCAGAGATGGAAGTACCACATATGCAGGAGAAGCACTTGCTGCAGGAGGACAAAAGTCATCTGTGGATGCCTGCATTTTCTCGAAGCTAGTGTTTGATCTGGCTGGGTTTCACAGTGGCATGTGGGCAAGATTACATAGGTGCAGTGAAGGCTAAATCTCACTGCAGCTTCTCCCTGCATACTGTCAGAAGGCAGGTGGATGGACAGTCTCCTTGAGAGAGGGATGAAGGTTTTCAGCTGATCCCATGTCTCTCACTTTCTGTAATCCTTTCACACCAGACCTTCAGAGAAGCAGCAGCAGCTGAAGCAAGCAGCTAGACTGCGCAGCCGAGACACAAACCATGTTCCCGACCCATAGCACTGAAGCGTGCAGCCATCATCTGAACACCTGGGGCACATGCAGGTATCACTTTCCAGCTTGCCCATTAGTCTCTTCTTCCAACAGTGGGGCTCCTTCCCACCAAGGACCTACAACCCCTTTCAAGAACAATCATAATGTCTTAGGCAAAATGAGCTATGACCCAGACAGAACCATCTGCCTGACCAAGACTGGTGCTGAGAGAGGCTATTCCATCCATAAGAGAAGCAACTGCAGCCATAGCTTTTAGCTGTGTGCTACAAAAGCCCCAGCTCCAGATTTTCCCATCCCTCCTAGGTGTAAGCCGTGCCAACAGCCCAGTTGGACTCTTCCTTCCTCCCCTGCCTCTCAAGACAGACTCATTCTTTAGGAAGATGAGACTTTTCCAATAATAGCTCCTTCAGTCCAAGACTGAGTGAAACATCCACAATCTTTACCTCCTGGTGTTATGCTGGGAGATGCATTGGGGTCCCTCTGGACTGGAAGGCCTGGCTGAATTCAAATTGGACACCGTTAACCTGTTGCAGGATCCAGTACCTAAACACTTAGTACAACTCAGCAGTTTTCATCTGAAGGCCTCAAAGATGTATTTTGAAATAATTTAGCATGTCTCAAAGTCGCCTTTGGAGCAGACAAGTATTCTTCCCATCTCACAGCTGGCAAGCCAAGGCACACAAATACTAAACCCTTCTGGGTAGGGAGTAGCTGCCCTGCTATGCACAAAAATTATTGTATTTTTAAGCTTTAAAATATGATTCTCTCAGGCAAATTAGGAGCAGCTGTCCCTCCCTGGGACAAGTTGGCTTCTCACAAATATTTGGCATTTATTGTCCTTTGGCCACTGGGTCTGGTTTGCAATTAGGCCTGATTTTAAGACTGAATAACCAGGCTATTGCTCTGGGTTGCTGGGGCATGGGAGGTAGCACAAAGATAAATGCAGCAACAGTGCAAGTCAGGGCACTGCAGAAGCTAGATGGAGGAGCTCCCACCTCCATGTCACTCTAGATTCTTAATCCAACGGTGGTTTCATTCCCTACTCTTTGCATCCCGTGGAGCTGTTTTCTTGTGGGAAGAAGCTAGCACAGACCACTTATATTAACAACTATACATCTACCAAGGAGCCTTTCTTCACCTTCTCTCAGCAAGCCAAACACAAATCACCTAGAGATGGGGTTCCTGCACCCTGGGGGCCATTGAGCATGTCACGTATTGGACAGAGTGTGAAGTAATCTCCATTCACGGTCCTGCTGTAAACTCCAAGAAGCCAGCATACTTCTTTTAAGTGACAGCACTAAGCACTGGTCTAGATTTATCCCACCCTACATTATACACTTACTGAAGTCTTTAAGTAAAAAGACTAGGAGGGAAAGCTTAGGGTAAGCCTTCTAGATTCCCACCATAATCAGTAAAGATACAACAGCCCTCCTGAAAGTAATTAAGATCTTAGATGGACTAAAGACAACATTTCTGTAGCTTATGATGTCACTGAGACGCTGCCAAAGGCCTGACTGAAGTCTGAATACACAAATCTGCTGCTGCTCCTCCGTCCCCAGGACCGGTTGCCACGCTGCACAAGGGCCTTAGATGGCTTTCATGAGATTTCTGGCATGCTATTTTTATCCTCTTATCTTACAGGTATCTAAAAAAGGTGGTTGGATTACTTGTTCATGCACTTTTCCAGAAATCAATGTTAAGTTGCCGGATCCCTAACTCCCTGACTCTTCCTCTTTCTTCTTTTTTTTTAGGAACATTCACTGTGCTACTCTTTTTGCAGGCTTCTGAGTTTCTCCTTTGCAAGTTCACCCCACTTGTAGAACTGAAATATCATCTTTTAAGTACTCTAAAATTAAATTCCTAAGTCCAACCCATTTGAAAACACCAAAATTATCCAGGTTGGCTCCAACCCATTTTCATACACCTAGGTTGAGACCTCGCTGCTTTGTAACTAGCCCTAATTACAGACATCATCTAATTAGTGTTGAACTTCCTATGAAGAAAAGACATTAAACAATTATCTGCGCTGCTGATATGTTGATAGCTTGCTTTCACTATTGTACAGCAGAACAGCCTCTTGTAACAATGATACAAATGGTATCTAGTTACTGCCAATGGCTCTCAAACATTCTGTCTTTATTTAGTTCTTTGGCCTTTCTGATTTTGCCTGTGCTCCTGCTACACTTCTGTTCTCATTCTTGGAGCCTGACCTAGTTTCCTCCTATTGCATGTTTCTTTCTTGCATTTGAGGTCAACGATGAGCTCATGATTAAACCAATTTAGTCCTCTACTATACTTTCTGAATGGGATAGCTTGAACTTGTGGCCTTAAGACTCCCTAAGGGTCTGCCAGCTTTCCTTAAGCCACTTTTCCCTTAGCTCAGCCTCCCAGGAGATCTTTTCTCCCAACTCTTAAGGTCTGTTCCAGTTACCTTGCCTTCCTGAAAGTTATTTTTCAAGTTTTGCTGTGATTTTTCACTCTGTGAGATACACCCATTTGGCCTCTACAACCTCTGTAAAAGGCACATAATCAATCAATAAACACATTCATTCACATACAACACATGCTCAATAAAATGCAGCAAATAGGAGGAACAGGAAGAAAACAACAGTGGTAAGCAGCAGTAAGAGCAGACTCTGTGAAGCCCAAGCATTTCAGCTTACCTACATATTGTCCTGTGCAAACATGATATTGCCAAAGCCATTTGGTAGGCGGTAGGGATTAAGCAGAGAGCTCCAAACTGACAACGTGAAGTGGTTTAGCCAGGGAAGGAATCACTCACACCTCGAACTCAGGCAGGGCTATTTTGAAGACTGGTGGTTGAAGCACACTGTAACAGCAGGGGGTGTGGGGACGGGGGTGGGGGGGAAGGCTTAAGTAATTGATCTCATTAATCAATTTACCAATGCAATTCTTACTGAGCATCTTACTGACCGGAGATGCAGCAGGTCTGAACAACGCACGCAGTGCTTGTGTGCTCACCTTTAGGACATAATGGAAACAGAGATCTCCATCCCCAGCGATGAAAAAAAGCCAGGAGCATGAATAAATCTGTGTGATATTCTCACACCAAGAAGAGAAAATAAAGCACAGCCTTTCTCAAATTATTCTGCATCAACTGAAAACAGAAACATGAGGATTCCCACTGCCGCTCTAGTTTGAAGCCATGCTACACTTGCCCCGCTTGAATGCAAATCATCTCACACTAGCTGTAACCTAATCAGCAGTCACACCTGAACTGGAACCTGCAATAAGGCTGAAAGGGAAAAGGAGAACCTGGGTAAATTCTAGCTAACAAGTCAGAAACTTCTGTGGTCCCCAATTGCTCCTTCTCTGCCCCACTGGTTTGTTTTCTCTGCAGTCACACAGGCTTTTGCTTCTGGTGCTGAAGCAATCTCTTCAAGACAGCAACAAGTCATTTATTCAAGAATTAAAAAGCAGCAAGATACTATCTGAGCTTTCTCATCTATCTTGAATTTGTGTCCTAGTCAAGAGTTAAGTTCCTGTTTTCCAGGACTCTGAAGCAGAAGATGGAAACAATCCTTTCTTCCTCAACCTCCTACTCCTTGCTCCCACCCTCAGGCTGGATGTGGCTCTGAGCAACCTGATCTAGTGTTATATGTCCCTGCCCATGGCAGGGGTTGGAACTAGATGATCCATGAGGTCCCTTCCAACCCTAACAATTCTATGATCCTATGATTCTATTATAGTCCTGCTTTCCAAAGGAGCCCCCTCACACCTTACTCCTGACCACCCTCACCTCCTGACAGATTACTCACATTCTCTTTTCCTTAGGGACAGGGGCAGCCAGTTCTCAGCCCCAGGTTTGGTGGAACCCTGAATGAGGATCCAGCTTTACAATTCAAGCTGCCTGTGTCACCACCAAACTGGAAGCTTTCCCATCTCCTTACAATATATTGCAATGGCTTAATAGTTCAGGGGGAAAATATCACAGAAGCAGCAAGAGCAACTGCTTTTTCTCACTTACTCTGTGATTAAGTGTAGGTGCCAAATCTTGGACAAACAAATGAGTTCTCTGGATCAGAAGAAATGGAGAGCCACTCAAGTTGGCTGAATTACAGATGTCAATGGAGCATCGAAAAAGTTCATCTGGGGATATACACAAAAGTTTTTGGACTTTGCAGTCTCTGAATGTCCTCTGGCCTTCCCAAAGAGGTCAAGATGAGACCAACAAATAAATGTCACTCCAGCAAATGAGCAGATTTATTTTTTCCCGATGTGTTGGGCTTTTTTTTTAAGAGCTGGATCACACTTGCAAACTCCCTCATGCCAAGTAACTCATATTTATGCAAGGTTTGATTGGTCTCAGGCTCCCAGAGACACCTGAAGGGGATGCTGAGATAAGCCAGCCTTGGCCTCCCCCTGCATCCCTGACAGCAGAAGGAGGAGCAAAATGAAGCATTAATTTTGAAACCTTCAGGAGAAGGAAGCAGAATAGATTCACTTGTCAGTAATGTCCGCACTGATTAATACAAATGCTCATGGTAGCCAATATCACTGCACGCTGTGTGGATTTATTTACATAATTATTGGAGAACTCACCCTCCCCTCCTTGACTTTGATGCTTGGTACATATTTATTTACACAACACTGCACTGCCAAACAAGCCAAATGTTTTCCAGAAAGACATCAGAAGAATTACAATTGTTTGAGCAGTGGTTATTTCAGGATGATAAAAGACAAACTCAACTCAAATCCATTTAGCAACTGAAGCGCTTTCCTCAGGTCACAAACAATGCTGCTGCTGCTGCTGCTGCTGTCCTTGCATGGTCACTGACCTTGAGTGGCTCTGAAGTCACCAATGCAGTTTAGGAAAACTGCTGCCACAGGTATAACTTGGGCAGAAGATAACTGCTGCGTGCAGCAATGTGGGAGCAAGTCAGAGGCAAAGCCCTGAAGCCTGCAGGTGCTACAGAGAGGGCAGAAATCTTGTGAGCTGTTCCCTCTTCCTATAGGCTATAAAGAGATGAAAGTCAAGGGGCACTCATGAAGCTGTATCATTACTACCTGCAGATCTTCTGGACCCCACCAGGTATACCAAAGCCATCAGTTTCCAGATAGCTACAAAGTGGGCTCCCATTGCACCAACAGACTTCACTGCTTGTTTTGGGCTTTCAATATCCCTGCCCCACACCCCCCTTCCCCCAAGACAGTCAAACCACAAGGATCACTTGCTAATAAGGTGACATGCTGTATATTGCCCTTCATCCATGCTCTGACACTAACTGACACTGCTTCCCAGCACAGGTCTTGATACAATAGTACAATAATACAATAAACCTGGTTGGAAGAGACCTTCAAGATCATCGCATCCAACCCATCAACCAATCCAACCCACCCAAACAACTAGACGATGGCACCAAACACCCCATCAAGTCTCCTCCTGAACACCTCCAGTGATGGTGACTCCACCATCTCCCTGGGCAGCACATTCCAATGGGCAATCACTCTCTCTGTACAGAACTTCTTCCTAACATTCAGTCTAAACCTCCCCTGGCACAGCTTGAGACTGTGTCCTCTTGTTCTGGTGCTGCTTGCCTGGGAGAAGAGACCAACCTCCACCTGTCCACAACCTCCCTTCGGGTAGCTGTAGAGAGCAAGAAGGTCACCCCTGAGCCTCCTCTTCTCCAGGCTAAGCAACCCCAGCTCCCTCAGCCTCTCCTCACAGGGCTGTGTTCCAAACCCCTCACCAACTTCGTTGCCCTTCTCTGGACACCTTCCAGCAAGTCAACATCCTTCCTAAACTGAGGGCCCCAGAACTGGACACAAAACTCAAGGTGTGGCCTAACCAGTGCAGTGTACAGGGGCAGAATGACCTCCTTGCTCCTGCTGGCCACACTGTTCCTGATGCAGGCCAGGATGCCATTGGCCCTCTTGGCTGCCTGGGCACACTGCAGGCTCATGTTCAGCCTACCATCAACCAGTACCCGCAGGTCCCTCTCTACCTGGCCACTCTCCGGCCACTCTGACCCCTGATGGGGTGGTAGAAAACCACTCACTCTGACAGGTCATGGTAGCACCTCCACATCACATCAAGCCTAAGCCCATCCTTACCCAGTGTAAATGGAAGTGGTGCAGCTCACAGGGCTGAGCTCCGACCAGCGTCGTGGCACAGTGAGAGGTGCACCCAGCCAACCTTCACTTGGTATTTCATTATTTTTATAACATTTCTCATTAGTTTGCTGAACTAATGAAAAAAAAAATACTCTCACAAGTTAAGTCAAATATGGGGAAAATGTTAACTAAACTTTCCACTAGTTCCAAAGGTATCAGTTGGAGTTTTTGGCAGGGCAGGCTCTGGTTTTACATTCATCTGGACACAACATGTTTTTTTTTCCCCGATCCTAATTGATCACTAGAGTTACTCAGCACACAAACAATGCCTGTTGTTTTGGAGCTGATTTCCCAACCTATTATGTGTATTCCTGTTTACAAATGGTGGCTGCAGCAAGCAGAAAATCTGCAGGGCACTTGACTGCACCCACTTAACTCTTACGCCTGCCTACGTGTAGGCAACCCCAAAGTCATCTTCCACCTGACTGGAGCAGAAGCAGGCTCCAAAACTAGAATATCCAAAATTGCTGTTCCCCAAATAACACTGGATTTATGTTGAAGGTAAATAGGGGGAAGAAGCTAAGAAGAGTAGGGAAGGTAACATTGCAATGCTTTTAACAATAGTAACAATTATCATAGAATCATAGAATTGGTTAGGTTGGAAGAGACCTATAAGAAGATCAAGTCCAACTGGTAACTCATCACTGCCAGGTCACCATGTCTCTCAACACAACATCTCCATGGCTTGTCAATCCCTCCAGGAATAGGGACTCTACCACTGCCCTGGGCAGGGGGAAGAAACTGCTCCCAAAGTCCAAACTTTCCACTGGTGAAACTTGAGGCCATTTCCTCTTCTCCTTTCCCTCGTTACTAAGGAGAAGAAACTGACCCCTACCTGGCTCAAACTTCCTTTCAGGGAGTTGTAGAGAGCCAGAAAGTCTCCCCTTAGCCTTCTCTTCCCCAGATTAAACAACCCCCAGGTCCGTCAGCTGCTCCTCACCAGCCCTGTTCTCCAGACCCTTCACCAGCTTTGCTGCTCTTCTCTGGACATGCTCCAGCACCTCAATGTTCTCTTTGGAGTGAGGGGCCCAAAGCTGAATCCAGTATTTGAATTATGGCCTCAACAGCAACAACTACAGGGGGATGACTCCTGCCCTGGTCCTGCTGGCTACATTATTGTTGATGCTGATGGCCTTCTTGTCCATCTGGGCACATGCTGGCTTATGTTCAGCCAGCTGTAGACCAACACCTCTAGATCCTTCCCAGCCACTTTTCCCCAGGGCTGGACCACTGTGTGGGGTTGTTGTGACCCAAGTGTAGGATCTGACACTTGACCTGGTTGAATTTATTGGCACAATAGCATAAGAGGGTGGCACATCCTTTAAATGTGCAGCTCAGTTTCTGGTCTGGAGTGTACACAGGACTCATGATGCACTCCCCTGGGGAAAAGGCAGCCCCCAAGAAATTCAGCTTACTGCTGGAGACAGCAAGAAGCAGGGAGCACAGCTGTAGCTATTTGCATGGGCTTGAGGTTTGGGTTTGCAGAGAATCATGGGACTAGAGTTCTATCTTCAGCTCAAATGTGAACAGAAGTGCTCAAAAGCTGAGTGTGAAAAATCAGCCAGAATCATGAAGTTTTGCCTGGCTCAGGAGAGGGATCAAATTCATGTAAAATTAGAGTTCAAATTGGTTTCCACCCAAGATCATAAATCCACCTAGGTTTGCCAATAGGATTCTGCTTGTCAGCAAATCCTTTCTTTTGGCAATGCTGGATAATTTCAAGAGCTTTAGAGTAAAACTCAGAGGGTTTGCCTGAGCCATTGGTCTTTGTGGGAAGAGAAGGAGGAGAAGGCCAAGGATACCCCTGAGAGCAATGTACACCCCAAAAGCCTACCCACACTGGGAGTACTATGGCAGGAGAAGATCTCTGGGGCATTTTTCCCTCCTGATAGGCATAAGCTGTGGAACATGTACTCCTGCAAGACAGGACACAGTCTGGGGACCACTGTAGCCCTCTGACATCTATACTGGCAATTCTCCTATCTCCACTTCATCACTGGCATCTCACCTTAGTAAGTTACACAGGTTAATCAGCACCTGACTCCCAGTGGAACTAGGAAACCACATTTCTTAACCTCTCTGAGGTCCCATGGGTACCAGTACCACCTCCTAAACCTCACCACGTGATTTTCATCCTCACTCGGAAAAAATGCATCCTCTGCCACCATGCCAGTACAGGTCTGATGCATTTAGCCAGCGACACAATCCAGTCCCTTGGCAAGGGAAACATGAGCTGGGCTAGCAGGAGGCAAGGGTGTTTGGAAATGAAGGGATGATTAAACAAAATCACTTCTCAGAGCTGCAGGGAGCCTGCAGCGGACAGCAGCTCAGGGAAGCAGCATTCACAGTAGTATTCCTTCCTGATAAGTGGAAAGGGCCCTCTCATATTTCCACTTCTTTCTGCAGTTTAATAGATGGGGGCTGAGGCTGTGACCATGACCTCAGCTGTCTTACAATGTTTCCCCCTGCCCCAGGGAAGCCCCACGCTTATCGTTTAAGCAAGGATTAAGTCTGCACGCAGCTCTGTGCATTGAGAAAAATCCCAGCACACAGTTCTCCTCTTCCACCCAATGCAAAATGAGGATTGATTTTGCTCCAAGCAAGGAGGAGCATTTGGATTATAATGAAGTTGGAAAGGGTGGAGTGGGAGTACAAAGAGATGAGTCCAAGCTCAGCATGACAAATGGTACACAGGACCACTTGGTTTTATTATACACTATCAAATATCCCTAACTTAAACAGCAGAGCTAGTAAGCATGCCAATGTATATATTTGCATTGCCTGAAATGTGCACAACCCTGTACAAAAATTAGAGTGCAACTGTTATGATCAAGCCATTAGAGAAAACAAAATCAATCCAAAGCAGAGACTTAGGTTTGCTAACAAGCTCCCTGCTTTGCTGGCTCCTCTATCCTCAGAAACTTTTCAACAGACCTCAGAATGAAGGAACTTCCACAGGAAGCCTTAAGGACTAATTGCAATGGTACTTCACCTAGCTAAAATGCAAATAAAATTGCAGCCATAAGAAATAGAACATCGAGGGTAAGAGGGAAGATAATTTCCTTTGTATTAATGTAAAGGTTGACTAGAGTTCTGCAGTACAGGATGTTAGGGACTGGAAGGCACCTCCAGAGATCATTGAGTCCAAACCCCTGCCAGAGCAGTACCACAGAATCTAGTACAGGTCACACAGGAACACATCCAGCTGGGTTTTGAAAGTCTCTAGAGAAGGAGACTCCACAACCCCCTGGGTACCCTGTTCCAGTGCTCTGCGACCCTCATAGTGAAGGTCTTCCTCATGTTGAGGTGAAACCTTCTGTGCTGTAGTTTATACCCATTACCCCTTGACCTATCCCAGGGTGCAAGTGAGCAGAGCCTGTCCCCTCCATCTTAACACCCAGCCCTCAGATATTTACAAACGTTTATTAAATCCCTTAGGGCAGTGGGCACATCATAGCTGCTCCTCTCAGGAACCTGGAGGGATTTCTCTCTTGCTGTTAGTTCTGGGAAGAAAAGGCTTGCAGGATTTTGAAGATTCTCACCCCCATGCCCAAACCAGACACACATAAACCAAGTTGAAACTGCAGAAAGTTTGTACAGAGCAAAAGCTAATGAGGAAAGAGAGGGAAGGGGTGTGGGGGTGTGGGGGAAGAAGGTCTGGGTAAAGCAGAATGCAGTCCTTTTAAACTTTAAAGATAGCCTGCTCTGCTTTAGATCACTTTTACTTGATGTTTCTTTCTCTAAATTTAGCTTAATTTCAGCTATTATATAATTTAGACTTCTTTGTTGTTGGATAAAAGAGTGTCTATGAAAAAACAGAGCCTTTCTCATGAGAAATTTGGAATAATCCAGATTATTCCTGCCCATGAAGATATTAATATTTTTACTGACTTTTTTCCAAACCAGTTCTGCCTCTTTAGCAGAGGGAGAGCTCTTCATAAGTTTCAGATGCTCACTTTTGCAGCCTACATGACCTTTCAGTTCCCACAGATTTTTATTTGCATCCAGCTATTCAAACAGTATAACCTAGCAGTCTATCAAGATAACACTCTGAAAGGGATTTCAGGGGTCTTCATGTTTTGCAGGCTCACCTGCAGCACTGGAGATCTGGACTAGACAGCCAGGGAAGATCAAGACAGCCAGGGAAGATCAAGACAGCCAGCAGTTGCCTTGACAAAGCTGATTCTCCTGTCTCTGTGTGGTGAGGATGACAACCAGCCTTGCTGTAGGATGTTGCCAGGCTGTCTGTCTCCTGACTCAAGGATGTCTCAGCCTCCACAGAACAGAACATGCTCTGTGCTCCAGAGAAGAGCACACCGCAGTAGCACAGGGGATGGGAATGTGCAGGGGCAGTCAGGGAAGAATGAGCAATTTTCAATGCAATTGTCTTTTTTGGCCAGCAAAGAAAAGTTCTTCTGGACTCAGAAGATGGTTTAAATAAAAAACTAAGTGCTTGACAAAGAGACCTTGGGAGACTGAGATATGCTCCTGTCTGATTACAACTTGAACAGTATGACTGAAGACATCCTGGACAGATTCTTGGCAAAATGAAATGGGCATTCACTAATATCCATCTCCTGGGGATCCACTTCTCCTCTACTATCATGTCAGCTGGGATATAAATAAGTCTAATGTAAAGAATAAATTTGCATGGCATTCTTATCTGGAAGGGCCCCAGTGGAGCACATGTAGCACTTTGCCTGCCATCGAAATGCAGTCGCCACAAAGGTCAAGCACAGCAGCTCCTCAGGTACTGCAAAATAGATCAAGTTTATCAAACCCATTGGAAATTCCACAAAGGAGGCATGATACCATTAAAGTTTGTACCTTCTGGAATGTAGCAAGTACACTGGGACTGTCTTCATCATTTGTAAAGATCTTTTAGCAAGCCAGAGATAGGACTTTGATTTTACAGATTTTCAAGGTAACTTCTATATAATCAGAGCAGGTTGCCCAGAGATCTGGAAGATGCCCTATCCCTGGAACCATTCCAGGTCAGGTTGTCTGGGGCTCTGAGCTACCTCCTTTAATTGCAGATGTCCCTGCTGACTGCAGGGGGGTTGGAATAGATGACCTTTAAAGATCCTTTCCAAACAAAAGCATTCTTTGATCTCTCCTGAGATCACAATGTATGCACAGTACCATGTGCATACAGCATCAAGCCATGAAGGAACACTGTCTTGCTACTCAGAAACTTCTCCTCCCATCATCCAGTCTATAGTTCATTCTGCAAACATCCTCTATCCAAGTTCTCCACTGGCTGTGGTTCAGGCTCATGTGCAAGCTAGGCAAAACAACACACATTTCCTCCTGGCTATAGACATATGCCAGCAGATGTTTGAGCTGAGATTTTCAAGATGCACAAGGTCATTTGGGTATGTAATCCCTCATGTAAAAGTCTCTTGCTTCCTAAAGCAAGCCTTTGAGCTATGGGATCACATACTGTCCAAAAAAAAGAGGCAACCAGTGCATTTTAAGGACAAGGTGTTTTGATCTGAAACAGTAAATCGTATTTTTATAGCTGTGAATCACTAAAACTGTTATTGAGCAGTTCCTGAAATGAAACAGAGGACTGACCCCTGCAATGTCTCCAACTAACACGAATTCAGACCAAGGTCAACTAAGAATCCCTTGCACCCTTTGCATTCTCACAGCTCATTAGGAAATGCTACCGGAAGAACCTTACAGTGAGTCAGTGAATGGTGCAGGAATTTGGGGGGGGAGGGAGGGGAGGGGAAGGAATATTTGGTAGTTTCATCTGACCATGAGCCTCAGTAAGTGCAGTTCCTAGGAAAGGACATTTGCTGCCCAGTGCTGACACATACCATCTAGTCCCACTTAACAGTAATATGTCCATTGCTTTCCTTAGGCAAACACCCAGAGCCTCAATCCTGTTTTGTTAGGTATTGCAAACACAGACACCTGGATGTCTGTGATGCTCTAGCAATTCAGAGATGCATCAAGAAGTGCTGCAGGGCTCCCAGCACCCTCAGCAGCACTTTCTAGCACACAGCTTTGTTCCACAGGTTAATTTCCTTTAACTTCATAGCTCATTCCCAAAACTTACTTAACTAGCTGTTGACCCTCTTATTAAACTATAATATGAAGATCATATGGCAAGAAAGGACATTGAGAAGCTGGAGAGTGTCCAGAAAGGACAGTGAAGCTGGTGAAGGGTCTGGAGAACAGGGCTGGTGAGGAGCAGCTGAGGGAACTGGGGGTGTTTAGCCCGGAGAAGAGGAGGCTGAGGGGAGACCTCATTGCTCTCTGCAACTCCTTAAAAGGAGGATGGTGTGAGGTGGGGCTTGGTCTCTTCTCCCTAGTATCAGGTGATAGAACAAGAAGAAATGGCCTCAAGTTGCACCAGGAGAGGCTTAGTTTGGACACTGTAAAAAAATTCTTCAGTGAAAGGTTGTTCAGGGATTGGAACAGGCTGCTGAGGCAGGTGGTGGAGTCACCATCCCTGGAGGTGTTCACGAATTGTGTGGACGTGGCACTTGGGGACATGGTTTAATGGCCTTGGTGGAGCTGAGCTGATGGTTGGAATTGATGATCCCAAGGATCTCCTCCAGCTGAAACGATTCTGTTTGCAATAACAACGAACAGGAGAAGCAGAAAGAAACGATCTGTAGAGACACTGATGTGCCAAGGAAAGAAGACTTTAGGCTTCTATTTCTGCAGAGAGAAAAATGTTCAGTGTCTGCAAAACCAGTTTGAATTGTGTTTTCATAAATGTAAACAGCACTTGACATGTTTGACTCATTTTCTGGCACTTCTTTAGTGTGTTGTGTTTTCTTCTTCTTCACAGATTTAAAGACAAGAACCAAATTAGCCATCAAGCCATCCATTCTGAAGAGCTATCATTTATCTCACACACCAAATCTTGTCCACAAAGAATTTCTTGAGAGCTGGGTTAGAGCAAGGGGAAAGAAAACAAACCAAAAACAAAAGGTCTGGATATAATCTCAGTGCAGAAATCATTTAGATAACTGTTGTGGAAGTAGCTTGAAATGTTGACCCTTTTACAAATATCTTTAAGTCCAGTGCTACAGGGACTTTACTCCAAAATATATACTTCTGTGAGACAGTGCAAATATGGTTTCCTAAATTGTATTTTCCCACCAATCTGAATCCTGCTGGTGACAGATCTAACTCAAAAGAAGGGGCACTGATAGCCCGACTCTTTTGATCAGCCTAGCCCTTATTATAGCCTTTTTAGCTATAAAGTATTTATAGAGTGAAGTTTTAATAAATGTTTAATTGATGCTTAAAATTAAGCTAAACCATCCATCCCCCAACTCTGCTTCTATTAATATTCATACCAGAGCTCTGTGATGAATGCATACAGGGGTTTTATGACCTTTAATTCCAATTCTGAATCACTGTTTGATTTGGCCATTGTTGCCATGCTTTTTTTTTTCCCCTGTGTTGGCTACTCACAGATTGTTTTATGGTTTTGAAGGCATTTGAGAAACACTGGTTCTCTGTGCAGAGCAACTCAACTTAATTAGCCCTCTTTCAAGAATGTAGGCTGCTTAGATTTTTGCAGTGTCTGAAAGGCAACAAGGGACAATGATTGTTATTGCATAATGTTTCTTTTGCCCAAGTGCTAGAAATCAATCAGATCAGGATTTTCACGATGCTAAGTGCTGTATAAATGCATAATAAATTGCAGTCTACATGGCAGAGAACACATCTTCTGTAAAGAAGACACATACATAAAGTCTTCTGAGACAGCTCTGCCTTGGGCTGGGCTTGGCAGAGGCAAAAGATCAGTAAAAGGTTTGACTCCAAGCAGAAATGGCACACCACTGGAATACACACTGCTTCATAAACAGGCCAGTTTCTTCAACTGGATACCTTTGATACTCACAACAGGACAGGCTATGGAACATAAGAAAGAATAACCTAGGAATCACAACTCCATACTCTGGTTGTGCTACTTACAACTGAAAAACGTAGAATGGGTTGGGTTGGAAGGGACCTCTAAAAGTGCCCCTACAGCGAGATCAGGTTGCCCAGGCCTGTTGAGCCTGACCTTGTGTATGACCAAGGATGAGGCGTCAACTGCTTCCCTGGACGACCTGTTCCAGTGTCCCACTACCCTCATGGTAATGAACTTCCTCCTAATGTCCAACCTAAACCTACTCTTCTGGCCACAAGTGCTATTAGCCCTAGAGAACGAGCCTTTAATTCAATGCTGTACGTCTCTCACTGGTGCTAACCATGGTGCAGCTACATGCCACCATCCACAAACTTCTGTGGTTTCCCTGCTCAGCTGGCTTCTAAAAACCTCTGAAGGGGGATCCCTCCCCTCCACACACACCCCCCACACCCTCCCCCCCCAGACAGTTGCACAGATGAGAGCAATCTCCTGATAAGCCTGGTGACCCATGGCAGAGTGGGGCACTAACAGTGGTGGTGCTGCAGTCCTCCCCACTGGCTCACACATGCTGCAGAGTAAGGCCAAGAAAAAAGAAACTCCTAATGACCTCACAAAAGGTAGAAGTTGACGGCAATGATGTAGAAGCTAAGGATTAATAGACTAGGTTGCTCCCCACCAGCATGGTCCCACTCAACCCTTACACGAGGCACAAAGCCTTTGCCACTCCTGGGGATTGAACACCAGACCTGCCAAGACCTAGAAGCACACCCTAAACACATCACAATGGAAAAGCAGGGCTGGTTTTGCTAGTATGGACACTTAACCATGAGGATAACTGACCAAAGGCTGTGCTGGATTCTCAACTCCTAGCAATCTATTAATCAGAACAGGATTCCTGATATCCTAAAAACATTGTTCCTGAGCAGCAAGGACTCCCTTTGTGGAGCTACTACAGTCTGTGCTACAGAAGACCCATGAAACAATTGTATATTTATGTGTGTATACATACACAGACATTTGCATGCCTGTGGAACCCAGGGGTTGGGGAGGATGACCTTCAGGGCTTCCTTCCAAGCCCTACCATTCTGTGATTCTGAAACTGACTTTTGGTTCTTTTGATCTTTGCTGCTTTATACCACATTACAATCTGCTAGCTATCTGAGGAAAGAAGCAAGCAACCCTTTCCAAACAGAATGCTTTTGCAATGCAGATGTCAATATCTATATGGAAAATAAGTTAGTGAAACACAAAGCAGTGCACTTGCAGGAACAGCGTAGGAGGAACTGTGAGAAACTATGTCACCACATTGCTCTTTGGTTTTGGGCAGATCCAAGTTCTCCTCCCAATTCTTGTTTCAATTCTAAGCATTTTAAGACTCTCACATTAGATGGAAACAATACTCAGCATACTGAAGGCCAGATTCCCATCTGGGATTTCGTGATACTGTAATAATCATCTTAATACCGAGCGATGTTATAACACAGAAATTCAGCACTATGGATCTTTCCCCTTCCCTGGAGGTACCCAGGCTTGCAGATAAGAGGAATGTGGGAATTCAACTCCTCAAACTTCACATGTCTCATTAAAGTAGTAATTTATAGTCTCTCATTAGAGAAAGTGATTTTGGTTTACATTGTTGTGCATGAGAAAAAGCCAACTGTGAGCAAGGGAATTAGCGAAGGTTATGCTTGCTCCTTCATCCCCCAACTCCAAGTGGGATTAAATTGCCTTGATACAGATTCAAATTTAATTTCAGGACAATGCATCACATTTCTCTGTGCAGTATCAATCTGAAGAAAATAAATTCTAATAAGCAAAAAGGATATAAAAATGTGATATCAGATACGGCTTGTCTCCACTTCAGCTGAATGACTTTATTGTTAGTCAAAAAAAAAAAAAGAGAGAAAGAGAGAAGTGAGTCATTTCTCTATCCACTGAACTTCTGACTCTGACACATTTCAGTGGCTGATGCAAAAGGACAGAGCTCTGGGTGAGTCCATCTGCTTCCCTCCTCTGAAAATTGTGAGGTTTTGATCCAGGCTACAGTGACAGCGAGTTTGCTGGTGCTATTTATTCAATCATCAAGACAAATATTCCCTCCACAGCCATAAATCTGGCCAGATTTCACTCTGTGAAAAAGAGTTGTCTTGACTAGTTTAACATGATTGGTGCTTTCCACCACTACAAAGTAAATACAAATGCAATGCCACAGTAAGTATAGTATCTGTTTGCTACCAACGAAGACAATGCTACCATTTCTTCACATTTAGACTTACTCATATTACTCTTTCCCAGCATTTTGTCAGGTTTGGACTTAATCCATGACACAGGTCAGCAGCCTCTAAGAGCCACAACTAAAACTGACATTTGAAATGCCCTTGTTTGAAATAACTGCAGTCCTGATTCCTCAAGTTAAGGATGACACTGGAGATGGGTTTTGGATGGTACTTCTCAGTTCACTTGAGGACAGGATTTATTCCTGTGCAGCCATCTATCACAAACACCTTTGCTCCATGAGCTACCTGACTGAAGCTGCTTTATACCACAGAAAATGCAACTCCATTACTGCTACAGGGTATTAGTTTAAGCCAAGAAATCCATGTTTCAGTTTTCGATTCAGTTAGAGCTTCAAGCTTCTGGACATAGTTTCACTTTTTACTAATAGTTAAAATTGTGAACATCACAAGGGTAGCTGTTACAGAAAGAGATTTGCTGTGGGATTCAGTAAATTGGGATGAATTTCTTTTGCTTAAGATGTTGAGTTGCTGGAAAGGTGTTGAGTTGCTGGAACGTGTCCAGAGAGGGGCAACAAAGCTGGGGAGGGGTTTGGAGCACAGCCCTGTGAGGAGAGGCTGAGGGAGCTGGGGTTGCTTAGCCTGGAAAAGAGGAGGCTCAGGGGAGACCTTATTGCTGTCTATAACTACCTGAAGGGAGGTTGTAGCCAGGGAGGTTGGTCTCTTCTCCCAGGCAAGCAGCACCAGAACAAGAGGACACAGTCTCAAGCTGCACCAGGGGAGGTTTAGGCTGGATGTTAGGAAGAAATTCTTCCCAGAAAGAGAGATTGGCCATTGGAATGTGCTGCCCAGGGAGGTGGTGGAGTCACCATCCCTGGAGGTGTTTTTAGGAAGAGACTGGATGGGGTACTTGGCACCATGGTTTAGTTGATCAGATGGTGTTGGGTGATAGGTTGGACTCTATGATCTCGAAGGTCTTTTCCAACCTGGCTAATTCTATTCTATTCAATCATTTCACCAGCTGATGTCTGGAACATACTCTTTCCCACCCCCATGAACCATGTGCCATAGGGAAAAAAAAAAAAAAAAATTAAAAAAATCAGTCAGAATAGCAAAAGTCACCTCCTCAATTAGAATGCAGTGACACAAATCTTAGTCCTGGATCCCACTACTCAAAAGCAGCGTTCTCACATCACCAATGACTCTTTTATTCAGATTCTCGCATCACTGGTGGCTTTTTTTATTTATTTATTATTATTCAGGTGAAAGAGCAAGGTTCTAAAATAGATGAGAAGTAACCATTTGCATCCTGCAAGGTCAGTGTAAAGCCCCCTGCTGCAAGGCTGCACGCAGATACTGTCCTTTTGTGGGCTGCACCTGTGCAGCAGATTTGTTTATGTTTCAACAAACATGCAGTATTCTCAGAGGAAAGAATAATAATTCCTCGTTCCCTGGGCATTTAGGTTACTCTAGGTTACTGCAGAGCGAAGTTTGCATCATACCAGAGAGAGCTGAAATTATTTTTCAGATTAAACAGGTTTTGTTCTGGGGGAATATGTTTTCCCAAATGCAGCCTTGCTGTTTCGTGGAAGAAATGGCGACATTGTTGAATGCTCTTCTGGGGAAGAATTAATTGCAGTTCAAGCCCTTGAAATGGAAGTGCAAAGCTCTGTAAAGGTTTCACGATGCTAATTCTGGAATGTTTTGCTTTTACCTGCTCTGACTCCTCTTTGTTTTCTCTTTCAAGTGCAACTCAGATTCACACACAAGCTGTGATGGCTGCTGAAAGGTTCTGAAGGAGCTGCAGAAGTGGGAGCGTGAGAAATAAGAATTAACCTGCAGGGACAGGCATGAATGGGTAGAAATGACAGGAATCCAAGCCCAGCACTCACTCACCTCTGAAGCAATGTGGTGGGCCGGGACAATAAAAGCTGTGGCAGTTTCATAAGACACAAATAGGAGCACTATACAGTACAGATGCACACATTAGGAAGCAATGATGTATCCATTTGCTTGCCAGAGTGAGCACTAGTCACACTTCAGTATCGTTCGGAATAAAGAGTTTCATAGCATACAGCCCAGAACTCCAAATAGTTCTGATGTAGTTTACTAAATCATATGAAGAAAAAAAGCCACTGTCCTGATTGCTGGGGGTGCTCACAAAGACCCAGGAGCACTGGAGGGACAGGGCAGCAGAACTCAACTCTTCCAGAACATGCATGAAAAACCAGCACACCCACCCTGCCAGCTCCTCACCCCACCACTCTTCATCAAAATGGGGCCCAGTTCACCAGGGCAACGCAAACATTTTTCACTGCCAACAGCCTCTAGTGCCCTGAAAACAGAATAGGCTTAACTGGAGAAGGCAAGGCTGCCTGGCAGGGGTCTGTCCCTCCAGCCCCACCATGCTGGGTCCACTCTGGGGAGGCTGCAGCCCCTTGGCCATGGTTTATGTTTGAGCAAGATGCAGCAATTAAAGCAATGGGAAAAAAGGAGAAAAGGCAAACAGCTTGACAGGATACAAAATGTCTTTCTGCTTCTTTCCAACAAAGCAGGAAACTGCCCCTTGAAGCTTTACCTCATTTACCCCTTTGCTCAGACAAATCCTGTTTTGGCATGGACAGGCAGACACGATGAGGACTGCAGCACGCAGGCAGAGCTGGCTGCGTGCTTCCCCCTGCTCTGCGCTCCTGGCTCAGGGAGAATTTGGTGTGAACAAAACATCCACAAGGAAGAAACCCTCCTGGTGCTCAGAATAGGGCTTTTCTCCCCCTGGCAGCTTTGTGTTCTCTGCCTCTTTTTCTTCCTTTCAGAAATAGAGAATATGTATTTTTAATAAGAATACAGATCTCTAAAGAACCGAGTAGGCAACATTTTTCTCCCCTGAGGAAGGCAGCAACTGCTGCACGAGCACTGGCACGGAGGGAACGCCTGTGAAATCCATCTGCCAGGAGTCAAGTCAGGATTACACTGACCATAAATGCTGCAATTATGTCTCTGGGTTGAGCATTACTGCTCACCTGAGAAGCCTGTGCGTGGCAGGCATAGCGTGACTGCACTACAACCATCCACTTCTGCAGCTAGCTACGCCCAGGGGCCACAGAGCCATGAATGTTTCATCTCCCTCCACCCTGGGGGAGAGGAACCACAGGAAGGAGCTCTGGGGTGGAACCTGCGCTGGACCTTGGTAATGAGGCAATGCACAACAATCTGGACAGACTCAATCAATGGGCCAAAGCCAACTGTAAGAGTTTCGATATGGCCAAATATTGGGTTCTGCACTTTGGCCACAACAACCCCTGCCAGTGCTGGAGGCTTGGGAAGGTGTGGCTGGAAAACCACTCAGCTGAGGGACCTGGGGGTCTTGACTGAGGATAGCCTGATGAACATGAACCAGCATGTGCCCAAGTGGCTAAGAGAGTCAACGGGCAGCACCCTGGCCTGTATTTGCAATACTGTGGCCAGAAGGAGCAAGGATGTGATTGCCCCCCCTGTACTCAGCACTGGTGAGGCTGCGTCTAGTGTTCAGTTTTGGGGTCCTCACTACAAGAAGGACATTGAGGTGGTGGAGCAGGTCCAGAGAATGGCAATGAAGCTAGTGAAGGGTCTGGAGAACAGGGCTGGTGAGGAGCAGCTGAAGGAACTGGGGGTGCTTAGTCTGGGGAAAAGGAGGCTGAGGGGAGACCTCGTTGCTTTCTACAGCTCCCTGAAAGAAGGGTAGGGCGAAGCGGAGTCAGAACACTCAACCAAGCAGCAAGTGACAGTACAAGAGCAAGTGGCCTCAAGTTGCATCCACAGCAGTTTAGGTTGGATATTAGGATGAATTTTTTACTGCAACGGTTCTCAGGCATTGGAACAGCTTGACCAGAGAAGTGGTAGAGTCCCCATCACTGGAGGCATTTCAGAGGTGTGTAGATGTGGTGCTTAGGAATATACTTTAGTCAAGGACATGTCAGTGTTAGGCCAGTGATTGGACTCCATGACCTTAAAGGGTTTTTTCCAATCTAGGCAATTTGGTGATTCTATTCAAACCTTTAGCTGCTCCAGAGGAAGCTGCAGAGCAGGTTGCAATACATGGGGGACACATGCTGTTGCTGAGCTCCTAAGCTTATGAGATGGCTTCACAGTGTATAGAAGAGTGCCAAAGAAATAAATTCCATCTTACAAGTCCAAGGCTTGATCCGAAGCTTATTAAGGTCAGAGGAAAGCCCTCCACTGATCTCTCTGAATTTTGATCTAGGTGCACAACGCACTGGTCTCAACCAGAGCTGCTATTCTTTGGTTTTGCTGTTGCAACTGCATGTATCTAATGAAAGTTGTAGTTGCTGGGTCCTTCCTCCACTAAAATCCCAGGTTGTTTTGGCGGAAAGAAATGGCTTCCAGATTTTCAAAGGCTTTCTGATTCTAAGGAAAACAAGGAGTTGAGAAACTTTTACCCAGTCTAAAAACAAGATAACTAAGAATAAGGGGGAGGGGGGGAAAAAGAGACATTAATCCTAAAAATCTCCATTCTGTTACAAAGAAAACAACCAAAACAAATCCCAACGAAAACAAAACAGTATTTTCCTATTTGGCTAAGAGCTTTGTCTGAAAGGTTTTCCTAAAGCATTCCTGTGCTTTGACACTTCACACTATAGATATTGGCTCAACACTTTGATACCAGAAAAATAGACTACAACACCTTTTAGCACATCATTAATCCTGATCAGACAAGGAAGAATTAGTCAAGTTGGTGGGGAAGGCTCCAGTAAACAAACTGAAAGACTTCACTCAGCCAAAATTTCAAGCAAGCCACTTGGGTACCAAAGGAAAACACACACAGCACTTGCTTGGCTTCCAAATAAATAAATATATTTCTTTAAGAGAAAATAAAATAAAATAAAATAAAGAATCAGATAAACAGATTCAGTCTGTGTAAAATTAAACCCTAAATCTGGAAAGACAGGATATAGGAAATGTGTGGGAAGAGACAGATAACTCTATACAAACAAAAATATATGTCAAGCAGCCAGAAGAAAGATCTGGCTCTGAGACGAAGAGAGAGCCAGATCCTGGGCAGAGATAAATCAGCCCGATTCCATCAATATCAAAGGAGATGCAGCTCTTTGCACCAGCTGTCAATCTCATCCACCAATCAAACTCTCAATCAACTTGTATTTTGGGTCCCAGGGAAAAAAAAATTATACTAAAAAAAAATCCCCTCTTGGAGTATGAAGCCAGTATTTATCCATTTGCCTTAGCAAGTATGCACAGCTGTGACATGAGTAACCCCTGCTCTGTTTTTGAATGTATGCAAACATGAAACGAAGAAGAAAAACGACATTAAAATAATGTTAAGGATTTGGCTTGGGGCCATCAAAGCTAGGACATTCCAAGTTAAAGCTGAAACGACATCCTTAACCTTAACTCACCCCATTGTGCCTGGGTATTGCAGCTGCTGAAAGGGGAAAATCAGAGCGGTTACGGTCTGGCGTGTGAATGAGTGCAGAGGGACTCTTAAATCCATGATTATTTGGCTGCCGCACACCACGCACTGGATCCACGTGCTAGCAATCCTTATGCAATCTTTGCTGGGAGAGGAAAAGAAGGAGCCCTCAGGCTGCATTTGCACAGTGACAGGACTTCTGGAGAAAACAAAAAGGCCACTTTAATTAATGCAAGGTCTGTAACCGCGTTCGGGGAGGGCGCGAAGAGCAGCGACGACCTGAAGTGCTAACCCAGAGCACCTGTGATCAGAGCGTGGAGTGGGGAAACTGTGCAGCAGGTGAGGCTGGGGAAGCAGCAGCTGAAGCCTTCCCTGTTCAATTACTTTTCATTTGAGAACATCTCAGTAAAGGGTCTTTCTGACAAACAAAAGTTAAGCTGAGCAGGAACTTTTTTCATTCAAAGTTTCAATAGGCCGACGCCAAATTTCCTGAAAGTCAAAACTGCTTTTTGTTTCCAAAAGGAAAGTTGAGACATTGGTAACACTGAGGCTTTGGTTGAACTGGTTTGTTCTTTTTTAGGCACTTAGAATTTCCCTCTCCTTTTGTCCTACCTCTTTTTTATTATTTTTTTTACCCACTCCATCTCTCCACACAGTATCACCAAGGTTGGAAGAGACCTCAAAGATCATCAAGTCCAACCTGACACCACAGACCTCATGACTAAACCATGGCACCAAGTGCCACTTCAAATCCCCTCTTGAACACCTCCAGGAATGGTGACTCCACCACCTCCCTGGGCAGCACATGCCAACAGCTAATAATGCTCTCTGTGAAGAAATTTCTCCTCACCTCCAGCCTAAACTTCCCCTGGCGCAGCTTGAGACTGTGTCCCCTTGTTCTGGTGCTGGTTGCTTGGGAGAAGAGACCAACCCCTTCCTCACAAGGCTACAACCTCCCTTCAGGTAGTTGTAGACAGCCATAAGGTCTCCCCTGAGCCTCCTCTTCTCCAGGCTAAACAACTCCAGCTCCCTCAGCTTGTGCTCAAGGCCTCTCCCCAGCCATGTTGCCCTTCTCTGGACATGTTCAAGAGTCTCAATGTCCTTCTTAAACTGAGGGGCTCAAAACCGGACACAGGACTCAAGGTGTGGCCTAATCAGTGCTGAGTACAGGGGCACAATGCTCTCCCTGCTCCTGCTGGCCACACTATTCCTGGAAGAAACAGACAGAGAACAGGAGAAAAAAAAAAGAGAGAGAGAGAAAGACTATAAGAAAACAAAAGCTATCAACACAGAATTCCTCTAAGTCCAGACTTAGTCAAAGCTTCAGGGGTGCTGGAAACTGTAGGTAAAAGTGACTGTAAAAACCTCTTGTGCACGCACATCTGCATGCAAACAAGTAGCAATACATAAATATTTGTAGTTTAGCCTAATATTTGCTTGAGTTAATAAACCATGGTAGCAAAGCTGGTCAAGGTAGCCTTTGTATTATTTTCAATTCTTCAGTATTCCAGATAGTTAAAATAGCTGGTCAATGATCAGGCTCCACAGCTACCAAGGCTCTCTCTAGCCCTGTTTTTTTGCAGTCCTCTGACTGGCCACATGTATGCAAATGCCTATGGGTTGAACACACCCAAAATGTTCTCAAGTTCCTTGGTACAGTCATTAAGAGCTGTAGCTAAAATACAAACTGCTCCTGTAATCAGCTCTAGGAACTTGTTTCTGTATTCAGCTTTGTCATTGTTTCAAGCAACTAACAGCATCCTCCACCAGGTAAAATCACTTGGCCTCATTCTCTCTCTGCCTTGGGATCTAAGAGACAGTTATTGCCGTTATGCAACTCGGTGTTTCATCTTGCAGGAGAAGGCATAATAAAAGTATAAGCATTATTTTTATTCATGTTGCTATGTCTCAGCCTCTCTGCTCCAGCAGGAAGAGGAAAACAATCAGCTTGATACAACCAACTCTCCACATTCCTCTGCTTGCACAGTACCAGTAGATTTATACCTAAACTTAGTCCTTGATCTCAGGGCTGAGAAAAGCCAAGGAGAAATGGCACAACCAGAGATATTAAATATTTTGCTTTGCCACAGCCTGCCTCTGGATGATGGCCCTTTGAATGATGCCCCTTTGAATGATGCAGCAAACCAGAGCAAATTAAACTACAGAATGAGGAGGCCTCAGGTGTCTTGATTCTGCAAGCAGCAAACCATCTTTAAGATAGCTCTAAAGTGACCCTGGGACATAGCTTCTATACAAAGATGGGCAGACAAATGGAACCAAAACACTCACAGACAGGTTCAGAGTCATCTTGTGAAGAGCCTAGAGCACCTGTTCTGCAAGGAGGGGCTGAGGGAGCTGGGATTGTTCAATCTGGAGAAGAGGAAGCTGAGGAGAGACTTTGTTGCTCTCTGCAATGACTGGAAAGGAGGCTGGAATGAAGAGGGAGCCATCATTTTCTCTCTAGTGACAAGCAACAGGACTAGATGAAATAGATACAAGCTGTGCCAGGGAAGGTTTGGGCTGGGTATTAGGAAATATTTTTCCACTGAAAGGGTTCTCAAACATTGGAATGGTCTGCTCAGGGCAGTGGTGCAGTTGCGATCCCTGGAGGTGTTTAAATGGTGTGTGGACCTGGAGCTTAGGGAAACGGTTCAGTGTCGACCTTGCAGTGATGCTTCAAAGGTTGGGCTGGATGATCTTGAAGGTCTCTCTGAACCAAATATATCCTGTGATCCATTGGGATACACATTTACCAAGGACTAGTTTGTTCACTGAAAAAAAAAATCAGGCAGACTCTTCACCATCTCTCCCCTATTCTCACTTCCCAGCTTTCCTCTGCTGCTGCCAGGAACACCTCATTTCAATGTGAAGGTAGTGGAATGGCACAAGGATAGATTGGAGTAATAATTTAATCACCAAAAATGAGCTCCATTGCAAAATACTGATGACTGGTCATATTTAACTGCCTGGCTATTATGTTTGATTAAAATACAGTGAAAAAATATTAATTAATTGGGCTAGTTACACAGCCAGCTTTATGTCCTGCAGGAATTTGTGTAATAACAAATTGATTTTGAGCTAAGTGAGACACTGAAAGAAAAAGAGAAACTAGAAATAGTGCCTGAATGCATTATGTGCCTTCAGTCTGAAATGGTAATGTATGTGTGGCAGAAAATGGTGGGGAGAAACACAGAGAATGGCTCCTTCAGTGAGACAATGAAAGCTAATTCATTTAGTGCCCTTTAAATATTTAAACCCCTTCATTTCACAGCCGTGTAATCTCACCCTCCCTAACACTGCATGCTGGGCAGACTTCAACATTAACTGGCCTTCCTGTATCTGAAGGGGGCCTACAAGAAGGCTGGGGAGGGACTTCTCAGGATCTCTGGTAGTGATAGGACTAGGGGGAATGGAATGAAGCTGGAGGTGGGGAGATTCAGGCTGGAGGTGAGGAGGAAGTTCTTCACCATGAGAGTGGTGAAGCCATGGAATGGGTTATCCAGGGAGGTGGTTGAGGCCCCATCCCTGGAGGTGTTTAAGCCCAGGCTGGATGAGGCTCTGGCCAGCCTGATGTAGTGTGGGGTGTCCCTGCCCATGGCAGGGGGTTGGAACTAGATGATCCTTGTGGTCCCTTCCAACCCTGACTGACTCTATGATTCTATTCTATGATTCTATGATTACACCCCCCCCCCCCCCCCCCCGAAATAAGTTTACAACACAGGGACAAGTTAAAGAAGCTTTTATATGGAAATGCCTCCAGCTGAAAGAAGGGGCAGTTGTATTTCAGCTCCTCACAGACAACTCTGCACAACCAAAAGTCACTTCCAAAAATAACAGCATCTTCTACTGCTCTGAACAAGCAGAACCAGCAGAAAAAGAATTTTTAAAAAGGTTATATGGATAGAAATCTGATTCAGGTCCCTAAAACAAGTCTCATGGTTTTGTTCTATGATTTCAGGGGGATCCTGCTGGTTGAGCACCCTATGGTGGGGCTGCTGTGCAAAGAACCTGGTCGACGTCTGCGCACAGATGTCCTGTTTCAGGTCATCCAGCATGCTTGGGTGTATGAAGCACCTGCACCCTGAGGCTGGAAAGGCTCTGCTCAGCGCCACACACCAGACTGTGCAGGGGAACAAGCCCAGTGAGCTGAGCTGCTCAGACAGCAGAGCACACCCACAGATCTGGAAACTGCCAGATTCATGCGGTGGTAAATGTCCCTCCTCTGCTCCGAACTCTAACCTCGATGGCAGCTTAGAGAAAAACCCACCACATCCAAAAGGTGGGAGACGGACAAGAAACAAGGACAAAAGCTTTCCAAATTCTGCAGCATTGATACTGCAGGAAGAAAGATGATGAAAGAACAGCTATGAGCTGGGGCTTTTCAGCCTGGAGAAGAGAAGGCTCCAGGGTGACCTTCTGGAGGCCTTTTCAGTACTTCTGGGGCTGATAAGCAAGCTGGGGCCAGATTTTTAGTAAGGCCTGTTGTGACAGGACAAGGGGTGACAGTTTTATGCTAAAAGGGAGTGATTTAAACAAAATAGAAGGAAGACATTTTTTATGGTGAGGGTGGTTGCCCAGAGAGCTGGTAGATGTCCCATCCCTGGAAACATTCCAGGTCAGGTTGTTTGGGACTCTGAGCAACCTGATCTAAAGGAAGCAATTCATGCTCAGTGCAGGACAAGATAACCTTTAAAGGCCCCTTTCAACCCAAACCACTCTATCATTCTATGGTATTCACACAGGGCATAAGACAGCTGCCTTCCTGCCTCCCTGATAGACTTACCCAGTGCTGCCTGTGCTCCTCACAAGGCTACAGTTTTTTGAGGGGAAACAATGAGCAGCCAAAGAGAAAAACAAAGGGTTTCAGAAGAAAGCAAGCACTAAAAACTGTCACAGCTATTTAGGAAATTGAGAATATTTTCCATCCTTTCCTGAATGATCATTTCCAGACGTTAATTATTTCCCAATTGCCTCTGAGAAGGATACATGGCTACCAACCTCATTGGGCCTGAGGAAATGAGACTGTCAGCTGTACAGACTATATCTGATTGGATTAAGAGATATTTCAGATACTGAGCATCAGAATTAGACAAGGAAGTCAGAGCATTGTACATGTGTTTGGATACACACAAACCCCCAGTAGATTTCTGCAAGCTCCTGCCTACTTTACTATGATGCTTGCACCAATTTATGAGAACCAGCAATTTGAGCCCATTTACCTCTACACCTGTCTCCTTTGACTAGTTCCATTCCCAGCATCTTCATAAAGCAAATAGCCAGTTCCAAGTAATCTCAGCAGAGCTGAAATTCACTTCAGCAAAAATAAAAAGAACATAAGAGAGCCTTAAGTTAGTTACATCAACCTAGAAACAGGTCTCAGACATAACTATAGAGGGAAAACCAAGGTCATCAAAATTAGGCTGAGCTGGACCAAGATCAAAGGAGAATGATTAGGATGGTCAGAGACTATGCTTCAGAGCATATGAAGTATGAAAAGTGGTGGGAAAAGTGGATTTTGCTCTACCTGGGGGCTAAAAGGATGTCTCATCAGTCTTCAAGCATCTAACAGGGGAGTAATGAGACAATGGAGCCAAGCTCTTCTTAGAGGTGTACAGACAAAGAGCAAGAGCAAACAGACAGGTTGCAGTAAGAGAAACTGCAGTTAGAAAAGGGTAGGACAGAGCAGTTAAGAGCAGGTACTGGAACACATTTGCCCAGAGAGACTGCAATCTCCATCCTTAACCAAGTTCCAACTGTGCAAAGCCCTAAGCAACCCCATTTGACTTCAAGCTTGGCCCTGATCTGAGCAGGAGGGTTGGACCAGAAACAGTCAGATGTTCCTCCTCACACCCAATCTATTTATTCTATGATATATTTCATCTTCTATTGAGACAGTATTTTTCCTGAGAGAGGAGGGAGTCGATCTTTTAGCACCAGAAATTAATTTTAAAAGTGCTAAGACTTGAATAGGAGCAGAATTCAATACAAAAAAAAAAACCCAACCAAATCCCTTTTTATGTCACTTAGCATACAGCGGTGCCCCTGACTGCGAGTACACTTAACAGAACCTCCTGTGAAATAAGAACATGCTTTGTAGTGGAATTTGATGCCTTTGGTTTACTGATAGAGACGGAAGGAACAAAAGCAATTGAGAAGAGATTGGCAGAGAACCTCAGCTTTAACGTGTTCCTCACAATGGCACAGTGGTTAGTTCAGATCCTCTCTGAACAGCGACGGCACAAAGTCCAAAACTGCATGGGCAGGCACTGGTTTAACTTCAACAGCAATCAGACACAAAGGGAGGAAACTTATGAAGTAAATGAACATTTCTGGTGGCTCAGCAGCTGATGAGTTTGATCAGAAAGCCAACAGCGAAGCCTCAATCCTTGCTGCTGCCCTGCGGTGGGCTTTCATGTTGAGTTCTATATATAACATACTGTGCGGGGAAGGAATGCGGCGCTCCACGTGCCTTGCACAACCTCTGCTTCCTCCTCCTCCTCCTCAAGCAATGCATTCATACCCCAGAGGAATTTTCCAGTCTGAGGAGCAAAACAAGCCAAGAATGTGTTAAAGCAGGTGTTTCTATCAGCTCTGGGTACAATCTTAGTGCAACTGAGGTTAAAAAATATTTGGGGATGATGCAATAAGAAAATAAGAAGTTCTTGCTGTATGTTCCCCTCCACTCACACAGTAAGATGGTCTATATGGAGACTGTCCACTTTTATCTCTTTTCCTACAGCACATGCTCAGGGTCAAGGGCCAGAGTCAGCCAAATTAGGCTGCAACTGCTCAGGATGACAAGGGATCAGCAGCAGCAAGTCCAGACTTTGAAGGAAGAAGGAACTTTGTGGTGACTACACTGTTGGGTCCATTCCTGTGGTGAGTGTTAACACTAAAAGAAGTAAGCAAGAACCAGAGAAACATTTGCAGTTGGAAAGCTGCTTCATTGTCAGAAAATAAGGAGTCAAACAGTCAGCCATACTATGCCATCCATTTCCAGCCCCTGCACGCCATAGTCTCACCAGTTATACACGCCCCATAAATGAAAACTGATCCTCTCTCTCCAGCCCCATTTGTGTTACAGAGAAGCTGCTCACCTGGCTGACTGTGTGCTGCAGCACACATTGCTACAGCTGCTACAGAAATCCCAACAGCACCTGGCTGATCTTCTTTGTAGATGTAACTTGGGAAAAGTAAGAGCTCTCCATATTCTTTCCACCTATCACTGGAGAGTGAATCCAGTGATAGGGCTTGCAGTCGATTTTCCTGGGTGTAAAGTTTGCTAGCAAGTCAAAGCATACCCCTAAATCAGCACTGAGGTACTAGAGCCATTATCACTGCTCTATTTGTTGCCTCCATAAACTGAACTATGATGTGGTTTGTCACAGCAAAGTGCTTAAGGAGACTCAGCATGAAAAGAACTGGAGAAAAACCTGTTCCAGCTGAAATGAAAGCTGCTAACAGACGGCTCAGATCACTTCCATCCTCTGTCCTGAGCTTAAGAAAGACCAGACTGCTTCACTTGGAAAATATCACATCACTTTACATTCCACTCTCACCAGCTATAAATCATTGTTTAAGACCAACCTGATTTAAATTTGGAGAGCATCCATCTGTCAAGCTCTACAGCTCCAGCACCTTTTGTGCCAACCCCCCCCCCCAGGTGTTCTTATCAAATAGTCACATTAACAGCTCAATTAATTACGAGTTAGCCAGATCAAACAGGCCAGTCTCTAGCTTGACAGCCATCTGATGTTCAGATACCCTACCTGTGCAAACTTCACAAAGTCAAGCAAATTCAAATTCCAGAGGGCTCAGATCGATACCACATTAAGATGCTGAGTTTATCTCTTCACTAGGAAAACTCATGAGAGAGCATGTAGAATCTGCTGTATGTATGTATGTTCATCTATGGAACTGAAACAGAAAAACAATCCACTGGATCTTAAGGGTTGGATATGGTGGCAAAGGACACCAACCAGGAGGCAGAAAAGTGCAAAACTCTGTGAATCCAACAGAAGGCAGGACATGGTGATTGCTAGGTGGATCTTTTGGAGTGACCACAGCTGCTTATATCTCACAGGACATTTCCTAGCAGTGACAAGATATGCAAAGAAATTTGGCCACCCAGCTCTATTACACTCGGCAAATCTCAGCCTAGCTAGAGAAAGAAGCTCCATAAAGAGGGTTTTTTACAGAGCACTTTCATCAGCCTTCTTAAGAAACACTCCTGGGAGAATTTCAGTGTTCACCAAAGCTTCATGAATGAACTCTATCTCCTGAGCCCATCCCATTCACTTGCCAGAATAACGAAGCTGAGAAGGGATGCAAAACAACATTGCTCCAGGTTTAAGTTCTGTACAGAAGATGACAAAAACTTCTGCAGATATTTCCTGCTTATCACTTTAGAATCCTAAGAAACCCTTTGTGTTCACATAGCTTGGGACGTCCCTGTGTTTAGACAAGAGGCCAGATCAAAGCCAAGGTGCCGAAGAAAGGGTAAGGAAAACATACACTGAGCTGCAAAGTTAAAAGCCCTCAGCATTGCAGAGCTGCAAGCCTCAGACCTGCTCTGAAGTTTGAGGATCTTTTCCAGCTCTTGCTTTTAATTACTTGAGCTTTGTCAATTCAGATTTGTCAGCTGCAAAGCTGCAGTTGAGTCAGCCCTTACGTGCTGGTTCTGTTGTTGTTAATGACACAGGCTTTTATTTATTTAAAACCGAGTCACAGATGCCTTGGTAAGAGTAGTACTTAGCATTTATGGCAAATAATGCTTCCCACATTCCCAGCATATTACAGGCAGAGACTAATCAATCTTCCCAGCATACCTATGAAATGAGAAAGTGTTCTCTTAATAATGGATTATTAGTCAGATCTCACATACCTAAAGAGTGCTGAGCAATATTTCTTCATTTGAGTCTCTCCATCAAATGGCACTGAGAAAGTCCCAGGGGAAATCACAACTGTTTACATATTTGCATAATCTCTTACTGTATTTGCATTGTAGCTCAGAGTGCACAAACTAAAGGTAGGGTGAGGGGACTGGAGCTTCCCTGTGAGAAGGAAAGGCTGAGAGACCTGGGGCTGTTTAGCCTGGAAAAGAGCAAACTGAGACAGGATCTTCTCAGTACTTCCAAATATCTACAGGACAGGTGTCAAGAGGATGGAGCCAGACTCTTCTCAGTAGTGCTCAGCCCCAGGACAAGGGGCAATGGGCACAGACATAAGGGAAAATTGCCTTTACTTTGAGACTGAAGGCTGCCCAGGAAGGCTGTGGAGTCTCCTCTGGAGAGATTCCAAACCTGACAGGACATTTTGGTCCTGGACAACCTGCTCTTGGTGGCCCTACTTTACCCGGGGGTTGAACTAGATGACCTTCAAAGGTCCCTTCCAACCCCCATCACTCTGGGATTCAATGATTGCTGCAGGAACTTAAGGCAGGAGGAAGACCTTAGGTACGGTTGTCATTGCTGGGCAATGGCCTTTGCCCTGTGTAGGCTTTGAATCCTTCATGTTCAGCCTACAGACCACCTCCCTGGTAACCATGGGCAGAGCCCAAAGCAACTGGACATGTTCAAGCAAACATGGTCCACCATTTTCCAAAGACCATGCCTGGCCTGACCTCAGTTGAGCTCGCTGGCTGCTGTGCAGACCACAAATCCGGTGCTCAACGTGGCCCTAGAACAGGTGTCTAGATGCAGTTTGCCATGCCACACTTCTACCTCTCTGTGAGGGACTGCTGCCTGTAGACATGCTCCAGCTCCAAATGTCTGTCTTTTAAGAAGCAGACCAAATTCCCTCCAGCACTAACCTGTCCAGAAAACTGAAGGGGCTGAGGAAGCCTGCAGACACTTTTGAACAACTGTGTGCTTTATCACAGTTAGAAATGTCTAATTTGATAAAGCTCACAGGGCCCTGGATATTTGGGTCTGAATACCCTAGAAACAAAGGTACAAAGAAATTGCATGGTTAACAAGCAAGATTAGGTGCTTTACAAGCTCAACAGGGATCCTGTGGCAGATCTACCACCCCAATCCAAAGCACTGGGGTTCATTGCTTTGACCAACATCATCCTTCTTCCTAATTCATACAATTTGATGTCCCTGCTATTTAATGTTTAAATGCAACCATATGCCAGAGTGCTTTGTTGGATCTGGGCCTTCTGACTGACCCTTGCCATTGCCAGCTGCGTGCTGAGATAACAGAGAATGAAACACAAAGGCTGGAAACATCAAATGGGTCTAAAGGTATTTTTATGGCCAATTCTTGCCAAAAATGTGGAATCCCCACTGAGTGTCTTGAAAATTTCAGCTCCAAGATTTCAGAGCAGGGCACAAGAGAGGCATCAAACCAGCACGGACCAGAGAAAGTTTCTCTTCCTTACAGTCAATAGAGAAAGAGAGAAGAGCTCTGGAGGGTCCTTAAATCTCTTTGCAAAAGTACATTTATGATGGCAAGAGAGTGTCACAAACATGTGAATTCCAGCAGAAGCATCAATTTTGATTGCCACAGGAAAATAAGTCAAGTGAAATGAAAACAAAAGGAAATGATTTTCTGTTAAGTTTAGCTTTTGCTCATTCCTGGCTGTTTGTTTTACGATGCATTGTCTGTTACAGTCTTCCACTAAGAACCTCTACTTCATCCACAAGGGCTTTCCTCCTGGCTAAAAGAACTACAGGAATTGTTTTTATCTTCCATTATCATTTATCTTTTATAAAGAGGTGTTAACTATGACACTTGTGTTTGAAAGGCAGTTTTTCTTACAGAAAGCTTAGCTGCAGAATGATGGCACAGATTAGCATACCTTGAAATTGTCTCATTTCTTTAGGAAAACCTGTCAGATCAAAAGACATTTCACACAGTCCTTTTGCTCATCCTAAGTACTGCACTTAATTTAATCAAGTAGAGCTCCTCTATGTCTTAAAGGATGCTTTTGAGTGAGACCACACCTGGAATACTATGTCCAATTTTGGGCTTCCCAGTTCAAGAGAGACAAGGACCTGCTGGAGAGATTCCAACAGAGAGCCACCGGGATGATTATGGAACTTGAGCATGCCTGTATCAAGAATAGTGTGGCCAGCAGGAGCAGGGGAGTCATTGTGCCCCTGTACTCAGCACTGGTTAGGCCACACCTGGAGTACAGTGCCCAGTTCTGGGCCCCTCAGTTTAAGAAGGACATGGAGACTCTTGAACGTGTCCAGATAAGGGCAACAAGGCTGGTGAGAGGCCACAAGCACAAGCCCTACGAGAAGAGGCTGAGGGAACTGGGATTGTTTAGCCTGGAGAAGAGGAGGCTCAGGGGAGACCTTCTTGCTCTCTCCAACTCCCTGAAAGGTGGTTGTAGCCAGGTGGGGGTTGGTCTCTTCTCTCTAGCAACCAGCACCAGAACAAGAAGACACAGCCTCAAGTTGCACCAGGGGAAGTTTAGGCTGGAGGTGAGAAGGAAGTTCTTCCCAGAGAGAGTTGCTAACCATTGGAATGTGCTGCCCAGGGAGGTGGTGGAGTCACCATCCCTGGAGGTGTTTAAGAGGGGATGGCAAGTGCCATGGTTTAGTAGTCATGAGGTCTTGGGTGGCAGGTTGGACTTGGTGACCCTTGAGGTCTTTTCCCACCTTGTTGATTCTATGATTCTATGATCTCCCCTATGAAGAGAGACTGAGAGCCCTGGGGCTGTTTAATCTGAAGAAGAGAATACTGAGAGGGATCTGATCAATGTCTATCAATATCTGGGGGTGGGTACCAAGTGAAGGGGGCCACGCTCTTTTCAGTGGTGTGCAATGGTAAGACAAAGAACAACAGGTACAAGCTTGAAAATCGAAGGTTACACCTCAACATGAGGAGAAACTTTTTTACAGTGAGGGTGACAGCACTGAAGCAGGCTGCCCAGAGAGGTTGCAGAGTCTTCTTCACTGAAGACTTCCAAAATCCACATGGATGTCTTCCTGTGAGGACTACCCTGGGTGATCCTGCTTTGGAGAGGGGTTGGACCTGATGACCTCTGGAAATCCCTTCCAATCTCTAATGTTCTGTGATCCCTCTCAGGAGGCTGAGTCTTTAGTTTTCCTGGTCTCTAACACAAAGATCTGGAAGACATTCAGAACTTTTAACAAAATTTTGGAGTTAAATAAATAAAATTCTCTCTGCCCCTGTGAAAAACACAAAGGTCAAAACACTTTTGAGATGAAACAAATGGGATTCATTTTTTCCTTGCTACGGAGGATTGCAGTGCCCACAAGTGAGTCTGTCCACACACACACTCTATAAGTGTGTCCTTTAATGAAAAAATCCAAGAAGGAACCTTTGTGAAATTACCTTTTTCTTTTCTATTTGGGGCTGTTTGCTTCTATCTGTGGGAAGGGAAAATTGAGCTTGTAGCACTTGAGCAGCAGCTTAGTGCAAAGTGCGACCAGATACCATCAGATTTGTAGGCAAGAGATAAACAGGAGCGTGATTCACTCACGTAGCTTCTCCAAGGCAACTCAGCAGCACGTTTCTTCTGGCAAGTTTGAAATCCCCTTGTCTACTCAGCACAAAAACAATGGAAAACTATTTGTGAGGACGACTCCCAGGCAAAGAAAACAAAGTGAACGATAACCGGGGGGGGAAAAAGGCGATAAATCGGAAGCTGTAAGTTGCACACTCCTATGGAAGGAGGAAGACAATCCCATTTGACACGCCTGCAGACGCAGCACGTGTGAGCAGGAATCACAGTTTATAAAACACCAAGGCTTCCAAAGATGCTTCATGCCTCAAAATTCACTGCTAATAATTTTCTTCAATAGACATCACGAGGGTGAGAAGAGAAGGGCTCGGATGCAAAGCTGACTGCGCACAAAGTGATTTCAGACACAGAACACTAACTCATAGGGCAATCTTCCCCCCCCCCCCAAAATCTATATCCATGACAGTACCTTTGAAGGTCGTTAGTATAAAGTAGGTCAAGTGCTTCTGACAGATGTATGGGTTTCAAGTGGGCACTGTGTCTCTCTGTGCATCTTTGTTTCTGCTTCATGAACATTGTGTTACACAGTTGTAAGGCACGATGCATTGTAATTTTTAACAATAGGATTAAAAATTACTTGGCCTGTAAGTGCTTTGGAGCAGGGGACATCTCTTCAGCATTTGTACAGTGCCAAGTACAATGGGGGTCTTGTCCATGGTGGAAGCCCCTTGGAGCTACAACGCTAATAAATTTTAATGTCTTATAGAAATCCAGGTTTCAGAAACATCAAACACCTGCAGCTTCCATCAGCACAACGGGGCAGTGTGCTATTAATTATTCTCATGCCTAAAATGCTTCAGCTGCCCAATCAGGGAGCAGAAATGATCCCACGTCACTTGGACGTCCAACCACACCACGGGTGGGGGCAATAGAAAACAGATTGGGGCCTGAAGCCTGAACTCGACCCCTCTGAGCTGCCTCTGAGTAATTGCAAAACAACAATCACTCTGAAAGCAGAGCAGGGTTGATCTGCCACCACTTAGCAACTAGAAAGGCATTAAGTTGTTAATCCTGTTTGCAAGGAGAGTTTGGGCCAATTCTAGTCTTGAGCATTCAGGACTCTCAAAAACAGCGCAGAGATTCCTGCCAAGCTGCAGCTTGGCTAATTTCATCCTTACATCCCCACCTCACAACTTCATTATTTGTAGTAAGTCAAATGCTGAGCTGGAAGAAGTCAGAACAGATTCATTTGTCTGTGGAAATACACTAATTTTTACCAGCTGAAGATTAGCACCAGAAGCCTTTGCTCTCTGCCATAAACCTTAACTACACAAAAAATTACTTAAATTAACAGACCCAATGCTGGCCTTCTTTACAGCATAAAATATTTATCACTTCTTTTCTTCTGCACTTCCAGAAAATCTGAAGTGTTTTCACTGAGCTAAAGCTCACATCCCACTTTTCCCCCTGGATATCATCATTCACAGCCCAGCAGAGCTGGCACATGGGCTGCAAGTCACGGAGGTGACTTGGAACCACACAGGCTGAAAGAAACTTGCTATGTGGTAGTGCTCTCTCTTCTACAAGCAGTATCACATTTCAGCCTGCTTCAGCTAAAGCCTGCAAAATAGCAGACCCAACAGTTTCTGTGGCTCTGAGTTGTTAAGCAAGCCACAGTTCCAGGTAAATAGTGGCATTAAAAGGAATCAGAAAGAGCACATGAGAATGAAATGAATAGGAAGAAAGGCCTGGATGGGCAGCAAGGGGGAAAGGAATCACATGTTTGACTCCAGACACTTTGTGGTAATTTCTCATTGAATTTTCTTCCTTTCTCAAGCACTAAAAAATATCTCTTAAAGCACGGAGCTCTTTTGGCAAGCTTCTTTGTTTTATCTCTCTCTCAAAATCTTTGCTGTTTCTATGGAATGTACAATCAGTCACAAAACAAAACCCAAAACAAAAAACTACTCCTTGCCCCGTGCTAAGATACTGCTGAGAGCAGAGAGCTGTGCACCAGGACAGAAACCACCCTTTATGGCTTTCAGCTTTATCTTACTCTGGTGCCTTATGTGCTTATCTTGCAGTATAGGAAAGGGTTTGATACCACACTGAAATTGCAACCTCCTGCATTTAAAGTGGGTAAAGGGAAAGAGCACATCGCTCCAGATCTCTGAATATGCAACTGAGTACAACAGAATCAGAAGCTTGCTGGAAGTGCTGAGTTGGAAGAGGTGATTCACCTTCTCACAGACAGCAGCGTAGGTTAAGTCTGCTCTGCACACGGGGGCTGGAGCCTGTTCTAACACACAAGTGACCTGAACTCGTGTTCTCTGTGCTGTAGGTCAAGCACTGTTGCCTATTAGGCTCCAACAAACTTTGACAGTATCAAGAAATAAAAGAGGAGCCCAAGAATTCCACTAAGCTATGAGTAATGTGACTCATCTGAAGGCCTCCTGCACATTCTGGACAAAAGGGAATGTTTGAGCAGCAATAAGTAAGTCAGAAAAATGCACCCAAAACTGTAAGGTATGGATAGTAGTGGCAAGAACAAGCAATAATGCCAAGTTACCACTAAGCAACAGCATTCTCTATCACCATGTATTCTCTGCTTTAAATACACCACCTCTAAAAGTTAACACTTTTGGTTGTCATTAATGTCATTATCACTTTAGAACACACTGTTTCAGAGAACAAAGTTTTTGCTCAGGTAGATGTTCCATACAGCTTATGACTCAATGACACAGCACTAGTCATTAGGCTCACATAAGTAAAACAGTTGAATATTCACCCAACCCTTCTGCCATTCCTGGCTGCCAACTTGGACTGCAAAATATTCACAAGCAGCCTTTTAGTTCCTGCCCTGCTTCTCGTACCAGGAATGCCACAAGAATGAAGGCAGCTGGCAAATCTGAGGAGCAGCAGAGAAAACCAAAAAAAAAAAGAGAAGTAACTAACCACAGTTTCATGAACCTCAAACAATCTGAACAGAAAACAAAAGAGGAAGGGATACAGATTTTCAATTAGCCTTACTGTGTTACATCCGTGCTGATTCTCTGACTCTACACCAAAGCTAATGCTACCCCTAGTGTCAAGCCACGCTATACTGCAGTTCAGTGGCTCAGCAGAGCACATCAATCTCTGGGAGCCCCAGACATGGCATACTTGAGGAAGCTGCCTAACATACTTTAATCCCTGGATGAGGGAACAGGATGAATCCCCAGCCCCAGGAAAAATGTGAACTTTCACCCTTGAGAAGGAATTCCCTTTAACGTAGAGCCTGTAGGGAGAGTCCTCCACCCCAATTCCTGGATCCTGGCAATGGGCTGAGGGCCAGCAGCATGCCCTGTCATGGCCTTTAGATGGTCAGCATGGGAAATGACTAATGGAAACCACCATTTTTGGCTTCTCTCAAAAGCAGCTAAGAATAACAAACAGCTATGTCAATCCACCATTCTGACTAGAGTAAGAACCCCCAAAAGGGTAATAAAACACGAAACTGTGGGGACAGTGGATTCCCCTAACGACATCCCCACTCCTCCTTGGAAATTCTCCCTTTCCGGCAACAAGAGTCCCAGGGTAAACATGACACTTGTTACAGTGGCATCCCTCCCCATCACAAACAGACACATTCCTGTGAGTCCCTCAAGGAAACAGAGAAAAAAAATAAACACACAGGAGATACCAGCACTCAGGGGCAAAGGGAAGATAACCAGAATTGGGTATTTGTAAAGAAAAGTATATAGGGAAAAGGACTTTCTCTCTGACCTACAGCATCCCTAAGAAAGATGGCTCCTAGGTAGGTCCTGTAGTCTTCCTGTAATGGAGTTACAACTACAGAATATGAAGTAAAAGCTACTGGGGAAAACAAAAATTGTCAAAGAAACCCCCAAACACTAGGAAAAAGCTCTGGACTTTGACCAGTTCACTGCAGAGGTGAGCGTGGCTGAGTAGATACAGAGAACTCGTTTTATCTTGCATCTAGGTGATGCCAACACACAGGTCCTGCAGGCTTGGTAGAGCTGCTGTGAGCCAGGACAATAGCAGTGGTGAAGGAAGGGGCAAAACAATGTCTCTGCCCCACCAAAAGCCACAGAGGGCATCACACAACATAGCTTTGAGCTACTAAGGCCAAGCATAATTTCCTTCCCGAGCAGTAACTTCTCAATCCAGCCACAATTCCTCACTCTGGTTTGATCAGCACCAGTAAGAGACCCTATTCAGGATGCAATCCACCAGCTTCCCAGTGCTCACCTTATGCCACCACACCCCAGGGTGCAGGTGATGGTCGGTCACTCACTTTCACACAACAGCACAGACTTCACCCATGATTTGCACAAGGCAATGTTGGTGCAGCTCCTGTGTGGCCTAAGGAAAGCTCATTCTTGTTCCAACAGATCACACAGGCACATCACAGAGTGGGACATGCTCCTGTATACAATACACACGTCCTGCTGTTCCACCACAGGAGTAGCTACCTAAAGAGCATGTCACAGAGAAAATGAGCTCCCAGATAAGCTCATCTAGTTGAGGATGTCCCTGCTCATTGCAAAGTGGTTGGACTAGATGACACTTCAAGGTCCTTTCCAACCCAAACTGTTCTATGATTCTGTATCACCAAAAGCATAGTTGTCACCAGGCTAGAAAATGAGTGTCTGTTACTTGAAGATAAGCATTTTGGAAAAGCCTATAAAAGCAGCATGTATGTAAGATGCAAGATAGGGACCTTCGACTCGAGGAAATTCGAAAGCTGAGGTGGGAGCTTTACCCAGCCACAGGAGTGCACACACCAAGCATCACCAGCTCTGCAGCGAGGATGCTGGGCAGCAACTGCGCAAGCAGGATGGATCAGCTCTCCTTCCTCATTCTGTAGATTCTTTCACACTGTGAACACTACCATTTTCTTTTAGCTTGTTAAAACAGCGATTCTGAATAAATGCATCTTTTCTAAGAGTATTTTTCCCCACTTCAGTTGAGGTAAGGGATGAGCAAGGACATCTTTCTAAGCATTGTTAAATGCAGCTCCTCTCCACAATGGAAAGCAGGGCTTCTCATTTCCTACCACACACAGCACCAAGCTTATCTGCTTTGCAAAGAGGAACAGCTGAGTCAGCTCTGCTGGGATTCAACCCTCCAGGCTTAAACATCATGAGTGCTTCCGTCTCCCTCATTATCTAAAACAATTAGCAGGGAGAAAAGAAAGCTGCATTAGAGCTGGCAGTTTCCTATTGCCATCCCCTGGTACAACATCTCTCAGAACTGCCTGGGTTTCAGTGAGCTGATCTTAAACCACAGATACTGGATCCAGACACTGATTCATACTGCTATCAATTCCCCCAGCTTGAAGCTGCTCAGCGTAAGCGATGCAGTTCAGACACATCAAGAAGGAAGCCCCTGAAGTTCCAGAGAGGTGCTTTCTCCTCTACTCCAGTGGGGTTCCTCTCTAACACGCTTCCCTCAGCACACAGTCAGACCAAGACCATCACAAATCCAGTACTTCCAAACCTGAAGAGCACCCAGATTCCAAGGAGAAAAGGCCAAGCTACAATTCAAAAGCAGCTCAGGGAGCAGGACAAGTAACTGCAACAGTTACAATGTCTAAGAGGCATTTGCCCTCTTCTGTTTAGTATGCATCAGGGTCACTTAGAAAGCTCTGTACCAGAACAATTGAGGCTACATTCTAGTAGCCTTGATTAAGTATATGTTTAGGATGTGTTTAGGGGTCTTGATGCTTTGATAAAAAGTGAATTTTAATCCCATTGAGAGCAATAAAACCACTTCAGTAGTATCTTTCTTGGAAGCCTGAATCATTGCTCAAGCTAATCCTGATAAGTGTATTGCTTAGAATTGCCTCTTTCTGCATTTAGGGCCAGTAAGTGCAAAGTATTATAGCCTTCATTTCTCAGTGAAGGCTTTGTGTCCAGCTATAATTTACTATCATGGAAGCTATTGTCAGGAAAGCATCAAAGGGATGCCATGAGGGCTGTCAAGAAAGACTGTCGATCTTGAGAAGGTATTTTATTAACCTCCTTGCTAGGACTGGGACAACAGGGTTGACTTATAATTTATCCTGAGCCTTCAGGGAAGGGGAACTCAAGACAGATCTTCAGCTGGAAGGTAGCAGGCTTTAAGGTCTCTCTGCTGGACTTGGGAAGACTGGACAGTGAGTTACCTTTTCTTCAGAAAAGGGCTGATGAGGCAGTGAGCAGGATATAGAGTTGGCCTGTTGTTTGCTAATTCTCTGCAGATTTCCCAATCTCTTTTATTACCAGGATTTAAAGCTGCATTATACACAAAGCCAAGAGGGATTGGAACTCCACTCAGCAAACCAGCTGACTTTGATGGGAATTACTTAAAGTTCACGTAAGGGCTGTAGGACTGGACAGAAAGAGGGGAAAGAGTGGAGGAGGATATTACATTCTTGGATGTAAGTTGCTGGCTAAAGAACATATGAGATGTGAATATCCACTAAAGAGCATATTCAGGCTGTCTAGATTTCTCCTGAGTCCCTTTGCCTCTTGGCTGGCTTCAGATTCAGGTCTTCAGATCTTCATTTGGGTCTCCAGAGAATTTCAGTAGTGCCTGAATTTTGATATAGCCTAGACAGAGACATGTAGGTGAAATTTAAACTCTGAATAAAAGCCTAAATGGATCATTATTTCAACCTCCCCAGGAAGGGCTGTTTACTCTTAAGGGAATGCTTAAGAGTAGAGCCTTTACACATTTAGCAGCTTCATCTGCTTAGCAATGAGGAGAACTTATTACTAGTCTATGCAGACTTTACTATTTTGGGACAAACTTCATTATGGCCATCCATACAATATTTTTCACACCTCTTTGCTTCACATTAGTCTGTCTCCTAGATAAACAGCAAAATAGAATTCATATTGCTCATTATCACATCAGAAAACAAGGGTGCAGATTTTATGCTTGTGTTTTTTTAAACTTCCATATGAGCTTTGTGAGCTGGTCCTAAGCAGAAGGGCAGATTTAGCAGCCCTCGCTCACACTGAGCCATAGAACGTGACTAATTTGGGGCCAAGGTATTGGGGGTGTTTGTCTTCTAAATCTCAGGTAGAAAGCAAACAGCATACAGTGAACAAAGTGTAGGAAAATACACCAACCAGGATAGTTTAGACATCACATTAGTTCAAGGCTTCACCCAAATGCAGACTCAGACCTTATGCACATGCGTTGACCCTTAACCTATGGGGGCCATAAGCAACAGCACTGAACAACAAGAAATGATGCAAGGAAGATGCAGCTCAGCATTCCTCAGCTCTCTCAGGGCTTTATGGATAACAGGAGGGTTTAGAGCCATGAGTTCAGGGCCACTGTACTGGAGCTTGGAAATAACATTTGCTTTAGGAAATTTTATGTTTTCCAGTCTTGGTTCCCACCCTGAGCAGAGAGCACTAAACAAAAAGCAATCTAAAACAGGTGAAGCTTGTAGTGGTTGTACACACTTGCATCCATTATTGCACAGATGCTTAAAAAAAAAATGTAAGGAGATAAACCCCTGCTCTAAGAAACTCACAGCTAAAACAGCAGATAGGCACAAGAGGGGAAAAAATGGTATTTGTATTTGCTTCACAGTAATCTCCACTGCAAGTATGGGTCTTGGTGAAAATACACCTGTTACAATGACCAGGGGAGGTATGAGAGCTAAGGTACTCAAGGTACTCTCAATTTGGTTTGCCAGAGTACTAAATACAGTGAATCAGAAGCTGCCAAGATTACACAAGCACTAAACCTTTCAGATTCATGTGGTGCACCTTGCGCTGAAGCCTGGACTACTGATGTGCAGATCTCTCTGCCCTTGAACCACCTGGACTAAAGCTATGTTTGCTTCCAGAGCAGAGTCCCTCTCTGCATGGTTGGAAGTGATCACCTGCATTAACTGCATTGAACCTATTTTGAAAGCTCTGTTCAGCTTACCTTCAATGAATTTATTCTTGTGTCAATGCTTCTCTATCCCAGGCCACCAGGTTTAGCTAAATAAATAGTTCCAAACTCAAACTGCCTTTTACTGACCATTCTGACACACAGGGAGCCTCTGACATCATTGAAAGCCTCTCTAGCAGGCTGGTTGCACACTTCATAACACAGAGCCTTTTGCCTCTGGTGCTTGAAGTGTTTGAGGCTTCTGCCAAACAGCAGGTGTAGAAGAATCTCTCTTCCCTGGACCCTGAAAGTATCCTCCTCTCCAGGAGGAGAAAGACTGCTGAAAAGAGAGATGTACTGGCCCATTTCAGTAATTGCTGCTACAATAACAGTTCAGGCCTGGCCCCTGGGGAACACACTGCACCTAGGTACCAGTGGCTTCCTTAAGTGTTCATACCCATCTTTTAGGAGAACTGAACAGACAGGAATGCATTTCCTCCCAAAAGCACATGACACTGTAATTATCAAAATCATAGAATAGAATTAACCAGGTTGGAAAAGACCTTCAAGGTCATTGAGTCCAACCTATCATCCAACACTATCTAATCAACTAAACCATGGCACCAAGCACTCCATCCAGTCTCTTCCTAAACACCTCCAGGGATGGGGACTCCACCACCTCCCTGGGCAGCACATCCCAATGGCCAATCTCTCTCTATGAAGAACTTCTTCCTCACATCCAGCCTAAACCTCCCCTGGCACAGCTTCAGACTGTGTCCCCTTGTTCTGGTGCTGGTTACCTGGGAGAAGAGACCAATTCCCACCTGGCTTACAACCCCCTTCAGATAATTGTAGACAGTAATAAGGTCTCCTCTGAGCCTCCTCTTTTCCAGGCTAAGCAGCCGCAGCCCCAGCCCCCTCAGCCTCTCCTCATAGGGCTTGTAATCTCTTCTTCAACCCTCTTACATGACACAGAAGGCTTTAAAAGAGCCACATGTGATGGTAGTTAACCTCTACAGGCAGTCTCTTCCATGTTGCTGGATCTGCTCAGTTAAAACCAACTCCATCATATCTCCAGCATGGAGTCTGTCAGCATTCACAGTGTGAAAGAGAGGATAGATTGACCTGTTGCTGTTGTTTCTATATTCAAGCAAATTAGGACAACAGTACTGAAATCAGGTAATAGAGCTGTGCATGCTGTTTATGTTTGTTTTACTGCAGAGAGAAGTCTCTTGGTTACCCTTTTGTCTGACAAAGCATTTTCCTGTGAGCTCAGGTCAGCTCAGAAAAGCTCTTTGGTTTGCAATAGTTGCTTATCCATGTAGAATAGAATAGAATAGAATAGAATAGAATAGAATAGAATAGACCATACCATGTTGGAAGAAACCTTCAAAATCATCATGTCCAACCTACCATCCAACCTATCATCCAATCAAATAAACCATGCAACCAAGCACCCTATCAAGTCTCCTCTTAAACACCTCCAGTGATGGTGATTCCACCACCTCCTTGGGGAGCCCATTCCAATGGGCAATCACTCTCTCTGTATAGAACCTCCTCCTAACCTCCAGCTTAAACCTCCCCTGGCACAGCCTGAGACTGTGTCCTCTTGTTCTGGTGCTGGTTGCCTGGGAGAAGAGACCAACCTCTGCCTGTCTACAATCTCCCTTCAGGTAGTTGTAGAGAGCAAGAAGCTCCCTCAGCCTCTCCTCACAGGGCTGTGTTCCAAACCCCTCACCAACTTCGTTGCCCTTCTCTGGACACGTTCCAGGAAGTCAACATCCTTCCTAAACTGAGAGGCCCAGAACTGGACACAGGACTCAAGGTGTGGCCTAACCAGTGCAGTGTATAGGGGCAGAATGACCTCCCTGCTCCTGCTGGCCGCACTGTTCCTGACGCAGACCAGTTGGTAGAGCCCAGATCTAAAAGACTTCATGACCTGCTGCAAATCTGTGGAAGATGCACCTGAGAAGAGGACTGACTAAAGGACCCGAGCAGCTTTGATGTCTCAGGTATGGAGGATGTTAGAAAAATCCATCAGCAGATGACAATGATTTCTATATGTCAAGCTGGAGAGTAAATGGCTTCAACTGTGTTTTGCGATACAGTAATGCTAAAAGCTGAAAGGGTCTGCATTTCAAATACTAGACTGCCAAAGAAACCCCCATATTTTCTCTTTAAGTTTTCTTCCTCTCCTTTTTTAAAATCCAATAAATGAATATACACCAAATGGGCTGATAGTGGGGAGCTATTGATTGTAAACAAGATCTGTCTGCGAGAGAGAGAGCTAAATGGGTTTGAAAATGAGAGAAAATTGATGTCTGAGGCCTCAGACAGGCACATTTCCACAGAAATGTAGCTCAGGCAGGTGATGCTAGGACAAGGAGAGAAGCACATCTGTATTTTTCTGTCTACCTGACTTGCCCATAACAAGGTGAACAACATTTAGCACTGCCTGGCACCTAAGCTGCACCACCAGCTTTTTCAGACCAACCCTCTTCACATCAGTTACAGGACTGCTCACACACACTAAGTAGGCTGACTGAGTATCCCAAGGCTTCTCTGTGCTGGTTTCTATGCCTAGCTTTACTCCAAGCCAGCTTCTCAGTCAGTGTAAATTCAGCACAGCTTCCCCAAAATCAGTGCTGGAGTTTTACCCCAGCAGCAATTTTACACCTTTAGTCCAGCATGGGCAACAGCTTTACACAGCCACAAGCCATCTGTGCACAGGTCCTTTCAGAGGGCCTGGGTTAGGTCTCACTGGCATCACTGTAAGGCAGAAGCACTCTGCTGAAGCTGACAGCATAAATTTTCAGCTCATATTGAAAAGTCACCTCCTATGAATTACACAAGCTGTGTCTGTAGAGCAGCAGAAGCATGTCAGGACATGCATTTGATTTCCTTCTTCAAAAAAAGTCAGCTGTATCCCTCCACCATTCTGTGTTTGCAAAGCAGAAGGTTGGGGAATAATATCTGCAGTGCCTCAATGCCTGCTCTTCAAAAGCCTCTCCTAGGAAACTATCAGGTAGCCAAGAAAAAATTTAAGCTCCTGAAATTACTTTCAGTCCTGGTTTTGATATTTGCTGTTCCAGAGGTCTCAATGCAGAGAGCTGTTCCACTTTGTTTCTCAGTGTAGAGAGCTGTTCCAGTTGTTTTTAATCAAACTGCTTAATTACAAAATGCTGGGGGACTTACTGCTTGCTTTTCAAGTTCCTTCATTAATCTGTGTTAGATTCTGCTCAAATGATTATGGCACCAAGCCAGTCTGCTTCACAAAACTAACATTTAAAGAAGTAAATAACTGAAAATGGTTAAAAGGCATAATTATTTTCGTAATGCAACATCTAATTAATCCGTGCAGCTCACTGAAACAAGTGCTAATTGAAGAGAATACCTTAACAAGAGTTTCAAAAGGAATAATTAGACATGGTTAGGAGCAGGGATTTCACCATGGCAGTAACTGAAATCAAGCTGCAAAGTCACTTTCCCATTTCTAGATATAAGCTAACCACAGGCAGGGGCTGGGAAAGGCTTCTGCCTGCCTGGCATGAGCAGCCTGATGCAACGCCCTGGCTGTTTGTGTCTGTCTGAGGCATGGCACGTTAGCCACTATCAGAGACAAGGTCCATCTAATCATGTATCGTTCATCTGTTTTCTTGTGGCAGTTCCAATATTGCTGTGTAACGTCAGAGGAATGCGATAATGAAGAACTGACTCATGATGAAGCCATCATCTCAAAAGCCTTCTCTGCAACTAAATGAATTAGTGCTTGGTATGAGCAGTATCTTGATGTGACTAAGCTCCCAAGATAACTCAACCGTTTACCCATTAGCGAAGCAAACTGGAACCAGCCCAGAACAAGGCTCCTGGCAGAACACCTTCAAGGTAATTTCTCCACAGCAAGCATGAGAAGCATGCCCTCAAGAGTAAAATTGGAGAAAGGATAGTAGTTATTGAAAACACAGCTGAAATTCTTGCTCCACTGAAGCCCCAGGAGTTCTGTCATTTCGCATGGATCTTTAAACTCTATTTCTCATTCTGCAGCTTAGAGAGATCCAAGAAAGGAGTCCAGGAAGCCTATGGGCAGGAAAATATCTCCTGTTTTCTTCACAGCATCAGCACCAAGTTTGGGCAGAATTTCTCTTGCCTAGGAGACCTACTTGAGAGACACACTGAACACTGCCGCTACCTGGAACCAAACCTGACCGGTCCTTCACCGCTTATTTCCCCCATGACTCCTCAGACTCATCACCAGCTCACACTTTCCAAGAAGAAGGAGGAAGTTTTGGGGAATTCTGAACATTTGAAGAGGCATGAGAACTATTACTGGCTCCAAGTGCCCACTTTTTTATCTTTTGCTGAGATTTTTCTCTATCTTCAGAATCAACCAATTAGTCAAATTTTTGTAGTAACCAGCACTGACACAAAAGATCCAACCAGCCTCTGGTACATGCTTCCGATTTCAGCCACAATCACCCTATTACTACATTTTCCTGTGACAAGCCAACTATTATGACACAGGAAAAAATGTGGAAGTGAGTTCAACAAAATCTTAGAATATTCACCCAAAGTATTCTCTGTTTTCCAAATGAGTAAACATAATAAACCGAGTTTCGTTTACACAGTAAATGTGCCGGGAATAAGAAACCCACAGAATCTACGCTTAATTGTCTCAAAGTGAGGAAAAGCTGTGACAGATCCACTGATGTATGGGTCTGCATGTATAGAAAGGGATAGCTACAGTCTGAGATGCTGCAGAACTTCTTTTCAAGAAGCCTGGAGTAAAACACAATGTCTGGAGTTCTTATTCTTTTGTTGCATTAAGTTGCTCTTTTCTCTACATACTAAAGAAACGTTTCCCTCATGATTCCTTTCCCTCAACTAATTTTGTCCAATGCTGAGTATTAAAATAAGTGTTTTTGCAGATAGCTTTTCCCTTCCAATATCTCTTATCACAGAAATATTGGCTGGGAGGAACCTCTCAGCCTCCCGCTCAACACGGGACACTTGCCAGCGCTGGCTCAGGTCAGCCACGGCTTCGTCTAGCCAAGACTCAACAACCTCCAAGGATGGCGCTTCCACAGCCTGTCTAGACAACCCGTCCCAGGCCTGCACTTCCTTTCTAGTGAAAACTATTTTCCTAATATTCAACTTGCAGTTTCCAAATAGCTGTTTTACAGCCACTGCCCCCTTGTTTTATTATCTGGCACTAACGTCTCCCTCATCTTGGTAACTCCCCTACAAGCAGCTGTAGATTGCTTGTAGGGAGCTGCTTCACTTCTTCGGCTCAGCCAAACAAGCCCAGCTCTGTGAACCTCCTTGCCTGGTCACATACTGTTAGCTCCCAGTCATCTCAATAGCTTTCTGCTGGATCTTCTCCTTGACACTTAGGGAACTGAAGCTGTTTTCATCACCCAAGTACAGCAAGAGAAAGAGGCAGGCTTGCAAAGGAAGGAAACAACAAATGTTTCTGCACTTCAGCGGGCGCCCACGTCCTGAAGCTATGTCTTAGTAAGACATTTCCCACTTATTTGGGTGCATGTAGGCTCCCAGCAGCCAGTCCTCCAGCTGGCAGTACCTGACAGCTTTGGCAATTGTTCATCATCACTTCACAATTGGAAATTATGTTGCCACTGGATCACCAAGTACCCAATTCATTCATTCAGAAAAAAACCCAACCAACCCCAAACACAAAACCACAACAATGCAATCCAAGTGAAGTAGAATAAATTAGCCTTTATCCCAGTTTTCTCATATGGGCCTTTTACAGCTGTTACATGAACACCCATCTGTCTGTCGTGTTTCTGATGCCATTCACTGCTATCATTTTAGCAGCGACAGGCTCCTTTCATCCAAATGAAGGATTTGTGTGGGAACAGCTGGACCGCTCCACGCAGCTCCCAGTCCATCGCCCCCTTTTTACTGCAAAAGACTGAGAGAGGAGCACAGCTTTGTCTGCTGCTTCACAGGATTTCAAAAGGAAAGGTGGCCTGGTTCCAAAAAGAGTTTATCATGGTTTTGCCAAACCAAAAGGCTCAAAAATCACAAATAAAGCCAGTCCCAAACCATGAGATTGATTTATTTACATGCTTCATTCAGCAGCTCTTAAATAGGAAAAAGATGCTGAAATACTTCAAGGATCTGAGCTTTAATACCTCACAAATGATACTGAAATCAGTCCCTTGGCTCTGCCAGCATTTAGGGAGGTTTTTCAGTCTCACTTTATGGATTAAGAACTGAGTGATAAATGTCAACAAGGTCCAACAATGCTGGTGAAGCAAAGCCTTTACTTCCCTTGGTCTCTGCACCTCGGTTCAGAGCCATATTTGCTACATGACGCTTCCTCCTCACTGCTCCATCAGCTGGAGATCTGTGGAGGAGGCACCACAGGAGCACAAAACAGCGGGAGAAAGGCCCAAGCTAGATGACAGGTTCACATGCTTAGAGCTCAAAATGGAGGATATGATGTAATTTATGGAGGATGCTGTGCGCTACACAGAAAGGTCTGAAGGTCAGCTGTATAAAAGGCCGTTTCATGAGAGAGCACTCACCTTGACCTACCTACAACAAACCACACAGAGCTCTACTAGTTTTGTCTGAGCAAAGCTGAGGTCCAAAACAGCCTCTGACAACTTCACAGAACGACAGAAGCCCACAAAACTTGAGCGTGGCGTTGCCTGATTCAGTGTGGCAACTTCTGGATCACTTACCAACCTCCTCACACCAGTATAAAACAAAAACCTGCTACTGTAAGAATGATTCTGACCCTAAAGAAGCTAGAGGGGAACAAGTACAGCTCAGCTTCATGCTTACAAGAGAGCCAATTGCATTAAAGACCAGATCCCTACTGGTTTCAGGGTTGTCTCACACATAGCAATGAATGCTGCTTTCGTGGGACAACACGCAAGACCTTTTCATGCAAGGTTTTCAGCACTTCAAAACTGAAGTTATCTGCTCAGTCTTGCAGCATGTGGAAGAAACTGAGAAAAACTGAGTCTTTATTTTAGTGTTTTAAAATAAAGTCTTCATTTTGGGGCTGTCCCAAATGCCTTCTTTTAATTCCTAATTTTCTTTTGAGTGGAGCTAAGCAATGTACATCTTTTGAACCACCATTCATGAGATCTTAAGGAAACAAATTGCTGCACAAAGCCATACCAAAGGTCTGATGGGGTTCCTGAGAAACAGAGGCAAGTCACCTCAACAGCCATTCAAAAAGAAAACAATTCCCAAGATCTTACAGTTGAAGAGGGACTTTTTACACAGGCATGTAGTGACAGGACAAGGGATAATGGATTCCAAGTGGAAGAAGCTGGATTTAGAAGTGACATTAAGAAAGAAAAAATCTTCCTTGTGAGGGTAGTGAGGCACTGGAACAGGTTGCCCAGAGAAGTTGTGGAAGCTCCAGGCCTGAAGTGTTCAAAGTCAGAATGGATGGGGTCTTGAGCAACTTAGTCTAGCTGATGGTGTCCCTGCCCATGCCAGGTGGGTTGGAACTAGACGATTTTTAAGGCACCTTCCCACACAAACTGTTCTATGATTGACTCACAAAGCATGCCAGAAAAACAGGGAGATGAGGAAACCAGTGTCCCTTCACCTGGTCCCTGAGCACCCACCATTCATAAACTAGTCTAAGGATCCACACACACTTTGGCCCACTGCATCCCCAGCAGCCGTGGCAGATTCCACATCAGCAGGAATAACAGTAACATACAGCACACAGCCTTTCCAGGAGTATGGTGGACAACTAGCACTGCATTAATTACTGTGAGCTCCCCTGTTCAAATCAATGAACACTAGAGCACGAGCCTGAAAGCTGCAGTAACCCAAACCCCATCCAGCACGCACTAAACGCCGATTTCCCCTGCACAGCCCAGGCTCTCTCACCCTCCTCTGACCTCTAACACACTCCATGCATATCATTTTGTTTCTGACAAATTAAAATCCAGTTAACATTCCTGAAGACTTCACTCACAGCGCTCCAAACCCCTGCATATCTCAGCAAATGCACTCATCCTCCAGTTCTGAGATGATCCCAGTTTTTATTTTTATTGTTTTAAGTGTTCTTGCCAGTTTCCGCTGCACATCGTGCGCTGTCTGCTGAGCGAATGAAAGGGTAGAATGTTCTCATGCTTGGGAAAGATAGCCAGTGTGGGAGAAAAGTTTCTTAGAAGTAGCTACACTCTTCTTCTAAAAAAAGAAAAATACAGTGAATGCCTGGAACAGAAGAAATAGACTAGAGAGGAGTGAAGGCAATGTTTTGATGGCAGCCTTAAGAGATGAAGATGTTTCTTTGCTGTACTGGTAATGGAGAAACATCTGGAAGGAGAGGGACTCGGAGAAAGGAGCCTTTATGAGAAGCCCTGGTGGAAAAAAGGCAGTGTTTACTTGCTGAAGAGAATACAGCACGTTTTTCTGCCCAGTGCATACAGACAGTCATTATTCACAGCCTCACATCATAGCTGCCACCAGCAGATATACTCAAGCTCAAGCTAAACTGAGCTGACAGAAATAAACTTCACCTTTCACGCGTAGCTTTGCACAATACTTTGACTGTTGTCTCAGCACACTACTCGTGTCTAGGCATCCTGTGACATCTCACAGGCCTGGGAACTTCAGAAGCTGTAATTCATCAGCAGAATGAGCATTGGAGACTACAGGTTAAAGCACCTGCCAGTATGACTACTCAGTGTGCACAGCCCTACACAGCTGTCCTTCATGTTAACAACAAGCAGTTGCACTTCTGCTTGATAGTCCTTAACTCTGCTGAGTCTGGAGTGGTAACAGCTTCTATCAGGACCTGATCTATGAGGACAATTCTCATGCTTAAAGGAAGCATCAATTGTATGCTGCCACCAGTATAGGAGGGGTTGACCTGCTGGAAAGGTCTATGGAGAAGGACCTGGGACTGCTGGTGGACAAGTTCCCCATGAGCCAGCAATGTGCTCTCATGGCCAAGAAGGCAAATGGTCTCCTGGGTGCATTAAGAAGACTGTGACCAGCAGGCTGAGGGACATTCTCCTCCCTCTCTGCTCTGCCCTGCTGAGGCCATATCTGCAGCACTGATCTCCCCAGTTCAAGAAATACAGGGAACTACTGGAGAGAATTCAGCAGAGCATATGAAGATGAGGGGTCTGAAGCATCTCTGTGAAGAGGAAAGGCTGAGAGACCAGGGGCTGCTGAGCCTGGAGAATCATAGAATCAATAAGGTTGGAAAAGACCTCAAAGATCATCACGTGCAACCTGTCACCCAACACTTCATGACTACTAAACCATAGTACCAAGTGCCACATCCAATACCCTCTTGAACACCTCCAGGGATGGTGACTCCACCAACTCCCTGGGCAGCACATCCCAATGGCAAAAAACTCTCTCCATGAAGAACTTTCTCCTCACCTCCAGCCTAAACTTCCCCTGGTGCAGCTTGAGACTGTGTCCTCCTGTTAAGAGCAGCCTGAGGGGGGGGATCTGATCAACAGTTAGAAATATCTACAGGGCAAGTGTCCAGTGGATGGGGACAGACTCTTCTCAGTGGAGTCCGATGACAGGGCAAGGGACGACAGGGCAAGGAACAACAGGACAAGGGATGACAGGCACAAACTATAACACAAGAAGTTCTACCTAGACATAAGTGTTATGGAAGTTATGATTTTATAATTAAGACATGGAAAACATGGATATCAATAAAAACAGTATTAACTTTTAATTAAGATTAAAAATTGCCCAAAACATATTAAATAGGTTCGATGTATGGTTAGAATATATCTCTACAGTGGGAATGTACAATATTTAGGCAATAAGAGAATTTTCAACAATTTAAGCAAACTGGGAGAAATAACAGAAAGAGAGAATCCCTGGGAGCAAAACAGTGCTCGACCACAGGGGGAGACTCGATAAGAACTGCTAAACCCAGGAAGCAAGTGACTAGAACACTAGAAGTTATACCTAGACATAGGAAGCCTTTATTTTGAGGGTGCTGGAGCCCTGGAGCAGGCTGCCTAGAGAAGTTATGGAGTCTCCTTCACTGGAGAGATTTCAAACCCTCCTGGACATTGTAATCCTGGGCAAGCTGCTGTGGGTGACCCTGCTCTAGCCGGGTGCTTGGGCTAAATGATCTCCAGGGCCCCATTCGACTCCCCAGTCCTGTGATTATGTGATTCTGTGATACATCTTCACACAGCACACTGCAGAGCAGGACCAGAACTTGTGTCAGAGGCATTGCCATGAGGGTGAGTGTACTCATCCACAGTCCACTAAGTCTCTGCTTCTCCTCTGCTAGATGTGACTATGGCACGCAGGGTGGCAGAGACTTATGTAACAGAATCACCAAGGTTGGAAGAGACCTCAATGATCATCAAGTCCAACCTGTCATCACAGACCTCATGGCACCAAGAGCCATGTCCAATGCCCTCTTGAACACCTCCAGGGATGGGGACTCCACCACCTCCCTGGGCAGCACATTCCAATGGCTAATGACTCTCTCAGTGAAAAACTTTCTCCTCACCTCCAGCCTAAACTTCCCCTGGTGCAGCTTGAGACTGTGTCCTCTTGTTCTGGTGCTGCTTGCCTGGGAGAAGAGACGAACCCTCTCCTGGCTACAACCTCCCTTCAGGTAGTTGCAGAGAGCAATGAGGTCTCCCCTGAGCCTCCTCTTCTCCAGGCTAAACAATCCCAGCTCCCTCAGCCTCTCCTCATATCTCTTAGCACGTTAAGAAACTCAGAGAACAGAACAGCAGAGCGCAGTTGCACAGTGATCTATATTACATTCTTTTCACCCTCTCTTTAATTATAACCAACATAAATGACCTCTACCAAGAACCACAGCCTGACAAGGAAAAGCAGAAGATTCAGGACCTGTCAAAGTTTCAGTTTGGCATCTCCCAAGGGCATGGAACTGAATGAAGCAAATTATATTTTAGACCATAAATAGGGAGTGGGGATGTGCTTGGGTTTTTGTTTGTTTTTTGACTCTTCCTATTCAAAGAACTTCTGAATACGATCAGCTCTGGGAGCCAAGCATGGGCTAAGAGCAATTTCACATAAATACAGGAAGAACCGATGACAACACTTGGGAATAATCACAATGAGTCAAAGCTGCAGAAGTCTCCCCAGTGCTGCAGGATAGGTTGGAAAAAACAACCTCTCATTTTCCAAAGACAGTAAATGATGATAAATGAGGACACATTTATTAAGAGGGAACTTCACATTCAGTTTTCTCCTCTCAGATGACAGTAGAGGATGGGGTCTCTGTATGCTGAACACTTTTCTAGTGCAGTAATGCGAATTTGTTCATAGGACCAAGATGTCACTAACAACCTCATTGACAGATTTAACACCTTGAAGGACTTTGCAGCTCCAGAGAAGAGAGCAAGCAGAAGAATGCTCATTTTAAAGAAAGCTTGTCTTCTCATTTAACCTGTTTCCAGAGGTTCAAACAGAAGATTTTACATGCTTCAAGGGAAATGCTTCAGCTTGTAAGGTGTAATTACAGCTGGAATATATGTGTGCAGAAGGCTGCCCACTGCCTCTGCCACAATGGGCATGAGCTTTAGGCAATCAAGAGATTTTTTTTTCTCCCTGCAGTCCACTTAACAACACGTGGGCAAACTCAAAATCCAGCAGCACAAATGCACCAAGCAGCTGGCAGCTTGCAGCGTTTCCTCCTGCTACAGGCAGCCACTGTCTTCATGCACAGCATTATCTCTCTTCACTTTGCTTTTCACTTACAAGACAGAACCACACTTGGTTCCCATACAGGACCACTGTGAACTGAAGTTTAGTCACAGTGGTAGAGGGATGACATGGGAATGTCAAGCATCAGGCAGGCCAGAGGAGCCTGCAGGCGAGCTGCAGCGGCCAGCCATGTGCGAAGCCCGAGCAGAGCATGCACGGGAGAAGAATTACATTGGGATGGTGGCACAGGGGAAATTATGAAAGCAATTCAGAAGCATTGTAATAAAGCACAATGTGCTGTAGTGCTGCTCAAATTCAAAACAGGAATAAATTCTTTCATATGTTAAGTGGTCCCTGAAGTACAGGGCTGCCTGAAGCGCGAGGCCCTGTACGGGGGCACAGTGGTACATGCTTGAGGCTGGGTTTTGGGTGACACAGAACTGCAGCTGAAATTCAAACTGACATGCCCACAGCTCCTTAGCTGTCTGAACCACAAAAGCCAAACTAAACATTGCTTCAGCTGGAACTTACCCTTTGTACCTTTAAAGCCATTATATTAAAGAGCAGTGTCATTTATGAGCTGGCCATGGGGAAGGGCAGGTGTCTAACACTGAGAAATCATTTCAGCTATGGGTGATAAATCCACTCTATAAACTAAAAGCATCGAAATGAGCCCCGTGTTCAATCCCACCCCTTTTCTTTCAGTTGTCTTTGCTGGGAGAGATGCTGAGCTCCAAATCTGAACAAACTCCTTTAGTGGCACTGGCACAGCTGTAACCTGAGGTCATATCAGCATGCTGCTGGCAGCTTGCTCCAATACCTGCTGAATTCAATGGAAACCTTTCAATGGGCTTCAGCAAGCTTTGGTTTACTCCACAGGTGACACTGCATGTCTTTTTTTTTTTTTTTCCTTTTTAAGCTTCACAGTATCAGGCAGTTAAAAGTGTTATTTAATCTCTAGCCAGCTTGAGTTGACTTCTCAGCAGGAAGATCTCACCAACAGACCTTGGAGCTTTCCTCTGTGAAGCAGCTGAGAGGAACATGTGTCACTTGGGGGCTGTTTTAATCATCATTTCCTTGGGGAAAGTTCAAGTAGATTCTGATATCTAGATGACATAATTTCACCAGGGCAGGGAAAGTATCTCCTTGCCTCCTAACCCACCCACTGGGAAAAAGTCTCAGAGAGGAGATTGATCATAAAGATTTGCCTGGCTGTTACAGGAGTGTGCAGGAGTTGGGCCATCACTTCTCACTGGGCATTTTAGGAGCTGGGAGGACACACAGCCACTGAGCACTGCATCTTCAGAAGAGACATCAGCAATAATACAGCAGCCCTGCAGAGGCCTTGGAGGTGCTGGTGGGGGTGCTGGCACCATGCGGTCCCAGTCCAGACCCAACCATACCCTGGGCTGCAACCCCAGCAGCATGGGCAGCAGGTGGTGGGAGAGGATAGTGACATTCTGCTGTGCTCTGCTGAGACCCCCTGCAGTGCTGGGGCCACCTCTGGAGTCCTCATCACAGCATAGACAGGGATCTGTTGGAGTGGGGCCAAAGAAGGTGACAGCAATGATGGGAGGGCTGGAAGCCCTCTGCTGTGAGACCAGGCTGAAAGAGTTGGGGTTGTTCAGTCTGCAGAAGAAAAGGCTCCAGGGATGCCTTTTGGTGGCCTTTCAGTACTTAAAGAAGGACTACCAGAAAGCTGGGGAAGAAGTCCATCGGGCAGTATGTAGTGATGAAACAAGGGCTAACAGTTTCAAACTGAGATTAGGTATTAGGAAGTTCTTCACTGCAAGGGTGGTGAAACACTAGAACAGGCTTCCCAGAGGACTTGTTGATGCCCCACTCCTGGAAGTGTTCAAGGCCAGGCTGGATGGGGCTCTGAGCAACCTGGTTTAGTGGAGTGTTCCTGCCCATGACAGGGAAATTTGAACTAGCTCTTTAAGGTCCTTTCCGACCCAAACCATTCTACAACTCAGTGAACAACAATTCCCCCAAGAAGCTCAGCCTGTCAAGGTACTCTGTTCATTAAGCACATCCTCATGCATTTCAAAAGTCTTGGTTTCAAAGACCTGACAGCCATGTATGGCACTGCCTGTTACTCAGGAATATCCAATTGTATTTACATTGCAGCAGGTAACTCTACATAAAGAGCTTACAGAAATGGAATATAAATTTTCTCTCTTTCATATCACCCTAATTTGAAGATGGCATGAATATCAGAATGCAGCAGAAAACCAAACCAATGTTCTGTCTAGAAATTTAGAGGAGCTGTCTGCCACTATAATTGGTAGCAGGGCAGCAGTGATACCAGAAATGCCTCAGATGAATGATTTTCTGACCATTTCCTAAGAGGACATGTCCCCAGTAGCTTTGTTTTGGTGTTAAACAAAGGAAAGTTAACAGGGCTGCCTGGTACCAGCTGACTGCCCTCTCTCCCACCACCTGCACAAGGAGAGCTCCTTGTTATAGCTCCTCTGTCCCAAGAGCAGCAGAGCTTGCTCAGTTCTTAAGACAGCCCAGCAGCAGCATCCGCTTGAACACATGGCAGGACTCCATTACCTACAAGCTTTCAGGTCCTCTTTTTCTAAGAAGGAAGCTCTCCTCTAGAGCAATCAGTAACAGGAGAAGAAGATGCATACATTATAGGTCACTCACAGTAAGCAACATTTGCATCTCTGCATCCAGAAGGAGAGGGAAAATTGCCTGTTGCCTGAAGGATGCTCAGATTTGTGTTTGCTATTTAGCTCTTCCCAGAATCAAGATGACAGAACCACAAAACTGGGGGCAGCTTTGGTGCCTCACAGCTTGCACTGTTGCTTGGAGCGCCGGTTCTCGGGCTGTTACAAGCCAGCCAGAAACCTCTTCCACCAATCTCACATCCCTGCCTGGCAGCTCTTTTTTGGGAAGATGTTTGGGTTAAGGGTAAAATACCCGTGGCTTTGCTGGTAAACAGCTTTTCTGCTGCAATACCTGCAAAATTTAATCACACTGACTGAACTTAGTCAGTTTGTAAAGTACAAGTGCTGTGTCAAACTACAACGTTAAAGGGGACTTCTGCCTACTGCTTTGAGTCTCAAGGTCTACAATTATTGAGTGGCATTTTTAGGTGTCATACTAGGCACACATGATGCCCATCTGCATGAGTGGTCTCATTTCTTTGTGTTTACAACCTACAAAACTCATTAATAAACTTTGACTTCATGATTTTTCTTTCCAGTAAACTCCAGATTTGTAACTTGGCAGAGGGAGTCATTGTATGTAACCACCTGTGCAGACATTAACTAAACACTTGAGCTTTAAACCCAAGAAAAAGTGCTAACACTGCTGAGATAGATGCTTGGGTACCTTCCAACTTCTCTCAGCAAGAGGAGGTTGTGAATGTGCAGCACCTTCCTACAGCCTCTGGTCTCCCTTACTGTACAAGGATGGGGGAGTGCTGCCACGTGCAGGAGGATTTATGGCGTTAGGGCCATTCCCAGGCAAGAGTCATTGCAAGGAAAGGTGCACACAGGGCTTTGGGGAGGTCACAGCCTCTCCCTGTGCTGTGCTTACTCGACAAGAGCTGCCTGCAAACTGGAAGCCCCAGAAATTTCACAGATAACCCCAGCAGGGCCTTCCACTTGGGTTATTCTTAATGTTTCATCAAAAACGCCACCACCGAGGTTCGAACAAAGCAACAGCCTTGCTCTGCAAGGTACTTCAGTTGCACTTGGTCAGGAGGGGCCCCAGCCCAAAGAGCTGAAGGCTGTGCTGACAAGAGACAGAAGAAAAGTTTGGTTAACCACATTTCAAAGGCAGAAATTTGACATCCAAAGGGAATGAAATGCCTTACTGATGGCTACACAAGTCACTGTCAGACCCCAGATTTGAACCCACCAGCTTCAGGATCCATGCCTTAAACTCCAACACTATCCTTGGCTACTACTGGAGAAATAAAGGCCACAGGAATTGTCTGCAGAAACACACTCAAATTCTTCCAACCTAGAGACATAAGACAGAAGGGAAAGCATTCTAACTGCAGGAAAGGCAAATCTATACCATACCCTGGCCCTTCTTGGACTCTTTCCAAGTCCTTGCTGTTTAACACTCCAGGACCTTTGATTGCAGAGCTTTCAAATTTTAGTTAATTAGCTCTATTTCGCTAGGCTCTGATCTGCCTCAGTTCTTCCCCATAAGCCACAGCAGCCTATGCTGTGCCCACCTATGGACTGGATCTATGCAGCAGTACCTTTAAGCTTGAGTCAGTTTGACAGGGACGCAGCTAAGAGGCTGAAGCCTGTGTCCTTTACACCAACTGCATGGGGCTCCGGCTGGACCTCCTCAAACCAAATTCCTGCTGACTGCTGCACTGCACATAAAACCTGTGTCGTTACAAGGCTCATCCCTTGTAAGCTGGAGCAGAGAAGCCTGTTGGGCTTCAGAGTGAGAAGCCCCTGCTAAATGGTCAGTTCAGTCAGTACAAATAAACTGACATTGCTCGAAAGTGAGATCATTGGCAATTTATTCCTGCCCGAGCCCTACCAGAAAGAAAACAGTGTTTCATGTTGGGGCTTTTTTCCTCCTCTCTCCCGCTCTCATTTCTCATCTCTTTGCTATTTCCATGTGCTTCCCACCACACTGTGATTAATCTTTTCTAAGGCCTAAGGGACTGGAGTAAAGAGGTAAGTCAGACTGTATCAAAGACCCTACACAGAGGCAGCCAGGATCTGCCCCAGCCTTTGTGGGGCTGCCGCATTCCAAGAAACATTTTCCATCCTCAAAAGTTATAAAGAGTCAGAACTTTTACAGCTCATTAGTAAATCATTAATGAGATATTCCCTTTACCTCTCAACAAGCTCCTTGCTTCCCTCCCCCAAACCAATCCTAAAATCCTCCTGTGAAAAAGAGCATTTTGTTTTCAGGGCCCTGTAAACGCCAAACTCCTTTTCTTTCACTCTCCAGCACAACATTTTTCCAAGAGCTAAATTCGAGCCCACCAGAGCTACTGCCAGGGAGGTGCAGGGCTGGAGCCAACCTTCCTGGCACAAGAAAGGGGATTACCGCACCATGCCTCACGTATACTATGCCTAAAGTCTGGCTTAAAAAAAAAAGAAAGATCCAATGCAACCACCAAATTTATTAAGAGCTGGAGCCCTGGTGAAAGTCTGGAAGATACCTGACTCCAGCATGGATCCTAAATCTCCACAAGAAACTTGCCAGTCTGGCCATCGATGCCAATTACAATGAGGACGGGGGTCAGCTTCTGTGCTGTGTGCCAGTAAAAGGCTTTTCCAGTGCACTCATATAAAAGGGCATTTATCAGCACTTTGCATCCACTGAATAGTCATCAATTAATAGCAGCAAAAGTCATTTCCATCAGGATAAGTTATGCCTGCTTGATGAGGCTCCTGCAAGCACAGGTGTAGTAAGAGGGACAGGTGTAAAATAGGATCTGGAGCTCCTGCACTGAGAAATAATGCAATGTGTTCCCCAAACCAGCTGCACAAAGACTTCTGTGCAAGAGGCATGAGTGCAGCAGGGTCTGAGCTACTTGAAAAGAAACGGGCCCCTGCCAGGTACCCAGGTCCAAGGGACTCTTCCACCGTATTCACAAAGGTTTGGGTTCAGATCCAAACCCCATGACATTGCCCTTGGCTTTAAGAAAGAGAGGGAGAGCTCAGAGAAACGGCTTGTCATGTCACTTCGAGTTTTCTTTACTTAATAAAGTAGTGGGGGGAAAGAAAAAAAAAAAGAAAAGCTCTCCCACATGAATCTCCTGGCATGTTAGCACTTATTCCTGCTCTTGCCACAGACTCAGAGTATCTGCAAACATTTACAGTGTTTTGGTGTGGTCATTCTTACAAAATTATCAATAATCTTGCACTACTTGACAGTATCCCTGAAGTCTGAGCTGCTGACACCTTCTGATTGAAAACAGAATTCCCCAATGAAGAAGAAGGGGGGGGAGAAAAGTCTTTCCTTGGTTTGAGAGAGAAGTCAGAAAGTATAAGGTTGCTGAAAGACTAGAAGGATAAGCAAAGAACTCCAAATATGTTATAGATTTAACTATCACAGGGAATATGGTCCTTGGCCGTAATGTTTTAGCGTGTCGCTGATAATAACGGACACGTAAGCGCTAAGCCCAAGTCAAAAATTATCAGTGCCTGGAAGATGACTGGAAATTCACAGCTCAATTTAGGTTTGTGTTTTCAATGTAAATCCAAACCAATTATATTCCACATAGATTTGTCTGAATAACGTTAACAAAAATATTGTCAACACCAGAGCACTTCACTCAGGACACTGCCTCCCAGGACATTACTTCTCTCAAGCTCTTCCAAAGAAACTCTCCTGCCTGTGAGTCAGGGGAAAATGTGGTGAGACCCCACCGGGGATGCGTAGTTAATTGTTCCAGGGGTAGGAATTGGAGATTTGGTCATTCAGAGCAGACCATCCAACATTCCAGCAACAGCACAGGAGTCGTACATGCCACACAAACAAGGGACTGGCAGCCATCATTTCCTTTTTGAAATCTGAGGGAGAGAGAAGAAATCAGTGTGAAAATGGGCAAGGAGGCTAGGAGGGCCTGCTTCTGGCACCACTTCTGGTACTGGTAGAGTGGTAGTGAGAGTACCACTAAGAGCGGTACTGAGGGTACTGAGTAGTGCTGAACTGGGACTGTATTTCAAAGCATGACACCATTTTTCTCCAGCTGCCCCTGCTGCTCTGCTTTTACCCATTCTGCTCAGTTTTCAGGTGAACCTGGGGCTGCAAACCTGCCCTTTTCTGTAATATTGGGTTATCAATATTTTAACAGCTAAGAGCTGGAGCTAAAACCTTTAAAGACAACATCTCCTGCATCATAGTAGAGGTTGCCCAGGGAGATGGTAGAATCTCCATCCCTGAAATTTTTTCAGGCCAGGCTGGATGTGGCTCTGAGCAACCTGATGTAGTGTGAGGTGTCCCTGCCCATGGCAGGGGTTGGATCCTTGAGGTCCTTTCCAGACCTGACTATTCTGTGATTCTGTGATCACGGCGATGTGTCCAGCATCCAATCCATCATCCAACACCACCTAATCAACTAAACCATGGCACCAAGCACCCTATCAAGTCTCCTCTTAAACACCTCCAGTGATGGTGACTCCACCACCTCCCTGGGCAGCACATTCCAATGGCTAATGACTCTCTCTGTGAAGAATTTCTTCCTAACATCCAGCCTAAACCTCCCCTGGTGCAGCCTGAGACTGTGTCCTCTTGTTCTGGTGCTGGTTGCCTGGGAGAAGAGACCAACCTCCACCTGTCTACGACCTCCCTTCAGGGAGTTGTAGACAGCAAGAAGGTCTCCCCTGAGCCTCCTCTTCTCCAGGCTAAGCAACCCCAGCTCCCTCAGCATCTCCTCATAGGACTTGTGTTCCAAACCCCTCACCAACTTTGTTGCCCTTCTCTGGACATGCTCCAGAAAGTCAACATCCTTCCTAAACTGAGGAGCCCAGAACTGGTCACAGTACTCAAGGTGTGGCCTATACCAGTGCAGTGTACAGGGTACAGTGACCTCCCTGCTCTTGCTTGCCACACTGCTCTTGATACAGGCCAGGATGCCATTGGCCCTGTTGGCTGCCTGAGCACACTGCAGGCTCATGTTCAGCCTACCAGTACCCCCAGGTCCCTTTCTGTTTGGCAGCTCTCCAGCCACTCTGACCCCAGCCTGTAGCACTGCATGGGGTTGCTGTGGCCAATGTGCAGAACCTGGCACTTGGATGTAAAGCCTCCCCATGATAAATGAGCACAGCACCTGTGAGGCAGCACAGAGGAAACATCTTTAAGATGGTTAACTTTGAGAACATTAAGATGGCAGCTTCTAGCTTTGTTCTTTTTGTTGTTGTTTTTTAGAGACTGAGGTACCTAAGTTAGTCAATGGAAAACTACACAGAAAAACAAAGTATTTCTCTACTTGCCAAAGTGCAAAGAGGGAAACCAGACAAGATTGAAATCAGCAATTTTACCCTGAGAGTGACATCAAATCTTTCCTAATGGAACCACATGCAACATAAAAGTGATCTATTGCCAGGATGCAAGTGTTCTGGTTGATTTCAAAGCAAACTAATTCCACTATCAAAGCACAATTGGTGGAGCCCTTGTTTATATATGGCAAGAATTAAATCCATAACAACTATTTGTTGGAAATTGAGCACTTACACTTACCATCAAAGTTCTCTGGACTTTCCCTGATTTAATCTTTCTGGGTTTTAATAAAGGCAGGATTCTCTGGTCATTGCCTGTGAAGACAGTCTTAAAACACTCCTCTGCTAGAAGACACAAGGGTGTACTCAACCCCTACAGTGCTGCTGGAGACAAAAGAAAGCTTTTTCAAATAGGCTGCATCTAGATGAATAAGTTCCTGGCTCACCATATCCATCTTGCTGCCCAAGCATCCAGCACACAACTTCACTGCCTGTCCCCTCTTCCTCAGGCCTCTTCTGCCCCTCCACCAGCCCTTTGGGGCACAGAATAGATATCTCACCCACTGAGGTCTGTGGTGACAGGTTGGACTCGATGATCTTTGAGGTCTCTTCCAACCTTGGTGCTACTGTGATACTTGAACTTACAAGGACAAACACCTATATGACAGAAGCGAGGGGGACAGCAGCGGGGACATGCTGCAGAGAGACACCAGGCGCAATGTCACTGCCATTCACGCTGCAGGAGTAGGTCAGGCAGAAAGGAGAAATGAAGCAACCAAGGAAATAGGTAAATGCTAAATATTAGCCCAGAAGCAGTAACAAAAAGAACATTAGGAAAAAAGAGTTTTGAATTAGGCCATGGTTATGCAAACTAAATGAAGCGAGAACAGCTACAACTAGTTAACAGCCAAGCAAAACCTGCCCATTAAGAGGTATTTGCATTTTGCAGGGGCCCAAAGAGACCTATATTTCTGTTTTATGTCTTTAAACATCTTTTTGCAGGAAAGGGTAATTTACCTCGAATTTTCCTTTGATTTTTCTTTAGTGAGCAGAGCCTGATTTTTATTGGGAAAGGAATTATCTTTTCAGGAAAAGTTGAAGAAGCAAGCCACCTATGTTCAATTAAAATTTGAGATAAGAGATGAATTCATTTGCAAAATGTGGAATGCTAATAGCCTGGGCATATTTTTAGTCAGATGCACTTTAAGAACGACTCTTTTCACCACACAAAGCATTTTGTGTGAACAACTTAAACCGGGTCTATTAGCAGTTTGAGAAAGAGAGATGTGGTTATGAGGACAATCCCAGGCAGAAAAGGGCAGGCATTTGTAGGGGAAAATTAGGGGAATGTAAATCATTTTCCAATAAATATTCCATGCAGAATATTCAATTCTGTGATACACAATACTGTCTGTTTCCAGAGATATTGCCTTTCCTCCCTGTGGATGCTGAAAGTGATTGCAGTATTAAGTTTCAATTGATTGTTAACAAAACCCCAAGCCTGTTCCTACTTTTGATTCAATCCACTTAGAATAGCAGGCTGAGCTGTTCTAATCTCATTTTAATTTTCCATGGGGGACTAAGTGTCCAAAATCCTTGCAAGAGGGCTGGAAGTTTCAGCTGTAGGATACAACAACCTGATTCAAAGTCAATGGAGACAGATTGTCGTTTAGCCTACGTCCCTAATGGCCTCAGTAAAAAAAGTGCCCTGAATTACCATCTTTCTCATGAAGCAGAATATCCTTCTGCTCGTATCAGGCCTCCAAATGCAGTTAATGCTCAGACTTTGGGAGAAAAAGGATCACAAGAAGCAGCCCTAAGAAAGCAGCCTCACTTTACAGCTGCCTGTTAGTGGGCAGCAGGACTGTTTTCCCTCATTTCACTGTCACCAGTGTTGGTTTGGGGTCCCCTGAGCCATGCCACTTCTCCAGACCTTTACTGCTGCATATTTAACTGCCTGAATCCTAACCCATGCATACAAGGGCTGGAGGGGAAACATGACAATGGTTCCACAAACGTTTTCTTCACCTTCTATGCTCTTCCTGCACCACTTCATACCTTTGTCACCTTTCTGCCCCTTCCAGACCTGGCAGGTTAAAAAGGGCATTGCCTCTCTGTGCAGATCCACTGTCCTTTCCCTGGCTTTCAAACTCCAAAAGACCAAACCAAAACTAAACAAAACAAAAACCAAACAACAAAATGAAAATAAATAAGCAAGAGAGACATCCCAAGCACTTTAGTTTCTCAAGTCTCAATCACTCAGGCATGGTACCTTTAACTCTCATACTGGCTATTTAACACAAACTATCCTACCAGTCCCAGAAGGGCCACGATGGTGTTCAAAGAGGAATTTCACACTTGGCAGATGTTTGGGGGCAGCCTCCAAAGACTTGTTCAAATAGTCTGTTCAAATAGCCTACATCTTCCTTTAAATAAAGGAAATAAACAAAACAATCAACCCCTTAATCTGTCATTTTACCTTAACTTCCCTGCTCTCTCTATACCTTCCCTCTGCCACTTTGACATTTTCAACATTAATGGCATAACTACAGGAAATTCCAGCTGCATGTTACAGTGAAGAGGCTCCGCAGTAATGTTTCAGACCAGCACATCAAACTAAGAATAAACACTCTTTACAGCTCAGTGCTTGACCCTGTATACAACTTGGAGCGTACAAGACACACAATAACCACAGAAGTCATATTCAACAGCTCCTGAAGCAGTTCCAGTAGAGCAGCTCCCAAACCAGCCCACAGGCAGCACCCTGCTCTCCAGCACTGTTCAGTGCCTCTCCTCAGCAGCTTTATTCCTCAGACTTAATGAGACAGATGCAAACAGCAGGCACTTATTCTCTAATTAACCAATTTGCCTGCCACTTTGTGATCATTAACCCAATGTTGCTGGGTCAAGATTGCACACAAAGTATTTCTTCCTTCCCTGCACTCTCTCCCTTTCAATGCTAACACATGCCAGGCTTTGAAACCAGCCGCTCCCCTCCGTTCCCCAGCCTCCCTCGAGTACAAACCGTCTTTGCTCACTCACTGCAGCACCTTGCAAGACGTATTTCTGAGATCTAAAAATAAGCTTGTTAGATTATTTGACAGTCAAAAATTAAACTAAATTGGAAGTAGTAATTATTTTCTTGATTATTTAATACGGGCCAGACTTTTATCAAAATATTTTGACACGAGAAGATTTGTGAAAATAAATAGGCAATCAGCAAGTCATTGCTAACGGAAAAGCTTCTTTTTCTTCAGGGAAACAAGTATATATTACCTGTCACTGCCATGTGAAAGCCCCATGCTTTAAAAAATGATGTGTTAACAGCACTTTATCTGGAAGACAGCCTAACAGACAGATCGACATCATCAAAAGACAGATTCATGCAGCGCCACACCGAACGCGGCAGAGGAGCCGTGTTGTACCCAACGATTAGTGAGCCTTTATGTATTTATGAGTCCCTGGAGGACAGAGACTGGAGTACAGGTCTCTTCTCAGAGCCCTGATCACTAACTTAGAAGCACTGAAAGCTAAAAAAACCTCATATTCATTCATCTTCCTCCCTTCTCTATCTAGAAATTCTGGACAAGCTCAACGGGGGAGCTACAGGGCGCTCTCTTCTCTAAACAGTCATGTCAAATATGAAGAGGGGGCTTGATGACATTGTGCCATCTACCACATTAGTACTTTACACAAACTTAGGCAGTCTCGTGGCCCTGCTCCTTCCAGATGAGGTATGGGACATCCCCTGCCCAAGCCAGGGATCTGTCGTAGCTGGTTATGCTCATTTTGACTTGCCATTTGTACTCCGAGTCAGTGAGTGCCAACGTTAGCAGAGCATTTCTTGTCTCATATCCAGGTAAACTCTGTCTTTCAAGATCTTGTTATGAAGAGTCTTGGGATCTGCCACAGATCAGCTGGATAGTGTTAGCTACGAACACACAGTGCCAGTTTGCTGTAGCACATACAGCTGCTATAATTATTTGCTTCTCCCGTCTCAAAAAGAAGAGGAAGAACATATGAAATGGATTTTTATCTGCTTTAGGGATAACATTAACATCATTTTCCTATGCCTGCCTCTTTTTTTGGAACTGCTTTGCGCAACATTTCCTAGAAATATGCTCCATATGTACACCAGCTAGCTACACCAGCTACACCAGCAAGACACTGCAACTGGGGGAGATCTGGAGGCAGTGGGAGGAGGGACCCATCCACATGCATTTGTTAACACCAAAAAACACGGAGATGGGCTGTGGCTGAGCCAGGTGAATTGTTCCAAAACAGCAGGACAACTCCCATCAGACTTACACAAACTAGGTCTGGAAAGATTACATTCAGCACAGAAAACACACACCTCAATTTGGAAAGGCCTCATTTAGCATCTGGTGTGGTGTGTCAGATTCCATTTGAGATACTGGGCTCCAGAGACCAGTGGGAGAAAACAACACACTCCAGAGTACATGTGTAACATGAGGAGTTAATCCCACACAGGCATTCATCTTTTCAAAGCATAGATTTCTGACAGCTCTGGAAAGCACACTTACAATTTCCATAATGTTTGAAAACATACAGACACTTTCTCTCAGTGTCACAGCGTCTTGAACTTCTGAGGCCCTTTTCGTGACACCATAAACTTCTCCTTGGAAGCACAGTATGATGTCAGAGGATGTAATAGTACAAGAGGTGAAGAGGAAAGCTGTGGGAGCATTCAAATAACTTCTATTTTTTTGGTTGGTTTTTTTTTTTTTTTTTTTTTTGCTGGCCTAAAAAGAAATAAAATAAAACCCAGAGTTTGATCCAAGAACATTTTGTTCATTTGCTATACAGGGGTGCCTTTTGTATGAGCACAGACTGTTTTGTGGACTCTGGTCCTCTGTAGTTACCATGAAACAGAAAATATACAATGAAGCTAGTGATGTGTTATCATCTAACATTTCTATGAATGCTATTTCTGTCTTATGTTCACAGCGACTGCTGGTCAAACGTTCATCCACTACAACGTGATAAAAACAGGAGTTTGAAAGAATTATCACAGATATTTATAGGTTATTTTCTTCCCCCCCCCTTTCCCCTTTTATCTTCTCTGCACAGTTGGCATGATAATGCTCATTAGTCGTTCGGTTTCGAGTGAATCCTCCAAAACAGCAGTTTCTCAAGCCGCAAGTTTCTCACGCATTTCATCGGGGTGAAAAATATCCACATATTTTTATTTTTTATTTTTTTTTAATAAATACAGACCCCTTTGATATCATCCAGGGAAGCCAAACAAGTTTTATGCAAGCAGAAGCGAACCGCCGAATCTGTCACCCTCAGACTTGACTCGTGCCACAGTTCCAACCGAGACTGAACGAACGAGTCGAATTCGATGCAACCTTTCAGAAGATTCGCCGCTCTAATCAGCAAAATCAAAGTGGGCTAGGTAATTACGGGAGAGTTAAGCTGGTGTTTATCTTTGTAATCCCCCAGATGAAAGAACCAGAAGAGTCTTTATGTTTTATACCACATGCAAAAAGAAAAAGACATTATAGCAACCGAGGGAAGGCAAACACCGAGACGTTAACGAACATTGGGCTGGTTCGCACCTTCACCCCTGCTTACCCCTCTGATAGATTTCTCTCACCAGCAGCAGTCAGGCTCAGGGCCAGCAATGCTCCACGTATTCACAGAATGGCTTGATTTGAAAAGGACCTTGAAGATCTAGTTCCAACCTCCCCTGCCATGGGCATGGAAACCTACCACTAGACCAGGTTGCTCAAAGCCTCATCCTGCCTGGTCTTAAACTTTACTTCCAAGGACGAGGCATCCAGTTTCTCCAGGCAACCCATTCCAGTGTCTCAACCCCCTCTTTGTAGAGAGATTCTTCCTAATATCTAACCTAAATCTACCCTTTCTAGTTTTAAACCATTGCTCCTTGTCCTTTCACCACAGATCCTTACAAACAGCCCTTCTCCAGCTTTCCTGTAGTCCCCTTCAGGTACTGGATGGCCACTAAAAGGTCTCCCTGGAGCCTTCTCTTCTCCACATCAAATGGACCCAACTCCCTCCACCTGTCCTCATATGCCAGGAGGTGCTCCAGCCTTATGATTATGTCCAGCAGCCCATGTCCTTCTTGCGTTGGGTGCTCCAGAGCTGAATGCATTAATCCAGGTGGAGTCTCATAAGAGCACTCTCCTTATCGTTTATTCATTCCACACTCTTCAACCTCTCTTCTCTCATTGCATCACAGACTTTTCTGCTGAATATAATTATTTTAGCAAGCCAAAGCTCACAAACAGCAGCATGTATATGTCTCTGGAAAAAGCCTACAAACCCCTCAGACAGGGCACTAGCACCGAAATAGAAAACCATGTCCAGCTCTTGAAGCTGCCTCAACTGACACCTCTCCATACGGCTTTGTTTGGTTTCACAGGATGTCAGGGGTTGGAAGAGACCTCTGAAGATCATCAAGTCCAACCACCCTGCCAGAGCAGGGCCACAGAATCTAGAGCAGGTCACACAGGAACACATCCAGATGGGTCTTGAAAGTCTCCAGAGAAGGAGCTCCACCAACTCTCTGGGCAGCCTGTTCCAGTGTTCTGTGACCCTCACAGTGACAAAGTTCTTCCTCATGTTCAGTTGGAACCTCCTGTGCTGTAATTTATATCCATTACCCCTCATCCTATTGCAAGGTGCAACTGAGCAGAGCCTGTCCCCTCCCTCTCAATACCCAGCCCTCAGATATTTATAAACATTTATTAAATCCCCTCTCAGTTTCTGACCTGTGTTGACAAGGCTGAAGCTGCACATGACCACATATCTTTAGGACACAGCTCATGACCCATCAGCAGGACCTCCTACTCATTTCAAGTATTCCAACCCCTGAAGTTAGGGGTTGGAATGAAAATAGAAGTTTAAAATATTAAAATAGAAGTTAGAATAGAAGTTATTGAAAATGTAGTGATAGGATGAGAGATTTCAGACTGGAAGAAGCTCAATTTAAATTAGCAGGAAGAAAGTCCTCCCCATAATAAGCATGATGTGGCACTGGAACAGGCCACCCAGACAAGTAGTGGACGCTTCAACTCTGGAAGTGTTCAAAGTCAGGTTGGACAACCTCGTCTACTAGGAGGTGTTCCTGCCCATGGCAGGGTGGTTGAAACTAGATGATCCTTAAGGTCCTTTCCAACCCAAATCAATCTATATTTCTATAGTATTTTTAAACATGGGCAAACCATCATCTCCATCCCTATGTCAAACAGCTCTGCTGTCTTGAAGTTCCAGAAAGCAATCCATCTGCAGTGAGCACACAGCACTTAGTCAAATGATGATCACAAGCTTAGCCTCTGAACATGAGATACCATTAGCAGCTGTGTTGAACACCCTTAAAAGGAGTCAGTGCTATCATGTTTACTCAGTTCAATCTTGGCATTTCAAAATCTCACTAAAAAACAAAGCCCCAGAGGTGCTGAATACATTTTGAGCATATCAACCCCCCACCCCGCTACCCCCAGGTAGAGCGCAGCTGCTCAGCACAGCAGTTTTATCTGCCATCTTCCATTGAATCACTACATTGATATTCACACCTTCACAGACACACAAACACTTGTGATTAAAAAAAAAAATATAAATTAATTAATAAATTTTAAAAAATTAAGTCCAAATGAAAAGAAAACAAATATCTCGGGAAGAACACGTGGACGTCAGCAGTGGGAACATGCCTCCATATGCCGCAGGAAGAAAAGGAGAGAACAGATGGCTCTCTTGCTTTTGTCTTCATACTGCTGTCATACATACACTGCTTCAGACTTTGGGTTAATATTTTTATCCAAACTCAGTGATTAACAATAAAGAGACAGACGGAGGATTGTATTTCACCCTGCAATTAGGCAGGCACAATGAGGTGAGTTCTCAGCACGGTACAGAGGAAAACAAAGCGTCCGTAGCTCCATTAGTGATATTTCCTACACACAGGGGAATAACCTCTAGTCCAGTACGTGCAGCAGAGATGAGAATTTTAAAAACCCTCAAACCCACAAACCCCAGGGTTTACAGAGGTCTTCTTTAGGAGGAGACTTAACTCTTCTTTAACTTCAGGCACATGCTTGGTCACTTGAGAATAAAGAAATGGAACATGTCCCATTTCAATGCTAGAAATAACAATAGAATTGCTCTTTTTAAGCAGTCTCAAAGCCTCTCCAGGGGAGGTTTAGGCTGGATGTTAGGAAGAAGTTCTTCACAGAAAGAGTTATTTGCCATAGGAATGGGCTGCCCAGGAAGGTGGGGGAGTCACCATCACTGGAGGTGTTTAAGAAGAGACTTGATGGGGTGCTTGGTGCCATGGTTTAGTTGATTAGATAGTATTGGGTGATAGGTTGGACTTGATGATCTCAAACGTCTCCTCCAACCTGGTTAATTCTATTCCTTTCCATTCCATTCCATTCCATTCCATTCCATTCCATTCCATTCCATTCCATTCCATTCCATTCCATTCTATCAAAAAAAAAAAAAAAAAGCTGCCATAACCTAGTTTTAATCAAACTTCAACATCCTTTGTGAGTGTTTTGCACAACTAAATGTCATTGGATCAGTTCTGGCTCCATCTACACCCACAGCGAACATAGGAATGGAGGACACCACTCACATCATGAAATCCAGTGAGAGAACAGCAGGCAATCACATGTGGAAGACAAAAGGAACACAGCCTTGGGAAAGAGTGCTGTGCAGACAGGGTGTGATGTGGGGCAGATCTGCTGAGATCCCCAGGCCATGCACAGAGCAGTCTGCCTGCCAACACTGGGCGCATCCTGCTTCTATAGGCTTGCTCATGACAGAGGTGGTGTCATGTGAATGGGTCAGAAAAGATTGGTTTCTGGATAAACAGTTGAGGCTAAGTTACAGAGGCAGGAGAAAGCCCACAGCAATGAAGGCATTTGCAGTTTCAGGTCTGTAGGTAAGAGCACATGCTCATATGATCTAGCTCAAGAAACTTGGTACAAAAAAGAGCTGTACAGAAGTGACCACTCTGGTCACTTCTACTTTAAAAACTGACATGGAACTAAGACCAAGAAAAACAACCTGTGAAAGGGTCTACAAAACTTTAGTCCCATCAGTCTCCATACTGATGCTGGGGCAGTGTCTTGGTAAGCTAAGCATGCATCTCACCTGTTCTTAAACAGCTTGTGATTTATGAATGACAGCAAAAGGATAGCCAAGACAAGCGCCAAAAATAACACGAGGACTGTTGTGCTCAATGCAAGTAGCAGGAACCCACAGCCAAAGTCTGGAGAGCCATGGCAGAGGGCGACAGCCAGCAGCCCAGCCCGGACAGGGCGTATTCCAGGAGAGCAGGACAAGATCTGATGATTCAGCTCTTCCAACAAACTCACCCTGCTCTATTTACAGCAAAGTACAACGACCTGTCACGTCCCTTCCTCTGCCCTCTCCAAAGCATAGGAATTGCCATGGTGACCAACGAGTGGCCCAACAATTTAATACCCTGCTGTCAGCAGTAGCTGGTACTCAGTGCTACAAAGGAAAAACACAACAGCTCTGCAACAGGCAGTGACAGAACAGCCAGTCAAGAGGGAAAGTCTCCTCCTAATCCCCTTGCCATTTGATATTGGCTTATGGCTTCAGCAGCAGCAGCAGCCTCAGACCCTGCACGAGGAAGTATTTGAACACAAACACAGCATTAAACATGGGCTTATAGGCACATGCTCAAATCCCACAGACTTCAATGAGCTCTTTCCTTACAGAGTCACTCCTCAGCTGCAGCAGACAGTTCAAGTCGTGAGAGCTTGTTCTTGCCCTGCAAGAAACACAGCTTGTGTGAACAGTGCCAGTTCCTCACATCAAAAAGACCTGGCCCATAATGACAGCCCAAATACAAATGCAATTTTTGACCTGCCTTAGACAAAGACACTAATACACTCTGAAGAGGTCCCTGACCAGATCTTGAATGAACATCCCTACACACACACACTGTTTGCTGAAGCAGGTAATCCACATCAAGAAGATACTTAATCCTGGAATGGCCTGGGCAGACTTTACTACATCAGACAGTAGTCTGATGTAATTATCACTGCCTTGAGCTAGACATCAAGGACTGAGTCAGTACCCCCTAATGGGGTCACATTTTCCACAGGATTCAACACCCACCACTGCTAGAGCTCTGGTCTCTCTTGGAAACCTGGAATTGCCTCTATACACACCAATACCAGAGGGACAGACAGCGCTGGCCCAGGCAGATGGAGATACCCAACAAGTCTTTCACAAAACACTTCTGGACCAAGCCTTCTTTTCCATGTGTGATGGAGAACTCTCTCAGTCGAACGAAGCAGCATATGGAAAACCCCCAGCACTGCATGTTCTCATAATTTTTGGAACACTGTAAATATTTGAGTCAGTAGATCTTAATCCATAAACACAGCTGGACTCAAGAAACAATGATGGTAACTTATTATAATTTAAACAATTGTGTAACAAAACAAACCAATGATAATCACTTTGGTTTCCTAAGGACAATAGGCGCAACCTTTTCCCAAAGTTAACACGATGGTACATGTAATTACATAAAAAATAAACTTACATATGCTAAGATAAATTATTCTCAGCTTTTAAAGAGCACTGCAGAAAAATTAGAGTGGAGGAGAAAAGCTGTATGGTGCAAAGCCAGCATTTCATCTAATGTACAGAGTGGGAATGGTAACTGCCAGCCAAAGGACATCCCTTTTTAACTTCTCTCCTCTTCCAGAACGTATTCATCTAATGGCTTTATGACCAGGAACATCATTCCCCCAAGTTCACCCTCAATATAAGCCCTTGTGCACAAGTTTACATACAAAGAGCTAGTGGCTGATCTCTGCTGTGATTAAGGAGAGGAACATTTATCCAAACTGCATAAGAACAGACCTGGACAGTCAAGTCACATTGTAAACGAGGTTTAAGTTCTTCCCTGAAAGTTCAAGTAAGTTCAGCTCCTTCGTATTTCCATTGCTTCTCTGCATTTTCACAAGTGTCTGTACTCAGCAATACGACCTAGAAACAGCAGTAAACACATCCAGGGTTCAAATCCATTTCAGCATTGTCCTAAGCAGGGTGCTATTCTGGAGTTTTACCAGAGAGGTAAAATGGCTTCAGCTAACACCAAAACACAGATCCAAGATGAGAAAATATGCAAAACAAAAATGAGATTTCAATTTTAATGCAGAATCCTGATTATGGCTATAAAACCTTTATTGCTTTGCTATAACACCAACACAAAACCCCTCCAGCGTTCATATTTCACATCTAATTTTACAAGAGATAAGATCCCTACCCAAACTTCCACAATCCACAAGTGAAAATTGCAAATAAGGGAGGTGAAAGCTCTTTAGTCAAGCATTAGAAAAGTTTGGTATTCCAGTACTGCAATAGTCATATGAGTAGAACTTGTCCCCCTGATATCTACCCCTTAGCAATGAGCGATGTATTTGCTGCGAGCCCCAGCTTCCAGCTCTTGGTGAAGTCATCAGTGCCACATTCAGATGAGAAAGCTGACATCTGAACTAATTCCTTATACCAGGAAAATTCCTAATTCTAAAATTGCTACTTCAAAATGGAGAACATGAACAAAACAGTGTATTTTCCAGCTCCCTCCCTTGCAACAAGACAGATGAGCCACATTAACTGCAACTTTCAAATACAAGCATGGAAAACGTCAGCTCCACAGTACAAGTCTGGCAGAGTTATAACCAGCCACAATCAGCATCTTATAATAGGAACTGACAGGGAAATTCTAGCTACTTGTGCTGCTCATAAATGCTAACATTATCTGGCAAAGGGATGAAGCCACAAAGCTGAGATCAAGTTCTGAACTAGAACATTCCCAAGTTTTCAGGGAACTTGAATACAGGAGCCCAGGCTGGTACAGGTGGCCAAAGGGAGCTCAGCTCGGTACAGGTGGAAGTGTACCTAAGTCAGAAATTAATAGTTAGAAGGTCTAAGAATGGTTCAAGTTTCAAAAGAACTCTTCCCACTCAGATTAAAACTCTTCTTTCAATAAAGAAAACCACAAGACAGGAGAGTAATTGCAGTGCCTAACATGTGACCCCAAGTCAGTGTGCTGCACTTCACACCAGCAGCATTGCCTCTGCTCTATTTGAATATATCAGATCATTCTTTACCCCCCCACCCTCACCCCAAAAAGAGGAATAATAAATCTAGAACAATGACCACATTAATCCAGACCCTTGTTGGCAGGGTCTGCCAAACAGACCATTAGCAGCCATTTATGCAAGTTCTTAAACGGGCGATCATTCATTGACTTGCAGATGATGTCACCCTGCAAGTGATGGAACATAGCTTTCCTTTCGTGACTTTGCCATCCTAGTTCTACAAGGCTTCCAGGCAGGTAAACAGAATTCCAATTCATCTGTCTGCAGTTTAAAAAAGACAACCTACAGCTTGTCCAAGGAGCCCAGGGCTGTCCAAGATGAGCGCTTAGCATTGGCCACCTAAATCCAAATTTAGGAACATAAATAAGTGTCCTAGTTTTAAAAACCTTTAAATAAAGTATTTTGCCCTCCACAATATTTTCCTACTCCATGCTGCTCCTCAGTAAGGACCTCAAAGGGAGGGAGGGAATGGCAGAGAAGGGGACATCGTGTTATCTAGATTTATTGTTGCCCAGACTTCAGTCCACTTGCTTAGCAGAAGGACTGGCTAGAGAACAACAGTTCTGCTCTATTAAACCCTCCAGCGTTTTGAAATTGAGCTTCATTCCACATCACTGCTTCTGCAAGAGATTTAGGGGAGGTGAGAGAGTGAGTGACATGGCTGAGAACAGAGACTTCAATCTGCTTTAATCAGAAAAGCAACTGCACCTTATCCATCTTCCCAAGCCAACAGCTCTGTCACTGAGCTGCCTCCAACCTGAGGAAACTTCCTAATGAGTAGTACTTTAGGAAAACTTACCATTCCAACTGGCTTAATGCTTTCCACAAACTGGAGACTTCGAACTGTAAGCAAACTTTTAATCAAACCCTTCTTGGTCATCTCTATTTATAGGACACAAGTGGTTTTCCTAATAGAGATAAGTTTGTGAATGCAAACTGGGACCTGACAACATGACAGCATGGCTCCAGCACTACCACCATTAAGAGGGCTCAAGGGAAAAGAAAGGAAGTTGCTTGAACTTTTGAGAGTGGGAATGTCAGAAGTACTCACCCTACTCCCACTGGGGTCAGCAGCAGCTGAGTGGGCCAAAAATTCCAACAAATTTTTGCCTTATACGTATCAATTTCAGGAGTCAAGAGACTGAAGAGTGATCAGATGATGTCTCCTCACCGGGCAACAGTGCCTAGTTTCTGGTAGCAACCCCTTCTCTGTTGCCCACCTAGGATGTTTATGAGCTGCTGAACACTCTTCATCTTCTAACCACCCTGGAACAGGTCTGCATTCACCCTACCCAAGGTACCAACTAGTCATGCAGCACCTCATACCCCTTCATTTGTCCTTGTAAGAGCAAAATATCTGCCAAAAGGATCCTCCTCCACATTAGGATACCTACCTGTATGCCTCTTATCTAAAGGAGGACACCAAGACAACTGCCAGCCAGTGTAAGTAAGTGGCAAAAGTTAAGTGGATTTAACGCAGATCTCGAAGTCTTTTCTCGCTCTGCCACACAAGAATAAACTCTTCTCTTTTTTTTCTTTTTAATCTATGCCATAGAATCATAGAATTAATAAGGTTGGAAAAGACCTCAAAAAACATCAAGTCCAACCTGTCAGACAACACCTCATGACTATTAAACCGTAGCACCAAGTGCCACGTCCAATCTCTGCTTGAACACCTCCAGGGAGGGGGACTCCACCACCTCCCTGGGCAGCACATTCCAATGGCTAACAACTCTCTCTGGGAAGAACTTTCTCCTCACCTCCAGCCTAAACTTCCCCTGGTGCAGCTTGAGACTGTGTGCTCTTGTTCTGATACTGGTTGCCTGGGAGAAGAGACCAACCCCTTCCTGGCTACAACCTCCCTTCAAGGAGTTGTAGACAGCAAGAAGGTCTCCCCTGAGCCTCTTCTCCAGGCTAAAGAATCCCAGTTCCTTCAGCCTCTCCTCACAGGGCTTGTGCTCGAGGCCTCTCCCCAGCCTCGTTGCCCTTCTCTGGACACCTTCAAGTTTCTCAATGTCCTTCTTAAATTGAGGGGCCCAGAACTGGACACAAGACTCAAGGTGTGGCCTAACCAGTGCTGAGCACAGGTCAGAATGACTTCCCTGCTCCTGCTGACCACACTATTCCTGATACAGGCCAGGATGCCCTTGGCCTTCTTGCTACCTGGGCACACTGCTGGCTCATGTTCAACCAGCTGTCAATCAGTACCAGCAGCAGGATCTCACAGGCAATGGCCTAGCAATGGGGATTTTGCTACTGCTTTCAGTAGGATCAGACCTAGGCAAAGACTAAAATGCAAACAAGAGTTAACTGGACTACATGAGGCTCAAAGTTTGAGCCAAGTCTCAAGCCAGTCGTTCCCCACTTTGTGGTTTAAATGTTTAAGTTGCCCAAACCCATAGACACTGCAAATTGCAAACAGTTCCAGTTGAACTCAACTTTTGGATTCTTCTTTTTCAATTCTTATACTTCTCCTTATTTAGTCTTCCCTCATTACTATTTTTGTATATTATTCACATCAGAAATGGTGAGTCACAAAAAAAAAAAAAAAAAGTACATAAATAGCTACTTATGTTACCGGATAGAATCCCTCAATATTTTCAGTCTGCTACATGGCTGATTGCTGGGTCTCTCTATTTGTTATTTCCAGAGTGCACCCAGCCAGCACAGCAAGCTTCAGGGGTGGGAGGGAACTGGGTTTTACTGGAAAAAAAAAACAAAAAAAAAAAAAAAAAATCCAAAAAAAAAAAATCCAAAGGAAAACTTAGTACAAAGAAATGAACAACTTGAAACTATGCAAAATTGCCAATTGTCTGATAATAAAGTGACCAAACAATCCAGGTAAGCTTGAAACTCCTCAGGCTGGGTATCCAAAATGGTGATAGCTTCATCTAGTTATGTTGGTTTTCATAGAATGACTTAGGTTGGAAGGGACCCTAGAGATCATCTACTCCAGCCCTCCTGCCATGGGCAGGGATGCCTCACAACTAGATAGAGGTGCTCAGGGCCTCATCCAACCTGGCCTTGAACACTCCCAGAGAGGAGGCATCCACAACCTCTCTGGGCAACCTAGTCCAGGGTCTCACCACTCTGGTACTGAAGAACTTCTTCCTCAGATCCAGTCTAAACCTACTCTCCCTCAGCTTAAAACCATTCCTCCTTGTCCTGTCTCTAGACACCCTTCTGAAAAGTCCCTCTCCAGCCTTCCTGTACCATCCCATCAGGTATTGGAAGGCAGCTGTAAGGTCCCCCAGAGTCTTGTCTTCTCTTCTCCTTGCTGAACAACCCCAGCTTCTTCAGCCTATCTTCATAGCAGGTGTTCCAGCCCTTGGATCTTCTTTGTGGCCCTCCTCTGGACTCACTCCAACAGCCATGTGTCTTTCTTATGATGGGGACACTAGAACTGGATGCAGTATTTGAGGTGGGGTCTCACAAGAGCAAGTAAAGGGGCAGAAGCACCTCTCCTGTCCTGCTGCTTACACTTCTTTTGATGCAGCCTAGGATACAATTTGCCTTCTGGACCTGCATTTCCCCTGGAGCACAATCTGTGTGTATCAGTCTGTGTATCTGTCAATATTTCCATGCTTAAGCAGGTGACTGAAAGGCAGTGAGCACAGTGATCTATGCCTTTGGACCTTCCCAAATCCTGTTGTGGCATTTCATCTCTTCTTAGCAGAGCCCTGAATGCATGCATAGCTTGTTTGCAGCAAGTCTTGTTTTAACAAGCCTGAAGCTGACCAGGCATGTCTGTGTTCGTTTGTATTTTATGGTCTGAATTCATACAAGTAGTGTCTTGACCCCAATTTCCCCAGAAGCAGACTGGGGCAGACGGCTGTTGCTAACAGGATGGTCCAGTGCAAGGACTGTGCAACACGGGTCATAAAGAAGGGCTGCTTTAACTGCTCTCTACAACTACCTGAAAGGAGGTTGTAGCCAGGTGGGGTTGGTTTCTTCTCCCAGGCAATCAGTGCCAGAACAAGGGACACAGTCTCAAGATGTGCCAGGGGAAGTTTAGGCTTGAGGTGAGGAGAAAGCTCTCCACAGAAAGAGAGACTGTCCATTGGAATGTGCTGCCCAGGGAGGTGGTGGAGTCACTGTCCCTGGGGGTGTTCAAAAAGGATTGGATGTGGCACTTGAAGCCATGGTTTAGTAGTCATGAGGTGTTGTGTGATGGGTTGGACTGGATGATCTCTGAGGTCTTTTCCAACCTTATTGATTCTATGATTCTAATTCCCATTACTTAGAAGACTGCAGTTACACAGCAAAGTCAGTCTGCCTCCTAGAAGATTGAAGTGGCATCGTCTGGCCAGGCTGTGGGCATCGCATGATCCACACATCCTTTCCCATCTAACTCTAAGGGATCATGGAATCATAGAAGGCCAGGTTGGAAGGGACCCCAAGGGTTATCTGGTCCAACCTTACTTGGTGATAGCATAGATGAAATGAACTGACCCAGCATCCTGTCAAGCTGAGTCTTAAAACTGACCAGTGTAGGGGACTCCACTGCTTGCTTTGAGAGATGATTCTAATCTCTTAACTGTTCTCATTGTGGAAAAACAAATAATCTTCTGAATTCCAAATCAGAGTAACTTGGACTCAGTGTCCCTTGTCTTTCCCATGTGACCCCAGGACGGTTTGTAGGATAGGATTCCTAGCCTAAACCAGAGATGTCAGGTTTCCTGGAGACAAGGATGGGATGTGATGAGATCTCTGAGCAGTGGAAACCCCCAGTACCCAACAGGATTGCATTCTGACTTTGAAGAGGTCCCTCCCTTTAATGCTCAATTCCAAAATGATTTGCAGATTTTTATAGAAGTGCAGTGGAGATGCAAACTAAGCATTACCAAAAGGGGGGAAGGGGAAAAAAAGTAGTAGTGAAAATACATTTTCAGTTGAATTCTGAAAAGTCAATGAGACAACAAAATATGGAAAAGTTGTTCCAGATGGTAAGAGCATACTTGAGGAATTTCATTTAATCACATTCATGCAAGATGTTTTGATTTGGATGACATGTATCAATTGCATACTTAATTTAACAGTCCTTCCTACTGCAGTAAATGCAAAGCCCCCAGGAGCAGGCACGGGTCCTGGTGCTCTTACTTTAAGTGCAAGTACAGCATGTACAGAGCTGACAGGCCTTTTGTTGTTCCCCTGAGGAAAAACAAAAGGTTCATCAAACCCCTGCAAGAACATCTCAATTTTTAAAGCAGCCCCAGGTCCATTTGCCCACCTGAATCACCAGTTCATTGCCCACTGAACTACCAAGATGATTCTCATCTCCCATGCCAGGTCCCAACACCTTGAAAGCATGAGGGACTGAGAGAGAAGGAACCCGAGATAAATGTGAAGGTTCCATCCTGTATGACCTCATTCACATTCAGCAAGCCCCCAGTGCTCTTGCCCCGAGGTAATTCACCAAGTAGATGCTCCAGAAGTGTGTCAGTAAGACAGCCCAAACCACCCACCTCTCCTCACGTAGACAGGCAAAGCCTCTTGGAAAAGTCAAACAAAACAATGAGGTTCCAGTTGGAAGGGAAATTTCATGTTCCACCCAGGTTTTCCCCATGCTGCAGTTATTTAACCTACCTTCCAGAAAAACCTAATGGCTCCAAGATGATCATTTATATAAACAGATGTAGAGAGAGGGAGAGTGTCAGACAGACAGGTGAAGTTCTAAAGATTCTACTTGCCTTAAATTCCTTTATACAGCCCTGGGCTTGCACCCCAGAAGGCCAAGAAAACCCTGGGTTGCATCAAAAGAAGTGTGACCAGAAGGATGAGAGGTGATTTTCCCCTCTACTCTGTTCTTGTGAGACTCCACCTGGACCGCTGTCTCTAGTTCTGGAGTCCCCCCAATACAATTAGGACATCAGACTGTTGGAGTGTATCCAGAGGAGGCCATGAAGATGATCAGAGGGCTGGAGGACCTTCCCTATGAGGACAGGCTGGGAGAGTTGGGGTTGTTCAGCCTGGAGAAGGCTCCAGGGAGATCTTAGAGTAGCCTTCCAGCACCTGAAGGGGGCTACAAGAAAGCTGGGGAGGGACTTTTTACAAGGACTTGTAGTGATAGCATGAGAGGCAACAGCTTTGAGCTGGAAGATGGGAGACTGAGACTGGAGATTAGGAAGAAATTCTTTCCAGTGAGGGTGGGGAGATGCTGGAACAGGTTGCCCAGGGAGGTCATGAATGCCACCTCCCTGGAGGTGTTTGAGCCCAGGCAGACAAGGCTTTGAGCAGCCTGGTCTAGTAAAAGTTTCCCTGCCCATGGTGGAGGAGTTGGAGCTAGATGATCTTTAAGGCCCCTTCCAACCCAAACCATTCTGTCACTCTATGAAGAGGTCAACATCAGAGCTAAACCACAGATTTTCTACCTTTCAATTCAAAAGAAATTAAACCAAAAGAACGCTCTTTGAGGCCCCAGCATCTCTCAAACTGAACGTCCAAGTTAAAACTCCACTTACACCAAAAGTGCAGACGGAGTTTTTAAACGATGGAGAATTTCAGTCACCTCCAAAAGCACTGCAAAAGAGGAAAAAAAAAAAAGAGAGAGAAAAAACAACCCACAAAAAACTATCTTCTTGCACAGCTTCTTCCTGCAGCTGTACTCTGAAGGGAGCTATACATAGCCATACAGGTATGTATATTAGTTATTACCCAAATAACTGCAACAAGGCCTTTTGTTTGGCGACTGCCTATCCCTAAGAAGTGAAGCATGATGAGATTTTGCTTGCCAGCTGCACATTTCACTTTCCCATATCCCCAAACAGAGATTTAGAATAGCCTGTTTATCAGATCTGTATCTAACTCCTATTCCACTGTGAGGTCTAAAAAGGAATTTCCATTCTTACAAATGTCCCCCCTGTGGGGCATTACCGTCTGTTCTGATCATTGTAAAGGGTCCCTCTTTTCCTTCTTGTCCAAAACCCACTGAAGCATTTCTTTAATGACTGTAAAACAAAAGGCTAGAGGCTTTCTTGCCTTAATTTATATACGAATACATCACCAATTAAAAGGTAACCGAAGAACAGAGGCGATAATAGAATGCCTTCTGCAACTTGAACTGTGGCATTGCTACTATGACATTATAATAATTACTAAATCTACCCTCTAATTTGTCTCATTTTGCACTGGCAGACTAGAAGCTGCTGTCTAGAGGATTTCTTATTCAAAAGTGTGGTAGAAGGGGAAAAAAAGAACATTTTTTTCCAACACCCACCCATTCTATACAGAGTCTTTTCCCCCTTCTCTCCATCACCACTATAGCTCTGGAAAACATCTCCATTAAGACAAATGAAGTTATACTCCAGATCCACTGTGAAAGTAAAATTTGGCTCAATACTGCTGAAACAAACTCACGCATTCTACAATGCCCTATCGCTGCAGCCAGCTCACTGCCTCTGCCTTTGTTCCTCTGCTGGGTTTAGCTCTGTAAAGTCTGCAGCAAACTTTTGTTGAATGGAAGCTTTTTCTTTCCCTTCCACCCCACCCCACCCCCATTACAAAGGCTTCGTGATAAGCTCATAAATTCCCCAATTATTCAAAACATTCAAAACAAAGGCAGATCCTCCCTTCTCACCTCAGCTGCTCAGATGGAACATCTGTGCCTCAAATGCAGGGGGTAAAGAGGAGTTCAAGGCAAAAGTCTGCACTTCAGCAGTGCCCTCATATGACTTCGATGCACATCAGGAATCAACGGTTTTGCTACCCCACCTGTGCAGCCAGATGTCAGCTAACACTAATTCCAGCCATCAGAAAGACATTATACAATCTGTGTGCTTAAAAAAAAAAAAAATATCAAGAGAGAAAGAAAGGAAAGGGAAAAAAAGCAAGGACGCAGAAAGTGGTAAAGATTTTCATTTCCAATTAGTGCAAGACTTTGACAAATGACATCTTGCCTTCTCTGTTCTATTTACGACACGCACCAGATTTGTGATACCCTTTCTTTCTCAAACCAAGCTCCATTCTGATTGCTTCCATAAGATGAAACCCAACATTATGTAAAAAAAAACCAACCCAACAAACCAACAAACCAAAACTACCTCCCCCCACCCCCAAGTACAAAGTCCACAACTTCCTAGCAAGCATTTGCCAAAATGTTAGCCTTCAGCACTTCTTTTTAAACAAACATAAGGAAATGAGATGACCTTTAAATCTCTTCTTGACATGTACTAAATCTACAGAAATTAGGAAGATTCTCTGGGAAGAGCTGTTTAATTTTAGTACTGAGTGTATTTTTAGCATATGCTAGAATATTTTGCATACTAAATGAGGGCTGTATGCAGCAACACTTGTCAAGCTTTGAAAGTCTGGGGCTTAGGTTAAAGGGCAGCAGAAGTAAGAGGTGAATGGCTTGAAGCAAGCAGGAAATAACCACTGTAAGCTAAACAAAGCTTGCATCACCTGGGAAGCATCCTTTTATTACCTCTATCCTCTTACCCTTTAAAAGTAGAGCTTGAGGATCCATTAGTAAACAAATTCCTTCCCCTCAGACAGAAGGGGCAAATGACAAGAGTCCCGTCTGTCAGCTGCACAGGTAGACTGAAGCCAGCAGCTGAACTGGAGCCCTAACCAGGATGAGCTCAGTCATCCAATGTTCTCTTTTTTCCAGGGAGATGTTATTGTGCCACCCACCTTCTGTTTGGATACAGAATTCAAGTGTCACAGGAACTGATGATGCATAGGGAAGGCAAAGGGGCAATGCAGCTGCTGCCTAGCAAGAACCCCAAGAGACCTTTGTGAGTCTGGGGTGCAGAAGTTGAAATGTATGCACACAGCCATGGAGCAGAGGATTTGCTGCAGACTTCTGCTTAGTGTAAGCAGCTTGCTTCAAAGAAGAGATCTGTTTCACTGGGAGGGGAAGGATTGCAGCCAGCTGTTGCAGCCTGAATGCAAAAAGCTTTCTTTTTCCTCCTTCATCACTGATGTATTATGAAGAGCAGCAAGCTTCACCAGGCAAAGGCAGCCTAGCCTAGCTCCATATGGCTTCAGAGGGCTGCACCAGCATTGAATACGGTCACAGCACTACATAAGCTGTTTGTGAGTGAGGGGTAAAGGGACATCTTGCACTATGGTCTGAGTTGGAGTGGTATGAAAACATCATGGACTTCCACACAAAAGCAGAAGAAACGGGATCCACTAGATACAGGTGACTGCAAGCATTTGCTTCCCATCACAAAAGTGCAAGCTCAGACCAAACTAGATTGGCTTAACATCACATCTAAATCAAAGGGACAGAGCAGTGCAAGCCTGAAGGGAGAGCAGACAAGGATGAAGGAGAACACAAGGAGAATTTGAAAGAAGTAACAGTGCCTAGACCACAGCAACAATGCTGGAAAACTAAGGGGCCTAATTAGCAGCTTTCCAACTAATAAGTATATCACTTCAGGAACCCAGTGCCATGAAGGCTGAGGCAGCCAGAAGAAGAGTGAGATGCCATTCACTGGATACAGAATTCTTAATGCTAAGAAGTTAAGACCTGCCAACACACTGCTCTCTATTTCTCACTCACACTTGTATGTGTTTGCTGCAGAACTCACACAAGCAAAGCTGTCATTTTGGAGAGGCTCTGCTGGCGTTTGCACTTGAATAAATCAAGAAATTGCTCTACTCAGTTTTCTAAGGGCAAAAAGTGCTGACCAGAGATACACACCTATTCAGTACTGCCCAGTTCAGTCTGTGGAAGCTACAAGTTCAATGTCCTCATTTCCCCTACTCCTGCAGCCAGTTCCTACCAGGAAATACCAGCAACTCCCAAATCCCTGTAGTATTTTCCACGGATCTTCCTTGTGAAACACCTCTGCCCAGGAATTTCACTTCACAGAAAGGTGCAGAAGACAGGTCAGAGCAGCAGGCAAACTGCATTGGGCAGAAACACCAGAAAAAAAAAAAAAAAAAAAAAAAAACAGAACAGAAAGAAGAACTTAAATGACATATGACCTGACCTTCCAGCCCTGCAGCTTGTGAAGTCACTTCTGTGCAAGGGTTTGGGCTCGAAGGGTCCTTTCATCTAGTCCAATCCCCCTACAGTCAACAGGGACATCTGCAATTAGAGCAGGTTGCTCAGCGCCCTAAACAACCTCACCTGGAATGGTTCCAGCCATGGGGCCTCTACCACCTCTCCAGGCAAACTGAGTCAGCATCTCACCACCCTCAGTACAAATACTATATTCTATCTAGTCTAAACCTCCCTCTTCTAGTTTAAACCAATCATCCCTTGTCCTGTCACAACAGGGCCTGCTAAAGAAATGTGTGGATATGACACTCTGGGACATGGTGGTCTTAAGCTGATTGTTAGATTTCATCTTAGAGATCTTTTCCAATTCTGGATTTTGTCTGTCTTATTGTCCTCCTAAAGCACTGAAAGATCAGAACAAGGTCTCCCACTTTCACTGGAAGCAAATACTTTAAGCCTAATGGACTAGAATTTCAGGTCTCCATTAGTCCTGTGTAACAGAACTCCACAACAGACCCAAAAGATCCCATCCCCAGGACCTAGCTCAATATCACCACTTCAGAACAGCTCCAGTTCTCACAGCGAGTACCACCCATTCGGGAGACATCAATGATGCACACAGTCAAGAAGCTGAAGCAGAGAATGTTTTGATTGTTAATTCAAGATGTTCTCCCAGCTCTGTGGTGACCCAGCTGGTCACTCCTGCTCTTGTTTGTCCGAGCAGAACAGTCCACAGATCGTGGTGGTTATGACTAAGCGTGTTGACAGCTTCTGTTGACAGCATCTTCCCAGAAATGATCACAGAACCCAGTGGGTACGCATGAGGTCTTCAGACTTTCTTCAAACATGTTATGCATATATATTTATAAACCCATTTCAGATGAAAGTCTGAAATGAGATTTCTTTTCCTCAGCATTTTGATAACTTCCTGTAGACAAAGAGGCACAGAAGCTGCTTAGCACAGGGTGCTCTTGCTGCACGTATTTAAGGACTGCAAATAAGTGTTCCTTAGCCAAACATTTCCACCCATGGGGTGATGTGTTTACATACCCTGTGGTACACGATCAAGCAGTTACTTGGGATACACTGTGCCTCTAATGTTTGAAGCCTAGCATGCCACATGCTGGGAATAGGGTAGCCTCAAACTGTTTGACTCCTCTGAGAAGCACTGCTCCAGATGTGAAAGAGCGTTATCATCCCTTTTTAGAGATGGCTTCCCCCATGATTCGTTTTTTCCCCCACCTAGAAAGCTGAAAACTAAAGTTAGCAGAGGCACAGCCAGGAAATAGAAGACATTATATAGTGTGTGCAATATGGAATATATTCAAATATACCAGAAGGAGGGGGTGGGGGGTGGGGGAAGCTACCAAAATAACTACAAAATGTGCAGTTCCCTGGAGAGAAGAGCTTGTTTTTCAGAGGACAGGGATGAACCAACACATCCCTGGTACGTAGGATCCCTGCCATCCCAAAGATGGCAGCATGTAAGTTTAGGTTGTGTTGGCCATCCCAACCCTGTATTTCCAAGCCTTTGGTGAGACAGAGCAGGAGACGTTCAGCTTGTACCTTAGGCTTATGGAAGACCAACATGAGGCAGAAAGTGTTTCAGGAAGAACACCCTTGAGCTAAAGTGCAGTACTCTTCCTTTCCATCCATAGCACTTACACGTGAGTCCACTGTCATTCTTCCTCATGCAAGGCCCTAATGGCCTTCATGTGTGGGAAACTACAAGACAGATCTTGAGTAAAGCACTTCCCCCGAATAGTGCTTAACCATCCTTCAGTTCTGAGATAGAACTGAGACTGACTCTAAATGACTTGCCCAACACCAGAGTTCATCTCTGTCATTCTTCCTCTTTTCCTATCACAGCACACTTCTGAGCAGACCACATCTTTGCTGCTCTGTGAACATCAGTAGCAAAGGACAGGCTGTGTTGTAAATCACACAATGGGGACAAAGGCAATCAGAGTTTATGTAGGTTTTGGCTCCATCACCTCCGGAGAGTCTTTGCCACTTTGTTCAAAAAGACATCTGCCTTCTTATGCAATCCAAGGAGTACAAGTGCCAACGGGTTCTTAGTACCTTACCCAGATGTCTGAAAGGTCAAGACTGTAATTTCTGACTATATTCTGATGCAGATCTCAGCAGACTACTTCCTGAATAATGTCTTATCAGGGACAGGCAGACATATCCTACAAATCATTATTTACCTAAGAACTGGAGTATGTTATCCACCACTCACCTTAACTGCTGGGAAATGCTGCTGTTAGCAGCCACAAGAAGTGCCAAGAGGCACAAGAAAGGATTCTGAGCATAGAACTTGATTCTGCAGTGAAGGCAGGAGACTGCACCACCCCTTGCAATTGTTGCTAAACATTGAGGGATCCTTAGAAGGCAGCTCAGTCATGGCTGTGCTAAGGCAGAGCACAGCCACACTCTGCTCAGAGCTAATTAGTCAGAGGAGTTACTGCTGCCTCTATGCGAGACACGAGTGGAAGCAATAGATCAAACTCAGATCTTGAACTCCTGTAGTAAACACAAAGCATGTCAGGAGGAGCTGCTGCCAAGCCCAGCATCTGAGAAACATGGGAATGTGCTTGTGACCCCATTTGCAGGCATCCTAACAGCTTCTCTGAAATTTCACAAGCAGGGGGATGTCCTAGATAATGGACGGGAGCCCAGCTGCCCCCAGATGAGGGAGTTTCCTTTGTGCACGAGACCCTCCGTTATTGCAGCAGCATCTGGCAGTGACGCTCTTGTTAAGGCTGCTATTTATAAAGCCTGATTGTTCGTTCAGGGACAGCTCTTGGCATAGGAGGCCTCAGGAGAGCTGGAGTGATCTGGTTAACAAAACATCCAGCAAGCTGGGAAATCAAGTCTGCTTTTGATTTATAATGCGGCAAACTAAAATTATGATTTGCCAGGTTCGTTTTGGCACTCTCATAATTCAACTACAGTACTGATTATTTTGGGGGGGGGGAAATAATTAAAACCCCACCAAGTTTAATTACCATAATTATGGAAATACTCAGAGTCAAAAGGACTTGAAAATAATGAGGCAAACACACACAGCTCGAACTCCGCCAATTAACAAGATGTTAGGCTTGTGAGAAGTCTCAGCAAAGAACAACTCCACTGGCACCATTGCAGCAGAGGTGTTTAAGTTTTATTACAAACCTATTGCACCCTCTTGTGCCGAGTTGTCAGAGTTACTTTGCCTTGGCTGGCTTGAAACTAATTGCTCTGCAGCACTTGACCTTCAAATCGGCTCCCCTGCAGCAAGCTGTGGCAAAGCACACAGCATCACAACAGCAGTGTGTTCAGGGCTGCTTTGAGTGTCCAAGGAATGAGCTAATTTTCTATGCAAGACCGAATATTACTGACTCCCAAGCTTCAGGGGATCCCCTGGACCTCTGTTTTGCATATATGACCTCAGATTTTTCCCAAGTTCAAATGATATTGGAAACTTTGTAGAATCACTGGGGAGACACAGCATCCCACAACTCTGCTTGGCCAGGCAGAGCTGATCTGCACCTCTTTCTGGGTTTCCTAGGAGGGAGGGAGGGGAAAAAAGGTAAACACCTATAAACAAAAAGGATTCTTGTCAAACATGAATATTTATTCTTCTGCAATGGTTCAGGCCTCAGGCAGGGCTTCCACATTTAGCGTTTGGTGCTGCATTGTAAGCAAAGCACAGAACCAGGGCGACTTCAGAGGAAAGGAGTAAGAGTAAGACACCTAGAAAACCAACAGAGACAAGGCTGAACAATCAAGGAGTGTCCTGCTTAGGAAAGACTAAGCTCCCCTCAATCTTCAACTAGGCAAGAGGGAACAAAAGCCATTTTTTCTCTCTGCTCCTGGTTGATAGGACAAGGAATAACAACACTAATTTGAACCAGGGGAGATTAAGGTGAAATATTAGGAAGAGAAAAGTCTCCTCAGTCAATCTGTTCAAGTACTCCCTCACTGCAAATTAAAAGCAGATTAGGCAGGTATGTCAGGAGTAAGCCAGGTACAACAGATCCTGCCTTGAAGCAGCAGGCTGAATGATTTCTCGAGGTCCTTTCCAGGCTTGTTGCTATTGTGTTGAGCTCTGGAGCTGTTCCTCTCCGATTAACACCGAGGCTTGTTTACAGAGTATCAGGCACAAGCTTGTCCAGCAGCTAAACACTAAAGTTCTTCCCTGGCAGTCACACACAATCCCCAGCACTGTCTCTCTCCTGCTGGTAACATCAGCAGTAAGGCAAATTTGCGGCTCCTGATCGCTGTGAAAACAAAGCATTTCTAAATATTTCACTGTCTTAACTGAAAATATTAGCCTGAGTTAAAGCTGCTTCTGCTACAGCATGAGGGGAAAAAAATGGATCCAGGCACAGCAAATCCCTAAGTGTCTAAATCAACAGACTGAACACGAAGCAGGATCCTCAGCTGCTGCTCAGCACAGTGCCACAGCTTCCCCTCAGCCAGGTTTGGCCCACTCTTTCCTGAGGATGAAACCTAAAGAAAACATACTAAGCACAGTGCCAAAAAACATGGGACAGAACCACCACAATGCCATGGTTTAACAGAGGGAACCTTCCCTACACCTACACCCTTCCCTACAGCCCATAACCTGGGCAGCAGTGTGACCAGAAGGATGAGAGAGGTGATTCTGCCCTTCTGATCTGCTCTTGTGAGACCCCACCTAGACCACTGCATACAGTTCTGGGGCCCCCAGCATAAGAAGGACAAGGAATTGTTGGGGCAGGCCCAGAGGAGGCCATAAGGATGATCAGAGGGCTGAAGCAGCTCATGTATGAGGGGGTTGAGAGAGTTGGGGCTGTTCATCCTGCAGAAGAGAAGGCTCCAGGCAGACCTTAGAGAAGCTTTCCACTACCTGAAGTGGGCTGCAAGCAAGCTGGGGAGAGGACTTTTTACAAGGGCTTGTAGTGATAGCATGAGGGGCAATGGCTTTGAGCTGGAAGAAGGGAGATTGAGACTGGAGATTAGGAAGAAATTCTTTCCAGTGAGGGTGGGGAGACACTGGAACAGGTTGCCCAGGGCAATTGTCAATGCCCCTCCCCAGAGGTGTTTGAGCCCAGGCAGACAAGGCTTTGAGCAGCCTGACCTAGTGAAGGTTTCTCTGACCACGGTGGAGTGGTTGGAACTAGTTGATCTTTAAGGTCCCTTCCAACCCATTCTATGATTCTATCGTTTTCCTCCTGAAGGCCACACAGCTGCAACAGGGGCAGGGGGAATCTGTTGGGGTTTGCTGATAGGGAAGTTTCCAAAACCTGTCTGTCTGGTGGGTAGGAGGAGAGCCTGCAACAACTGAAACTAAATTGCTTTCGAATCCATGAATCAAAGCACTTACAATTACCATTTCAAGGCAGGTGAAACAATAACAAATAATGAACAAAGAGACATTTTGAGTCTCTGCTGATGCACCGGCTGTGCTTACTGCAGGAACTGCTAACTGGACACATTTTACCCAGAGCCAAGGTGATTGCCTGTGATAGACCCAGTTAATCAAGGCTGAGAAAAATGAGTGTAATCTCCTGGATTGTAAAGTAGTGTTTCAAACCTCCTCCAGAGTGTTGCCTAATGTAGCTTTTGTAGCCTTTTCTTAGAATTAAAAGGGGGAAGAACAGAAGGCACAGATGAATTGGGCCAAATTGCCTGTTGGTTTAGAAACAGCACAGCCTCTTCAGCCCCTCAGTATGGATCGAGAACCCACACAGGTAAGGAGCAAACCACACACACCTCACTATGCAGGGATCTACAGTACACAAGATGAAGCTCTCTACATTGAAGACTTGACAGTTTTGACAAGATTTACATTTAAAAAAATATCATACTGGAGTCCTAGATCGTTGAAGAATGGTTTTGTAGTATTCTTATCATCAGCCAAGTTCCTAAGCCACAGGTTTCTTCCCCATAAAGCAGATGACAGGTTCCCCGTAAAAATTTCTTAGCAGCTCCTCAGAAACGGTCACAAACCAAAGGCTGAAAACCACCGGTTTCAGTAATTTCCTGGTATGCTTTTTCTTGTCTCTCGATCCATCTAACCTCTGGGCCTCGGCCCATCTCTCGCACATCAGCCATCTTTAGCACCTAAACTTTCTCTTAGCAGCTCAAAGAGATCCATAGCTCACAAGGAAGAAGTCTTACCCACAGCCAGCACTGTGGTAGCAGCAAAACATCAAACAAGGTTCTGAAGTCAAAACAGAAAGGCAAAGACAACCTAGAGGAGAGGCAGAAGCACCCCGGTCACTGGCAATCAGCATTTACACCTTTGGACTCATAGAAAGAAACTAAGGCATGAAAGAAGGAGAAACAATGATCTAAAACCAAAATGGGATGAAGGTTCCATGATGTGAATGGATCTCCTGGGGGTCTTCAGTTGCCAAAAAGTGTCCCTCTTAACTTTCAGGTGCACTGCTGGGGCAAAGGCTGCTGCCTGCACCATTGAGCTACTGATGTTGCCTCACCCCCTGCAGCAGCTCCCTCTGAAGAGTGAGGGCTGTTTTGCAGCAACGACCATTTGTCCAGATTCTGCTTTTGTTACTGGTCTGAATCGAAGCAGCCTGAACTAACAGTGGGCTTTTGGCAGGACAGGTACAGAAACGCAGGGAGTGTTACTCCACCCCCGGTCCTCCCAGCTCAGCTTGCTATTAACACTTGTGCTAAATCCCCCATCAACAACACTGGAAGCCATGTAGGTAAAATGAAAACAAAGCTGGCCCTTTCAGATGAGCTGACAGACTAGGAGTGCTCTCCTGCAGAAGAAGAGAAAGGGAAGGGAACGAGCTAAGCCTCAGGCTCCAGGGAATCCATGGCTGGATAATTTCTGGGCACCCATCCTGCTCTTTTTCTCCTGGAGCTGCGGGGCATTAAGTTCACATCCACGCAGAGCTCATGTTGCTCTGAATCTGGCGACACTGACACCCCATCTAGCAGAAAGCTGCTCTGCTGACAAGCAGCTGGGTCAGGACCCCGTGATATCCCCGCTGCAGCCCCTGCACTGGCTCTTTGCCTTGGCCAGGGCTGCAGGCAGCAGCTGAGCTCAGCAAGTTGCATTTTGATCACAGCACCACTGCAGCCGGGGCTCTTTGCTGGCAGTGTGACTCATGCTCCAAAGGTCACCTTCTCCTCCATCGCCTGAGCCAGGGGCAGGGGGAATGAAAGAGAGGGGGCGAGAAAGGAGGAGCAGAGAGAAAGGGAAGCTGATTCTCACCACAGCTGCAAGATCCAACTCCAAACTGCTAACCCCTTTGCTCCTTGGAAAGCCGACTTCCAAATCCCTAGGTGTTTCATTATCTCTTCCACTCCATCCCAGCGTTTCTCTCAGGTAATTGCTCCCACATAGCATCTGCTTCAATGTGAGCCAGCTTCCTCCTTCCCTATGAGGTTTTTCAGCATAAGAGAAGGATGGCTTAGCCTCGGCTCCCTCGTTCCCTGCATAAGCTGTAAAACATCTGAGAGGCAAGTTTGTGCAGGGACAGAATTCAGACCCAGGTACAATGGGAACCACATCCCCAGGGGAAACTATGTTGTTTGCAACACCAAGAAACAAAATAAGCACAGAATCAGAAATAACCTTCTATCTGCCAGATAACATGAGCAGACACATGGACTTGCCTTTAGACCCCCATGTCACACACACACCAGTAAGATTCCTCCAGCTCCAGGAAGGACAAAGCAGTTTTCACTCCCACACTGCTGCTGAGAGAGCGATGGTTTTCAGAGGAGTCACCATTCCTGCTATGAACAGCAGTCAAAAGGAGCTGTGGGTACTTGCATCTTTTGGTCCTGGTTAGGTCATCATAACCCTCACAAGACAAGTGAGGAATCATGAGCTCATCCCTTGGCAGGAAGGGACCGACTGTAGCTTGCAATATTCACAGTAATTTGTGTAATTTAATGCAGAAGGTGAAGTTCTCAACCAGGGTAAATCAGAGCAATGTCAATGTTGCACTACTGAAGCAGCTGGGTCAGCCAGTTCATAAAGAAAACTCTTTTTAAAATTTCCTCCATTCACCTTGAAGAAGAACCCCTTGAAACTACACACTCTTTTTAGGTTGCTCCAAGTGTCAACTAATGGCTACCCAGTCGCTGCTGTAAAAGGCAAAGTGCTCTCCATCGTGGCTTCAGCTGATTGGAGCTGGGGAATGGAAAAAGCAGAGGAAGTATGGTTCAAAGAGATTTTAATGGAGTGCTTGGGAGGCACCTGGATAATCATGAATCTTAACAGCCATCTCATCATAAAAATAAGTCAATAACTAGCTTTTTAAAGTGTAACATTCATTGGGGCCAAATTCAATACTGCTGTAGATTCCTGGAAACACCCCAGTAGCAGAGGAGAGATGGTCTACCAGACATCTCCAGCTTTAGCCCATGAACAGAGACTTAACAGCAGGCAGGAAAACTTCACTGCTTTCTGTATTAAACAAGGAATATTACTAGAAAACAAGGTACTGAAGTGGAGCATCCACAGCAGACTGGGCTATGAACACTGTAATCAAAAAGGGCAAAGAGATGAAAGAAACTGAGCCATGAAGCACATGTGCTGGTCCACGAATAAATCCTCCCTTTTGTCCAGTCAGGAAGCTTAACTCCTCTCAAAAGGCAACAGTCAGTCTGAAGAACCAGCTCTGACCACAGGCATGTACCTGCCCATGAAATTCTCTGGGTCTGGGTGCACATCACCGAATTCAGACTTTGTTGCCTGTTTTCTTCCCCTCCTCCTTGCCCAAACAGGCTGCTGTGGAAGCCAGAAGGGCTGTCTCCTGACCTGCAGAGCCAAGAAGCCCACTGTTTCCTCCTGGGCCAGGTTCTGGGAACTTCACACTCTGGCAAGCTCTCCTGTAGCAGTTTTAGCATCAGTTCCCAGTAGAGGAAAGAGATGTGGCTCCTCTCACTCTTGCCACCAATCCTATACCAGCAGCACTCCATTCATGGCAAAACTGCCCCAGCTTACACCCAAAAGGATCAGGTCCAAAGGTTTTATACTAAGTCAGAGACTCATGGCCGTGACCTACAGCCACCACTGTGACTGCAAGGAATTTGCTTTCGTAGAAGCAAGCTTTTGGATCTGCTTTTAAACTGAAGTCCAGCAGCCAAGTAGGTGGCCACTTCATATCTCTGGGTACTTTCAGAGAAGATTAGGTGAAAGTCCAAATCCAGGTTGACATTCCCTCTCTCTGAGAAACAGGCCTGCAATAAATAAGGCTGCGTGCAAGTTGTTGTTCCTGCTATACTGCTCTACTCAGCCACTTACTGCCAATATGTTCCTCATTAGCACTCTGGGAAGCTGCGAGTGCATAAGGCACTCTGTGCAGCCCTGGGTTTATTCTGTTCTCAAACACATGGAAACACTTTAAAAGTAAGAGCCTTGGGACCTGTGCAAGGGCGACAAGTGACGAGATGAGGAGAGGAGACCAGAGCCAGCCCCTGACAAATTTGAACCATCCAGTCTTTAATCCACAACAACCCCAAAAAATTTGATGCTAAACAAACCTGGCCCTTTTCAGAAAGGAGATTACATGTGTAATGGAAAAATTATGGGTATGGGGAGTCTGGCCTACAAAAATTGGTTAAAATTAAGAGCCTTCAGTTTGCTTTCCATGATTAATGGAACTTCCCCTACATGCAACTCAGTCAACGTTTCCATCCCCCTCAGAGTCTACTGAGAGCCCCTAATTTTTTTTTATTTAATGTAAGGAAAATGGAATTTTAAGACTTTGTAACATTTACATAACTTACTGTGACCAGGTGATTAGCCTCTTTGCCCCCTTCAAATGCAATCTTGCCCATGAGGCAAAACTGGCAGCCAGGGGAATGGCAGGGTATCCAGAGCTCCTTCCTGGGACAGTGGATAAGTCTTTTCAACCTCAATGATTCTGTTATTTTCCTCCTAGCACCACGGTAGAAAGAGGCAGGAGTAATGCCACAAAGCACAGCACAGAGCTGACCTGATTCTAAGAGGTGTTGGTGGCAGCTCTACACTGTTGGGCCTGATGGATCGTGGGGATGCCCAATCCTCTCCGCATGTGAAAGGAGGCTTCACATAAGCAAATTTCTAATGAGAGAGCCGAGCCCTAGCACAAGACCAAACAGCAACAGGCCATTAATGCCAACCTCACAGGACTTTAAGAGTTAAAGCTGTTGGAAGAAATATTTGTGCATGTGCTTTCATGCCAGTGGAAACACAAGAAAAAGCCTAAACTCTCTGCACTGGCACAGCAGGTTCAGCTTTGATCTCTCAGGAGGTTCATTTCCTTCATTAGGCTTTTCTTAAAATTCACTTTTATGAACCCTTTTAATTTCCCCCCTGCATTATCCCCCCCATAAAAGCCCTTTTAGATTCAGTCAGCAAATGGGCAGGGTGGGGGAGGAGAATCTCATTTAATTGCCACTAAATGTTACCTGAAGCTGCTGGTCTTGTACAGGGATGCTGGAGCTGCTCATTGTGCGAGTGGCAGGAACTGAAGGAGGGAAAAACCCCACTAAGGCAATAACAAACCATTAAAAGGAACACAGGGAGGAGAGAGCAACAGAGCCACAAAGCACCGACAAAGGTGAGGCAGTACAGGGAACAGCAGGGAGAGCTCCAGCAGAACTTGGCTGGTCACTGCTGCAAAACAAGCAAAGTACTTAACGACCCACATCACCCACGGTCTCTCCCCTCCGTTTCATCTCTGCTGGTGCTGGAGAGCTGATCAAAACAAAACCTCCCCCGTTTCAGGTGTCTGCTCTGTGAATACAGCATGAAAACACAACCCCTTTCCCATTGTGGGGCTGCAAGACTCAACACCACCCCACCCCCCCCCAAAAAAAACCCAACAAAACAACAGACTAAAGGAGTATAAAGGGGGTTCAGCATCCCACTCTCCAAGTTCCAACACCAAGCTGACTACAGCATTTGAGCAGGTGATCTGGGACTGCTGTTTCCCTAAGGAGAAGCATGGGAACAGAGGGGCACCTTTTGAAATGCCTTCCTCTGCTGATTGCAGTAGGGAGAATGAGAACTCTGCATTTATTTCTGATAGACTCCTTGCAAAACAAAATACTAAAAAGTAAAGAAATAATAACAGTAAGGCAAAAAAAAGTAACAGTAAGGTAAAAAATAATAAATAAAATACAATAAAAGTAAAATTTTGCATAGATCATCTCATCTGACCTCTAGGCAAGCTACAGGTACTAGTGCTGGGTTCACTTCTCCAGAAGGAGGTCTGGCTCCCTCTCTACAGCATGTCACATTATACAACAGTCTTTTACTATCAAGGGCTGGAAAGGTATGGCCTGGGTTGCTGAATACAGTCCTCTCCTTTTGTAGAGTCCACTGGACTGTATAATTTTATTGCCACTGGACTGTAGAATTCTATTCATAAGAAACAGCTTCATCTTAACAGTAGTTTGTGGCTTTACCCCCACCACTCCTATTAAAACTTCTTATGATTAGCCAGTTACTTGGAGCAATTTAAACAATGAAACCATCAGAAAACATTGTAAGAGTATTCACCAGCTCATTGGTGGAGATGAACTTGTTCAATTCCGTGGAAGAATTGTTCTTAATGAGAAAACTGTGCCCAGATTCCTGCCTGTAGTAAACCCTCAGGGGCTGTGTCCTCTGACAGGAGGTGACAATCCCCATTCTGCTCTCCCAGCCTGCTTCTGCTAGAGAAAGACAGAAGTTGTCATTTCTAGGCAGTTTCCAAGGGGTAGATCCTGACCTCAGACAAAGGAGCATGAATTGTGAATCTGCACAAGGCAGGCAATTCAGTTACTCTACTCCTAAGCCTGGTGTAGCAGAGATGAGGTTCTGCTCTGCCTTTTCATTTCTGATGCTCACTTAATTCACTGTAACAGGAACACAACTGGATTTAACAGGGCTCACCCAACAACTGCAATGGCTCAGAGTATTTCTTTAGTCCTGTAAGCACAGGCCTCTGCCTTTCTGCCACACCAACCCCAGGCTTCCCCCCCAGCCCAAACTCATTTTCAATTACATTTAACAAAGCTAGGTGGATGGGCAGCATGAAGTCAGCTGAAGTTCAGTGCAGACAAATGCAAGGTAATGCACTTAGGAAAGGATAATTTGAACTACACAGGGGAAAAAAATATCCAAAACCCAGAATGCTTGTGGGAGATAATCATCTGCTGTGCACAGAGAGGTAGGGAACTGAAAAGACTATAATGGGAAGAGATGGCAAATCCTTCTTAGAGAAGCTGTTCACCCCAGCTCACAGTTATCTGACTGAGCTCACCCTAACTCTTGCAGCACTGCAGCAACAGAAAAGCTCTGAGACATCACAGAGAGACTGCCACATAAGTGAAGTTAAATGGAGTTAGTCTGGTGGACTAAAGGAATGGATGCATCAAAGAGTAGATCTTTGTGCACTTGTGAGTCAATCTACCCCAAAAAACCTTGTTTTAGTCTAGATCTCCAGGAGTTATGAAGCCCTGTACAGACACTGGTGAATAGGACCCACACTACACTCACAGTCATTTCACAGGATAGGATCCTCTGTCACACAGATGCCACAATGAGCCTTGCTGCACCTGCAGGGCCTTAGCACATCAGCTCAGCCCCAAGGTCCAAACCCTCTCTGTACAGGGCAGGCAGGTGTGGATGGACACAGGCACACAGAACAACTACTCTAGCTAACAGGCAGCACAGCAAAAGCTAACCAAAGCCTCAAGCTCCCCGTAATGACATGGACATTTGCTGGAGAACAGAAGTGACTGCACACACGGCCTCTCCCAGCCAGCACTCCTGCTCCCCACTGCCACCAGCCTACACCCACACCCCAGAGAAAAAGCTACATCACTTGTTCGCAGCTACACAGGAGGGTGAAGGCAAGCAAGCCTGACTCCTTGCTTCTCATCTAGTGACTTAAACACCAATGTCTTCCTTTGCATACACCCCAGGAGGTCAAAAAAGAGATAGCCTAGATGAGTGTGCTGCAGCAATGCTTCCTCAAGGCTTTGCTAGCCTTCCCTTTCTGCCTGCCAGACATCACCCCACCAGGGAAAGGACGGATTGCAGACCCCATGGAGCATCTCCCAGGCTGGACCGTGGGCAGGGAGCAGATTTGGTGAAGTGTGGGGCCATCTGATGGCAGACACAGGCAGCGCCAGCCACAGCATCCCAAAGGCTGCGCTGCTCTGCTCTGCTCCATTCATCTTCTGTAATTGAATTCATGCCCTAGGGGGTGTTCTGTGCAGGGGCGAGAGGGAGGGAGGGGGAACAGTATTTATATTTGTCTTCCCAGATTTCGTTTGTCTTTATCTCCAGCTATTTTGAATGTCATGGGGAGTTAATGAAGACATGTTGTGCATCTGCAACGCAAGGAACAACTTCTCTCCTGTCTCAGCACATTAAATTCTTTCTTACTTACACTAGGAGTTACAGGGAAATAAAAAGACAGAAAGGGAAGGGAGATAAAGGGAAAGCAGGAAGAGATAAGACAGTAGAAGTAAAGAAAAAGGAAAAAAAAAAAGAGGAAACTGCCATTTTGTTTGGTTGGGTTTTTTATGTTGGGGTGTTTTTTATTATTTTTTTTATTATTATTCAGCTCTCAAAGTTGCACCACACAGCATTTTCTAGCCTCTTCACCATCTTTCTTGATCAGACACATGAACCCTGGAAGAACTGTCTGGGGCCGTTTCTATCATAGTATCAGTCAGGGTTGGAAGGGACCACAAGGATCATCTAGTTCCAACCCCCTGCCATGGGCAGGGACACCCCACACTAGATCAGGCTGGCCAAAGCCTCATCCAGCCTGGGCTTAAACACCTCCAGGGATGGGGCCTCAACCACCTCCCTGGACAACCCATTCCAGGGCTTCACCACTCTCATGGTGAAGAACCTCCTCCTCACGTCCATTTCTCAGGACATAGGGACAGTCTCTTCCACAGCCCATTTGCTCCACAATCCACTCCCCAATACAAACACAAGTCAGAGTGAGGGCACACAGCAGAGATGCCACTGGGGAGGGTGTTGCAGCCCAGAGTACAAGGAGCACATCCCCAAGCCCTGATCGAACAAACCTCCAGCCAGCAGCTCTCCCTCCTTAAGCTAGGAAGGAGATAACCATGCAGCAGGCCTCAGGGCTCCCACCGCAGGCACAGACTCTGCTCTGCAACTGGCTATTAGTTTCTCCTCGTGTACTACAGACAGGAAACTGAGGCAGACAGCAAACACAAGCTCAGATCTATAAAGGCTCTCTGGCATAGAGAATCTCTGTCTTAAGACAATCCCCATCTTAGATCTTGGCAGTCATTTCCAAGAGTAGAGAAAGGGCAGTGGCAGAGAAAAGCCCTTTCCTTGGGATATCACTTCCTCAGCTCTCCTCTCTCCCTTCCAGAGAGGCCAAGAGCACAGACTTTCCTTAGTCATGGGGCTGTTCTTGTAGAAATTAAGATCTCCCCTTTCCTGGCATTTCCCATCCTCTCTCCTTCCCTGAGGCAAGATCTGGCACACCTTAGATGTTCTGGTTTGGCCTGAAGTTTTATTTAGACTGCTCCTTGCTTTGGGGATTCTCTGTTTATATCATTGAAGGGTGTTAATAAGGGCAGAATGGTTTCCAGATCCACACCAGCTGACTGGATTTCCTGAATCCACGCCATCTGTAAAAACAGAAATGTTCCCTTCTCCTTGTACACAGAGATAAATGCATCAAGGCTAAACCTCCCGGGGCAGGAGTACAGGAGACATTTGGACTTCTGCCCAAGTGAAACCCAGCAAGCTCTGGAACTAGGTACAGAAGTACCATTTTTAATATGGAGGCTCAGCTGAAGACATGAAAGATCTCATCGCTCCGCAGAGCAGACAGAAGAGTTTGACATTTTAAAAGAGCACACTAAGGAGTTTCTGGCACCTCTCACAGACACATCTGGCATCAGCCAACCTCAGAGACAGAGGAATAGGCAGATTCAGGCCCTGGCTGGTATTACAGCACTTGCACAGCCCTATCATTCAGCTCTTCCATTTAAAGGCAATCTCCTCTGGAGTCACTCAGCAGCCACACACGACAGCACAGCACACTAATCCAGATGCTTCTCAATTAAGCAGTGAGGCAGCACAGCAAGAGAAGTGCTTGGGAGAGGGACCCTTGGGGTCCGGTGCCTGGGTGTGCGACAGGTTTGCTGATAGCCTGGGGTCTGTCAGCAGGAAGGGTTTATTTCTTGTAATCTTGACATCAGCCTGGTAACAAATTCCCAGTTTGGAGTGAACCATGCCTGCCAAACTAGGAACTGAAAATGGGATGGCTCAGCCAAGATGCTGGTCTCTCTCCCTTGATGCTCAGCAGGTTCACACAAAACCCACAGCTTTATCTAGACACCGGTGTGTGGAGGTGAACACAGCCCTGAATCAGTTTAATGTTTCCACTACTTGTTCTCCACATCTAGCACAGCTAAATGTTGCCCAGACTCATGGGAAGTGACAGCTAGCAGTATGGCCCCCAACATTCATTATTCTAATATACCAACACAAAAATCACTCACAAGTGAGAACAGGTTAAAGCACCAAAGACCTGGGCTGGCTGAGGTGACATCAGTAAGGAACTCGGAAATACTCACCACGAAGCAAGCTAAGGCTGGGGAGAGTTCAAGGAGTTTAGTTCTTTAACCAGGGACTTGCAGCCAGAACTAGTATGTCTACTGGGTTACCCCAAGAGGGATAACTTTGTTAGTTCAAGCTGCACCAGCCCAATGAATCCCATAAGCTCTGCAAGGACAGGGAGAAGTAGACTTAACAGTCAAGGGCAAGAACAGACCTACAGAACTTATCCTCTTCCACCAGTAATGAAGTGTCCCTCAGGCTCAGCCACAGCATGTCCCTTCCCTCATTCCAAGATGTTCCTACGATAATACTAGTCCCATCTCAAGAAGGGATGAAGACACAGCAACTGCACTGAGCAGTCAATCTACAAGACCTTAGGAGTGCTCCAGATCCTGGGGACTCCTAACAGCATGTATCCCCACTCCCTGCATTCCAGCTACAGAACTGGGATGGTTCTCTCCTTTTCCATGGCAACAGTCCTCATGTCTTAAGCCTGATTTGGGGATGGAGCTGGCCTTCACTGACTAGTTTAAAGTCACTTTGCATGTGAGGAAGCACCTAAGGGAGTGACATTGAACATCCAGATGGAATTGTTTCATCTCCCAGTACCATCTACTCCATGAACAAGCAGCAGCTCTGACCACTGAGTCAGACCATAACACATCTGAGATAAACCTTTTAGCTCCCAGACCAGCTTGACAGCACAGACTATTTAATGTCAAGCCTCTTACTTAGTCACAATGGAAATGAGGATAATAACCCCCTTTGGAAGCTTCCCTCTTGCAAGAGCTCATTGAAACTCAAACACCTGCGTAGTGTTTTCCATCCTGTAAATAAAAATGCTTCCTACAACATCCATCTTGTACAGCTACAATACCACAAAGGACACGGGACATGAGCAGCCTTGGTTACAACACTAAGCTATCCACACCCCAAATGTACTGTGTCCTGACCAAGGACCACCTTGAACATGGCATCTGCAGCTACCACCAAACCCTCTGCAAGGCTGAAGGCACCATGCAGCAGTAATGTGTTTGGCAGTGGTGCTGGCAACCACCTGGGCAACAACAGGATGTACGAGCTGACCTTTAGCTTGGCTTCCAAGTGAAGAGTCGACACATGTCTTCAACAAGAAGGCCAATGGCATCTGGGCCTGCATCAGAAATAGTGTGGCCAGCAGGAGCAGGGAAGTCATTCTGCCCTGTATTCAGCACTGGTTAAGCCACACCTTGACTACTGTGTCTGGTTCTGAGCCCCTCAATTTAAGAAGGACATTGAGACTCTTGAAGGTGTCCAGAGAAGGGCAACGAGGCTGGGGAGAGACCTCGAGCACAAGCCCTACGAGAAAAGGCTGAGGGAGCTGGGGTTGTTTAGCCTGGAGAAGAGGAGGGGAGACCTTCTTGCTCTCTACAACTACCTGAAGGGAGGTTGTAGCCAGGAGGGGGTTGGTCTCTTCTCCCAGGCAAGCAGCACCAGAACAAGAGGACACAGTCTCAAGCTGTGCCAGGGGAAGTTTATACTTGAGGTGAGAAGAAAGGTCTTCCCAGAAAGAGTAATTTGCCACTGGAATATGCTGCCCAGGGAGGTGGTGGAGTCACCATCCCTGGAGGTGTTCAAAAAGGAAATGGATGCAGCACTTGAAGCCATGGTTTAGTAGTCATGAGGTCTTAGGAGACAGGTGGGACTTGATGATCTTTGAGTTCTTTTCCAACCTTACTGATTCTATGTAATCCAGTCACCAGTTTGGCGTTCCTGAGGAGTTTTGCATTGTGCTAGCATAAACGCTGCAATACGGACTGTCAAGGCCTTCAATCCTTGACATGTTCAGAACAGCAACTCCATCCCTAAAACAGAACCATAGTGCTCACATTATGCCAGCACCCTGTTTAGCACATGACAACTATTTACTGCAATTAAAAGAAGGAATTTGCTACACATTAAAGTCACCAAGCTCCAGAAAAGCAGCCCTGCAAATGCTGGCCAGAAGCCAAAAGCACTCCATTATAAACAATCTTACTCTAATACAGAGCTATACTAATGCATATACATGAAGTTTCATAACTTAAATCCATATTCTGTAGCTTCAATCCCATCAAATTAGACAGAGTTCACAAATGCAGTTATCTTCAGATTCCAATGCCATACATGAACTTCATTACAGCTTCCTATTTTACCTTCATTATACCTTTCTATTTTGCCTTCATTATAGATTTATACCTTCCCTCCTTTAACAGAAGATCTGACCATCTACTTTGATTACAGGAACTCTGAAATGCATGGCATGCCAAAAGCTATTTGGTTTTCTTGATAATTCAGCTCAGTTTTCTGCTTGACATTTTGTGCTTGTTGTAAAGGGCCTTGGAAGATCATAAATAATAAACTACATTCTATAGCAATGGAGATCCTAACCCCCAAATCATCTCTCAAACAATAGCCAAGAACAAATATTCCCATTTTAGAACAGACCAGAACAGACCAGGTTGGAAGAGACCTTCAAGAACATTGCGTCCAACCTATCATTCAACACCACCTAATCAACTAAACCATGCAACCAGGCACCCCATCAAGTCTCCTCCTAAACACCTCCAATGATGGTGACTCCACCACCTCCCCAGGCAGCCCATTCCAGTGGCGAATGACTCTCTCAGTGAAGAACTTCCTCCTAACATCCAGCCTAAACCTCCCCTGGCACAGCGTGAGCCTGTGTCCTCTTGTTCTGGTGCTCGTTGCCTGGGAGAAGAGACCAGCCCTGCCTGTCTACAACCTCCCTGCAGGGAGTTGCAGACAGTAATTAGGTCTCCCCTGAGCCTCCTCTTCTCCAGGCTAAGCAACCCCAGCTCCCTCAGCCTCTCTTCATAGGGCTTGTGTTCAAAACCCCCCACCAACTTTGTTGCCCTTCTCTGGACACATTCCAGCAAGTCAACATCTTTCCTAAACTGAGGGGCCCAGAGCTGGACACAGTACTCAAGGTGTATGCTTGAGCCAGTTTCCCTAATGCCACTTCATATGGTTTGTGGTTTAATTGAAGTTTGAGAAGTATTTTCTGGGATTTGTTATTTGTTAAGAGTTTTGGGGTTGTTTCTTTTTTCAAAGAACTATCAGATTTACTGCATGTGTCAGAGGCTTCCTTACCCCATTTTTATGTTTACACTCAAAAGTTTATTATCTATAGCAATATCTTAACTTCATCTCTGCCTCAGTTTCCCTAAACACTTGGGTGATCACATACTAATTGCTGCGATGGCAGAACCAGCACTCACTGTTCTGGGATTAAGTAATTTCATTCTTTCACACCGCTAATTTCTTCTCTAAAGTAATTAAAAGCATGAAAGACAGGAATGAGCCTCGTTAGCTCCCACAAGCACAGGCATCCTCCAGCTCTTCCATGAACCATTCCAAGGAGTAACAACTCTCCCTGTGCACACGCAGGCATGTAGAACACCAGAGCTCCCTGCTCAGCCCTGCACAGGCTGTGTAGCTCAGCGAGCTCACTGATCTCCGGGGTGTCTGATGTGCAGCACCAAGCACAACGGGCGTTACCTTTGGAGATGACAGCCTAACAAAAATCCTGTGTTCCAGCCTGTACAAATGGGAGAGATTAGGGGAGAAATGCAGTGGAGAGCACTACACAGAGCCATCAGCCCTAACTGCTCTCCCTTTCCCTTAAAGCCCATTGACAGTCTCCCAGAATGAAGCAAGCCATTTGCTGGATCTCCCTTATCTTATTGTACATCAATTTGCTGAAACATTCATGGGATCACCATGCATTTCATTTACCCTTAAGGCCAACCCCTCTGCTTATTAAATTAAGAAGATGAATGAGGGATTTGCTCTCTTGCTAGCAGCCCAGGGGATTCATTAGTCAAGTAAATGATTGCACTTGCCTCAAGTTATGCTACTGCAATGTTTGTAATGCGTCTTCTGATCTCAATTCCCCATGCACGTTTTGGAAACAAGGTTGGCTTTCAGACAGGTCACATTTAATTCCAGTCATTTGACTTCAAATAAAGGTCCCAGATTCACTACCCTACTCCTTTCTTTCCCTTTTTTAGTTTTCTTTTCCTCAGCCATCCAAACATTCCACAGAAGAGACACACAAGGGAATCAAAAGCTACATGTAAGCTACCAACATCCATCCCATTTACGTCTGTATCAAGCAGAGTTATCTCTCTAGCACTGACAAAGCACAGGTTTGGGTACACAGTGACACGCTGCAGTGACACGACTGTGCTGGGCAGAAGGGAGCATTTCCACCCCAAGTCAGATCGGTAATTAAGCATGGAGATAACTGTTAACAAGCTCCCTTTTGCCTTCCAGGAAGGAACTGGCTCTAGGCAACTGCATCCAGAAGACACCAGTGTCTCTGTATGCAAAATTAAGGAAACCAAGAAGAGAAATGTCCCTTCAGAAAAAAGACAAAACAAAATTCACATCCCACCTAGACTGAAATGAACTGTAGATAGGAAGAGGGCTGAAACACAACTGAACTCCAAAGAGAGCAGCCAGGCAGAAAGGGACCTGGGGGTACTGACTGACAGCAGCTGAACATGAGCCAGCAGTGTGCCCAGGTGGGCCAAGAAGGCCAATGGCATCCTGGCCTGCATCAGGAATAGTGTGGCCAGCAGGAGCAGGGAAGTCATTCTGACCTATACTCAGCATTGGTTAGGCCATACCTTGAGTCCTGTGTCCAGTTCTGAGCTCCTCAATTTAAGGACATTGAGACACTTGAATGTGTCCAGAGATGGGCAACAAAGCTGGGGAGAGGCCTTGAGCACAGCCCTATGAGGAGAGGCTGAGGGAGCTGGGGTTGCTTAGCCTGGAGAAGAGGAGGCTCAGGGGAGACCTCGTTGCTCTCTACAACTACCTGAAGAGAGATTGTAGGCAGGTGGGGGTTGGTCTCTTCTCCCAGGCAACCTGTAGCAGAACAAGAGGACACAGTCTCAAGCTACACCAGGGGAAGTTTAGGCTGGAGGTGAGGAGAAAGTTCTTCCCAGAAAGACTAGTTTGCCCTGTCACTGGAGTCGCCGTCCCTGGAGGTGTTCAAAAAAAGGATCAGTCGTGGCACTTGAAGCCATGGTTTAGTTGTGAGGAGGTGTTCGGTATTAAGTAATAGGTTGGACTTGATGATCTCTGAGGTCCTTTCCAACCCGGCTGATTCTATGATTCAAAAGACAATAGCTGTCCCCAGTTTTGCAGGGCCGTTGCATGAAAAGCAGAATCTGGATAAACAAGCCCCATCAGCATGGTTGGGTGAGCACTTCAGCAGCATGGTAAGATTGTGGCAGATATACCCTCTGGAGTGTTAACAGAGAATAAGCAAATGCAAGATTGCACATCTTGAAGTCACTTATGGCTTATGCTGTCCTGTGTGTGAACTACAGGAAACACCTTTAACACAGAGGATGTGTTACAGCAGAAGGCACAGCTTCTGGGAAACGGACCTGCAATGAAGCATATTCCATTTGTTAGGAATGAAAATAGCAGGAACCACAGCAGCTGTCACCCAGTACAGCTCCTACAGATGCCCAGGTGGACCTTGCAGTCTGCTAGAAAGCTGAACAGGAGAGTCTGAAACATCAGGCATTAGGGAGTCTACCCAGTTTTTTAAAGTTTCCCAGCAAAACTGTAACCAACCAGAAAGAAAAGCTTTTGGTGCTGCTCTCTTCCCAGCAATGCAGCAGGCAAACACTCAGAGATGCTCACTCCCATGAAAGGCATCACAGCTGTGGTAGGAAAGGGATGCTCTCTGCAGCCTGGGAAGAGAGAAGAGGTGGCCAAGAAGGCCAATGGCATCCTGGCCTGCATTAGGAATAGTGTGGCCAGCAGGAGCAGGGAGGTCATTGTGCCCCTGTACTCTGCTTTGGTTAGGCCGCACCTTGAGTACTGTGTCCAGTTGTGGGCCCCTCAGTTTAAGAAGGACATCGAGACACTTGAAGGTGTCCAGAGAAGGGCAACAAGGCTGGGGAGAGGCCTTGAGCACAAGCCCTATGAGGAGAGGCTGAGGGAGCTGGGGTTGTTTAGCCTGGAGAAGAGAAGGCTCAGGGGCGACCTTCTTGCTCTCTACAACTACCTGAAAGGTGGTTGTAGCCAGGAAGGGGTTGGCCTCTTCTCCCTAGCAACCAGCACCAGAACAAGGGGACACAGTCTCAAGCTGCAACAGGGGAAGTTTAGGCTGGAGGTGAGGAGAAAGTTCTTCACTGAGAGAGTGATTCGTCATTGGAATGGGCTGCCCGGGGAGGTGGTGGAGTCGCTGTCCCTGGAGGCGTTCAAGAGGGGACTGGATGTGGCACTTGGTGCCATGGTTTAGTTGTGAGGTTTGTGGTTACAGGTTGGACTCGATGATCTACGAGGTCTCTTCCAACCTTGGTAATACTGTGATACTGTGAAGAGTGTGAGCACTGTGCACCAGAGGTACAAATGAGTGTGTGAAAGGGAGGGACTGATTTAATAGTAACAGCAGTGAAAAGGGAATCAGGATATCTGAGCCAACTAACATCATTGTCCTTCTCCTTGCCATTGCCCACGAACAAACTGCTTATCTACCCCACAGCTGCACCGGAACTTTCTCACCCGACCTTCATCCAGTAATTTCTATCCTGCCTATAAATAGAGCAACATGACAATTCTGCTGCATCTGCAGAGCGTAAAGGTTTCAGGCAGGACTGATCTCACACAGAGAACGTGCCCAGGGTTCACGCAACACAAGACAAATACCGAGAACACAAAGCACATTTAAAAAGGACAGAACAACAAAGCGAGGGTTTCTACCTCACCTTTTGGCTGCTCTGCAGCCAGTTACCAGCTGCCATACAGGTGAAAACACATTATCAAATCCACTCAGGAGTAAAGTTACGTTTGCTTAAAGCAGTATCAGGCCACAGTCCACAACGAGGTGCCACTTGAGGGAAGAGCAGGAAACAAGCCTGATAAATTTGTTAGATACAAGTCCTCCCAGTCACCAAGCAGCATAATCAGGACGAAGAATAACCATGGAGTAGCCTGGTGCACAGCAGATAATTTTACAGTGGCCACATTTAGCTGCAAAACTAGGAAAAAACATTACTGGAAGTGTAGTCAGGCATTGGAACAGGCTGGCCAGGGAGCTGGTGCAGTCACCAACCCTGGAGGTGTTCAAAAACGTGTAGACATGGAACTTTAGGATATGGTTTAATGGTCATGGTAGTGTTGGGTTGATGGTTAGACTTCATCCTAGAAGTCTCTTCCAATTTTAATCATGGAATCATAGAATCAACAAGGTTGGAAAAGACCTCAAAGACCACCAAGACAACCTGCCACCCAAGACCTCATGACTTGGTGCCAGGGTCTAGTCATGAGGTCTGTGGTGACAGGTTGGACTCGATGATCTTTGAGATCTCTTCCAACCTTGGTGGTACTGTGATACTGTGACTACTAAACCATGGCACCAAGTGCCACCTCCAATCCCCTCTTGAACACCTCCAGGGATGGGGACTCCACCACCTCCCTGGGCAGCCCATTCCAATGGCTAACAACTCTCTCTGGGAAGAACTTTCTCCTCACCTCAAGCCTGAACCTCCCCTGGCACAGCTTGAGACTGTGTCCTCTTGTTCTGGTGCTGCTTGCCTGGGAAAATAGACCAACCCCCTCCTGGCCACAACCACCCTTCAGGTACTTGTAGACAGCAAGGTGGTCTCCCCTGAGCCTCCTCCTCTTCAGGCTAAGCAACCCCAGCTCCCTTAGCCTCTCCTCACAGGGCTGTGCTCAAGGCCTCTCCCCAGCCTCATTGCCCTTCTCTGGACACCTTCAAGTGTCTCAATGTCCTTCTTAAACTGAGGAGCCCAGAACTGGACACAGGACTCAAGCTGTGGCCTAACCAGTGCTGAGTATAGGGCAGAATGACTTCCCTGCTCCTGCTGGCCACACTGTTCCTGATGCAGGCCAGGATGCCATTGGCCTTCTTGGCCACCTGGGCACACTGCTGGCTCATGTTCAGGCAGCTGTCAATCAAGTACCCCCAGGTCTCTTTCTGCCTGGCTGCTCTCCAGCCACTGCAACCCCAGCCTGTAGCACTGCCTGGGGTTGTTGTGGCCAACGTGCAGCACCTGGCACTTAGACTTGTTGAATGCCACCCCGTTGGACTCCACCCATCTGTCCAGGTCCCTGATTCCATGATTCTGTATAACTCACTTTCCCCTTACCAATGCCTGCTTGTTTTAGAAGTAGTAATAAATCTACTTCTCTTGGTCAGATTAGCTGCTAAGAGCTCAGGCAACTCCATCCAGAAGAGATGGATCTGCATGGCACAGGCAAGAGATCGAAAACACCCAACCTCTATGGGATTGGGATATAATTTCTTGCCCTAAACAGGTGGGAGTAAATTATACTGTCACAAATCAGGAATCCATCCTCAAATATATTTCCTGTTCAAGTTTTTGGATGTGGTTGACATCTGAAAGACTGAACCCAGCACCAGTGTCAGGAACAGCAGCCAGAGCTGATGAGGGATTTTGGCACAGGAGCTGCAAATTCAGGGAGGCTCCCTCTCTGAACTGATCCCCTTAAGCCATTTTGTGTAGATACTTTTACATACCTTCAGCTCTAACCACACACCACACATCTCAGGACCAGCACACATCCAACCAGCCCCGAAAACACGTCTGTGGATTGGGACACCCCGAAACTTGGTTTGGGGATTGCAATGCAGTCCCCGGGGGAAGCAGAGCAGCAGGTTGGCAGCATTCATTAGAGAAGTTACACACGGGAGATCTTCAAGCTTCCTTTGATCTGAAAGGAACACCCCCTCAAACAAGCAGCCTTAATTGCACAGACCCCCGGACAGGGGCTCTGCGGCTGTCCCCAGCCTGGGGCATGCAGGGAGCAGAGCTGAGCCCCTTTCATAGCCCCCACTCAAAAAGCCTTCACATGCGCCTTTCCCACACAAAGCAGCAAATTTGAGGAGCTGCCGCCATCTAGTGGGGCCGGAAACCGGGACCCCCGCTTGAGGAGAAGATGTAAGAAGAAATGTTACCTAAGAGGAAGGTGAGGGGCAGCAATTGTGCTGCTTCCAAAACGCGGGACAACACGGGCTCCCAAGACTGCTTTTGCTATCACAGGAAAGCAGGTCAGAGCCAGGTGGGTGTTGGTCTCTTAGTAACAAGCGAGAGGACAAAAGGAAATGGCCCCAAACTGCAGTAGGGGAGGTTTAGGTTGGATATCAGAATAAATTTCTTCACTGAAAGGGTTCTCAAATCCTGGAACAGGTTCCCTAGAGAGATGGTTAAATCCCCATCCTTGGAGGTGTTTAAAAGAGGCAGAGATGTGGTGTTGAGGGACACAGTTCAGCACCAGCCTTAACAGTTAGCTAAAGGTTGGACTTGATGATCTTAAAGGTCTTTTCCAAACGAAATAATCCTGTGATTCTGTCATAAAAGAAATCTAAACTCCAGAGCTCTGTGGGTCACTCCAGCGTGTTTGTTTGTCCTGGGTAAAGGGAGAGACAGACAGTAAAAGGAGGAGCCTATTTTGTATGTGGAAACATTAAGGAAAGGCAGGTGCCATGAGAAAAAATGGATGTAATCAAAAAGAGATTGCTCATGGTAGTAGGAGAGCTGCACAGACACAGATGGTAGAGGGAAAGTCAGAGATAAAAGATAAATGTGTGAGAATTATGACAGCATAAATATGTTACTTGTGCTACAAAAGCACTTATGTGTTATTTCAGACAACAGCCTCTGCATGCATTTTGTACAGAGTACATCTACAAGGGCTCTGCTGAGTGCCTCCTCCTGAAATCTGTGCAGCGTGGCTTATTCAGAAGGCTTTTGAGATTACTTCCTTATCCCCAGAACAAGGAAGGGATTCGTTCCAGGTACAGGGCATTAGCTGCAAGTCACAAAATTCAGTAGCTAATATCACTAGGAATCAAAGTATCGCTAACAGGGTTGATGTTAGTAATTTTAAGGTGTCTTCTGAAGACAGACATAAAAGTAACTGCAAGGATTTAGACTAAACTCTTCTCTGCAGCTAGTGGAAAATTCCAGGAAATCGTCCATTATGTTCATTTTAATATCTGCAATACAAAGCTTTGAGCATGCCAGTCATCACCTGGCCCAGTCAGGCAAACACAGCACTTACTTGGACTCAGGTGGGGGACTTTCAGGGAGTTATCTAAGGAGAGAAAACCTGCAAATTGTAAGGCTGCTCTGCCATGCTCTAATAATGGTTCACATGTGCCTCCAAGGACGCTGATAGCAGCTGGCAGTGGTTGGTGTCCTGCAGGCACCTGTGCAACATTGTGGGGCAACCAGCAGCAAAACGAGAGGACACAGTCTCAAGCTGCACATGGGGAAGTTTAGATTTGAGGTGAGGAGAAAGTTCTTCACAGAGGGAGCTGTTAGGCATTGGAATATGCTGCCCAGGGAGGCAGTTGAGTCCCCATCCCTGGAGGTGTTCAAGAGAGGATTGGACGTGGCACGTGGTGTCATGGTCTAGTAGTCAGGAGACCTTGGGTGAGAGGTTGGACTTGATGATCTCTGAGGTCTTTTCCAACCTTATGGATACTATGGTTCTATATTCTCCTGCCTTGGTGCTATCTCTGTGATGGAGCTCTAGGAGCAGTGACAGCACTGCTACCAGATCTGGTGGCTCAAGAGTGGCCCTGACGTTGCTAGGTGTGGAGTGAGTTTCAGGTTTGTGGAGTGGTGGTCTGAAAAGGCAGAGAGACACCTTGAGGCAAGGCTGCTGCAGACAGTGAAGTTATGATTTGAAGGGCTGGTGTTGTGGTGTTGCTTCAGGTGGTCACTCTGCTGCATTTGCTGTTGGGACCAAAGCTTGTTTCATGGCTTAAACACCCACAGCTGCCAGTCTTTTGCCTAGGGCTGCATCTTACCTTGCATGCCCTGTTAAAAGGTGAGTGATAACAGAACCTATCCATGCATTGTTAGCCAGGCAGCAATTGTGTGACCATAGTCAGAGGGTGAGAACAGCTCTGAGACACAGACATGCCCTTCTTGATCACTTCAGAAAGGAAAAGCAACTAGATTTGCTGTAACAGTGTGCAGTAACAGCAGCTGTGTGCTTCTCCCTAATTCAGGGTGCCCTGTGAGCCTCAGATGAGTTGTCATCAGATCACACACACCTTGACCCCTGCTGGGCTCAGAGCATGCCGCCTGCTGGTTAATGAGGATCCCCAGTGAAGAGAGGGTTTTTAAATCACCATCTTGCCTGAGGACTCAATTTTTGGAGGCTGAGATGCCACCTTACTCATTTAAATCAACCTTAGAGTTCCCTCTCCTCCCAACATGAGCTCTGCCTGATGTGCCCTCAAGCTTTCAGCTGTGTTTTCATAGGCAAGTTGTACAGTCAAAAAGGTTGAGCATGCTGCCCTAATTAAGATGATGCCAATCTAGACTAAATTACTTCACTCATTTACATGCCTGTTGCAATCATCATCCCTGCTCTAACAGCATTTACTGCTGATGCCAGTGGAAAAAATCTCTGCTGTAGCAGAGCTGCCTTAGAAGGGGTGGGAGATTCTGTTCCTGAGGAGAAGGTGGTGACAATGGGTTTTGCCATGTGGCACCTGCACCCTACCAGGACATATGCAAGCAGGCAAAAGCAGGAGGAAAGAATGCACTGAGGTTCCGGCAGCACTTGAAGGCTGCACAAAGACACGAGACACCAAAGCCTTTCTCTGCATCTCAGTGGTGATGCAGGGTTGCATGTCCCTAGGAACCCAAAGTTGGTATAAAAGCTGCCCTGTTTCTCACAGACAAATTTGTGACTGCTGTTTGTTTGTGCTGCACACACCAAAATGTGGTTTTTATAGGTATAAAGCCCAGAGCAAAGCAGCATCACTGCAAGCAGGAGGGGGATGAAGCATCCCTCTGACCTTTTGCTCTTGAGGATAAATGCATCATCACTGGATCTGAACACAAATATTAAAGCAATTTCTGCTGCTGAACTGGGCTGGGAGGGTGGCAGAGAGGAACTGAGTGAATTTGAGACACAGTCACAGAATGGTAAGGGTCAGAAGGGATCTCTGGAGATCAAGTCCAACTCTCTTACCAAGACAGATTCACCTAAAGATCACAAGGGAACACGTGCAGGCAAGTTTTGAATGTCTCCAGAGATGGAGACTCTATCACCTCCCTGAACAGCCGGTTCCAGTGCTCTATCACCCTTAAAGAAGTTCCTCCTCATGTTAAGAATTTCTTGTGTTTAAGTTTGTGCCCATTATCTCGTGTCCTGTCACTGGGCACCACTCAAAGAAGCCTGGCCCTATCCTCTGACCCCCACCCTTCAGGTATTTATGTGATTCCCTCTCAGTCTTCTCTTTCCCAGACTAAAATACCCAAATTCTCTCATTCTTTCCTCACAAGACAGATTTTCCAGTCCCCTAATCATCTTTGTAGCCCCTTGCTGTACCCTTTTCCAGCAAGCCCCTGTCCTTCTTGAACTGAGGAGCCCAAAGCTGGCCACAATATTCCAGATGTGGCCTCCCCAGGGCAGAGTAGAGGGGTAGGAGAATCTTCTTCAACATGCTTGCCACACTCTTGTGAGTCACCTGAACTGAGGGCCAGAAAAGAAGTGACTTGTAATGTTCAGAGGAGTGAAATCCTAGCACCTGAGGGATGCTGTTTCATCTTACATGCTGCCCATACCTGCTTTTAAATGAATGTTTAGACATCAATATTTGGGAGAGGTGCTGGACACAGCAGGTGTGGAGCTTTGCAATTTCCAGCTCCAACATACACTGGCAAGACAGTAAATGGAGTATTTGCTAACAAACCCCACAGCCACCTCCCTGGTTTATTGATCACTTTCTGTTGCAGTTGTCTTCTTCAGTAGGAGCTAAAAGCTTTTTGAAACTTGCAAGAGGAGGGGGAACTCAAACCTTCTTTTGGAGTAATATCTACATTGATAGCTCCTGTCACAGAGAGAATAGCCATGGATTTCTCTCCCGTGAGACATCAATGTTTAACTCAGCCTTCTGTTTCGTGCGGTGTATCTGAGAGAAGTGTCTTTGTGGCAGTCATGTCACTGCTCCCCAGCCCTGTAAACATCCCATGCATGCACACAGTGTGTCACTGATAGCTGATACAGCTACAGAAACAAAATCTGTTCACCTGCAAGGCTTTTTCCTGTGCTGAGAGACGAGTTACTGCTGAATAGTGTTGTTATAGTTAGCAAGGAAAGGGGAGGACAGAGCTGTACTAATCTCAGGGATTTTGAGAGCTCTTCTTGTCCAGTCTGGGTTTGGTTTCATACACTAATGCAGTTTAGTGCTCCTGGCAAAGGACACATCAGTGGGGAGTGTGACAGAGATCAGCAGTGAACAAAACACAGGGTGGCAGCTCATTGCCAGCATTGGGCAGATGGGACTGGGAAAAGAGAAGACAGATGATGGGTGGATGGAGGAATACTGACACATACTTGCACATGCTATACCATCCCTTATTTTCACAGTCTCAGCAGCATACACAACGGGAGCAAATGAGCACTCCAGCCTTTGTGAGGATGGGTTAGAGTGCTGCACTAGGCCCTTCACAATCCTTCCCTATCTTTTTCATCCTTAAAAGGGCACCTTGAGCAACCTGGGCTAGTGGGAGGTGTCCCTACCCCTGGGCAGGGTATCTGTAAGGATGATCTTTAAGGTCCCTTCCAGCCCAAATCATTCTATGATTTTATGCACACCACTACTTGTATATCTACTTCTGGAGATCCCTTTCCATAGCTCCTTTCCCATGGCGCTCACAGTACTGTGCAGTGGCCAGAAGATGGCAAACTATCAATTCAGATTGCTCTGTGCTGCTGCTGCCACCCGCTCCCCGAAAGAACAGCGTCTGAGGAGAGCTAGGACTACAGAGCCCTGTTTGTTCATGGGGTGAAAGCTGTGTGTGTGAGAGACAGAGGGAGAATTGCCTGTGACCGATTAGCAGTGTCAGTGAGAGGGAAACAGTGTTCTGGTGCTGACAGTCACAGATAACAGCCCTTCTGGTGCCTTGTCCTGGAGCATGACAAGCTGAAGAGGGATTTCAGCTGCAGGATTTTTCCCAAGCTCTCTGAAGGCAGTGCTTTGGCCACAGCATGCTGCAGTAAGAGATGGGTCTAATCCATTACTATCAAAAGCAAACATGACTGAGATGGCTTTGAGAAAATCATCCTCTCCCTCTGCACGCTGGCATGCAGGCTTTTACCTTCCTTCATCCCATCCTGCTCAGTGGAAGCAGTGTTTAGCCACAGGCATGGCCTTGCAGGGTGACAGGTTATGTTTCTGAGCACAAGCATCACTAAAGCAGACATCCATGTATCATGCAGCTGGGTGCAGGACTGAAGAACCCCACATTGGTTTATAGAAGATCTACTCCAGTTGCTCTCCAAATGACATAGGGACTCTGGCAAGGGAGGCCAGCAGCTGTAACAGTGACCTGTCAGGCTCTTTCCCTCCTGCTCTTTGCTTATTTAGGCTGTAGCCTCTTTGGTTCAGGCACTGTCCCATACAATGTGCTTGTGTGTCACAGAGCCTGTGACATTCTGGTTCTGTTTCAAGGTTCTGAATGTCCCTGGCAGGTATGAGGGGACTGGGATGGCAGCAGAGATTCAGAACCATGTCATCTCCTGGGTGAATCCCCTCCCTGGAACAACTACATGTGCTGCTCAGGAGGCAGCCTTCAGAGTGGTTTCTCAGGCTTTTCTGACACTGCAACACCAAAGGCAACAGAGATAAAAGGAGCTTATTTCATCCAGACAAGCTTAAACTTGGAATATGCAAAACCAAAGAGTCCAGAAAAGCAAACAAACCTCAGCTACAGATGAGGCAGTAGTGGCAGGATGGTAATTACTGCTTGGGTCAGGTATTAACTATTAATTTAGGACCAGCTTACAATGGAGGCTTGGCACTTACTCTGTTTCTCTTTCCTAGTGAAAGCAACTTTCAAGGTAGACAGTTAACCAAAATCAGATGAGCATGACAGCATCTCCCTTCTGCTGGCACTGCAGCAGTATGAGTTTCCCTGTACCTCCCAGGGTGAGTATGTGTGGTGGTGGTTTAAGATTCTTATAGATCCAACCCATTTTTTAGGCTGCTGCTAAGAAACACATGGAGTGTAGCTCAGGTTGCCTCAGACATGTCTTCAAGAAAAGCACCATGCCGAGATTTCCTTTTACACATCCCTGCTTCCTACATCATCCAAAATGAGGAATACAATTCTGTTTCCCTTTTTCTTGTGCCTCTAACCCATTGCAAGCTGCCAGTGACATCACCAAACACAGAAGTGGAGCTGGAGACACTCATAACCATTACTACAGCCTTTATGTGCACTTGGGGGTCCATAATTGCATGTAATACATGGTTCATAAAACCTACAGCCCAATCTGTTCTTCATCCTCTTTTCAGAGCCCTTCCTACAGATGCAGGATTTACTTTCCTTAGATCTTCATCCTTTCCCCAAAACTCTTTCCTTCACCCTATGAAATCTCTCCTGCTGGTGAATGTATTTAAATACACTGCTTGAAAAGATAAGCAGGCAGGCCCTGCTAACAGGCAGGGAATAACTCCTCCCATTGCTGAGAAAGAACCCCCTGACACCAGTGTGGGATGCCTTTGCAGAGTGAGTGTCAGCAGAGCTGCTTCTGACAATCCCAGCCTGAGAGCACTGTTACTCATGGCAGCATTAAACTGGCTTGTGTTCATTGTGTCAAACCGAGAAGTAACAGACAATAGCTTCTCCTATTCAAGAGCACTCCTTTGTGGGGAAATACCTCCTGCTTTTCTGGGCATAAATGAGACACTTAAGAGCAGCTCTGGCAACCCTCCAGCAGCTCACAGATTCCTGTGCCTAGAGGCCTTTGTAGTCCTGTCTCTTACCACTATACGTGGTATGTGAACCACAGGGAAGGGCTCTCGGGCTACCATGAGTCCTCTTCTGCTATATGTTACCAGCAGTAGAAGGTGGGAAGTAGTATCTCATCTCCTGGACAGTCTCTCCATTGACCGTCAATGGCATCCTGGCCTACATCAGGTATAGTGTGGCCAGCAGGAGCAGGGAAGTCATTCTGCCCTGTGCTCAGCACTGGTTAGGCCACAGCTTGAGTCCTGTGTCCAGTTCTGGGCTCCTCGGTTTAAGAAGGACATTGAGACTCTTGAACATGTCCAGCCATTGGCAACAAGGCTGGGGAGAGGCCACGAGCACAAGCCTTACGAGGAGAGGCTGAGGGAGCTGGGGTTGCTTAGCCTGGAGAAGAGGAGGCTCAGGGGAGACCTTCTTGCTCTCTACAACTACCTGAAGGGAGGTTGTAGCCAGGTGGGGGTTGGTCTCTTCTCCCAGCCAAGCAGCACCTGAACAAGAGAACACAGTCTCAAGCTGTGCCAGGGGAAGTTTAGGCTTGAGGTGAGGAGAAAGTTCTTCCCAGAGAGAGTTGTTAGCCATTGGAATGAGTTGCCCAGGGAGGTGGTGGAGTCACCATCCCTGGAGGTGTTCAAGAGGGGATTGGACGTGGCACTTGGTGCCGTGGTATATTAGTCATGAGGTCTTGGGTGACAGGTTGGACTTGATGATCTCTGAGGTCTTTTCCAACCTCATTGATTCTATGATTCTATGACTCGCTCCCTACCTTCAGAATCACAGAATGTATCTGGTTGGAAGAGACCTCATGGATCACCCAGTCCAGCCCTCAACCCAGCACTGAAGGGTCAACACAAGACCACATCCGAAATGCCGCATGGACCTGGCACTTACAACACCTCCAGAGATGGTGACTCCACCACTGCTCTGGGCAGACCATTCCAATGTCTGATATCCCTCTCAGTGAAAAAATACTTCCATCTTGAACCTCCCCTGGTGCAGCTTGTAACCATTTCCTCTGGTCCTGTCACTTGTCTTCAAGGAGAAGAGGCTGCACCATTTTTTTTTCTTCTAATGCAGCAACTTTTAAAGCAAATCAGGAACTAATGTAGCAATGTTAAGTCTGAGTTTTAGCAAGAGAAATGTAACTGCCGGATTAAGCTGCTGCTTTATAGGCAAAAGTTGCAGGAATCTGGGATACTGGTCTTGAGGGCCTTGGCTTCACTCCTCTGCCATAAGCACAGTGATTTATATGGATGCTGTGCAAACTTTACAGTAAGAGACTGGCTAGGAAGCTGAAATGGAGAAAGGCAACTACTAAGTCTGTAGCATGGCTTCCCACAGTAATCCTGGCTTGGAGGTCTTCCATGAGAACACAAAATGTGGTGAGATCACATTCCAAGCCCAACTGATAGGGAAGAGGGAATCCTTCCACAGCTGGAGGCTGATCTGTACGTATAAATATGTGAAGTCACAGCTTCCATCAAAGTCTATCCATCACAAGTGTCTTGGCATGCAATAACTCCTCTCAGTCTGAGTGATTCATGGAAATGACCCCATTTCCAACAGCAAGAGAGAATCTGCAAGATCTCAGTTTGGCAACTGGCAACACCAGGAGTTTAGCAGAACAACGGAAATAATGTACCAAGGAGCAAAAAATGTGGGGAGGATGTGTGCACAGCACAGCTTGGGAGTTCAGGGAAAAAAAACCCAGCCTCCCACTGAGTTGCTATGGGGTAATTAATGAAATGTTTCACTCTCTCCAACTTTTCTTCCAACTTTTTCCTCCCCAGGGGCAGAAGCTATCATCAAAGAACATTTTTCTTTGGCTCAGTGGGTTAGCAGTGATGGATGGTTTAAGAGGAGCAGGTTTGGAAGCCATCTCACCTCCCACCATCGAAAATTAATCAGAGCACAGCTGGCCAAAGCGTAGGTGGAAAGGAACATAAGGCTTCCTTGGTCTGTTGGTGTCAGCTGGCACACCAGTATACAATACCACTTAGTAGAAACACCACCAGATAGTAGATGTACTGGGAGCTGATGACATGTAGTAATTAGTCTCTATTTTATATTGCCTTATTCTTGACTGCGAGCTGATAGATTAACCTGCCATGAGGCTCCAGCTGGCAGACTGTTACTCAGCGTGAAGCACCACACATCAGAACTGGAAGATCAGTTGGAAGAAGTCCAAGGAAAAGCTAGGGGAATGATCAGACCTCTAGAGAATGTGACCTGTGATGAAAGGTTGAAAAGACTTGGTCTGCTTAAGCCTGGAGAAGAGAAGGCAAAGGAAAGACATCATAACATCATCCTGGCCTGGATCAGCAACAGCATGAACAGCAGGACCAGGGAAGTGATTGTGCCCTTGTACTTGGCACTGGTGAGGCCACCCCTCCAATACTGTATTCAGTTTTGGGCCCCTCACTTCAAGAGGGTCATTGAAGTGCTAGAGTGGGTTCAGAGAAGGACAATGAAGCTGGTAAAGAACTTGGAAAACAGGACTGGGGAGGAGCAGCTGAGTTGATTCGCCTGGAGACTGAAGGGGTTTAGCACCAGACTTAGTGAAGTTATACAATGTTTGACCTTGATGACCTTAAAGGTCTCTTTGAAATAAAATTATTTTATGACTCTAACAGTGCTCAAATATTGGAAAGTAACTGCAAAAAGGAAGGGAACAAAATGTTTATCCTATCCATTGTGGTAGGAAAATAACTCAAACAGGGCAGCTTAGGTGGTTTTGATCATAGGATAGAATCATAGAATCAATAAGGTTGGAAAAGACCTCAAAGACCATCAAGTCCAACCTGTCACACAGCACCTCGTGACACCTCAAGTGCCACATCCAATCCCCACTGTCCAGAGACAGTGACTCCACCACCTGCCTGGGCAGCACATTCCAATGGCCAATAACTCTTCCTGGGAAGAACTCTCTCCTCACCTCCAGCCTAAACCTCCCCTGGCACAGATTGAGACTGTGTCCTCTTGTTCTGGTGCTGGATGCTCAGAAGAAGAGACCAACCCCCACTTGGCCACGACCTCCCTTCAGATAGTTGTAGAGAGCAATGTGGTCTTCCCTGAGCCTCCTCTTCTCCAGGCTAAACAACCCCAGCTCCCTCAGCCTCTCCTCATAGGGCTTGTCCTCAAGGCCTCTCCCCAGCCTCGTTGCCCTTCTCCGGACACATTCAAGAGTCTCAATGTCCTTTCTAAATTAAAGGGCCCAGAACTAGACACAAACTGGATGAAACTGTAGGGAATGCATAGGAATAGTGTTGCTCCTGAACCACTTGTGTGAGGAAGATGTAGAGTGACCAAGGTTGCAGTTTCCTGAGTGCAGGCAGGTCAGACAGCTATCTGTTGACAGGTACATCCCATCCAGCCTAGGGCATGGGGTTAAGTAAACAACACCTTAAGGTACCTTTCAGACTTCTGTGATCCGTGACTAAAAAGATAATCTTCTGTCACTCCAAGTGAAGGACACAGAAGAAACATACCCACCAAGAAGAGTTCATGTGGACAACTAGATACTACAGCCTGAAGGATAGCAATACCCAGCATCTCTTAATAAAATCATATTTTGTAATGGAACCTGCAGCCTCACTATCAGATAAGATTAAAAACATGTAGAGTTAGCTGTGGGATGAGCAGAGCCTGGGGCTAAGGGGAAGTTAACGTTCCACTCATTCATTTTGGAAGTATTCTCATTAGTAATTTCCCCATTTATAGTTAGAGCAAACCAGAACATTCAAATTCCTGGCAGCAAAACAATTCCCTAGCTGCAGATAAATATTGATACTGGCTTTAAGTCAGTTTACTAAAAGAAATGAAAAGGAAACAACAGCTCCAGCGACGCCTGTCGAGCTTTGAAGCATCTCTTAAGAGACTGTTTGGTGAATGGTATTGTGCAGGATGCTAAGTCAAAACTGCTCACTAGTAATAGCCTGGAATTCAGAAAGACCCTGTGGAGCTGGGCAGCTCCTGCTCAAGCCCCTCGCCCCTCCTCCTGCCGGCACCTCTCAAGCCCCTCCAGCATATGTACATCCCATTTTGTGGGTCTGTATCTTCAGATCACTTCACTAGAGCTGCATTTCAGAGGTCACTTCCAACCCCAGACTATTCTATGACCACTTTAAACTTGGAGGTAAGAAGGAGGACTGAACCTGATTAAACAGTTTTACACAGGCTTCTATCTCACCTCGCCCATAACCCAGTTATAGCAGCTTCTCAGGAGTCATTTCCTCCTTGCAAGCTGCATGGTGCATAGCCCTTGCAGCACACCATGTTCCTTCCTGTCCTTTGAGGAAAATAACTAATGATTAAACTACCCATGCTCTGTGACTTTTTCCTCCCAGAGCTGCCCAATTTCTCAGTCTTCCCTATTGCTGGGTCTTCATGTCACTCAAGCAGTGAGACTTCTTCCCTGAAGCCTAACCTTCATGTTCACAACTGACTTTTTCCCCGAGATGAGAAGCCAGGAGGCCCTGTGCATTCTCAAGGGCGAACAAGCCATGGTTCTCAGCAGAAGGCAGCAGCCCTCCTAACCTTGGCAGCTGCCAGACTGCAGTTGTGCTGGCTGACCCACACTGTCACCGAGCCTTTCACAGGAGACAGGGTTCACCTTCACAGATACTGGTCGACCAAAGAATTTCAACACACAATTTTAAGCACCAAGTAGCTTTAAACCAAGGAAAAGACTGAAAGCTCCTTCCAAGCAAAGGGGACAAAGCAGCATTAGTCCCAAAGTGATTATTCACTGCATGCTATTTGGTATTGGCACTTCATCTGTCTGTCATTGGGAATATCTGGCACATTTTGTTTGTAAGAAATAGGAAATAGCTGCATAGAAAATAGAAGTAGCTGAAGTAATGAGTCCTTGAGTCCTGTGTCCAGTTCTGGGCTCCTCAGGTTAGGAAAGATGTTGACTTGCTGGAAGGTGTCCAGAGAAGGGCAACAAAGCTGGGGAGGGGTCTGGAGCACAGCCCTGTGAGGAGAGGCTGAGGAAGCTGGGGTTGCTTAGCCTGCAGAAGAGGAGATGCAGGGGTGACATTATTGCTCTCTACAACTACCTGAAGGGAGGTTGTAGCCAGACAGGGGTTGGTCTCTTCTCCCAGGCAATTGGCACCAGAACAAGAGAACACAGTCTCAAGCTGTGCCAGGGGAGGTTTAGGCTGGATATTAGGAAGAAGCTCTTCCCAGAAAGAGAGATTGGCCATTGGAATGGGCAGCCCAGGGAGGTGGTGGAGTCACCATCCCTGGAGGTGTTTAGGAAGAGACTGGATGGGGTGCTTGATGCCATGGTTTAGTTGATCAGATGGTGTTGGGTGATAGATTGGACTTGATGATCTTGAAGGTCTTTTCCAACCTGGTTAATTCTCTTCTATTTAAATTCACAAACTAGTTGCAAACTGATCCCAAATCCTCAATCAGGAATGTCTTGTAGAAGTTCAACTATTCTGTTGCAGGCTTTGCTCTTTTTTTCTGCTGGGGAAAGCCCCAGATTTCCTGTCAGGGTGAGATGTCAGGAAACTCTGCAGAAAGGCCCATTTGCCAGGTACAAGTTTACTGTGCACAGATCTGCAGGGGACTTCCTGTAGCTTCTTGGAAAAGTCACTTGCCAGTTGATGCCTCGGTTTCCCTGCTGGCTGTATGGCAATGAAGACACATAAGTAGCTCTGTGAACCACCACATGTTGGGCTGACATAATCAGTCAAAACCAGAGGGAATCCAGACCTCTCAGAGGGTCTGTCAGTAACACCTGGCTACCTGACCTGTAGATGATATCTTACCCAACCTTCCAGCCACCAATACACAGATGACTTGTCCTGATCTGCTTGAGGATGTAACCCCTCAGGATTTTTCACTCATTACCATTACAGGGTAGGGCACAACTTCGCTAGCTTGGAAAGTCATTATGTGAACAGGAAACTACCTCAGACCTTCTGGCTCATCTCCTCAACTGCCTTTTTCTTTTTTTAGTGTCCTGACAGGATGTGTGGAGGAGAAGGCAAGGTTTGGGAAGGCAGGGGAGGACAGCACAGAGGGGAGCCAGGCCAGTCAGGGGTTTTGCTTTCCTGCTCCGTCATGTGAGCTCAGGCAAGTCACTTAACCTCTGCCTCCACTCCCACTCTTTGGTCACATCACTGTGACTCCCTGTGTGGTGTGGGCAGCCACAAAGCATGCTCAGGGATGTTATGATCAGGAGGAATCACTAGATTATCTAGTCCAGCATTTCAAGTAAGACAGGCCATTACATTTCACCTAACTATTCTGAACCAAACAATTCGTGTTTGCCCAAAATCTCTCTTCCAGGAAAGTTTCATGTGAAACCATCCAGCCACAAAGAATTTCTCACAGAAATTGATGCCTCTTCAGATCTCACTGCTGGATAACAGAGATCCTCAGCATGACCCAGTGTTCTATGTTTTAACCCAGCAATCTAATTCCAGAACATATTTGCTTCAATATTTTCTTTTACCAATCAAACATATTTCACCAATTTATGTTCTTGTTCTCAGCCTTCATGTAACTCCTGTACCTTCCTTTACAAGTTCTCACACTTCCTGCAGTGCCAGGATTAGATCAGCTGATGGAGTTGGAAGGAAAAGGTTTCATGTATAGACTGTTCTTTGGCTTTCAAGTTCCAGCTCAGGGCCCTGCAACAGAACTGAATCACTCTTTTAGTCCTTCTGTCGCTCCACTTCTGCACAGCCAACAGCACTAACTTTCTTTGTCTCACAGCGATACACTCACAGGTGTGCTACCTGGCTAAGCTCTTTGCCTCTCACTTTCTGCCAGTCACTATTGGTACAACTAAAGTCAAGGGCATAGCATCTTGGGTAACATGTAAATCAGTCATAACAACTAACTGATGGGAGAAAGGCTCTGAAAACTCTGCTTTTCAAAGGGAGAAGGTTGTCTTGGCAGAAAAGTGAGATTTGAGTGAAGGATTTTAACATGAGTACTGAAGATTTTCACAGCTGAGTGTTGCCTGTGAGGTTCAATGACATTCTGCTATCCATAGCTGCTGTATCATCTGTGCTCATTACACTGTTCTGGAGCTCCCTGAAACACATTTTGAATCTGAAACCATTTTCATCTCTGGCATGTCCAACATTCCTTGGTGTTACTGTCTGAACATTACTCTTCTCTTTCTGATTCAGCCCTTGGACTCGTCTTCTAGCTGAGGCTAAAACTGGTCGTGCCTTGCATGAGACAAGCTGCTGTTTAACAGGGAGCAAGTCCCAAGTGTTGATTTGAAGTGTCCAAACAAGCAATGAAGCAAACAGTGATGTTGGGAGCAAGCATGAAAGGAGAGATGGTATCCATCCATCAGGTCCTGCAAGTCCTCTCAGCTTTTCTGCATGACCTTGTATTGATGAAGAGATACTTATGGGGTATTTACTTGAGGAGAATGCTCCCCAGTAAGTACCACAGAAGAGAACTAAGGAGTTCTCCCACTAAATTGACTTTTTGTATCCTATTACTGTTTGGTGGTTTGTTGTGTGGGGTTTTGTTTGTTGTTTTTGTCACTGGTTTGTTTTTTTTCCAGTTGAGCCACCATCAGAAGGTTGGAGCTGCTATAACTGTTTAGGTGTGAGTATTGTAGCACCGCCATGTGCAAGCTAACAAACTGGCCCAAGCCTGTGCACCCTAAGGATTTGATGCACAGACTCAGAGAACTGATTGACAGATAAACCTAAGCAATCTCCCAAGAATCATCCCAGAAGCATCAGACACTGTGGAAAACAGCAAATTGTACAGGTTCTGGGGGGAAGAGTTTTTCTTGCAGTGAAGGCAAAAAGAAAGGGGGATGGAGAAAAGGATGGGTTTGGGCTGCTGTCAGCTTGCTTTTGTTGTCTTCTCAGTCTGGGGGTAAATATTTGACCTGTCTAAACCAGCTGATTTATTCCTACCGTGAAGATGAACTGAAAGATTTTCTCTCTTTCCTAGGCTGCCTTAGTATGGATCTTCTCTGACACTTGACATGCTGCACGTAATTGCCACATCAATACACTTCTGCAAATCCCACTGCTCAGAACTTTGTCCCAGCCACTGGAAAACTACCGCAGCCCGAGAAGGAGAGCTAATGGGATCCATCTGCTTTGGCGACATTTTTAATTCCTGTGATTTACTCATTAATTTTCTCTTCTCTAATTACACGCAAACGTCAGCGGGGGAAGTGGAAAAAGAGCAACAAGGACGGCAAAGAGAGCCAGCTGCCAGGGACCGGCTGCACTTCGCGTTGCTGCCACTAGGCGGCATGATCCCCACAGTCATTGCAACACACCCTGCTCCCGGCTCCTTCCGAGACAGACTGTCCAACGAGGAATATCTTTCAGCAGGAACAACATAACAGAGAATCCTGACGGATGTCTGAAGAGAAGATCCGGAGGTACTACCAACACCTCAGATAAACTTAGTATCATTAAGAGGCTCTGAATGAATGGATCAACCCACACCAGTTCAGTCTCAGCCATAAAGCCCTGCACTGGGACTTACACAGGGGAGAGGTTGTTTATGCAGGAAAAATAATCAAAGTAACCCTGGAGAGATGAGCCAAAGGGACAGCACAAGCCCCTGTGTTCCCTGTGCCCTGCAGGGCTGTCCACCCCTCTGCTTGCCCACAATCTGCCCTACAAAACCTTGGCCCCTCAGGTGTGGCACAGCTCAACTCAATGTCTCGGAGGTCTGTTTGGATACTCCAAGTGTTGGATACCTTTTTGCTTGGAGAAACAATACACACCCAGATCCCAAGATCCTAAGCATCATTTATAGAAATAGAGACACTTATGCCTGCACTGGCAGCTCCCTGACCAGGGCTGCAAGGAGAGGATGATCAGCAGCTCCCAGCTGCATCTGACACAGAGAGCCACAAGATTTTAAGATACTTTCTTCAGTGATTTGGCAAACTAGACCTGTTTTGGACAGAGTCAAGTTCTCTGCCTGCAGTGCAAGAAGGGCACATGCTACCTCTGAATCTGAAGACACCTCTTTACTCACTCCCTCTACAGCCATGCATGTGTCATGCAGCATATCACCATTGCCTGCTACACCCCATGCACCTCTTTGGTTTTTCTGCTGTCTGAGCTGCTTTGCCCCAGAAACAGCCAGCAAGCCTCCCCCATGCATAGCTTCACCCTCCACACGCTGCTCATTTGAGCTCTGCATGTAGTTTCACATTCCCCAGCTCCAGTAGTGAGCAGCACAGAACAGGATGGAGAAGGAGAACAGCAACCAGGAGAAATCACTTCTTTGTTTTCTCCTCATGTTAAGGAATTATTCAGGTATTTCCAAAAGGTGCTGGGCAGCTCTGATAACCTTTGCCAAAGTAGCAATAACTAATAAGGAGCAATTCTGCCTCCAGGTGAAAATGTGGGCCCAATGTTTAGCATCCTGTTTGCCAGCAGCTGAGCAACAGCTCACACAAAGCAGTCACACAGACATCCACTTCAATGGTCTATTACTGGTACTTCTCATATATTCTGCTATTTTCCTAACATAGGTCACTGTTATGAATACAAATGTGTCCTTTACGTACCAGCACATAAAGGGTGGCTACCAGGAAGATAGAGACTCCCTTTTGGAGAAGACAGGGGGAATGGGTGCAAGTTACTGCTGAAGAAATTCCCATTGGGCCCCAGAAAGAAATGTTTCCCCATGAAAGCAGCTGGACACTGGAATAATCTCCCAAGGGAAGCAGTAGATTCCCCTACATTGGTGAGCTTGACAGAGTGCTGGGCCATCTCATTTCAGCTACAGCATCACCTAGAAAGGTTGGACCAGATGGTCCTTCAGGTCCCTTCTAACCTGGCATTTTGTGACTCTGTGCTCACATTCACTCCTTTAAAGAATAACTACTGATATCTTCACTTTGCTGATAGGAAACAGCAAACTAACCAATCTAAGGGCTCAGATGCACCAAGATGTTGCTGTGTTGCATGACCAGACAACCTACACAGTTTTCCTCAGATGACTGTCACATTAGAGCATGCAGAGGCCACTCATCATCCTGTAACTTGCGCTCCTATGAGGAATTTAGTCCTCCTTGTTTCCATGGAAAACAGTCACAGCTAAGCACTGAAATACCTCTGAGCAGTTACTGAGGTCACTTAAGAAGCCTCTAGAGTCAAACCTAGACTTTGAGCAGATTCTTTCCAAGCACCATGGCCAGTGAAACATCCTCCTTCCTTTGCTAGCTCTGAAACTACTACAAAACAGACCCAAGCAGCAACAATCTGAGGTTTGTGTGACTTTAGGCTAACAAAACTGTGTGACAAATTGAGTGCAGATTATTAGCCAGTGAAATGATTATTAGAAAGAGGGGAAAATAGATCACTTCCCCCTGGTTTTGTTTGTCTTCTCAGTGTTATTTTTCAGCATTTAGGATGTTAATTTTGTTATTTCCATCAGCAATGAAAGAATTGCAATGCCACCACCCCTAGGGCTGGACCACACAGTCTGCAGTTCTGCAGGCTTCAGATAAACTGCTCTGCCTCCAGTTCTGAAAGCCCAAAAGCTGATGAATTCCTGTCACACCCCTGGCTCTTGATTTTCAGTAACCTCACCATGATGCAGGTGTGAACAAAGAAGGTGTCTGATGTAAGCAGGTTTATGAAGCCATGATTAATAAGCCAGGCAGTACTGTAGGGCCCAGGATTACTTCCTGGCTCCCAGGGTCTAAGTGTAAGTAGTGGCAAAGCTCCAGCTCTGTGACAGGACCAAGTCTCAGCTCTGCTCAGCCCTTCCTGCACACTTCAGTTTCCATGCCCATAAGCTATAAATGCTCTAGACTGTGTCTGAGCAGGCCCCTGAGGACAAGAAGTGCAGTTTATTGCAGGGTACTGAACAGATGCAGCCATACAGTGACATAATCAGGGTACAAGTGACATTAACACCACTTCCTCGGGTCTGCATTTCAACACTTCCTCTTCCATCTGAAGCAATGCATAAAGGCAGTGCTTAGCATCAGGGAAATGCAGGGAAGAAGTGAGGGCAGGCTGTCTAGACACGAATTAGCACATGCCCACAGCTCTGCCTCAGTGGCATGGACCTGTACCTACTTCCCTACAGCTGCAAAGAGCTTAGGACAAGGAAAAGACAGTACCAGTCAGGTGCTGATCTCACTCATACAATTTTACATCAGATGATCAGGGATCTCTGTGCAAGTCCTGGTTTGGTACACAACAGGAATTTGTGAGTTCTGGAGTCATCCCTGGCTCAGCTGGGTGGCTGACCACAGATGCCAGCAGGATGACCTTGCCTAGTACTCTGTCATGATTTAACCCCACTGGTAACTAAGCCCCATACAGCTGCTCACTCACTTCTCCCCAGCAGGATAGGGGAGAGGAATGGAAGAGCAAAGGTTGAGATAAAGGCAGTTCAACAGGGAAAGCAGAAGCCTGCACAAGCAAAGCAAGCCAAGGAATTCATTCACCACCTCCCATCAGCAGACAGGTGCTGAGCATCTCCAGGAGAGCAGAGCCTCATCCCATAGAACAGTTACCTGGGAAGCCAAAATGCTATCCCTCCAAATGTGTTCCCTTCCTCCTCTTTTATGTGCTTTGCATCATGCCATGTGGTCCAGAATCTCTCTTTGGTCAGTTGGGATCAGCTGATACGGGGAGACTGCTAGGACAATGTCTTGTGCACCCCCAGCCTGCTTGCTGTTGGGGTGAGGTGAGAGGCAGAAAAGGCTTTGACTGCAATGGCTAGAACATCCCTGAATTATCAACACTGTTTTCAGCACAACTCCAAAACAAAGCCCCACACCAGCTACTGTGAAGAAAAACAATGCTGCCTCAGCCAAAACCAGCATGTCCTCCCTGCCTGGTTAATTACCAGATTGCTAGGGCACGAAAAGCTAAACCTTTCCCACCTTCTGTTACAGAGATGTCTTGCTCAGGGCTCTCATACATTTTCTGTAATAGGTACTGAAAACATTTTGGCTCTGTCCACTTGAGTAGTCAATGTGTTTTCAATCCTGCATAAGGGGGAAGGGAGCTCTTTTTGACAAGTGTTGTTAATAATGAGTAATTTTCTAGCACAGACAGTCTCCTGAGGTTTAACCTATAGCTTCCTTTTTCACCCCACTTAGTTCTTCCCACATGCAAAGTCATTTGGCTCCGTAGAAGACCCACCACAGTTATTTATGGATTCTGGACCTCTATTTGTTGCCCATCTCTCTCCCATCACAGCGTGGTCCTGCATGAGAGTATCTCCTGGCAGAAAAATAAGATACTTCAAAAGACAACACACCATTATCTCCCTCCTCCTCCTCCTCCAGTATGAGCTCCCTAGGTGGACTCAGTAAAGTCTGCACAGCTCTTGGCAAAGTACCAGATCAGTAGGAATGTGACAAACCCCACTGACTTTCCTCTTTACTCCATCTTTGTGACAGGAAAGCACTTGCTTTTCAGGGGTTTATTTTCTTTTGCTCTTTTCATTCTCCTGTTTGTGCACAAGGAATTCAAGCTCAGAGGAGCATCTGCCACTTGTGTCACCTGCAGCTGCTTAAGAAATCCAGCCTCCACACCAGGTACCAACAGCACTCTGCAGAACATGCAGGTCAGCTTGGTGGCCTCCCAAGCAGCACTCCCAGAGGGCTTCCACTGTCCCAATACCTAAGGCAAATGGATGACACTCACTTTCCCATTCCAAGCACACCTCAGCCCTTAAGACTGTCTTGTTTAAGGTTGTGTGTCAAAACCAAGGCTGTGTTAGTCTCTTTGGGTGCATTCAGTGCCTGAAACAGAGCTGGAATTTCTGTTGGGATTCAGGTGTTGCCACACTATAAATAATAGCAATTACAGTAGAGATGGCTATGGAAATATATACCCAAGTATATTATACTTTACTTCCTCTGGCATTATTTATTCCCTGTGTTCAGGCAGTGAACTCAGCAATGAAAGCAGAGGTAGCTATGCCCTGCATTTTGCCAAGGATATCACACAGTGCAGTGAGTTTCTTATGCACATGTGCACTGCTGGGCCTTCCTGAATTCCTTGACTTGACTGATGCTTTCTCATCAGCTCCTACAGGCAAGGCTGGGTGCTTTCACTGAGTAGCATTTGGATTTAAACAAGCTGGAAGACTCAAATCACGTTTCTGACGTTAGGTATTAACAGTCCATCTGTGGTTAGGTGCCTGTGGGCTGAAGCAACATAATTCCTTCTGTTTATGAATGAAATATCTGAGACTGTCACATTCTGCACTGTGATCTCAAACAGTTACATCTTCTGCAGAGGGTAGAGAACAGGGCCACATCTGTACCTACTGCAGGCAAGCAGAGAGCTGCAGAATAAGCACCACTCACAGCCCATCCCATCATTCTGCTTTGTGTTACATGGCAGAATGGAAATGGTCCCCACAGAGCTGGCAGAGGACTAGGTTGCATTAGAGACAGCTGATGGCTAAGAAAGGGCTGCAGCTTCCATCAGGCTCTCCCCTGCTGTCCAGTGTTTGAAGACCTCAGTGAGAATGACTAAAGGCCAGTGAGTCAGTTCCTTGAATTTCTTCCTTTAACCAGTTATGAGGATGCCCATCTGCAGCTGCTTCCCTTTCAGACTGATCCTGTTCACAAGGCAGAACTTGCCTTCCACATGAGTGGCGGTGGAGATGCAACTGTGAAGATGGTATTGCCACACTTGGCAGTGTCCTCCAACAGGAGACACGGTACAGCGTAGCCATCTCTTACACTTGGAAACTGTGAGACAAGAGGACAATATTGCTATGTCCCCATTTGGGTGATACAATTTCTTCTGGAACTTTGTTGTAAGCCTCCAGCCTCAGGAGAGGATGCACAGACTACCCTGCTGGACACCTCTCCTCCAACCTCTCTTAGGCTGCTTTACAGCATCCTTTGTATGAGCACTGAACTCACTCCTGCATCACGTTGAGTGCCTCCTTGGAGGTGCTGATAGTTCCCTTGTTTTTCTGTCTGCAACAGGAGGAGAATGGTGCTGCCAAAAGTTTATGGTGCCATAAACCCCCAACCACAGTAATGAGCTGGTGACATGTGCGATGCAGTATCTGCCCAGCTCCCAGGCTCTGTCCCGCTGATCCATCATCACTGCCTAGTTGACAAGGCACTCCCCCAGCCCTCTGGAGGGAAATTCTCAACAATCATTTTATTAATAAGGAACCAAATACCAGCTCAGAGATGAAGGTGCTAATTGTGGCACATCAGCAGCCAGAAGAAACAATTCCTCTAGGATCATACACATTAATCCCCTGTGGCTGCTGGTCAGAGTGAGAGGCATTCCCTTAGTGGTGTTGACAGCTGCTAATGAGACAGCAAAATACTCTGCAAACATGACTATTAATGCTGCCAGCCAGGAAGCTGGGGATTCACATCTCTGGCAGATGTCTCCAACACTTCCTTGTTGGATAAGCATGAGGGGATATAGTGGAGTCCCTTGCAGATTGGAACAGGGGTAAAATGGCTTTCCAGGCAAGAATTGTTATGCTGGTGAAATAAAGGCTTAGTTAAGCACCAGAGCTCCAAATGGATCATATTTCTGTCCCAAAGCACTTGTGTGATGCTATCTTGAGGTCTAGTGGCACTGAGGCTCAAGATAAAAGGTGAGCAGGCATCATGATTTTTATGATTGGGTTGTTGGACAAGGATATGCCTCAGCTGGCTATCACAGTAATCAACATATCAGGGTAACAGGCCTGCCTGCTGGTGCTTACACACTGCCCTCACCAACTGCCACTTAACATTACAGAAGTGGTGGTTGGATCTAAAACCACCTTTCCAACCTCCCACTGGACTACTGCCAGAGCTAGCTCAGGGCAGCCAAGGCTGTGAGCCCCTGGAGACAAAGATGGCCAAGCCTCTCTGACAACCTGCTAAGTGCTGCACTATCATCCTAGTGAAGTATGTCCCCCTCAGTTCCAGTACAAACACCCTACATCACAACTTGTGGCTGTAGCACTTGATAAGGAAGTATTCAAACAAAGCAGATCTGGTGTTTCACCCAAAACTAAGGCCCTCAGGCCCAATTCCCAGGTACCCATTCCTACACCTCTGGTGCTCCAACCTTCACAGCAAAAGAAAGCTGGGTTGGAGAATTAACCCTGCATGCTGGCAGAGGTTCATGCCTTGGAGAACAGCAGTTTCCAAATCCATCCATTCATGAACCTTTCTGAGGACAATCCCTCCCCTACTCCACATCCCAGGCCCTGGTATTTCATCAACTCATGACAATGTTTGTGACTGTGTCAGAGCTTTTCCAAGCTCTGCCAGCAAAACTGAAACTGTGGCTAATCTCTTCCTTTGCAAAGCATGCAGTTAGGAATATTGTGTCCCAAGGAGCTAGAATTAAGTGAGGAAAAGGCCCAGACTGCTATGCCAGGTGGCTGGGTGCATTATGGATGCAGCAATAGCTCAGCCACAGCATACACAAACAGAGCTACACATCTGGCTGGAATCAAAGCTGGCAGTTTACCTCCAGCTCCTTCTGCAAGACCCTAACTGACCTCAATACCAAACATGCTCCCATTCCATTTCCCTCTTTGCCTCTCTCCAATATGCTGTCTTGTGAACTAGAGATATCAAAAGAGAGAAGCTTTCTGCATCAGTCACTTTCCTTTTTCTGTGTTGTAGGTGGGCCAACATCCAGCAAATCCAGTAACCAAAAAGTGAAAAGAAACAGGGAGGGAGGAAAAAAAAAAAAAAAATAAAAAGAGAAGTTATGAATTAAAAGTATAACATGGAGAATAAAGGTAATGTCTGGGCAAGTAGGAAATGGAACAGGAATCATAGAATTAGTCTGGGTTGGAAGGGACCACAAGGATCATCTAGTTCCAACCCCTGCCATGGGCAGGGACACCCCACACTACATCAGCCTGGCCAGAGCCTCATCCAGCCTGGGCTTAAACACCTCCAGGGATGGGGCCTCAACCACCTCCCTGGACAACCCATTCCAGGGCTTCACCACTCCCATGGGGAAGAACTTCCTCCTCACCTCCAGCCTGAATCTCCCCACCTGCAGCTTCATCCCGTTCCCCCTAGTCCTATCACTACCTGATAGCCTGAGAAGTCCCTCCCCAGCCTTCCTGTAGCCCCCTTCACATACTGGAAGGCCACAATAAGGTCACCTCAGAGCCTTCTCTTCTCCAGACTGAACAGCCCCAACTCCTTCAGTCTGTCCTCACAGGAGAGGTGCTCCAGCCCTCTGCTCATCCTTGTGGCCCTTCTCTGGACACCTTCCAGCACCTCCAGATCCCTCTTGTAATAGAGGCTCCAAAACTGGAGGCAGTACTCCAGGTGAGGTCTCACCAGAGCTGAGCAGAGGGGGAGAATCCCTCCCTTGCCCTGGTGGCCACACTTCTCCTGCTGCAGCCCAGGCTCTGATTGGCTTTCCGGGCTGCAAGTGCACACTGAGAGCTCCTGTTGAGCTTCTCCTCCCCCAGCACCCCCAAGTCCCTCTCCTCAGGGCTGCTCTCCAGCCAGTCACTGCCCTGAATAGAGGGAAGATGAGCACACAAGAGAATCTTTGAGTAAAGCAGTACATAGCCTCTGCCTGGAGAAGTTACCATAGATTGAGATTTTGCTATTAAGAAAGGGAATCAATGGCTGGCCCCAAGCCTCCTGCTGGCAGCCTCTGCTGCTCTGCCCTCAGGACCAGCATCTGTCAGCAATTTTCAAGAGGAACCATTAGAAATCACAGCGTTTAACAGTTTGTCTTGGCCCCCTGGAACTCTGCCGCCCCCACCACCTACTGAAAAAAAAAAAAAGCAAGGGGTTGGAAGGAAGAGAGGGAAGGAGGGTGGAAGGGAAGGAGGAAGGGAAAACAAAATGGTACTTGTAAGATTTAATGTGTGCCTCCCGCTTTCCCCCTGCTTATATGCCACATCCGCAGAGGTGATATATAGATGGTGGTTTTGGCCTGACTCCTGTTTGGTCTAACAACACAGATGCTGGTTTAGAGGAGAGCCTGGGGCTGGCTGGAATTCCCCATGAGCAGGCTCCAGGCAGCCCTGCTGCGGAGCCTTCCCGGAAGCAGAACAGACTCGGAGATTTACAGCGCTTTGCAAAGCAAATTGCTCCTGACACTCCTGACACAAGAGTGACTTCTGGGCATCTCCTATATAAATCCAACAGAAAGAGAGATGCAGCATTTCCCAGAAGTGGTTCAGTCACTTGGCTACCACCAGACAATTTATTCCATCTGTTCTTCTCCCCAGATCTCTAAATAGAGAGCCACAAAAGGCAGCGTGGGGAGTGGGTAAAGGGAAGAGCAGTTTCTCAGAGCCTTTTGGCAAGGCTGGCCATGTGTGGTGCTTGGTGGTCAGCTCTGGAGGGGACACCTAACAGTCACAAAAAAAAGTTTTTTAAATAAAATGTCCAAAAGACTAGTTCTGCTTGGCACCAGTGGAAGTGGTGAAACAAAACTGAATGAAGGAAAACAAATCATTGCAGTGAGGTTTGAATGTGCTTCCTACAGTGCCAGTAGCATGAATCAAAGCCACTGTGCTAAGAGACTTACGTGGCAGCTAAAGGATGGGCTGTCACAGTGCTGAGGAACACTGCAGAGTGACTTGTAAGGACCAGAATCTGGTGTCTGCTCCACTTCAGGTGCTTGAGGGATGGGTTCAGGTAGCACTAAGGGACTTAGAGCACACTGAAAACCAAGTGGGATTTCAGACCTGAACTTTGATACTGCTTCAGCTTCTCTGTGAGCTCAATATACGTCTCGTATTTGCTGGGAGGTGAGATCTGTGTGCACCAGGTCTGTGCAGTATGAACCTCACTCTGCTCTGTTCAGTAGGTAGTGAACATATCATGCATTCACTCCCCTTCTGCACCTTCAGCTGCACACAGAATTCATCCTCTCTGCACTGCTGCAGCCAGCAATACCTAGGACAGGCTGTACAGATCAGTAATCCTGGCTTCAGTCACATCCCTGGATGCTCATTTTATCTAGGGCTGGCTATCTACAACCAGAGATGGAGACAAGATGGATTTTTTTTTACAGTCAGATTGTTAGGGAGAGAGTACTGGATGTGTTTTAACTTTCTTCAGTGACACAGGACAAAGCCAAGGCTCAAGATATGTAAAGGTTTTGTCTGAAACTCCCTGAAGTATTAGGGTCCTTGACCTCACTCCTTGTGGTCTCTCCTGTGCCATCTCTATTTGTCTTTAACTGAGTGATTTATATGATGGCTTCAGGAGATATTTTGTGGCTTGTTTTGACTCCAAGACCAATCTATCCATGCCACTCCTGTGCCTCGCCAGACTGCAGCGAGGCTTCTAAGAGTTGACCATAACAGTTAAACTCCATGATCTCAAAGGTCCTTTCCAACCAAAATGGTTCTATGGCACAAAGTTAGCTGTAGGCAATGGAGGAAAATCTGGACTTTTAACTTGCCACCCCCAGAGGCCAGGGAACCATTCCACTATAGCAATGAAATGCTTTTGCTCACAGACCTCCTGACTCTTTAGTGGTACCTTGATAGAAAATGGCTAGAATTAAGTATAGAGATCTGCAAATCTACCCCTGGGCATTTGATTTACTGCAGAGTCCTGCTCCAGGTTTCAGACCAACCCCAGGACCCCAGTCCAGCAACTCTCTTGACCTCAGAAGAGATGAGCACCTTTACTGGATAGATGAGAGATTGGGCAAGAAGTGAAAGGAAGACTCAGGGGAGAGATGTCTCTCAACCTATGCTTGGTTTGTAGTGACTTAAACTTCTAAACAAAAAGGCCAAAGGAGTTTTTAAACCTTCTAAACAGAGGAAAAAGCTAAATAAATTTTGCAGATCCCCTGGACACTTGGAGCATGTGCTAACACAACGTGGCCTGCAAGATTTCATAGCCTGAATTCCAGCAGCACCATATAACAAAGTGCACTTTACATAATGTTTTTCACCCAAGGGACAGAGCAATGGTCAAGTGATACAGGCAGATAAGCTTAATAAGGTTAACACTGAGCAGTCAGCATGGCCTTGGCTATCAGATCATGATTTGCTCACACATGACATTTGGAGCCCAGTCAAGCCTTAGAAAAAAATATCTGTGATGAGTTGAACTAAGCTTGGCTCCTGGATTGGATTCCTTGGACTGGATTACCACACAGAGGACTAGGTTAGATTCACAGTACCACCAAGGTTGGAAGAGACCTCAAAGATCGAGTCCAGCCTGTCACCACAGACCTCATGACTAGACCATGGCACCAAGTGCCACATCCAATCCCCTCTTGAACACCTCCAGGGATGCTGACTCCACCACCTCCCTGGGCAGCACATATCTGCTGGGAACTTAATTCAGCAGAGAGAAGGCAGTCCAGAAGATTCCTGGAGCGAATAGAGGACTGCTTCGTGATGCAGCTGTTAAGCGAGCCTACCAGGGGACAGGCTCTGCTTGACCTGCTGCTCTCCAATAGGGAAGGGCTGGTGGGAGATGTGACCGTGGGAGGCTGCCTAGGGTGCAGTGACCACGAGATAGTGAAGTTTTCAATATGCAGGGAGATAGGGAGGAGTACCAACAGAACCTTCACCTTGGACTTCTGGAGGGCAAACTTCAGCCTCTTTAAGAAACTTATTTGTAAAGTTCCTGGGTACCAACCCTCATGAACCGAGGGGTCCAGGAGGGTTGGACCTACTTCAAAAGGGAGCTCTTGAAGGCACGGGAACTGGCGGTTCCCATCTGCCGAAAGATGAGCCGGCGGGGAAGGCGACCGGCCTGGATGAGCAAGCAGCTCCTGGAGGAGCTAAGGGAAAAAAAGAGGCTGTATCACCTTTGGAAGGAGGGGAAGGCTTCTCGAGGTATGTTCAAGGAAGTGGTTAGATTATGTAGGAATAAAATTAGAGAAGCAAAGGCCCAGTTGGAACTGAAACTGGCCACCTCTGTGAAAGAAAATAAAAAGCAATTTTACAAATATATCAATGCTAAAAAGAAGGGCAAGAAGAATCTCCACTCCTTACTGGACCTGGAGGGGAACACGGTGACCGAAGATCAGGAAAAGGCTGAGGTCCTGAACGCCTTCTTTGCCTCGATGTTTAACAGCAAGGTAGGAGTCCAGGATGAGTGGCCTCCTGAGCTGGGTAGTAGGGTTGGGGAGCAGTGTAGTACCCCAGAAATCCATGAGGAATTAGTTCGGGACCTGCTGAGCCACTTGGACATCCACAAGTCCATGGGACCGGATGGGATCCATCCTAGGGTGCTGAGAGAGCTGGCAGATGAGCTGGCCAAGCCGCTCTCCATCATTTTCCTCCAGTCCTGGCTCACTGGAGAGGTCCCAGATGACTGGAAACTGGCCAATGTGGTCCCCATCCACAAGAAGGGACGGATGGAGGAACCCGGAAACTACAGGCCAGTCAGCCTGACCTCAGTGCCAGGGAAAGTGATGGAACAGATTATCCTGGCGGCAATAACTGCACACCTGCAGGATGGCCAAGGGCTCAGGTCCAGCCAACATGGATTTAGGAAGGGCAGGTCCTGCCTCTCCAACCTGATCTCCTTCTATGATCGGGTGACCCGTCTGGTGGACGTGGGGAGGCCTGTGGATGTGGTCTACCTGGACTTCAGCAAGGCCTTTGACACCGTCCCCCACAGTAAACTGCTGGCTAAGTTGTCAGCTCATGGTTTGGACAGTAACACTCTGCGCTGGGTTAGGAACTGGCTGGAGGGCCGAGCCCAGAGAGTGGTGGTGAATGGCACCACATCCAGCTGGCAACCTGTCACTAGTGGTGTGCCCCAGGGATCAGTGCTGGGCCCCATGCTTTTCAACATCTTTATTGATGATCTGGATGAGGGCATTGAGTCCATCATCAGCAAGTTTGCAGATGACACCAAGTTGGGAATAGATGTTAGCCAGTTAGAGGGTAGAAAGGCTCTGCAGAGGGACCTCGACCGACTGGACAGATGGGCGGAGTCCAATGGGATGACATTCAACAAGTCCAAGTGCCAGGGGCTGCACTTTGGCCACAGCAACCCCATGCAGAGCTACAGGCTGGGGTCAGAGTGGCTGGAGAGCTGCCAAACAGAGAGGGACCTGGGGGTGCTGATCGACACCCGCCTAAACATGAGCCAGCAGTGTGCCCAGGTGGCCAAGAGGGCCAATGGCATCCTGGCCTGTATTAAGAATAGTGTGGCCAGCAGGAGCAGGGAGGTCATTGTGCCCCTGTACTCTGCATTGGTTAGGCCACACCTTGAGTACTGTGTCCAGTTCTGGGCCCCTCAGTTTAGGAAGGGCATCGAGACAATTGAACGTGTCCAGAGGAGGGCAACAAGGCTGGGGAGAGGCCTTGAGCACAGCCCTGTGAGGAGAGGCTGAGGGAGCTGGGGTTGTTTAGCCTGGAGAAGAGAAGGACCGGGGTGACCTCATTGCCCTCTACAACTACCTGAAGGGTGGTTGTGGACAGGAGGGGTTGGTCTCTTCTCCCAGGCAACCAGCACCAGAACAAGGGGACACAGTCTCAAGCTGTGCCAGGGGAGGTTTAGACTCGAGGTGAGGAGGAAGTTCTTCACCGAGCGAGTCATTCGTCATTGGAATGGGCTGCCCGGGAGGTGGTGGAGTCGCCGTCCCTGGAGGTGTTCAAGAGGAGACTGGACGTGGCACTTGGTGCCATGGTCTAGTTGTGAGGTCTGTTGGGACGGGTTGGACTTGATGATCCTTGGGGTCTCTTCCAACCTTGGTTATACTGTGATACTGTGATCCCAATGACAAATGACTCTCTCTGTGAAGAACTTCTTCCTCACTTGGAGCCTAAACTTCCCCTGGTGCAGCTTGAGACTGTGTCCTCTTGTTCTGGTGCTGGTTGCTTGAGAGGAGACCAACCTCTTCCTGGCTACAACCACCTTTCAGGTAGTTAATACAATACACCAGGTCGGAAGAGACCTTCAAGATCATCACATCCAACCCATCAACAAATCCAACCCATCTAAACAACTAAACCATTGCACCAAGCACCCCATCAAGCCTCCTCCTGAACACCTCCAGTGAAGTTGTTGAGAGCAATGAGGTCTCCCCTGAGTCTCCTCCAGGCTAAGCAACCCCAGCTCCCTCAGCCTCTCCTCACAGGGCTGTGCTCAAGGCCTCTCCCCAGCCTTGTTGCCCTTCTCTGGACACCTTCAAGTGTCTCAATGTCCTTCCTAAAGTGAGGGGCCCAGAACTGGACACAGGACTCAAGGTGTGGCCTAACCAATGCAGAGTACAGGGGCAGAATGACTTCCCTGCTCCTGCTGGCCACACTATTCCTAATGCAGGCCAGGAGGCCATTGGACTTCTTGGCCACCTGGGCACACTGCTGGCTCATGTTCAGGTGGCTGTCAACCAGCACCCCCAGGTCCCTCTCTGTTTGGCCGCTCTCCAGCCACTCCGACCCCAGCCTGTAGCTCTGCATGGGGTTGTTGTGGCCAAAGTGCAGCCCCTGGCACTTGGACTTGTTGAATGCCATCCTGTTGGACTCCACCCATCTGTCCAGCCTGTCGAGGTCCCTCTGCAGATTCCTGCATAACTCCCTGTTTTATGTATGTGGTTGATATTTGAAACACCCCACCAAGTTTTAATGCTCAGTTCTATTTCTATTTTCACAGTCAATTAGCTAAACAAGTTGTCTTGTAGTAATTTCAAGGCTTTTTTTTTTTCTCCTTTCCCCACTGACAGAAAAAAGTTTCCTGATTAATATGACATGACTCAAGATTTTAGAAAGGCACAGAGGAACCTTAGCATCTGTTTTCATGTTGTCTTGACAGGGACAGACCTCAGTGAAGCATCTTATTAAAAGTATCTCCTCCTGCACTATATCAAGCCTCAGTGCTTTTGCTGAAAGTTGAAAATGTGCACACATGCTAACCACAGACTTGTAGTCTGAAGATGATGGAGCTGTCAATAGATTAAGTTGTACATGCTAGATTAGCTGCAAAGGAGATGGATCATGGAAACTAAAAGAGCCTGTGGCAGCTTGGCTAGAATCTAGGAACACTTTAGATCCAAGTGTATTTGGACATATACTGGGGAAGTTATCTAGTACAAAATATTCCCAAAATTGGAGCCAGCAACTTCTAAATGCATTTGGTGCTTTTTTTCCATGTTTAATTCACCATTACCTGACTCACTTGATTGATGATATCCTTTTAGTTCTCCTGTGGGTATCTCTGGCATCCCAGGTTTTTCCCCACTGCTATAGTTAGAAGAGTTTAAAGTTACCTTTGTGAATCAAAAAGCTCTTGGGTTTTCCACCACCATTTTTGCCTCCTCAAAAATGTTTGAAAACAATTGCAAAAGACTTGTGTGAACAGAGATTGTTTTTCTAGACCAAATCCCTGTACCTGCCACAGTTCACCGATTGCCCTTTAATCTGGCCCTCAGCTTGCACTGAGAAAGTCAAGTAAGCAACGCTGCTTTGCACCAGGCAAAGGCTTGGTCCATCAAGTCCTTCCTGAACAAACTTCTTGTTTGTTCAGATTGTTTATCCATCATAAATGCCTGCCTGCTCTGCCAGAAGTATGCACTACCTGAAGTGTTTACAGTTTCTTACCATGCATAAACTTCCCTCTCCCTTTGGAGATGTAAATGTTTGATACTTTCCAGCAACTCAACTCTGGAATCAGCTCAGGAGAGAACATTTCTGGGTAATGCTGTCATATTTCCTAAAGCAAACCAAGTCAGTCAGAGCAGCAGATAAATTACTCCACATGAGAAGTTGAACCGTGCCTTGATTTCCACACAGCAACAGGCACCAGTAGGAGCCCAGGGATTAAGTGGCTGCATCCAGCATTCCTTGCTGGGAATAACCAAGTGATTTCTCGGGAGTTGCTTGAGCTTTCCTTCCTCAGAACCACTTACTGAATGTTTTGCTGTGAAGCAAGTCTGTCTGTGATTCTGGGAGTTTGAAACAGAGACCTTAAAGAACAGAAATGAGTTTCAACCAGAAGTCAGCAGATGGAAGATGTATTTTCCCACATGTGCGAAGTCACTGAGGGGAGGCCAGGAAAAGCAGGTGTATCTCTTTTCATGAGCATTCAAGTAAATTATAACCATGCTCAGGAACCAAAGGAGTGCTGCACATGGCTGCAGCTGATGCCTGCAGAGTATCACAAACTGAGGCTTTGACCTCCCTTCATTGCTAAGAACAAACATTTATTTGATCTCATAGAAGTTAAGCTTCAGAATATCATTGGAAATCAGGGATGTTGGTTACGTTTAACGTGAGGTTTCTGTCCCACTTAAACATCCTTGGCTGTGTAAGGTAACTATTTGCTCATTGTTTTGAGTTCTGTGTTTTAAAGAGCATAGTCCTTCTTTCACCCCAGAAGTGAATTGCAGTGGGAAGACCCTTTCTTTTCACATCTCAAGTAGAAAAGGATGAAAGATCAGCATAGCACCATTAGGACTGCTGGGTAAGGAACTTGCTCTTTACTCACAAAATATATGCAACAGTGGCAGTTGTATGGCACATTTTAGTCCTGCTTCAGCCCTGTGTTGTAGCCATCTGGGAAAGGCAAGGCAAAGCAAGTTCAAGCTGTGAGTGCTCCTTTCTGCGACTCATCTGTTGGTGAATGGTGCCAACAGCACCGGAGGGCTCTAGGGAGAGATTCTGGCATACATCCACCAAGAACTAGCTCAGAAAGGATGGCCCCACATTACTGAAAACAGCTGGAGTGCTAACTGCTATCTGCTCCTCACAGCTGGCTGCAGCAGCTGAGCACCAAAACAGACCCTTTGAGTCCTTCCTGATCCACCTCAGTGCAGAGCCAGCTGTAAGCAGTGCCTTGAGTGTTCCAGAGCACAGCAGGAGCATCCAGAGGCCACTGTAAGACTCAAGCCATAGCAGGGAGCATCCTGTGGATGCATCATTGGATATAAATGACCAATGTTAAGAGGCTTTTAAAAGAGCCCTGTAGCTGTTCTGGAGGCAAAACATTCTTAGGCATTTCCAGTGGGTTTGCAAGTGATTCGGAATCATTCTGACTAGAAGCAAGCAGGGTGAGACAAAGAATGGTCAGGGACAGAGACTATGCTGAATGCAAGAATGCTTGCAGGATTTATGATCCAGAAGCAAAACTGAAAGTCACTGCTGAATGAAAATTTCCAGGGAACAAAGTTTGTGAAAGCATCATAGGTGTGCAGTACAAGGTCTATCAGAGTCATATCCCTGGTCACTACAGGGAGGTTGTACTAGATCACTTCTAAAAGGTTCCTCCCAACCCAAACTATTCTATGATTCTACAATAGTCAATAGAGGTGTTTTGATATAGAGGCTGGTGAGAGGCCTTGAGCACAAGCCCTACAAGGAGAGGCTGAGGGAGCTGGGGTTGCTTAGCCTGGAGAAGAGGAGGCTCAGGGGAGACCTTCTTGCTCTCTACAACCAAGGGAGGTTGTAGCCAAGAGGGGTTGGTCTCTTCTCCCAGGCAAGCAGCACCAGAACAAGAGGACACAGTCTCAAGCTATGCCAGGGGAGGTTTAGGCTTGAGGGTGAGGAGAAAGTTCTTCCCAGGGAGAGTTGTTAGCCATTGGAATGTGCTGCCCAGGGAGGTGGTGGAGTCACCATCCCTGGAGATGTTCTAGAGGGGACTGGACGTGGCACGTGGTGCCATGGTTTAGTCATAAGGTCTGTGGTGACTGGTTGGACTTGATGATCTTTGAGGTCTCTTCCAACCTTAATGATTGTATGATACCTCAAAGGGTAAGCTTGGCATAGAAAAAAATCAGTCTGCCAGACAACGGTGACAGGCAAAGGCTGCAGAGAGCATGAAGCCTCTAGACCTTTGAGGATGTTTCAAAAGAATTTTGGAACTGGAAATATGAAAATCCTCTCATTTGTATAGACATATCTTCATTGTGTGGTTAACAAGTGAGGAGCACCAAGGTTAATGAAGCAATGAAGCTTTGGTAAAAAAATGTTACCCTGACAAGCAGCTTGTGCATTGCCACTCCTGCTGTTGGGATAACCTGAGGGTATTTCCTGGAGGTCTCCACCCTGCAGCCAGCTGGTGCTTCTGGATCCCTTCCCTACAGGCCTTAATGCTGCTGTGCAGACACAACTAAATATCAGGGTTAGGCTGAAGTCTCACTGACCCAGTCCCAGCCAATAGCAAATTTGGCAAAGAGCCTTTTAATTCACATGGCTTTGCAGTGTCCCACTCTCAGTTCTCTCTCTTGTGGTTGCAAAGTGCTTCTGCAAGTGTGTTGAACTACCAAGTGGCATCTCCAAAGTGATTCTGTAATTTGCTTAGAACACTGTTTAAAAGGAAAGCATGAGAGCAGTGTGACCCACAATAAGTTATTGCTTTTCTCCAGAAATTACAGGTCAGGTTCTGTCTCCCAGACTAGTGTAAAATCCTGCACTTCATGGCAGCTACTACCTTGCTCTTCACAAAACCAGAACGTGACTCTCCATGCAGTAGAGACTTGCAATAGACATGAAAGCAAAAGCAGAGCCAACAAGGAGGAGAGGGCAGTGCAGTAAAGGAGCATCTCTCTCCTCATGGGACCAAGTCCCACGCTCAGTAGCACAGCCTGCAACACAACTCTTAGTCCTGCCCTGGAGCATATGACGGTCTCATGCATAGTCTCTCTTCATTAATCTCCCTTCAAAAGTAGCAGCTGTAAAAGCTATTCTGCACAAAGACATTTTAAAACTCATCTCCTTTTGTCTCCTTTCCTGCAAACCCCATGAAACTGCCTGACCCTCATCTCCACAAAAGCAGGCTGCTGCAGGGAGAGAAACTCTCTGTCAAAGCCAGATGAGGTCACTTAATACAAACCCACTAATTTACAGCAGGATCAAAGCTATTTTAGGTCAGAAAATCACATCAGTTTTTAAACAGATTATCTGTCTTCAACTTCAGGCTAGTCCAAATTGATTACAAATGCTCTATTTAGAAGATAAGGATGGGTGATACTATAGTGCAGTTATTCCCACCAAACAGAGGTCTTCTGCATGAGGATCGGGGGCCAAGAGCTCCTTGGCTGTGGAACACTGAATGGAAAATGTGCTTTTCCTACTCCATGGTGGGTGGTAGAAACACTTATCAGAGCTGAAGTAACCTGAAGTTTGAAAAATGATGAAATATGCACTTTCATGCAGCTGCTATGAGATCAGAGACTATGGATTCACAAACACTGAAGCTGCCTTGTGTCTGCTCCTGTAGAACCATCTCCCTGGGAAAACACAGAAGTGATGGAGAATGAGAAGATCGGCCTGCAGCCTGCATTTGAGAGCTTCCCTCACACAGCAGTGGTGTCACCTGATAGCCCATGTTCCAATTTTGGTCTTCACTGCTATGTTATGGTGGTAAAAAAAGTGGTGCAAGCGAAAAAACCCCACATCCCAGTTGTACAATGCTGGTTATCTATTTTAACTCAATGGGCAGCTCTTCACAGAATCACCAAGGTCGGAAGAGACTTCAAAGATCATCAAGTCCAACCTGTCACCACAGACCACAATTCAAGGCTGGTGAGAGGCCTTGAGCACAAGCCCTATGAGGAGAGGCTGAGGGAGCTGGGGTTGTTTAGCCTGGAGAAGAGAAGGCTCAGGGGAGACCTCATTGCTCTCTCCAACTACCTGAAGGGTGGTTGTAGTCAGGAAGGGGTTGGCCTCTTCTCCCAGGCAACCAGCACCAGAACAAGAGGACACAATCTCAAGCTGCACCAGGGGAAGTTTAGGCTCGAGGTGAGGAGGAAGTTCTTCACTGAGAGTCGTTCACCATTGGAATGGGCTGCCCAGGAAGGTGGTGGAGTCACCATCCCTGGAGGTGTTCAAGAGGGGATTGGACGTGGCACTTGGTGCCATGGTCTAGTCATGGGGTCTGTGGTGACAGGTTGGACTTGATGATCTTCAAGGTCTCTTCTAACCTTAGTGATACTGTGATACCTCATGACTAAACTGTAGCACCAAGCGCCATGTCCCATCCCCTCTTGAACACCTGCAGCAGCAGGGCAGTGACAAGGCCTGTAGCATTCTCCTTTTGTCATGTAAGACATGAGAGGTGTGCTCTGGGAAGAGCCAAGGACATCCCCTGGCTTGGGAAAGAACAGCCCTAAAAATCACCTCTTTGAGCTCCTTCAAGACTGGGCAGCATGACTACACATGGAAAACAGGGACATCTCTTGACTTGTGTGCTCAGCAAAAATAAAATCCAGCACAATTCCAACAGAATTTTGCAATTATATGCATCAGGTGCCTAAAAAGTCATTTTGTAACAGAGGAATGTTCTTTGAGTTTGCTGACATGAGAGAAAATGTTTCTAATCAAAAGCTTTTCATTTGGTTTTGACACCGTTTTGTTCAAACCTAAATGAGTGACTACACTCACTGCTTTCTGAACCAAAACAAAAACTTAAGACACTCTAGTCACCTTTATCAATATTGAGAGCAAACAGCTCTGATTAATCATTCCTAAACCCTGAGGAAAAATGAACAACTCTCTCCTCCTAGTGCGAAAACAACCTAGAGGTGGCTGAAGGAGATGTACTTAACCTCTTCTCCTAGTAGGACTTTTGAGCCTTCCATTTCTCCACAATCACTCCCTGCACACCATCCATCCAAGCCTTTAGTACATTGTGGTGTCTAAAAACATGGACATGAGTAGTCAGATTCTCATTATCAAAAAGGAGGTCATGATCTCCCTGTTGTGGTCACACAGATAAGGATCTCTAAGAAAACATTTACAGCTTTAGTTTCAGACTTGGGCTTGAACTGAATGAACTGGGAGTGCAGAGAGGTCCTGGCCAAAGTCAACTAAGACAAGGAGGGGAGGAATGTAAGAGACTGGAAAAGTTAAGTTGAATGGAGCTTAGAGTTCAGAAAGTGCTGGGGATGCAAAGACTGGGATCATTTACACATCAGAAATGAGAGTTAAAGCCTCAGTTTCATCTCTTTTTTTTTTTCCCCATTTCATCAGCACTAAAGAGCTTTAAGTGAACCAATTTATTTTGGAGCTGCCCTGAAGAGTATGTCCCACACCAGCCCCCAGACTTCTGAGCTGCTCCCTTTCTGAGAACTGCCCACCATACTCTGGACCACAGCAGCACAGAGAAAGAGGAAGACCATTGCCCTGTCAGCATACCCTCACCTTTGAGATGTTGCCAGCACCTACACACAGCATTTTTTGGAAGCAAAGGTGACCACAGCACGACTGCATGTACCCAGGACTGTCATTACAGAAATCCACCAGCACCCTGCTGGCAACTAAGAACACAAACCAAAAATCACAGGCTTTCATTTCAATCAGAGGGGTTTGATGAAACATGAAGACCAACTGATTTCTGCAGAGGAGGAAGCTAAAGATAGATCTGACCAAACCAACAAAATCAGCAGTGCTGGGTTAGACACCCTGGCAGCATGGAGAAACCTTCCTCCAAAGAGAAACATCGTGGGAAATGGGACAGGAGAGTGGTCTCAGTCACTTCAGATCTACCCTCTCAGAAGTCCCTCAGGCTCTAAAAGCCTCCAAGAAGAAAATTCCTGTGGAATGATTGGCACTTGGGCACTGAAGGATCCCACAATACCACCAGATCCAGATGAAGTGGCTTCAGAGAGCTGCAGTCCCTGTGAAAGGAAACCTCAGCAGCAGCTCCTTCCCAAGGAAGAAGTAGAAGAGGGCAGTGGAAAAAAATTGCTTATAGAAGGCCTAAGACAGACTAAAATAGTAACAGGCTTACTGTAAAAGAGAATGGAAAGAAAAATCTGCAAGTCAAAGAGAGAATTGAGGCAGACAAATAGAGAAGGCAGATGTGAGTGAGTCACTGCTCACACTGAAATCAGCCCTCTGCCTTTTCTTTGAGTCACTGGCACATCCTGCAGAGAGCACTGACCTCTTGACACCAGCTGAATTTAACAATTCATTACTCAGACAGTTTTCCAGGCATTTAAAAGCTCCATGAAGGATTGAAAACCATGACATCATCTCTTGTTCATGCTCTTCCCTACCTGAAATGCACACTGGCTGCTGGTGGGGGCTAGCCCTTGTGTATGAGCTGGAAGGAACAGAGCAGGTTTTGGGCTCACAAAAAAGGATTCCCCTACTTGCATCCCTTGGTAGGTTCCCTGGGACTGTAGCTCTTTATGCTTAATACACACCCAACAACATTCATCACTTCATCAGCAGAATTGAGCCAGGCTGGAAAAACCTCCAAGAAAAGTGTGAATTTATTGTCAGCTCCAGCATAAAATACCAGCTCCTCACTTTAAGGCTCCTGCAGTAGTTCTCAATAAAAGTGTATGGAAACAGGCATTCAGAGGTGCTTTGGTGTCCAGATGTGAAGCTGAAGGGATGACAAAAGGAAAGATGAAAGAAACACTAGGAAACAACATAAAATTTCACTAAGTTCTTACTCACTCCAGGCATGGTGGTCTAGCCTAGCAGAACTTGGTGTTAAACCATTAATCTCCTTAGTCTCTAGGCTGAGGTTTTGTGTCTGTAGAATATTTTGGGAGGCTTCATTATTTTTCCCCAGGATTATTTCAGGCTGCAGGGTAAGTTGGGAGCAGCATAGAACACACAGTAGATAGTGCTGAATAAACAAGCATTTAAAGAATGCAGTTAGAAGGAACTTCTTGAAATCATATGGTATTTTTAGATAGTGTGTTTCCAGGCCAGCTTCCATCAGCTCCACTCCCCAATTTTTTGGTCTGGTTATCAGAGGCCATCTCACAGTTCCCCTGTCTGCCAGAGTTCTGCGTGAGCATTCCCCTCAACACACTGCTATAAAGGACAGTCAGTCCCAGGGCATTTTGGGCCACAACTATGCATTTAACCTCAAGCCAATGTAATTTTCCTTCCAGTCCTTTTCCCCCCCCACCCTTCAATCATGCTTAGCTGCTTTCCCAAGAACCATGATGCAGTGACATCAGAAGGAGGGGCAATTCCTGATTCACAAGGGCAGGTGGTCACAGTGAATAGAATAGAATTAACCAGGTTGGAAGAGACCTTTGAAATCAAGTCCAACCCATCACCCAACACCATCTGATCAACAAAACCATGGCACCAAGCACCCCACCCAGTCTCTTCCTAAACACCTCCAGTGATAGGGACTCCACCACCTCCCTGGGCAGCACATTCCAAGGGCCAATTACTCTTTCCATAAAGAACTTCTTCCTAACATCCACCCTAAATCTCCCCTGGTGCAGCTTGAGATTGTGTCCTCTTGTTCTGGTGCTGGATGCTCAGAAGAGTCCAACCCCCACCAGTCTACAACCTCCATTCAGGTAGTTGTAGACAGCAAGAAGGTCTCCCCTGAGCCTCCTCTTCTCCAGGCTAAGCAACCCCAGCTCCCTCAGCCTCTCCTCACAGGGCTGTGCTCCAGACCCCTCCCCAGCTTCGTTGCCCTTCTCTGGGCACCTTGCAGCAAATCAACATCTTTCCTAAACTGAGGGGCCCAGAACTGGACACAGGACTCAAGACATGATACCTACTAGCTCTCACAGTGCCATCATCCCTGACTGCAGGAAAGAGGCACTAATCATTACATAAGAACCAGGACTGAATCCTGAATGTAAACTCCAATTTCACTCCAGAAGTAGCTCCAGTGCTTGTGAGAAATAAGCAGGGGATGTCATATGGAATTAGGATGGAAGAGAGTAGTTCAGCTGTTGGTTTCACATAGCTGTGAGACAGAGTCAAAAGATGTTTTGTTGCTACCACAAGAGCTGGACATGTGCTTTGGAAAGGAGAGGGCTTCCAGCTCAAGGCTTGCTAAATGAGGCATTTCTGGCATGAACTGATCAACATTGCTTTGCCCAGCAAAGCAGCAATGGCTTCTTTCCTTTGGTTGTGTCCCTGTGCCACCTGCTCTAGGCATACTTCATTGGCAGGAAAGGTGGTCTAGATGATCTCCAGAGGTCCCTTCCAACCCCCACCATCCTGTGAATTGTTTCTTATATACTTTGTCTGTCCACCCCAACCAGATAAAGTTGTCAAAGACATTATCCAAATGACTCTTAAAGGGGGAATAATGAATTACACACACACCCCCCCATCTGAAACCCAGTTATAAATTAAGGAATCCTGCTGTCTGCCTAGTGGGAAGGATGAAGGTCTCTTGTGGGACATCTTGGACAAAGATAGATGTTTGGGCACTTAGCATGGAATGCAATGTTACAATTGCTAGCTCAGAAAAGATTAGGTGGAAGTTTATGGGGAAGAGGGGGATACTCTGTGATAGAATCTAGAAGAAGAAACCATGAGAAAAGCTGAGCAAAACAGGTTCTTTCCATCACAGAGCTGCACCCAAACTGGTTCTGGCACTTTGATGATATGAACAATTTAACCCAGAGAAAAGGGTCTTCTCCCAACAGACTCTTTCAGGCAGAGAAAGTGAATAGTTTTTGAATGCTAACACTTAGTTACTACCTCCTACAAACTGACAAACATCAGTCCAGACTTGTAATTGCTTTCAAACTTTAGCCAGCTACCACAGGGAAAGGGTTGGAAGACCATAAGTATTGGCCGACAACACAGTGGAATGTACTCAAGCTCCTACGCAAAGGAACATGTTGGGTAAGATCTCCCTGTGACTTGATTCTGACTACAAATGAGTTTTATTCTGATTATTCAAGCTACTCACATCCTTGAGTACTGAAGAAAACAGAATAGGTTAGAAATCTTGCAGACAAAAGGCAAACATCTCATAAGGTCTCTGGGGACTCAGACAAATTCAGTCAGCTTGTTCACAAGTTTGACTCAGACTTTGCAGACTCTAGAGCCGACTGGATGTGGGACCTGTATCCAGCAGGAACCAGAAACTCAGTTAAGAGCAGGCCTCACTGTGGTAGACAGCAGGTAAACACATGCGACAGTCAAATACCTGCACTTAAACATCTAACAGTCTAAATGTGAAAACAAAGAGACCAAAATGAAAAGACTAAGGAAGGAATTAAAGACAAATGAAGCTGAGTTAGAAACAGTTTCCCTGAAGGTACAAAGGAAACTTCCTCAAGGGATAGGAGCTTTAGGTAGGTCTCCACCCTACCTCCATTCTCCTGAAGTACAACTTTACATGTAAAGATGGAGATGCAGCTAAGTGACCCATAAAGAAACCCTTGTGTAAGTCATTGGTGTTATCAGCTGTACTAAGCTGCAAGCAGAGAGTATCCTACCAGAACACAACATCTTCTGAATAGAACTGGCAACTGCAAGTTCCAGTTTCACCACAGGTCAAACTGCTTGTGAAATTGGATATGGTGCACACTGAAATGTAAACATAAGCAAACTAGAAAGGCTTTGCATTTAAGTGTATCCATTATCCCTTGTCACATGAAAAAGGCAAGGGCTGAAGGGTACAAGCTACTTCTGGGAATATTCAGACTGGAATCTGGAGGATTTTTCCACAATGAGAGCACTTGAACACTGGAATAATCACACAATCACCAAGGTTGGAAGAGACCTCAAAGATGATCAAGACCAACCTGTCACCACAGACCTCATGAGTAAACCATGACACCAAGTGCCATGTCCAATCCCCTCCTGAACACCTCTAGGGATGGTGACTCCAACACCTCCCCCCAAGGAAAGCAGTGGAGTCCCCTATAGTGTTCAGTTTGAAGACTCAGCTTGACATGGCACTGGGCCAGCTCATTTCAGTGACACTATCACCTAGAAAGGTTAGACCAGATGATCCCTTCCAACCTGGCATTCTGCGATTCTACAATATGTGGCTGGAATTGTGGTTGTAAAAGCAGCTTTGCAAACACCAAGGCTGTGATTTGGAAAGCACTATGTGCATCTTCAAGTACTCCCTGGAGACAAAAGTCTCCATGACTATTATCTCCCACAAATATACGCCCTGTAAAAGGAATATATGGCAGGAGGGACAAGCAGCAAAACAATTTTCACTTCTAGGTAACTGCACAGACTCTGTATTTGAAAACAATTTATTTGCTGAACAGGAATAAGCCAAAGGTCTATGTTGTGCTGTTTGTGGGAAAATGTCCAAGTCAGCTCAAACACCTTAATAACAGGCCCAGAACAAGGGTATTTTTTTAATTCATTTCTGCAGAAGAGGTGACCTCTAGGCCAGCATGGAACTCAACCTCCCATGCTGGGTGATCATTTATAAACACCTAGTGGCCTAGCCCTGCTGCAAACAGGCAGAGCTTTTCATCTCCAGGACTAGTCCCACACCTTTGAGGTCACCCAAGTATAAAAGTCAACAAAATAGTTTCCTGGCTTTGGAGCTGCTGCCTTGCCTTTGAACCAGGGAGTGCCTGAGGGTACTCAACGGTGAGCCACAGACATGGCTGAAAGCAGTGATCTCTACTCTGCCCACAGTTTAACTGCTAATTTTAGTTAAAGCAGAGCTGTGGCAAGCATGAGTTTGATTTAAGGTTACCAGTGAGACAATCAACCACAGTAACTGGCAAGTTATTAAACAGTTAATTTACTTCATTGTTACAAAGCAGAACATTTTTAAGTCTGGTCTTGCCTAATCGTGATTCCTACTGACTGGCAGCTGGAAACCCAACAATAAACAGGTTCCTTGAAGAGCTCTTCAGAGCTCTGCTCTCCTACCCTGTGAGTGTTTTCTTTTCAGTTTCCATGGCCACCACTATCTCTTCAAGTGATTGTGAGCGATCATTGCTTTCCCAGAGACGTCAAAGTTCCAGAAGAGCCAAGCACTGAAGAAAAAGCTGGGTTAGTGGTTAGTTTAGAGGCCCAGGGATACAAAAAAATATCCAAAGAAGAAGCAACAAAGTAAGATGAGAGTGTTATTGTAGATGTAAGCAGGCAGCTGGCATTAGATACATGGAACCAGACAATAAGACATAGAACCACAGTCAGTACTTTTACCTTTCTACCTGTTTGTTTTGCCATCCAAGCCCTGCAAACTGAATATTGAGATGACTCACAGTGCCTGCCCTTTGCTGGTTAGGAATAACAGAGAAAACTCAAAGAAGCTTACTCATCTGCCACTTGAAAGTGGGCACTTGAATGAGCATTAGTTCAAGCTTCTGAGAACATTCAAGTGGATGACCAACACAACCTCTCCAGGACACATAGTCCTTCCTCAGGAAGCACCAGGCTTGCTTTGTTCTATCACATCATTGCAGAACAAGGAATATTCGTGACACATTGGCAATACTCAAAGCAAAAACCTGTAGATGTGACTTCTTACAAGAGCTGTCACTGAGCATCGTGACTGGGAACAGCCTAAGCCATCTTAAACACAAATAGCCCTCAGCTCCTCTGTGCCTCATTTGTCCTACATTTAGCTGAAAAGACTGAACCAAGGAAACACAGATAGCATAGCAAGGCAGTTATGTGACATTTTATAGGAAGCTTTCTTATCCATAAGCCTTTGCAGGTGAAGGGGGCTGCTTCTCCTCCCTTTAGCACTCCTCTGGCTGACTGTGCCTAGATCTAGTCGTAAGCTCTTGCTCTGGGAGGATGAAACTAATGAGCTAAATCCCACAAGACAAAAATGCCAGAGATGTCTCTGGAGTCTAGGGCAAACACAGAGCATGACAGTAGAAGCCATGACAGACCTTTGTATCAGATCACTCCATATCCTTTCTGAGCTTCCACCCCTCAGGCATCAGTGAGATACTCCTGCCAGAAGAAAACCAACATTAGGGAGGCAGATATAAGTTCAAGACATCTCTCCTTCCTTCCTCTCAGCAGCTCTAGCAAGAAGATGGAGGCGATTTCTGTGCTCAGCCAGGTTACCTCCTTCAAAGCTGCGGGCTTTCTTCTAGCTCTGCCATGACCACACACTATCCCTCCTGACTCCAAGTTACTTCATGTGAGTTAAAAATAAAGCAAACCCCTGCTGTACTAAATCAGTGCTGCACAACAATAGAAGCCTGAAGATGACTACTTCATTTCTAGGAAGACTCACATGATCCATGAGGAGGGGTTTGCTGGAAAAGAAAATATGATCTCATAGCTCTGGCTGATAGTTACAGATTTAGACTGGATATCAGCTTCTACCACCAAGCATGCTAAGCTAAGTCATTTCAGCAACGTGGCCACTCACTCTGTGCTCCTTCTGTGGCCTGGGCCCCAGGAGCCTGATGTGCTGAAGTGCTAAGTACTGACAGCTGCAGCTGAACTCAGTGGGAGCTGGGAACAAATAAAGCTCTCTATACTGCAAAGTGCTCTGAAAAAAAAAAAGTAATTTAAAAAAATCAGCCATTGCAAACAAACATTGGAGGTTAGTTACACCCTGTGGCTCTTCCCCCCCCACACTAGCCTCATCATGTCCAACAATCATGTCAATGAACACAAGAGGGTTTTGTGAAAGCTAAAATCACACACAGAATCACCAAAGTTGGAAGAGACCTCAAAGATCATCAAGTCCAAGCTGTCACACAACACATCATGACTAAACCATGGCACCAAGTGCCACATCCAATCCCCTCTTGAACACCTCCAGGGATGGCGACTCCACCACCTTCCTGGGCAGCCCATTCTAACGGCTAATGACTCTCTCAGTGAAGAACTTTCTCCTCACCTCCAGCCTAAACTTCCCCTGGTACAGTTTGAGACTGTGTCCTCTTGTTCTGGTGCTGCTTGCTAGAGAGAAGAGACCAACCCCCACCTGGCTACAACCCCCTTTCAGGGAGTTGTAGACAGCAATAAGGTCTCCCCTGAGCCTCCTCTTCTCCAGGCTAGGCAACCCCAGCTCCCTCAGCCTCTCCTCACAGGGCTGTGCTCCAGGCCTCTCCCCAGCCTCGTTGCACTTCTCTGGACACGTTCAAGTGTCTCAATGTCCTTCTTAAAACTGAGTGGCACAGCAGGGAAAAACAAATAACGAAAACTAACAGAAAAACACAGAAGGGCCTTGAGCATTATCCAGCAAATAAAGCATCCAAACAACAAGAGTAGTTGCTCATCCTCATCATGAGGAGCTCTGAGACAAGAAGAAAGAGTCACGTTATTTGAAACTGCGTATACATAAAGAGTCTAAATTCAGCTTACATAGGAGCTATGATTCTGACTTTTCCCAGCTTCAGAAAGCCTGGCCTTGCAACCTTAAACACAAAAAGAACTCAGAGGACATTAGTGGCTGTAGTAGGGCTAAATCTCCTTGACAACTCTTGCAGCTCCTGGCTTTAGTATTTTCCAAGAAGAAGAAAACGCATCTCAGTGGTTCTCTATCTTTCAAACCACATTTTGACTGAAAAAGTAATAATTACAAGGAAAGATGAACTTCAGGCATAGTGTGAAGAATAGAAAGATGTCAATCAGGGGAGAGAGGGGAGCTAAGTGGATTTTTAAGCCAGGAGGCTGCAGATTGGTTCACTACTCTGTCACAAAATTCATGTGCAGCCTTCTGAAAGCCAGAATATCAAATGAACCAAAGGGATTCCAATGCTGCAGCTCAAGGTGCACTCTGAGCAGAGCTCTAGAGCCTCCAGGACCCATCTCTCCTCCCTCCCCACAACTGAAGTCATTGATCAGCATTATCAGGACACAGTATTTCTCTTCTCAGGTAACCAGCTCTGCAAAGCCTCTCCACCCAGAACAAACCAAGGCAAGTAGCCTCATCCATGTTTTTGAAGCACAGATCATTTTTAGTCAATGGTCAGAGAACTCCAAGATGTAAGGCAGTTCAGTGCCATACCTGAAGCGTCAACTTCACATTTCCCATCACTGCACAAGACTCTAACCTCCAGGTTAGGACACCTAAGAGCTTAATACACACTCACATTTGGAAAGGGTGGGGGTTTCCTCCCTTCCCTTTCTGATGAATCTGGAACCTAAACTGACATCTTGTCACACAGCCTGTAAAGAGCTGAATTAAACTTGAAGGCTCTTCAGCAACTCAGTGTCTGAAATGAGGACCTGCAGCAAAGCTGAGAGCCAGTACAATTCACATACCCACACAATTCACATGCTCCTGGTGTGCTTTCATTTACAAAGACTTTTCTGTGTAGTGAACTCTGATCTCTTGCCTGAAATGTGAGTATTTCAGATTCATGCACATCAACTGCAATAACCACCAGTAAGAGATAAGGCAATGCCATGAAGACAAGCATATTAAGTCTGACTATTTCTGATAACACTCTCATTTGCAAGAGATATTAATATTTAGGCAGCCTTAGTAACTTTCCAAAAGCAGAATTCCAAAACACTTCCTTACCAAGATCAAGCCCTCTGACCTCAGATCACTGCATCCCCAAGCAAATTCCATGATGTCAGTGCAAGCAAGTGGCTTAACAGGGCTCCAGGGAGCGATTCCTGGGTTGGTACTTTCCACTGGAAATACTCTCTTTTTCTCTCAAGACCTAGGGAAAACACATCTTTGCTTTCTCTCTCAGAGTTCAGAAAGCTCAAAGTATTAAATGAAGCACAAGAAGTTTGTTGGTCACATCACCTGCCAATTGCTTTTGTTCAAATTTGTAGCTTTGCATGTAAAAATAAAAAGTGAAACATAAACCCCAAATACAAACACACTCATTTTCTACCCTGGCAGAGTGCTTTTCTGATGCTTGCAGGAGCTGAGTAACCCACTTCTATTTGTTGATGTCTCAATGCCTTCATGGTAGGAGGCACAAGAGGATATCAGCCCTGTGTAGAAAGAGGTAGGTGTCTGAACAACTGACATGACCTGGGTTATCTGTGAGCAGTTACAACACAGAAGCCAACATATTTTAGTTGAAAGCAGCTCACAGATGGCAGTGTAAAGCCTTGGTTCATAGATTCATAGAATGGTTTGAGTTGGAAGGTACCTTAAAGATCATCTAGTTCCAACCTCCCTGCCATGGTGCAGAGACACCTCCCACTAGCCCAGGTTGTTCAAGGCATCATCCAGCATGGCCTTGAACACCTCCAGGGAGGGGAGCATCCACGACCTCCCTGAGCAACCTGTTCTAGTGTCTCACCACCCTCAGTGTAAAGAATTTCATCCTTATCTCCAGTCTAAATCTGCCCTCCTCAAGTTTCAGTCCATTCCCTCTCATCCTATCCAGTCCCTTGCCAGCTTTCTCGTAGCCCCTTCAGGCACTGGAGAGCTGCTCTAATGTTCACCCAGAGCCTTCTCTTCTCCAGGCTGAACAGTCCCCAGTTCTCTCAGCCTATCTCCACAGGAGTTTCTCCAGCCCTCTGATCAGCTTCATGGCTTCCTCTGGACCTGTTCCGGCAGTTCCACATCCCTCTTATGCTGGGAGCACTAGAACTGGATGCAGTACTCCAGGCAAGAGCAGAGCAGATAAGCCTGGGAAGGTAAGGAAAGGTATCACTTTAACCAGGGTCTGCATCATCATCATCATGATTACCTGTTACTGTGGATTTAAAAAACAACCTTCACAGAGAGCTGCAACTTCTCTACAGCAGGAATCAGACTGCAGCAGTTGTTGCCCACGTAAAGTCTTCTACTCACTGATTCCAAAGGCTACCACCCTTTAGCTTGAAAGGGTGAAGCACACAGTGTCTCAGCACTGGTTTGGAAGTACCCAGTCTTGCTACCATATTTCTCACCTTACACATCTACAGAATCCTTGCAGCTTTTAAATTACAGCACATCCTGAACTCTGACTAGAACAATCACAAGGATGAAAATCCATCTTTCCATCTCTCAGAGAGATATAGCACAAGGTAAATCTAATAAGGAACCAATGGTGCTGTAGAACAGCAACATTATTAGAATAGAATAGAATTAACCAGGTTGGAAAAGACCTTTGAGATCATCAAGTCCAACCCATCACCCAACACCATCTAATCAACTAAACCATGGCACCAAGAGCCCCATCCAGTCTCTTCCTAAACACCACCAGTGATGGCGACTTCACCACCTCCCAGGGCAGCACATTCCAATGGTCAATTACTCTTTCCATGAAGAACTTCCTCCTAACGTCCAGCCTAAACCTCCCCTGGCACAGCTTGAGAGCATGTCCTCTTGTTTTGGCACTGGCCACCTGGGAGAAGAGACCAACCACCACCTGGATACAGCCTCCCTTCAGGTAGCTGTAGAGAGCAATAAAGTCTCCTCTGAGCCTCCTCTTATCCAGGCTAAGCAACCCCAGCTCCCTCAGCCTCTCTTCATAGGGCTTATGCTCCAAACCCCTCCCCAGCTTTGTTGCCCTTCTCTGGACACTTTCCAACAAGTCAACATCTTTTCTAAACTGAGGAGCCCAGAGCTGGACACAGGACTCCAGGTGTGGCCTAACCAGTGCTGAGCAGAGGGGCAGAATGACCTCCCTGCTCCTGCTGGCCACACTGTTCCTGATGGTACTAACAAAGCAGCTGAATTGGGCAAATCTGTAAAACGAACTCTATACTGTTCACATCCTGATGCTCCTCATACACTCTTCATCTTGTAAGCATGGTTTTGCTCAGCCTTGTGAAGAAGGAAGAGACCATTTTGTTTGCTGGCATCAACCTCACCGACTTCTGTGGATTTATGCAGGGAGTGTATTTGGATCACTCTGTGGAAAACACAGTTTACCTTGAGTACATATTATAAAAACAGTTGGCAGGAAGGAAGTCCCTCTGAAAGGCACTGGAAACATGGTACATCTAGGAAGAGGATTTCAAACTTGGCAAAATAACCCACAGTAAACACTTAACTGTGCCAGACTTTATGCAACTGATTCAGTAAGACAAACAAAAGTTAGCTGGATTTGGCTTCTCCATCACTTCAGCTTCATCTTGAGAAGACCACTATGTCTTAACAAGAAAACACAACAAGTCACATCTAACTCCCCTTGTTGCAAGACAAATTCCAGGACTAGTGAGTGTTTCTGATGAAAGCAGACTCTCTCTGCCCCTGCTGTGGTATGCAGTTACCATTAAGGTCACTGGAGTGCTGCTGCTGACAAAGATTAGTATTTGTGTCTTGGAGATTCCCTATCCCTGAGCCTTTACTTCAGGCTGGGCTATTCCTGGTTTATGTGAACTATCCAGGCCAGGAAACCTTATCCTTGTGAGAGTGAAATGAGGGGATGCTGATCAGGGCATATACAGTGACATATATACAAATGAGACCTTCTTAATCCTATTTCAGAGTTTCCCTCAAAGACATCATTGATTTGTCTGTGTGTCCTCAAAATGTATAGGAATTAGTAATGAAGTCTTCCTGCATACTGGCTTTGTGAACTGACACAGCTCAGCCACAGCTGGGCATTAAGCAATTGGCACTGACTTCAGATAGTATCAAAGTCCTTCCTCAAGTCAGCCATTTGGTATGTCATCTCCAAATGCCAAAAGAGACAAGGTCCTCTTGAAATTAATAATCAAACCATTATATAGTCCATTCATCACTGTCTGATAACACTCAGGCTGTCAAATGCACAGTATCATGTTAGGAACCAGTCTGAGTTTGCTGCTTTCTGGCATATTTAAAGCTTCTGAAGAGTTGTGATAACAAAGAACCTTAAAAAATATATTCTGACATAGTTTGTGGTACCTGAGGCCCCTTGGAGGTGAACAGCAGCAGAATGTAGCACAGAATAGAATAAACCCAGTTGGAAGAGCGGATCATCTCGAGTGCGATCACACAGCACTTACAGGATGGCCAGGGGCTCAGGCCTAGCCAGCATGGATTTAGGAGGGGCAGGTCCTGCCTGACCAACCTGATCTCCTTCTATGATCAGGTGACCCGCCTGGTGGACATGGGGAGGCCTGTGGATGTGGTCTACCTGGACCTCAGCAAGGCCTTTGACACCGTCCCCACAGCAAACTCCTGGCCAAGCTGGCAGCCCATGGCTTGGACAGGAGCACACTGCGTTGGGTTAGGAACTGGCTGGAGGGCCGAGCCCAGAGAGTGGTGGTGAATGGCACCACATCCAGCTGGCGGCCTGTCACTAGTGGTGTGCCCCAGGGATCAGTGCTGGGCCCCATGCTTTTCAACATCTTTATTGATGATCTGGATGAGGGCATTGAGTCCATCATCAGTAAATTTGCAGATGACACCAAGCTGGGGGCAGCAGTTGATTTGCTGGAGGGCAGAGAGGCTTTGCAGAGGGACCTCGACAGGCTGGACAGATGGGCAGAGTCCAATGGCATGAGATTTAACACATCCAAGTGCTGGATTCTGCACATTGGCCACAACAACCCCAGGCAGCGGTACAGGCTGGGGTCAGAGTGGCTGGAGAGCGGCCAGGCAGAGAGGGACCTGGGGGTGCTGGTTGATGGGAAGCTGAACATGAGCCAGCAGTGTGCCCAGGCAGCCAAGAGGGCCAACCGCATCCTGGCCTGCATTAGGAATAGTGTGGCCAGCAGGAGCAGGGAGGTCATTGTGCCCCTGTACTCTGCTTTGGTTAGGCCACACCTTGAGTCCTGTGTCCAGTTCTGGGCCCCTCAGTTTAAGAAGGACATTGAGACACTTGAACGTGTCCAGAGAAGGGCAACAAGGCTGGTGAGAGGCCTTGAGCACAAGACCTATGAGGAGAGGCTGAGGGAGCTGGGGCTGTTTAGCCTGGAGAAGAGGAGGCTCAGGGGCGACCTCATTGCTCTCTACAACTACCTGAAGGGTGGTTGTAGCCAGGAAAGGGTTGGCCTCTTCTCCCTAGCAACCAGCACCAGAACAAGGGGACACAGTCTCAAGCTGCACCAGGGGAAGTTTAGGCTGGAGGTGAGGAGAAAGTTCTTCACCGAGAGAGTGATTCGTCATTGGAATGGGCTGCCCGGGGAGGTGGTTGAGTCTCCATCCCTGGAGGCGTTCAGGAGGGGACTGGATGTGGCACTTGGTGCCATGGTCTAGTTGTGAGGTTGTGGTTACAGGTTGGACTCTATGATCTTCAAGGTCTCTTCCAACCTTGGTAATTCTATTCTATTCTAAGAGACCTTCGAGATCGAGTCCAACCTATTATCCAACCCACCTAATCAACTAAACCATGCAACCAAGCACCCTATCAAGTCTCATCCTAAACACCTCCAACAATGGTGACTCCACCACCTCCCTGGGCATCCCATTCCAATGGGCAATCACTTTCTGTGTAGAATTTCTTCCTCACCTCCAGCCTAAACCTCCCCTGGCACAGCTTGAGTCTGTGTCCTCTTGTTCTGGTGCTGGTTGCCTGGGAAAAGAGACCAACCCCCACCTGGCTACAACCTTCCTTCAGGTAGTTGTAGAGAGCAAGAAGGTCTCCCCTGAGCCTCCTCTTCTGCAGGCTAAGCAGGAACAGCACAAAGGTGACCCTAAAGTCCTTGAACTCAATGATTCTGCAAGCCCCCACGTAAATTTTCTGGGAGGGGGAAACAGAGACTTGATTTGCATGTCAAGGAATCGCTACAAGCACTGAGAAAATTGGACATGCTTAGGATTTCCAGATGACTGCAAACTGCAATGGATATCTTTTCAATGACCACCACAACCACCACAGCTAGAAAGACCAAAAAGCTCATTGGGCAGATTATTGTATGATGAAAGAAAAAGGAGTAGGTGCAGCTCAGGAGGAAGTGTGGAAGCTTTGTAATCCTTTTGCATTCCTTTTGGGAGAAGAGGTGAACACTTCAGACATTCACATGAAATATGAATAACCTACTGAGAAGAGGAGATAATTTTTTTTTCCTTTCTTATCTCTGTCTCCTTTCCCCATTTTTCTTGAGACCAGAGAAACCTGCAGCAGCATAACTGTAAAGAGAAGCTTCCATCTCTTCCAGTTGGTGCTAATTGCCAGTCTGTAATACATGACTGAAAAGGCTTTTTATGAGCAGGTAGGACAAATAATAGAAGTTTCTTCTTTTTAGGGATGTTTAAATGCTTCCCACTGTACCTTCAAACATCTGACCAGCATTACAGAGCTCTTCAGTGAATTAGATGAGCCCATATAGATTTGCACTGGGGAGCTAAAAGTTAGTTTTGGTATTTCCCTGCTTGTCTTGATCACTTAGAGATTTTTAATGTCTGCATGCATGACAGATTGGACTCTATGATCTTCAAGGTCTCTTCCAACCTTAGCGATACTGTGAAATACTGTGAAGTACTGTGGAAGGGGTTGGTCTCTCTTCTCTCTAGCAACCAGCACCAGAACAAGAGGACACAGTCTCAAGCTGTGCCAGGGGAAGTTTAGGCTCAAGGTGAGGAGAAAGTTCTTCACTGAGAGAGTAATTTGTCATTGGAACATGCTGCCCAGGGAGGTGGTGGAGTCACCGTCCCTGGAGGTGTTCAAGAGGGGATTGGATGTGGCACTTGGTGCCATAGTCTAGTCATGAGGTCTGTGGTGACAGGTTGGACTTGATCTTTGAGGTCTCTTCCAACCTTGGTGATACTGTGACAACACCAACCCCCAACCCCACTCCAACTTTCTTGCAGGTAGTTGTGGAGAGAAATGAGGTTTCCATTCAGCCTTCTCTTTTCCAAACTAAACAATTCCAGCTCTCTCAGCTGCTCCTTCTATGGCCTATTCTTCATACTTCCTTGAAGTGTCTTCCTCAAAGGAAAACATTTCCTCTAGAACATTCAGTTTTACATGAAAACAAATTCTCTTCCTCCTGCTCTGAGCCTCATCCCTTGTTACAAAGGAATGGGTTCATAAAACAATAGCTTTGTCACATTGCTTAATCACAACATCTCCCACAGAAGTGTGTTTCCCAGCTGGCTGCTGGCAGTCAGGGATGTGGTTTCCTCCACTGTCACATACATCGTCCTAGAGTTCATAATCTTTGAAATTTTCTCTTGTGTACTACTCCTCCCACACATTTTTTTCCCCTTTTCCACTTGGTTTCCATTTGGTAACCCAGCTCTGACAAGGACATATTTGTTTGCAAGAAAACAACTGGCTAGTGAATTGCTTCCCTTGAGGCAAAAAGGGGGGAAAAGGGAACAAAATCCCCCAAAATTCTTCATAAACCTGTTTCCTTCTGCCTTATTAATTTTTTCCATAGCATGGTAATGATTTGGTAACCTGAGTGACAAAGAGGCCTCTCTCGTGCACAAGCCCACTTGCAGTGCTCTCTGCTCTACACCAAAGAGCCACCAGTGGAAGTGCTGTGTTTACACGCAGAGGCTCAGCTTCCACAGAAACATGCTGACTTGATTTCTCTTCTGTCTGCAGTGAAGTGAGGCACGTTCCAGCTGAAGAAATAATAATCTCAGAAAATCCCTGAAACTCTAGACTTTCTGGAAGAGTTTTGGAACATCCCCAAAGGCAAAGAGAGGGATTTTGCAAAGCATTCCAATACTCAGATGAAAATAATTTGGGGGAAATACAACGCAAGTCCCCCTAGGGATTACGAGTCTTGCAGCAAAGAATTCCTTCTGCTTTGCATTTCTTGGATAAAAGGTTTCAAAAATAGGAAAGTATTATAACCTCATTTCAGGGTTATATTTGTTTTGAGTGATACTCAGGACAAATGCACTGACAGGTGAGGTAAGTGCTATGTGCTCTGCTCATAAGTATGCAATAGAAAATTGCCTTCCATGTCTCCTAATGCATACCTCCTTCTAGTGCCTCTTCCTTCTCCCTCCATGTGTCTCTATTTAGCTAGCTAAATATCAACTGTCTTGGTTCTCCCCTCAAACAAAAGCAGGATAAATCAGGAATAGCCCCAGTGAAATCACTGACTTCAGCCGGTTTGAGAGAATCAGGCCTGAAAAAACAGCAGTGAGCTTTTCTGACACAAAGTGAATAGAGAGGGCATGTGATATATTGCTAGGTCTGAAAGGCTCTGTTCACTGCAAGTAATTAAAACCACCCAAACAGATTCACAGATTGCATCAGGTTGGAAGGGACCCTTAAAGGTCATCCTGTCCAACCCCCATACAGTCAGCAGGGACATCTCCGACTAGATCAGGCTGCCCAGAGCCACATCAAGTCTGATCTTGAATGTCTTCGGAGACAGAGCCTCAATCACATCCCTGGGCAACCTCTTCCAATATTTTACCACTCTCATTGTAAAGAGCTTCCTCCTTGCATCCAAAAATCAGACCCCAACTTTTTCATGCAGACACACAAAAAGAGGAATACCTTGACTTGCCCATGTAAGAATCTTCCTGCCCAACTAGAGATGTGAACACACATTAAACCAGAAATATTAACAAAGTAAGACATCATCTCAGGCAAGCAACATATGAACATCGAAATGAGCCAACAATTCTCTGGTGGCCTATCTGAAATGAGCTGGGTTTGCTCCATTTTCTAACTATCTGCTGAGAAATAAGGTAGTGCCCACATGAAATATGTGCAAAATAATATCATGGTGTCAGTCAGCGTTGGAAGGGACCACAAGGATCAGCTAGTTCCAACCCCCCTGCCATGGGCAGGGACACCTCACACTAGATCAGGCTGGCCACAGCCTCATCCAGCCTGGCCTTAAACACCTCCAGGGATGGGGCTCAACCACCTCCCTGGACAACCCATTCCAGGGCTTCACCACTCTCATGGGGAAGAACTTCTTCCTCACATCTAGCCTGAATCTCCCCACCTCCAGCTTCATTCTATTCCCCCTAGTCCTATCACTACCTGATAGCCTGAGAAGTCCCTCCCCAGCCTTCCTGTAGGCCCCCTTCAGATACTGGAAGGCCACAAAGAGGTCACCTCAGAGCCTTCTCTTCTCCAGACTGAACAGCCCCAACTCCTTCAGTCTGTCCTCACAGGAGAGGTGCTCCAGCCCTCTGCTCATCCTCGTGGCCCTTCTCTGGACACCTTCCAGCACCTCCAGATCCCTCTTGCACTAGGGGCTCTAAAACTGGAGGCAGTACTCCAGGTGAGGTCTCACCAGAGCTGAGTAGAGGGGGAGAATCACCTCCCTTGCCCTGCTGGCCACACTTCTCTTAATGCAGCCCAGAAAGCAAATCAGATCCTGGGCTGCAAGTGCACATTGAGAGCTCCTGTTGAGCTTCTCCTCCACCAGCACCCCCAAGTCTCTCTCCTCAGGGCTGCTCTCCAGCCAGTCTCTGCCCAGCCTGGATTTGTGCCTGGGATTGCCTCAACCCAGCTGCAGGACCCTGAACTTGGTCTTGTTGAACCTCTCTAGCCTGCCCTACAGCAATAGGCACAGGCCCCATCATTTCAGGATTTCTCTTTTTATTTCAGTTAGGACTTTGAAAGCCAGTCCACTCTGGCAAAACCAATCCATTCTGTATAACAGAAATAAATCTGTTTAGCAGAAATGGATTTCTTCCCCAGAAAAATCCTGTGACTCTCCCACAGGCCAACTGCATATCACAGAGTGACCTTCAGCACTGGGGCTGAAGGGTCTTTGTTCCTAGTGTACTAGGAGGGTAGAATTTTGAAGCAGTGTTTGGGAGATAACTGAGGCTAAATCATGGCATGCTTCCTAGATTAGACCATGCATTTTCTTCCTGCCAAGTGCCTTATCTAAAATAATTATTAGTTTTCAGAGGAAAAGACAACACACCATGTTTCTTAGTTTCTAATCTATTGTTTGTCTCATTCCTTCCTGGATGCTAAATAATGACCTGATCTACTCTGTACTGAAAGGAAAAAAAAAAAAAAAACAAACTAGCAACTTAAAATTTCAGCTCTGTTCTCAGAGTTCTTTTCTCCACTTCAGCAGTCCAAATATCAAAGCTTTTTCTCCTTAGGACAGTGCCTGACACAGGAGGCTACTTCAGAGTGCTTGAATATGTTCCACCTGGCAAACAAACATTTAGAGTTCTTTGATTACACAAATGAGAGGTGAAGAGGAGCTGCTGCCTTGTGGCTAGAGAAAGAAATCAGGTCTTAATTGCTCTGTCCAGTCTGTTCACACGTTTATGTAAGAAGAAAACAAGACTGACAAAACAAACCCCAACAAAACACTTAACTTTCACTGGAAAATAAATTCTTCCAAGATACTAAAGGAAGTGAAATGCAAAACACAGCCTGTCCACAGTGTTTCCCAACTTATTGAAAGTGATAGCTCCCTGCTCAGAGCTCTTCTCCCTGTTCTCATCAAAACCTTTCCATGCACTGTATATGCAGAACAGCAGCACTCAATTCTGCACACACACACACACACACACCCCCAGCCCCTTCTGGAGCTTGGGTCATGGCACCTACCAACAGAAATTGCTTCAGAGGACCCAGCTGGCAGAAACAACTATCAAGAGGCAGAGGTAAGCTGCCTTTAAAGTGTAACCTGAGTTCTTAATGATGTAACTCAAAGTCTGCTCTGGCTCCTGAAAGTCTTGAAACACTTCATCCTCACAGCGCTGAGACATGACACACATTATCCAAAGCCTCATTTAATCAGCTTAGGAACCTGAAGCAGGCTAAGAGTAAAACCAGCTCCCACCAAACCACTCACCAGAGTTTTTGCTTTCTAGGCAAACTAGAAGTGTTAGTCCCAAATGCTCCACAATCACACAAGAAGCTTTCATCAAACACACTTTCAAAGGTGCACTTCTCAGTGGTAAGCACAATATAGTTAATCCTCTCATTTCACTGCCATTTCTTTAGGATACTGTAGGTTATTCAGAGCTTACCTTCAAAATGTCTGCATCCTGTTCATGGGCAGTTTAGCAGCAAGCAACCAGGAGGAGTTACTCAGGGCTGGTTCCCTGTTAGTGCAAGCAACCCCATAACGGAGATTCTTTCTTAAGTTCATGTCCATGGAGCTCATGAATATGCTGGCACAGATATCCCAATGCTTTCAGTCTCCTCTGTTGGGGCACAGTAATGCCAGCTGCCTCCAAAGGGATGGAGAGCCAAGAGGAATGCCGAGGTCAGCAAAGCAGGAGCCTCAGCAGCAAGGTGAGCAGGACAGGCCAGGAGTTGGTAGCCCAGCCAAAAGTCCCCCTTACCAGACAAATTCACAGCAGAGTCAGAGCCAAGCCAGGATTACACTCAATGGCGGTGAACAGTCCAGGCCCATAGTGACCAAAAAAGAAATGAATCTAGCTAGAGACCAGCAATCCTACAGCACACCTTTCCCTAGGAGTGAAGTCCCAAGACTGAGCTCAAATCCTCTCCTGAGCTTATGAGCAGGGTGGAGACCTCAGGTGAGGCTGGTTAGGGCTGTTAAGGCTATTACAGGTGAGGCTGGTTAGGGCTGTTAAGGCTATTAAAGGTGAGGCTGGTTAGAGCTATTAAGGCTCTTACAAGGGAGGCTGGTTAGGGCTGTTATGACTATTACAGGTGAGGCTCATTAGAGCTGTAAGTGCCCTGAGGACTCTCACACCCTCACAATTCACATGTATATGTCCTTCTCTTTATTTCTCTGTTGTGGGTGTTTTTTTCCTTTGCTGTGGTAATGTATAGAGTTTCTGGAGAGGATGTTGTTCTGGTGAGACCTTCTCAATCCCATGGATAGATCTTGGATTGAAAACTGAAAGGGGCCAAAAGTAGACACTAGCTGATCTTGGCAGGGGATAGGCTCGGTGCTGGTGGCCTGACACCATCATACTTTGCTCCCTGGCCTGGGGGACTCAAGTTCAAACCAGTCAGCGGAACACTAGTGTAGGCAGCTGGGCTGCCTGCAGCCTTTGAGGCAACCCAGGCCCAGGCTTTTAGGTATCTTAGCTCAAAACCAGGATGTGTCCTGGGGCCTGGCTGAGTACCAGCTGTAGCATTGCTGACTTGCTCTGTTCAGTAAGCAGGTTACTGGCTGCCTCATATCCACCAGCTTCCCACAGGCAGTGACTCAGGGGCAGCCTGCCTGCTTTCACTGCAGCATCCCTGCGGTGCGGGGCAGTGGAAGGAAGTGAGGCTCAGTAGTGTGAGAGGAGCAGCACAGAGGAGCTTTTCCCAGCTTGTGTGAGAAACAACTTGACATTCTTGTGGGGTTAGCATATTGATAAGGTTACTATGCAATTCATATACTAAATGAAACACAACAAGATTTTGCACTATGTCAGAGCAGGAGTCAAGCCTCCACATCTGTACAAGCTCATGTTTCCTCAGCAGTGACAGGAGAAGGCCCTGGGTATGTGCTGAAGAGCAAAGGTGACTGCAATGGACTTTGTTTACAAAACAGCCCGTGGAAGTAGCGTAACCAAGTCCCACTGAATCCTCATGGAATTTGGGAGCCTAATTCCCTGATGCTTTTTTGAGGACACCAAACACTAACAAATTATGTGAGCTGACAGCAGCAGCATTCTTAAGCAGTGAGTATTCCCACTATGGTTTTCTATTCTCCCAGATAGCTTTGGTCTAGGACGTTATCCATGCTGTAATTCACTCACGGATTTCCCTCTGGAACAAAACACTTGATCAACTTTTTGTATTCTTAAAGCCCCCAGAATGAATGTTTGGATTTTTTTAAAGCTGATCCCTAAAACAAATGAGAAAGAACAGAAAGACTGCAAAGATAGGACACTTGTAACCAGGACTCACAAAGCAGATTATCTGAAGATGCTGGCTCAGACTGTGCCTAGTGATCCTCCACCATTTGGGACAAGCCAATACCTTTCCTTAATGCTGTAGCACTCCATGGTATATTTCTTCAAGGGAGTGCTTTGATGATTAATCAAATTCTACTGAACACATATGAGGAAATAGCAATCATAGCTGTTAGGGGTTGGAAGGGACCTGTAGAGACCATGGAGTCCAACTCCTCTGCCAAAGCAGGATCACCCAGAGCAGGTCACAGGTGGGTTTTGAAAGTGTCCAGAGAAGGAGACTCCACAACCTCTCTGGGCAGCCTCATGTTGAGGTGGAAATTCCTGTGTTCTAGCTTATACCCATTGTTTCTTGTCATAACTGGGCACCACTGCCTGGCACCTACATCTTGACACCCACTCCTCAGGTATTAATAGACATTGATAAAATCTCCTCTGAGCCTTCTCCTCTCCAGATTAAACAGCTCCAATTCACTCAGTCTTTCTATGTAAGAGAGATGCTCAAGCTCCTTAATCATCCTCATAAGCTCTCCCTTGGTCTCCCTCCATTAGATTCCTGTCTCTCTTTAATTGGGAAGCCCAAAGCTGGGCATAGTATTCCAGGTGTGGTCTCACCAGGGCAGCATAGAGGGGGAGGAGAACCTCCCTAGAGTTGATGGACTTTTCTTGATGCATCCCAGGATACCAATGGCCCAGCTGGGGGCCTGTCCTTAGTTTTCACACTGCAGATCTAGCTGAACATAGCCTTCCAATCCATGTCACTATGAATGGTAGAATTTTCCAGATGAGGAAAATGAAGATGTCACCACTGCACACACAAATGTAGCCCACTGTGCTGTGACAAGTTGCTGAGAAATCCCTTGCTCAGGACTGCCTGACAGTTCCAGGGTTGCTGTGCTGGCTGATGATGTGCTTTTTCTGGACAGTTCAGGAAGGTCTTGTGTACAACCAGCCTGCTCACTGCACCCACCACATCCTCTTTGGGTCTGTACAATGCCTTCTGAAGCCACACACTGACCTGGCTAAAAACCTTCCAAAACAAAAATAAGTTATTTTTAGGCAAGATCACTCCAGCAATCTTGTTGAGAACTATGTGTGGACAGTTGCCTCAGTGTTACCAAAGGCAAATAAACTTAAGCATGTGATTTGAAATGCCTTCAAGGAACTTTGCTGCTAGAGAAGATCTGCCTGACTGTTTCTTCTTTTCCCAAAACTATTGGGAAATGCTGTTCTATCTTTCTGCCCTGAGCTCTCCTTGCTGTTTGTTCAAACCATTGAATAAATGATGTGATCTTCCTATTGACAGCCAGAGTGAAAAGTACAAATGCTAATTAATTTTCTGAACTTGCAGCCTGTTGTGTCAGTCAGCTTTGGGAAATGTCAAGTGCTGTCCTGGATTCATTTAATTTGTTGGGTTTATTGGAAAGCCTAGAAAAGAGGCTTAAAACCCCAGAGTGAAGTACTATAAAACTTTTAAAGATTGAGGGTCAGGTTGGTTTTCTGCTCTTCCAAAGCTTTTATCCACAAACTCCATGAAGATTTATTCTGCAGTACCTGATAATGCTTGATGGTTTATAAGCAATTCTACCAAAGGCCAGCTCTTTCGTTATGACTCAAGTTCCAGTCAGACTTTCAGATGCCTTTGAAAGAGCACTGAGTTAACCCAGCTCACCCAGGGACGTTTTTTAGGGACAATGAGGCACATTCAGCACTTTTGTAATTTCATCTTGGCTCTGTGTTAACCTGACCTTGTGCACATAAAGACTCCATATATTAGATGATGGATGGTCCACAGGCCTTGTCAAACCTTGTGCATCATTCACACCCCATTATTTCTGAAGTGCTGTTAGCAAGCAAACTCAAACAATCTTTTTCTCAAGCTGTCCTTTCCCCCCATTGCCTTGGCGAGCTCGAAGTGCAGAGCAATCTGAAAGAGCCTCTTCAGTTAAAATGACACATTCCAAATGGATTTCCAACTGTTTATTTCAGTGTGAAGATTCCCTTCTCCTGGATTTTATTTTGCACCTTTTTGTTTTTTTTCTTTGCTGAGAGAATTTGTGGTGCCCAGATGGTTTCTAAGTTGAAATGGATTTCCTCCCCCTGCTCTCTTTCCCTTTAATTCTCCCCTCCTTTTGAACATACTGAGAGACTGAGATAGTTGCAAGCAATAGTAAAGAGCTAAAACCAGGAGACAGCAGTCTCATGGATGGAAATGAGCATGAGCCAAGGCACCCAGTTTAATTCTGGGAGACTGGCCTCTGCTCTCAGACACCAGGAGGATGCCAAAGAATGAAGTCAGCAGCTGTATAGACGCCTTGGGTTTGGGGCCGTGCTCAACATATCAGATCAACTAGAAGGTTTTTTTGAAGGCTCCTCAGAAGTGGACTGAGTAGTGGTTATTGTACTGTCTAGATCCAATCTGACCAGACTGGCATACTGCCTGTCACTTAGGAGACTGTTACTATTGTTACAGCAAGATTTTTCCTTTCCACAATGAACTTCACTAGGGTTTTTTATGGTTATTTTTAATGAAGAACAGTTATTTCTTTGCTGGACTCCAGAAGCAAAAGATGGCCCACTTACCCCTAAACAGTATCACAGTGTCACCAAGGTTGGAAGAGACCCCAAAGATCATCAAGTCCAACCTGTCACCACAGACCTCATGACTACTAAACCATAACACCAAGTGCCACATCCAATCCCTTCTTAAACACCTCCAGGGATGTTGACTCCACCACCTCCGTGGGCAGCTCATTCCAATGGCTAACAACTCTCTCTGTGAAGAACTTTCTTCTCACCTCCAGCCTAAACTTCTGCTGGTACAGCTTGAGACTGTGTCCTCTTGTTCTGGTGCTGGTTGCTAGAGAGAAGAGACCAACTCCCTCCTGGCTACAACCTCCCTTCAGGGAGTTGGAGAGAGCAAGAAGGTCTCCCCTGAGCCTCCTCTTCTCCAGGCTAAGCAACCCCAGCTCCCTCAGCCTCTCCTCACAGGGCTTGTGCTCAAGGTCTCTTACTAGCCTCATTGCCCTTCTGTGGACACGAGAGAGAGTAACCAGAGAGAGTATTACTTGGAGAATAATCAGCGAGGATGTTCCTGTTCTGAAGCTGCTTAGGCAGGGTCACACCAGAAATCATTGTCTGGGCAGGAACTGAACACTGTGCTCTCATGTTGCAGTCTAGCATCCTGCCACTTCAGCCACTTCACTGCTTTCTTTGTTCTGATGAAATGGAGTATCTCCTACTAAGTCTAATCTTAGTTCTAAAAGAAATGCACTTTGCCCGTTTTATTCTCCACACTGAGACATCATTACTGACCACTGGAACTTCTGAGAGCTGTGCTGGTAAAGTTGCCTTTTCTAAAGACATGACACAAACTGATCAGGAGAATGAGGGTTCCTGAGCTGCACAGGAGTGAGGGAAGTTTTTAAGGAAGGCAAATTTGCAGTCCCACCCTGTGGCTAAACAATCAGAGGCAGACAGCTAGCAGCTTGGATTTACAGCATTGACTCACTCGGGGAGAAATCTGCATCCTGCAGCTTTTTTCTGAAGGGTTAAATCTGAGTGAGACTCACAGAGGCTACCCTTTACAAGATTAAATTTAAAGGAAACTTACATGCAGATCAGAGTTCCAGTTCAGTTCTGTTCCCATTACATCAGTAGTTCCCAGCTTCACATTATGACCGTGTAGAGAAAGACTCTCTCGCAAGTATTTCTCTTGCACTTGACTTAAGGCACTGGCACTGCATCTATACAGAGCTGCTGCTGGCCCTAATGCTGATGCAAGCAACAATGTGAGGAGAAATTCACACAATTTTGCTAATTGTTCTCCTGATTTGCTGTCACAGTTTTCACTGAGACAGTGAAATACATCCCAGGCTTTCAGCTTGTTGCTGCTGCCTGCAGCAGAAGGGAATGTGACCTCTGTGAGCTCCTGATATCCAGCAGCTCAGGCACAGTTTTGCTTCTTGCTGCTGGATCCCAGATGCTCTGCTTCTAGCTGGTCCCGGCAGAACATTGCCAACATTGGTGCTATGCCTGTGCTATTTGTTTTGGGGAGAGACTGAAGGAGCTGGGATTGTTTAGCCTGGAGTAGAAGAGGCTCAGGGGAGACCTCATTGCTGTCTACAACTACTTGAAGGGTGGTTGTAGCCAGGAGGGGGTTGGTCTCTTCTCCCAGGCAACCAGCACCAGAACAAGAGGACACAGTCTCAAGCTGTGCCAGGGGAAGTTTAGGCTCAAGGTGAGGAGAAAGTTCTTCACTGCGAGAGTTGTTAGCCATTGGAATGAGCTGGCCTGGGAGGTGGTGGAGTCCCCATCCCTGGAGGTGTTCAAGAGGGGATTGGATGTGGCACTTGGTGCCATGGTTTAGTCATGAGGTCTGTGGTGACAAGTTGGACTTGATGATCTTTGAGGTCTCTTCCAACCTTGGTGATTCTGTGATTCTGTATCAGCTGTAGTCTTGGTCATATGCTCAGGACTGTCAGGTTCAAGCCTGGTAAAAGATTTTCTGTTGAGGTACAAACCTGGCAGCATTCCCCCACCCCAAGAGATGCAAACAACCTGCACTGACCAGGGGAACCACCATGGCAGCTTTTGGTACTGCTGTCACCTGTTCCCCTCTGGTTCTGCAACACACAGCAGGTCAATTTCTACCTTAAAAGTAGTGGAAGAAGACAGAGAATCAGGAGCAGTATAAATTTGTGAACCAAAGGAATGTCCTATTAGAGGATAATAAGCCACTGAGCAAATTCTTCCGTTTCTCCTGCCAATTTCAATTTGAAACATTAAATGTTATTGGCAGACACAAAGAGACAGTCTAGGTAAATAAGGTTGTTATGCTTTGGGAAGTTAACTTGCTGATGTACCACCCATGGAGCAGATAAATCAGGCTATTCTTCTTAGTCCTGACTGAAATAAGGTTAAAGGAATGTTTTTTAACACTCCCATAATCTAACATGTGAACAAATGTACAGATACTGCATTCAAAAGAGCTGTAACAAAATAACTGACCTGCTATGGGGAGGTTGTCTGGGAAAATGCCAACATGTTCACTGCCCTGAAAACAGAAGGCTAGAAAATACACATATGGAGTTAAATTAAAGATTTCTGTGTCCCAGAGGCAGGTATCAGTAGAAGGAACCCCTAGAAGGCACAAATAATGAATTCATTGCCTGTAAGAGAAGTGTTTATTTCTCCTTCCAGTAGGAGACTATTTCATAACAGAGATCACGGGAATTTGATATTCCTCCCAACATTTTGAGAAGCTTACTGATGCTCCCCAGAGGACTGCCTGCCTGCAAGGAAGCTACTCAGTGAGGGCAGCAGGTACTCTCTTAGGCAGCTGCATCTGTAAGTGGGTGGGCTGGCTACGAGCTGGCAAATTTGAGAAAATGGTGACTGGAAGCATGCACTGGAAAGCAGAATAATCTGGGGAAAAACATGGCTAGAAAGAGATGGGAATAAGGTGACTTGCTAGAGAAAGGTCACAGCAAAGTACACAGAACTTTTCAGAAAGTCCAGAAGAGAAAAAGTACATAGCACAGAGCTGACTAAAGCGTGAGTTTTTCTGTGCAACACCATCCTTCCCAAGCAGAACTCAAGCTGATGGCTTAGTAGAGCTGTTTCAGGTAGCCCTGGTAGAGGAAAGTAGCAAGGGGAACGATACACTGGCTTGGCAGCCTCTCACTGAGCTCAGGGCTGGCGCCTTTGCATGCCACTGCACTATGCCATTTGTCTTCAGCTCATAAATCTAAAGTCTACATCAATGCACGATGTAACTCCAGCCTCAGGAAACCACCCTGTAGTCACACAGGTTGTGCCTATGCTGCTAAATGGAACAGGGTAAGTCCCAGGGCTCAAGCACTGCTGGTTACAGTCACTAACTTGCAGCTGTTGGCTCTCTCTATATGCATAGACGTATCACAGTGTCACCAAGGTTGGAAGAGACCTCGAAGATCATCGAGTCCAACCTGTAACCACAAACCTCACGACTAGACCACGGCACCAAGTGCCACATCCAGTCCCCTCCTGAACGCCTCCAGGGACGGCGACTCCACCACCTCCCTGGGCAGCACATTCCAATGATGAATGACTCTCTCGGTGAAGAACTTTCTCCTCACCTCCAGCCTAAACTTCCCCTGGTGCAGCTTGAGACTGTGTCCCCTTGTTCTGGTGCTGGTTGCTAGGGAGAAGAGGCCAACCCCTTTCAGGTAGTTGTAGAGAGCAATGAGGTCACCCCTGAGCCTCCTCTTCTCCAGGCTAAACAATCCCAGCTCCCTCAGCCTCTCCTCACAGGGCTGTGCTCAAGGCCTCTCACCAGCCTTGTTGCCCTTCTCTGGACACCTTCAAGTGTCTCGATGTCCTTCTTAAACTGAGGGGCCCAGAGCTGGACACAGGACTCAAGGTGCAGCCTAACCAAAGCAGAGTAGAGGGGCACAATGACCTCCCTGCTCCTGCTGGCCACACTATTCCTAATGCACATGTTGTATGCCACCTAGCAGCCTTCAGGGCAACACCCAGACTCAGTTCTGGAAGTTCCAGGGCTTATTAGTTAACATAGGCAAGAGTGTACCAAGCTGGTTTCCTTACCTTACACTGCTCCAAGAGACTTTTCAGCCCAGGGAATTCCCAGCATGCATTCATGGCACATCTCAAGACATGCAACATCCTTACGTTCCTGTTGTGGAAACACTGCTCTGATGGGCTCCAACACAGCTCCCCCACTGCTTCCAGCATCTTGAGCTGAAAAATAAAACACCAAAAAGGCAGGCATGCAAGAGCTAGCAACTATGTGTTCAGGGTCACATGCATATGCAACAGAAAACCCAGCTGTGTGAATGCAGCCAGCCTGTGTTCTTTGGCACCTGGACAAGCACACTGTCCGTGGTTTGTTTAGCAAGGAAGAATAGGCACAAAATCCAGGAGCTTTCAATCACACAGGAGGTATCATAAATCATCATTTAAAAAATGCCCAGAGAAGACTCTTATCACCAGCAAGCTTCTTGCCTGCAGAGCCTGCAAGGAATGGTTTCTGCTATCTCTCTTTCATGGCAACTTGGAATCCAACCTCACATTTACATTGGTGGCATGTGTCCATGCTTTAAAACACACTCAAAATGCCCAACAGCCTATAGCTGTTAACAGAGTTTTCAGCAGAGACCCAGGACTAGCTCATCCCCAGGCAGACACATCCCAGGCTCACATGATGACTCTGAGGGCCCATTAAGAGCACCGAGAAGCAGCACAGGGACAGCAATGTTCTTTACATATGTAAAGTAGATGCCAGAAAACCAGCATCTATGCGGGATCAAAAAAAGGAGAGGGGAATAAAACCTCCTTGAATAGACACAAAACAGCTAATAATAGCAGTCTTAGGTCACAGGAAAGAACACTTATGAGATCAGAAACCACCAAGACATCTGTTTATTTTTAATATTAAAGAAGATCTCCCCTGAAGGACATGTGTATGTGCTGCAAGGACTCCCAGGCCAACTTCAGCCATAAAGGCAGCAGTCTGCAGGATAGAGTTAGTCAGCCACAGATTGCCTGCAGACAGTGAGTCAGACTCTGCAGAGATTCCCCACTCGGCAGCCCCTGTCACAGCCAGTGTCAGATCCGGAGATGCAGCCGGGCCATGCATGTGGGACACAGTCAGGGTCTGCGCAAGCTGGGTACATCTGGGCTGGGACCTAGGCAGAGCATGGAGCCATCCACACTAATTTTGAGGCCAGAATCTTTCTTGCTCATGCTAAATGAGGATGACTGGATGATAATTGTAGATCATTCTGCTGCAAGCTGGCCTGTGGTGATAATTGTTACTCGTACCCACAGAGATCCATGCTGTACTGCGGGATGAAGAACTGAGGCACATTTAGAGTGACCAGAGGGGATCTGGAAGAGTGCAAAGTCACACCCAAGCTTATGTTACATTAATCACAGAACTGTAGACTGGTTTGGGTTGGAAGGGACCTCCAAAGGTCACCTAGTCCAACCCCCCTGCAGTCAGCAGGGACATCCTCTATCAGATCAGGCTGCCCAGAGCCCTGTCCAGCCTCACCTTGAGTATCTCCAAGGATGAGGCACCAACTACCTCCCTGGGTAACCAGTTCCAGTGATCCACCACCCTCATGGTAAAGAACTTCCTTTTAACACCCACTTTTAACACTAAATCTCCTCTTCTCTCATTTCAAACCATTGCCCCTTGTCCTAGAACTACAGGCTTTTGGAAAGAGTCCTTCTGCAACCTTCTTGTAGACCCCCTCCAGGTACTGGAAGGCCTATAGTAGGTGTCCCCAGAGTATTTTCCTCTCCAACCTGAACAACCCCAGCTCCCTCAGCCTGTTCGTACAGCAGAGGTGCTCCAGCCCTCTGATTTCATAGCCCTCCTCTGGACCCATCAGGTCCATGTCCTTCTTGTGCTGAAGGTCCACATCCCTCTGATTTCATAGCCCTCCTCTGGACCCATCAGGTCCATGTCCTTCTTGTGCTGAATGTCCACATCCCTCTGATCTGTTTAGCAAAAGTCAAAGGCAAGCCAACTTATTCCTGGTATGACCTGACTTCAGCCAGGCTGTTCCACGAATGCATTTAGCCTATGACCTGCCACAGATGCTGGTGCAAGCACCTCCTTCAGATGCATAGAAATATCTCCTGCTAAGGCACTCACATCATGGATATTTTAACAACCTGGTAAGAGAAGGATTTAAAATTCTTGTCTTTTAGGCAGAAAGTCAGCCTTTAAATACAAACCTGCCTGGGTAGGCAGTGAATCATTATCATGGGCACGTGGCCAGCTGAAGTGTAATCCATGCAGCTCTGAGTGTGCAAGACTTGCATAGCACAGGGACAATGACTTTGTGCTTCAAGCTGTAGCCAGGAGGATGTTTCTCTAGATGAGATATAATGAAAACATCTTTCTCATGATCCCAAACAAGAAAATAAAGAGAGAGAGAAGCCAGTGGCAGTATCAATTATTGTTCCTGCTTCACCCCATGGACATTTCAGAAGAACTGTGGTCATGCCTGTGCTGAGGCAAACTGACTCAACATGAGCAGTTCCTGCTCTGGTTCCCAGCAAAGCTCCATAGGCAGTTGTGGATGGAAAAGGAAGAATGTTTCCATTAAGTTTTGATACCCTATGAATGAACTGGAGTTAGGAAGGAAATATTTAACAGGAAAAGACAGAAGAGAGTAGTGTGGCTGCTGTTGTTTTGCTGTTACTGAGCTTTCGTTTTAAGGCAAAATCTACTAAAAGTACAACTTGAGGGTTGCTCTCTGAAAATTGGGGAATTTTGCTTTGGAAAGAAGAGACACAAAGATGAGTGGACACCATACAAGGGATGTCAGCCAAGCTGGTTAATACACTTGGATACCACAGGAAGGTCTATCATCTCCAGATCATCTGCTCTTGCTGTCCCCACAAGGCAAGTGAGCAGAATGAGGCTCACTGTTGGTATCATTTGATTTCAAGTTGTTAATACTTTGGCTTCTAGAAAGATATTTAATCTCACAGGAGAGAATACACAGACCATAGCCAGCTGTGGTGAGACATGTGAGGCTGAAGTTTCAAGAAGTACTTCTTTAACTAAAAACTTCTTGTCAGGATCCTCAGAATTTCCCAGTAGACTGCACTGAAGTCACGGATCTCCAGCAAAGGCCTGAGTATTCATGTGGCACTTTTGATGTGGCCAGAATCCAGGATCTGCATCCTTTTACAGACAGGACTTTTTTTTTTGTCAGGTACTTCTTTTATTTATGACACTTCAAAGCACTCTGTGATGTGCTGAGAGCAAGTTGGGTCACAAAGGGAGCAGATGTGCTCATGAAGCCTTAGCATGCACCCATTTTTCTCCTGTGCAGAAAGAGTCCAACTAGGTTTGGATTCTACTTATTTGGATTCTACTTTGGATTTCTACTTTGGATTCTACTTGGATTACGCTTTCTACTGGCCAAACCTCCAAGTTTTCCAGTTGGTCACCTTAAATAAGCAGCTAGGGGTTTGTTTGTTTGGAGGTTTTAGTTTGGTTTCATTCAGAAGCTTGCAGAACTGGATTTCAAAGGACAGGCACATTCTTCAGGTGCCTGTGTGGTTTTGAATACCAAAGTCTTATTAATTTATCACTGTCAACTCCCTGTAATCTCTTCCAGGGCTGTGGGAGCCCAAGTCTACTCTCCTAGCCTAGAGTTTTAAGTTAACAATTTAGGGTTTTTTCTGTAGCATGGTACCATGGGTACATGTGTACAAGTGTACAAGTGTACCATGGGTACACTTAAGCCCATTCACTGTATTAAGGTCACTGACAGCTGCAAAGAAAAAGTCATCAGTTATGAAACTTTATTGTGATGAAGGCAGCCAACACAACCAACCAAATGTGGCACTGACTCAGCTTGGTCAGGTACTGGGAGCTGGGTTCCTGTATGGAGCCCAGGTACTTGGGGCCATGGTTTAGTAGTCATGAGGTCTTGGGTGACAGGTTGGACTTGATACAATATAATACAATAGAATACAATACAATAGAATAAACCAGGTTGGAAGAGACCTTCAAGATCACCGTGTCCTACCCATCAACCAATCCAACCCACCTAAACAACTAACCCATGGCACCAAGCACCCCATCAAGTCTCCTCCTGAGCACCTCCAATGATGGTGACTCCACCACCTCCACGGGCAGCACATTCCAATGGGCAGTCTTTCCCAACCTTATTAATTCTATGATTCTATGATACTGGGGCCTTAACCAGCCTGCTGCTGGTTCTGAGCAAGCTTGATCATAACCAGCCCAATTGCTGATCCTTTGCACTGCACTGTACAGTGCATCTGCAGAGAATTTCTATTATGCTGCAGAGGTTTTTTACTTTTTATGGTTTGTTTTCTCTAAAGCAGTCAACAGTGGGAGAATCTTGAGAGTTTTGACTTCAAAAATCAAAGTAATTATCATGACTTTTATTATTATGATGGCATTTTTGATCGTTATGTAGGCTCACTTCCACTGAGCCTACAGCACTTCTTCCTAAAGAATAGGCATAACCAGCTGAATGTACTGCAGATCTCAGGTACAACATCCCACAGAGGTCTGTCAAAGCCAACACTTGCTGCTGTCACATGTAAATGTATCATTCCCATTTAGAATTAAACCAAAACTTTGCTCTCTCTGTCTGGTCAATACAGATCATCATCTCCCATAACTGGAACGGATTGCTCAGATAAGCTGTGGAGGCTCCAAGCCTGGATTGCTCAAAGCCAGGATGGATGGGGCCATGAGCAAGCTGGTCTAGTGGAAGATATTCCTACCCGTGGCAGGGGGTTTGGACTAGATGATCTTTAAGGTCCCTTCCAACCAAAACCATTCTATGATTCCATAACAGGAGTAGTAGCTTATAAACAAGAGATGTGTTAATGTCTTGGCTGTTTTACCAGCCTTGTTCCCAGGTGATGCTGAACTCCCTGGCATTCTAAAACACTTCACTGAGACAAAAAAAAAACAACATGTCCCATGAGTGTGAACAAATAAACCCACCCATTCACCCCCAAAAATCCCTCCAAGTAGAACATGTTTTACTTTAACTGGGATACTTGAGGTAGCAGTGAAATTGCTGTCACTGGGCTGAGAGCGCTGAGTACACTCTGCAGTTCATGAAAGGTGTAGTAACAGTTTTGTTTCCTGAACTAAGCTAAATCAAACACCTCACTGAACTCACAGTTCTATGATAGATGAGCTGCTAGGACAGCATTGAACTCTCTGGTACAGAAAGACTTCCAAACAACACATAATTAACATTCAAGAAGAAGCCACTGTGGAGCATATCAGCCTATCACATAAACACATTCTGAGAAAGAGATGTTTGGTATCTTAGAGCCTGGAATCACCTGCAATAAAGGTAGGTTTGCCAAAAGCATTCAGATGTGGAATTACATCACAGGATTTTTTAGAAGCCTCTTTAACATGCTGAGCCTCATTTACATTAAAAGACACTGAACATGTTACAAAGGATAAAAGCCTTGTCTTGGAAGGCCAAAAGTCATGGTAACTGCAGGGAAGGCTTAAGAATGAAGCTGCTTTGAACCTACTAGGGGAAAAAAAGTCAGAAAAGAAAATGTGTTGATAATGTGTTGGATAAGAAATGCATGAGAAGGAGACAGCCTAGGGGTAAAAAAAACACCCAGAACTGTAAGGAAATATCTTCACATAAACTTTATGGAGGGTTTTAACTAGCAGAAAATGTGATTCAGTTGCTTTCAGGCATAAATGGACACAGTTCCTCTGACTTCAGGCGGCTCCTGACATACTACCTGGGTTTAATAAATGAAAATGAGGTGCAAATACCTCTGCAAATACTCATGTTAATAGGATCCTTCATATTGCCTGGACCTTGGAGCCAGAATTCTGCTTGGAAGTTTCTTGTATTTGCACTCACCAATGGAAAGGGAAAGCTGGGAGCAGAGCTCATGATCTAAGTATCCTATAGCCACAAAGGAATCATCCACTTCCTTTGCAGTGCTGGCAGACAAGCTTGGAAGGGAGATGTTGGAACAGAGCTAATGATCAAGGTATTTTACTCTCTGTCTAAACAGGTATCAGATCCTTTAGGACTCATTACCGTGTAGGGCACATTTGAGGTCCCATCCCTGGAGACATTCAAGATCAGCCTTGATAGAATAGAATAGAATAGAATAGAATAGAATAGAATAGAATAGAATAGAATAGAATAGAATAGAATAGAATAGAATAGAATAGAATAGAATAGAATAGAATAGAATTAACCAGGTTGGACGAGACCTTCGAGATCATCAAAGTCCAACCTGATATCCAACACCACCTAATCAACTAAACCATGGCACCAAGCACCCCATCCAGGCTCTTCCGAAACACCTCCAGTGATGGTGACTCCCCCACCTCCCTGGGCAGCCCATTCCAATGGCCAATTACTCTTTATATGAAGAAGTTCTTCATCACGTCCAGCCTAAACCTCCCCTGGTGCAGCTTGAGACTGTGTCCTCTTGTTCTGGTGCTGGCCATCCAGGAGAAGAGACCAACCCGCTCCTGGCTACAAACTCCCTTCAGGGAGTTGGAGATGGCAATAAGGTCAGCCCTGAGCCTCCTCCAGGCTAAGCAACCCCAGCTCCCTCAGCCTCTCCTCACAGGGCTGTGGTCCAGACCCCTCTCCAGCTTTGTTGCCCTTCTCTGCACACATTCCAGCAACTCAACATCTTTCAAAAACTGAGGAGCCCAGAACTGGACACAGGACTTAGGTGTGGCTAAACCAGTGCTGAGTAGAGGGGCACAGTGACCTCCCTGCTCCTGCTGGCTGTGGCCCTGGGCATCCTGGTATAGTTGGAGATGTCCTTGTTGACTGCTGGGGGTGGGGTTGGACAAGGTGACCTTTGAGGGTTCCTTCAAACCCAATGCAATCTGTAAATCTGTGACTCTCCCAGCTGCTATGTCATAAAACCAAAGCTACACTGGGTTCATGACTGCAGGAAGAGCAGAAGAGGCTTCTAAGGCTTTGGCAATAAAAAAGTCACTTTCCATTGAAAAAGGACTTATTATAACAGGAACTAAAAGGAGAAAAGAACTGAAGGAGAATGTAGTAAACAAGCAAGAGCACACAGCGGGTTTGTCATAGCAATCTGAAGCACTTGGAGCGAGCTCTAAGCAGGACTCACATGCAGGGCTCTGGAACACAAAGCTGCAAGAGCACAAAGACCAGAAAAGCAGGGTGATTTTCTAAAGACACATGATGAAACATTGCCTTTTATTTGGCTGCCAGCTTCACTAGCTTCCCAAAGGCACTTCTTTACTAGCCTGGCTTGATCAAATGTTTCCCAGCATCAAACAGTACCTCTCTAAACAGATGGATCATCCAAGATCTTCTGCACAAAACAAGGATAATATCTCCCAGAACTACCACAAGCCTAAAATTATTGATGGCTGTTTACAATGCTCCAGCAGAAGGGAATGCAAAGGAACAGACCCACAGGCAACTCTCCCACTTCCCAGTCCTAGTGAATTTTCTCAGAATGAGGCATCCTATGCCTCATTCCCCTCAGAGCAGTTTGCTTTATTGGTTTTTATAAGTTATCTTCTGCAGGAGCTGTTCAAGATGCTGCCTGAAAAAAAAACAGACTGAATGCCCAGGCTGCTTCTGGATATGTGCTACTGCCTGTCACAACAGGGCTGCTGTGAGTGACCACTACAGCAGATTTAATTTAAAACTCCAGGCTAGCACACAAAACAGCCACAAGGAATGCTCCCAGTTGCCATCAACAAATTTGACATGTCCAGCTTTGTTGCCAAGTCTTTCCAGGCTGGTAAACAGCTACATTTTCAACCTACAGCCAGGAATTACTGCAGAGAATTCAATCCCAAGGAGGGAACAGAGATGTGGGATAAGAGAAGAGGATGGCAAGCAGCTTTGTGTTAAATAAGAGTTTGTTTTGAATTGGTATCTTGAGTACAAAAGCAAATGGCCTTCAGATGTGGCTTTACAAATTACAGTATCAGTAGAAAAAAAAGAGTCTCTCAAATGCTAAGTTTTCCCTCAAGATTCAAATGATCATTCAAGCTGGCTTCATTCCTTCCACTAACGTCCAAGCTGAAATGTCAGCTCAAACTCTATTTACAGTCCCTCACTTAAGACTTTCCTATGGCAACGTCAAAGTAACATTCGAATTTCCATTTCATCAACTCCAAAAACCCCAAAACCCAACTCCAAGCTTTGGGTATACTGGATGCAGGGATTAAAACTGTGCATTGTTTACATGTCTCCTGGTTGTTTTGTCTAAAACAAAGGGATTTGTTCTGCGGACGATTCTGATATGGGTAATATCTAAGCTATAAAGTAATACAGCAGGACTAGAGCATTGTAGTCCTGGCTAAACAGGGAGGTCTCAGCTGAGTGGAGGCTGGCAGAAATGACACACATCTTGCAGATGGGCCACAAGGAGGACCCAGAGAACTACAAACCTGTCAGTCCAACCTCAGTGCCATGAAAAGTCATGGAGCAGATCATCCTGAGTACCATTATGCAGCACATGCTGCATAGGTGATCAGGCCCGGTCAGTATGGGTGCCTGCTTGACCAAGCTCATCTCCTTCCACAACAAGGTGACCTGCTTGGCAGATGAGGCTGTAGATGTTTTTTGCCTGGACTTCAGTAAAACATTTGGAATGGAATGGAATGGAATGGAATGGAATGGAATGGAACAGAATTAACCAGATTGGAAAAGACCTCAGAGATCATCAAGTCCAACCTATCATCCAACACCATCTGATCAACTAAACCATGGCATCAAGCACCCCATCCAGTCTCTTCCTTAACACCTCCAGGGATGGTGACTCCACCACCTCCCTGGGCAGCACATTCCAATGGCAAATCACTCTTTCTCTGATGAACTTCTTCCTTTGATTAAAAGTAACTCAGTATTGTCTTGTGCTGCACCTTCCAGTGCATGCATCTAGGAAGTGGGGATGATACCAAGACAACTGTAAAAAATCCTGTGTCAGCTGAGGTACCAATGGATTTAAAGCCACTCCAGAGACTGCTGAATAGGAATGACCAGGAACCAATACCCAGATTTGGCTTACTGGCTCATAGCCAGACTGCCTACAGTCATACCTCCCTAAAGCAGACTTACCTTACAGCTTGGTAAAGTGGTCCAAAATAAAGTCCAAAAGAGACTAAAGCCAACATGAACAACCAGAAGTCCTTGCTTGCCTGTTCCTCCTCATTTCCCAGACCTTCTTTAGAGTACATTGATGGTACTTAGACCATTTGAGATATGTTAGTGAGCAATCACTCAGCAGCCAGCTCTTGTTGCAGAACTTCTTTTAGCCAGTGCTGGAAAGTTTTATTGGGATTCCCTTGACTGGAATAGCATCACATCAAGTCTCTATCATTAAGCACCTTAGGCTTAGTCTTGTTACTGCTGAGTTTAAAACATGCTGTCTGCAAGTATTTCAGAACAGTGAAAATGCAAACATTACTCACAAGCACAAATATTTCAGAACAGGCAACACAGGCAAAGCAAAAGCCAGTTGGATTTAAAGTCTTCTCCTGAACAGAACAGTGTCCTATTTTCATTCTCTGCTGAGCTCACTCTTTTTGCAACTTCTGGGCTTCCCTCATAGGTTGAATGATCAGACATCATATCTCAATTAATTTCTCTGTTATTTCTTGCACTCTACACTCATTTTGTGTAAAGTGGAGGTGGACAGAGAAAGACAAAGAGAGAGGAAAGAAGGGAAACTAGAACTTCTTTAGATTACTTAGTCTCCTCCTTTGTTTCTATCCTTCCCTTGAGTCTGTTTGTACAAGGTTAATTCTCCCCAGTGAAGAGTTAGGGACCCTTTGGGGACCTCTAAGGAGCTCTGCAGAGATGGGAAGCAGATGTCATAAAAAAAAACAGACTCTGTTGCAGCAAGGAAAACATTTAGCAGAGAGAGCTCACATAATGTTGTACCTGGCATGTCACTGTGCCTGGTGGAGTTTCCTGTGCTTTGCCAAGGTAGTGAACTCCAAAAGCCTATGATATGAAAGTCAACAACATGTTGTGTACACACAGCGCTACAGAGGACAAACCTCTCAGTACTACTTCAGGTCAGCTCAAACTGCCATCAAAGAGCTGTTTTCTCTTTGCAGACACACAGGACTGATGCTTGACCATAAATGATGTTTTTTTCCACCCCCTGCTGTTTTTCTCCTTTGCCTTCACATCTGTGGTATTATCTGGAACTGTGCACTTGCACCATGCTGCGATAAAAGGTTAACACAGTAAGTGACTGGCAAACCCACTCCACTGGCACCATCTGCTGTGAGTCAATCTTGCTATAGGAGCCACTTCCTTTAAAGTGGAGAGCAGAGGAATATAATAGAGAAATAAGGAACCAGTCACTGAACTTTCCATAAATAATGTTTCCTCCTCGTTTTGTTTCACCAACTGATTTGCACTCCTTGCTTTCTCCTTTCCAGCTCCTGGTCCTAGTGATTTGTCAATGAACTACAAAAGGAGCAGCGTGAGTTGCACCAAGCCTGGACAAACAGCATCAATGGGGAAGCTTCTCCTGCTCCAGACGGGAAGATTGTATCCCCTGGCTTTAAAACTCAGTGCAATTAGAAAGGAAAAGGGGAAAAAAATCCGTTCCAAACATGATGTCAGTGTTTCCACTACTTCATAGGGAAACCATGTCCCCCTCTTATTTTAAAGATGACATATTAGTGCTTATTTTCCTGTCAGTCTTGCGTGTGTGAGGAAAGGGGAGGCAAAAGGGATAAGGATTTACTGGTTTGTTTTACCTAACTATGAAAATACCAAGAGCCTGCATCAGCTGAGAAGTGGGAAGCAGCTGGAAGATATCTGGAGAGAACGCAGCAGCCAAGCATGCTCCATAATGGAAAGCTCCCTGCACTGAAGAAATCCTGACAGGGCTCAAACTCTGCAGTTCTCAAGGAGCTCTTATAACTTCTTAAAGTGTGACAAGAAACGGGTCTGTATTCAGGTCAGTCAAGGGTTAAAAAGTACATTAGGTGCAGAGAGATTATCAGTACAGACTACTCAGTCTGAGTACACCAAAGCACTGCAGCACCTCCAGCTCCCCATGGCTGCTAACACCAAGGGAAAACACAGAAGTCAAGGCTGATGGAACAAGAAGACCCAACAGGTCCACAAATATTCAAACACCAAATTTTGGGTGTCTCTTCAGTCTGAGGTTCTTCATCACTTGCCCTTTCATTTCAGGGGTAAACTCTGCTTGCCAATGGAAATTGGTCTGCCCAACCTGAAATCTCTTCTGAGTTCCAGTTTTGTAAGTGACCACAAGCCACTCCTTGTCACCACCATCTTCAACCACGCACTGCTCCTTCCACCACTTCTCTCATCCTGTGGCTTCAGAGCAGCTGTATTGGTGTGGCATCTGCCTTGTGACCAGCAGTTTGACTACATCCAAGAGGAAGCAAATAGATCTGTGGATAACTCGCTCTGCACTGGTTCTGTGTTGGGCACATATGCTGCGAGCAAAGCGAGTAGCGCAAATGCAAACCAGTTCCAGTAGTGCCCAGGCAAAGGCAGAAGTGCCTGCAGTGTCACCTTTATGAACACTGCCCTTTCTTTTTGTAAACAGAGAATCATGCTTCAGTCCCTGCCTCCATCTCTTCCTTCTCATCATGCAAAGCTCATCAAGAAATGGCTTAGGCTGTAAAGGACCTTACAGATCATGGACTTCAACCTCCCTGCCATGGGCAGGGACACCTCTCAACTGCTCAAGGCCTCATTCAACCTGCCCTTGAACACCCCCAGGGAGGAGGCATTCACAACCTCTTTGGGCAGACTGTTCCAGAATCCCACCACCTTCATACTGAAGAACTTCTTCCTAAGATCCAGTCTAAACCTACTCTCCTTCAGCTTCAAACCCAGCTGCTGATGGGAAAAGCATTTTCCCCCTCTTCCCTGGTCCTTTCATGTAGCATGCTGTCCACTGGGATGGCTGTGGAGGCACTATTACATTGCAAGGACTTCTGTCTCGCTCTCTGACAGTCTTTCATGACTTCATAACTTACAGGAGCATGAAGTCAAATCATCTGTGGCAGTTACTCTTCCTGGAGTGGGCAAGGCCACACAGCTGCTGCCATGGGTGGCTGGACATCATCTCTGACTTCAGAAGCCATTTTGAAGAGAAAGAGAGGATTGATGTTTATTGATTGTATGTAAGGAAGCAAAGTCACTATCAAAATGGGGAAAAACAAACTGTAAGTGCAAAATTCCAAAACACAAATTGCTATTTGGTGTGTATGTTGGAGAGAGGTTTTAGCTCTCTATTCTTGTTTCTGATGTCTGAGGAATGGTATTTAATGGAATGGGGCAGACAGGGTTTAGCTGAAATTTGATATAATTTCCTGATTCCATAAAAATAACCCATATTTATATCTATCTATCATATAGCTGCTATGAGGATAGGCTGAAGGAGCTGGGATTGTTCAGCCTAGAGAAGAGAAGACTCCAGGGAGACCTCAGAACTGCCTTCCAATACCTGAAGGGATCTTAGGATCTTACAGGAAGGCTGGAGAGGGATGTTTCATAAGGGTGTCTAGAGACAGGACAAGGCAGGTTCAAACCTATGGCTCAATCTGAGTGATTCAGTTTTCTCTTGTGGGTACAGTGAAGTAACCCTGGCTAAGATCAGGCATATTTAATAGCCCTCTGCTTCTTTTGTATTAAGTAAAATCAAAACCACCTTGTAGCAGAGGTTTAAGGTAGAGCTCAAGCACACAGCTACCATCATCACTCCATAAAATGGAACAGCCACATAGAGAATGGCAGAATCACCATGGAAAGCAGCTGCAGTTCCAGACTTGTAGCAAAGACAGGGATCTGCCTGTGGGATGCAGTACTTCTCCCAAGATGAGATGCCACAGCACTTAGCTTTTCCAGGCTAAACGTGTCTCTAGGAAGAGAGCCAAGCTCAGGAGTTTCAAACTCTTGAAACAGGGAATTCTGTCTTGCAGGATTTCCTGTACACTATAGTAGATCACCTCTATTCTCATTTTCAATCAACAGATATCCCAGGGCAACTACTGCAGTGCCACAGTCATATGAAGACAGTTTTCTATACTTACTTAGCCCTCCTCATAATAGTTTAGCATATCCTGAAGAGAAAATCAATCTCAAGTAAGCTCTAACATATCAGCCAGAAAGGCCACTCAAAGGGCAAGAATAAGCAGAAAGAACAAGAGGACTTGCTGGCACTGGAACAGGGAAGATGGGGCATGGGGCAAGGAAGCTCTTCCAGGTCACATGGAAGTAGTAAAAAAAGCAGAGAAGAAACATGAAAGAAAGAAGAGAATCATAGCTCAGGAGAAGGGGACACAAGGTAGGTCATGGAAATACTCATGAACTCCTAACACCAAGTTTGGTGTTTGTTTCTGGTGGTTTATTTCCAGGAGACCTGCAGCGTGAAAGAACAGCTCATAGAATGTAGGTACCAGAGTGGCACAGAAGATGGGCATCACAGTTCTGTGGGATCTGAATGCTTAACCATGTGCTCAGTTCAAACTCTCTGATCCTGGTGTGGGAACTACTGTATTCCCAGTTGCTTGGGAACATTGTTCAGATTGGGTTTTGCCAGGAAATCTATTTTCTGTCCTACATACACAAACGCATATGTTTGCTTGTGACTGCTGCCTCTGATCCTCCATCCTTCCAGACCTCTTCATTACATCCACCATGTTCTTGAGAGCACTCCAAGTCTCTGTGGCCTATTAGACACTCAAGTCTTCAAATTGGTCTGTGGGAAGCTGTTCGTGCATGAGGGCAAACATGTTCATTAGCAAAGCTCTTGCTGAATCATTAGCGCCAGGCCAGTTCCACGCAGAAGTGTGTAATTAGTCCTGATAACTAATACTGGAAGCTATTTCCCTGGCAGTTTGGGAGCCTTTGAAAGCCATAACAAAGTTAAAAAGCATGAAAAGACAAAGATGAAATGCTGGTTTGAATTATCAATTTCACTCTCCTTGAGAGTGCATACAAGAGAATGGCAGCACACGAAGAAACAAGAACCAGCTGAGCTCAAGCAAAACTCGAATGGTGCCTTTTCACTTCCCAGTGGTGATTACACAACTGCTCTGTTATATAAGGAGGCCGACTGTGCTGCCTGCAAATAATCAAGTTAAAACCTTGAAGGTCCAGAGCTGTAAACATCCTCCCCATTGGGAACCCAAGACCTTTTTGAAAGAAGCATGGATCTCATTATACTAAAAATAGCCAACGTGATCAGATTTTGTTACGGGTGACATCTTCGCCAAATCTCCTGTCTAAACCTTATTTTGGCTTTCATGATAAATAAAACCCAAAGAAACAAGCATCACTCTGGTAAACATTATTGCTTTCAGAAGGATGGGCACCATGGTGAAAGCCTTTTCATCCTGAATTAGCATAATTTCATTTTTGCAGTTGTTAAGAGACTTTCCATTAGTTGATGTTTTCCCCTACAAAATGAACAAAACATGTCCCGTCCAGCTTCCTCTGACTCTGTACATGAGTACCATGAAAGAAAGTAGACAAAGTTCAGCAGTCAAAAGAAAGCCTTGTGTTTTCAACTCCTTTATTACAGTCCAGAAAGTTGCCCTAAGAAAAAAAAAATGGCTGCTGAACATTGCAGACTCGGTGTTACCTTGGTGCATTTATAGTCAAATTAACCTGGAGAGGGCTTAAATGCATGGAAGTGTTACAGACATCAAAAGAAGTAGTATTTTGACTTCCTAGATGCAACATCATGACTCCTACCCTGCAGACTGCTGATATTCAAATAAATGGCAATATCCTCCTGTAACAGATGGCCTTAATTCAATGGCTTTTAGAATCATAGAGTCATAGAATCAATAAGGTTGGAAAAGACCTCAAAGATCATCAAGCCCAACCTGTCACACAACACATCATGGCAACGAAACCATAGCACCAAGTGCCATGTCCAGTCCCCTCTTGAACACCTCCAGGGATGGGGACTCCACCACCTCCCTGGGCAGCACATTCCAATGGCTAACAACTCTCTCTGGGAAGAACTATCTCCTCACCTCCAGCCTAAACTTCCCCTGGCACAGCTTGAGACTGTGTCCTCTTGTGCTGGTGCTGGATGCCTGGGAGAAGAGACCAACCCCCTCCCGGCTACAACCTCCCTTCGGGTAGCTGTAGAGAGCAATAAGGTCTCCCCTGAGCCTCCTCTTCCCCAGGCTAAGCATCCCCAGCTCCCTCAGCCTCTCCTCACAGGGCTTGTGCTCGAGACCTCTCCCCAGCCTCATTGCCCTTCTCTGGACACCTTCAAGAGTCTCAATGTCCTTCTTAAATTGAGGGGCCCAGAACTGGACATAGGGCTCAAGGTGTGGCCTAATCAGTGCTGAGTACAGGGGCAGAATGACCTCCCTGCTCCTGCTGGCCACACTGTTTCTGATGCAGGCCAGGATACCATTAGCCTTCTTGGCCACCTGGGCACACTGCTGCCTCATGTTCCACTACTGTCAACCACTACCCCCAGGTCTCTTTCTGCCTGGCTGCTCTCCAGCCACTCTGTCCCCAGCCTGTAGCACTGCATGAGGTTGTTGTGGCCAATGTGTAGAGCCTGGCACTTAGATGTGTTCAATCTCATGTCCTTGGACTCTGCCCATCTGTCCAGCCTGTCAAGGTTCCTCTGCAGAGCCCTTCTACCCTCTCACAGATCAATCACCTGCTCCCAACTTGCTGTCATCTGCAAATTTACTGATGATGGACTCAATCCCCTCATCCAGATCATCAGTGAGGATGTTAAAGAGGATGGGGCCCAGCACTGATCCCTGGGGACACCACTAGTGCCTGGCTGCCAGCTGGATGTGGCACCATTCACCACCACTCTCTGGGCTCAGCCCTCCAGCCAGCTGCTAACCCAGCTCAGAGTGCTGCTGTCCAAGCCAGGGGCTGACAGCTTGGCCAGGAGTTTGCTGTGGGGAACGGTGTCAAAGGCCTTGCTGAAGTCCAGGTAGACTACATCCTCAGCCTTCCCCACATCCACCAGGCAGTCACCTGATCAATCTCCAAAGCCTTAAATGGTCCTACTAATCCTAGTGGTAAGGAAGCCCTTCATATCCTCTAACACTACCTGAGTGTTCCAAAGCAATATACCACCCCTGATATGTGCAGATCTGAAGCTGAGAGGTGATATCTTACTCCAGCATGAGTTCCTTTAATCTTATCCTTACACATTAGATCTCCACACCACCCTTCTGACCAGCTGGAATCTGAAGGAAGGTGCCTATATTTTTGTGCAGAGAAGCACTAGTGCAGACTGCAGACACTTTTGGTGGATGTTCTCAGCAAGCTCAGCAGCTACATTCTGCAAAACTGAGCTTCAACTCAGACATGGCCATGAAATCACTATTGCCATCAGCTCAGAAAGCAATGAGCTAACCCTCACCAGGCTTTCTTTACAGTATCACAGTATCACAGTAGCACCAAGGTTGGAAGAGACCTCAAAGATCATCAAGTCCAACCTGTCACTGCAGACCTCATGACTGAACCATGGCACCAAGTGCCACATCCAATCCCCTCTTGAATACCTCCAGGGATGGTGACTCCACCACCTCCCTGGGCAGCACATCCCAATGGCGAATGACTCTCTCAGTGGAGAACTTTGTCCTCACCTCGAGCCTGAACTTCCTCTGGTGCAGCTTGAGACTGTGTCCTCTTGTTCTGGTGCTGGTTGCTAGAGAGAAGAGACCAAGCCCTTCCTGGCTACAACCACCTTTCAGGCAGTTGTAGAGAGCAAGAAGGTCTCCCTGAGCCTCCTCTTCTCCAGGCTAAGCAACCCCAGCTCCCTCAGCCTCTCCTCACAGGGCTGTGCTCAAGGCCTCTCCCCAGCCTTGTTGCCCTTCTCTGGACATGCTCAAGTGTCTCATGTCCTTCCTAAACTGTGGGGCCAAGAACTGGACACATTTCTTCTGATTAAAATCAGCAGCAATTGGATGGATCCCTAAAGAGCTTTTAGAATTTACACAGCCATTTTAAAAAACACAAAGAAGACTGTAGAACAGCAAGAAATCACACAGCAGCATTCCCAGGCCTCAATATTCCCTTCCCCAAACTGAAGAAAAGCAAAATTCAAATCCAGCCTGGCCCCCCATTTCCATAGAACTTTGTCCAGAGTTTGTTAGGCTTTTACTGATCCGATCCGTGATCCCAGGTTTGCTGCTGCTGCGAGTGGAACCCAGGCTTTTGGAGAGTCAGGCTGAATGACTTGCACAGTTCCCCTGAACACACCCATAAATAGAGCTTCCAAAACTCTGCAGTGAGACTCCTATAAGGAGCAAAGCCCAGACTGCCATAAATCTCACAAAATGTGCTCGGTTCGGATGAGCCGAAAGCAGCTTGAACACGGAGCCAAATCTGTTCAATCTGGAAGTGATGCTGGAAATCTCATAAAGTCAGGCTTTCTTGAAAGATTTGTAGCACTTCCTTATTTTCATGTGGGCAGAAATCACTATAAGGAAAATCTCTTCTTGTGCTATTTCAGTATTTTGAGCTTTATGTTTCGGCCAAAGTCACAGAGCTGCTTTAATTTTCTGTTCAATAAGCTCCACGCAGCCGGTAACAAGAGGGCTGCAGCTAGCTTCAGGTTGGTATGTCAAGATTATTTCCATAATCCCAGACACAATACTTGCATGCTTTTGGACCCTTTTTCTTAATTATCAACTATGTTTCCATTTTACCAGCAAGAGTTTTAACTGGTATGGCCAAGGTAGTCCCCACTCTTATCAGGATAAGGCCCACAAACAAATTGCAGATCCCCAGACTAACAAGGGACTCATGTTTCTGTGTTTCCATCATGTCGTTCAGCCATCTCTGAGGACCACCCTGACTCACACACAGCTCAAGAGCAGTCACTCTTCCCACAGTACAAACCTCCTGTTCAGCAGCGTGAGTGCCTTGTAGCTCTGAAGTAAATACTCTCACATCTAGTGTCTGAAAGGGACCTGCAGGCAGGCTGGGGAAGCACTGTTTAGAAGGGCTTGTAGCACTAGGATGAGGGGCAATGGTTTGAAACTGGGGCAGGGCAGATTTAGGTTGGACATTAGGAGGAAGTTCTTCACAATGAGGGTGGTGAAATACTGGAGCAGGTTGTCTGGGTATGTGGTGGAAGACACTCAAGGTCAAACTTGATGGGGCCCAGAGAAACCTGATCTAGTTAAAGATGTCCCTGTTCACTGCATGGGGGTTGAATGAGATGACCTTTAAGGGTCTCTTCCAACCCACTGTATTCTGTGATTCTGTGAAATGCAGTTCTCTGGTGTTCATTGAGTTCAGCATGTCTGCCTCAGATGCCTGCTCATGAAAAGGAGTTGCTGCTTCTTCTGCAAAATCCAAAGCCTGAGTGGCAGCAGTGAGTCTTGCCAATTCTGGATCTAACTCTAGGAAAGCTGCATTTTCCAACCCCACCAAAAGAAGTGCTTGTCACATTAGTCATACATGTGGTCTCTTACCATATGAGGAGGCAGGCTGAGACAGGGAAAAGCCAATGTTAATATTTGTACAAACCAACCCAGGCCAGAATCAGAACAAGTGAGACAGTATGTCCCTGAGTCCCATAGCAGAGACCACGCAATGAGAGCACAGCTTAGCCAGCAGCCCAGGGGCTCCAAGAATGGTTGCTCCCGAGGCTGAATGGTTGGTTTGAACCCTGGTGCACAGCAAGTACAATAAGAGTGAAATGAGCATCAGCAATACCAGGAATCTGGCTATGTGCCAGACCAAATACTACAGCATCACAAACACACCTGAAACTAGGCTCTTACCACCAGGACTTCATGCTCCCAACTCATATCTCCTCTGTACCATGGCAGTGGGGTGAGAAGGGCAGATGGAGTCAGACTGTTCTCCCCTGTTCTCACTACATGAAAGACCGGGAGGTGCTGTAGCAGGTCCAGAAAAGGGCAACAAAGCTGGTGAAGGGTCTAGAGAACAGCCCCTCTGAGGAGTGACTGAGTGAACTGAGGTTGTTTAGCCAGGAGAAAAGGAGGCTGAGGGGACACCTCCTCGCTCTCTACAACTCCCTGAAAGGAGCTTTGGAGCAAGGTGAGTTTTTATTTGTTTTCCCAAGTGACAAGTGACAGGACAAGAAAAAATGGACTCAGGTTGCATCAGGGGAGATTTAGGTTGGATATTAGAAGAAACTTCTTCACTGAAAGGGTTCTCAAACACTGGAATAAGCTCCACAGGGAGGTGGTTGAATCCATAGGATATTCTGAGGATTACAATAATATTTGCAACTAGAAGTGAAAGAACAGTTATCCCTCTGACCTAGAGGAAAATAAACTGCACCAACTTGATGTAACAGAAGGCAAGGACTATAGAAGTAAATTCAGGGGAGTGAAAATCTAGAATTTCCCAAGAGCCAAGAAGCTGGCAGAGAACATCACAAAAATCCTCCCTTTGGTGCCAAAGGAATATTTCAGTTAATGAAACACACAGCTTGGAAAAACCCAGTAGGTTTTGTAGAAGATGCCTGAAAAAAAAGTGTCCCTTCTAGCAATACTTCCAATTTAAAAAAATAAAGAATAGAACTTTACTGAGCAGGAGACCATTTTCCAGTGGAAAGGCATTTACCCATCCTAGAGGAGGCCTGGAGATGAATCCAGAAGAGAGTGCAAACAACTGACTCAGAAACAGGGGGAGATTGGTCTGGCAAAGAAAAAGCTGAAAGAATGTGATAGAATGTGATAGAATGTGATAGGATGTAGGATAGGATAGGATAGGGATAGGATAGGATAGGATAGATAGGATAGAATAGAATAGAGTAAATAGAATAGAATAGAATAGAATAGAATAGAATAGAATAGAATAGAATAGAATAGAATAGAATAGAATATAGAATAGACCAGGTTGGAAGAGACCTTTGAGATCATCGTGTCCAACCCATCATCCGACACTATCTAATCAACTAAACCTTGGCACCAAGCACCCCTTTAAGTCTCTTCCTAAACAGCTCCAATGATGGCGACTCCACAACCTCCTTCCTTGGGCAGCTCATTCCAAGGGACAATCACTCTCTCTGTGTAGAATTTCTTCCTAACCTCCAGCCTAAACTTCCCCTGGTGCAGCCTGAGACTGTGTCCTCTTGTTCTGGTGCTGGTTGCCTGGGAGAAGAGACCAACCCCCTCCTAGCTACAACCTCCTTTCAGGTAGTTGTAGAGAGCAATAAGGTCTCCCCTGAGCCTCCTCTTCTCCAGGCTAAGCAACCCCAGCTCCTTCAGTCTCTCCTCATAGGGCTTGTGTTGCAAACCCCTCACCAACTTTGTTGCCCTTCTATGGACACGTTCCAGCAAGTCTTTTGATGCATTTATGAACACCATTATATTATGGATGACTGAGAGAGCCTGAGACTGGACATGACCTTTCCAGCCCTTTTGCCCTGTAGTTCCTCCAACAGCATCAGATCAGCCAGCTGATGTCTAGGTTCACTTCAGCCCAGGCTGCACTGCTTTTTTCCCAGTTCCCCATCCTGAAGCAATTTCATACCCACCAGCTGCATAAAAAACAAAAGCATTTTTACAAGAAATGCACCAGCTCTTCTTTCGTGTTTGGACTGCAAAAGCTAAGAGTCTGTGGTCCAGCAGCCGGTGCAGCTTTGTTTGAAACCTTCAATAGAGCAAACCTCAGCCACACTTTGGAAGGGTTTCACTGAAAGGAAGGGGCGAGTTTCAGATGTTACATTATTTCCACAACTAGACTTCAATTGCCTCTTTCTGCAAAGGTCAGAAATGTTTAGTTTGACAGCCTTGTTCCTGCCCATCCCAGAAACTAACATGATTTGTAAAGTTTGGATCCATATACCCCTTTGGGATCCAGCATTCCCCACAAGGACTCTAATGGAAGCTAAGTGCCTCACCAAGACCATGCATAAACAAACCCATGCTTTTCTAGAGTGTTTTTACCATGATCAAGCAGAGATTTTTTTTCTCTTAGTTGGATAGATTTTCAAATCTTTGACATGTTTTCCTCCACTACCACTTTGCTCTCATCAAAGAGTTAATGAAAAGCACCAGATTTCAGCTCCTAGCAAGACCTTGCAGTTGATGCTCCAGGACACAAACTTTGGTCAGGCATCTATCATTTATTTACGTTGTGGCTAAGTCAGTAGCCAGACCTTCTACATGGCTGCCGTAGACATGCAACAAATAAAGCAAACTGCAACTGGGCTTTCTGAGACCTATGGGAGCCAACTGGAAGTGACAGCTGCTCACCAACCTTACTCTGATGGGTGAAAATGTTTCCTTTGCTGGGTGGTTGCCTAGGGCAAATATAAACACCACAGTCACTTGTCCCAACACAGAAGAGGGACGTACCCAAAACAGTCTTAAGGACAAGGACTCAGAAGCAGTGTCCTCATCAGTGAGCATTAACCACTAAAGGAATATGTTTGGGCTCATGCTGGGTTTTGTATATTCCCAGGGCTGCACAACTCTCTCTAGTCTTGTTCATGACAAAGACTATCTCAGGAAAATGTTTTTCTTTGCTTTAAAGAACAATGACATGAGAACAGCTCAGTTAGTCTCCAATTTTGTGAACATGAATGAATGAGTAGCTTCACTACAGCAAGCAGCTCCTATGCCAGAGAGCTGCCAGCTGACTCTTAACACCAGCAAGCCTTAGCTCAGAAGGATTGGAAAGCAATCAATACAAAGATACAAAAGAGCGTTTTGCATAAACCCTTCAACTAGCTATGACCATAATCCTTTTTTATGACCCAGAACACTTAAACTCTGCTCACAACACACATGCAGTTTGAGCCTGAGCTCATTCTCAGAGCTTGCCCATCATACAGCTCAGTCCTAAACCCCACAAGCCCCAGGGGCTTGCAGCCTGAACACTTTTGCAGCTCAGAATAGGCAACTTCCTTCTCTGTGCCTTTTAGGTGGATCATACATATAGCTGGGGCCAAATCTGCTGTGTCTCACATCCAAGGCATTCCCAAAGCTTGTTCCTCCTGAGCCTGTTGCTGGTGTTTTCAGCCAATGCTACTGTCAGGCCAGCAGCCAGTTAGGCATGGTGGAAGGAAAAGGGATTCTCTTGGTCCCAGAAGGCTTCAGGCCATCCCAAGACAGCTGGTGTTTTGGTGGAATGTTGTCAGCGGTACACCCTGCAAGATCAAAACCTCACTCATTGGAGTGTATAATCAAGGTCCTTAAGGCCTTAGGTTGGATTTGCTGCATGAAGATGACCAGCAAGCCATAGGATGAAGGTCTAGTTTGTGTCTCTCCAGTAAAATACTGGGTTTATTCACCAGCATGAAAACACACGGGATTTGTTTAGATTCCAATACTGTTCTAAGCATGAAGAGAACTGGAAAGAAAACAATTATGTGCTTCCCTCTGGGATATAAGACCATCATCTATTTCAAGACAAAAGCACCTCTATATTCACCAAAAGCTGAAGCAAACACAAAAGACTGTCTTTCCAAAAATGGAGAGATGTCAATGTTTTAAAGAGGCTTTTGCTGTTACAAATGTTTTCATTGCAGTAAATTCTTCTGGTTAGGAGGGGGATACTGAAAAGGAAACCCACATGAGGATGTTCATCACAATATCCCACTGATTTGAAAGGCTCAAATTTTCTCTCCTACAGATCTGGTACTGGCATTAATTAACCACATTTCCAAGAAATCTTGGGCTCTTCTGTTCTTCAGATTCTCCAGTGACAGCAATTCCACATACTCCATGGTAATTCAGCGCCGTGGTCTCCTTAGAACATCTTTTATAACATAATCCCTAAAATTTCCTTTCCTGTAATTTAAATCCTTCACTACTATTCTTTCTCATACTGCACATGGAGAACAGTTTGATCTCTTGCAGCTAAGTTTTACGTATTTAAGAACATTATGTCACTTTCAGGTCTCTCCACATGTAATAAACCCTGTTCCTGCAGTCATACACCAAAGGTCATGGCTGTTTTTAAACCTTTGATCATTCTTGTTTTCCTCCTCCAGGGTTCCTCCAATTGCTCTTCATCTTTTCTCAAGTGCATTGCTATTCCTGAAGTCCTGCCCAGCAGGAAGCAAGAAGCCCAGGATATGGGAGAGCTGGAGACAGGCAGCAAAGGGACAAATAAAGTCTCAGAACAAAACTTCAATATCAGGAGGGTGTTTGCTCACAGCACTTCTCATTCTCCTACAGCTTCATACCCCCAGGATTATGAAGTAAAAGCTCAGGGCACTTATCTTATCTTATGTTTGCTCATGCATTGAGTCAAACTTCTTTAACCAGAGTCCAGCTTTGTGAGCTTAAGTTCTTTGAAGTCAACAGTGGATGAGGCCAGGCTAAGCCAACCTTTCACTTCTGGAAGCAAGTCTGTCCCATTATCACTTCCCCTCCTCTCCCCTTCTGCCAGTTTAACAATGCAATTAGTCTTTCCCAATTACTATTTCCTTAAAAAAACTCTAACAGATGATAAGAGCAGGCATCACAGATTTTCTTTGCTATAATTGAGGGAGAAAAGGCAAGAAATGATGCACAACAGAGCATCCGGATTCATAAGCAAGGGTGTGACTGACAAAGAGATGAAAACCAATGGAAAGGACCACGGAACAGGCACAGGGCAACTGATGTGATCACCTCAATTGTATGAGATTTAGGCTCGAGGTGAGGAGAAAGTTCTTCACTGAGAGAGTCATAAGCCACTGGAATGGGCTGCCCAGGGAGGTGGTGGAGTCACCATCCCTGGAGGCGTTCAAGAGGGGATTGGATGTGGCACTTGGTGCCATGGTTTAGTCATGAGGTCTGTGGTGACAGGTTGGACTTGATGATCTTTGAGCTCTCTTCCAACCTTGGTGATTCTGTGATTCTGTGAAAACGCTAAGGGACTGCACTGTGGTCACAGAGTGGGTTTCCTCTCCTTACTCCCTATGTGTTCTGTCCTGAAAGTAAACCATTCTGAGGAGGAGGAGGAGGAAGATGAAGATTAGACAATGGAACATGAGAAGTTGTTTAAGGGGAGGAAATTGTAGGCATCATTTCACAGCAGCAAGTTATCCATTTCCACGAGAAATGCTGGTTGAATTGGATGGCAATACCACATGGCAATGCTCTTTGGGCCTGTTGGAGAGCAACATTTAAGCATCACATCAATCACACTGAGCTTGCAGCAGGAAAGAGAAGGAAGAGGGGGCAGAAAAACAAACTTTTCACATCAATTTCTGCTTTCCTTCTGCTAAAGCCATTCACAGGCATATCATTCACAGGCTTAGATCTGACTTTGTTTGTCTTTAAGCATAACAATTATTTCATAGAAAAGAGTTCCATTTAACATGGCTGTGACTGTTGAGAGCGGAGTGCCTGTGTGCGCACACCCTGCTGGAGGAATGTTATTTACAGAGGAGGGTTAATGTAAACCCTTGTGCAAGCTCTGGTGATCCAGATGTTCACCTTAACTAACCAAGCAGCCTAAACATATCCACCTCCAGCAGCCTGAGCTGTCTGAGCTCCCTCTGCAATGCTCCTCATTTCTAACTTTCCATCTACTGCTTCCAAAATGTGATCTATTGACTAGAACTGCAGCAACTGTTTTCAGATCTTTTTTCTGAGCCAGAGTGAAACTTGCCTTCAAACTAGCTAGTTGAGTCACCTTTTTTCCCTTTTTCCCCCTTCTCTGTGCCTGCACCCTGACCACAGAAGTCCTTTCCAAGCTTTTCTCCTAAGCATGCTCAGTGCCAGGTTTATCGGGCTCCTGTTCATAACCTCAAGCCAGCACTAGGTCACTCAAAGTGCTCTGCCTGTTCTCCTGTGCTTTGGTTTGCTTAAGCTGCTGAAGCTGCTTAGCCTGGAGAAGAGGAGGTTCAGGGCAGACCTTATTGCCATCCACAACTAGCTGAAGGGAGGTTGTAGCCAGGTGGGGGTGGTCTCTTCTTCTGGGCAACCAGCACCAGAACAAGAGGACACAGTCTCAAGCTGCACCAAGGGAGGTTTAGGCTGGATGTTAGGAAGAAGTTCTTCATATAAAGAGAGATTGCCCATTGGAATGTGCTGCCCAGGGAGGTGGTGGAGTCACCATCACTGGAGGTGTTTAGGAAGAAACTGGATGGGGTGCTTGGTGCCATGGGTTTAGTTGATTAGATAGTGTTGGATGATAGGTTGGACTTGATCCCAAAGATCTCTTCCAACCCGGTCTGGTCTATTCTATTCTATTCTATTCTATTCTATTCTATTCTATTCTAAACAAAAAGCCCAACATAATTTAGCAACAGACTTTAACTTTTTTCTTCCCTTCAGCTTTTCAAAGTGAATGCTGCACTTCAGCTTGTCCTGAGCTACCTGAAAGATAGGTCGGGGAAAGAGCCATGATTTGCTAGCCCTTGTTCCTGAGCTTGGCAAGCATCGGTTTCCTACAGCACCCTCCCTAACTTCCCCATGTACCAGGGGTTTACATTTTGTATTAGAAACAGTCAACAGACAATTGTATCATGCAAGCAAAAAGAAGATTCATTTGCATGTGGATTACCTAATTAGATGTTACAGACTTAGCACACTGATATGGTAAGTGACTCACATCCATGGGTGTAAGGCAGCAGAAAATGAAACCAATTATGAATTCTATCTAGATGTATTTATAACATATACATTACAAAAGTGTAATTGTCAATAACAAGGTGCTGAACAACCACAGTAATAAAGCTACTATTAAAAGGGCTATTACAAACTCTTTGATGGAAATTGAGGGGATTCATCGGTTCCAAATGAGATGCCATTTACATTAAAATGAAAGCAGCAGTAATTCCCACTAGAAAGTAACACCTCTCACCTCCTCCTTTCATCTACAGCATCATCATACCATTTATTACTTCAGCTGTGCATCACAGATACAAAGGGACCTCCACTGTGGTGTGTGGTCGAAACCCAGGTGAAGGAAAAGCATATCCTCACACCTGGAATCTTTCCAATCATACAGCAAGAGAGGTACAAAAACTCCCACTGAGACCCATCCAGGGGAGCCTGCCCTGCTTTTTCCCCTTCCCAGAGAAAACAGCAGTTCAGTCCCAAGGAGGCTAATCAAAGACTGGTCTAGTCCAGCAAAGCCTGCACCCCAGCAGCCCCAAGGTAGTTCCTGTGGGTATTCCCCACCCCACCATGGCACACAAACAGCAAGGTAAGGCCCCTCTGTACATGGACAAAGTGCTGAATATGAGGCTTTGTGGCGCTCTTCAGTCTTCAACCCACCCCACCATGGCACACGAACAGCAAGGTAAAGCCCCTCTGTACATGGACAAAGTGCTGAATATGAGGCTTTGTGGCGCTCTTCACTGCTAGCTTTGCACAAAATTGCTGCCTCTCACCCTGCCCATCCTCCTGCAGCAGCTTCTCACGGGGCCCCTGTACATACATACACGTGGGAGCCCCACATGGGGATCCTGCCTGCTCCCAGGGGTGCTCACAGCAAAAGGAGTTGGGTAACACAGCAGGGGAGCCTGGCATTTGAATCTGGATCCAGCCTCTGTGTTTTGCTTAAGCTAAAGAAGCTTTTTGTGAACAGATAATAAAGTGCTCTGTACCGGGAGTAGGAGGCTAGGGATAAAGATTTATCCAAGACACCCTCACAGCTTGGAGTAGTTGGAAAGAGAATTTTGGAAGAGGTGGGAGGAAAGATACTCTTCTGGAAAATAAAGAGCCATCTCTTAAGGTGTTTTAAGTAATACAGTCAAATGGAGTCAGTGATATGAATGCTGAGGTGGAAGCTCTAAGGAGAGCAAGCCTCATGAAGGCTCCCTGATGTATTTTCTCCCACACTACTCCTGTATTTTGCCTTTCATCTTCTAAAATACAAGAACTTGAGGATTCTCTTTATTTCCCTCAGCAGCCTGCTGCACACCAGACCTTTAACACATTCACAGTCATTTGATTGTGTCCCTGAAACATAAAATTTCTAGCACAGACACAGGCCATCTGTCCATGCAGGCACACTCCTGACACAGACATCACAGGCAGAGACAAGACAGCCCTCGGTAAGAGTGTCTGTAGCTCAGCCTGGCCCTGAAACCACCTCAAACATGAGATGCACCTCCAGAAATTACAGCCTTAATTAGCATTTCCATTTCCATGGGGAACTCCAAAATATTTGGGTTTGGACCTTTTGTGCAACCAATTGGACCTGGCATGAGTTCTGTGTGCATGTAGGTCTAGGTTATTGCTCAGGTTTTTGTTTTCCACAGGCTGCCCTGGCTGGCTGATGCTTGTTTGCTACAAACTTCAGCACCCTCGAAAATGTTCTGCCTTAGAACCCTCCAGTTTTAAATATAACTTTACTTATGATTTATGCAGAATGTAATTAAACCAAAAGTGGGATCCTGCAGATAAATACAAGCCAAAAAAACTGTTGCTATAAACATGCTGTGGGCTTTCTGCCTGCTAGTTTCTCAAGCCAAGCTGCCTTATTTGCACACTGGGATTCATAAACCCAGATGTGCGGCAAAGATGCACATAAAACAATCTTCACAGAGCTGTGGATCCCTGTAGTATCAAACAGGGATCCTTAAAGTGGGGTTTACCTCTATCTGAACACTTCAAAAGGATAAATGAAACCACCATGCTCCCCCCAATTATTTCTTAATGCTTGATAAGATATGGCAAAAATCTGCTTTCTGTTTTACTCCGTGGTTATCTGAATCCCCTCTCTACCCAATGAAGATATCCTCACTGCCTTCCTGAAGTAGTGCTTGTTTCTTCATTCACAGTAAGACAAGCCAGACACTCCACTTCAATGAAATACCTGACTTCCAGAGAACAAACAGAGGTCAGCCCTACCTTGTGTGTCAAATACCTGCAGTTCAGGGTTTAAGCATCCTTAGAGAACCTGTTCTGTCTGAGGTGAGACGAACAGCTTGTGCAAGATACACAGCTAGTGTAAACCAAAGGGACATGCAAAGGCAGGAATGAGTAAGCCTAGAACAGAGTCTAAAGATAGCTCACCAACATTTGCAACAATATCCATGAACAGATTTTGGGGAATTGAACTGTAGAGCTCCAACAGTTTTTTAACGATTACAATGATTGTGTTTACCTTGGATTCTCCACCTTCCTGTATGCTATATGTGAATTTGTAAGGGGAACAAATGAACTGCAAGGGGAATGACTGAGCTAAAACCTTATCCTGATCTGGAAGAAAAGGTAACAGAGGCATCTGAACCTCCTGAAATACAATGGGACAATCTACTGGGTCAGGAACTGGCTGGAGGGCTGAGCCCAGAGAGTGGTGGTGAATGGTGCCACAGCCAGCTGGCAGCCAGACATTAGTGGTGTCCCCAGGGATCAGTGCTGGGCCCCATCCTCTTCAATATCTTTATTGATGATCTGGACAAGGGGATTGTGTCCATCATCAGTAAGTTTGCAGATGACACCAAGCTGGGGGCAGGAGTTGATCTGTTAAAGGGTAGGGGAGCTCTGCGGAGAGAGCTTGAGCTTGACAGGCTGGACAGATGGGCAGAGTCCAAGGACATGAGACTGAACACATCCAAGTGCCATGTTCGGCACATTGGCCACAGCAACCCCAGGCAGTGCTACAGGCTGGGGTCAGAGTGGGTGGAGAGCAGCCAGGCAGAGAGGGACCTGGGGGTAGTGGTTGACACTAGTGGAACATGAGCCAGCAGTGTGCCCAGGTGGCCAAGAAGGCCAATGGCATCCTGGCCTGCATCAGAAACAGTGTGGCCAGCAGGAGCAGGGAAGTCATTCTGTCCCTGTACTCCACACTGGTTAGGCCACAGCTTGAGTCCTGTGTCCAGTTCTGGGCCCCTCAGTTTAGGAAAGATGTTGAGTTGCTGCAAGGCATCCAGAGAAGGGCAACAAAGCTGGGGAGAGGTCTGGAGCACAAGCCCTGTGAGGAGAGGCTGAGGGAGCTGGGGATGCTTAGCCTGGAGAAGAGGAGGTTCAGGGAGACCTTCTTGCTCTCTACAACTCCCTGAAGGGAGTTTGTAGCCAGGAGGGGGTTGGTCTCTTCTCCCAGGCAAGCAGCACCAGAACAAGAGGACACAGTCTCAAGCTGTGCCAGGGGAGGTTCAGGCTGGATGTTAGGAAGAAATTCTTCCCAGACAGAGAGATTGCCCATTGGAATGTACTGCCCAGGGAGGTGGTGGAATCACCATCACTGGAGGTGTTTAGGAAGAGACTGGGTGGGGTGCTTGGTGCCATGGTTTAGTTGATTAGATGGTGGTGGGTGATAGGTTGGACTTGATGATCTCTGAGGTCTTTTCCAATCTTATTAATTCTAGTCTAGTCTAGTCTAGTGTATTTCACAGCTTCTCTTCCTGATGTTCCCGAATGAGTACAAAGCAACCATGTAGACAGATGAGTTCTAAGAACAGAGACAGACAAGACAGAACTTACGAAGTATTTGTAAGCTTTATCTTTTGATTCAAAAGCTTATTCTATAGAATTTGATGCAAGAGATGATCTAGGGTCAGTTTTTAAGTCACAGGAGTCAGACAGTTCATCTTGCATAAAAGCCTGGCCAAGACCTGGCTAACAGTGATATGCAAACAGCATGAAATCGGGGTGCCCTTAGTCTGAAAACAAAGAAAAACCCCAAACCTATAATGCATTTTCTTTTCCTAGATGTTTTACCCTTGGTCTTAGTGGTCTGAGTAAAGCACAAATGAAAACTCTGCAAACTGTTGCTAGTCCACAGTTACAGAAGAGTTCATTTCGTAGATGCTCCAGAGGCAGCTTGGTGATAACAATCACCCCCGATTTCCTCAGGCTACCCCTAGAATACCCAGGGGAGAAGAGCAGAAAGATTTCAGTCCCAAACACAACTTTTGTTGCGAATTAGCTTTGTTTAGTCCCTGCCCACAGTTGGTTCTGCTCACTTATTTTGAGGAATTTGTAGGAAAATCCCTTCAGCCATTTTTCAGTTTGAAGAAACACAATTATTGCCACATACTTCCCCCACACAAATACCTTGCAAACAGCTGGAACTTTTAACCACAAATCTTGGCCAGGCAAAAGCCTTGTCAGGGGTGTTTGGAGACGCTGGACATAGCTACAGTGAGTCAGTGTTGCTTTGCCCAAGCTTTAAAAATTAATCACAAGATTGCCTCAAGTTACTAAATTTACTCCCCCCCCTTTTAGCTTCTGAAATTTTAGGATCCATCTAACCAAGACTTCCTAAAGTCAGTGAAGGAAAAAAGAGATGTTTATGTTCAAATAACAACACTTGGGGCTGTAATGCAAAGCTCCACTATTGAATTTCTGATAAGTTAGGAGAGTTGGAAGCTTAGAAGAATTCAGTTGGTAGAAGCTTAAAACCAAGTTCAATGATGAACTTCAGAATGCCCTTTATCCCACATGTCCAGAAGTTTGATCACTTATTCAGAGGTTTAGTAAACCTGTCACACCCAATCAGCCACACAGTCCATACTTAAAACTCATGAAGGACAGCAGGAAGAGTTACAGGAAATCCTTCTGCAAGAAAAACAGTGCAGGGTTTATATCTGGCCAGGACAAGGACACTTGGCAACACCATAAAGGGTCCCTCTACTAGCAGGGGAAAAAATGCAGCAATAATTATGTTGGCACAGTTGCAGCATGGAGAGGATTCCAGTACAAATGACATTTTCATAATCACTCACATAAATGTTTTTTTCAGATAACAAGAAAACTTTTCTTGCTATCTTCTGCTAGTCATAAATTTAATAAGGGTTTGTTTGTCGGTGGGGTGTTTTTTTTCCCCTCCACTGTCTTCCCTTCTAATTAGTGATTGAGGAGGAAAAGGCTTTAAGAGGATTTAAAATTTCTATTTGCAGTGGTTGAGCTGGAACCAAGTGTTTGCTGCATGAAGCTGATTAAATGAGACCAAGAGTAGAAAATAAAAGGGGTTTCGGGGATACTGAAGCTCTTTCCCAATGCACTTTGAATTTGGAAGGTTGGTTGGTAAGGGGAGGTAAGGAAAAACCTTCACAAAGATGAAAATGCTGTGGTGACTTTTTACCCCTGCTGTGGTTTCCTTGATTTTCTATATGTCTTTATCCTCTGGTTTGAAAATGGATGCATGGTAACTCAAAAGCAATACAAAGTGGGCTAGTGGCTAGAATCATACAACCATAGAATTGCTTTGGTTGGAAAAGACCTCTATGATCATCGAGTCCAGCCACCAGCCTAAGACCACCATGGCCATTAAACCATGCCCCAAAGTTCCATGTCTACATGCTTTTTTGGGGATGGTGACTCCACCACCTCCTTGAGCAGCCTGTTCCAATGCCTGACCACTCTTTCAGGACAGAAATTTTTCCTAATATCTAATCTAAACTTCCCCTGATGAAATTTGAGGCCAGCTCTTCTCATCCTAACACCTGATACTAGGGAGAAGAGACCAACTCCCACCTCACTACAACCTCCTTTCAGAAAAAACAACCAAACAACAAATAATTGCTTATGTTTCTTATCCTTCTTTCCCTTTGAGCTCCATTTAAAAACAACAGAAAAATTATTCTTTCTTTTCTTCAGTTATGTTATAGCTAGAAAATCATTCCACCCCATCTTTTGTGCCTCTAATGGTTCTAGCTTGATTTATGCTCTCCTCTGGAGAGCACATGTTCAGGACACAGTGTTTTAGGAGCAAGGAGATTCCCATTGTTTCCCACTGGGGAAGTGCTGGTGCTTCCTGCCTCCCAGCAAGCCTGGGCACAGCCTGTCAACCCAGAGCTGACAAACAGCCCACAAAATGACCCTTACCTGTCAAAGAGAGATGACCTTGTGTTTGCACACAATGCAGTAGATGCAGCAGGGAGGTAGATGGAGGCTAAGCCTGAGGCAGAGCTGGAGACAAACACCCCCAGGGTCAGGGCTGTTGAGGGTGGGCTCTGCAACAGTTTAATGTTTGTTGGGCATGAGGGGCTGCCCAAGGGATAGAGCCAGGGCAGCTACACTGCATACCAAGAAGGAGGTTAAACTGCCCATGGGGAAGCCAAGCAGCTCCTAGGGACCTGGGGACAGTCTGATGCCATGCCTGGGAGGGTAGCTGGCTGGGGGACATTGCGCAGCTCAGGTGGGTTCAGTGATCAGCTGAGTTGTGCATCCTCTGGTTTATACATCAGCCCATTAGTACCATTGTTATTCCTGTCGTTTCTTCTGGTTTTGTGCTGTTCTATTAAAACTTTCCTTCTCTCACTCCATGGGGATTTACCTTTTCCTCCCAACTCTGCTCACATCCCACTGGTGCGGTGGTTTTAATGAGGGCCACATGGGGCTCAGCTGCTGGCCGGACCTGAACCACAACACTGCCTTTGGCTCTGGATCTTGGATGCACTTCGTGCCTGTGCTACAGCTTTGTGCCCAAAACTCTGGCCCAGTTTTCTTCTGCTCCTGACGATGCTTTGGGGAGTAGCTGACCTTTGTTGCTCCCTGACGGGTTTTGGGTGCACCCAGGGACTTCGCGAAGGTGATGTTCAGCCTGTAACGGCTGAGATCAGCCTCCAGAGCCGACATCGATACCACGGCAGTGAGGCGGGGCAGAAAAACCACAGAGAGGACTTTTTTTTTTTTTATCCTCCTTCCTCTAGGCTTGTTTTTTCCCTTCCGACCCGCATGATGAGCCCAGGCCCCGGTGGCGCAGTTCCGGACCCTCTCGCGAGCGGGGGCACAGCCTCCGCGGGCGCGGCGCGGCGCGGCAGGTAGGGAGTGGTGCGGCAGGTGGCGCAGGCAGGGCTAACAAGCCTGGAAGTCTGTCTTTCTGAGGCGATAAGCCCCGCTGCAGGAGCAATGGTCTCTGCCCAGTAGAGGGCGATGGCCTCCTCATAGGCTGCCCCAAGCACCACTGTGCAGCCACCCAGGCTGTGCTTGAGGGAAGGCTTGCAGGCACCCAAGCAGCAGGGTGCAGAGCGTGCTTAGCTGTGACAGTAGTGCTGGAGGGCAGAGAGCTCGCCTAGGAGAGATGTGCCCAGGTAGAGGAGCTCAACCTCTGGGTAACAACTCCAAGAGCAGGCTGAGAAGCATCAGGGAGAGTGAGTCAGAGATGAGTGGAGTCACAGCCTGCTTTCCCCACAGCAAACTCAATCATCAGAGTTCCAAACTGAGGGAAAATGGAAGCAAGTCCCTGCTTGGTGCAACAGGTGGCACCCCCACAGCCTCCCACACGTTCCCAGTTGCTTCTACCTAAGAGGCTATGGACTCTGAGCCACAAGTCAAACAGTGACAAAGATGGAAGTGTTCCCAAGGAGGTAAGTGTTCCCAAAGGTAAGGCAGCCAGCACTATGTATCCAGGCTGCCTCCACCAAGAAAAAAAGAGAAGGGTTGTGGTTGGTGATTTCCCATGGAAGTAGAATGCAGTGCCCACAATCCAGGAAGTAATAACCAACCACGTATTGTGCCACTTGGATCTGCACAAGCCTGTGGGGCCTATCCTTTTAAATACCTTTATCCGTGATCTGGATGAAGGGATTGAAGGTACCCTCAGTGAGTTTGCAGGTGACACCGAGCTGGGTGGCTGTGTTGCCCTGCTAGAGGGTAGGGAAGCTTTGCAGCAGGACCTGGACAGGTTAGACCTATGGGCTAAGGCTAATTGTATGAAGTTCAACAAGTCCAAGTGCAAGATCCTCCACCTGGGTCACAACAACCCCATGGTAAGTCACAGACTTGGGGATGTATGGTTGGAAAGCTGTGACTTGGAGAGGGAATGGACGTATTGGTTGGCAGTCAAGTGAAGATGAGTCAGCAGTGTGCCCAGGTGGCCAAGAAAGCCAGTGGCATCCTGGCTTGGATTGGAAACACTGTGGTCAGCAGGAACAGGGAGGTGGTCATCCCCCTGTACTCAGCACTGGTGAGGTTACACCTCAGGTATTCTGTTCAGTTCTGGGCATCTGACTATAGGAAGGACATTGAGGTCCTGGAGCATGTCCAGAGGAGGGCAGCGAGGCTCCTGAAGGGCCTGGAGCGCGTGGCCCGTGAAGAGGGGCAGAAGGAGCTGGGGTTTTTCAGTTGAAGAGGAGGATGAGGGGAGACTTTTATCACTCTCTGCAACTACCTGAAGGGAGGTTAGAGTGAGGAGGGGGCAGCCTATTCTCCTTGGTGTCAAGTGACAGGATTAGAGGAGGTGGTTTCAAGCTGCCAGAGGAGGTTTAGGAAATACTTCTTCAGTGAAAGAGTTGTCAAACTTCGGAATGGTCTGCCCAGGGCAGTTGTGGAGTCACCATCCCTGGAGGTGTTCAAGTGCCACGTGGACCTGCTGCTTAGGGACATAATTTAGCGTTGTCCCTTCAGTGCTGGGTCAAGGGTTGGACTGGATAATCTTGGAGGTCACTTCCAGCCAGATGTATTCTGTGACATTGTGTATTTTGAAGCTATATAAGCACTGTAAACAGTGTCCATCACGGTGATGTAATGGCACATTCAATGTGGCTACTGCTTATGCAAAACAACTCTAAAGGCACTTTATTTTTCATCTCTAGAGGCTTGAGAAAGATGTTTTTCTATGCTGCTCCTTTCTGCTGTATTCTTCTTTTTCATTCCTTCCACATTACACGAGACAGTAGATGGGAATATGCAGCCAGATAACAGTAATTTATTACTGATCTGTCAGAGTTGTTCAAAAATCTTTCCAGCCAGTACTATAAATTCAGCATTTCTGTTTTTCCCTTGCCTTGAGTGATCTGAGGACACTACTGGAGGAAGGCAAAGCCATGTCTAAATTTCCTGTGAATATTTAAGCAGGATGTACTGAAAGATGACACATAGAGAAGTATTTTTTCCCTTACCAGATAGGATTAGCTTAATCAATCATGACTAAGTGATAATTACTGCTGTTTTCCTGCGTTGTGTTCCCCAAAGCTTGTGTCCTTATTTCTTTTGTTTATCTTGGACTTTGTGAACATCTTTCCTTCTTCTTTGGGAATATACTATCAAAACTTTATTCCTCCTTATTTTTCCTTTCTGTTCCTGCTCCTTTCTGTGCTTGATTGTGTTGGGTAAAATGACTTTGGAACATCAGTTAGCTGTTTACCTTTGAAGAGTTATGATCCTGATAAAGTCTCTTTCTGATGCTTTCACAGATACCTCAGGGTTTTGCTTGCAACCAAACTGGAATGGTGGGGGTGTCTGTGTGTATTAAAAGCTGGAAGCTACTGTTATATATGTTTATTTTACTCTTGGGAAGAGGGAATCCTGTGCTGACTTTAATTTTTGGGTCAGTCAGAACTCAGTTTAGGCCTTCACCTCCTTTGGAGCCTGCACCAAATTCTGGCTAGGTTGATGGAGGGATCAAGTGCATCTGCCACTGTGGTATTGTAAAGGGAGAAGGTGTGCATGCTGTATGGCACCATAGTGTAGTTTGAGGAACCTATCATTTTTCCCTTCAGAAAAAATCCTCTCCTTCTACAAAGAAGGGAAGTTACAAATGGATGCCAGCTTTCATGAGGAGAAAACTACATGTTCCTCCCTGTAGAAACCTAGCACTTCCAGTCCTGCCTGTTTGCCTCTTTCCATCAAAACAATGTGAAGGAGGATCTGGAGTCAGAACCTGTACCAAGTGTACGTGTGCTGTGCTAGATTCGTGAAGGTATTCTTGCCCTTCTCACAGCCTGGATAGGTGCACAGTGTAATTCAGCAAGTTCTTGTTATTCTTCATCAGTTGCTTAGTTTTGCCAGAACTGGTTGTGCTGAATCCTGTTTCATCAGGTAATGATTGTACTGCTGTTGGGTTGTGTAAAATTAAGTACAGTAGTGCATTAATGCATCTGAATGTGACTTGGTCATATCTTGACTTCCAAAGTCATAGTACTAACACATAGAAAAAGAAACTATCAGTGGGCTTCATCTTTCAAAGAACATCCTCTTTGGCTGTCTTTCTGTTCATCTTAAATACCATGGATTAATCCAGCAGGTAACCACTTTACTTAGCCATGAATGAGCAACTAGTTTCCAAGCAGAATCGTCCATTAGCCTTTATTTTGGGGGTATGAGCAGCTCCCTGGTTTTGTGGGAAAAGTCTCTGTTTAATTGCACTTCACCCTCAGGGGGCATTCTGAAGAGGTGGCAGAAGGCACAGCAGGTTCTCCTTTCTCATGCTGTGCCCTCATCCGATATCTTCAGGTCAGGACTTGGGTGTTTGTTGTCAGGAATGATCACCTAAGGTCAGCTTTTAAATGATGACTTTTCAAGACAGGCTTGTGCTGTTGGAAATGTTCCCAGATATAGCAGAGGCCGAGTGAATGCTTGTGACTTTGGATTCCATGTTGTCACAGCTCCCTGTTGGATAAAGTTAATGCTATACTGGACATCACTTAAGTATGTGCAATAAAATGAGAAACAATGCTCATTCTCATGGAGTTTAATTGATCTTCAAGTAACCCAGCACCAAAGTTGAGTTCTACTGCATTTAAAACATCAAGTTCAGCTGGTAGCCAGTAGGATAGGCCTTTAAGTACTTAAGGCAAAACTCTTGGAAGAGTCTACAGAGCAAGCATCTGTGAACCATGTGCTCCTTTCCATTTACAAGGCAGCTGAATAGAAAGCTCTGGGATTTTGCTTCAAAATCTTTGTGTCCTGAGCCCTGGACTGAATGGGTCCTGTGGTGATGGAGGCATCACAGTGTGTAGTTGACGCTGAACTTCAGAAGAGAAAATCAAGTGCTGTGTCCTGTCTGCCTGGGCTCATTTTTCTAGCCTTTTCATCTGGCAGAAGTAGGGCAGCTGTAGCTCAGTGGGGAAAAGGCCTGAAGATCTGCTTTCTCCAAAGCATAAATATCTCCTTTCTGGTCTTTTTATTAGACCTAAACAAAACCTTCAGTAGCACAGCAGTTGCCAATCAGTCTCTCACATTCCTGTTGTGATGACTCTAGCTCTGAATGATGTTCGTTTTCAGTTCAAAAAGTTGCTCACTGCTGTGAGGCTTACTACTGACAGTCTTAAGCACTGAAAATAGTAACAGAAATATTTCAAGGGAGGACAGGATCCTCATGCAACTTTTACAACACTACAAAGGAGGGATAAAATAGATGCAAAATGTTCTGCTTGGTAGCATCCTGCCTAAGTGTTCAATGACAGCATGTATGCAAGGTGACAGACTACAGCATCTGTGCTGTAAATGCACTGAAATTCAATGTGCTCTACTCAGACTGCAGAGTGAAGTTAATATTCCTGGATGTGTAGTGTTCTGTGAATAGAACCAAAGCAGAACCAGACATTTAGTATTAATAGAGCACAGGCAGTTGAAAATCCATTTCAAAGAGAGAACTGGCTTAGGATCTTCCTTTTACATCTCATACTGTACCCTGCCCCCAAGCAAGACAGCAGCTGAAGACTGGGACTGTTAAAAAGGCAAACAAAAGAACCCTACTGTGGGGGACTGTGTCCCCCAGGCTGAATGATTGAAGATGAGAAACTGCAAGGAGAGATGAAATGGGAGCCACCTGTTGATGGCTTAACAAGTAACTCCAATAGATGAGATAAGAGTCAGCTGTGCTACCCTAATAAGTATTGCCAGCCAGTAAGAAGAGGATGTTGATTAACCAATCCCATGCAGACAGGTTGTTGACCAATCCCCTGCAGCCACACCAAGAGGAGAGCAACAAATGTGAGCTGAGAGGAAGGCAGTGGTCAGTCTGGTGGGCTTGCTGCTACGGGCAGGAGCTCTTGGCCTGGGTGCTCCCTATGCCCCTGCTTGAATTCCATCCCCGTTGCTGTGGGTGCTGCCCAGCGCCCTACTGCGATGCCCTACCACAAAAAAGTTGATGTTGGTGATCTATTTTGGTTTGGACAGTTCAAGTAGGAGAATAGTTCTTTAGTGACAGACTGGTTGTGGCCTCAAGTCCCAGATTCTCTGTGCTGACTTGCATGAAGCTTCAAACTTGCATTCTCAGCATTCTTCTTGCACATAACCTCTCTTATAGCTATGGTGGCATGTGCCTGGTCCCTCACTGGATTGGCTGTAAGCTAGGCATGGAGTCTGAGGTGAGAGGTCCCCAGGCCAAATAAAGAAATGTTTTCTGAGTGTTTAAGGGCTGGTGACCCTACAGCATATGAAGTACCTCAGGACAGGATCTGAAATGTGGATGCATGGAGTAGGAGCCCTCCAGTCTACCTGGCAAAGACTGTTCATGATAACAGGGTTGCCTTTTTGACACCCATTTTGGAGGATGTACCAAATTTGCAGGTAAGACTCAATTTTTGTCAAGGTCTGCAGTCCAGAAGCATGTCCTGGAATAAGCATGGGTGATGACCTCCTTCAGAAAGAAATTGCTCTTGTGTTCTTCTAGTTGCAGGAGGATCTGATCATTCTTTGTGTGTTATGAGAGACCTTGCTTATGATGAGACAAATTCAAATAGTGTCTTTCTCCAAGGAGGATGTCCTTGTCTTGAGGCTCTTGAGCAGTGTTTGCCTCTATTCTTACAGGGAGTGTGCTGACTTGATTTCAGATGTGGCGAGACAGAGCAAGGGAATGTCATTGCAAGTCTCTCGGATTCCTGTTCAGACAGAGTCAATCTAATAGTTATCACAGAATTCATTCATAAAATATGAAGAGCTCTTGGTCCTATCTCCTTGTTCTAGACCCCATGCTGGGCCTTTCTTGAGGAACCTTTGGATTTGTGCATTAATTTCTATCACACTGCATTTTTCTTTAGAGAACTGAACAACAGTCTCATTAGGGTATCATTTTCCCCTATCAACTAAAACCTGGGGGGAGGGGTGCAGCAAAAGCAGAGATATTTTTAACCTGGAAGCAGTGGCACAACTTTGATATAGTCAATTAAAATGAACTTATTAAGCAGAATATGGTGAGTAGTGTCACAAATGTCATAAGAAGCTGGATGGGTTATAGGACCGTAGAATGGTACTGGTTTGGATTGGAAGGGACCTTTTAAGGTCATCTAGTGTAACCCTGCTGCAGATGGAAGGGACATCTACTGAATCAGGTAGGCAGGATCTGCATGGAAGGGTGTGCACAGCTCACTTCTGTGCCTTGGAAAAATCCTGCCTTTTATTAACAAGAGCTCTGTGTGGCATTTTAGGACTTTACAGGAGGAGCACACTGCCTTCTTTTGAGACCTGTGTGGTGGAGGCCTGTTAATTTGACTGATAGTTGTTTGCTTGCTTTCATGATGTCGGCAATTCTGGCCCAGCAAAAGGTCACATGCAACTGAACTTATTATTATTATTGTTTTGTTTCAAATACAAACGTGAGAAGGTGGAAAAGATTGTTTTTCAGGCTGTGGTTTCTCATTCTCATCCAACTACAGTGCTTGCCCATGCTGTCCTTGGAGCAATACTCTAGGACACTCAATGCTGCTGGCTGAAATGCAGGAGGGTTCAGCCATGTGCTGGCTTCCCTGCCTGAGAGATGCAGAGGGTAGGCTTGCTTTCATCTCTCTCTGGTGAGAGGTTCCTGCTGCTATGGAGTTGGGGATGCATGTGTGCTGCTAGAATCATCCCAGGGGAGAGCATTTGCATGTGTGCTTGAGGCAAACAAAACACCAGACTGGTCCTTCATCTGAAGATGTCTGGTTTGAGGCTTAGTTATTTGTTTAATGGCAGCTGAAAGACCGATGCTGGCAGCAAACCCACTCAGTTCTTATGGGGAAGCTAATAATAAGCTGCTTTCTGCTTAAAACTAGAAGCCGGGCTGCCAGAAGGCAGTAGGGTGATGACAAATCACTGGACTTTACAAGAAGTCTTGCAAATATTCTTGTTCATGTGAGATCAAGTTTTGCAATTTGTCTGCCGAGAAGAACTGAAGAAACTTCTCAGCTCAGAAGTTCAGAGAATCATTTTATAAAGTTTGTTCCAGAAAAAAATGAGTAATGTCTAATCACTGTGTCCCAGCTCTCTCATACCTTTTGTTGATGTTTTCCCCCCTTTGCTTTGTCTCTTTTCCCCGTGGCACATCTATATCCTCCCACAACCGTGTACACAAGTGACTCTGCAGCTGGGAGCTTACCTTCTGCCTGTGATTCACTGAGCTGTCACACAGCGAACTCAAGAACTACTCTTTATCTGAGGGAGCATTTGTTAACATTCATCAGAAACTCACCCTCATGTCTCAGAGAACATATTGCTTCACCCATGATGGCCTGATGGAATTATAAAGGATAGCGCAGTAGCTGAGATAATATTTGCAGGCTGCTTATGTCTTCCAGCTGCATGATTTGTGAGGGGTTTGTGTAGGATTATGCCTTAGCACAGTTGGGGAGGCTTTCTAAATGCTGACTGTTGACTCAGAACCAATGCCAATTCACCTAACCCCACTTGATTCTGCAACTGTTTTGTAACTAATTGCATTAATCACAGTTAGATCTACATCTTGCACGTATGTAAATATGAGTGCAGCTGGAGAAGCCATTGAAATCAAAGCATCTCTTTTGATTGAACCATTAATAATCTTTCCACTTCCAATTTTATCCTCTGGCTTGAATGAATTCCATTTTCACAATCACAGAATGTCTTTGGTTGGGAGAGACCTTCAAGATCCTCTAGTCCACCCTTCGGCTCAGCACTGCAAGATCTCCACTAGACCATAGAATCAATAAGGTTGGAAGAGACCTCAAAGATCATCAAGTCCAACCTGTCACTCAAGACCTCATGACTACTAAACCGTGACACCAAGTGCCACATCCAATCCCCTCTTGAAAACCTCCAGGGATGGTGACTCCACCACCTCCCTGGGCAGCACATTCCAATGGCTAACAACTCTCTCTGGAAAGAACTTTCTCCTCACCTCCAGCCTAAACTTCCCCTGGTGCAGCTTGTGTCCTCTTGTTCTGGTGCTGGTTACCTGGGAGAAGAGACCAACCCCCTCCTGGCTACAGCCACCCTTCAGGTAGTTCCCTAAGCATCAAGTCCACAAGCTGTTTAAATGCCTCCAGGTATAGTGATACCGCCACTGCCCTGGGCAGACTGTTCAAGTGTTTGATAACCAAAGAAGTAGAAAGGTCTGGTGCAAGGTCTGATGGATTCTTTCTTCAGTAAGTAATCTGTGCTTGGAGCTTTATGCTGATGTTCTTTGAGGGTTTTGCCAGTGCCACAATCAATGTGGTCAATGTATTTGCAGTTGGGAAGATCACTACTCAAAATGTTTTATTTGGCAATAGGGCACTGGCTATCAAATCTAGATTTAAGTCTGATCAGCTTCTAGATTATGGCTGGCTTTGTAACTGAGAGTTATGGCCAATTGTTAGGGGAAAGGTATAAATGGAAATTCAATAACAGCAAGGCACATCTTGTTTCAGTAGATGTCAAGTTCAAGAGAGCAAGTTTGGAGTTGTTGACTGCTTTCATTTCACTTAGCCTTTCTGGGACTGAATTTTCTGGGTCTTTTGTCATGGTGCTTTCCTCAAATGAGAGAAACAGCAACTCGGACTGGAGAGTAAATTCATTCCTTAAATGAGAGAAACAGCAAGTGACCCAGGGTAGATTTCCAAGAGCAGTTAGCTGGCATGGGATTCAGTGGCAACTGGCTGCAGGAGGTGGTAGCTTCAGTCTTTCTTTAATTGACTTTGTAAGATTCAGTGGAAAATTAGACTGAAGCTTCTGTCTGCAGCTCCTTGCAGCCTTTCCATCTTGGACTGCATAAGAGAATCCTAAGTAGGAGAGGAAAAGAGATCAAATGTTTTGTTTTACTTCCCAGTCTAATAGAAAGAAATACTGCCTATGTAAACAGAAACAAAATCAAGACTCCCTTTCCCTGAAGATGTCATCCTGAGATGCACTGTTGTGTTCTTTTCTATACAATATAAATGCTTTGACTCAACAAGAGGAAAATCCCTTCCTCGGGTCAGTGACCTCAATCATTGCTGCTCTGGGAGTTCTCTTCATGGGCTGTCTCAGCTCTTACTGAGTTTTGTGCACAGCAAGGCCAGTTAATCCCTCTTCCATCCTATCTGCTCCCTTCTTCATGGACTTGTCCCCTACATTTCTAGTGGACTTTTTTTCCGGGGAGCAACCAATGCTACTTTCCACCTGCATGCTGGGATTGAATTGGTAGCTGGTGCAGGTGCTCCTGGCTGTATGCTTACAAGGAGCTGTGCCAGGAACTGGTGTGATGGATGAATAGGACTCATCTGTGTTGTGCTGGAATTTGAAGACCATCCACAAGAAAGAGCCTGTGTCTGGTGGTCTCCTGACCTCATAACTGATATAGGTTAAAAGAAGGTGGGAATCATGAATGTACCAAGGTGCAAAGAGGTTGAATAGCTTGTTCTTACTAACCTTCTGCCTGTACCATTGTATAGTCTCTTCTTTCCTATGATGCTGTCCATGATTTCAGAAAGAAAAAAATATATCATCAGGGCTTTGGTCATCTTAATCAAACTGATTTGACTTTAAAAGTTTTGAATTTTTGATGGAAAAGCAGCCAGCCTCCACAGGGTCTCTGAGGATTCCTGTGTTGTTTTGTTCCTCTTGAATAAGAGCCGACGGACAATCTGGCCTATAAGGCCCTGTCTTAGGTTCCACATCTTGTGACCTGCCTAACTCTGCCTCTTCCCTCAAAGAGAGCGCTCAATTTCTTTTTGTTTTCCAGCTAGAATCAGTTGTAGCTCAGAAGCCAATAACATCTCTGTGAATATTTAGAAAACTCGAGTGTTTTGTTGTTGTGCAGGGCTGAAGCTATGTAAATGGCCTTACTGGCCTCCTAGGATCTTTTGCTGAAGAGTGCAGGTTTTGTTTTGTGCAGCTGCTGTAGAATACCCCACCAGGAGGTCGGCTCTTGAGAGAGCACTAACCAGGGTCTGTGAGCTCTCCCTCCCAAGCTGTGGAAGGTTGCTGGGTTTCAGAGAAAGCTGAGGACATCTGATGAGTTTGTGTAGTGGGTAAATAGAGCTAGAAAAACGAGTGTCAGGACATGACCTCTGGTGAAGGAGAGGGCTGCTCGCCATCCTTGTGTGCTCTTGGCAAGCACAAGATTGATGATGTGAACTCACATTTCCCTGTGGAAAGGCTGATGCTACTTCTCTGAGCTTTACAACTTTGAGTTGTTTCACAACTGTGCTTGAGTCCTACACATACCCAGGATATTCGTGGAATGTCACAGCCACCTGGGCCTCCCCTTGACTTGGTTTTTCCGTCAACAACATCCATGTGTGCCGTCTTTGCATTTTGGAGAGAAGATGCTAGTGCAGGAACAAAGCAGCCCATCACATGCCCAGTCTTCAGTATTTACTGGCATGAAGGAGATCATTGATCTAGTGTGGGGTGTCCCTGCCCATGGCAGGGGGTTGGAACTAGATGATCCTTGTGGTCCCTTCCAACCCTGACTGATACTATGATTTCCATCTGGTTTGATGCTTGTACAGATCTGCAAATATGCCAACAGCTGCTGCTTTGACCACTCACCATTTGGGAGTGTTGCAGAGACCAAGGTCATGTGCTGCTCAGCAGGAAGGACTCACAGGCCTTCTCCACCCATGGCAAGTAATCAAAGGTTGTTAGTGGAAAAAAGGGTTTGAACTTTAAACTCTGGATTAGAGGGTGGTGAAAGGCTTGGTTTTTTCCATGTATCTAACCTGGCAGGGTTTTCAGATGGAGTAATCCCAAAGCACATGAGTCCCTGAATGTGGCAAGGGTCTCACTTCTGAAAGATATCTTCCTTTGTTTTTTTCTATTCAGCTGATGCTTTCTTCCCTCCTTGAAGTGGAGAAACTGTCCTTCAGTGAAGGTGTTATTTACCCTAGGGTGGCTCATTTTTAGCAGCAGGTAGAGCCCTCAAATTTCCCAGCTTCCTACAAACAAACGTTCCAAATTTTGGATTAGGTTTGTGTGGTACAAAACTGAGATTTGGGGTTAAATTGGTGGAATGGGGGGGGGGGCAGGGGTGGTGGTATTACAAATTGTTTGCCAGGCTTCTGCTGTGCATGAGAGTTCTTGGTTCAGCTGTGATACTTCAGCCAAATGAATGAATGAAACTGAGAATGAAGGGAAAGGTCAGAGAAAGGCTGTGCCTTGTGGAACTCAGGTCAAAATCTGAAGCAATAAATTTAAATTAAAAGATAGAATAGAATTAACCAGGCTGGAAAAGACCTCTGAGATCACTGAGTCCAACCTATCATCCAACACCATCTAATCAACTAAACCATGGCACCGAGTGCCTCATCCAGTCTCTTCCTAAACACCTCCAGGGATGGTGACTCCACCACCTCCCTGGGCAGCACATTCCAATGGGCAATCTCTCTTGCTGGGAAGAACTTCTTCCTCACCTCCAGCTTCAACCTCCCCTGGTGCAGCTTGAGACTGTGTCTTCTTGTTCTGGTGCTGCTTGCCTGGGAGAAGAGACCAATGCCCTCCTGGTTACAACCACCCTGCAAACATGATGTGACACTGAGAGGACCTAAGTGTGGATTGCAAGTTTTCATGCTTGAAGTAGTCATATTGAGAACTTGAGTTATGCTGGTATCTGCTTGCAACTTGAGGTTTTTGAGGTCTCCTGTAGTGGAAATTCTTAAATGAGAGAGAAATGGCAGTAAATTAACTTTGTAGAGTGTGATTGGAAACTATGTTTACTGGAGTAAGTTATGTCAGGATCAGTTCCCTGCTGGATTCAGAAGCTTTTTCATTTCTTTTGATTTTTTGTGCATTTAAATATGAGTCTTTAAAGCTAGGATTGGGGAAAATCCTTTTGGATCAGAGAGATGTTGAGAAGGAAATGGAAGGTAGCTTTTTTCAGACAGGCTGGTACTTTATTTCCATGTCTAACAGTAGAGATCAGGTGAGCAACACAGAGAAATGGGCTTTTGGTGCTTCCATGTTTGTAGTTCCAGCCTGGAATGGATGGAGGAAATGTGTCTGCATTTCAGTAACATGCAAACTGCCTTGAGGTTTTAGGAGAAAGCTCAATTCAGGTATTTCATACAACTCAGTGTAGTTAGTCAGAATAATAACAACCTTATCCTACAGCTAGTGGAATAATATGCAAAGCAATGCTTTGTGCATTGTGCCAGACCGAGGGGAGGCATTCTATTTTAGACACCAGGCTCCAGTGTTTTTTTATTGTTTTCTCACACCCATGTTTCCTTAGGAGGCAATGTAAATGTAACTTGATCAATGCTTAATTTATGACCCTAGAAATAGCACTGGAGAGCTGGCACTGAATCAAATGTGACTGGAGAGAAGGGGTTTTTTTTATGCGTAGCATGAGTGAAATGATACATCTATGTATGAAGCAACAGGGAGAGGAGGGCTGGAGTTTCCATTAGCCACCTTGATGATATTTTTAAGAAGCTGTGTCTGGCAGGTCCATTTGCTGCTGTTGCAGCTTTCAGGAACTCTTAGTAGGATTGTTAAAACATCCCAGTACTCTGACCCCAGAACACACAGCGTGAGGAGCTGGAGTTCCTTTGCTGTAGCAAATAACTCATCCCCATCATCTTGCTGAGGGAAAAGTGGGAATAGCTGTAAGAGCATGAAAGGAAGTCCAGAGATCCTTACCCTCCTTAATTTGGTCGAGGATGTTGATGGTAGCGTGTAAATGGGATTGGCTGAGAACTGGTAACACTCTCAGCATGTGACCCAAGTCCTTAGGCACTAGTGACCATGTCCTTTTGGAAACCTAAGTGAAATGTGAGCAGGACAGCTCTACGCTGTAATTCCTTATGCAATTATTTAAGTGCTTCTGTGTGCTTCAAGCTTCTGAAAAATCATCCCTGGCAGCATGCATTTGAAGTGCATATTTGAACTTGAAAACTGTGTAGTTCTAGAGCAATCTGCCTTTGAAGTATTGGCAAAAATAAGCAGAGTTTATTGGAGTACTTCAGTGCCAAGGAAAATGATCATCAGGTCTCCTGATGTGGTGATGAGCAGACTGTCTAGATTGCTGCTGTATTGTCTTGAAGAGGCAGGGCTGGGACTACGGAATTAGTTTATCAGTTATTTGCCAGCGTGCATCACTGCTGGTGTGACCCGAGTGCCCCAGGCTACTTCACACTCTGAATGCATTCTTAATATAAATTCAGTGTATGTGTGTCTTCAGGCAAAATTAACCACACTTGCAAAATGTCTAGTTCAAACTAACAGACACAGTTCAAAGGTCTTGGCTGTCACACAGACTAAACTCTGTGGCTGTTACAGGGAGTGAATAGCTGAGGTCTTTTCTGACAGACCTTGCTGAAATTTGCTTGCTTTTGAGAAAGGCCAGAGAGGTTTCTGCTCAGTACTGTGTGATCAGGGAGCAGAGGAGCACTGAAGTGAGCAAGGCTTCTTTTAAGTCTTTAGTGTATTTTCTTGCTGATAAATATGGAGAAACAGGAAGTAGAGGGAGAAAGTATCATGCATTTGCATTAGCTCTAAGAAGTATGCTACTCCTTAGAGGAATCATCTTGCTCTCCTCTGGGCGGTACCACCTCTTTAGAATAATGGGTGCTGTGCAAAGCACTGCTTCCTCTCTTTCCAGGTTTTCATACTGCCATTAAGTCTTGTGCCTGTTGACAAATTTCTGTGTTGTTCTGATCTTTACTTAAATCTGGTTTTATTTGTCTTAGGGAAGCAGAACTTACTCCTGTAAAGAAGTCATTCATAGGAAGTTCCATCTAAACATGAGGAGGAATTTCTTTACATTGAGGGTAGTAGAGCACTGGAATGGGCTGCCCAGAGATGTGGGGGAATCTCCATTTCTGGATTCATTCCAAACCCAACTGAATGCCATCTTGTGCAACCCAATCCAAGTGAACCTGGGATTGGACTGGATGACCTCCAGAGGTCCCTTCCAACCTCACCGTATTCTGTGATCATTCTATGGCCATTCAGAAAATGGCTTTAGATCAAAGCTTATTTCAAGGACTTGCATTTAGTTCAAGGATTTTGACCTTGAGGTCAGAGAACCTGGCATGCCTCTGTATGGTCCCAGGTAAAAGGGGTGTTTTCTGTGCCCACTGTCCAATGTAGTTGGTGATGCCTGGGCGGGGAAACTAACAGGGAACCATCCTCAGAAGAAAGTGAAACACCTTCAGGCTGTGAAAGGTACAGCACCAGAGGTCAAGAACCACATCCCTTGTTCCAGTGATAGCTGTGGAAGGCACCAACAGCTGCCTCTTATTTCACAATCAAACATTTTGAAGTACTTGAGGCCAAGTATTTATGCTGCTGGACATTTTGTTTAGTCGATGGCCATTTCTCGATTGCTTTTCTTCAGAACTGAAAATGTGTGACGTGTGTGCGCCCTGGTGTAAACAAGAAATGCCCGACTCCTCCTCAGTAATGCTTCATACTGCTCTGAGTGGTTTAAGAAAATGCTGATGTGTGTGCTCCAAAAGAAAGTAAACACCCATCAAAGGGAAAAACAAGCTGCTTAATCTCACTTAGTGCAGTTTTAGGTAGAAAACCCCAAGACAAGACTCTTTACCATGTACAACTTTTGGTATTCAGGGTAATAACCTCCTAGGAGTGGCAGGCTAGCATGTGAAAGTACATCTTCACTGGATTCTGAGAAGCTGTAGGAGTGAGACAAAAAATAGATCTGTGGAAGTCAGAATGTTTACAAAGATAATCCACTTCTGAGCAGCCTGTTTTCCAGAACAGAAGTCACAATCCAGCACCCATGTGAGACAGGGAGGTTCAATAGCTAGGTTAGGTATGAGGTGGAGGAGCCAGGCTAACAGCCCTCACTAAATTCAGTTTTTCTACTGACTCTACACTTTCCCCAAACAAATTGTTCATAGAATGCATTGGATTGGAGCAGACTCTCAAAGGCCATCTTGCCACACCCCCTTCCAGTGAGCAGGGACATCTCCAACCAGGGCCCCATCAAACTGACCTTGAATCTCTCCAGCTCTGAGTTGTGGGAGGTGGTGGGATCACCATCACCGGAGGTGTTTATTAGGAGACTTGATGAGGTGCTTGGTGCCATGGTTTGGTTGATTAGATAGTGTTGGATGATGGGTTGGACACGGTGATCTTGAAGGTCTCTGCTGGGCTATGCTATGCTATGCTATGCTATGCTATGCTATGCTATGCTATGCTATGCTATGCTATGCTATGCTATGCTATGCTATGCTATGCTATGCTATGCTATGCTATGCTATGCTATGCTATGCTATGCTATGCTATGCTATGCTATGCTATGCTATGCTATGCTATGCTATGCTATGCTATGCTATGCTATGCTATGCTATGCTATGCTATGCTATGCTATTTTGTTCCTTAGGAAACATGCAGTTTAGCATCTTCTAAACATTTTTTCAGCTCTGAAATTCTTTCTCATTATATCAGTCTCAGTGTTGGTTTTGTTTGTTTGTGTGTGTTTTTTTCTTTTGGAAGTCCCTTCAAACTAATTTAGAGTAAAGCACTTTTAATCTGCTAAGCATGTCTGTGTTCTTTGCAGTTCTTTGCATGCTGATTACAGTGTATAAACTCTGCACTCGATGCTGCAGTTCCTGAGAATTAGGTTTTTATCATGAACTCTCAGCATGGTGGGAGTTGGAAGGGACCCCTGGAGATCATCCAGCCCTGATAAAGCAGGGTCACTCACAGCAGCTTTCTCAGGATTGTGTCTTGGTTGGGTTTGGGAAGGACCTTAAAGCTCATCTAGTTCCAACACCCCTGCCATGAGCAGGGACATCTTCCACTAGACCAGGTTGCTCAAGGCCTTATCCAACCTGGCCTTGAACATCTCCAGGGAGGGGGCATTCACAACCTCCCTGGGCAACCTGTTCCAGTGTCTCACCACTGTACAGAATGTCTTCCTAATCTCCAGTCTAAATCTGCCCTCCTCAAGAGTCAATCCACGGGGCTACAGAGTGGAGGAACTTGGATGTAAGAAATCCTGAAGGCTTCTGAGCCAGGGGATTGATACTTGGGAGGAAGGAAATGTAGTTAAAAATGGTAAATGAGTGTCTGCTCTAACGGTAAAAACCGTTTTCCCTTGAAATCCACAACAGCAGGTGGCGTTGGGAGAGCGCCGGGAGCTGGGCAGCAGTGCCGGCAGCAGCCGAGGCTGCGGCTGGCGGGCAGCGGGGAGCAGACCGTGCTGTGAACGTGTATGTGGTGTGCACCTGGGGACGGATAGCTCGGTGTAGGTTAATAGGCCTAATGCAACTGCAGAGACAGCAAACCTTCCACTTGTAAACTCAGCTTTCTTTGTGCTCTGCCTGTTGAGCTGCTCGAAGTGATGCTGAGGACGAGGAGGGATGAAAAGGAGGAACCTGCCTTAGCTACGGGTTTGAGATAGCTGATAGTGTTAGATGTGCTTGTGCTCCATTTCAGCAAACAGCCCAAAACTGACAGGGCAAAGAGCTTGCTTCATCAGGTGTTGTTTTCTTTTGCTCTCAGTGCACTCTGAAGTGTTTTGTCTTTGGGGTTTTGTTTGTTTTTAAAACTGAACTGAACAGAGCCTTTCAGTTACACAAAGCATTTCCAGCCCCCTGCTCCAGAGTGCTCTGTGTTGCAGTCATGTCACACTGAAAATAATAAATAGTAATAAAAATAGAAAAATTGATTTAAAAATATTAAAATATATGCTAAAACCATGCTAAATAGCAATAATTAAAACCAGCTTAAGAAGCATTTCTTGAAAACAGTCTTCCTTATTAAAAGCTTTTTTAGAATAGAGTGAACCAGGTTGGAAGAGACCTTTGAGATCATAGAGTCCAACCTATCACCCAACACCATCTGATCAACTAAGCCATGGCACCAAGCACCCTATCAAGTCTCCTCCTAAACACCTCCAATGATGGTGACTCCACCACCTCCACGGGCAGCCCATTCCAATGGGCAATCACTTTCTCTGTGTAGAATTCCTTCTTAACCTCCAGCCTAAACCTCCCCTGGTGCAGCTTGAGACTGTCCTCTTGTTCTGGTGCTGGTTGCCTGGGAGAAGAGACCAGCCCCTGCCTGTCTACAACCTCCCTTCAGGTAGTTGTAGAGAGCAAAAAGGTCTCCCCTGAGCCTCCTCTTCTCCAGGCTAAGCAACCCCAGCTCCCTCAGCCTCTCCTCATAGGGCCTGTGTTGCACACCCCTCCCCAGCTTTGTTGCCCTTCTCTGGACACGTTCCAGCAACTCAACATCTTTCTTAAACTGAGGGGCCCAATATGTGTGTGTGTATATATATATAATGACTGAAGCTTTTCTCCAGGTCTGAAATTAAATTCAACTGTTGGTATATTTTTGGCTACTTCTGCACCATAAGCTAGAACTGATCACTGAAGAGAAAGCAGTAAGATAAAACCCTAGGAATGTCTGTGTTCTATCACACAGTCCCTTCAGAGAAAGCCAAACAGTAACTTCAGTATTTGTCATTTTGTGATGAGTGTTGGAAACTCCTCTGCAGAGCCTGGGTAGTTAGAGGCATCACTGATCATCATCTGTGCACCTCTTGCCTTTGTAGGGGTTATCGGTGCTTATGCTTTTAAGTTTAGGAATTCACAGTTCGGTAGCTTGGGCAGGGATGGCTGGTAGTGCTTTAGTGAAAGCAGGTAAAATTATGCAACAGTAGAAAAGAGAATGCACTTTTCAAGTATTCAGTATTCAAGTCTAGTTCCTTGTAATACTTTGGGCATCTTATGTCCCAGGCTCTTCTGAATACAAAAGTAGTTGGCTTTCAGTGACCAGTGACTGCTGTCTGCCTGCTCGGAGTGCATTAAGCCAACTTCATGCAAAACTTTGGAGCAGCCTGCTGGGCGTGACTGCTGGAGAGTTGAGCTGCCCTCCTGCATTGGGTTGCGTGCTGAAGTGACTCTTCAGACCAAAGAAGCTGTGGTTATTGAACACTTTTGAGGCAAACACTCCTGAATGATGGTGTTGTTCAGGGCTTTGCTTTGCATTTTGTCAGGAGCAGCTGTGGCGAAGTCTGTCCAAGTCTGTTCTGATAGTTACTGCCCACTAGGGCAGCTTTTTAACCTTTGGTCCTCATGGATACAATTCTCTGCTTAGATTTCTAGTCTTTTCTAAACAAATGGGAGCTGTAGAGAATCTATTTGGTCACCTGTGTGAGTGCAGATGTTTTTCCTCTCCTTATACTCTGCAATGGTACCATTCTTTCACAAGCAACACCTATTAGCCCAATAACCTGCAGTTGAAGTCTTTCTGCTGTGTTTTAGGTGTACTGGTATAATCTAGATGTAAATCCTGCTCAGAACAAGTGTTTTCTGTTGTCTTTTAAAAGCAAAATGTTTAGCTAATCTTTGTTGGTTGTAATGTGAGCTTTAAACCATTCACAGCAAGTGAGACCTGAGCTTTGGTGAATCAGGTGCATCCACATATGGCATCCACCTCCTCTTTCTTCTGTTGGTGACACTGCTTACCTGTTCCCATGTACTTTAGATTTTTCATACCACCTCTTTTCCTGTGCTGTTAGGGTCACATGAGCTCCTTGTATGCTCTTGTAGAAGTAAGCAAAGCTTTATGAGGGAGAGGCAGCGTTTGACAATGCTGAAGGAGGCAAAACAAAGAGATGCTGTTGAGCAAAGCTCTTGCACAGTTTCTAGGACAAATACAAAGGGAAAAAAATTCCCCCAGGAGGAGTTCTGTTCTTCTCCCACCTTCCCAAATTGTTTAGGATCTGTGAATGCTGCAGGCACCAAACACTTTCCTCCTTTGTCACAGAAGCCTTGCATGACCACTCTGCCCTTGTGCTTCCGAACAGTTTCCCTTTCTCTCCGTGTGCTTTCAGAGCATCTTCAAAACAAGTCTGCCTTGTTCAATATGTTGGAGTTGGCTCTCTGAATAGCAGCTAAATCAAAAACATAGCTGATGATTTGGACAGATACAAGCTGCATGGGATTCTTGCCAGCATTATATTTGCTTTTGTCTTCATGAAAAGTAGTCCTGGAAGATGCAGGCTTGCAACCAGTAGGAGCCTGACAAAGGCATGTGCTTTTATAGAGGGTTTTCTTGGGGGTTTGTTTTGCTTTTGTTGTTGGTTGGTTATTTTTGTTGGGTTTTGTTGTTTTGGGTTTTTTTCTTAGAGAACTTATTTTTCTAGTCAGTGAGCTTCATGAGTTATTTCAGGCCATGGCGTGTTGCTTGCTTGCTGATCAGAGGCACAGCATGATAATGTTTTGAAATAAAATAGCTTCTTTCTGGCCCCTGCAGATTTTTTGTAACTGGATTCAAGTGACTAAAACTGTGCAGTGTCCACCCTGGGCAATCCTTTTCCATGCCTGTTTTACTACTGTGTTGAATGCGAGTGCCTTTGATGGGAGCAGGCTTTGCAGATTGCTTGGGATCTTGATGTGGGAAAGGTGAGACTGTCAGTAGGGAAAGTTGCTTGGTGCCTTGTTGACAGAAGATTTTACATTGTTCAGCACTCTTTAAGAAAACAAAGTATGAAGCTTGAGGAGGGTGTATTTAGACTGAATATTAGGAAGAAATTGTGTATAGTAAAGGTGGACTCTATGAATCTATGGTCAGACACTGCAACATGATGCCCAGGGAGACTGTGGATGCCCCCTCCCTGGAAGTATTCAAGGCCAGGTTGGATGTGGCCATGAGCAACCTGGCCTAGTGGAAAGTGTCCCTGACAATGCCAAGGGGATTGGAACAAGATGATCTTAAAGGTCCCTTCCAACCTAAACCATTCTATGAATCTATGAAATATTTTAGGGGGCCTCCTATCAGCAACTTACTTTGAGCATGTGAGTGATTTTAGGCACCAGAGGAGTATTAAAGGATTCAATATGGTATCATCGGAACTTGGAGAAAGTGTGGCTGTTGCATGGGACTTCAATGACTTGAAGTTGAGTCATTGTTTTCTGTGTATGTCTCACGGGGTTGTGGATGTGTATCTTATTTTCTGCCTCAGTTTTCTCTTGATGAAACTGGAAGGAGCATTTCATAGTTGCATGACATTAAATACTGGAGCTTATAAGCCTGACATTAATAGGAGCTATGTAAAGGATTAAGATAAATGGACTTGTGGGTGAACTCTGTCTTGCTGGGTCGAATTACAGCTTCATCAGTAAGAAAGCAGAGCTGACAGGGGAGATGTAACTTGCTGAGGCAGAGTAACGGATGGGCTAATTCACAGCCTTGGCAGAGAGCTCACTAAACAGATTGTGGACACAATGCTGTGGTTCTCATGGCTCTCACATGGAAAAGGAGGCAAAGCTGGCAATCCTACACTAGGAATTTAAGGTGGCAAGAAGCTTTTCTTTAAAGCAAAGTAAGAGTGAAGCAAGGTGGGAGTAGGAAAGAGGAGGTGGTGCATTTACCAGCAGCTCACTTTGGCACTTTCTTGGAGAGGACCAGGTAATGAAGTTCCTTCTATATATGGATAGAATTAGGGTTTGTTTTTTTTTTTGTTTTCCTCCTTTGTGCCAAGGGCCTGTAAAAGCAGCCTCATCACCAACAAGAAGACTTGGTGACTCTCATGACCCTTGCCATTCCCAAAGGTTCAAGTTTCCATACAGACAATTCAGAACCATCTCAGTGCAATTAATCTGTTCCATTTAACAGCTGTGGTGTTCTGCTTTCTTTCACCTTACAAGGCAAACTGGCCTAAGCAGTACTGGGAAGAAAGGTTTTTATGGACAGATGGGCTCTAAAACTGCCATCTACCTAGGAGACTAAAGGCATGCTCAACTAGCCAAGAAGGCTGATGTCAAAATTACATACTCACTAGACCTGGGAGACATTAGACAACATCTGCTTTTATGTAATCCTTCCTGTTCCTGCAGTGGTTTTGCTGTTCCCAGGATAACAGGCTGTTCTTACTTTTCATCACCTTCATGAGGCATCTTGCCTGTTCAGCCTGCCTTGGATGTTAGGACTGGCTGATTTCAGTGCCTCTCCCTGAGCGGAGTTTGCTGTGTCAGGCTCAGCACTGCACTGCTGTAGCTGCATGGCTGGGGTGGCTGGCAGGAAACTGGCTTGCTGAGGACGAAGACAGAGCCATGCTGTTGGCCAATGGCCACCAGGGATGTGATTTAAAGTGAAGCTGGAAGTTGCTTCCATTAACTGGATATAAGTGTATATATATGAGTTAATATAGCAAGATACAACAAGATAAGTATTTGGGGTGTTTTTTATCATGTATCAGGCCAATAGCAGAGTAGAGAAGAGAGGAGATGTAGGTCCTTCCCTGTGTTCTTCTCCCCCTCTTTTCCCATCAGTGCTGAACTATTACTGACCTTGCTGCCTTCCAGATGGATGTCTCTGCTCATCTGACCCTGACAGCAAAAAGGGCAAGGAGCTGTAAGATGGAGCCCAAGCTAATAAGCTTGGTAAGCTACACTGCCTCAGGCTCTTCCTCTCTGAACTTCACCTGCAAACTTACTATGCCTTTCAGTCGAGGAGCTAAGCGCTTGGTGAAAGCATTTTCTCATCTGTTTGTCATCATTGTTTGTCTTAAACCATTCCAAAGCCTGCTTCTATATTTGGAAGTTGCAATCTGTCTGAAGTACAGCAGTGTTGCACATCTGCTGAAGCTGCAACAGGGTTTTCATAGCACTTTTGTGTTTCTTCTCCAGTTGCTTCCATGTCCAACCACCAGCCCAGGTAATGCATGTGTCTGGTGCCAGCGCTTCTGGCTATAATTCCTCTGTACTTCAACCTCCTCCCTTTTTCACTTCCTCCTTTCTGAAACCAGTAATGTTTGGATGGCAATTCTAGCCTCAAGGCTTGTATAAATTCATTAAAGGGCTTGCCTTTTGAAGGGGAATTAGTACTTTGTTAAAGCTGTTTGTGTTCTGGGTCATGAACCATCTAATCGGAGGCCTGTGTACATCTGGGCTGTGCTAATTAAAGTTGCCTGCCCTGGAGCGCAGAAGCATCAGCTCAGTGCACAGAGCAGCTCCTCAGATCCCAGCTACAGAACGACCTCTAGTTTCTGTGCTGGATGTTGATTGCCATCAGACAAACCTCCAGAGTAGGGGCATGTAGGGTAATTTCCTGTAGCCCAGTACTCTTGCTGGTAAACCTTCTCGAGGTGCTTTCCCTTAAGGCTTTTTTTTCCTCCTAAGAGGGAAGTTTGATATAGTCTCTAATTCTTTGCCAGGAGCTTGTGTTTATAATAAATCTCCCATCTGTGCATCTTCCAGTCCTGTAAATATTTGCCAGTTCCTTCAAGTTCTGTATCCCTGGCCCCTGAATGCATTCAGTAGGGGCTACAGCACAGGATTTCTGTTTCTTAAGTACAGTTTTCTGCTTCCCAAGCAGATGCTGGAACAGGTTGCCCATGGAGGTTGTGGATGCCCCATCCACAAGAAGTGTTAAGGCCAGGTTGGGTGAACCTGAGGAACCAGGTGAACTTGAGGATCCTGGTCTAGTGGAAGGTGTCAATGCCTGTGGCAGCGGGAGTTAGAACTAGATGATCTCTACAGTCTTTTTGCACCCAGACCAGTCCATGATTTGAGATGCTCACTGGCTCTGGCAGTAACTCCCAACTCTGCAGCAGGTTTTTACATATAAGTTATGTAGGAAACAGCATTTGAAATTTTGACACTGCACAGCCCCTCAAAGCAGCCTCATTAATTCATTGTTTTAGGGGAATGACTTACAGATTTCAGTCTTGTGGTAGCATAGCTTACACAATGCAGAAGATGTCTTACAATCCACATGGTCCTGATGAAGTCTATCTGAGCTTTCACACTTGGTAGCTCCACTGTCAGCATGACACTAGCTGCTGAGCTTTCAGGTCCTGAACATTTGTGAACATCTGACATGAGAAATGCAGCATTTCTGGAAAGAACAGAGACTACTCAAGAGGAAAAAGATGGGGTTTAGGGGTTGCTCAGATATGAAAGAAGTAAAGGGGCTGGGTGCTTGGGCAAATCCACCTTCCCGGTTCTTGATGCCTTGGTGAAGTGTTTGAGCTGTACACATCACCTTTTTTAATGGATTATTTCTGAAGTAATATCTAAATCCTTTGGGATCAATCTGTTCCTGATAAACATGTCAAACTTCTGCAAAACACTTGGAGGACGATTGCACTTCGAACGTTTAGGCAACCTGACTGTAGTGTACTGCCTTGTTTGGCTTCAGCTCTCCAAAACAGTAGAACAGATCAATGTTTCAAAGGAAAAATAGAGTTGTCTACTGCTACTCCCACAGCTTGGCATTAATCTAGAAGTTACTCTGGTTGGCCTGGACTGCTTTTCTTTTTGCATGGAAAATATAATGCAGTTGGAGTTATCAACAGCAGAGTCTACCGTTCAAAACAAAGACATCTTAAGTCCCTATATGGTATGAGTCTTGGCAGTAGTTTACTTTGATTAAATACAAATCAACCAGGAGGTTTTTTCCCCTTTCTCAGCATCTCTTTTGGCCAAGCCTCCAGCTGTGGTTAGCGTTGGAGAGCCTGGCTGCTGTTTCAAGCTGAAAAGAATGCCCACCGTGGGTTATGGTGAATAGCTCTATTCATAAGTCATCTTGCCTTCCCCCTTCCTCCCTCCAGCAATGTGCTTGAAGCCTCCAGGATACTTGTGCAACCTTGGGTACAATGCAGTGAGTGGTGTGGAGGAGAGCATAGGACAGTCTGTCCTGAAGGATGGAAGCTGCACGTAGCTGCTGCTTGTGAAGCTCATCAGAAAAGGAGCCCATACATCTCATTCCTTATTTCCTTCTTGCCCATAACCCTGCTAGTCACCTTCTCCAAGGTCTGATTCATTCCACTCATGCAGTCTGTTGGCTCAGATTTCTGTCCTAGCAGGCTTCTTATATGTGTAAGGAAAAGTCTCATCCGCTTCCTTAGACGCAGAGTCAATAATCTGGGTGGTTGAGGAAAGTGCCTACTGTGTGCCTCTTGTTACCTTGCTTGGCACAACAAGGACTTCTGATCCTGGACATGGAAAAGGAATTCTCTAAGGATTTTTATAATGAAAAAGATTCATATCTATTTTATGCTGTTGTGAAAATTGAGTGTTGGAAGGCTTGGCCAATTTACAAGCTACTCTGTCTCTTCTTGTTTACTTTATTAGCAGAGAAGAAAATGTGAGACACAGGAAGGAAAGCAAACAGAAGGTAGAAGGGGACAGGATACACATGAGTAGACAGAAATGTTCAGAGATAAAAATGGAAGCCAAACTTCCTGAAACTAACTTTTGTGGAATGATGTAACTGTCAGTCCTGGGGAAAAAAAATAACTTCTATGGCTTTCATTTTCTGACCAGCTGGTTTTTTGACTGGTAGAACAGCACTGACTAGGATGGAGGCCTTGTCCAGTGAACTGCTACTGTCAGCATTTATACTCTTCTCCTGTATCCTTGTCCTGATCCACCAAGCTATGTTCATTTCTGTCAGGAAGCAGCCTTACTCTGCCATACAGCTGCAACCACTTTTTCAGTTCATTGCACTTTCAGCAAGTGCAGTCTTTCATCAAGATGCTTTCCAAGGAACTGTGGAGCGCTGAGTATCCTCTTGATTTGTAAGGCTTTGAACTCTTTGTTTATAACTTGTGTTTCCATGCGAATTTATGCTTGAAGTATCCATCTAGCTGAGTTCCCACAGAGCAAAGAATTCAACTTAGGATAATTTTTCCCTTCTCTCTATTTAGAAGGGGGGAATTAATCCTTTACTCCTCAAATGTGTATGTGACCGAAATGGAGAGTCCACTTTCTGTCACTCATCAGGGAAGTAACTTCAGAAGGCTGTTAATGTCATTGGTAGCATTTGAGCTTGCAGACTGTGGCAGTTTGGGCTGGGTGCCTCCTGCTGCTGCCATACAGGGTGCACCTCTGGTGCCCCAGGTGCCCAGCCCAGTGGGTGGACAGAGGAAGCTGTGTATTTCATACCAGTAATGTCCTGCTCCCTATAAATCTATCAGCAAGGTCTCACGCTTCCTCTTTCTTCCCTCACCGCTCCTGTGGGAGATGCTCCCTATCTGGTAATGGAGGGGAGTTACCTCAGGGCCTCTTGGGCCTGGCTAGGTGTAATACCAAGATGAGAAGGAGGAAAGACAATCTCAGATCTAGTCAGCTGAGACTAGCCTAACAGTGGAGGTGGGAGAAGAAAGAGCCCTGGGGGTTTTGGGTATACCCTCAGGTAGGGAGAAAGGGAATGCTGGGATGGTTCTGGGTGTGCTGTATGCTTTGGGATCTTTTTTTTGTCACTATGTCACTTTTCTGTAAAACACTTTACTGCTTTCCCATTTAAACTTTCTGTCACTTCTGCAATCCATTTGTGTGAATCTCATTTTGATCTGCCCCGGTGGGAGGCAAGGGAGGATCTGCCTCAACCTGGGACAAAGACTTACTCAAAACAAAACAAAAATTAATTAATAACAGTATATAAAATGAAGGGATTAGTACAATGTGCTAAATCTTAACTCCCCTGATCTGCTTCAAAGAGAAGGGTGGGGACAGGTGGGGGCTGGTCTCTTCTTCCAGGCAACCAGCATCAGAACAGGAGGACACAATCTCAAGCTGTGCCAGGGGAGGTTTAGACTGGGTGTTAGGAAGGAATTCTTCATAGAGAAAGTAATTGGCCATTGGAATGTGCTGCCCAGAGAGGTGGTGGAGTCACCATCACTGGAGGTGTTTAGGAGGAGACTTGATGGGGTGCTTGGTGCCATGGTTTAGTTGATTAGATGGAGCTGGATGATAGGTTGGACTCGATGATCTTGAAGGTCTCTTCCAACCTGGTCTGGTCTATTCTATTCTATTCTAGCAACCAAAGCTGAGCCCACTTTCCTGTGTCACTAGGAAGAAATCTGACTATTGGACAGTCCTCAAGAAGAAGGACTCCTAGAAGAATGGACCCTTCTAAGCTGTATGGAGTTCATACTGCCTTCTCTTTCCTGTGCCTGCATTATGAGCACCAGTACAACTGCATAAGGCTTGTTGGGATACCTGCTATGCACTGGGATAACAGAGGTATCAGTAGCACACAGTGGAGCCACCTGGAATGTTGAAGGAGCTGTGCTAGGTAGAAAGTTGCTCACCTGGAGCTCCAAGCTGAAAATAAAATCAACCACTTTGAATGGTCACTGTGCACATTTGCTTCACTCAGAAATGAACTTGCCTACACAAGTTCTCCTTGCAAGAGAGACAGCTGAAGTGCACCAGCAAGCAGCTGAGACTAACGCTAACAGGAGCAGACTCATGGGTCTGATATTAGATTTTGGGGAGGGAGTGCTGTAGTCTGCACTTCAATAAGCTGAACTGCTCTGAATTCTTTCCTTGCAGCTTGTGGATTTATTTGTCTTCTGGGCACACAAAACCCTGTCACAATATTATTAGAGAACTTAAGTGGTACTTAGTGGAAGTGGCATGTTGCTGTGCTACACAAGTTGTGTTTTAATGGCTCTAAACAAATCCCCAGATAGAAGCAGAAATTCACTAGCACTGCTTTCTGGGACAATGGAATTAATGACTGAGCTAAAGTTACATGAATTTTGTTTGCTAACAGCACTGCTGTGAAGGCTCTTAGCAATACACCACTAACACTTTCTTGGTGAGAAAAGCACAGAGCTCCTATTGTTGCAGACTGAAATGGTGGGGTTCAATGGCATCTTAAATACATATGGGAGAAAACCCTCTGGTATCTTCTAATGCATATACATGACAGAGTCCTAATCCACTGAGTCACACTGACTACTCAGTAGGCTAGTAGGTTTTTTAGGTTGTATCTTCCTCTTTTAAATTGTTTCATAGTTTAAATCTAACACTGATTATGAGGTCTCTTCCAACCTGGTCTATTCTATTCTATTTACAGGCCCAAACATATTGTTCTCCCTTTTGTCTTTGTCCTTCCTTCAATTTTTCTGCACTTCAAGAAGAGCTGTTAGTGGTGAGCACCTCTGAAACCCCAGTCTTGTGATCCAGGTCATAGGCTTTTTCCTGTAGCCAGCTGGGTGCCACAGAGGAACTGTAGAGCCAAGGACACTTTCTTCAGATGAACAGCAGGCTTGAAAGCTGATGAGCTATGGCCTGAGCAATTTACTTAAGGAAAATTTCTTAAAGAGTCATTGGGAGAAGTGAATTTTCTGGGAAACTTGCTTTAACACCAGTTGTTCAGCTTGGAGAAAGCTCCAGGAAGACCTTCCAGCAGCCTTCCATTACTTGAAGGGGGCTCCGGGAGAGCTGGAGATGGACTTTTTACAAAGGCATGGGGTGTTAGGAAGAAGGGTAATGGCTTCAATCTGGAAGAAACTTGATTTAGCTTAGGTGTTAGGAAGAAATTGGTGGTGGGCACTGAATCAGGTTGCCCAGAGAACTTGTATCACACAGTATCACAGTATCACAGTATAACCAAGGTTGGAAGAGACCCCAAGGATCATCAAGTCCAACCCGTCCCAACAGACCTCACAACTAGACCATGGCACCAAGTGCCATGTCCAGTCTCCTCTTGAACACCTCCAGGGACGGCGACTCCACCACCTCCCCCCGGCAGCCCATTCCAATGACGAATGACTCGCTCAGTGAAGAACTTCCTCCTCACCTCAAGTCTAAACCTCCCCTGGCACAGCTTGAGACTGTGTCCCCTTGTTCTGGTACTGGTTGCCAGGGAGAAGAGACCAACCCCCTCCTGTCCACAACCACCCTTCAGGTAGTTGTAGAGGGCAATGAGGTCACCCCTGGTCCTTCTCTTCTCCAGGCTAAACAACCCCAGCTCCCTCAGTCTCTCCTCATAGGGCTTGTGCTCAAGGCCTCTCACCAGCCTTGTTGCCCTCCTCTGGACACGTTCAAGTGTCTCGATGTCCTTCTTAAACTGAGGGGCCCAGAACTGGACACAGTACTCAAGGTGTGGCCTAACCAATGCAGAGTACAGGGGCACAATGACCTCCCTGCTCCTGCTGGCCACACTATTCTTAATACAGGCCAGGATGCCATTGGCCCTCTTGGCCACCTGGGCACACTGCTGGCTCATGTTTAGGCGGGTGTCGATCAGCACCCCCAGATCCCTCTCTGTTTGGCAGCTCTCCAGCCACTCTGACCCCAGCCTGTAGCTCTGCATGGGGTTGTTGTGGCCAAAGTGCAGCACCTGGCACTTGGACTTGTTGAATGTCATCCCATTGGACTCCGCCCATCTGTCCAGTCGGTCGAGGTCCCTCTGCAGAGCCTTTCTACCCTCTAACTGACTAACATCTATTCCCAACTTGGTGTCATCTGCAAACTTGCTGATGACTGACTCAATTCCCTCATCCATATCATCAATGAAGATGTTAAAGAGGATGGGGCCCAACACTGATCCCTGGGGGACACCACTGGTGACTGGCCGCCAGCTGGATGTGGCACCATTCACCACCACTCTCTGGGCTCGGCCCTCCAGCCAGTTCCTAACCCAGCGCAGAGTGTTACTGTCCAAACCATGAGCTGACAACTTAGCCAGCAGTTTGCTGTGGGGGACGGTGTCAAAGGCCTTGCTGAAGTCCAGGTAGACCACATCCACAGGCCTCCCCACGTCCACCAGACGGGTCACCCGATCATAGAAGGAGATCAGGTTGGAGAGGCAGGACCTGCCCTTCCTAAATCCATGTTGGCTGGACCTGAGCCCTTGGCCATCCTGCAGGTGTGCAGTTATTGCCGCCAGGATAATCTGTTCCATCACTTTCCCTGGCACTGAGGTCAGGCTGACTGGCCTGTAGTTTCCGGGTTCCTCCATCCGTCCCTTCTTGTGGATGGGGACCACATTGGCCAGTTTCCAGTCATCTGGGACCTCTCCAGTGAGCCAGGACTGGAGGAAAATGATGGAGAGCGGCTTGGCCAGCTCATCTGCCAGCTCTCTCAGCACCCTAGGAGGTGTGGAGGCTCCAAACCTTGGAAGTATTCAAAGTTAGGTTGGATTGGAGCCTTGAGCAACTTGGTCTAATAGGAGGTGTCCCTGCCCATTGCAGAGGGCTTGAAACTAGATGATCTTTAAGGCCCTCTCCAGTGCAAGCCATTCTGTGATTAAGACAAGCCTGGATTGCTGCATACCTGGTGAGATATTTACAGAATGACCCCTGAGGGCAGCTGTGTATTTAAACCAACAGATGCATTCTGTCACCCAGCTCTTTCCTAATAACATCTTCATTCTCAGGTAAGGACAGATGTGGGAGACACAAACACCTTTCTTTTGGGGCTGGACAAGGTTGGCTGACCATTCAGAGTAAAAGCACAGAAGACTTGACCATTAACCTAGGCACTCTGTAGTTGTTCTCCAAGGCTTGTCAGTAACTGCAATGGTCTCTTATTTTCACAGTTTAGAAGTGTGAACCAGCATCCACTGGGTAAGGCCTTAATGAATCCTGAACTCTTGCCTTCTAGGGCAGTTGTTCAGGATGTACAGAAGCTGATTCAGTGTCAAGAGCTATTGTAAGTTAGAAAGCTAGAAGTTGTCCTCCCTGTTTACTCTGAAGACAACCATTTGGTTTTACTCTTACTGGTACATCTTGTTCTTTCACCTTAAACCCTTGTGGGCAGTTCAGCTGTTGTTGGGCATCTCAATTAGCAATTGCACATCTCAATTGCAAAGGGTGGTTTTCCATACCCTGCCTGATATTCCCTTGTTCTCCCTGATATTCCCCTGCTGCCCTTACCATACATGAAACCAGAATGCCTGAAGTCCACAGTCAGGTTTATTTTTAAAAAGCCTTAAAAATGATACTGAACTTGAGACTGGTGCAAAGGATTGGTTATCTCTGCCCTGAGCTTTAATCACTGCTCTTCCATCTGCTTTTATCCCTTTCCTAGAGGTTCCTGGAAATGGGAAGCTTGTAACACACCAGGCTCCAAACATTCCTCTGTATGCACACTGGACTGGCATAATAAAATGCAGTCTTTCTCCTTCTTTCCATCCCCTGGAAGGCTATCTTCTTCTGGTGGAAACTGTCAAGTCTTTTAGCCTTATGTGTGGTCCTGCAAAATGTTGCTGAACTCTTATGCTACTGGCAACTAGTTGTGTGTGTCTGAAGGGCAGAATCTGTGCTGAGCAGCCAGTGTTACCAGAGGAGGGAATTCCCTACATCACCTTGAGATACTGCTTTCTACAACATAGGCTGGGTGCTGGCTGCTTCTCTTTGGGCTTTCTACAGGGCTGGAAATCCGTGGCCTAATTCCCTGAGCATGTAGAGTAGAGATCTCGGTCCCCTTGCAGTGTCATCTACCCTTTGTTCCTTCCAATACTTTTTCTTAGAAGAGAAAATATCTGTGTGGTTTTGCTGGTTATGGAATTTGCTGGCCAGTGGACAGCTGGATGTAAAACACAGAAATCCTGAAATGGAACCAGGACCTGGGAGTTGCATAACCCTAAAGTTGGAGACAGAGAAAAGCTGGGATGAAAACAATTGGTGTGGCCCAGAAGTTAAACTGGTCAGAGCATGGGCTTTAAGGCAAGGCTTGGATCAGCTCATATGGCCAAAGCTGACAGAAGCACTTGGGCACTGTTGAAAGAAAGGTTGTTCTAGTCAACACAGTGGAAGCTTCACAGGTTGAAAGTCACTAAGGAAATAAGGAACCTTGGCTGCAGTGGGGAAGACAGTATGTGAGGGTCCCTCTGTTCAGTTCCAATTTGTTTTCACTTGTGTTACGGTTTCATCAGTTCTGTCCCCAAACCCCTGGCTGGTATCCAAGAAGGAAAGCTGGGAGTGATGGGGGGACCTTCCAAAATGCTGTAAAACAAGCTGTTGGTAACCCAGTGTTATCACAAATGACAGGTTGGCATAAACAATCATTTTCAAGTGTGTAGGGCCTTTTGTGTGTGGATTTCTAGGCCTGCTTTGAGAAGTCTCAAGTACATGGTGTGGTCCCTGCTAGGCTGCTTTAGTGCTGTGATGGTACTGAAGAGATCTATGGTCAGTTATAAATCTTAGTTGTTGCTCCTCCTGGAGCTGTAGAAGAATAGAGATAAATGTCTGCCCTTCCACAAAAGATGCCTTCTCTGCCAAAATTCTTGCTCACCCGCTCATTATGGAAAAATTATCTGCGTTACAGGAGCTTTCCATATATGGCTCTATTCTTCATCCCAGCTCTCTTACTAAGCTGTGCATTAGCTCTAATTTAGCTTAATACATCTGGGAGTAAAAACTCTGCTCCTTAAAACAGAGGAAGGCTTTAAATTTCTCTCTGATCTATAGATGCAGTATACTTGGCACAGTTTATACCCATGTAGCTTGAGCCTGTACCTGCTCATTCTCGAAGTGTAGATTTAGGCCACTTGGTTGCCCTGATTGGAAACCCATCCAAGATGAACTGGGTGCAGAAGGTCACACTTCAATTTAATTGGAGATGAATCAGATCTGTGTTGCTTAGAGACAGTTTAAGTAGGCATTTGAAACAGCCCTGTACGAGTTGAAGGCAATCCCAGGCACAAATCCAGGCTGGGCAGGGACTGGCTGGAGAGCAGCCCTGAGGAGAGAGACTTGGGGGTGCTCGTGGACAAGAAGCTCAACATGAGCTCTCAATGTGCACTTGCAGCCCGGAAAGCCAATCAGATCCTGGGCTGCAGCAGAAGTGTGACCAGCAGGTCAAGGGAGGGGATTCTTCCCCTCTACTCAGCTCTGGTGAGACCCCACCTGGAGTACTGCCTCCAGTTCTGGAGCCCCTATTACAGGAAGGATGTGGACGTGCTGGAGCGTGTCCAGAGAAGGGCCATGAGGATGAGCAGAGGGCTGGAGCACCTCTCCTGTGAGGACAGACTGAAGGAGTTGGGGCCATTCAGTCTGGAGAAGAGAAGGCTCTGAGGTGACCTCATTGTGGCCTTCCAGTATCTGAAGGGAGCCTACAAGAAGGCTGGGGAGGGACTTCTCAGGATCTCAGGTAATGATAGGACTAGGGAGAATGGAATGAAGCTGGGAATAGGGAGATTCAGGCTAGATGTGAGGACGAAGTTCTTCCCCATGAGAGTGGTGAAGCCCTGGAATGGGTTGTCCAGGGAGGTGGTTGAGGCCCCATCCCTGGAGGTGTTTAAGCCCAGGCTGGACGAGGTTCTGGCCAGCCTGATCTAGTGTGGGGTGTCCCTGCCCATGGCAGGGGGGTTGGAACTAGCTGATCCTTGTTGTCCCTTCCAACCCTGACTGATTCTATGATTCTATGATGCTTTGGGCTTCAGATGAGAAGTGAATTTTGTCTTTGCCTTCATGATTTCGCTTCTCAAATAGCTGCTTCTGTGTTGAACAGGAAAAGCTTTTAAATCCAGCTCAGGTCTCTGGATGGTTGAACAGTTTTTTCTGAATGGGAATCCATTCCCCATCCTGCCTAAAGGTTTACACTCTGAAGGTGGAGTGTTATGTCCACTGAAGACTCATTCAGCTCTAACCACTTTCACTGTTCAAGCAGTTCACCCATAGCTGATGTAACTCCCAGCCAGATTCTTGAAATATTTGTTCCTGAAATAATTACTCCTCTGGTACTGTTACCTCCATGCACATTTTAGCTGTGTCCTGGGCCTAAAATTCTTGGCTGTAACTTTGGAAGGAAAATGTGCTTTCTCAGCTAGGGGTTGTTCTTACATTTCCTTTTAGTTTGTAAGATTTCTTCCATGTGCCAACAATACTAAGCCTGTCAGAGTTCAAGAAGCATCTGGATGATGCTCTTAGTCATATGGTTGTATTAGGGAGACCTGTGAGGAGCTGAGAGTTGGACTTACTGATCTTTATGGTTCTCTTCCAGCTCGAGATATTCTATGATAATGTCTTCCCTGAGCCAAAGAAGGTCTTTGCACCTGCCAGCTATAGAAGGTATGCCTACAGCATGGTCTTAGGTAGAAGTAGGCATTAGTTCCAAGTGCTGGTCTCAACTGGGCTTTGAGGTTCTGTCCCAGGTAACTTTCTCTCAGAGAGTACACTAACTGCTCTTACCTTGTGCAGCCATGACTCATGTAAGAACTGAGGTCATGCATTTCAAGCAAGCTTGAAGTTCTCTCTGCAGCTGTGTTTCACTCTGCAATATATGCTTAGGCCACAGAGGGTAGCCCTTGTCTCTAAGCAGAAGACTGGAGTTCTGTTTATTCTCAGAGCAGGTACAGCACAAGTGTCTGTGTGGTTTTGAGGAGAGGAAGCAAATCCCCTTGTCCATCATAAGTGAATGCAGGAGCAACATTGTGCCTATGGGCTGAAAGTGTTAAAGGACACAAGGAAGGAAAGTCATCAAATAGATGAATAATAACTGCTAATCAATTAAAACATGCACATGCAACAATTCAAGGTCAGGCTTGATGGGGCTCTGAGCAACCTGATCTAGTTGGGGATGTCCCTGCTTACTGCAGGGGGTTTGGACTAGATGAGCTCCAAAGGTCCCTTCTGACACATTACATTCTTTGATTCTATGGTAACTGGGACAGTCTGGCTACCCTGGGTTCAGGTGTGGCAGGTCCTGTTCTGAAGCAGGTTAAACATGGAGGTGACTTGATTTCAAGTTTGGACTTGATGATCTCTCAAGTCTTTTCCAGCCTTGATGATGATTCTATGATTTGTATTGCCAAATCCTGCCTCTTGCAAATGATAAATCCTGGATCAACAGAGCTACAAGAGATAAGGCCAGGTGTCCCTTTTTGTTCTTGTTCCGAGTGAGCAGAACTTAGACCTGTGCAGATGGTCACAGGTTTGCCATGTGCTCAAGTGTAATGCACAGGTCCTTGGTTTAGGTACTTTGTGTGAGGCTCTGAAAGTGGTGACAGTAAAACTCCAATGTTCTGCTGTACTAGAGCTGTGTTGTGATCCCAGCTACAGCTGCTGTTTCTTTGTTACCCTTGGCATTTCACTCAGATCAACTCAAGATAATTTGAACATCTAAAGTCATGTTTAGGCAGCCATGCCTATATAACATCTAAATTTGGCCCAAGGAAATGTTCTGTAGTTGTTTTCTTTTTCATCATGGATTTTTTAAGAGGCTTGACAGAAGAATTCTCCATAAATAAACAAACTGTACTATTGGAATTCAGCTTCATTGCTGCTCCTCAACTTTGAGGCTGAGCAGTGAACTTCTTTTCTGTCCTCATTTCACTGGAAATATGCTTGTCACTTGTGGGTGTGCTGGAAATATTTGGTTATGGACTTCTGAAGCAAACTAATGTGCAGAGTATGTATGAAGTGTACAGCTGGAAGCCTGGCCAGCAAAGGCAAATAGAACTGCTGATTGCTGTTGAAATGCCCAGTGAGAAGGCTGTCATTAAGTCATGTCTGTCAAGAGAAATGGCGTCATGGGTGGCTTTGGAAGCTGCCCATGGAGGACATGGTGATGATTAAGGAAGTATAAATTAGCTAGCAAAAGCTGAGGAGCTGGACTAATGTATGATCTATCTTCCAAAGCTGACCAGATCCTCAGGAAAACCATAATTGCTACTGAGCACCAAGGAGTAGTTCTTTAGTTTGGCGAGACTTGGGTTTCTTCAGATTAGCAAAACTATGACTCTGCACTGAGTGATTTCTGCACTCTTCTTGTCAAGCCTTTTCTTTTCAGAGGCAAATGCCTGAGCCTGAAAGAAAGACAGAAGAAAGGCTTCACGCAGCTTAAGCAACAGAGACCTGTTGTAAGAGGTCAGACAGAGAGGGTGCACATTGCAGGCTCTGCATTTCCCTCTTACTCCTGTATGGAACCTCGTAATTTCTTTTTTTAAAGCATTCTTTCAAGGGCACCTGATGTCTAGATGCTGATCTTATCTCCTGGAGTGTCAAGGGAGTGGTTCTGCTGCTTGTGTTCCAAAGCTTATTCACCATCTCTGCTAAGAAATTCTACCTTCTTTTAAACTTTTCTTTTCCTGGGTTAATATTTAGCTCTCAGTTCTTAATAAGCTTTTGCCTTGTAGTAGCTTAAAAGCCTTGTAACACCTGCTGGCTTTTCTTCACAAAGGTCCTGGCATTCAGTGTTGGGAAGGACCCTGTTGCAGAGTCAGCCCTCTCAGAGAATAGCTTTATTCACAGTATCACCAAGGTTGGAAGAGACCTCAAAGATCATCGAGTCCAACCTGTCACCACAGACCTCATGACTAGACCATGGCACCAAGTGCCACGTCCAATCCCCTCTTGAACATCTCCAGGGACGGTGACTCCACCACCTCCCTGGGCAGCCTATTCCAATGACAAATGACTCTCTCTGTGAAGAACTTCTTCCTCACTTGGAGCCTAAACTTCCCCTGGTGCAGCTTGAGACTGTGTCCTCTTGTTCTGGTGCTGGTTGCCTGGAAGAAGAGACCAACCCCTTCCTCGCTACAACCTCCCTTCAGGTAGTTGTAGAGAGCAATGAGGTTGCCCCTGAGCCTCCTCTTCTCCAGGCTAAGCAACCCCAGCTCCCTCAGCCTCTCCTCATAGGGCTGTGCTCAAGGCCCCTCCCCAGCCTTGTTGCCCTTCTCTGGACACGTTCAAGTGTCCCGATATCCTTCCTAAACTGAGGGGCCCGGAACTGGACATAGTACTCAAGGTGTGGCCTAACCAATGCAGAGTACAGGGGCACAATGACCTCCCTGCTCCTGCTGGCCACACTATTCCTGATGCAGGCCAGGATGCCATTGTCCTTCTTGGCCACCTGGGCACACTGCTGGCTCATGTTTAGGTGGCTGTCAATCAGCACCCCCAGGTCCCTTTCTCCCTGGCTGCTCTCTAGCCACTCTGACCCCAGCCTGTAGCTCTGCCTGGGGTTGCTGTGGCCAAAGTAGCAGCACGTGGCCCTTGGACCTGTTGAATGCCATCCCGTTGGACTCTGCCCATCTGTCCAGCCTGTCAATGTTCCTCTGCAGAGCCCTTCTGCCCTCTAACTGATCAACTCCTTCTCCCAACTTGGTGTCATCTGCAAATTTGCTGATGACTGTCTCAATCCCCTCATCCAGATCATCAATGAAGATATTAAAGAGGATGGCCACCTGGGCACACTGCTGGCTCATGTTTAGGCGACTGTCAACCCCCACGCCCAGGTCCCTCTCTGTTTGGCAGCTCTCCAGCCACTCCAACCCCAGCTTGTAGCTCTGCAAAGAGATGATCTGAGGAAGAAATCTGCTTCTGGATTCTGTTCATGAGTCTTAGTGTCTAGTGCATGTCTGGGCTTGGGAGGGACAGGGCAAGGCAAGAATGCATCCCACCTCTATTTCTTTGCAAAATTGAGTGGAATAGGTGAAGAATTTGTTCCGAGGAGCTTTGATATTTCCTACTACTGTGAACTGTTGTGGAAAAATACCTACGGCTGTTAAACAGCTGCCGCCCTGACAACAGGGGACCAGAGAACTTGGTCTGCGTTCAAGCTGTATCATGCAATGCTTGAGAGGGACGTGGCTAAATAGTTGTCTTAATGTACTCTTGCTTTCCATTTGCTCGTTGCTGGTTTTACACAGTAGGTTATTGTTGCTTTGAGTCTTTTTCCACGTGTTTTACAGCTCGCTTTCATGACTGTGTTTTAGCAACCCTTGAAACGCTGAATTTTTTGTGGCAGCCCTGGCACTGCACAAGCATTTGCCTTCCCATACTGTGTTCTGCTTCCTAGCAAGTGGTTGTGTGTGCAGAAAGGAAGAGGTGCTTTGGCCTTGGTGTTTTTTGCTGAGGAGGTGAATGTTTGAGTAATACAAATGAAGCAGCGTGCTTGCACCAGGGAAATGCTGATCGGGAAATACGGTAGGTGTTTATTACAAGCAATGCGTGCTGCTGAAGCAGAAGGGATGTCTAGCTAGGGAAAATATTGCAAGAAAGTGCTGAAACAGCCCTGCAAAGGCATAGAGGAGACTGAGTGGCCTTGTAGTGATGATGAGTTTGACCTACTTTGCACTTTCCTTGCATCAGGCTGTTCAGTAAATCCCACAGTACCCTGAGAAGTCACCTGGGTATGCCTTCCTCCCTTCTTGTGCTCTTCATGTTGAGCTCCTGTAAAGCTGTAATAATCACTGGGCATCACTCATGTTGCTGTGATCACACTTCCATGGTTGTTGGGTGAGAATTCATCTGCATAAATTTGCTACACACAGCTCCTTTCTCTCTATTCCTCTCACTTTCCACTCTTGTTGCAACTCTACTTTTTGAATATAGATCAGTGTGCCCTGCACTGTCTGTGAGGCAAGATGGGCTGAAGTTAAGCTCAGCACACCACTCTAAGGAAGTTATGAGAAGCATTTCCAAATGTAATCAGTCTGGGAAATAAAAGACTAGATCTTGTGTGGAAGCATAGAATTGCTGGATACAAACTTGCCTTAAAGCAATTTTTTTTACATTATTTTGGGGTGTTGTGGTTTTTGTTATGGTTTTGTTTGGGGTTTTTTTCAATTCAGGTTAAAATTGTGAGTGGGAATATATGAAAGTGGAAAATAGGATAGGCATAGGTTCCTTGGGAAATCCTTTTTGGGCAATTCCCAAAAGCTTTCCATCATTCCCCTAATGTTACCTGCTGTGACTCACATGGCTTCTGGCATGGACATGTAACACTGAGATTCCTTATTTCCTGCTTTGCCATCATTTCCAATCCACACATCTTGTCCTAAGCCATGGCATCCTCGCCTGTATCAGGAATAGTGTGGCCAGCAGGAGCAAGGAGGTCATTCTGCCCCTGTACACTGCACTGGTTAGGCCACACCTTGAGTCCTGTGTCCAGTTCTGGGCACCTCAGTTTAGGAAAGATGTTGAGATGCTGGAAGGTGCCCAGAGAAGGGCAACAAAGCTGGGGAGGGGTCTGGAGCACAAGCCCTGTGAGGAGAGGCTGAGGGAGCTGGGGTTGCTTAGCCTGCAGAAGAGGAGGCTCAGGGGAGACCTTCTTGCTCTCTGCAACTCCCTGAAGGGAGGTTGTAGCCAGGTGAGGGTTGGTCTCTTCTCCCAGGCACCCAGCACCAGAATTAGAGGACACAGTCTCAAGCTGCGCCAGGGGAGGTTTAGACTGGATATTAGGAAGAAGTTCTTCATGGAAAGTGAGATTGGCCATTGGAATGTGCTGCCCAGGGAGGTGGTGGAGTCGCCATCATTGGAGGTGTTTAGGAGGGGACTTGATAGGGTGCTTGGTGCCATGGGTTAGTTGATTAGATGGTGTTGGATGATAGGTTGGACATGATGATCTTGAAGGTCTCTTCCAACCTGGTTTATTCTTTTCTATCTGCCAAAACAGCACCCTTGTCATTATGTCTAAAGTTTCACCTTGTCCTTCTGTCATCTTGTTGTGTGCTAAAACTGTGAATCAAAAGCTGTCACTGAAGACAGTGGAGTAACACAATAACCATCTTGCTTTCTTAACTGTTCCTGCAACAGAATAAGAAACTGTGGGGGGGTTAAGTTTTTAGTAACATTCTGTGGACTTTGCTCTTGCAGACCAGATTTTCTTTGATCAATTCTTACAGTGACAGAATGTTGCTGTATTTTTCATGTATCTTAATTTATGTCTGAAAGCCTGAGGTTTGAAGCATCAACCCATGCAAACTGAGAAATGGTAGGCTTAGAATCATAGAATCAATAAGGTTGGAAAAGACCTCGAAGATCATCAAGTCCAACCTGTCACCCAACACCTCATAACTATTAAACCATGGCACCAAGTGCCACATCCAATCCCCTCTTGAACACCTCTAGGGATGGTGACTCCCCCACCTCCCTGGGCAGCACATTCCAATGACTAACCGCTCTCTCTGGGAAGAACTTTCTCCTCACCTCATGCCCAAACCTCCCCTGGCACAGCTTGAGACTGTGTCCTCTTGTTCTGGCATGCTGATTGCTTGGGAGAAGAGACCAACCCCCTCCTGGCTACAACCTCCTTTCAGGTAGTTGCAGAAAGCAATAAGGTCTCCTCTGGGCCTCCTCTCAGGTGAGGAGATCCAGTCAGGAGGAGGATGACCACTTGTTACTTGTCTTTCATGATGGTTTTATCTTATGGATGGTAGTGTGGCTTGAGTTTTTAGGTTTTGATGTATTGAGGAGAAAAAAATGAAAAGAAATGGAAGAAGCAATGGTCTCCATATAACATGTGGCTCTATTGTCCAATGAACACTCTTCTCATGTGAATAGCATTTGGTTAGAGTTGGGGCATCAGATATTAGGTGGTGTTGGTTGATGGGTTGGACGCAATGATCTTGAAGGGCTCTTTGAACATGGTGTATTGTATTGTACTGTATCCCAAAAAAGACATGCTCCTTCTCCTATCTGTGCTACTAGCCTCACTGAGTGTCCCAATGATTTCAATTCCCTTGCTTTCACAGTATCACAGTATCGCTAAGGTTGGAAGAGACCTCGAAGATCATCGAGTCCAACCTGTCACCACAGACCCCATGACTAGACCATGGCACCAAGTGCCACATCCAGTGCCCTCTTGAACACCTCTAGGAATGGCAACTCCACCACCTCCCCAGGAGGCTGGGTTAAGTTTGGAGAGGACTGTTCTCATTTCCTGAAGCCCACTCTGTTGCTACTCTCCAACTTCCAGCAACCACAGACTCCAGTAGAATGCAAATACAAAAGTAGTTTCTTCAAGTATGACCAGCTGCTGGGCAGAATATGATGTCATGAAGCAGGTTCCTGCGCAGCCCAGCTCAGATACTGAAATATCCTGAAGAGGGGAAGGAAGGTGAAGTGCTTTGGGAAATATGCAGCTCTCTGTGAGCCCTGGCCTTTTCCAGAGGTGCACACTGTTGGTTAGGGTGTCTCAGAGCTAGCCTGAGTGCCAGTATCCCCTGACTAGGGCTGATGCAGAGGTGTTATCAGTTGGAGCTCACAAGTAGTTCGTCCTTGCCTAGAATAAACCAGGTTGGAAGAGACCTTCAAGATCATCATGTCCAACCTATCATCCAACACCATCTAATCAACTAAACCATGGCACCAAGCACCCTATCAAGTCCCCTCCTAAACACCTCCAATGATGATGACTCCACCACTTCCCTGGGCAGCACATTCCAATGGGCAATCTCACTTTCCATGAAGAACTTCTTCCTAACATCCAGTCTAAACCTCCCCTGGCACAGCTTGAGACTGTGTCCTCTAATTCTGGTGCTGGTTGCCTGGGAGAAGAGACCAACCCCCACCTGGCTACAACCTCCCTTCAGGGAGTTGTAGAGAACAAGAAGGTCTCCCCTGAGCCTCCTCTTCTGCAGGCTAAGCAACCCCATCTCCCTCAGCCTCTCCTCACAGGGCTGTGCTCCAAACCCCTCCCCAGCTTTGTTGCCCTTTTCTGGACACCTTCCAGCAACTCAACATCTTTCCTAAACTGAGGTGCCCAGAACTGGACACAGGACTCAAGGTGTGGCCTAACCAATGCTGAGCACAGGGCAGAATGACTTCCCTGCTCCTGCTGGCCACACTATTCCTGATGCAGGCCAGGATGCCATTGGCCTTCTTGGCTGCCTGGGCACACTGCAGGCTCATGTTCAGCCTACTCTCAACCAGTCCCCCCAGGTCCCTTTCTGTCTGGTTGCTCTCCAGCCACTCTGTCCCCAGCCTGTAGCACTGCCTGGGGTTGTTGTGGCCAATGTGTAGAACCCGGCACTTGGGTGTGTTAAATCTCATGCCTCAGATATGAGGAATTGCTGCTTAGGAGTACCAAATGGGTAAAAATAATTGCTTTGCCTTTTTGCAGCTACCCTTTTGCACTGTAGAACTTTTGTATTTTGTAGAAGAAATGAGGTTTCCTTTGGTGTGGTGGTTTTTTTTTCCCCCTTTAGACAAAAGCAGATGGTCTGATGATGAACATCATCCTATCAAAGAATAGCATCTACATATTACAGTGGCCAGGTGGGAGGAGAGGTGGGGGGCAGAATGAGGGAAAACAGTCTTCAAAGATTATCAGCTGCATTTCAGAGCAGGAGGCAGTCCATGTAACACGCAAAAGCAATGAGTTTTGATAGCTTGTAATATGTTTTAAAGCATTTCCATCACCCCTCTGTTTTCAGGCACAGCTTGGCAATAAATCAAAGTAAAAGCAAACACATGCATCTGAGCAAGGCATTAGGCTGCACTAGAAACTAAACACTGAATGAGAAGAGGGAAAACAGTACAGTTTACATCAGTGAGGTTAAGGAACAGGCAGACAAAACATTTAGCAGCAAGGGAATACATCCTGCTTTCGTTTTTGGCCTGATGACAAGCCAGCACTAGAAATGGAAACTTTCTGATTGCAGTAGCCAGCTACAGGACAAGTGAGCTGCATAGCTTGTCTGTATTGCTTCATGGGAGAAAGATCTGCTGGGAATGTGGTGGTGCTTAGAGGAAGGTTTTTGAAGTCAGCCTTCATAAAGCTACTGAAGAAGCCACTTGTTGACTAAGGCTAGCTTGACTCCTCATTTGAGAGAGCAGGTATTAGTGCATTTCTCCTTTTTTTTTTCTGCCTATTGCTTTACTTAGACCTCAACTGATGCTAATCAGAGCTTAATGCTATAGGAATGTGATCTCTTCTGCATTGCTTTAGAACTATTCAGTTCTGCACTTGTCCCCTGGTTTGGTTTGGTTTAGTTTAGTATGGAAGATCAGTTGTATGTGGCCCTTTAGGATCAGCTACAATACTGCAAGTCAGAGAAACCATGAAATCTTCAGTTACAATGTGCATTCAGAAGGTTGAAATGCCACCATGAACTTTCTGTGTGATGTCCTGTGCTGAAAAGTTATTTTTACTTCGATAGTCACCTTGAACTCAACCCATCTTCATGATTTCAGCTTTTGGATCTTCAGTAGCTTGGTGGTCCTTTCTGTTCCTCAGAAGCTGAGATCCATGAATCAGTTGGATACACTTTCTCTTGCTTAGATAAGTTACTAAGAGGTAGTGAAGAGGAACAGCCACATCATTTATATTTTTGGTTTTCTTTCATTTTTCTTACCAGTTTTATGTGATAGCCCCTTGAAAACAGTGTAATGAGACAGTCTTGGTCACAATGTACTCACAGCCCAGACAGGGTAGGCAGAGGAAACTTCAGGGACCTGCTAAAGGCAATTCATGAGGCTAAAACTGGCCTGAGCGAGGTCATCAGAGCTCCTGTTCACTATGACTCTGAATAATACATGCTGTTAGTTTGTGAGCCTGCCCTTAGATACTCTTAGAGCCCTGCCAGATTGAGCCCTAGCAGGTTCACCAGCATTACTGTGCTTGTGCTTTCTCTAGTCATTCCCCAGCCAGAGGAGATGCCTTGCCTTTCAAGGACAGCTGAACAGGGTCTCTTTGTCCTTGCTGTTACAGTTAACAGACCATCCTCATACAAAACTGCCTTCAGTCAGTTCATATCCCTCCTGAATTCCTCCTGCTAACAAAGCCTGTGGATCTCCTTTAAACTTTTCTTCCAAAAGTGTCTGTGCTGAACCTTCACTGCTCAGCATCACCTGAGGCATCAGTGGTAACTTCATGTGAAAGGCAGTCCCTTGCTTTATTGGAACTGGAGTTTTCAGGCTGAGGAAAGCTTTAGTTCCTAGATTGGGAAATATAAAACTCGTGGGGCTTTCAGCCACAGCCTGTACTATATTTAGAATGTTTTAAATCACTCTAAGCTCTAGATTTGAAGGGGTTATTACAGAGTGTGTGTGTGTATTTATATATGTGTGTGTTTGCTCTTTATTGTGGAAGGCTAATCAACAGGGATTCTGTGGTTCTGTTTGGCAATGATGAAGTCATTTCAAGTGCGTTTTGAGGAAATGGCAGGGAGAGAAATGATGAGTGCCAAGAGGGGAAGAAATGGAGGAGGTTAGAGAGTAACTGAGAGTAAAATAAAACTCCTTCTTCCCCTACTGCTCTTGCAAACCTCAGTCTTTACCTCACAAAGGTGGAAGGCTTCCAAGGGAAAGAGAATCATTAAGGTTACACCAAACCCTACAGCCCTTACTGAAATATGTTAAAAGTCAGAAGAATATTCAGGCCCCCCTGGAAGGTTCTAAGCAGTTCCCTTAGTGACTCATCCAGAAAGATTCCCCCATTGTCCTATATTTTCCAGCCTGCCAGACAGATAAGTACTTAGCAGGATCTAAGTGTGTATGCCTCTGTATCTACGTGTGCCATGGCAACAGAATTCATAATGCTTTAAGGCTTTCCATGTCAGGCCTCTAGATTAAGTGCAGGACTCTGTAGTGACAAAGAAATACCAGAGAGATCCACAGCACTCTCAGCTCTCAGGATAGAATTTTATGCCCCACATTTTTTTTTTGAATCTTGGTTTCCTTTTCTGAAGTCTTGGAATTCAGCTTCATGTAGTTAGGTGAGATGGTGAGAACTTTATTCTTCTTCTCTGTGTTATGATTTTTCAGCCACATTCCCTCCTTTGGGGATAAGGAGCATGAAGTGATTTCCCCTTCTGCCAACCCCAGATATCTGAGGGGACAATTCCAAGTTAGCATGTGTTTGTGTCTTTACAGTCAACCCGATCAGCTTCTTAACTGGAGGTAAACACACCACCAGTACACATCTGGTAAGCAGGACTGCGGTGTCCCCTGCAAGCCCTGCCAAGTCAAGAGTGGAACCTCGGGTCACTGAGGAAGAACATGTGCTGCTAGGAAGTTCTGCAGTTGCTGGATGCAGTGGAGCAGCACGTAGGTGTTTGGGAAAACAGGATTTTCCAGCATCAGGGAGGGTTGTGGGAAAACCGAGTGGAGTTCAGAATTCAGTCTGGATCTGACTCTGTTGTGATGTGATTCATTACTACAAAAGTCCCTGCTGAGGGTAGAGAGAAGAGAATGGAGGAATTCTGTGCCAAGCTGTTCATCAGGGAGCTTATTTCCTTTCAAAGTGTGTCTCTGCTTTTTGTTACCAGTCCAGAGCTGGTTCAGGACAGCCGATTTTGACGAGCACCTTCTGTCAGTAGAACATGAGTAATAAGGACTCTCCATGCACTGCTGGGGGTGCAGAAGTTCATAGATCCATGGATTCATAGAGCAGTCTGGACTGGAAGGGACTTCAAAGATCATCTAGTTCCAACTTCTTTGCATCTTGTGGGTAGGGTCACCTTCCAATAAATCAGATTGCTCATGGCCTCAGCCAACCTGGCCTTGAACTCTTCCAGGAAGAGGACATCCACGACCTCCTTGGGGAATGTGTTCAAGTGTCTCACCACGCTCAGTGTAAAGAATTTCTTCCTAACATCCAGTCTGAATCTGCTCTCCTCAAGCTTCAATCCATTCTGCCTTGTGCTGTCACTACAAGCCCTTGTAAAAAGTCCCTTCTTGGCTTTCTAGTAGCCCCCTTCAGGTACTGGGAGGCTGCTCTAAGGTCTTCCTAGAGCCTTCTCTTCTCCAGGCTGAACTGCCCAAACTTTTTCAGCTTGTCCCTACAGGGGAGTTGCTCCAGCCCTCTGATCATCTTCATGTCCTCCTACCTCTGCAGAGGATTTGCAGATATCTCACTATGCAGTAAAGCTTTGCCAGCTTTCAGCATCCTGCAGTAAATACATCTGAAAGAAAGAACATGTAATTTACCATGTAAATACATTTTAATTACACTACACATATTTTAAATTGACACATGATTAAATGTCTTTAATTAGTTAAAGCTGATTACAAAGGAAAACATCCTCTTTGGATGTACAGTGTCAAGGCCTATAGCCAAATATTAGTTTCAGGGTTTGAAATTTTGTGTGCTTGGGCGTAAGTTTTGCTGTAATAATCCAAATGTTTCCTATGTACTGCTACTGAGCTTGGCTTCTTTCATGGAAAACCATGACAAGCTCTTGCCTCAGACATACATAGTCAGACAATTAGGAGAAAGAAAGAGGGAGGGGAAGGTGGGGAAAGAAAAAGGTGTGCTGAGCCCTGCAGCTTTCCTATCCTGCATATATATCTCTTTCCTTAGCAACAGAGAAATTTACACCCATACATCCTCTGAAGTCTCCTTGTATTTGTTGAAGTATCACCTCTGTTGAAGGCTGGGTGTTTTAAATCAATGAATTTCTACTTTGTTTGTTCTGTGCATGCCAAGGAGTTGAGTCAGAGCTGCGCAGTCAGGTTCCCCTTGACTGGTTCTGATTAGAGGCTGAGTGACGGAGCAGAGAGCCTGGAGTGGCTCCAGCTGGATTCCATGATGTCTCGACTTCAGTGTAGTTAAAAATCCCAGACCTGGTGGTGTCGTTTATTGCAGTGGACTCTCACCTTAGCCTTGGAGCTCTAGAAAGCATAGCTTTCTATTTGCATTTTCTACTCTATATTTAAGGGGAGAGGTAAAATTAATAACCATGGTTCTTTCTGGAGCTAATTATGTTATTTATCAGGAATTCTATTACTAATTACAGTAGCACCCCAGACTACTGCTGTTCATAAAGTAATGATTTCATCTTTCAGATCACTCTCAGAGAGCAGATTGGGTTGGAAAAGACCTTTAAGGTCATTGAGCCCAACCTGTATCTATGGATGATCTCAAAGGTCTCTTCCAAACCAGTTTATCCTATCCCATCCCCTCCCATCCCCTCCCATCCCCTCCCAGTCAGGTGCTAAACCATGTGCATCAAAGTTGTTTATCACTGTTCCTAGCAGTAAAGTGGTCTGCTGTCAGAGGAAGATGGTGTGTCCTGCAGAAGTTGGTTCCACCTACTTTCTCCCCTGAAATCACATGTTTATTCTTGTGATGATGTCTTTTTTTTTATGCAATTCATCAAACTAACCCAGTGTGACCACAGACTGAAGTTCTTAAAACAGAAAACCAGCAAGAAAAATATGTCCTGTGTATTTGTTCTGCCTAGAAGGCTTTATTCCCCTGTCAATATGTTTGAACTCTAATGTAAGTAGAGTCAGGAACCTTGCAAATGCTGGAAAAGTGTTTTTAGCACAGAGGCTCGTTTGTGTAGAGTAATTCTTCAGATTCAGATAGCCTTTGTGTTTGGGGGAGTTGAAGTCTTTCACTGTTAGAGATAAAGCAGAAGCTGTGTTTAAGACAAAACTACAAAGCAGATCCTGGCAATTAATTACAATGCAATACACCAGGTTGAATGAGACCTTCAAGATCATCGCGTCCAACCCATCAACCAATCCAACCCACCGAAACAACTAACCCATGGCATTTGAGACCAATGCTTTTCTTGCTGATGCTGTTAAGCAGTTAAATCTGATTTTTACTGTTCAGCCAGTGCTGATCTGTTCTTTGGACATGATTAAGGAAAGCACTTTTGCACATTCCAGCCTTCAGTCTATCAGCTGAATTCTTTGCATGCTTAAACTCGCTACGTGCTTAGAAGTCCTGCTGAGTTAGGGCTCCAGTCTTTTATCTTTTCAGACCAAAACTTTTCACTTCTGTGAAAATTTGTATGCTGACAAGCTTTAGATTGAAGGCATGGGCTACGTGTTAACACACATGCTGATGACTTGGGAGAATTCCTGTGAGCCTGAGTAAGGCCAAAGGCAGTGTATAGGATGTGCCAGATGTCCTATAGAGAGAAGCTGTTTGAATCATAGAATGGTAGGGGTTGGAAGGGACCTTCAGAGAAAGAGTCCAACCCCCCTGCCAAAGCAGGATCACCTAGGGCAGGTCTCATAGAGATGCACCCAGATGACTTCTGAAAGTCTTCAGAGGAGACTCCACAATCTCTCTGGGCAGCCTGTTTCAGAGCTCTGTCATCCTTAGAGTAAAGAAGTTTTACTTCATGTTGAGGTGGAACTTCTTGTGTTCCAGCTTGTGTTGATCACCCCTCATCCCATCACAGGGCACTGCTGAAAAGAGCCCGCTGAGGTCGTTCAGTCCAACATTCAAGCTAACACCACCATGGCCATTAAACCATGTCCCAACGTGCCATGTCCAACCTATCACCCAACACCATCTAATCAACTATACCATGGCACCAACTGCCTCATGCAGTCTTCTTTTAAACGCTTCCAGGGATGGTGACTTCACCACCTCCCTGGGCAGCCTGTTCCAATGCCTGACCACTCTTCACATACATGTTCTGATAGTGCTGTGCTGCATGCTTGAATGATTGATAATGTCTGAAAGGAAATGTGCAGGTGGATTCAGAAGCCTGTACATTATTATGACACTTTATTCCTTAAGAGAACCTGGACATTGGTAACTTACCTTGACCTGAGTTTCCAGTTAAATATATGGTAGAGTTCTTTTGGGTAGTTTTATTTCTTTGCACACAGAATTGGCTTGAGGGCCTTTTTAATGCAGAAAACTACACTAGACATTTCTGTGGCAGCTGAGGAGGAGCCATGCTTCTGGTCTTCAAACAGTGGTTTTGTTGGTTTTAATATTTCTCCCTACAGTCTCTGTGTTTTGGTCCAGCTGTTGGATTTTTCAAGAGGCTCAAAGCCTCTTGAAGTTGATGGAAAGACTCCCAGTGATTCAAGTAGGCTTTGGACAAGCCCCATCTTGTAGGAGAGAGCCTCCTTGTATTGGTTGTCATTCTCTCCTCTCATTCCTGGCTGCATAAATGACAAGGTCATCTGGAGTCTGTTTTGTTGGAGGATGTGCTTAATGCATGGAACTCCATTCAGCAAGGTCACTGGCTCCCTTTTCCATGCTAAAACAACACTTCAGAGAAGTAGGACTCCTTATTGGACACTGCTGAAAAACTGATGTGTGTAGGACCCTGTGGCTGATGCCTGATTTCTCTGGGTTTAGAAGTCAGCCAGGCTTTGCAGTGGAAACTGTTATACACTTTATCTATCATGAATGGGGTAGCAGTGTGCATTAGCCTTGTTAATCTGCTGATGCTCCAAGGGATTCTCTCTGCAGACCGAGTGACATTGAATCATGTTGAATTGCTAGAAAGAAATCTTTCATAGAATTGTAAGATGTTCAGATTAAAAGGATGAAAATCCATTGAACTGTACTCAGAATTTCTGCTGGTGACTTTGGGTTAGAATTTCACCTTGAAAGCAGACAGCTCTCTTCAATCCCTGTATACTTTATCTCAGTCATTCAGTTATCTCAGCATTAAGTTATGATAGGCCAAGGATGGCCCTGTTGGGTTTTATCATATAGATACAGCCTACTCAAAGCAGTGAATCACCAGAGACAGACTATCCAGTGAGGGTATGTCTCAGGATTTAGACACTTAAAATCAGATGTATCTGTTTCCCTTTCCTGCATTATGGAAGTGGTTTGGAGCCTGCTTTTTATCAGGTGTGTGGAAAGGAGATATTCTGCTGTAGAAAAGCAAGTACAGATCTGCTATCTTCTGTGACAGAAGTTCATGGTGGTATAAACTACAGAGATAGGAAGCTTTAGCAATTTAAACCTACACCGTGGGAGCTCAGCACTGCTGAACTCCAGTCTGTAGGCCTGCAAGATCAGGATTCCTGAGTTCTTGATTCTGTCTGTCAGTAATCAATTAACTAGGGTAAAAGGGCAGGGGATTTCTTTTTATAGTGTGTAAAATTATCCTCTTTTAATAACTAAAACTTCAAAATAGATGGCTAAACTAGGCATCATGGTTTTATTCCTGATTGTGTCTCTCATTGGGTTTGGTTTTAAAGAGAAAGGCAGCTTGCTTTGCAACCCTGTGTAGAGATCATATCTGAGCTTTTTGCTGTTTGCAGCCATGAAAATATGTCCACAGCCATTTCACTGGAGCAAAAGAAGGTGGAATAAGTAATTGTGGTCACTCAAATCTTCTGGATTAAAAACTTCTAAAGAATAACCTTTTGTACTTCCAAAAGCTGGGATGCAAGCCATCATTAACTGGCTTCTGGGAGCTGTGGCCCATATCTAGTTTCCCAGCAGCCTTTAGGTTTAGAATGCTATGGTAACAGCATTGTAAATTCTAATTCTACATTCAGAGTGAATCCTGAATGTTGGTCATACAGAACACGTCCAAGTGCCAGGTTCTACACACTGGCCACACAGGCTGGGGACAGAGTGGCTGGAGAGCAACCAGGTAGAAAGGGACCTGGGGGGACTGGTTGATAGTGGGCTGAACATGAGCCAGCAGTGTGCCCAGGCAGCCAAGAAGGCCAATGGCATCCTGGCCTGTATCAGGAACAGTGTGGCCAGCAGGAGCAGGGAAGTCATTCTGCCCTGTACTCAGCACTGGTTAGGCCACACCTGGAGTCCTGTGTCCAGTTCTGGGCCCCTCAGTATAGAAAAGATGTTGAGATGCTGGAAGGTGTCCAGAGGAGGGCAACAAAGCTGGGGAGGGGTTTGGAGCACAATCTTTATGGGGAGAGGCTGAGGGAGCTGGGGTTGCTTAGCCTGGAGAAGAGGCTCAGGGAGACCTTCTTGCTCTCTCCAACTCCCTGAAGGGAGGTTGTGGACAGGTGAGGGCTGGTCTCTTCTCCCAGGTGATCAGCACCAGAACAGGAGGACACAGTCTCAAGCTGTGCCAGGGGTAGTTTAAACTGGATGTTAGGAAGAAATTCTTCATAGAGAGAGTGATTGCCCATTGGAATGTGCTGCCCAGGGAGGTGGTGGAGTCACCATCACTGGAGATATTTAGGAGGAGACTTGATGGGGTGCTTGGTGCCAAGGTTTAGTCGATTAGATGGTGTTGGATGGCGGGTTGGATGTGATGATCTCAAAGGTCTCTTCCAACACGGTTTATCCTATCCTGTCCTGTCCTGTCCTGTCCTGTCCTGTCCTGTCCTGTCCTGTCACAACAAGAGGCAGAGAGATGAAACTAGAAGTTTGAGAGAAGGAATTAAAGTGGAGAGAAGAGCTCCTCAGAAGCCATTTTGTTTTCTCTTTACAATGGGGAGCAATCAGCTTTTTGAAGTCCTGTGTAGTTTAGTCTGAAGCTGCTGTGTAATGAATGTAAGTGTGCAGTTTCCAAGGGGAGTCATTACAGTGGAAGTTCCTAGCCTGGAGTTAGATGCTATGGGCTCTGGTTGCCACAGAGTTTTTTTCTCAAGGGAAAACAATAGCAAAAAACCAACAACCTCTCACTCCAAACCCAGAGTAGCTGTTTATAGCTTTTTACTAACAAGTTAGTTATATGGTCACCTCTTGAGATGTTCTTAAGCTCTAAAGGCCTGTAAAAAAACCCATGCAATATCAAGCTGATCGTAGTTTTCCACAGGCAATAGTCTTTGGTTGTTTTACAGCCCTTTTGGCAAACACAGCTTTGTCTGAGCAGCATAAATACTGCTTGAGTTAGGAGTTAGACTGAGGATACTTATTTAAAGGAAGCCACAAGAACTTTGTGTGTGTGAGGTCCCAGAGAGTATGTGGCTGTGACCACAAATGTTATCTTTTAAAGGATTCTTTTTCCCAGTCAAAACTAATTTGGAATGAAGTAAATTGAGTGATTTGCAGCAGTGTAGATAAGTCCCCCAGAACTCCTCACTTCTGAGTGAGAAACTACTGATGCTTATCAGAAAATAGCTGGTGTGATTTCCAGTTGGTATCTTTCCTATGGAAAACAATTATTGTTGTTGGCTTTTGAGTTTTAATCTTGCTGAGGGCTAGCACACCCTGCTGAAGTCAAGGAATTTGTTTGTGGGATGATCTGCCAAGTAATTAAAGTATTGTAGAAAACAAAAGAACCAACAGGAGGATGAAGGGGAGACATTTAGAGAAATTAAATATCTGTATTTAGGGACAGGATAATGGCTGAGTGGTATTGAGAAGCCTATTCAGGGGAGGGGAACCAACAAAACTTAAGTGATGTGCAGGGTGGTAGTTAGTACTGAAGGGAAGTAAAGGTACACAGGAAAGAAAATCCTGAAAGTGAAGATTTACTTGTGGAAAGGACTCACAGGGGTTGCTTAGCCTGGAGAAGAGGAAGCTCTGAGGAGACCTTATTGCTGTCCACAGCTAGAACAAGAACACCAGAACAAGAGGGCACAGTCTCAAGCTGCACCAGGGGAAGTTTAGGCTCAAGGTGAGGAGTAAGTTCTTCCCAGAGAGAGCCATTGGAATGTGCTGCCCAGAGAGGTGGTAGAGTCCCCATCCCTGGAGGTGTTGAAGAGGGGATTGGATATGGCACTTGGTGCCATGGTTTAGTCATGAGGTCTGTGGTGACGGGTTGGACTTGATGATGTTTGAGGTCTCTTCCAACCTTGGTGCTTCTGTGGTGCTGGGGAATTTTGTTATTGCCTCTTTTTTTTTTTTTTTCATGGCATTGCATGAATTAATTCTGTGGAGGCAGATGTTCAGGTAGTACAGTCATGAGAAGATTGCTGGTGAAAGAATGTAATAAGAGTAGGTGCAAATGTAGTCTGTCAGATAACAGATGTCTTCATCACAGTTCTTAGCATGTGGTGACCAGCAGGAAAACAAGGTCTGGCCTCTTTGGAGGCAAAATAATTAGAATACCTATTTTGTTTCTTTAGTAGATTCTGATTTCAGTGGCTTTTAAGTCTCTCAAGGAGTTGCTCTCTCTCAAGATCTACTCGTTGCACATCAAGTTCCTGGCAGTGGTGCTAAGGAACCATAAAGAACAGGAAAAAGAGAAGGGGATCCTATTCACTGAGGTTGGTGGAACTATGTGTTGATGTCATGGTTAAAGATGATCTCAGCAGAAGAATTCACAAGCATAAGAAATCTCTCAGCAGTGTGCATAGCCCGGTATGGACACTCAAGCTGGTAAATCAAATCATACTGAAAGCAGGCTCTTAGTACTTGTGATATAAGAACATACACAACCCAGTGGAGCTCAGAGATATTATTTGAACTTCAGAGGGTTTGGCTGGCAAACTGCAGCAGAATTGAGAACAAGCTGCTTCTTGCCTTTCTATTTTTATCACTCTTAGCAGATGTGAATTTTCCATGAACTGTTTTACTGAACCTTTTTTCTTAAACCACAGCTGCTGTGGTGTTGAAGTGTTTGTGCTAGGTCAGCATCTTGGTGCTTCCACTGTGGTTAATATGAGTGCATTTGAAAACTGCACAGAGTATCTGTTTGGTCTGATCTTTCCATCCTTTACCTCTGAGTTTTACTCACCTTTAGCCAAACAGATGTTCCAACGGTAGACCCAAACTTGACATATTTGTCCCACATGGAAATGAAAACAACTTGTATCAGGAATAGTGTGGCCAGCAGGAGCAAGGAGGTCGTTCTGCCCCTGCACTCAGCACTGGTTAGGCCACACCTTGAGTCCTGTGTCCAGTTCTGGGCCCCTCAGTATAGGAACGATGTTGAGATGCTGGAACATGTCCAGAGGAGGGCGACAAAGCTGGGGAGGGGTCTGGAGGAGAGGCTGAGGGAGCTGGGGTTGCTTAGCCTGCAGAAGAGGAGGCTCAGGGCAGACCTTCCTGTAGAGAGCAACTACCTGAAGGGAGGTTGTAGCCAGGTGGGGGTTGGTCTCTTCTCCCAGACAACCAGCACCAGAACAAGAGGGCAGAGTCTCGAGCTGTGCCAGGGGAGGATTAGGCTGGATGTTAGGAAGAAGTTCTTCCCAGAAAGAGAGATTGGCCATTGGAATGTGCTGCCCAGGGAGGTGGTGGAGTCACCATCTCTAGAAGTGTTTAAGAAGAACCTTGATGAGGCGCTCAGTGCCATGGTTTAGTTGATCAGATGGTGTTGGGTGATAGGTTGGACTTGATGATCTCAAAGGTCTTTTCCAACCTGGTTAATTCTGTTCTATTCTATAAGGGCTTTAAGCCAGTGAATAAAAAGAGGGTTTTTTGGTGGTTGTTGGTTTGTGGTTTGTTTTTCTTTTTCAGTTAACTGAAACACTTGCAATAAGGTTAATTTAGACTTTTAGTCAACTGGGTCATGTATCCCTAGCTTCTTCTAGTGTTACAGTGTGAACCCAGAGTCAAAAAGACGGGCTGACACATTGTAGTTTCTGCTTTCCTTGTGCTAAAGGTGTTTCAATACATACAGACTGTTTCATTCCTTTACTGATGCTCATATGGCCCTTAAAGTTTCATCTTGAATGCCTCTTGTTAAAGCTGACATAATTTTCACACTGAAAGTCCACTCTGTTGTTGTCACTGGTTCTCTGCTCTCAAATGTACAGGACTGGGGCAAGATGGGTTTTTCAGATGCATGAGATAATTTAGGATCCAGATGAAGCTTCTGACATGTAGGGTTTTTTTTTACTCCTGGTGATGATTTACAGGAATCCTTTGCTAGATTTGACAGGGAAAAAAACCCAAACCCAAACCAAAACAGATCTTGCCTTGTCTCAGCTGCTTCCTTTGCGGAAAAATGTACACTTCCACTACATCTCTTTTTAAAACATGGTGAGTAAACTGGACTCAGGAGGTCACTTTGCAGTGCAAGTGAGCTGGGGGAAACCACTGTTCCCTGACTGTCCATAGTTCCAGTAGAACGTGAGCCAGCATGTGCCCAGGTGGTCCAGAAGACCCAACAGCCTCTTGGCCTCTATCAGCAACAGTGTGGTGAGCAGGAGTGACCTAATGCTCTCAGCACTTGTGAGGCTGCACCTCTAATACTGGGTTCAGAATTGGGCCCTTCATTGCAAGGAGGACATTGAGGTGCTGGAGCAGGTCCAGAGATCAGTGAAGCTGGTGAATGGTCTGGTGAGGAGCAGCTGATAGAACTGGGGTTGTTCAGTCTGGAGAAATGGGGGTTGCTCATTGCTATCTACGACCCCGATAGGAATCTGGAGTGAGGTGAGGGTTGGTCTCTACACCAAAGTAAAAAATTATAGTAAAGAGGAAATGGCCTCATGATGCACTAGTGGAGGTTTTGGGTGGGCATGAGAAGCAACTGCTTCCTCAGAAGAGTTGTCAAGCCCTGAACAGGCTGCCCAGGGCATTGGTGGAGTCCCTATGCCTGGTTTCAAAGCCACATGGTTTAGTGGTGATCTGGCAGTGCTGGGTTAACGGTTGCACTCGATGATCTCGAAGGTCTTTTCCAACAAAGGGGTTTGTGATTCTATCCAGCAGTTAGTGTCTCCTGGCTAAGGCTCCACGTTTCAGCACCACGGGGCGGGACAGCGCCTGGCAGGCTGGGTCCGAGCCCGGGCCGCTCCGCCCGCGGCTCCCCGGCGGCCCCGGGGCATTTGCGGAGCTCTCCACACGGACGCAGCTCAGCTCCCGCTGCTCTGGCCAGGGTTTGTCGGTGCCGCAGTCACAGGCTCAACGCGAAGCTCTTGTCTGGCAGGTGAAATCTGGTTCTTGTTTCTCCTGATAAACATTGCCCTTGTCAGCATTAGTCTGCTAGGAGCAGATGTGAGAATTCAGAGAATCACAATCACACAATGCATCAGAATTAGCCAGGCTGGAAAAGACCTTTGAGATCATCAAGTCCAACCTATCATCCAACATCATCTAATCAACTAAACCATGGCACCAAGCACCCCATACAGTCTCTTCCTAAACACCTCCAGTGATGGTGACTCCACTATATCCCTGAGCAGCACATTCCAATGGCCAATCTCTCTTTCTGGGAAGAATTTCTTCCTAACATCCAGCCTAAACCTCCCCTGGCACAGTTTGAGACTGTGTCCTCTTGTTCTGGTGCTGCTTGCCTGGGAGAAGAGACCAACCCCCACCTGGCTACAACCTCCCTTCAGGGAGTTGGAGAGAGCAAGAAGGTCTCCCCTGAGCCTCCTCTTCTCCAGCCTAAGTCAACCCCAGCTCCCTCAGCCTCTCCTCACAGGGCTGTGCTCTAGGCCTCTCCCCAGCCTCATTGCCCTTCTCTGGACACATTCAAGTGTCTCAATGTCCTCCTTAAACTGAGGTACCCAAAACTGGACACAGGACTCAAGGTGTGGCCTAACCAGTGCTGAGCCCAGGGCAGAATGACTTCCCTGCTCCTGCTGGCCACACCATTCCTGATACAGAGCAGGATGCCATTGGCCTTCTTGGCTGCCTGGGCACACTGCTGGCTCATGTTCAGCCAGCTGTCAATCAGTACCCCCAGGTCCCATTCTGTTTGGCAGCTCTCCAGCCACCCTGACCCCAGCCTGTAGCACTGCATGGCGTTGTTGTGGCCAGTGTGTAGAATCCAGCACTTAGATATGTTGGACTCTGCCATTGGACTCTGCCCATCTGTCCAGCCTGTCAAGGTCCCTCTGCAGAGCCTTCCTACCCTCTAACAGATCAACTCCTGCCCCCACCTAAGTGTTATCTGCAAACTTACTGATGATGGACTCAATCCCCTCGTCCAGATCGTCAATAAAGATATTGAACAGCATGGGGCCCAGCACTGATCCCTGGGGGACACCACGAGTGCCTCGCTGCCAGCTGGATGTGGCACCATTCACCACCACTCTCTGGGCTCAGCCTTCCACCCAGTAACCCAGTGCAGAGTGCACCTGTAGACCCTCCAAGGTTATCTTGTGGGTTGATGATTTATAATTGGAGTCTTGTGCTACTTAGGGGAAAGGAAGATAGGTGGAAGTCTGCACATTCTTCAGAGTATAGAAGCTGTGTTTTGGAAGAATTAACCTGTGGGGGCAGTTTGTGTAGTACAGTTGATTAAATACATCCATGGACTGACACTCAGGGCCTATCCTGTGTTGGATCACACTGGCTGTTTCAAAGACCTGTGTATAGACAGCTGTGGAGTAATTTGAGGCAGTTTCTAACACAGTATGCACTGACTGATGTCTGAATGGACCCATGAGAAATTTAAACTTCTTTTTTAAAGAAGAAATAAGAATCCTGGCCCTGTAGCAAACCCTTCATTATAGCTCTGAATATTCTTTGTTTCCATGATTCCAGACCCTTCATTTGAAGCTCTTGCTTTGAATGGGAAAAATAAAGAGCTTTTGTAGGGGGAAAAAAGGGGTCTGGGATATGTAAAACTATTTTGGTTGTAGGTGGAGGGAGGACTTCAGCTTGCTCTTATGATAAATCCTTGCAGCATTTTGTGGTAAAATTCTTCAGCTCAGTGGTCTTGAGTGAAGTATGACCACCTGGCTTGAAACACATGCTTCTGAAGGGTGAGGAAGCAGTGGCTTCCATCAAGCAAAGAGCATCTCAGCATTCAGCTTCCTCCTCCTCCTCCTCCTCCCCTTCCCCCCCCCCAGCTTCCCAAATTATTAAGAGTCTGGTACTACAAACAGGACCACATATTGTTCCACTCTGGAGTCCCCCAGGCCCAGCTGGAGAGGCAGCTTGATGTTCTGTGTTCTTGTCTCGGTGAAAATTTCCAGCCCTCCTCCATGTCTCACCCTTCCAATGCATCTGTTTCCTGCAGCACTGCTGTCCAAGCTTTCATGTGGTTGCTTCATGTGTGGCCTCTTTTGCATAACTGCTTAGCTAATAGCTTGCAATTCACTTTTAGGCATCATCCATGTCCTTATTTTGTAGGAAGATGGTGGCCTTCAGCTTATATTTCATTACATCAGCCATTTTCTTTTTGTAGTCTTTGGCAGCAAACGGGAAATGCCTTCTGTGAAAATGAATCTTGACTTCAGCTCTTAATTTTTCTCTTGCCTTCCAGGGCACTCTGTTCCAAAATTAGGAGGTTTTGGTTCTCTTCTGCTAATATTAATCCCTGTCCCATATCACTTTCTCCATAAAACTGCAATAAAACTTGGTAGCAGTCTTGTTTTCCATTTGCTGGGGAAGGAAACTTAACGTAGCCACTGGGCTCAGCTGGCAGCCTGTTGAAGGCAGATGCCCTGTTTCTGGTGGCTGTTCCTTGCTACTGCAGCACCAGCAAATCTCTAAACTTCTAGCAACTTTGTAGATAAGCTAATAAGGTGCATCTCCAAAACAGTACAGGAACAGGCAATAAATGTGTAGTTACTTCTCTTTGGGAGGTGTCTCCTGAGCCTTATGCTTGCTTTGCCTTCTAAGGGTACAGAAGCTCTACAGGAGAAGACAAATCACTACCCCTTGCTCTGCTTACCTTTCTGTTGATTGTTAGTGTGCCCTGTCAAAGGCTTCTAAGAGTTATGAGTCCTGAACACACCACAACTGGCCAGACAGGGGTGTTATGGGATCTTATTCTAGCACAGCCAGAATGTAGGCAGTTAGCAACTTGACATCAGGGCCGAGGGGCTTGGGGATGAACAGAAGTGCAGGCCAGGCAAAGGCATTTATGGAATTTTGAAGGGGCAAACAGGTATTGAAGGGAGATTTCAGCCCCAGCCAGTAGGGGTATTGCAGGCTGCAGTTTGTACAAAGAAAATGACATTTTGGATATGGTTTTGTGCCTTAATCAAAGTCACACTGGGATGTGGGGGGTTTGGGTTTTTTCTTGGTTGGTGGGTTTTTTGTGGTTTTTTTTTTTTTTGTGTGTGTGTGTGTTTTTCTGCTGTGGTGTTGTTTTGGTTTGTTTTTTCCCTTGAGCTTGTGAATGCAGATATCTGGCTTCCTATTCCTCTCTGGTAGTGCTTGTATGCATGACAATGGAGAGTAGAGCCTGACTTCTTTGTTTGCTTTGACATGAGGCTCACCAGGAACCATCTTTCTGACCCATTCCAGTCTGACACATTCCTGTGTTTTATGTCTACAGTTCTGGGCTCTCTAGGTGTGTCCCAAACCAAAGAATGGGTCTGGTGCAAACGCATACTGCAGCTGGAGAAGGGAAGCTTTAATTAATAAGCCTGAAGGAAAAATTCTTTGCTCCTGGAGGCAGGCAAGTAGGAAGGGAAATGTGTGGTTTCTTGCTATTCATGTAGGAAGATACATTCAGGTGATTGCATGGTGCACTGGCATGGGGCATTGCTGCCAGGTGAGAAGACCTTAAGGGCAACAAGGCTGGTGAGAGGCCTTGAGCACAAGCCCTATGAGGAGAGGCTGAGGGAGCTGGGGTTGTTTAGCCTGGAGAAGAGGAGGCTCAGGGGCGACCTCATTGCTGTCTACAACTACCTGAAAGGTGGTTGTAGCCAGGAAGGGGTTGGCCTCTTCTCCCTAGCAACCAGCACCAGAACAAGGGGACACAGTCTCAAGCTGCAACAGGGGAAGTTTAGGCTGGAGGTGAGGAGAAAGTTCTTCACCGAGAGAGTCATTCGCCATTGGAATGGGCTGGCTGGGGAGGTGGTGGAGTCGCCATCCCTGGGGGCATTCAAGAGGGGATTGGATGTGGCACTTGGTGCCATGGTCTAGTCGTGAGGTTTGTGGTGACAGGTTGGATTCGATGATCTTCGAGGTCTCTTCCAACTTTGGTAATACTGTGATACTGTGACCTGGCAGGTCAGGAACCATCTGTGTTGCATTTGGCCACAGCAGCAAAAAACATAGTGTGCTCAAGGAAGGGAAAAAGAAGAATGAAAAGCTGACCAAACATCTTTGGGTATAAGTTGATTGAAGTCCCTGGCATTAAGCACAGGATGAACTTGAAGCAAATTGAGAAAATGTGCATTATTTGAGCTGGAATGTTTTGAGCACTAAGCAAATGTTAATGTGTCAGCCCAATTCCCTCCTATGTTAGGCAGGTATTATTTGCTGTCTTCATTTCACTGAGTGGAAAATTGAGATTTCAAGGGTTTCAACCTCAGTAATCTTGATATAAACTGGAACTAATTCTGGTTTTGTGGTGTTTCTTCTCATTGGTGCTGATGTAGGTGAAATTTGAAAGCAGCTTTTCCTTCTTTTTTTTCCAGAGAGAACTGGGACAGCTTACAGAAGCAGATGAATCTCCACCAAACAATGGTCTGGTACCTGTTGGTATTGGCAAACCTACTCAGATTTCATTCAAAATGCAGAGCCTTATTCATTGGTGCCGTGCTTATTCTGCTGATGCAACCTCTGCCTGGGTTTGCCGGCTTCAAAAGTTAGCAGGTCTACAAAAGCATCTGTCAGCAAATACAAAGCTAGGCTGTAAGGAAAGTGTTTTAAATCTAAGTCTGAAGAGCCTGCTGGAATTTGCATTAGATTCTTTTTCAGTTGCATCAGCTGGGACTATATTGTGACTGCTTGACACTTACCATCCACTAATGCTGAATGGAATACTGATTGGGAGAGGTTTAATAGAGATGTCAGCCTTTCAGGGAACAGCGTTTGACAAATGCTGGCAAGTAGTTTTATTGTTATTTTATAGGAAGCTCTTCATGTAGATAAACCGCAAGGTGCTTTATACTAATCTTTTAGGGGCAGGAAGAAAGGGTTGTGAAGTGTTCTTGCCTTTAATCATTTGGACCCAAATGACATTCTATCTGTCATGATAAAAGTCCACTTATGAGGTCTGCCAGGAGAAAGAGCAGCTCATCTGCTTTGGGCAGGGTGCTGTGGAGCAATCACTTATTCCATACTGCAGCCAGTTAGTTTCTGTTGAGTTCTTTTGTCTCTGTCATTGATTAATATCTTCTATTTCTGCTTAGAATTAACGGTGGGTAAGGGGATATGTGAATTGGCTGCAGAGGGTGTTACATGAAACAACACCTAAGGTACAACACAGACTTTCCTGTTTAAATACACAATACATCAAACACTAAAATCAATTTAACCAGCAGCTAATTGGAAATGGCTATAAAACCAAAACAGGCAACACACCGACATCATCCACCACCCCCTGCAATTCAAATGTCACTTCTAATGAGAAACACACTCAGAGCCTTGTAAGATTACACCATGCAAGACCAATAAATTAACAAGTTTTTCTATGTATAGTTGTGACTTGACCTGTAAAAATTCCAGTTAACCCAGAGGGAATAGTGGTCTCAGTTGAATAAGGTGTTGCTGAGTGGTTTTCACTGAAGGCAGGTCCAGGGCCCTGAAGATCTTTTAAGGCTTAACTTGTTGCTTTGAATGGTCAAAAGGTTTTTAAGGGATTTCAGCTTTGGTGGCTGTTGCTGTGGAGGAAAGCTTTGCAGTGCATGTTGATGAAGGTTGTCTGGTGAAGAAGGCAACAAGGGAATAGATGTGATTAGAGAGGGGAAACAATCCAGTAGTTTTTTATCTGTTCTAGTCTATCCAGTGGCTCCTGCTGGTACTTGATGTGCTTTCTACCATACGGTTTTACACCAGAAGTCTTTGGCTGTAGTAGGTTCCTAATTCCTACAGAGACAAGTAGAGAGAAGTAAACATTACTGTCTGAAGTGACTGGTTTGAAGGAAAACCCAGATTATGAAAATTAATGTTTTATTAGTATCAGCAGGAAGCTGATTGTTTCCATGCCTCTCCCGTGGGGAGAAGACAGGGTTAATGCAGTCCTACACAGGGGCTTCATATCACTTCAACTACTGCATGTAGGCATAGCTTCACTTTGTAAAGTGCTGTTTATCCAACACACTCTAAAACATCAAATCATGCCAGTTCCCTGGAGATAATTACTATAAACATCAACAACTCCCCTGTGTGGTGAACTTTTCTTTCTTGTAGTGATAATCCAAAGCTTTTCCAGCAGAGAATTGCTAACTCAACATGTGTCTTGCCAGTTGAATACGTGTAGTACTTCTAGTCTTGATTTGTTTCAATTTTAGGGTATGATGATTTCCTCCCCCCAGCCAGGGGAGTTTCAGAGATGACTTCCTGAAACTTGGTGCTTTGCATTTAAACCACTATTGCAGTGCTTTGTAATTAAAGGATTCATTTTGTGATTGGTGTATCTACAACCATTGTGGGCTCACATTTGATGCCTGAACAATCCCTGGGTGTGTTAAATCAGTGCCACATCAGCTGAACTGACTCGGTGTTGCAAGATTAGCTGAGTTGTTGGGAATTTATGTTGTGATCTCAGTCCAACCATGATCTAGTAACAGCAGTTGGAGGGCTGATATCATAAACTGCTAGAAAAGTCTGGCTTCATCAACTTTTTATTGCATAGCACCTCCTCCAGCTTTGAATTGGGAACTATGCTGAGGGTATAGATAAGACTCTTGACAATGATCTACTGAAGCTGGCCTCAGTCACAACAAAAGAAAAAGTGGGAGAAACCTGTGGTAAAATAAGTAAAGGCAAAATTAAAATGATAGATGAGATCTTATAGTGCTATATCCTCTCTGAGAATCATAGAATCAATAAGGTTGGAAAAGACCTCAAAGATCACCAAATCCAACCTGTCACCCAACACCTCATGACTACTAAACCATGGCACCAAGTGCCACATCCAATCCCCTCTTGAACACCTCCAGGGATGGTGACTCCACCACCTCCCTGGGCAGCACATTCCAATGGCTAACAACTCTGTCTGGGAAGAACTTTCTCCTCACCTCAAGCCTAAACTTCCCCTGATGCAGCTTGAGACTGTGTCCTCTTGTTCTGGTGCTGCTTGCCTGGGAGAAGAGACCAACCCCCTCCTGGCTACAACCTCCCTTCAGGTAGTTGTAGAGAGCAATGAAGGTCTCCCCTGAGCCTCCTCTTCTCCAGGCTAAGCAACCCCAGCTCCCTCAGCCTCTCCTCACAGGGCTGTGCTCAAGGCCTCTCCCCAGCCTCGTTGCCCTTCTCTGGACATGTTCAAAAGTCTCAATGTCCTTCTTAAACTGAGGGGCCCAGAACTGGACACAGGACTCCAGGTGTGGCCTAACCAGTGCTGAGCACAGGGCACAATGACTTCCCTGTTCCTGCTGGCCACACCATTCCTGATACAGAGCAGGATGCCATTGGCCTTCTTGGCCACCTGGGCATAGTACTGGCTCATGTTCAGCCTACTATCAACCAGTACCCCCAGGTCCCTTTCTGCCTGGCTGCTCTCCAGCCACTCTGACCCCAGCCTTTAGCACTGCATGGGGTTCTTGTGGCCAAAGTGCAGCACCTGGCACTTGGATTTGTTGAATGCCATCATGTTGGACTCTGCCCATCTGTCCAGCTGAGCAAGGTCCCTCTGCAGAGCCCTTCCACCCTCTAACAGATCAACTCCTGCTCCCAACTTGGTATCATCTGCAAATTTACTGATGACTGACTCCATCTCCTGATCCAGATCATCAGTGAAGATACTAAACAGGCTGGGGCCCAGCACTGATCCCTGGGGCAGTTGGCAGAAACAGCAGGTTGAGCAAATCTTCTGCCATTAGCATTTGAGCCTATAAATATTTAACTGCCAGCCCCTGTGGGAGGAAGGCAGCAGTGCTTTCTGCAGTGGCATTGTGTTCAAAAGATGCTGTGTAAGTTTGTGCTAATGCTGCACTGCAATTTGATCTTTTTGTGCCTTGCTGGTTTAAATTGACTTGCTGTAAGAAAAATAAACTCATCCCACCTCTCCCCAAAGCTCAAGTTTTTAGAACAACATTCTAAAAGAAGTAATAATCCAAACTAAATACAAGTGAGTGCAAGATGTGTGTTTCAGTAGTGACTCCAGTGTCACACAAGACCCCCAGCTTTTCAGCCACAGAGTTGAAGTGTATGGAAAATGTGTTTTTGTGATTGTCTCTGCTCCTCATTTCGGTGCTGTGAGTTGTAATGAGCACAGAATCTTCTTTCCCTGCTTATCTATTCAGGTGGGGAGAGCCAGAGGTATTTGTGTAACTTCTGGTAGAGAAAACATTTGTTACTTTCAGAACAATGTTTTGAGATCCCATTTTGTAATATAGTTTGGAATATAAACCTACACTTTGTGAAAGGCTAAATTTAGGAGGTACTGATGAAACCAAGTTTTTGGGGTTAACTGCCAGTAGCATTCTGGCTGCATCAAAAGAAGCATGGGCCAGCAGATCAACAGAGGTTATTCTGCCACTCCACTCTGCTTTAGGAAGAAATTCTACATAGAGAGAGTGATTGCTCATTGGAATGTGCTGCCCAGGGTGGTGGTGGAGTCACCATCATTGGAGGTGTTTAGGAGGAGACTCGATAAGGTGCTTGGTTGCATGATTTAGTTGATTAGGTGGTGTTGCAGGATAGGTTAGGCACGATGATCTTGAAGGTCTCTTCCAACCTGGTCTGGTCTGGTCTGGTCTGGTCTGGTCTGGTCTATTCTATTCTATTCTATTCTATTCTATTCTATTCTATTCTATTCTCTGGTGACACCTTACCTGGAGTATTGCATCCAGCTACGGGGCCCCAGATAAAAGAAGGACATGGATCTGTTGGAGTGGGTCCAGAAGAGGCCATGAAGTTGAGCACCTCTTCTACTATGACAGGCTGAGAGAATTAGGGTAGTTCAGCCTAGAGAAGAGAAGGCTCTGGGGAGAACTTAGAGCTGCATTTCAGTATCTGAAGAGGACCTACAGGAAGGCTGGAGAGGGACTGTTTAGAAGGGCCTGTGGTGATAAGGTGATGAGGGGCAATGGTTTGAAAGTGGAGCAGGGGAGATTAATGTTGGACATCAGGAGGAAGTTCCTCAGTTTCCCCTGAAATACTGGAACTGGTTACCTGGAGATATGGTGGTGAGGCCCCATTCCTGGAGACATTCAAGGTCAGGCTTGATGTGGCTGTGGGCAGCCTGATCTAGTTGGAGATGTCCCTACTGACTGTAGGGTGGTTGGACAAGATGACCTTTGAGGATCCCTTCCAACCCAATGCTATCTGTGAATGGAGTGTTGTGATTTAATATAATCTGGGGGTCAGAATGCAGAGACTCAAAAGTCTACCCTCAATAATTCTGTAGCTGAGAAGAATTTTTCTTCTTCTTCTTCTTCTTCTTCTTCTTCTTCTTCTTCTTCTTCTTCTTCTTCTTCTTCTTCTTCTTCTTCTTCTTCTTCTTCTTCTTCTTCTTCTTCTTCTTCTTCTTCTTCTTCTTCTTCTTCTTCTTCTTCTTCTTCTTCTTCTTCTTCTTCTTCTTCTTCTTCTTCTTCTTCTTCTTCTTCTTCTTCTTCTTCTTCTTCTTCTTCTTCTTCTTCTTCTTCTTCTTCTTCTTCTTCTTCTTCTTCTTCTTCTTCTTCTTCTTCTTCTTCTTCTTCTTCTTCTTCTTCTTCTTCTTCTTCTTCTTCTTCTTCTTCTTCTTCTTCTTCTTCTTCTTCTTCTTCTTCTTCTTCTTCTTCTTCTTCTTCTTCTTCTTCTTCTTCTTCTTCTTCTTCTTCTTCTTCTTCTTCTTCTTCTTCTTCTTCTTCTTCTTCTTCTTCTTCTTCTTCTTCTTCTTCTTCTTCTTCTTCTTCTTCTTCTTCTTCTTCTTCTTCTTCTTCTTCTTCTTCTTCTTCTTCTTCTTCTTCTTCTTCTTCTTCTTCTTCTTCTTCTTCTTCTTCTTCTTCTTCTTCTTCTTCTTCTTCTTCTTCTTCTTCTTCTTCTTCTTCTTCTTCTTCTTCTTCTTCTTCTTCTTCTTCTTCTTCTTCTTCTTCTTCTTCTTCTTCTTCTTCTTCTTCTTCTTCTTCTTCTTCTTCTTCTTCTTCTTCTTCTTCTTCTTCTTCTTCTTCTTCTTCTTCTTCTTCTTCTTCTTCTTCTTCTTCTTCTTCTTCTTCTTCTTCTTCTTCTTCTTCTTCTTCTTCTTCTTCTTCTTCTTCTTCTTCTTCTTCTTCTTCTTCTTCTTCTTCTTCTTCTTCTTCTTCTTCTTCTTCTTCTTCTTCTTCTTCTTCTTCTTCTTCTTCTTCTTCTTCTTCTTCTTCTTCTTCTTCTTCTTCTTCTTCTTCTTCTTCTTCTTCTTCTTCTTCTTCTTCTTCTTCTTCTTCTTCTTCTTCTTCTTCTTCTTCTTCTTCTTCTTCTTCTTCTTCTTCTTCTTCTTCTTCTTCTTCTTCTTCTTCTTCTTCTTCTTCTTCTTCTTCTTCTTCTTCTTCTTCTTCTTCTTCTTCTTCTTCTTCTTCTTCTTCTTCTTCTTCTTCTTCTTCTTCTTCTTCTTCTTCTTCTTCTTCTTCTTCTTCTTCTTCTTCTTCTTCTTCTTCTTCTTCTTCTTCTTCTTCTTCTTCTTCTTCTTCTTCTTCTTCTTCTTCTTCTTCTTCTTCTTCTTCTTCTTCTTCTTCTTCTTCTTCTTCTTCTTCTTCTTCTTCTTCTTCTTCTTCTTCTTCTTCTTCTTCTTCTTCTTCTTCTTCTTCTTCTTCTTCTTCTTCTTCTTCTTCTTCTTCTTCTTCTTCGTCTTCTTCTTCTCTTCTTCTTCCTCATTCTACAAGTTGAGAGGCTCAAACAAAAGGTTTGCTGAAGTCCATTGCTTGGGAAGTTAATTGGTATTTTGTTTGTTCAAATCCAGTTCTTTGGCAATTACTCCTGCTTCATTATTTTCCCTCTAGAAAGAGAGGGGATACAGTTGTGCTGAAATGGCATCACAATAAAATGAAAGTTGTCTTTGACAACTCTCTCTTCACATGGTCAAAAGGCCTTTTCCTTCTTTCCTTATGGACAAATTTGGCCTGGAAGAACACAATTACTTTTTGTTTTGCTGACTTGAGAGTTTTCTTGGATGTCATGTTTGACCTTGTTTACTCAGAAAGAGGAAGAAATCCCCAGTAACTCTCCTTCACTCATTTCTGATGGACAATAACTTCTGTGTGTCAGGAATTCCAGCTGAGGAGGATGGGCTGCATCACTGACCTTCATACACTGCTGTAATTCAGGGAATTGCTGCCCATACAGTGTTGCAGCAACAGGGCTTTTCTTATTCCATTGTTTGAATTTGGGAATGGAGGACTAAAGGCTTTTATGTCTTCTGCAGAAAAGTTTCCAACCAATCTCATTTTCTCAGTGGCTTGGGGTATAATAGTAGGAGCAAAAGTAAATGTGAGCTGGTTTTAAAAGAATAGAAGGAAGTGGGAAATGTTCACCTCAAGGACACTGCTGAGCAGGTCAAGGACTCTGCTGTGGAAGAGGCTAGGGATTTATTCATGGTCAAAATGTTAAAGCTATCAGGAATGCGTGCCATCAGAAATGAAGGAGGTAGAGAAGTAAAGGGCACTAGTAAAACAAATCTAGAAAGGCACTGGCAACAGCAGAACTATCTTCAAGGACTTGAATTACAGAGCCCCTAAGGAGTGAGGAAAAGCTGCTACAGAGGTCAAGAAGTGTAACAGGAAAAGGACAAACGTGAAAAAGCTTCAGCCAAGGTTGAAAGATAGGAGGGGCGGAAAGGGCAAAACATACGAACACAAAGTCTCATAACTGTGTGATGAAGGCTTAAGTACGTGACCTGAAAATGTGAACATAAGTAACACTGAGAATTGGACTCAAACTCTTGAATTCTTCTTACTGGGACAAAATCCTACATGCTTTGTAGCTGAAGAGGAAGAGTCCCAAAGGCTGTCAGTAGAGGATACTTGTGAAAATATTTATTCCCATTCAAGTTGGGGAAATCTCCATAGCACTGATTTGTAGCATGCCTGTGACTTGCCAGTGCAGCTGCTGACCTGTGAGTACACCAATAATGGAGCTTTAAAAGTATCTTCATTACAATCCCTCTGCAGGAGAGCTGGAGATGGAATCTTTATGTAGTCTTATAGAGACAGGATGTGAGGGGTAAAGATTTCAAGCTGGAAGAAGCTCATTTTAGGTTAGACGTTGGGAAGAAATTCTTCCCCATGAGGGTGATGAGGCACAGGAACAGGTTGTCTAGAGAAGCTGTGAAGGCTCCAAGCCCCAGAGTGTTCAAAGGGAGAAGAGAAGAGAAGAGAAGAGAAGAGAAGAGAAGAGAAGAGAAGAGAAGAGAAGAGAAGAGAAGAAGAAGAGAAGAGAAGAGAAGAAGAAGAGAAGAGAAGAGAAGAGAAGAGAAGAGAAGAGAAGAGAAGAGAAGAGAAGAAGAAGAGAAGAGAAGAGAAGAGAAGAGAAGAGAAGAGAAGAGAAGAGAAGAGAAGAGAAGAGAAGAGAAGAGAAGAGAAGAGAAATTAACCAGGTTGGAAAAAACCTTTGAGATCATAGAGTCCAACCTATCACCCAACACCATCTGATCAACTAAACCATGGCACCAAGTGCCTCATCCAGTCTCTCCTAAACACCTCCAGGGATGGTGACTCCACCACCTCCCTGGGCAGCACATTCCAATTGCCAGTCTCTCTTTTTGGGAAGAACTTCTTCCTAACATCCAACCTAAACCTCCCCTGGCACAACTTGAGACTGTGTCCTCTTGTTCTAGTGCTGGTTGCATGGGAGAAGACACCCCACCTGGCTACAACCTCCCTTCAGGTAGTTGGAGAGAACAAGAAGGTCTCCCCTGAGCCTCCTCTTCTCCAGGCTAAGCAACCCCAGCTCCCTCAGCCTCTCCTCACAGGGCTGTGCTCCAGACCCCTCCCCAGCCTTGTCGCCCTTCTCTGGACACCTTCAAGAGTCTCAATGTCCTTCTTAAATTGAGGGGCCCAGAACTGGACACAGGACTCAAGGTGTGGCCTAACCAGTGCTGAGTACAGGGCAGAATGACTTCCCTGCTCCTGCTGGCCACACTATTCCTGATTCAGGTCAGGATGCCATTGGCCTTCTTGTTCACCTGGGTACACTGCTGGCTCATGTTCAGCCAGCTGTCAACCAGTACCCCCAGGTCCCTTTCTGTCTGGCTGCTCTCCAGCCACTCTGACCCCAGCCTGTAGCAGTTGGATGGGACCTTGAACAATCTGGTCTACTAGGAAATGTCCCTGGCTCATGGCAGCGGGGTGGAACTACATTATCTTTAAGGTCCATTCCATGATTCTGCAAAAGACCATCCAACTGCTTCTTATGCCATCACAGATATCTGGTCATTGTGAAGATGGTTTCCACTCTCTTACGTTATGGACTAGGATGCAGAAGCATAGGGAAATGGTTTGCGAAATGGGTACTGACTTTTGATACCTTCAGTTTAGATGCATATTGTAAAGTGAGTTTTCAGATTGGTCACTTCTACTGAAGATGCTGAGCCTGGTAAATAGCCTGAAATTACTACAGGCAGTAGGAGCTGAAGGGATACAGTTCAGACCCCCCACTTGCTCTACCCTGCTCCTGTGGGGTTCTGTGGTGCTATTATAAGCTCTGCTGCTTAAAATGCTTCTCAGGCTTTTAATGGTTCTCCAGAAATACCAATCTGTCTCCAGCACTGCACTCCCCTGGGGCCTCTGACTGATGGAAGTGTCATATTTAGCAAGAGGTCTGGTGTTTATTTCTGCTGTTATTCAGCTAGTTTCCTTTCACTCTTTCACTTGTTTTCTTAACTGATTTCCAACTACTCCCCTTAATTAGGAGAATTAATGCTCCTCTGTGTTAGAGCCTTCCCTTCCTTTGGATTGTGTGCAATTAAAACTACACTGGCAAGAGAAAGGGGTGGTCTTTATTGCTTAGACTATGGCATTAGGTATTTGAAGCACCAGGTATTGTGTGACAAGTAACTTAGTCTCTTTATTCCCCATCCATGAGTTCTGGATAATTATTCCCCTTTCCAGCCCTTTCTTTGCCTACCTTGTCTGCTTAGGCTTTGTGTTCCTGGGAAGAGGTGATCACTTCCAACAGGTTCAAAAGCTCTTGAGAGGGATCTGTCATTTCAGCAATACTGGCTGCTACTTCTGCAGGAATCATTGAAGGCTTCTAGCTTTGTGTTCTCTGTCTTTTCTCCTTTTAATTTCTTCTTTCTGTCTTTTTTTTCTCATGTTGTTCCATTTGCCTTCATATTTAGGAAACTCATCAGTCTTCCCCCCACACACACACACCTGCTGTGCTTGGCAGCTATCAAGCACTTTCAGCATGCCACAAGCCATTTCTCCAAGATGCTTTTCCTTAGCCTTGCTGCATCCATCAGTTTGTCATCTCATCTCTTCTGAAGTGTTTTCCTCATCAGAAAGCTGCCTTTCCCACTGGGCTTGGTATCTTCCTATCGTGGGACAGCTTCTCCTCTTGTGATCATTTTTACAGGCTTTAATTATGGCAGGGATTTGTGAGGTAGCTTTTGTCTGCTTTCCACATGAATTTGCAACATTTAGGTGTTTACTCCAATAGATCCAGGCCAAGATTCTAAGCCAGGCTTATTTGTGGGTAGATTTTGTCATTATTGGAGTAGCAGTCTCTAATTTCTCCATCACAAATGCAGGCAAATAGTCTTCACATTGCTCCTACTCTAAGTTTGCCTTGGCTGAAAGCTGTTCTGCTTTTGGATAGCCAAAAGCATTACACTGAGTAAGCTTTTGTGTGTTTGAAATGCAAAATGTGTGAAGCCACTGTACTGAAAAGGTTATCCAGTACTTAAGTATTTCACACAGTATTTGTGGCTGGGGACTCCAGTGCGGTGCCACACGTTGAGAGTCTCCAGCAGCATGTTACATTTCTTAGAAGAGCTGTGGAGGTCCTTTTTCCATTACAGCCCAGACGTGAGGGGAATAGATCATCCAAGGCCTCTAATTACCTTTCCTTAAGCTTCAGAAAGACCTGTAACACTGCCCTGTGGCAAAAAGCTTTCTCTTTCTCGTGCTCAATGGGTTATTGTGCTGTTTCCCTCCAGCTGCTTGCCATTCTGGGTTTGCATTTGATAACTGACGCTTATTGCTTGAGACAGACAAGGGTGTAAATTCCCTCTCCCTTGGGAAAGGTGATGTTTGTGAAAAAACACGAGCCAAGCTCCTGTCTGTCACTGAAAGATGAACTAATCTTTTCCCCTGACATCGTGTGAAGCTGCAGGCTGTGCCACAACAGCCCTCTTGTCTTGCCACCCGAAGTCAGAAGAGAACAACTGCAAAGATTGCTTTGGCAACCGTCCTCCCATCAGTTGCACTAATTTGCTCTGGTTCCTAGAGTGCTCTGGGCTACTTTCTGAAGCTATGCTCTGTTTCACTCTGGATTCATGATACTGAGCTAATGGGTTTTGTACCCCAGCACAAGCTGGGAGCAAAGGAATGTGCTTCACTACTGTTCTTCACTAAACTCTCAGCTGCAGAGAGTCAAAATGGGTGCTTCATTTCTTGATGTTCTGCTGCTCACTGGCTTCTGGTGTCCATAGGATGTGAAGTAAGCTAAGGAATTGCATGAGGATTTTAAAAACAAACCAACCCCCCCCCGACTTAACTCATGCAGTTTGGTTACTTATGTTTTGCCTGTTTCTTTGGAGCAAGGCCTCTGGCTTCTGATCTAAAACCCGTTGCTTAGCCAGTGCTGCACAATGCAGTTCAACTTACTGTGATACAGGACAGCAGGCTTGGGTGTTTAAAACTTGGAGTTGATTTCAAATGAAATAGAATAGAATAGAATAGAATAGAATAGAATAGAATAGAATAGAATAGAATAGAATAGAATAGAATAGAATAGAATAGAATTAACCAGGTTAATTAACCAGGTTGGAAAAGACCTTTGAGATCATCAAGTCCAACCTATCACCCAACACCATCTGATCAACAAAACCATGGCACCAAGTGCCTTATCCAGTCTCTTCCTAAACACCTCCAGGGATGGTGACTCCACCACCTCCCTGGGCAACACATTCCAATTGCCAATCTCTCTTTGTATGAAGAACTTCTTCCTAACATCCAGCCTAAACCTCCCCTGGCACAGCTTGAGACTGTGTCCTCTAAGTTGTCCTCACTTGTGATGAGTAATGTTTGGGAGCAGAGGTTTTTGTAAACTAGGTCAGCAAAACAGTGCAGGAGGCAGGGAACTGCAAAAAGAAGTGGTATGGATTTATGCACTGATATGTATATCAGTGTATTAGGTCACTAATACAGCGTATTGTATCAGTATAATACAGATATAGGTATCAGATATATGTATCAGTGTATTAGGTCACTTAATTGCAGATCATTTCACAGCCCCAGTTTGAAGTGCAGTCTAACAAAGAGTTGCTGCAGTTGAAGGTAAAACCCCTGCAAACTCTGTGCAGGGCATTAGAACCAATTTATCGAGGGAGAAGATGGATAATTGCAAAGTGAATTTGCCAGTGAAGCAATTGAATGCAGAGCTGCTCTCAAGGCCTTCTTTTCTGCTGACGAAAAGAAGATGGCCCAGGAACAAACTTTGTTAGAACAAAATCGGGCATCAGGACTGCACAGCTCCTGGTGTGATGGTGCTGTGGTGGAGCAGAGACATCACAGAATGTTTCCTGCTGGGAGAGTTTTACAAATCTGTTTCAGTTCCCAGCGGGGGAAGAATGGTCCAGGGGAAAATGTAGTCTGTGGGGGTCTCGTGCTGAGATTTATTTTTAGGAGATGGGACAATTGGCTTGTGCAGTGGTTTTTCTGTGTTTCATAGCTGCCTTGGAATTAAAGATTTTTTTCCAGGCCAGAGCTTGCAGACATATTTTTCTTGTAATATGGGACAAAACTTCAGAAAGCACTCCTCTGCTGTTAGTAGGGTCGTGGTGCAGCACCCTCTTTATGGTAGCTCTTAGCTTAGCCCACAGGCCCCAAGCCGTTTTCTCCTTAATGGGCTGCTGGAAAGCTGGGGCTTAGAGGGTTGAGGGAGCTTACACTTCTAGGCAGACATGCAAAGCTAACTGGGAAGAATTAGAAACATCTACCTTCTTGAGAGTGGCTTTGACCCCTGCTATAAGTTAATATGCAGCTGAGTACTGATTTTGGACTCAAAATGTTTCTTAGCATTGCTGGTGCAGAGCTGCAGACAGCGTTCTCATGTCACCCATAGCCAGTGTTTAACCCTGCCAGAATCCTTTCAATTATGTGTGACTGGCTTGTTGGTAGGTTTTAGATTTTATGTGACAAAACAGGCTTAAAGGCACATTTTAGAGCAATTTGAGAGCTTTTTTTCCTCAACTGAAGTGGCTGAAGCTCGGAAGAGAAAGCTGTTTTATGCAGCACATGGATTAGGCCAACTTGAAGATCTAATTACAAAGCTAAGGAAACAGCTTTTGCTGTTCCCAGAGTACAAATGTTGTCTTTCCAATTGCCACATGTTCAAGCTGACATCAGTCCCTGTAAAAGAATGCTGTGATGTCTGGTGAAATGGGAGGATTCTGCTGCTTAAATTCTGCATTGCTTCAGGGAAGTTGGCAGATCACCATTTGCATGAGTCCAGCAGATCCCTGAGGATCGCTCCAGTAGTAAACAGGACAGCAAACTCCATTAAAGAGGGGTGGGTATTGACCACTGATGCCAGCTGCAGTGGTCTGGCCCAGCTCCCTGAGGAGGAAGCTGAAAGAATGAGAGGAAATGACGAAGGAAGTGGGAGTATGGTGTGGAGAAAGAACCAAGATGCTTTAGAAAGAAATAAACCCCAGGATGCTTTACTGTGGGACGGGATGGGTGTAATAGATGGATTGCCTCAGCAAGTAGTTGCCTATTTCTCCTTGGCCCACATGTAGATACCCACTTACTTGAATAAAACTGGTTTTTTTCAGTATTTCTCATTTCTCTCTGGAATTAAACCATCCCTTAATCCTACTTTACTTACAAGTACTTAGTGTGCTTGGGGTCCCAGTGAAGAATAGTAGAAACTCATAAAGGTGCCGTTCCAACCTTTTCTCTAGGCAGACCACAGGTTGTGGTGTTCAATCAGCTGTAAGATGCTGGCTCAGTTTTCTCATTTTCCCTAAGTGATTCAAACTTTTATCTCCTGCATCCAAGCAGGTACTGTACATATCAGGTTGCACACAGCTCCTTCCTGCTTGGAACATGGAAGATTTTCAAGTGGAAAGGCAGAGAACCACAGAATCATTTTGGTTGGAAAAGACCTTCAGGATCATCAAGTCCAACCATTCTCTAGCTCTACCAAGTGCTAAACCTCATCCCCTTTATATCTAACTCTCCTTAAAGGTGAACACATCTAATAGAGCCCTTGGGCTTCTGTCATTCTCCAATTTCACTGAAATAAGGTCTGAAAAAAAAAAGAAATTAGTTGGAGCAGTCTAGAAGTACAGTTATGTTTGGGGGAATTGGGCTCTCAAATGCTGGAAAAGATAAAGCACTTTGTTTGAAGAGGCTGGCAGAGTGATTTACTTGTGTACAGCCTTTCTCAGGACAGAGGTGAGGGTGGATGAGGAGGGGGAAAAAAAAGCGGGGGGAGGGAGATGGGAGGCAAGTTTAGCTTCTTACCTGGCACAGGCTGAGCCTATTAGCCCAAGAAGATGGAGGGGTACTTGGGGCAGAGGGTTTTCCTGGCCCATTCACAGCTACAACTGGAATGTAAATAGCCTGAGCTCCTAAAAGAAAATGTTATCTTGAATTCAAATTCTCCATTTCAACTTTCCAAGCCCTAAGACCTCTGGTTTATGTTTTTGCCATTGAAGCCCACGGGGAAATCTATTTTGCTGTCATTCCCTTCTGTTTCTCAGCCCTCTGAAATGTTTCTCCCGTCTTACCCCTTCTCCCATCTGTCTCCCTTCCAGCCTCGACAAGCAGCCCCAGGAAGAACAGGAGACTATTTTAGAAGCCACTACAAAGAGCTCTCTGTGCAAGCCCCTCCAACAACGTCCCATTACAAAGCAGAGTGCCCCATCCGCAAGGCAAAAACTGCTGCATCTGCTCTGCAGAGCCCCACCAAAGGTCAGCTCCCTTCCTCACTGGCACTTTGCTTTCCTTTCTGTATTTCTAGTGTTTCCTTCTATCACTGTTCCCCACTGTTCTTCCACCTCCCCTACCAAAAGCATTTTGTGTGAAGTCCCCATTCATTCATCCTCCTCTTGGGAATATAATTCCCCATGGGAATCTGGAAATCCGCAGTGAACTTTGCTGTCTTCGAACATTTTCCCTTCCTTTTGTTTTTCTTTTTTGCTCTCCTCTTAGAGCCCACTGAAGAGATAGATGTATATATATGTTCCAGCTGTTTGACCTAAGTCTGTGGCACAGTTTAGTTCTTACTTAATCCAGAATTTATTAAACCATTCACTGCAGCCTTTGTTTTCTGCAAACTGCTTTTGCATTGAAAACAGACAAAGAAAATAGGAGGCAGAGGAGGAGATCTGAAGGGCTTCCAAAAGAACACATTCTGTTGTAGCTGTAGGTCTCAGCTGGGATGTTAACTGGTCCTTGCAGAGGTTTTGCAGTACTCATGATTCCAGTGACCAGACTGAGGACTCTCTGAGGGTGTAATAGGAGCATCCACAATGGGCAGGGGAGCAGGCAAGAGAGGGGTGGGCAGCATTTCAGAGAAGACATCTTAGACTTCTCCTGCATGACTTAAAATGCTGACCTTGGCTTTGAAACGCTTCTTTCATCTGCCCTGCTTGTGTTTCATCTCTTCACTTTGAATCTTTTGGCATAATTTGTTTTATCTGGATTTGACAATTTATTCTTTTCTCTTTTTAAAGTCATTGTGCAGGGTCAGATAAATTCAGGGAATATTTAATCACATGACATTTGATTGGCCTTCGAATAACAAACAAGAACTGTGTTTGGTTTGGCAGCGGAAGGGAAGGTCTTTATGGATGTACTTGGTCAATATGCCATAAAGGAGAACATTTGTTCACAGAGGATATATTTTCTGTTTCCCCTCAGGTGTTTGTGAATTGAATTGGTGTATTCTGTAGTAAAACTCTCCTTGCTGAGTGTACTGTAGTCCATTCAGGATGACAGAATGGCTGAAGGGGAGGGTGCCATGGTGCCTAGCTTTTCCTAATCCCCACTGATTAAACTCCAGATGTCAAGTGGCAGGTGGTGCCTTTAACTTACTCCTAAAGTTCAAGTTCAATGATTCTAATGTTTGCTCTTCCCTGGCTGCAATAAAGCTCCAAGTTTGGTGTGTTGACATAATTCAGCTTTTTTAGCTTAGAGAAGTTAAGAGATGTGAAGTTGAAAGGACAAAACTGAAATAGTGTCGTAGAGACGAAACCGAAATGGAGTTGGATTGTTTATGCAGCTAATGCCCTGGTTTAGTCTCTCTCCTTTACTATCTAAAAACGTCTTGCAAATAAAATATCATTCTAATGTCTGGATACTTAAGGCTTTCCTTTAGTATTTATAGCCCCAAGAGAGGACCAGCCTTGAACAGTCAGATGGAAATTACAGAAAGCTGCAATGGAGAGAGGAGAGGAGGAAATGTGTTTTCTTGTTTCAGGCTGAACTTTCTGCCACTGAACGCTTTGAAGGAGCCCATAAAGCCAGCTTTCCATTTTAGCTAGCCCAGCAGAGAGGGGAGCCCTTTTTCTTTGCAGTGGTAGCCAAATATTTTGGGGGCACTTCACCCACTTCCCAAGAAACAAACTTCTTCAGCAGAGCTTGTTCCCAGTGCGACTGTGTTGTGTTTGTGTTGCACTCAGAGTCTGGGAACCAAATGTGAAGGAGTCTGGCATTTAATCTGTTACGAAGGACATCATTTGGGGGCAGCTAAGAGACCCCAAGCTTCTGTCTTTATCCACATCTGGTATATTGTGTCTCATGGGGAGGAGGGAGGAACAGGACCTTGCTAAAGAATTAAGATGACTTTAAAGACCAAGATTTGTCACTCCTTTAACTTTTGCCACCTCTGTACAACCCTGGTGAATAGAGTTATGTAAAAATAGATTACATTGATGTGCTGCCTCACTGTGAGCTACTGCTTACATCAAATGCACATCCAAATGCACAAATGTTCTCCTCCTGTGATGGTGCTGTCTCTTCCAGCACTCTGTGTCCACTCTTCCAGCACACTGAGTGCAAAGCACAGAGCAAAGTTTTGCTTCTTAGAAAGCTGTGTCAGCTGGACCTCAGCAGTCTCCATATGGATTGTGTCCTACACGAACATATCTGCTGTCTTCTGTGTGGCTCCTACTGCATTAGAGGAAAATCCAGCTGCAGATGATTTGGCAGAGACATAAAATCCAAAAATCTCAGCATGGTGAGGATTGAAAGGGATCATCCAGTCCAACCTGCCTGCTAATGCAGGGTCACCCACAGCAGCTTGCCCAGGATCACAGTGTCCAGGAGGGTTTGGAATTTCTCCAGAGAAAGAGACCCCACAGCCTCTCTGGGCAGCCAGCTCCAGCACCTTCACACCAAAGAATTGTTTTCTGATGTTCAGGTGGAACCTCCTGGGTTCCAGCTTGTTCCATCACTGAAAAGAGTTTTGCCACTGAACCTTTAGATATTGGTAAGTTTTGAGAAGCTCTCTTCTGTCTGTTCTTGTCCAGGCTGAACAGCCCCAGGTCTCTTAGCCTTTCCTCCTCAGGGAGACATTCCAGTCCCCCCAGCATCTTTGTAGCCTCTGATGGATTATCTTCTCCCAGGCAACCAGGACCAGAACAAGAGGACACAGTCTCAAGCTGCATCAGGGGAAGTTTAGGATGGAGGTGAGGAGAAAGTTCTTCCCAGAGAGAGTTGTTAGCCATTGGAATGTGCTGCCCAGGGAGGTGGTGGACTTACCATCCCTGGAGGTGTTCAAGAGGGGATTGGATGTGGCACTTGGTGCCATGGTTTAGTAGTCATGAGGTGTTGGGTGACAGGTTGGACTTGATGATCTTTGAGGTCTTTTCCAACCTTATTGGTTCTGTGATTCTATGGTCTCCAGTAGTTTCTTTTCTCTCTTGAATGGGGAGCTTAGTACTGGGCACAGTACTGCAGAAGTGGCCTCATTAGGGCAGAGCCAAGGATGAGGAGGAAAATCTCACTCAGTCTGCTGGCCACACTCTTCTTAATGCACCCCAGGATACCACTGGCCTTCTGGTCCACCAGAGTACATTGTTGGCTCATGGTGAGCTTGTCCGCCAGAACTCCCAGGTTCTTCTCCATGGAGCTTGTTTCCAGCAGGTCAACTCCTAACCTGTACTGGTGCAGGGGTTATTACAGGGATGTTTCTGATGTGATTTGTGATCTTCCAGAGGCTAGCATGGTAATTATTTTAGAAGCTGTCAGGTGAGTCCGGGTTTCACTATTTTCACTACTGCCATTAGCAAGAAATTCCACTGTATGGACTTTGCAAGCCCTGCTTCCAGTTTTGTCTGTAGACAGATGAGTGCCCTTTTGTTACATCATTAAACAATTGAACTCCCCTGTGGCCTTGCCTGATCCACACTGATTTACTGACACTGAGTGTGACTGTGGATGGGTACAGTGCAGCAGCAGTCTGGAGTATTTTCTGTCTTTTCCTGTCCATGCTTTGGCTTAATTCACAGTGGATGTCTTAGGGAAGATTTTAATTTCCACTGAATAGGAGACATTCTTTCAAAGCCTTTCACTGTGATGAGAATCCTCAAGCTTTTAATACTCTCTTTAGCTTCTGTTGTTAACACTGAACAATATTTTGATTTGAGAGCTGAGGGAAAATATGCAAGGGTTGAATTCAGCCCCATCTGCAGAGCACTCTCAAATGATACATGGAATTACACAGCCCTTCAAGAGGAAAATTGCAGGGGTCTGTATAAGGGCTATTTCCTTTCTACCCCTTGGTGAGATTTTGAAACAGAGAAATAGATCTGTCTGTAGAAATGCAGAGCCTGGCTTTATGTTTTATGCATGTATTGAAGTGCCACTCATGTACGAACTGACCTCTGTCTAGGAGCTGTGCTGATGTGGCAATGAGCCTGGGGCTTTGGGGAGTGAGTAAAAGGGCTCTGTGATTGTTAGCCTGCACTAGGCTCATGTCTAGCCTGCCTCAAATACAGGCAGGAGTGTGTGGCTGCTTGCAAAGTGTGTGTAGATGAGCCCTCAGTGAATGAAAGCAGAGAGGATGAGCAGTGATCCTGTGTGTAAGAGTCACAGTGCTTCTCTGCTTGCCTTAGCTGGGCTGTGCTTTACTAACTGGGGAGAAATGCAATTCAGATAGCTGAAGTGATCAAAGGAAATCCTTGTGCTGTGCCTTGACTGCAACCTACTGGGATTAAAAGAGGACAGAAAGAGCGGATCTGAGATTTCAGCTATCCATTAGTGAGGAAGTGTCACAATCTTGGCTTAGAATTGTAGCTCAAGTTGTAACCGCAAGTGTTTTCAGCTCTGGGAGCTGTGGGTTTGCTCTCAGGAGGAATGATTAAGATGGTGTTCAGCTGGTTGTGTGGAACTGAGTCTCCTGAAAAGGTGAAAACACGAATAAGGCAAATAACAAATGCCAGAGCCTGCTGTGAAGAAACTGGGTACCACAGTTTGCCCTCTGTTCTTGCATCCATGGCCCCGTGAGTGAGGGGCTCTGGCTCCCATATTGAATGCTCAGACCCCTGGTTAACCACTGACTAATGTTCAGCTGATAAAATCATTTAAACATAGTCCCAAATGGAGACGCTTATAAATGCTGGATTCACATTTTGGAGTCAAGCATAAAGAAGGGGGCGTAAGGGGAGTTGTTGTTTTGATTCTGCTCTGCTCATTTTGCTTTTAACCTCAAAAACAGTTGGCATAGAAAAGGAATTCTCTGAGGGCTCTGAAAATAGCAAATCTGAATAAGCAGAATATTTTGCAAATGAGGTAGCATAAGCACACACAGTATCCCAGCAGTCATGTTCAGAGAAGAGGAACATCAGCAGTCACCTCCAAGGAATGAAGGCATTAATCTGGGAGCAGAAAACAAAGAGGGAACATTCAAGCAGACACCTAAACATGACTCATTACCTCATTTGTCTCAATTAACATGCTGAGACAAAGGGCTGATTATCTTGGTAACATTGGGTCATGTTATAGCCAACAGCTTGTGTCAGGAGGAATTAGCCCCTCATCATGAAGTGGTGTATAATGCCCTCCTTGGCCTGTAGCTGAGTCATCAGTCACAGAAGAGGAAATAAATCCTGAAGAGGAAAGTGGTGGTTCATTGATTAGAGCAAGGGAGCAAGAGCTCAGGGCTCCTGGTCAACCTCTGGCTTTAGAATGACTCACTGAAGCCCTGGGCAAGACCTCTGTGTGCCTCTGTTCCCACAAAAGGAGATAAACCCTATCTGTCTCTCATGAAGGGCTGCCTTTTGACTCTTGTTGCTGAACAGTCTCGCAGCCATCACTGGATCAGGATCTCATTTCTATGAGGATCCAAAACGTCTGACTTAAAAGCTGCAGAACTGACAGAACTCAGATGATTGCTCTAAGGTGCAGAGAAGGGAGATGGAGAAAAGGGGCAGATGACAGGAACATGAGGGGGGGGGGAGGTAACTAGAGTGTGACCATTAGGGACTTTACCCTTTGTTTCACAGTGATAACAGATACAGAGGATGCTAAATGTGTTCTGCACAAGAATAAACGTTTTGGTTAATCAATGAGCCATTAATGCTCAAATTGCAATACAATAACAAATGGTGCTGACTTGAGATTTCAATAAGAAACTCTTTCATTTCCAATTTTGGGTCTGTCTCCTAGAAACAATAGGGGCAGGGATTTATGAGCTTTACTGGCTTTTGGTTTAACAGAGATTGATTTGGTGGTTTGGTTTGTTTTTCCCTTTGATGGAGGAGATTGAAAAGTGGACTCATTCCTTATTTCTTGAGCTGAGAAGTGAGATGATGCCTCTCTGGCTTGCTCTAATTCTGTGTAGCTAGGAGACAAAATAAGTAAATATGTGTGAGTTGAAGCCAACACTGCTTTGGGAAGGGTTTTAGTGGTGAAGCAGAATTGCAGAGACAGCAAGGTGGCAGAAACAATCTTTGGTTAAGTATTAATGATGGTGGGGCAGCCATTTACAGTGCTGCTTCTAGGGTAAGGAATCTACTTTGACTTTTCATTCTTTATCTGTCTTCATGTTACTATAGCCTGTGATACCTTCAAGATCTGGCTTAACCTTGCAAACTGGTTTGTGCTACAGTGGATGGGATGAAGTGTTTTCAATTACAATTTAATTACTGATGTTGGCATCCAAATGATTTATCCACCCAGGGTTACAGTTCCTTGCTGGTGCAGCTACAGATGTTGATGGGAGTTACAATGCTGCAGAGGGAAGAGTTCCATCTCTCCTGAAGCCTGGTACTGCCAACACAGTGGAGGAAAGGAAGGTAAGTATGAATGGAAATGCTGAAAGGTTCATGCAGCGTCCCACCTTACATTGCACTGCTTTTTCCCTTTGAGCCCTTTTCACCTGTAAATGACTTAAGAACATATTAGAGTAAAGATGTGCTGTTGGCCTTTGTCATCTCTGTGCCTCACCTCTCGAATAATTTTACTTCTCTGTGTCAGTGTCCAATGCTGACTGCCCCTGAGACTCTGCTGTGCTGTCTGTTGGTAACACTTCAGCTCTCGGTTCCACATTTCTTCTCTTTCTGTTAGTGGTCTAGAATGTTTCCTTCTCCATAAGAGACTCTCTTGAAACTTTCTGTGTGTGCTTGGTTACCTGAGCTTCTGCCAGCTGTCCCCTCAGAAGGCCAACCTGTCCATTAAGGTGTCCATCTAGAAGTGGGTGTCAGAAACAGCTCTCCAGTCACATTTTCAGACTCAACATGCTCTTATGGAGTCCTGCATCAGACCCAGATCCCACTATCCTGGTATATTTTACTTCTCAATAAAGCTGGTGTCTCTTTTGTCTCTTCCCTGTCTTTGTTCATTTCCTCCTCTTTCTCTGTCTTGCATTCCTTACACCTGAGCATGCTTCTCCTCTACAAAGAAGTATTAGCTTTGTCATAGCCCAAACAGCAAAGAGTAAAAGGATTCTCTACAAGCAGTGTGGAGTCAGGGACATGCTTTCAGTGACAGTGCAGACCCCTTATTTGCACTTCTTGTGCTCCAAGAAAGCCTGACATGAGCCAGCTCAGATCTGTATCAACACAGAGGGAAGGAACAGTAACTCGTGTCTCGTGTCCTGCGAAACAGCTGCTCCATGTTTGACTCAGTCAGAAACTGCCTCTCTCCCTGGGGGTATGATCTTGTTCAACTATAAGACAAGATTTTTTAAAATAGACTTTGCTACACACAGAATCACAGAATGCCACTTTGGAAGGGCCCCCAAGGATCACCTGGCCCAACATTTCTAGGTAAGTGTGTAGTTGAACTAAGCTGGCCCAGCACCCTGTCAAGCTGAGTCTTAAAACTGTCCAGTGTAGGGGAATCCACTGCTTCCCTTGGGAGATAATTCCAGCATCCAGCTGTTCTCATGGGGAAATGTTTTCTTCTGGAGTCCCATTGGAATTTTCCCAGGAGTAACTTGTACCCATTATCCCTTCTCCATGGGACTCCTTGTAAAAAGGGAGTCTCCATCCTCTTGGTAGCCACCCTTTGTGTCCTAGTCTATGGTAATAAGGTGTCCCCTAAGCCTTCTTTTTTCAAGGCTGAACACATCCAGGTCTCTCAGCCTCTCTTCATATGACAGGTCTGCCAGTCCCCTTATCAGTGTAAGGTTGGTGATGCACCTACATCTCCCATTTCTGTGGTATAGCCCTAAAATTCTGGGCAAGTACATATGACAAGATAAATTGTCTCCACGTCTGGACACGTGAATGTTCCTAGAAAGGTTTTGGATTCATCTCTGGAGCTAAGTCTCTGAAGTTAGGTGTTGGAAACACAGATTCATAGAATGGCTTAGGTTGGATGGGACCTTAAAGATCATCTAATTCCAACCCAACATAACTGAGTTGATTACAGGCTGTGATGCTGTTATTAACATGGAGCTGTATCCTGCTCTGAACACGTTCTCTAGCACTCCTCTGCCAAAAAGCAAAGCAGTTAAGGAGGGGAGGTAAAGCCATCAGTGCTGGTAATGCCTGACTGCACAGGGAACACACGTGAAGCACACTGCTGGGGTGCTGCACAGGGCTCCACGTGTGTTTGCAGGCTTCCTTTGGTTAATCTTTGGATACCACTCCTGGGAAGGGGAGAATTTAATTTCTTACTGCTCAAACCCAAGGCAGCTTTCTGAGTGAAATGGAGATGTTAGCAGGTAATCTGAAGGAATGGGTCACAAATGCTCTGATTCCCTAGGTACTGCCTGAAATGAAGGAGCCCTTTATTCCTTATTATTTGTAAAATAAACAAGACAGTTGTAGTGTGTTTGCATTTTGCAGCCTATGCCAAAGGGGATGTCTCTGTGTGGTCAATCCATGAATAGGGTACTTTGCCTAGACAAATAGGTAATGATCATCCCAGCTTGGGCATAACTCTGAGTTTCAATTTTGATAGCAATGTGACTGAAAAGTGTGAGGTAGGTAATGTGTGCATGGGAGGCAGTGATTTCCTGTGAGACACTAATGTCTTTAACAGAGAAATACTTCAGGAGGGAGCAGGATCACTGCAGATAGTTGATAGCTTTTGCAGGGGTTGGTGGTGTTAAAGCAAATACCTCAGAGTGCTGCTTGGAACAGTGACTTCAGGGTTGAAGCTATGCAGAGTGTACAAACTAATCATGGGTACAACAATGCTGAGCAATTCCAGAAACTCCTGGCTAATTTTTCCTTAATGGGAGGAAATTGCTTAACATTTGGACATGACAAAGGGTAGGAAAGCTGAAACACATTGGCGGGGGATGTAGTTGTAGCAAAAAGCCAGCATGGCATAGCAAAGCTGAAGAGGAGCCTGCTGGTTCCTGAGTTTCAGGCCATTGCTCGTTGCAATTGCACAACTCTGGTCTCTTCCTGGATGTGTTCACTGTTCTTGGTTAAGAGCTACTTTCTTCAAAAGCTGCCCTTGCATGCCAGGGTTGGTCCCTGCTTTCTTATTGTCAGTGATCAGCTAAAGTGGACTCAGTGCTGAAAACTCTGTGAATTCCTGTCTTTGTTCCTCGAGCTCATCACTACTTAATCCCAGAGCTGCAGCTGTTCTGAAAACAGTCACCACCTGCAATGTTGCCTGCCTCACAGCCTGTTCCTCGGAGTCCTTGAGGAACTGTAATGGGGAAATAGCTGAGAAATAATAAGAAAAATACTTTGTGGAGATTGATTTCCCCTCTCTTTGTCACAAGTCTTCAGAAGAGTAGCTGCTGTGGCCTTCTGAGGAAGGCAGTGTGTCTGTGGCTTCCTAGGGGAGGCTCAGTGAGCTTGGTGCACAGTTGGCCAAACAAAAATGTGCTTTTGATTGCCACTGCAGACTGTCTTTAAAGAAGTGGAGGAAAACCAGCAGCCTTGGTGATGAGTGAGCGTTGGGAAGAGATAATACCATACCATCTGCCAGGGTGCTTTGCAGCTCGGTATTCTAAAGCAGTGGATCTTCTAGAGAAGTCATCTGCTAAAGGCACCTAGGCAGGGCTTAGCAGTTCTTGTGGTAAGGATCAGTGCCTAAAACACGAACCTTCTCCAGCAATGTTTGTGCCTGCTGATGGAGGTATTAAATAGCTTAGCTCTGAGTTTCCCATTCCTGTTGTTTACCTGGTGAAGCCCAAAGGCTGGGTATGGATCTATTCATATTTTTAGCAGTTTGTTTTGCAGCAGATGAGGATGCACTCCAGCATTCATTTCTTCTGCTGCGGCGCAAACAACTGCTGTCTGAACTTGTTTGTTTACCAATCAATATGTTTGCGTAGCAGGCTCTCCTGGGGAAGCACTCTAAAGCCAGGGAGTGAAAAACATTGTGGTTTCAAGTTCCCTATTTCGGTGGAAAACAAGAAAATGAAACGAATTTGATTGCATCCTCTATCAGAGCTTATACCGGGGTTAGACATTTGGATCAGCTTTGCTCTTGAGTACAGGATGAGACTCCTATTTCCTTCCCTGCTAGTGAAGAAAAATGATCAATTAAGAGCTCCAAATCCCCAGGGGAAGATGCTGTACAAATGGCTTTTGATTGCTTGTTGATGTTGTCTTTAGTTTGGTAATGAAGTGTTTCACAAGGACTTTAATCCATTTTATTTATTTATTACTTGGCAAATGGGGCTTGGTTCTAGGGAAGACACTAAAATAAAATAAACCTGAAAGCATAATAAAACCAGCCTGATAGTCTTCAGATGTGAGGCTTGCAACAATTACTTTTGTGGCCTTCTGAAACGACATTTCTCCAAGTGGCAAAGTCTGCTGGGCCATCTGAGCTGCAGGGCTGGTGTGACAGCTGCCCCTCCTGCAGGCACACGCTGATGACCTCCAAAGGACAGAGCAGCTGTCTTCCAGTAGCTGGCTCTTGATTCTTTCAAACCTGTTTTAAAACCAAACAAATAAACCTCCCAAACAAACAAAACGACCTCCCAACACCAAACAACCTCCAACCAACCAAACAAACCATGCAAACAAAAAACCCCAAGCAAAACTCTGCAGGGCTTCTATTGATGTTCAGACACTGAGACGGCCACAATTGTCCTTTGGCTTCCTGAAATTGATCTTTCCCCATGGTCTGTTTTGCTTAAGAGTTTCTTTCTACTGGCAGCAACAACTTCAAGAGTTCCCATTGCTGATAGTGTTTGCAGGAAGGACCAGTGCTCAGTTTCTCAGAGTCAAGCGGCAAACGCTGTCAGGACATCTCTAACAAGCTCCGTGCTCAGCTTCATGGGGAGTTGGTTTATTCCCAGAATCTGGCTGAGTGGATGATTGGGAATTTTTGTGGACCTTGGTGCCAGCAGATTTCCAGTGCTGTTCCTGGAAATGGAGCAGTTTTCATTAAATGATCTGGAAGAGCCAATTCCCTAACTGGAATTGGTAGTGTAAGTCAGAGGAATGGAAATGTCTCAGGCTGGCCAGTGGCTAAGTGGGTGAAATCAAATTCACATCCTCCTTTTGCAGAGGTGAATTGTGGTGCCTCAGTCCCCTTTAAGAGGGTGACCAGGTCATCACAACCTGGGTTCAGTTACTTAACTAAAAGCCATGCAGTGCCAATAGGAAAGATTCCCTGTCTTGCTGATTGAGATGCTTTCCTGAGATGTTATACAAAGCAGTGACTTGAACCTACTTCAGCACAGCTCCGGAGAGTGCAATGGGCACTGATTTTTTTAGCTGTTTCTCAGGTTTTCTGTTGAGTTATCTGATTAGAATGAAAAATGTTTTGATTTTGTCCCTGATGCATCATGAAAAAAAAAATCCCTTTGAAGTTTGACCTTTTCTACAAAATAAACTTTATTTGTTCCAATCTACTTTTATAATGAGATGTTCTGCTGCTGCTGCAAGATCCATAACGTGTTACAGAGCCCTTGTGACATACTGTGAATGTGTGACCGGTGCCCTGTTGCCTGAATTAGTCTCTTGATAACAGCCAGACATTCATTGCATTGACTGGCCCAGGATGCTCAGACAGGTGGTAGATGCTTCATCCTGGGAACATTCCAGATTGGGGCTCTAAGCAACCTGCTCAGTTGAAGATGTCCATGCTGACTGCAGGGGTTGGACTTAGATGACACTGAAAGGTCATCCTGTGATTCTGTGGTGACTGCAGTGGTAGCTGTCACCACATTACTCTGATTTAGTTACTGTAATGCAGGATCGTGTGCTTCATTGTCATCTGTGTTGGGGTTGCCTCATGTTACTGGATTGGAAGTAGACGACAGACATGAGTTATCCTCCTTCTAACATCCCACTTGCACCCCCAGAGACATTTGTCAGTCAGATTCATGTTCTGACTGCCATAAGCAGGCTGCTGTCCTATGCAGATGTGGCTCTGCCTTGTGTTTAGCCCGGATGCTGTAATGTGTTAAACATCTTCGTGTTGGCCTGACTTTAGAGCTGAGAAGTATTCAGTGACGTGGATTGCCACTGCAAATCATCTTTGTATGCCTCATATGGAAGAATGGGCCAAAGCCCAGAACATTTCAGAGAATAACACTGGGCTGATTTATCTTAAATAGTTCTCAGCTTTGAGGTGTTTTGCACAATAATTGTTGAGTGCTACAACAATGCTGTTCGGTTTGTCACTGTTAGGAAATAGGAACAATTCTCAAGTATTTGACAGAAAGGAAGTCACAATAAATTGAGGGCTTCTGCTCATAACTTTGCTTCTGGAATACAGCCTTACAGAAAGTAAATTAGCAAGGATAAGATAGGCTGTAAGGAGGAGAAAACTTGGAAGGAGCAAGAGTCTTCCAGAAGTCTAAAAACCCATCAGGTCTGAAGCACAGTTTGGGGTGAAGGATGTATGGAATCAATCAAAATTGAGGTGGAGTGTGCATCCCTTGCAACATTCTAGTGTGTACCTAATTGAGAATGGAAATGAAGGTGAATGATTAAGGCAAGCCTTCTCTTTTTTCCCTTTAATAATCAAGAACATTCCATTGAGGAGAAGAGGGTGTGGAGCATAGGCATGCCAGAGCGCCCCTGCACTTTCATACTTGGGTGAAAGCAACGTTTGGAGAAGGATTAGCAACCGAAGGAGGCAAGATGAAGTAATGTTATTCCTTCTAAAGTTATGGGAAGAAGAAGAACTATATTATTTGAGAAAAGTTTAAGGATTGTGCTTTTTGCCTGGTTAGGTTTGTGTGTCTGATTCAGCAGCTGGACCTGCTAGGGAAAAACTTCAGGTGAAAATATTCCCTGTTCCACCTGGTCACTCTGTAGTATGTTCTAGAATCATAGAATCATAGAATCACTCAGGGTTGGAAGGGACCACAAGGATCATCTAGTTCCAACCCCCTGCCATGTTCATCTGCTTGGCTTAGAGTCTCAGACACAGTCTTCTCTGGCAGCTCACCTGGGGTGAATTTCTCTCCCATTCCACATGCTGCACTTGATATGGAGCGTGATACAAATATGGGAACAGCCTCCTGCCCTTGCTCCAAGAAATATTTAGCTAGTGACACAAAGCAGAGCAAGTTCCTGAGGAGAAGCTGAGAAACTGCCAGCCGGTAATTAGTGACTGCTGTGAGAGCTTTGACTCAAGGGTTCCCATCCTTCCTCCAAATCCAACAAAAATGAGTCTTGACCCTAAATCTCCTTCACCCTAAATGGCTTTGGCAGTTGACTTTGAGTTGGAGAGGACAGCACTACCTGTTGTCTTCCCTGCTTTGTGTGAGGTGGGATTCACTTTCAAGGAGGCTGTTGTGAGAATAAACATCTCCTTTCAATCCCAAATTAAACACTGGATTTTCTTCAGGCTCCACCTCTCTCATAGTTTTTTTTTTTAACATCTTAGTAGTCTGCTACCTGATATACTGGCTTCCTCCTGCAAAACCTTATGAGAAACTTCTTTTGTTGCTGTAATAATTAATGAAGTGTTTGCACTTCTCAGTAATCCCAAATGGCTGGGCATAGGATCAAGAACCTGCCCTTGTTTACCTTGTTCTTTGAAGATTTTTGTTCTAAATGTGAAGGTTCTCACCTCAGCTCCAGCTAGAGACATGCAGAGATTAGGGGTAAATGAAGTGCTGACATAAAGTGAATTGAAAAAGTATAAATGAGACAGAAGTGGAATTTAAAGTGATGTTTTCAGCTTGCTCCGAAGCTTGCCTGCTTTTCTCACTCTGAAATGAAAGCATAAATCCCTTTGCATTTGATCTTACAGCAGCATCTCCTAATCTTGAAAGTATTTGGCTTTGTGACACCCTGTAAGGTAGGATTGATAGTGGGGTTTTCCAGGTGAGAAAGAGTGGCATGAAAGGACTGAACATGACCTGGAAAGACACAGAATGGCTGTTGGGTGAGAAAATGTTGACTACATTAGCTAGTACCTTAAACTCTAACCCCTTCATTTCTGGAGTGAAGCCCTTATGTATGGGAGAAGGGTTCTAAGTGAAGATTAAGGAATGCTGAATACTATGCTGTTGATGTCTTAGCTCAAGTTTTCCATCATTCCTGAAGTCATCTTGAAGTATTTCAAATTGTTGGTGGGTTGGTTGGTGGGTTTGTTTTCATTCCCTGTAATATTTTGGTTAGCAACTGGCATGTCACTGAACTGATGACAAAGTGTGCTCAAGAAGCAAGATGTGACCAAGGCTGACATTAAAATTCCAGCCACCACTGCCCTTCTAAAAGAAGGGTGGGAAATGTTCCCCAAAGCCTTCAAATGTGCTTCATTACAATGAAGTAAGCACAAGCTCTGTGAGGAGAGGCTGAGGGAGCTGGGGTTGTTTAGCCTGGAGAAGAGGAGGCTCAGGGAGACCTTATCAACTACCAGAAAGGATGTTGTAGCCAGGTTGGGGTTGGTCTCTTATCCCAGGCAACCTGTGACAGAACAAGAGGACACAGTCTGAAGCTGCACCAGGGGAGGTTTAGGCTGTATGATAGGAAGAAATTCTTCCCAGCAAGAGAAATTGACCATTGGAATGGGCTGCCTGGGGAGGTGGTGGACTCACCAGTGTTTAAGAAAAGGCTGGATGAGGCACTTGCTGCCGGGGTTTAGTTGATCAGATGGTGTTGGGTGGTAGGTTGGACTTGATGATCTCAAAGGTATTTTCCAGCCTGGTTGATTCTGTGATTCTGTGTTTGTTTGCGACCCTGAGGAAACCTAGATCATGTGCAAGTTTGTGTATTCACCCAGGCAGGGTTACTCCAAAAGGCTGTGTGGCTTCTGGAGGCACAAGATACTGTGCTATTCCAAAAACCGTGTGCCACAAACTTATTACCGGATGCAGAGTCACATGAAAACCACTGCTTAAACGCTAATGAAACCTCGTAACAAGGCCCAAAGCTCCCCATTTATGGCCTGACTGGAGCCCCAGCTGCGGTTGTGAGTGATTTCCCTGACTTCATGGACCAGCATGTGAAGCTCCAGCTGTTTTTCTGGGAGAATGGTGTCCCGTGTTGCCCCAGGAGAGCTGTGTGGAGGTGGCAGAGGAGGAGGAAGCCACCCCAGCCCCGAGCACCAGGGACGTGCGGAGGAAGTGACTGCATACCGCGTTTGAGGGGAGGACTTCAGAAGGAGGAGTTGGCCAAGGCCCTGCGAATATGATTTGGCCTGGGGCCATGCAGAAGCTTGGAATGACCTTAAATAGTAGTCTAACTTGTGTTAGCATGTGCTGCCTGAACGGCAGCTGGGGACGTCCCAGACTGCTGACTCACTGATGCTGGGGTGAGCGCTGGCCACGCTGCAGCTCGCTCGGTGTGGGAGGCGAACGCGACATCATTCATCACCCCTTGGGATGGGATGTCGTAAGGTGTCCATAGGCTCCTGCAGGAATCCACACGTCCCGATTTCCTTTGCATCAGAGCAGGGGCTCAGTGTTTCTGGGCAAGGGAGACTGCTGGCTCCAAACTGCAGCAAAAGCCAAGCTGTGGGTGTGCTGCTGATGTCTCACCTGCAGCGTGGACCCTGTCCACCATTTTAACAAGGAAGCTCCCTGGGCATTTCATTCCTATAGCATGGGTGTCCTTCAGGGGAAACACTCGTCTGTTGTTTTTGAAAAGGCTCCTGTTTTGAAGAAAGCCTATAAAAGTGTGCATTGGGTGTAAGTGGCAAGGGTTTGGTAGTGGGGAGGCTGCAGGAAGGCCAGGGCTGCCCCATGCTGGACACATCCAGTGCCAACCAGCTCCATCCACCATGCTGCAGGGCATGGCTGGGTCTGCCAGATACACTGGTGGGGCCTCTCTGGAAAATGTGGTTTTAAAACGGGGCAAAATGCCACACAGGCATTGAGGAGGAGCAAAAAATGTGTGAGGAAGCAGCCCTGTGAGCACCCAGGTCAATAGAGGAGAGGGAGACTGTGGACAGGAACACACCAGGGCAGAGGTCCACACTGCAGCTCTAGATAACCCATGCTGGAGCAGGGGGATGGTTCCTGACAGGAGCTGTGGCCTGTGGAGGACCCACACTGGAGCAGTGAAGAGCATCAGAGAGAAACTGTTATGGACTGACCATAACCCTCCATTCCCTGTACTGCTGGGGTGGGAGGAAGCAGAGGAGCCAGGGACAGAAATAAGCCTGTGAAAAAGGGAAGGAGATTAGGGAAAGGTGTTTTAATTAGTTTTTCACTTTCCAAGCCTACTTTAATTGGCAATGCATGAAATCACTTTTAAAAAACTGCCTTGTTTGCCTCCAGCTGTAGTTCCCAAGCCATCTCCCAGGCTTTCTCAGCCCATGATTTTCATCTAGTTTTCTTCCTCTGCCCTGTTAAAGAAGGGGAATTCTCTCAGTCTCCTAACGTTTAACTAAGATCTCTTCAGGAAGGACTAATACCTCTGTATCTCCATCAGATCAGCCACCACTGCTCGTGGGCTTGGCAGCTGCTGCACCACCCTGATTGCCTGGGAGGTCTGCGAGAAGTGCAGGAGGTACAGCTGGAAGTTTGGTAAGCACAATTTACAAACACTAGTTCTAGATGTGAGTGTAACATTACCTTGGGCTAATTGCTTGAAAATAAATCATCTGAATCAGACACCTGCCTAGGAGATCACCATAGCAATCTCAAAACAAACAGTAGTAACCTTAAAATTATCAAAAGCACCTAAGGAAAACGAGGACCTGGCTTGCAGTTTTATAGAGTAAGATTATGCCTACATAGTCTTTTTCCAGGCAAACATGAACTTGTTTACTGCATGCAAGGGACTGACCAAAAGACAAACAGCCTGGTAGAAAGGGACCTGGGGGTACTGATTGACAGCTGGCTGAACATGAGCCAGCAGTGTGCCCAGGTGGCCAAGAAGGCCAATGGAATCCTGGCATGCATCAAGAATAGTGTGGCCAGCAGGAACAGGGAGGTCGTTCTGCCCCTGTACTCAGCACTGGTTAGGCCACACCTTGAGTCCTGTGTCCAGTTCTAAGCTCCTCAGTTTAAGAAGGACATTGAGACATTGGAATGTGTCCAGAGAAGGGCAACGAGGCTGGGAAGGGGTCTGGAGCACAGCCCTGTGAAGAGAGGCTGAGGGAGCTGGGGTTGCTTAGCCTGGAGAAGAGGAGGCTCAGGGGAGACCTCATTGCTCTCTACAACTCCCTGAAGGGAGGTTGTAGCCAGGTGAGAGTTGGTCTCTTCTCTCTAGCAACCAGCACCAGAACAAGAGGACACAGTCTCAAGCTGCATCAGGGGAAGTTTAGGCTGGAGGTGAGGAGAAAGGTCTTCACAGAGATAGTTGTTAGCCATTGGAATGTGCTGCCCAGGGAGGTGGTGGAGTCACCATCCCTGGAGGTGTTCAAGAGGGGATTGGACGTGGCGCTTGGTGCCATGGTTTAGTCATGAGGTCTGTGGTGACAGTTTGGACTTGCTGATCTTTGAGGTCTCTTCCAACCTCGGTGATTCTGTGAGTCTGCCTGAACTAGCAGAAGGCAATATTTTTGCAGACCTCATTTTCTTGGGCAAAAATATGTACCTACAACAGCTCTGCCTCACTCATTTCAAAGGGGCATATGGCTGTCTGGACACAAATATGGATAGAACAAACTCCTATATATTCAGAATGAATCAAGAGTCCTGTGTATCCAAACTCCTATATATTCAAAGTGAATCAAGAGCAGAAGCTTATGGTAGATCATCAGTCCCTGCACTGCCCTGATATCCACATTGTTTAGTGGATGTTCAGCCCTCAAGCTGGTCAGGGAAGATCTTTTCTAACCATGTGTGTGTACACATCTTTCCCTCCAAAGTCATGCATGCAGTTGACTGAGCTGCTTGAAATCATCATTTGGATTAAAGAGAACAACACTAAACATGATGAAATGGACATTAAAGGAGTCTGAAGGAAGGGAAAGGGTATGGGCACCCATATATCTCACTCTGGGGTATCTACATCAACAAAGCCAGAAAAGCAGCTGTTGGGATGGTTAGAAGAGAGTTCTTAAGTGATGATGTCTTGACATGAAAATCTGCAGTTAGCATCCTGCTGTGATAGTATCAGCAGCTGCCTCTAGCTTCAGCCATTCTCTGGAGTTCAGGCTTCCTATCCAAACCAGCTGAACTCTGTCTGTCCGCACTGAGGGGGAACACCAGGCTCTGAAACTGGCTTCCCTGCTCTCATCTGAAAGAGTCAACAAGTTCATGGTTCAGGAATGCTCCTAATAAACCACAACAAGGGAATGTGAGGAACTGCAGACACAGAGAGTCTGTGCACCATAGATCCAACTTCCCTGAGGGTCAGAGGGGAAAAGGAGAGTTCGTGAGGATGCCCTAAAGAAGGAAGAGCTTTGGGATCCCTGACTTGTTTCCCTTAAGGGATCTTAAAGCAGCACATCCTGGAGAACATGGGATTTCCTGGTGGCACCTGTAATAGGCTGATGCATTGAAGAAGGAAGTGGCTCCCAGATGACTGCTGATCTTTCAAAGACACATAGCAGAAAAGGTTGTACATCGTAGACCTGTAATGTTACTTAGAACCAGAAATTCAAGGTGTTTGATTAAAAAATTTAAAAAGGCAGAAAAAGAGAAAAAAAAACACACCATTAGAACTGTTGGATGCTGGTAGAACCTGGTTTTAATGGTCTCTCTCCATTCCTCTTAGAAAAGAGATGAGTCTTATTTTACAAGTGAAGAGGACAGAAGCGATAAAAGGCAATTAGTAGAGAAGGATGATTCTGGTTTTACAGACCCCCACCTCGAATACTGTGTCCAGTTGTGGTGTCCTCATCATAAGAAGGACACAGAGTTGTTGGAGAGAGTCCAGAGGAGGGCCACAAGGATGACCCAAGGGCTGGAGCACCTCTGCTGAGGGAGCTGGGGTTGTTCAGCCTAGAGAAGAGAAGACTCTAGGGGGACCTTAAAGCTGCCTGGCAGTACTCAAAGGAACAGGAAGGCTGCAGAAGGACTTTTCCTGAGGGTGTCTAGCAATAGGACAAAAAGGAATGGTTTGAAGCTGAGGGTTAGACTGGATCTTAGGAAGATATTCTTCAATATGAGAGTGCTGAGACTCTGGAATAGGTTGGCCAGAGAGATTGTGGATGCCTTCTCCCTGGGGCTGCTCAAGACCAAGTTGGATAAGGCCTTGAGCAGCTGAGTCTAATTGAGAGGCATCCTTGCCCATGGCAGGGAGGTTGGAGTAGATGATCTCTAAGGTCTCTTCCAACTAAGCTGTTCTATGATAATTATGATTTTTCACTTATGCTATCATTTTTTTACCAAAGGGACCAGTGGCTTCCCCAAACTGGGATGGTTGGTACCTATGTGCAGGTGTATACAAAGAGCATGCTGTGGTCTTTAAGTAATAGCTAAAAAGCCTACAGATGCATAATGGGAATGCTCTAATTTCTGCACAGATAAAGGACACAGCAAGCATCAAAAGGACCACATTAAAAGATTTTTAAGAGATATTTTTTTAATATTAGCCTCTTTTAGTCTTATATTGTTATTTTTTTCCCCCCAGTCAGATGTTCCTGATGGAAAATTGCAACATAGCCATCAAACAGCTCAGAGTTAATGAATGTGAACAGTAATTGTGTTGTGACAAGCACATGTTTGTAGAGCATGGTAATTATTAGCAAATGTATAAATCAGTGTGGAAATAATTCTTCCTCTTCCCAGCATAGTGGTGTAAGTATCTACAAGGGACAGAACCTTGCAGCCAAGTTGTGGGGCAAAATTGTCCCTTGGGACTAAATACCACTTTGGCTTTAAGTTATAAAATAGCAAAATATCATTTCACAGAATCACAGAATGCCCCTGCTAAAGCAGGATCACCCAAAGCAGGTTATCTAGGATAGTGTCCAGCTGGGTTTTTGAAAGTCTCTAGTGAAGGAGACTCCACCAGCATACTGGGAAGCCAGGTCCAGGGCTCCAGCACCCTCACGCTGAAGATTTTTTTCCCTGGGCTATTGTGTTTACATCATAGCTTTTGAGAGGGCCTGTCCCAGCTTTGACAGTATTCTTTTCATACTGCTCTTTCCCCAGGATGCTGAACTACCCTGTGTGGTTCCCAGACAAACACTGTTATCTGCAAAACCTCTTTGAGGCTGATAACCCTGCTAGCTTCCTGTCTACAAAAGAAAACAGGCAGAAGGTTGTTGCTCCCACTAAAGAAGTCATGTTGTCTAGCTTAACAATTTCACATGGCTGTCTATCTAGACACCAGTGCCCTAAAAGCCTGATCCTTCTGAAGAATGCATGCTGCACATACTTGATTGTCTGACTCATAACTCTGGTGCCAGGACTTTAGCTTTTCATTTCTATTTATTCACCATGGGAAACCTGAAGTACAAGTACACTGGATGAAAGCCTGGCTCCAGTGAAGTCAAGGACAAAATTCTCATTGATTTCTGTAGGCAGAGAACTTTGCTTCTGTGCTTTTGGTTGTACTTCACTGTTCCTGGCTTAGGGCTAAAGTGACATTAGAAAAGGCTCTGTTACCCATAGTGATGATGAATTCCAGTGGCACTTCTCCACACAGTCGTGTCCGTGTGTACAACAAGCATCTGTTTCTGTCCTGAAGAGCTTGTTGCTTATGAAGTGAGCCTGATTCAAAGAAGTTTCAACACATCACATACTCAGACCTTGAGTCTGAAGCTCTCTTATGCCAGGCCATTGAAGGAAAAAACCTAAGTGTGGCTGACCTAGGTACTGACTAGCTTTAGCAGCACACGGGAGTTTGGTAACAAGCAGTCTTCATGCAGTGAAGCTTGCGCCTGCCTGTCCCACAAGGAGAGGCTGTGTCCAAACAGCCCAGTGTTTGGCTGCTCTTTCAGTGCTGTGACAGCCCCTCAGGGCTGTAAACTGCCCAGTGTCCCCTGCACCGGCGCCCCTGGTACTCTAATTGGTGCTGTTGTTCCCAGGTTTGCTACTGCTCCCCAGAAGTGAAAAGAATTACTTTGGATTATGCTGTAGTCAGGGAGCTGGACTTGGCTGTAGCCTTCTTATTAACACACTGCAAGGGCTCGCTGTCTTTTCATGTACTTTGTGAAGTACAGATTCTGATAAGGAACCTCTTTGTAGATTTAAAACTTAAACAGAAACAAACCCAAACCACTTAGGAACGCAATTTTTCCAAGAAAAGCCCCAAAATATCGCAAAGTGCTAAGACCCCACCAAAATATCACATCTGAGTTGAGAGAAGTACATTGGTTTAAAAAAAGCAAAGCCCAACATACTGACAGCTCCCCAGTGCCCAATTAATCATTTGCTTTTAACAACAGAGAGCCACAGGCAGACACAAACGTGGAACAGGAAAGCAGGAGACATGAAATGGTCCTTTGTCTCGTGGCTGAACTCGTTGCCCTTGTCGGGACACCAACAGTTCATCTGGGCAGAGAAACCCACTGGCCCACTTGGCATCCTGCAGCTCCTGGCATGTGTTAAACAGGTCAGTAGGTGGTCTGGCTCAGACCTCTTGGACGTGCTTTCTCACAAGGTCTTTTTTGGTTTGCAGGGGGAAAAGCAGTGCAACAGAAAGGTCTTTTCCATAGGCTTCATCAACTGCTTTGTGGCACTTAGAGTGCTCTGTGAAACACCCAGCTAAGCTTTAAAGATGTGGGTGAACTCTGTAAAGCTATGCCAGTGCTGTCCTGCATAATTTCTGTGGAAATCTGGTTTGTCTCAAGGATCTATGCAACCATTTAAGTAGAGAAGATGTAGGTAAAGCAGAGGTTGTACGTTCAGAAATCACTGAAATGTTCAGGTGAAATGATGCAGCTGACTGAGAATCTAGTTCATAGGAGTCTAATTAAGACTTGCAGCGCTGCTTCTCTGCCTTAGTGTCTGCCAGTGTGCTTTGGCTACAAAGGCTGTGACATGTTTCATTTCCCTCAGATCTAGCAGGGAGCTGATTGTGCTGCTAGAATTATAGAATCATAGAATGCACTGGGCTGGCAGGGGCCTGTAGAGGTCATCTAGTCCAACACCCAGCATTAGGCAGGGATGTCCCCAACTAGATCAGATTTCTTAGAAACCCTTCAAGCCTGGCCTTGAACTTCTCCAGGGATGGGACCTCTACTACCTCCCTGGGCAACCTGTTCCAGTGCTCCACCACCCTCATAGTAAAGAACTTCTTCCTAACATCCAATCTAAATCTGTCCTTCTCTAGTTTAGAACCATTGGCCCTTGATCTAGTGCTACAGACTCTTGTAAACAGTCCCTCCCCAGATTTCTTGTAGGGCCCTTTGAGGTACTAGAAGGCTGCTATAAGGTCTCCCTGGAGATTTCTCTTCTCCTGTGGTAGTTCAAGTATCCTTTACTGCTTTATTGTTTTTATGATTGTTACCTGAAGGGTAACAATTTTCCTCTTCAACCTTTCCTGCACATGCAGGACACCAGGCTGTTCCTTTCTGACCTTGAGGCCCTTGAGATGCTGTTGATGTCAGTAGTCACAGCTTCAGTGGTGTTACTGCTTATCATCAGGAACAGCACAAAAATGGACCAAATAGGAAGACTGTTTGTCTTCAGTGGCTGTTTAATCTGGTGTGCTTTTGCTCATTTTCTTTCAGCACTTTAAACTGGTGCTTTTTGCATGAGAGATTATGTGTGCTGATGACCTCACAAGTGGGGGAACTCCTTAAGCAACGATTTCATCCAACAGAATTGTGCAAAATTGCTGGTTAAATGTTTGAATTATTTCAGTTACTGTTTAATGTTATTTAGTGCTTCAGCTTTGTCAACTCAGTGATAGATCCATTTCTGGGAAATGGCTTTAGATGAATAGTTCCCCATTAGCAGAAAGGTGGCAAAGTGGCCCATGGTTAAGAGAAGCCCTTCCCAGTACATCAGCTAAATGAAATTCTCTGTGAAACAAAGAAAAAGAGATTTGGATATCAAGGGGGGTACTAGAAAAAGAGTCAATAACAACAAAGGGGGCAAAGGGGGCTTTTGCAGATTTCTGAGATCATACAAATCACAGAATGTTTGGGGTTGTGAAGGGACCTTAAAGATCATCCAGTTCCAGCCCCCTGTCATTCACACACCCTCCACTAGCCCACATTGCACAAGGCTTCATCCAGCCTGGCCTTGAACACCCGCAGGGAGGAGGCTTCCACAACCTAAATTCTGTCAAGATCTGCACTTCAGAGCAACTAGACCTTATTTTTCCTGTGTCTCCTATCTTCAGTGAAGGCAGCAAGTTGCCTTCTTTCACAAGGAATGTTGAGAGCCTACACTCTTGGAAGCTGCCAGGCAAGTGGGTAGTGCAGGAAAGGGATTCCTAAAATACACGTGAACAGCTTCCCCTTCAGTCTGTTCTGCCTTCAAAATCAAGAAACAAGATGTGCTACACAGTGAGCTGAACATTTTTAATGGAAAACTTGCTTAATAGAAGGGGATGCAGAGAAACACTTCTGTGTCCCACTACCATGCATGACATCTGAAGGCCCAGACATTGCCACCACTATCACAGAATCATAGAATCAGTAAGGTTGGAAAAGACCTCAAAGATCATCAAGTCCAACCTGTCAACCAAGACTTCACGACTACTAAACCATGGCTTCAAGTGCCACATCCAAACCCCTCTTGAACACCTCCAGGGATGGTGACTCCACCACCTCCCTGGGCAGCACATTCCAATGGCTAACAACTATCTCTGTGAAGAACTTTCTCCTCACCTCCAGCCTAAACTTCCCCTGGTGCAGCTTGAGACTGTCCTCTTGTTCTGGTGCTGGTTGCTAGAGAGAAGAGACCAACCCTCACCTGGCTACAACCTCCCTTCAGGTAGTTGTAGACAGCAAGAAGGTCTCCCCTGAGCCTCCTCTTCTCCAGACTAAACAATCCTTAAAACCATTGAAGACTTCATGAGTTCCCCCAGGAGACATGAAGTCAAGTCAGCAGAATATTTTTAGGAGATGTTCCCACTTCCTTTCCAGCCCAATGTACCCACTTTGTTGGTCTGGATTGGCCTCCTGAATCACAAAATGTTTGCATCTGCTTCCCATTACTGCCTCCTCCTTCATCACAAATTCCCTGATGTCAGCAAGGTTTCTGCCCGAGTGCTTTCTGTACAAGTAGATAACACACTTTAGTCTTTAACAATCTCTTCCTAGGGAGAGGAGGAAAAAAGAAGCGACTCTTCTCCAAACAATTGTCAAGAGCTCCTAAGCCTTCTGGAGCATCACACAAAAGCAACTTAATCCTGCTCTCTGCAAATGTCATGTTGCCTTGATCTGCCTTAACAGGAATTTAAGTTGTTGCTGCAGCATTTGCCACAGCCCTGTCCTGTGTCGCCGCCGTCTGCCGCAAATCACGTGCCGGGAGCTGTCGGCAGTAACAATAACGTATCAAGGAGGGAATGGCTTAAGTCCCATGGGAAAGATACAGTGCCACAATTCCACATTGTTCATTGGGTCTTCTCTGTGTGCTTCTATGGGATCTTTTGAGACTGAATTAGGTCATGGATCTGTAGGGGGAGTGGAATTTGCTGCGTAGAGAGAAAGGTTTAGTGGAGCTGAGGTGTGATGCCTTCGTAAGGATTCACTGAAAGCAGTTTTGCAGTGGGACCTAGGCCAGAGCTGCAGAGCCAGCATGAGGAACAGGGCATGTAGAGTAGAGTAGAGTAGAGTAGAGTAGAGTAGAGTAGAGTAGAGTAGAGTAGAGTAGAGTAGAGTAGAGTAGAATAGAATAGAATAGAATAGAATTAACCAGGTTAGAAAAGACCTTTGAGATCATCAAGTCCAACCTATCACCCAACACCATCTGATCAACTGAGTCATGGCACCAAGCACCCCATCCAGTCTCTTCCTAAACACCTCCAGTGATGGTGACTCCACCACCGCCCTGGGCAGCACATTCCAATGGCCAATCTCTCTTTCTATGAAGAACTTCTTCCTAACATCCAGCCTAAACCTCCCCTGGCACAGCTTGAGTCTGTGTCCTCTTGTTCTGGTGCTGTTTGCCTAGGAGAAGAGACCAATCTGCTGGCTTGTGACCTGCCAGCATGGGCTGCAGCTGGAGCAGACATGCAATTTGCTTGGACATAAACTATTAGTACAGCTCAGGCATTTCTATGGGAGGGTCAGAGCAAATTAATTAGATCACAGCAGTCTTTGTGAACTTTTTCTTCCTCAAGGCTAGAGGCTGCATCTCTTTCTTTGCTCAAAATGAGTAGTATAGTCCCAAACTCTCTGCAGCAAGCCTGCTTTTTCCCCTCTCTCTTCTAGCCAGTTAGAAAGAGGAGGGACTAAGAAACCACATCTTTCCTTGGCACATGCATGTCGATGTGGTGATAAATGTGGTATTGCTTGCAGTTAGCTGCAGGGGTGCAGACCTAGCTGAGCAGCTCTTAGTAGCTCTATCTGAAGTTTAAAAGTAATTTTGCTATAATTCAACCACACTTCTAAGCAATTTCCCTTCCCATGGAAGATCCAGGTAGGGCCTTCGTTCACACAAAGTTTAAAATCCCTTTATTAGGCAAAGGCTAAAATAGCACAGCTTGATTTAACTCTGAAAGAGATCAGCTGTACTGAATACAAGCAGAAGATAAAGCATTCCAATCTGCCTTGTCTTCCTGGATTGTTTTCCTAGGGAAATGAAGCTTATACAACCTACATATTGATGACTTTAACTGTGCAGCCTGCCTGGCACGTCTCTTCCCCCTGTGCTCCATGTGTGCCTTTAACTTAGATGTATTGTCAGGTTCTCACTGGATGTTTGAGGAGTGAAAATCTAGCTGTTAGTAAAACTGCACACGTTCAGCCACTGTGCAGACCAGGAGAGCCAAGTTTGAGTGTCCACCAATGGAAAGGGGGGAAGGATTTAGCCATGGCACAGTTTAGTCACTGTCGGTTCGAGCTCCATAGGTCTTAAATAGGAACAGAACATGTTGTCTTATGCTTGGTGGAAGAATTGTGGCAGGAAAGAGCAGCCTGGAGAATTTCAGGAGCAAAGGACACAAATCCATAGGAATTCAGTCTGTTCCACTGCTTCTGGAACAGCTTGTTTTGTAAACAGTGCAGTTGTTAACCGGGTGTATATATTTGGAAGGGTAAGGTACAAGAGAGAATGGAGACTGAAGTCTCCTGGTTCTCATTTGAATTAAAGCCTGTTCATACCGAACTGGTGCCATAAGGAGACTTTAAGTCATTAATGTCATTTCCTCTCCCTGCAGGGCAGGCAGCTCAAGTGGGCATTAGTACAACTGAGAATCTGCTTTTCACTTTGTACAGTGATGGTTTGTTCTCTTCCCCTGCAAGGAAGGAGATTTGTTTGTATAACTTCAGTGTAATTTATATATGTAAAAATAGAGTGAAAAGAACCAAATGTTCATCTTTATAGAATGTTAGGGAATCCACAGGCCTGGGGTGATGGTAAGAGAGAGCCACAGTGATCCACTGTGGATAATGTTCACCCTAAGATCGCATGAAAACTTCTGCTAATGCATTTTTTACTACATATTTTCCCTTGGTCACCAGTCACTTCAGCTACTTCACAGCTGAGCATTTCACTCACATCTCTACAGCTGCTAAAACTCCATGATATAGGCTCTGCTTCAGCAAAACTCTTAAGAATGTGCTGATCTTTAAAATTCATTCACTGTCCATGAATTGGAAGATTTTTGTATTGCAGTGGATTTTTGACTAAGGGTAAATACAGGCACACACCTGAAACTCCCCATGTCCTGTGGCAGGGCTTGGGGTACTTTAGAGGCATTGCCATCAGTAATTTGTCTGCTTTCCAAATCTCTCTGCAGGACCCTTTTGAGGAGAGCCACTTGCTTGTCTCTGGTGTGTTAGAAGCTCTTCATCATTCAATTGAAGTCTATGCTATGTGTGACAGGGAGGCTTTTTTTCCCCCTCTAGTAGATGCCGTAAGTATTTCCTTTGTGGGTATGATGGATTTGTTTTCTCCCCTAGCTGTACATTTTCTGGTGCTAGTTTGTCTTTGAAGTCAGTATTTAAATTTCAGTATTTTTCTACCAAGTGCCTGGTAAAGATGTGGGTGCATCTTGAAATGGTGTTGGTCTGAAGGGTCAGAAACCCTTACAGAAGTTTTTTCCCTCTGTTTTCACATGTGGGCTGTACTCTGAGTCTCAGGTCACTGTGTTAATTTATCTGCTAAAAGACATTTTTATCTTCAAAATCCTTGCCCATTCCTGCTCTAAATGTTACTTTCCCACTGGCCTCCTCACAGAAATATGTTTCAATTACAGAAGGAAATCCTCTGGAATTAATTTTTCAGACTGGTTTCACCTCCTTTGTAATTTCCAGTGGTAAAATGAGAGTTTATAGCTGGTAGGGGGTGGACAGACAGCTGAATCAGGGTCTCTGCTTACTTTGTGAGCATCAAAATCCTTTACTGGCTCTAACTCTGGAGCCCTGGACAAATGTAATGAAGTGAACTAACAGGATAAGCAGCTTACCCCAGCCCTCAGCTGAACTGTTTGCAGATATATTCTTCTAGAGTGAGAATCCAGCTGAATACATGAGCCTCCCCTTGCAGCTGTTCCTTTTAAGAAGGTTGTTTTCCATGTGGATTCCATTCACTTGTCAGTTGTGACTCCTGACACCACCTGTGAGGCAATGTGCATGCTGTATCCCTGGAGGCGTTCAAGAGGGGACTGGATGTGGCACCTGGTGCCATGGTCTAGTCGTGAGGTCTGTGGTTACGGGTTGGACTCGATGATCTTCGAGGTCTCTTCCAACCTTAGTCATACTGTGATACTGTGATACTGTGCTATGGAAGGGACAACTGGCAGTGGATGTAGAAGGTGGTGCTGGAGTTGGGCAGGCTAGAGGGGTTTGGACACGCACAGTTACAGATCATTAGTTGTCACTCAGTGAGTTTATTTTGGTGGTCTTAACTTCTCCAGTGAAAGGCACACAAAAGGTGCAGGAAAAGCCTTCATCTCCATGTCCTGTTGAAAGCATTCTTCATTCCTGAAAAGCAAGGTAAAGGAAACACATGCTTATTTTATTGCATTGCTGGGATTCACTGGGAGGAGATCCAGTTCTTTTAACAGGGCAGTGAAAACATTTTCACAGTGTTTGCTCTGTCTGTCCTGTCTGTGGAGGACCTCTGGGATCTGAAAGAGTCTGAGTCTTCTGTCAGAGAGGTCTGGATTTCTGCAGAGAATTAGTAATATTACTGCTTTCCAGATGCACCTGCTGGATGCAGCAGCCCCCAGCACTGCAGGGGAAAAAAGATTAAATTGTTTCTAGGGAGGATTAAAGGGAAGCAGATTCTCCTTTCTCCTATGAAGTAACTGCTACTCCACGCTTTAAAGAGAGCTTTGGGGAGAAGGACTTTCCCATCTGGAGGAAAGATGTGGTGTGTGGATTCGACTTTTGTGTAATAATAACAAAACTGTATAGACTTCTAGCCGGTTTTTGCAGCTGAATCACAGAGCCAACTGTTCTGAACCTGAGCTGGGCGAGGGAAAAGCTGGTCAGAAATAGTGGATGATGTCCTTACAGACTTTTCTCAAGGGCTTGCAATTAGAGAGGATTGTGTCATCGCAGAGAAGGGCAGCCTGGAGGTCATATCTGGTATGGGGAACCCCAGGCAGGTCTTTGAAAATAGCAAAGGCAAATCAAAATGACAGACTCAGGAGAGAAGGCCAGCTTGTTACTCAGCATGACTTCACACAATCAGCTGTGCTGTATCAGAGATCTGGCTCTGAACACATTTGCAGCATACTTGGCCTATAGGATGTCATATCCTTATAAAGTATAAATCCAAGCAGAGGTTTTTCCTATAGCTCTTCCCAGTATGAGCAGTCTATAAACTCCAGACTTGTCAAATCTGATCATTCAGTTCAGTGAAGATTATGATCTGCTCCACCATTTCATGTGTCTCTGTGCAATTCACAGTAGGGCTGTGGGACATGACCAGTAAGTCTGGCGATGCATTTGGAGGCTGGAGCGTCTGTGGCTCAGACAGCAGCAGATGTTGCTGTGTGGGTACCCGCACAGCTTGGGAGAGTTGCGTGTCCGCTTCCTTTGTCCCTGTCCTGCATACACTACCCAACTGTGACGTTAAAGAAAGGATTCCTCCCTTCTCTTCGAGGCTGGAATGTGCACCAAGCCAGCAGTGCTGGATTAGCAGCATCTGGCATGCAGGGTGTGTGATCTTTCAAGAAAAGCAGGACGGGAAGACACTTTAAAGCAAACAAAAGGTTGAAACTATCTGGCTCCAGGCAGCTAGAAGGGGAAGGACTGGGGTCAGGGTGTGGAAGCCCGGCTGGGCTGTGTGACGCTTCCCAGCAGCTACGTGAAACAAGAACTCTTTCACACTTCAGTCCCCCCACAGCTATGGGCTGTTGCACTGGGCTAGGTGTTACCTGACTTTGATGTTCTGCAGACAGACCCCGTATTTGTTCATGTTTACACATTCTGACAGGGAAGAAACAGCTCTGTTTAATATCCCCTGGGTTTCCTTGCGGCAGCTTTCAGCACAGCAGTACAAATAACTAACTCAGCAGGCCCTACAACAGCTTGGTTCCCACCAGGCAGAGTTTAGGGCTGGCAGGGCAGTGGTTGAGGGCACAGATTGCCGACATAGATTTCAGACCTGCAGCCTTTTTGCATGCAGACACTGGAAAGCTGCCGTTCCCTCCAAATAGGGATAGGAAAGTGATGGAGAAGCTGTGACAGGCCAACCAATTAGCTCCCTCCTCCTCCTCCTCTCCTTTTTAATCCATCTCAGCACACTTTGTAAATACTTTTCACAGTAGCTGGATATTGAGGAGCTGTTCCAACATACTACTTGCAGGAATATGCTGGAATCACATGTTCAGTCAGTAGTACCCTGCCTTTAATACCATGTGTGAATATGTCACTAAATCCCAGGTTTGTGGAATATTTCATTTTGTGTGGTTGATGCTTTCTTTTTGATGCTGAACTGAATTCTGGTTTGAGGCTTTATATACAGCAACTGGGATGGGACTAATGTACTGGATGCCTTTATTTTGTCCTCATTGGTTTTACTCAGAATTTCTCTCACTGCTGGCCCTGCTTTTATCTGTTGTGTTATTTGTAAAGTACCTGAAAGGTAAGGTAAGCTCCTGCCCTAAAAAGTTGGAAGATATATGAGACTTAGAGGTGTCACTGGATTTCTGATGAGGAAACTCAGGCACAAAGAATATTAACTGATTTGCCTATGTCTTGGGGAAAGCCAGGGCATTTATTGTGAGACTGCCTTTCCTCATCCTTCTGAAATGTGATTGTATTTGATATCTTCTTCTAAAATTATTTTTCTTGTTGAGTTAATGAGGAAAAGCAACAAAGGAACCCAAAGCAGACCTGAAATGTGTGAAATCTCTATACTTAATGTCTTCCTCTGAAGGAGCTTCATCTGTATCCTAGGAAGCTGTGTTATCACTGCAGAGAATAGCAAAGAATTACTGTTATCTGAAAGACAAGGCAGGCACAAAGGCAAGGAATATATACACATGAAAATGAGTGATCCACACTGGGGGGATGCTTTGCTCTTTGCAAACAACTGCTTTTGCTTCAGACAAATCCAGCACTGGTCTTCTGGTGAACTTTTCAAGCACTTGGGCTTTTCTCGATTTCTCATTCCCCCTCTCTCTGAATATTGTGAAACAGAACATTGTGTCACTCTTCAAATGGAATCCAACGAGCTGAAACTTTGTTTACATTCAGAATCAATCAGGTTAAATGCAGCAAGCCAAAACCTTCATTAAAAGGCAGTTTCAGTGTCCAATGTGCAGGAATGCAAAGAGCAGCTAGAAATAATGAACTCATTGCAGAGCTGTTGAAATGACACAGGTCTATTTATATCTAATAACTGTGTTCAGAAGAAGGCAATCCAGTCTTACTAGTCACTAGAAGAACAGGACAAAACTGAGTGGGTTGAAGCCTCATTCTTTCTAAATAGGTACTGTAAAAAACCAAACTGACCTGCTGGTGCTGCAGTAGAACCAGTGTTTGGCTCTAAGGAAGAGGAAATGAGAGTGCATGAGATGAAATGAAGAAGATGAAATAAGAGAGCCTTCATCTTCCCATCCCAAAGTTTCCTACAGTCTGTGAATAAACTGTGGAAAAAAACCACAAAGCCCTTGGCCAAAAAGGCCAATCCAGTGCTGCAGGGTTTAGTACTTGAAGTGTGCATTTGGGAGAGCACCAATTCACTCAGTTCAGACAAACAGCTGTCAGATGGCTGAAACTCATTACAGTTCATAATAGGGATGAATCTGACTGGGCTGTGAAAGAGTGAACCAAATATCCTACCCCCTTCTTATGTATGAGATCAGACAGCCAGTATCAATCCTTAACAAGACACAGGAAGCTGAGGGAGGCTCAAGTCTTCTGGGGAGCAGTATGAGGAGGAAATGTGAAGCTTCTGAAGTTTGGGAGGGACTTCTCAACTAAACCATAAGAAACCATAGCAACTGGAGCAGACAATATAGGTAGTCTGGATATCTCATAGTATTCCAAGGAAACAAGTGGTGTTACGAGGTCCTGAATGGAAACTGCACACAGAACTAGCCCTGCAGCTGATGAAAATTGGCTGAACTTTATCTGAGCAAAGTTGAGCTGCATTGCTTTATATTTCATGACTTCTCCGGTTTTGGCAGTGTAGTAGTTTAGGCTCTCTGACACACTTAAGTGTATATGGGTGGATGGAACAAAGTATGATTTCATTCAGTCAGTTGGTGTAAATATTTATGAACACAGCCATCATTGGTAGGGAATGTGTGTGTACTCGGTGTTAATAAGAATGAAAAGGGCAAACATGACTGAGGCTCATGAGGGCAGAACTGGGGCTGGTGGTATTTATATAAAGATCTGTCCTTCACCAGCTTTCAGATCTCCTTCTGAAGCTCTAGAGAGGTAGGTGAATATCTGTGCAGAGGTGTAGAAGCCGGTTGCAAGCTAAGAATGATCCCTGTATTGATAAGAATGTACTGAAATATTAGAGGAAGTGTTGTGGTTTGTTGGCAGAAGTTTGGTTTCAGCAGTGTGTTTGTTCCTTGCTGGCTTTAATAACCAATAAACTTAATTTTCCCACGTGCTTGGGGTCCCAGTGAGCCAGTATGACACTAGTGAAAGAGATTTAGTGCTGTGGCTCATAGTCAGCTGAACGTGTAAGTGTCTGCAAGTTCAGAGGCTGACAGTTATCATGAGTCATTAGGAAAAAGTAGCTTTTAACATGAAGTTTGGGAAAGGGTTGTTGGTTTTTTTCCTTTCTGAAAAGCTGAAACAGTTTTTTTTTTCCCCCAGATATGCCCATTCCAAAGAAAGTTTCCCTCTGGTTCAGCCTTGCCCAGAAGCCACACATTCCATTGCAGTCTTGCAAAGTGATGAAGGATTTGGTTTAGCTGAGGCATCCTTCCAGGGGCAAGGAGAGATCTGGCTTCTTCTGGCTGTCACAGACACTGTCTGTAACTCATCTGTGCCATTTGGTCTTCGGTTTCTGTCTGTAACGATACAAAATGCAGTATGGGCTTCAGGTAGAGGGTTTTGGAAAGGCAAAGACAGTGCTACTGTCCAATTCATTAGTTTCCAGGTTCAGCTTTGAAACTTAGCCCTAGCTCATTCCAGAAAGGGTTGAATCATGGTTTCCAATATTGGAAGAACAAGATCTGTGTCATGGAACACTTCTTCTCTTTTATGAGACTATCTCTATAAAGTATTTCCATCCTTCACTTCACTGTTCTAATACTTTGATTAATACTTAAATTGATACTTAACACAAAGAAAAAGCCCCTGACCCACTGATCTGAAGCAGGCAAAGCTCAAACTGAATGCCTTCACTTGCACAGTTCTAGCCTGACACCTTAGGGACCAGTTTTGTAGGCACAGACCCATTTGTCAAACTCCTCTGGCTAACCCCACTGCAGAACCAGATGTGTTCAGCCCTTTGACGTGCTGTCCTCTGGCTTCCAGACTTGGTTTTTGGAGGGAGAGTCATGAAAGAATGTCACCCCCTCTACTCCCTGCCCCTGCCACCTTTTCCACAGTCATCTTTTAGCTTCCACCCTGCCTTGCCAGCACCTTCCTTAGCAGCATGTGATTCCTGCAAGTCTCCACTCATTGGTTTTGGCTTGGCCAGGTCCTGGCCAGTGGAACTTGATGGTAAACATCCTCATGAAAGGCTTAATGTCTGTCACAATAATTTGCTAATCTGTTTATAGCTGGGATTCTTATGAACTGAAATCAGTTCCCCTCACAGCCTTTTCATCCAAATATCCCCAAGAAACAGCCTTTATGCCTTTGATGACATCACTTTCCTTGGTGTTGCTTTACTTCATGACATTGAGAAATGCGCCTCCGAGATTTTTCCTTTTTTGGAGCTTCCAAGGTATAAGAACAATTAAAAGAGTCCTTACGTCCCTCTTGCAGTTACAAGGGGGATGTCGGAACTGAAGGTGACTCAAGATTGCCTGCTGGAAACTGTTTTGTGGGAACTGTTGACCAGATAGCGTGAATGGGAGCCAAAGCCACGTTTAATCAAGTACATCTGAAGCTTCAACGAGTGAGAGAGTCAAGGAGTGGCCATTAGCCACTTCATAATTGTTCTAGTTCTGTTATCCTGTGTAACGAGCTCTTGAAGCCTCTGTAGCTAGAGGCTACATTTATGCCATAACTTTCAGACTTTTTCAGCCTCTTTGCAAGGAGCCTACTCTGAACTCATTCAGAGTCCACCTGTCCTTTCTGTCCTCACATTGCCTGCAGAACAAAGAGCAAGCTGTACTACATGGGAGCACAGCTTTCAAGCAAGCTTCAAACTGGGTGGCACGAGGAGTAAGGGCTGTTCAATTGCACGACAGATTTTAGTCCTGGAGAGGTGCCACACTATGCAGCGACAGCCTTCAGTAGATTCTCAAAGCTAACTTCAGTTGCAGCCAAATCTCCCACTACCACCTCCTTATTACAGCCACTACCTGTACCACTAAGGAGAAAGCAGCAGAGCAAATTGCACCTGCAAGAATCCCTGAGCATGCACGAGCCAGGAGCCTTCTCAGCAGAGATCATACAGCTGCAAGGCCAAGGAGTGTTGTTCTTCTAGGACAGGGCTAACCTGGAAGCCTCTGTAAAGAAGCTGATATTACAGATCTCAAAAGAACTCAGTAACTGTCAGTACAGGGAGCTTCCCAGGCTTTGCTGTGGAAAAATGTGCAGATTCTTAGCAAAATTATGCTACTCAGCTATTTACATTCTGCTCATAACTGATATAAAGGGATGAGGCTTGCAAATCTGTGCACAGCTTTGTAACAAATCCATATTTATTAGCAGTCCCCAATTCAGCTGTCACCTTCCTTTCTTTGTGCTTAGAGTGTTTGCAAGTGCTCTGTTACACTACAGCCAGTCAGGAATGATCGTGGGGAATGGAAACCCCCTGGATGTCTTACTGATTAGCTGAGGCTGTTCTGCTGCTCTGCCAAGGGCCCCCTCCTAAGCTGGCTCAGGTGCAGCCCAAACCACTGGCAGAAGGGGAAAGCACAGGCCAAAAGTGTCTCCAGAGAAGACTTCATTTCCTAGGAGTTTCTGGTATTTGGCAAGTATCTTTCTATTTTATTTTCTCTTTCTGTTTGAAGAGCCAGACACTTCTCTGGAGCCTTTGGGTATGTCTGTACTGCAGGCCAGTGGTGTGACGGTAGTTTAGCCTTGGCTCACCTGCATGTCTATAAACTCTCTAGTTCTGCTAACTGGACTACAGTGATGCTCAAAGAGGGGCTTCAAAGCTCCCCTGGGGCTCTGAAACACACCTTCAGTGACATCTGTGTTGTGAGGCAACCTGTTACCAAATAGCCTGTAAGGAAACAAGAGGACACAGTCTCAAGCTGCACCAGGGGAAGTTTAGGCTGGAGGTGAGGAGAAAGTTCTTCACAGAGAGAGTCATTTGCCATTGGAATGTGCTGCCCAGGGAGGTGGTGGAGTCACCGTCCCTGGAGGTGTTCAAGAGGGGATTGGATATGGCACTTGGTGCCATGGTCTAGTCATGAGGTCTGTGGTGACAGGTTGGACTTGATGATCTTCTGACCTTGGTGATTCTGTGTGATTCTGTGTGGAAGTTCCCAACAAAGCTGGTGAGGGGTTTGGAACACAAGCCCTATGAGGAAAGGCTGAGGGAGCTGGGGTTGCTTAGCCTGGAGAAGAGGAGACTGAGGGGTGACCTTATTGCTCTCTACAACTACCTGAAGGGAGGTTGTAGCCAGGCAGAGGTTGGCCTCTTCTCCCAGGCATCCAGCACCAGAACAAGAGGACACAGTCTCAGGCTGCGCCAGGGCAGGTTTAGGCTGGATGTTAGGAAGAAGTTCTACACGGAGAGAGTGATTGCCCATTGGAATCGGCTACCCGTGGAGGTGGTGGAGTCACCTTCACAGGAGGTGTTCAGGAGAAGACTTGATGGGGTGCTTGGCTGTATGGTCTAGTTGTTGGGTGGGTTGGATTGTTTGATGGGTTGGACGCGATGATCTTGAAGGTCTCTTCCAACCTGGTGTATTGTATTGTATTATTGTATTGTATTGTATTGTATTCACTGCTGCCTTTGCCATCTAGTCTGGAGCTAGCTGGGGTAAGCTGCTCTCAGAATGTCTAAATGGCAGTTTGTCTAGATGTCAAAACCACATTGCATGTTTTATAAAGGAGATACTCAAGAGGCTGCAGCTGTCTTTGAGAGCTGTATGTGACACAGGGAGAGTTTATGAAGCATGAGAAAACATGTTTACAAGCTGTTTGTGAGCCTTCCCGTAGATCCTCAGTTCAGGTTGAACGAGGAGACATATGGCTTTCCAGCGCCTGGCTGGTGGAACAGAAGGTGCTGAGGGCCTTCCACATGGCAGTTCCACTGCAAGTATGGGGAAGAGAAGGACTTTGTGCAGAGGGTATAACGAATGAGGAAGGATGTTCCTCCAAAGAGATTTTGGCAACAGTCTGGAGCGTTGGACAGGCTTATTCTGGGCATAAGGCTGCAGGGTTTGCTGGGTTAGCTGTTGGTCCCAAGGATAAAAGAAACACTGAGCTGATTTCTAAGGCTTATTTCCCTCCTTCGTGTTGGCATTTTGAATATTTCCTTCCAGTAAACACTTTTCCTGCAGTTGTTTTCCTGGCTAATACCTGTCATGGTCCGTAGAGAGGGACAGCTAGTTAAGTCACAAAATGATGCTTCATGATTATCCAGAGCTGGAAAGTCACAGCAAGAGACTTCCTGATGTTGTGGTGTATCTGACCTCAGTCTTGCATGGCATAGGTGGTGTCATTTCATATCCTTCACCCACCTTGTCTGGAGAATGGAAATAATTATGAGGTCTGTCCAGTTGTTAAAATTCGCTTCAGGGTGGCTCTGTGATCAGGAACTTTCAATGAACTTCTTAGGCAACTACATAAGTTGTAGCCATTTTTATTAAGTCCTCAACACCTCCTGTGCAGCTTGCATTTAGCAAGCAAAAGAAACCATTCCAATTATGCCCAGCCACTCCCATAGTTCTCTGAGGAGAGCTGGGGCTCATGCTGTGCTCAACCTAGCTTCCAAGCTAAATTGACACGGGGGCACTTGGAGAGAGCTTTGTAGAGGAGTCCTGATTGTTGCTGTTTTCTCCAAACAGGCCTATTAACCTGGTGAGGAATTTGAGATTTGCACACCCTGAGTCGCAGGGTCCCTGAGCCACATTTTCAGTGGTCACATTATTCATATCCTCCAGGTACAAAAAAATATCCCTTGGACATATTCTATCTCGCCTTCTGCTTCCTGATACTGTATAGGAGACTGCACCTATGCATTTCTGATGGCAAAGCTGACCACATGTCGAAGCTTTCTCTCTCCAGGTGGAATACAGTCTATTGACACAGTTGGCTTTTTACAGTGCGGTGAAACATTAACCGCTTCCTCTCCTCCAGTCTAGGACATCAAACTCTTGACCTGTCGTTTGGGAGCCAAGCTCATTGACACCAATCAAAACCTGAAGTAATGTCTTGGGTGAGGGGAAGCTATTTTGGATTTACACCATGTAAAGAGCAGAATTTGCTCGAGTGCTCTCCTTCCTCTCAACCTTTTCCTGCTTAGTTAAGACGCTGAAGGTGGTTCTTTTGTAGGCTCTCACGCTAAATCCACAGCAGCCTGGAGGTCAGACAGCCCTGTGCCATTGTGGTGAATAAATCAGCTCTCTCTGAAGTCGATTTCCCTTTCATCAAATTCTTCTTTAATGAGGTAAGAGATTTAATTTCATGGTTTAAAAAAAATCAAATGCTAGAAAAGATATGTGATACACAAGCAGCTCCATTAGACTCCGCAGGAAAATGGAAACTGCCAGACCAGGTCTAGACAGGAGTCCAGGCAGTGCAGTAACTTATCTCTGAACTGGTTAATTATGGAACAAACAGCTCACTTGCAGTGCTGCCTTGAGAAAAGGTCTGACTAGCAGACAGTCCAGAACCTGGAGAGAAAATTCCCTTTGTAGTAAGTGTACCTAAGGCATTCTTGCCTTGGTGAAGTGCATTGCACTTCAGCAAAACCCAAGTCTAAGGAGCCTTTTTGCTCTTCCCTTTGGAAGGAATCCTGCAGCTTTTCATCATCAGAGACTTTTATGCACAGGAGTTTTTGTTGGCTGGTTTGGTTTGTGTTGGTTTGCTTGCTTTGGTGGTGGTTTGTTTGGTTTTGTTTGGTGGTTCTGGGCTTTGGCTTGTTTTGTTTGATTGGTTTGGTTTCTTGCAGTACAAGAAGTATTCATTCTCTGGGCTGCTTTCAGGAGAGGAAACCTGAAAGGTGTCTGTTGCCTGTTGTTCCTCCCAATATGGCTCTTATGCCTACTGTGCCCTTTGCAGGCAGCTCTGGAAAGGAAGCATGAGAAGTTAGAAATCCCAGAACATTTTGTATGTTCCCTGCCCTCATTGCTGGGCTGTTTGCTTTTGTCTGTCAGTGGATGTAAAAAAAAAAGGAAAATCATTTTTCCCTCCTTCACTGAGGGTTATTTTAGTTGTCTGTACCACAGTGTTGGTGCTGGCACAGGTGCCAAGAATCACTTCCAGGATTGTATCTTAATAACTTCCTCAAGTGTCCATCAGCCTGGAGATGCAAATTGTTCGACTGAGGCCCTGCTTGCTATTCTCTCCATGCTTTTGTTTTTGCTGGATCTGAGACCCCTTGAATCCATGCTTCTGCTGTCTGAGCCAGCTGCTGAGAGGAGTATGTTCTACTGTGCTCTCTTTCCTGAATTGCAATGTGTCTTTAAACATGTGCAGCTCAGAGCAGCTCTGAAATGAAACAAGGCTGGGATGAAAAGGACTTTTCTCCTTGATTCTCCTGCTGCCATTGTCTGGGTGCCTCTTCAGGGGCTTCTTGCCTTCATGGTTTTCAGTGCTGTAAGACTGTGACACCACCATTAAATAAGACCTAGGCTTACTTATACCTGCTCACACTCTTGGCTAGTTAGAAATGTCTATTAAGCCACCTAAATGTGCAGATTGACATGAGTCATTTGCATTGTCATTGCTAGTGCTAGTAGGAGAGTCAATGCAGTAAGTATTAATATACCACTCACAACCTTGCCTTGAGTGCCTGAGGTCTGAGAGCATGGATAAGGAAGGGTCACAAGCAGGAAAGATGGCTTCTGGGTCCATGAAGCCTTTCTGTGCTGCCTTGCCTGAAGGAAGAGCAGGCAGTGTTTCAGCAGGGGCTCGGTGTCATTTTGGGGTAGTCTTTCAGTGGGGGCTAAGCAGCCTCTGTCTAGAGGACAGTTTGTTCACGTGGCTGCTCTCAAAGAGCTGAGATGCTCCAGCTCACTTCTTCAGCTACCTTGTGGGACACGCTGAAGGCAGAGGAAGTAGACAGCTTGTTTCAGTACTGCCAAATGCTTTCCTCCTGGCTCGCCTTGGGGTGGGCAGGGGGAGAACACCCGCAGCTAATTAGAAACAGGAATCTGTCTGCAGGTAGCAGTGCCAGACAGAAGCCCTTTTGCATCTCCCAGACTCCACACAATCTGCAACATCTGAACAAGCCCCGGGGGCAAGAGATGGATTTTTCACACCTGTTTCTCCAAATTTAATAACAATAATAAAAAATTCCATGCAAGCTCAGGAGGGCAACGTTCCAGTAACATTTTGCTTTCTTTACTGACTGAAATTTCCCGTAAGATGGGCCTCTGGCTATAGAATGGAAAATGTGTCCTCACTCACTTCCCCTCAGCACTGGGCAGCCCTATAGAGTCTGGTTGCTCTTTGATTCTTGCCAGGGCTGCTGCAGTAGCTGTGGGTGCCATGAAGTCAGAGCCACGAGTCTCTCCGCTGCAGTAAGCGGGAGGCGGGGGGGGAGGGTTGGCACTCTGCTCCAAGAGACGTTCCTAAGCCCTGTGTCACTTCATTACACAGCAAATTGGGAACAGACACTGGTAATGTAGGCAGGAGGAGAGGAGACTCGAGGAGAGGAGAGGAGACTCGAGGAGAGGAGACTCGAGGAGAGGAGACTCGAGGAGAGGAGACTCGAGGAGAGGAGACTCGGAGAGGAGACTCGAGGAGACTCGAGGAGAGGAGACTCGAGGAGAGGAGACTCGAGGAGAGGAGACTCGAGGAGAGGAGAGGAGAGGAGAGGAGAGAGGAGAGGAGAGGAGAGGAGAGGAGAGGAGAGGAGAGGAGAGGAGAGGAGAGGAGAGGAGAGGAGAGGAGAGGAGAGGAGAGGAGAGGAGAGGAGAGAGGAGAGGAGAAAAAAAGAGGAGTCATAACACTATCAGAGAAATATGTGGAAAGCCCATAAGTGCTCCTGTGCCATGGCCAGATGCCAAGGTGAAATCCAAGACACTTTGATGTGTGAAATTCCGAGTTTCCCACCATGCTGCTCTCTTTTATAGTTTTATTTGTATTCAGCAACAGGTAGGGAGATACAAACTTCACTGTGTTGCAGTTACCATGTTGAGGTTGTGGAAAACTGGAGTAGAAGGCCGTGGGCTGAATTTGGCTATAACTGACTGGAATTCCTGACGTGGAGTCCTTTGTTGGCTCTACAAAATGGAATCACTTCCTAACTGTAATGAGCTATCTCAGATATGACCATTTGGGGATACTAAAGCATTGGCTGTTACATGAGTGCTTCCAATCCTCGTTGCATAGTGGTGTCTGTGAAAAAGCTTTTAAAGATGAAATAAAATATGTGGAATTTGATAGCTACAGAGGTTCCCAACTCTCTCTCTGTTCTCAAGGCATCGGTTTCAGCATTCAGCCTTGGGGCTAGGCACTGCTTTGGCCAAAATGAACGCGAGTTTAAAGCAGCAACAGTTGAGTAAACTCTCGCAATGCAAATGTTTGCTCCAAAAAATTGCTTTAGATGAGAGAAACTTAACTACACTCTAACAAAACCCAGGGCTGATTAAAGCAGAGATCTGCAGCAGAGCCTCAATTTAGAGCCTCAATTTAGTGGTGTGCTTCTATGCATTCCTTAGTACAGACAGTGACTGCCATTTGCTTGGGATAATCTAAAAGCTGAATTTATTCTTATTGACAGCAACAGGACTTTTCTTGCTCTCTCTTGATGGTTTTGCAAACAGAAGGTATGGAATTAAGGAAATGGCAAACAAGTAACTGAAGTGTCTGTTCTTGTGTGAATTGAGCTTTATCACTCAATTAACTTGTGCCCTTCATTTCAATTGATAGGATGAGAGGAAATAGGCTCAAGTTGCACCAGGGCATGCTTAGATTGGATTTTAGAAGAAACTTCTTCACTGAAAAGGTTCTCAAAAACTGGAACAGGCTCTCTAGGGAGGTGGTTAAATCCCCATCCCTGGAGGTGTTTAAAAGAGGCAGAGATGTGGTGCTAAGGGCCATGGTTTAGCACCAACCTTGGTAGTTAGACAGTAGTGGAATTCAACGACCTTAAAGGTCTTTTCCAACCAAAATCATTCTGTGATTCTACCACTCTACATTTTATAAGTGAAGTTTTGGAGGTGTATTTGCACAATACTCTCACACAGTTTGCTCTCCTGAAAGTGTGGGAATAAACTGTATTCAGGATAAATGCAACAATACACAATGTCCGTTGTTTCACTGTCACATAAATAGGCTGCCAGCAACCCTGTTTCAATGTGGGATGGCTGGGATTATGCTGTTGTGGAAGGTTTGCCTTGTGTGTGAGCTCTGAAAGGGAGATAATCTTCAATCTGTGCTAAGAATCACAGAATCACCAAGGTTGGAAGAGACCTCAAAGATCATCAAGTCCAACCTGTCACCCAAGACCTCATGACTAAACCATGGTGCCAAGTGCCACGTCCAATCCCCTCTTGAACACCTCCAGGGATGGTGACTCCACCACCTCCCTGGGCAGCACATTCCAATGGCGAATGACTCTCTCTGAGAAGAACTTTCTCCTCACCTCAAGCCTAAACTTCCCCTGGTGCAGCTTGAGACTGTGGCCTCTTGTTCTGCTGCTGCTTGCTTGGGAGAAGAGACCAACCCCTCCCGGCTACAGTCTCCCTTCAGGCAGTTATAGACAGCAATAAGGTCTCCCCTGAGCCTCCTCTTCTCCAGGCTAAGCAACCCCAGCTCCCTCAGCCTCTCCTCGTAGGGCTTGTGCTCAAGGCCTCTCCCCAGCCTTGTTGCCCTTCTCTGGACACATTCAAGTGTCTCAATATCCTTCTTAAACTGAGGGGCCCAGAACTGGACACAGTACTCAAGAAAGATGGTTGCAAGCTAGAGAGAAGATTTAAACTGAATTTGCTATTCTGATGTCAATGTTAAGAGCTCCAGGCTTAAGGGGGAGATGACAAAGTGCTTCTGGGTTGCAGAGAATGAAGGGCAGGCATTTGGTGTCAGTCATCCTGTCTTACTCTAGCATTCATTTTGCTTCTGCTGTGTTATCTGATGCACTCTAGTCTCAGATTTGGGTGGACTATACTGCCATTAGAGATGTGAGGAACTGGGAAATAAGAAAGGATTGGTCAGGCTCAATTACAAACTTGCATTTTCTTTTGTTAAATTCATGACTGGGATGCTCCTGACAAGTTCACTCTGTCTTTTTCTTTTCTGGCTCTGAACCCTTGCTAAGCCTGGATTTCTCAAGATACAGAAGCAACGTAAGAAGTGAGCTAACCCATGTGAAGCAGTCTGGGATTACAGCTGTGTTTAATAAAATCTGAGCTAGCTATAGAGAATGTAAGTAAGCTAAATCCCATCTGCTTTGAGGTTTCCCTTTGGTCCCAGAAGAGGCCAAATGCAGGATATGAGGAGAGGTGTATGGGCTTCTATCGGAAATGCTGGGAACAAAGGCCTCCCTCTGCTCCTTTGGTCTGCTTTTATGATGTGACCTTACCAGTGACACAGTGCAGAGTGTGGAGCAATACACAAGGAGGGAGCAGAAAGAGCTTGTGTTCCACCTCACTGCCACAGAAATGGGCTCAGAGCTCTGTGAAGAGCCAGCATCACCTCCCTCTTTTCCAGTGCTTTGTTATGTCCATAGATAATTGGGGTAAAATTGACAGTGCCAGAAGCTGGCCTGGTAAGACTCTGATCCTGTCTCTTCATGCCTGGGTGCAGCCTGGAGATGAGCAGCTACATCAGGCAGGACTCTGGTGAGTGACATGGGATTAATCATGCAGCTGTTCCTCACCAGCCTCAGACAACTTGACTGTGACATCCCAGCTGGCCAGGAGCAATTCTGAGATGGAGAAGGAGAGGTTAATCAGCACTAATTTTCACTAAAAATCAGCAGGATTGGAGCTGGGGAGTCAAGTGGAAGTTCTCACTAGTCTGCTTTTCCTTCACCATGGTTCTTGTTAGGTTATCAAGAAGTGAGGTAATAATTAGGCAAACATCCCCACAAAACCATTTTTGTTTGTGCTTGAGGAAGCCAGAATTATAGTTCAAGGATATGTGTCTGTTACACCCACCAGTCCCCATCCTGTCTGCTCCTGGGATATTGCTCTTGAAGCTGAGGTTCAGCATCCAGTGTAGTTCTTTCTTGAAAATGAAAAGATCAGTTCCAGCTCTCACACTAAAACACTTGGCTGATCTGTCCAAACATTGTGCAGGTCAAACAGCTCTGCTGTCTGCCTTACAGCTCTGCTGTTACACTGAACCTTTCACCTCTTCAGCTGACTGCCGAGGCCAAGAATTACAAAGCAAATGATGGGTTCTCCATCAGCCAGATTCCTGAATTGCTCTAATGACTTTATCTGCTGCTCATCCCCATAAAGCTGGATGGAGAGCTTAAATATCCTTATTTGCTAATCTGTGAGCATGACTTTTTAGTTACAAGCAATTTTAGGATATGCCTTGAAGACTAAACATTGGTGTCTGGAACCAACACAGTCAGGTAGTGTTTAGTTGTTTTGGGACATTTCCTCTCTTTTCAGCTGCAGTTTGAGATTTCTACTACTTGGACACACAACTCTCCTCCAGGGTTTGGGGAATTTTGGCTTAATATATTGTATTTGATTCAAACTGATCTCTTCCTCTCTTACTGGGGACCTTCAAATAGAAGCAGACGCCCCCTCCCCCCAGTTTTATGTCAGTGGATCAGGACTGTCTTCGGAACAGCCAAGCAAAGAGTGGACACAATGAGTCTGCTTACTCTGAAGTGGATCTTTTATGGATGCTAAATGGATGGATGATAGAACATTGATTGGAACACTTGATTGATACTGATTTGTCTATATGTTTATTTACCTTGACTCACAGGAATGCCAGTGACAATGTGCATGATGTGATGTCTAGATCACAGAATTCCAGGCATGGCTCCCCAATTACCACCCCGGACAACCTGTTCCAGTGTTCCACCACACTCATGATAAAGAACTTGTTCCTACCATCCAAATCTACTCTTCTCTGCTTTAAAACCATTGCTCCTTGCCGTGTCAGCACAGGCATTTTTAGTCTTGTCTTTTTTTCTTTCAGTGAGATCTCAACTTCACTGCCTTTATGAGTGCAGTTGATCCCCTGAAATTCACAGTGGTGCTGGTCCCTGCAGCAGCTGCTTGTACCTTCAGTTCCTGCATTCATACATTTAGGCCAGACTTTCCCTGGGTTAAGAGTGAGTTTCTGCATTCTCTGATGCCAAAATGGGGCTGGTCTCTTCTCCCAGGCAACCAGCACCACAACAAGAGGACACAGTCTCAAGCTGTGCCAGGGGAGGTTTAGGCTGGATGTTAGGAAGAAGTTCTTCATAGAAAGAGAGATTGGCCATTGGAATGTGCTGCCCAGGGAGGTGGTGGAGTCACCATCACTGGAGATGTTTAGGAAGAGACTGGATGGGGTACTCGGTGCCATGGTTTAGTTGATTAGATGGTGTTGGGTGATGGGTTGGACTTGATGATCTCAAAGGTCTCTTCTAATCTGGTTAAATCTATTCTATTCTCTTCAAAAGATTGGGCATTTTACTGCCTTTTAACAAGGGTTGCAATTGCCAGGATCACTCCTGCCTCAAAGCCATGTTGTCTTCTGCATGGCTGAATGTGGCCACACACCAGTGTCCATAATGTTTGGGAAAGAATGGTCTGTGTATAACTGTATAAATTAGTGCTCTCACCTAAATATAAGCACTGGGGAAGTGCAGTGCTTGAAAGCCTTTATTCTGTTTGAGAGTAATCACATCAGGGGAGGGAGAATATTAGTGTGGAACATGGATTTCTGCAAGCAGCAGATATTGAAAGCAATAGTTGATAGAGATTTTGTGGGGAGGTAAGTGGAAGTGTTTTCTTGTATCCCAGTGTTGAGTGGTTCCCAATAACAAATGCTCTCATTGAAATCTAATCTGTTTGCAAATGATTGTCAAGTAATCAGCAGCGAATGCAGTGGGAAAATGGTGTGCTGCAAATTAGTGGGAAATCAACTGAAAAGCAGCAGATAAGGTGGAGGTGTTCAAGAGGGATTGGACGTGGCACTTGGTGCCATGGTTTAGTCATGAGGTCTGTGGTGACAGGTTGGACTTGATGATCTTTGAGGCCTCTTCCAACCTTGGTGATTCTCTGTGGTTCTTTGCAAGAATAGTAGTGAATGTGAACTGGGATTAACTGACCTGTATGTGGCTGCAGTTGTAAAGGAATCAGTGTAATGCAGACATAAAGACAGAAGTACTGTGAACTAGGTTCTCTACCAGAAATCTTATGAACAGGGTCTCAAAGGACAGAAAATGTAGGCAAAGCAGATAAAATGAAGAAGTATCAAAATGTCTCTGGAAATTACTTGACCTAAAAATGGGAGGAATGAAGCATCTTACAGTCTCTCTTTAAATCTTGATTTTTTCATCTTCCCTGTAACATTACATGAGCTAAGCTGTCTCCAGCAGAACACATTGCACTGGTACTGTTTCTCAAGCTGGCTGCCTTGGCTGTGTGCTCTTGGTGCTATTTTTGAGCCTTGTCCTACTCTTAAGTTTTCTATAAGGAATACACTTCCTTCCAGCCACAGCCACTGAATACTTCTCCTGGCTCAGTAAAATAGTTCCAATCAAGTATATGTTTCCCTGCCCCAGAGCAGTATCTTCTGCCCATTTCTGTTTCATTCCAGTAGCTCACTGCACTCCTATCTTACTGACGTTGGCTGCACTATGCACATGGCAAAACACTTCTTGGGCTGTGCCAACATCAGTGTTCATTCCCCCTGTGTCCATGTCTTCACTCTCTAATATGCTACTACAAAGCAGATCATTTCTAGGACTGGGTGAATCAACACAGGTATTAAATTGAAGCTCAGTCTAACTGGCCTCTGTTGTAACAATTTTTCCCTGAGGTAGTAATGGGCATATTTTTTGCAAGACACTAATATTAACAATAATATTAACAAAAATAACAATAGCAGTATTCATGAATACCAGGATATTCCTGGATCTGTCTGTCCCTTATGCTTGAATTTCATCTCTGCTATGATCTTGTAAGTGCATAAACCTGCAGCAGGACTACCTGAAGGGAGGTTGTAGCCAGGTGTGGGTTGATCTCTTCTCCCACACAACTACCAATAGAACAAGAGGACACAGTCTCAAGCTGCTCCAGGGGAGGTTTAGGCTGGATGTTAGGAAGAAGCTCTTCATAGAAAGGGTGATTGGTCATTGGAATGTGCTGCCCAGGGAGGAGGTGGAGTCACCATCACTGGAAGTGTTTAAAAAGAGACTGGTTGAGGTACTCGGTTCCATGGTTTAGTTGATCAGATGGTGTTGGGTGATAGGTTGGACTCAATGATCTCAAAGGTATTTTTCAACCTGGTTAATTCTATTCTATTCTAGACACAGTCTCAAACTGCACCAGGGGATGTTTAGGCTTGAGGTGAGGAGAAAGTTCTTCCCAGAGAGAGTTGTTAGCCATTGGAATGTGCTGCCCAGGGAGGTGGTGGACTCACTGTCCCTTGAGGTGTTCAAAAAGGGACTGGACATGGCACTGGAAACCATGGTTTAGTAGTCATGAGGTCTGTGGTGCCAGGTTGGACTTGATGATCTTTGAGGTCCTTTCCAACCTTATTGATTCTGTGATTCTATTCAATGCAGTCAAGAGTAGGAAGCTCAATGTTCATTTCATTTCTCCCTGTCCCTTCCATTAACAAAAAACCCCTAAATCAATTGCTCTCATGAAATTGAAATAATGAAAGAGGACACCACAGGGCACAGAATTCAGATTCAGTCCTGCTGGTTACAGATCACAACCTGAAGCTATCTTCCTAACGAGAATACATTTTCCATGTTCTTTCATGTTATCATCTGCTTCTGACTCAGTGTATCGCTCAGTGTTTGCAACAGAGTGTGATTAAGGATGGCTGAGCCCCAAAAGATAAAACAAGAGCAGGTCTGAACTCTTACCTGGAACTTATCTCATGGGGCATGTTTTTTTGAAGTCAGGGAAGTGGGTGGGGAATTATTGGAGAAAAACTGGGCTTCCATTTTGATTCGACAGCTGCTGGCAGAAGAGCTGCCCTTAGCAAATGTTCCACAACCAAATCCTGCCAGTTGCTTTCCACCATTTACACACAAACCTCAGCTTGTTTAGACCCGTGGGTGTGGTCAGTACATGAAGTGTTTTGCAACTGTATAGAATCAGAGAATTGTTTCCCTTGGAAAAGCCCTCTAAGATCATCAAGTCAAACCCTCAGCCCAGCACTACCGTGGTCATTAAACTGTGCCCCCAAGTGCCCTGTCTACCTGTTTTTTAAACGCCTTCAGGATTTGTGACTCCACCACCTCCCTGAGCAGCCTGCTCCAATGCCTGACCACTCTTTCAGGATGGAAATTTTCCTGATATCCAAACTAAGCTTCCCCTGGTGAAATTTCAGGCCATTTCCACTCATCCTATTACTTGATACTAGGGAGAAGAGACTGACTCCCACCTGGCTGCAGCCTCCTTTCAGGGACTTGTAGAGAACTATAAGGTCTCCTCCTTGCCTCTTCTTCTCTGGACTAAACAACTCCAGCTCCTTCAGGTGTTCCTCACCAGCCCTGTCCTCCAGACCCTTCAGCAGCCTTGTTGCTCTTCTCTGGACACACTCCAGCACCTCGATGTCTGTCTTACTCTGCTGCATCTGAAACTTGATGCAATACTTGAGGTGTGACCTCGCCAGCGATGAGTGCAAAGGTGTGATCACTTCCCTGCCCCTTGCTGGCCCCACTATTGCTGGTCCAGGCCAGGATGCTGCTCACCTTCTTGGCCACCTGGGCACACAGTGGCTCATCCTCAGCCAGCTGCTGGCAAACATCCCTAGGTCTATGTCTGCCAGGTAGTTACCAGCCGCTCTACCCCAAGCCTGCGGCGTTCACGGAGTTGTTGTGACCCACATGAAGGACCTGGCTGTGTGCAAGGACAACTGATGTATGGGGCAACAAACAGTTAGTCTGTTTAGTTTTGCAGGTTTTTTGTCTCTCTGAGTCCCCAGCAAGTTTTCCTGGGAAAATGGTTCTACATCTCACATTCAGACTTTGGCCCTGGGTACATGTTTTAATCGAATTTCACAGGATTATGTAGTTGTAAGGGAGCTAACATAGGCTGCTACCAGCACCATCATGAGAACTGACTTTTCCTTGAGAGAGAAGATCATGAGAACATGATTTGCTTTTCTGAAATCAGCAACCAATTGGCTGAGAGACCTGGGGCCATTTAGCCTGGAAAAGAGAAGACTGAGAGGAGATCTTATTAATGTTTATAAATAGCTGAAGGGTGGGTGTCAAGAAGATGGGGCTAGTCTCTTTTCAGTTGTGATCTGTGATAGAACAAGGGGCAGTGGACACAAACTGGAAGCCAGGAAGTTCCTCCTCAACCTGAGGAAAAAATTCTTTGGTTTGGGGGCGATGGAGCACTGGACCAGGCTGCCCAGTGATGTTGTGGAGTCTTCTTTTCTAGAGGCTTTCAAGACCCATCAGGATGTGTTCCTGTGTGACCCTGCTTTGACAGGGGGGTTGCTTGATCTCTGGAGGTCCCTTCCAACCCCTACCATTGAATGATTCTATGAATCAAAGAGAATAAAGTGCCTTTCCCAGGGATTAGTCAACATTTCTGACCCTTTCTCCAATGAAGTCTTGTTTCTTTTCTTAGGGAATGGCTGCTGTGAAACCCAGGACACCAAAAATGAACTCAGCAGTTGGAAATGGGTGTTTGTAAAAGGCTGCTATAGACACATCACTGCCTACTGAAACTTGAGATCTCAGTGGGTTTTGAACATCTCTGTAATTGTTGGGAAAATCATTTGCAAAAGCTTCCTCAAGGTTGTTGGTTGATTGGTTGGTTTTGTTTTACTTGATTTTTCATCAGCATCTCTTTGGCAATGACTGAAATTTGTGCCATGTGCTGTGGCAGGGAGCTTGGCAGGAGGTCAGTGGTATTATTAGGCACAAAAGAATACACACATGAGGTCAATGTTATGTATGAAAGCCACAGCGAAGAAAACTGAAGTAGTTCAGTGAGTACAAGAGCTCTACTCTTTATGATCTCCAAAAACAATGATGCTAAAATGGTGACTCTGAATTTCAGAGTCAGGAATTCTCCCATTCTTTCCTAAATCTTGTAGGATGGGCAAAATCTTCCTGGTAGTGTTGTGCTTGTGAGACAGCAAATGAGGAAAAAACCCTGAAAGTGATGCGTGAGTCCATGGAGCCTGGGAAAGGCCAGCTGGGAGGAGATATGTTCATGAAGAAAGATGATCAGAGAGGCACAGACAATCAGTTTTTAACCTTTTGGGGGCATTCTTGCTCCTGTGTGGGAGCCCATTACTTTCTTCCTGTGCTGTCCCTTAAAACTGGTGGGTAGTGTTCTGTGTTTTCATTGTCTTCAGAGGTGTTCGGATGAGTCTTGCTTTACAAATCACCAAAGAGAAGAGTGGCTGCATCCTTAATCCTTGAAGATTCACCCAAAGTTAAATGTTAATCTCCCTTTCTCCCCCTGTGTCACCACCCCGTGTCCCCTCCAACAACAAAAACACCCTAAACAAGTGAAAACCAGCCCCACAGTGGGCTGGGGTAGAGGCAAGGGAGAGGAAGGTTGTTAGCATCAGGTAGGCTCGAGATCAGTGTTCATGAGACTCCTTTAACTGTGATCTTTACTTTTTGTCACAAACGAGAGGTCCAAGGGTAGTTAGAGATAACAAACGCCTCTGAAGAGGTCCCAGATGGACACTCTGTGTGTTACTGATAGCTCTGAGATGGGAAGCAGATAGAGCTAAATGACTGAGCAACCACAAGCCTCACAAAAGTGGCTGGATTATCTTTACCCACACAGCCACGTAATCGCTCTTTATCAGATCTGAGAAGAAAGGGAATCCCTCCTGAATCATCCTCCTCGGGCTTTTCTCTCCTCTTTGTTGTTTTGGGGGTATCTTTGTACAAAGAATCAGGCCAGGACTCTGCTTACTGGATTTGTCTCCTGATTTCTCCCTGTGGCTCTAGAGAGAGCAGGAGTGTCAAAGTACTCACAGGAGATCACAGCTTGAAATGCCAGGGAATTGCCAGGCTCCCCCTTCGTGTGCATCTCAGCGCTTTCAGTCGATTCCAGGGGAGGGGAGCCGATTCACACTAACTACACATCAGCCCCACGATGTTCTGTAGGAGTTTCTGGAACTGAAATCCTGCTCGTGGTCCCTCTGATTTTATTTGACTTTGCTACTCTTTGGCAACGTTAAAATAATGGGGCTGAGGGGATTAAATCTCCCGATACCGTACCCTGCTGATGCTGTCAGGAAAATATTCTGCTTTCTGAGTCATTTGCCCTGAGCTGACTTTCTTCTTTTTTAATGGTTCAGGGGTTTCCTTCTTTAGCCATAAATTGCATGCAAATTCTTTGTGTGTGTGTGTGTGCCTGTGTATGACAGTGTGTGTGTGTGTGAGCGTGCCTGTGTGTCTTTCAGAAGCGAAGCCAGAGAGAGGCTGTTCCTTTAAAGCAAAACTGAAAAAAAAAATGCCTTCAGGCGTCCTATTACAGTGGAATGAGCCAAGGATCAGGATTTGCAGCTCAGCTATATAAACCCAGCAGAATCTGGCTGATCTGACCAGTTTGCCTTACTGTCAAACGTTTCTGCCTTCCGCGCACAAAGTTGGACGTCGCAGCTTCTCCGAGTTTTGACAGGACGGCAACGAAGTCAGACGCTGCTGGCTGACTGGAACATCCTATTTATTTCATGGAGGCTGCTCTCAGCAGGATCTAATCTCTGTCACTCTGCAAGGTAAGTCTGCTGCTTGCCTGAATTCAAAACTCTGGAGCACTTCTCCCACGCAAGTTTGCGATGGAACAGCTCTTCTGTCGTGACCCTCCTAGTTAAGCCTCTCAGCCTGAATAGCCAGGGATCAGGTGAGGGAATGTCTTTGAATGGGAGCATGCCTGTCTTTAGTCTGCCTTTATTGTCAGGTGTGATAATAATGTAAGGAATATCTCAGTGACACCAACCTGATCCAATGAATGAATGAAAGATGAGTTAGCTGAATGCTGGACACCTACAGAACCGCAGGTAGAATCTGAATTGACAGGAAGAGTGAAAAAGCAGATTTGAGATTTCTTAGGGGGTACTGAATGTTTCCCCCATCCTTACCTTGTGTACCAGACTAAGTCCACTTGCAGCTCTTACTCCTCCCAGGTAACTCCTCTTCCTGTGCTATTGTGTTGGACTTGGAGAGAATCAGGCCCTTTCCCTTTTTAATTTGCTGTCTGCACACTTTATTTGCACCGAAGCCTTTGTCACCTCCCTCCCTGCCCCCACTAGGCTCCAGTTTCTTTTAGGAGCATGGTAACATTAGTCTGCAGTGGGGAGCAAAAACACAAAGGAAGATTCAGCTGGTATCTTATTACCAGCACTTAACTGGGTGGATTCTGGGGAGCGGGAGGTTGACATTCTTCAGCATGGAAAAATGGAGACCCTTGCTTTCTGTTGAGTCTTAACTACTTGCTGCCTTGTGCACTGAGATTTTCTGCATGACTGTGTCTGCGCTTACCACTGAGGCTCAAATTGGCTTAAAATACAGAAGCCAAGTGCGAGAAGGTGATCACGCTTAGCCTCATTTAGGAGTAAAGCCCACTGACTCAAAACTCTGGGCTGCATCACCTTTGCAGAGTTTTCCCTGCCTGATTTGTCCTCTGGCCACCAGGAGAGCGAGTTTTTGGCTGTTATTCTAACTTTTGAGAAACTCTCTGCCATACTATGCAGGAGAAAGTTTGGAATGATGGTGGAGCCCACTCGCCCATTAAAAGATGTCTCTCACCTTTTCCTTCATGAGAAAACTAGAAACCAATGGGTTCATGTGATTCTATGTCCTGGGTAAAGCCTTATTGTCATGCTGTTGTGTTTGCTTTTCTCTCCCAGTTAATTAAATAGCGGGAATTAATTTGGCACACTTCCCGATTAACATTGTGTGTGGGTTTGGTTTGGTTTTGTTATGCTGGAGTTGTGCATTTGCCTTTTAAACCTGTGAAGTCCTAAGTGTGCTGCAGTCCAGGAATGAGGTGGGCAGTGAGGGCTAGCAACAGTCCTTTGCATCCCAGGAAGGCTGACAGGAAAGTGTTACAAAGCCTTTTGGGTTTGGGGGAATGTTTTTGCTCTTGCTGCTACTGGGAACTCAGGAGCACATGTTTGGTCAAACGAAAGTGTTCAGCCAGAAGAAGAGAATCAGTCTGTCTGAAGCCCACCTTCCCTGGCAGTGACTTTTAAATGTATTTAGAAGAGTTTTCAGGGTGTTCCCAGCACATCCCCCTTGCAGCTGCTCCACTTCTGCACAACCACTCAGGAGAGGACGTGTCTCTGAACTGAGCAAGGGCCATTAGGAGCTGACAAGGGGCAGAGAGAGGGATGCTGTACAGGGCACTGCTCGTCCCCATTGTCACTGACCCTATCACTGTCACTATCCTCAGCAAATTGCTAGTTGTCCCCGTAGTTTTTGCTCATTAATTTTGTCCTCTGGCTCCTTTCAGCCCAGGGGAAATTCTTTGCAAGTTCCAGTCCTTAATCCCATAACTGCAGTTTTACTTTATCAGTGTTTCCAAAGCTGTAGAAGAGCCAAAGGTTCTGCTGAAAAGCATGCAGCCTGCAGATTGGAATGGCATGTCTCATTTGGAGAGGAGTCTGGTATTCTGCTAAAGAAATCTCATCCAGGTACATTGTGGTGATGAGAAACAAGCAGCTCCAATCCTCCTGTTGAAATAATGATGTTTAATCAGGCTAGGACTGGCAGGGAATATCCCTGAACTCGGGCTGAAGTGCTCCACAAAGTTATGAGTGACTGTCTCAGCTGGAGATTTTTTTTGTTAATGGAAATGTAGTCTCCATGTAAATGTTGAGCCCAGCCCTTTAAGCCTGGATCATTTCTCCTTAGTAGTGACTTAACATTCATGTTGCTAGAGCACTGTTTCTGAAGGTGTTTGAAATTCAGATCAGGTGACTTATTTGTCATATTACTGCTTTTAATAAAATACCTTTAAAAAGCCCAAGACTGTTCACAAATGAAGATGTTCTGACTTGCTGTCAAAGTTTGATCTTGAGCATTGTTTCACTTTTTGATAAGAAAATGAGCTCAGATGGCAGAGTCTCTGCTTCTGGGGACTTTTGTATCCTTTTCAAGAGTGAGGCAGAACTGAGAAGCAAGTGTGATTTGAGACAGCGATGTTGCTTGGGAGCCAGAGCTTTAACCCTTTCTGCCCTTCTGGTAAAACCATTTGAAATCCTAGACCTGCTTGTGCAGTTCTCTGCCATTTTCCTTGTACAACACAACTGTGCATCTGCTCACCTGGCTTGGCAGGGTGTCCTCAGAGCTTTGAGTGATGCTAAGTGGCCATGCAGTAGACTGGATTGTGTAAGAGTTGTCTGGTGTAACTGGATGTCCTGTCCTGGCAAATCTGTAGGGGAGAAAGCGTTCAGTGGGCTGTTTCCATTAGTGAACCCTGCTGTCTGTCTGGGTTGAATATTACATTTGGCAGTAAGTGTAAATGCAGAGGGTAGTGTCTGCTTCATTTTCAGCTACACATCTACCTGTCCTAGCTTTGTGGCATACATTGAAACATAAGAAATTCAGAGTGGTTAAAAATTGCTCTGATTTGAAGCCTGTCACTTGGTGTATTTGTTCTTGGACCCGTGCCATCACCGTCTGCTAAGCTGAAGAGCCATTGACAGCTTCAAAGTCCGGTGTCTCTTAAAGCTGTAGCCTTAGGAATAGATGATTTACAGCACTGGAAGGTTAGAAACCTCAGCCTTCCAAGAATATAAAGGCCATTTGTTTTGAACTGTGGCAGTTGGAGACTTTGATTGTCCTCTGATTTACCAACATGCACCTTCTTAGACTTAGTTTCTGGTGTGACTTTAGCACACCCTTCTCAAGCTTGTCTCTGTTACCAAAACCCATGGTCCTAAACTGCAGAAGTCTGACAGTACTGTGAAATGTAGCAGCTACCTTTAGTGGTTTAAAAGAAGCTGCTGAAGCAATATTGCAGGGCAAAAATGTTGTTACTGAAGAAGGAAGATCACAAGCAGAGTGACTTAAATTGTGTAAATACTTCATTATCACCCAGGCTTAGAAATGGGCAAAGCTACTGCAAGTAATTGGAGGACTAGGAAGTGGCGAGTTCTTGATAGGAAACATCATAACCTGAGGTCAAGAGCTGAACAATAAGGGATGGGTACAGATCACTTCTGAGTTTATGAGGTGTAATTTAACTCATTAACCAACCTGCTATCAAAGTGGACTTCCTGTCTGTGGCATCTATTGATTTTGTGTAGGAGCTGAGCAGAAGTTGATGATGTTGTAACTGTTACTACTGCATTTGAGGTCCTCATTGTATTAGAAAGAGTGAATAGACATAATAATTGATGCTCTGGGACACAAAGAACTTACAATTGCTATTATTAGCTGTTCAGAAAAGTTCTTTGTGTAGTGAAGAGGAAAAAAAGAAGGAAGAAGTCTTTGAGAAACAGGAGTGCTGGAAAGAAGGGACGTGAGCAACCCTGAGAGGCAGTCTTGAGTTGTCTCAGTTTCCTCTGATCCTCTGGGGTTTACACAAGTGTGAAACTTCTCCTAACTCAGTGCTTACTGTCCACTCGTGCATTTGACCTTCTGTCCATTCTGAGCTGCAGTTAAATGCCTTCCACATGTGGGAAAAGTTAAAAACTGGGCATGCCTCCAGCTAGGGAAATTTTTCAATGCATGATGTAACCAAACCGTGTGGAACGGGCAGACTGGGGAGGAGGAGTCAGCATGGGATTCTGCCTGACAAGAGATGTCTCTTGATCCATCAGAAAGCATTCAAGCATTGAAGGAAGGAATATAATAGGGATTCTGTTGCTAAAAGAACAACATTTTCATAACTTTGTGTCTGTTTTTCACATTGGCTGGAACGGTATCTGTGCCTCTCTAAGTACACATGGCCTTAATGTGATATCTTACTGGATTTCCATAGGAATCATTTCTCTCTCTCCTGTGTACTGCAAATCCTGTTGCTGACAAAACAACAAAGAAACCCTGTGGCTTCAGTGAGTATGTCTGGACGTAGGCTTTAAAGAATAGTAGTTAATATATACATCCCATCCTCAAAAAACCTCAGGTTGTGGAGTCAATAACTCTCCTTTTATGTGGTGGTGGTGTGGTTTGTTTTTGGCTGATGCATGAGTCAGTCATCAAAGATAAATTCATCCTCAGTTGATCTTGTTGCAAGAATTTTCTCCAGATTCACATGCTTCATTGTGTTGCCACTGTAGTTTTAATTAAAGTGAGGTGGGATGTTGCCAAGTGTTCAGCACTTCCCACTAGAGAGTCCCTGTGTACGAAAAGCTCTGTGGCATTTTGTATTCTTTGGGTAGCGGAGAACAACGTTGCCAAGTTTGCATTCAGTCATCCATCACATATTAGCCTACTGGAGGTCCATTCTTCCCTAGCAATAGGGGAGCTCTGCTTCCTACTTAGAAAGATTACTCACACAGAAAGCTCTTTCCCCATAACCAGAACCACTCTGGGAAGAGAAAGGGAGCTTTCTTCGATTCATATAAGTGCTCCGTTTCCAGACTCCTGACAAAAATGATATTGTTTCATGCTCAGAAAACATATTCTTTTTAGTAATTGAGTAGAAAGTTACAGGGTGGTAGAACAGAAATCTCTAAGTCAGCTTTTAAAAACAATTGCTTGAATCACTGACACAACAAAGGTCTATTGTAGCAGTCTGCCTCTTCCCCGTGCCAGGCTGTAGCATTGACTGTATGTGGCAGATATTGGCCAAAATCATACACAGAGAATCACAGAATCACCAAGGCTGGAAGAGACCTCAAAGATCATCAAGGCCAACCTGTCACCACAGACCTCATGACTAAACCATGGCACCAAGTGCCATGTCCAATCCCCTCTTGAACACCTCCAGGGATGGTGACTCCACCCCCTCCCTGGGCAGCCCATTCCAATGGCTAACAACTCTCCCAGTGGCAAACTTTCTCCTCACCTCAAGCCTAAACTTCCCCTGGTGCAGCTTGAGACTGTGTCCTCTTGTTCTGGTGCTGCTTGCCTGGGAGAAGAGACCAACCCCCTCCTGGCTACAACCACCCTTCAGAGGAGTCTGAATTTGGGTGCCTGGGGAAATTCCACTGTAATGATTTTGCTTCAGCTAAGTGCTTCAGCATTCTCCTCATCACAATTTGCCCCAGAACATGATAAACCTAAAATTACACTCATTTTCTCATGGGATTAAGATAGCCACCATATTATTAATCTGAACTGTCTTGATTCTTCTCTACATTTAGGCTCTTTCACACCATTCTGGTGGCACAAAGCTAAAAGGAGGTGTAGATATTTTTGGAGCATTCAAGAACACTGTGAGATTGCTTCCCTGTGTGCCCATCAGAGCTGGCTCAAAAGATATTTCCATCATTAAGACACTCCTCATGGAAAGAGAATTGGAAAAAAAAAAAAGATTCATTTCCAAGAAAGTTCACTTTTCATTCACAAAAAACCCTCCCAAAACAACAACAAATGAAACTAACTGGAAACAAAGAGATTTTTGTCAATCAGTTCTGGGCAGTATGCAGGGCTAGCAGGTGAGAGAGCCAACTGTGAGCTGAACACTCGCATGGCTGTGGTTGTCTGCCTCTGTGGTTTGATGACAACCCTTTATTTGGACAGGAAAGGTTTGCTTTTGGTGTGTATTGTATTCTTCAGCACAAGACCTTAGTGGTTATCTTCCTTCTTGGCCCAGCACGGTCTCATTTAGTCAGAAGTCCATTTCTTAGGCTTTCAAAAGGAGCTCAGTGTCCACTTTGCACTGGTTCTTTGTTCTCACTGGTTCTTTTGGAAAGCCAGCCTCTTTCTGGATCTGCTGAATCCTCCTAAATAGCTCCTCTGTGCTGTGTGACAAAGGTCTATGCCAAGAAAGATATAAAGGTAGCTTGTGATGTGTAGGCAGTCCATTCCTCTTAGTGAGACACAGTGTAAGGCATATTTTTCCTTTACTTGTGGCTTGTACTTCCCTTCTGCATTGCTTGTACTACAGTAATTCAAGTCTGACTCAGAATGAATGCTGCACTCTGTGGCCTACAAGGCAAATGAGAACAGGATGCGTTATTAAGGGAAAGGGTCTCAGATAATTTTTCTTACTGAAGTATTTCGGCAATGTAAATAGTTTCCAGGAAAAAAGCTGGCATTTCCCATGGCGAGCACTCCCTATGAATGTCCTATCTTTTTTTCCAGGTTGGTGGCCAAGTGCAGTGTTTATAAGAGGATATACCATCTACAAGGCAGGGAGTTTGTGTTGCCACTGCCAAGTGTTAAATAGGATGAAGACTTAGGCACTTCACAGGTTAGCAAGTCAATCTCAGCCAGCCAGCACTGCCAGTGCTGCTCTTCCAGCTTTGATGGAAAGAACACAGGCCCTAGAGAAAGCACTGTTGTTGAATGCATTAACAGTATTTGTGCTTTATTTGTCATTCTCAGGTCGTTATTTCATATACTGTTTATTTTCCTTAGCAGTAGCAGACTGGGGTTTGGCAGGGCTGCTGGCAGAAGCAAGGAAGTATGCTTTACTGCCATGTGTGCCAGTGTCCCCATCACTGGGCATGGTGCTTAGGCTCTTGCATCTCTGAAAGCTCAGTCACTGTTCCATCTGCCTTCCCCAAATCCCCCTGTGTTGCAATGCCACGTTGGTGCTGAGAAAAGTCCTTTTGGACACAGAGTTCATGTGCTTCGATTTGGTTGAGATTCCTCTAGATCCGTGCCATTACATTTCCACACTACTAATGGTATCACAGTATCACAGTATAACCAAGGTTGGAAGAGACCCCAAGGATCATCAAGTCCAACCCGTCCCAACAGACCTCACAACTAGACCATGGCACCAAGTGCCATGTCCAGTCTCCTCTTGAACACCTCCAGGGACGGCGACTCCACCACCTCCCGGGCAGCCCATTCCAATGACGAATGACTCGCTCAGTGAAGAACTTCCTCCTCACCTCGAGTCTAAACCTCCCCTGGCACAGCTTGAGACTGTGTCCCCTTGTTCTGGTGCTGGTTGCCTGGGAGAAGAGACCAACCCCCTCCTGTCCACAACCACCCTTCAGGTAGTTGTAGAGGGCAATGAGGTCACCCCTGGTCCTTCTCTTCTCCAGGCTAAACAACCCCAGCTCCCTCAGTCTCTCCTCATAGGGCTTGTGCTCAAGGCCTCTCACCAGCCTGGTCCCACTGGCACTATTCAAATGGGTGAAGTCTCAAGTATAAGAGAAAGGAACCAACCCTGAATGAATACTGTGCTCTTCAGGTTGTGGCCTTACTCTCTTTTGTATTGTTTATGTCGCTCACAGTCTATGCAGGAGCCCCTGAACTGCTTCTGTGTATATACATGAGACTCAGACTTGCTGGAAGAAAAGTGCTATTACTCTATATCCTGCAGTCCTGTATCCTAATATCCCTATTAATATGCGATGCTACACTGACACAAAAAAAAAAAAGAACTATTTGAGTCTAGAGTGTCTAACTTCAGTGCTTTCACCAGAGGAGAACTTTTTCTGCTAACCTGAGCAATTACGATGTGTCTGTGATGTGGGGTCTTCAGTATGCACACAGTGTAGGTGCCTGACACTGTCTTAAATGGATAGTAGAGGAATGTTCTTTTTTTGCAGGGAGATGCTGTGGCCTGATCTGATTTGGTTTGTGTTCATATAGGTCAGGAGTGCTGCTCGTGGAGTAACATGTGGGGATCAAACCAGGCTGACAGAGAGGAAATTAGAATCCACCCAGCATTTTCCATGCCCAGAGTGGCGCTTCATTGTCTGCATTATTCCTCGCCTGCTTCGCTTCAGTTTGCATTTCTGAGGGGATGGTTTTCTCCTGTGCAGAGCTCGGAGGCTGCCAGCCAAATTCTCATGTGACACAATTGCATTGATTTCACTGGAGATCTGTTGCTGGATAATTGAGCCCCACATCCCTTCTTTTATTCCGTGGCTTCAAATTACTGTCAGCTAAGACTTTAGCACAGACAAGTCTGAAGTCACTGTGGGTTAAGAGAACGAGGTCAGAGCGTTGTTGGTGGAGGTCTCTCAAGTCTCCCATTAGTGTAACAGTGCCCAATTTGTTGACATCTGAAGCAGCAGTGCAGTTTTTTGTCCGAGTTCAGTCACCATTGCCACTAATCACTTGCCCAGGGCTGTGTAGAAGGCTGTATTTTCCATTACACTACAGAAGTGCTTCTGCTTTACATCAGAGCAGGGAGAAAACATCCTCAGCCTGGACTTCTTCGAAGCCATCTCCTCTCTTTTTTCCAAATGCCTTGCATTTGGTTTGTTTCATATTTTGTCATTTTCCCCCCCTTTTTTTTTTTTTTTTTTTTTTTCCTTGCCAAGCCATAGTTGATTTCTCTCCACCTTCCCTCTTCATTACATATTTTCTTCTACCAAGAGTTTGCTGCCCTACCCTGGGCTGCCAAAGATGCAAATTCTTGATGCTACCACATCTGACAGAACTAGGCCAAGCAGATCTCTAGCCTGGGGGCTATTACTGGAAGTCAGATTTCAAGGAACGATTTCTGCGGTCCTTGTGAGTTAGAAAAATGTGCTCACTGCTGCAGATTTCAGATGCTAGTACCAAGGACAGAGGAGCTCTGGCGGGGAGGAAAAGCTGCCCAAGTGAACTCGCGGTCGGTTTGAAAACAGGGGAAGGGCTACCCGTGGATGTTCCCTGCTTCTTTTCAGACGCCAGCCAAAGTTGTTACAAACCCAAGTAGTAATATTTCTGATTGACAGGGTAGAGCAGACTGAGTTCTGAGATGTTTGTAGAGATGTCATTTTCCAGTGCTGGGAGAAGAATGAGGTTAAACAAGAGGGAAATTACAAACTGCATGCAGATAACCACAATGAGTTCTGACAGCATGTCGCTGCCTGCTGACCGATGTAATCTATGGCAATTCACACCGCTCGTACCCTTGGTGTTACTCCAGACCAATATAAATGTAAATCATTTGTGCTCTTGGTTACAGCAAAGTCATTAAACCAGAGAAAATTTTCACATTACCTGCCTCTGCACGTGACAGTCCTACAGCTAGAGTCACTTTAAATATGGAGAAATGCGATGTAGGCTCTGTGGAGGAGAAGTTTGGCTAACCTCTTCTGTCTAACCTTCAGGAGAAGCTTAAAAAGCAGCTCCACCAGAGGTGCCGTACCAAGCAATGGTGTCTCAGAGTGCTCAGCCTGTTCACTTCTACACCATGGGAGTATTTGTTTAATGTGTCAGTGGCTTGAGGCTCTTGTAAGTACAAAGATCCTATTTTCCACTGCATAGTTTCCCCCAGTAGTTTTGGTACATGTGTTAATCTGGCATCAGTGTTCTGCAGCAGATCACCTATTTGTTCACCCATTCATCTTATATTTATTGAGGGTTTTGGTAATTAGTTTCCTACCTCTCACTGTCTGTTGAAAAACGGATGTGTGAGATCTCAGTTGGGAATTTTTGAGACAAAGGAGACTGTCCAGGCTCCTGTCTCCAGAACTGGCTGCTGCTTTGTTCTGAAACTCCTGCTTAGAGTGCAAGGAGTGGGAAGAAAATTCAGCAGTCCTGAACCTTTGCTTTTCCTGTCTCACCACTAAACCATCTAGAACTTTGTGAAATGGGCTCTGGAAAATCTATAGGTGGTTTTGAAAGCAGCACTGTGGAGAAGGGTCTGGAAATGAAGCAAAGCTGCGTGTGTGGAGTGAACGTGAGTTGCGGTGATTCATGCGAGAACGCACACAGACCTCATAGCTTGAGACTGCATCAGCAAAGCCCTCAGAATAATTCAAAGCAAAGCCTCTAGTGTCTACCCAGAAAATAATGAGCTCCTGACAAAGTGTAACTTGGCAAAGAAACTTTCCAAAGACAAGTTTAGAAACCCATAGATCTTTTCCAGCTCTGCATCTTTGCTATGAGGAGGGAAAAACCAAAAGACTGAGCAAATGCTTTTGCTATTAGGAAAGGTTTATTAAAAGGTACAGAGCGTCCTTAGGAGGCAAGAGAGATTTCTGCTGTCAGGTTATGCACAGAAGTTGCTCTGGCTGTGAAAGGAACTTATTTTTTCTCTGTTGGAAAAGGCACTGCTCTAAGCTTCAGTGTCTGTGACAGCTCTGCTGTGGACCTGCTTCTGTTCCACGTTTAGCAGTCCAGGGTTTTACATGTCTCTTCAGAGACCGATGGGTAAAACTTACTTCTGTGCTGCAAATGCAGTTTCAGTGGGAAACTGAGCAAAAGGAAGGTGCAAGCACGTCCCTTCTGCTTTCCATGGAGTGCTTCTGAGATGACCCATTTCTAGAACTCTGCTTCTGTTTTTAGAACAGTGACAGGTTTGGGGTTTTTTTCTGAATCCCTTGTCTTTGTTGCAGTTCACATTACTGATGTGTGTCCTGCTGTTTCTAACCCAGTTTTTCTCTGGAATGTATTTACTGGAGGCTTTTTCCTTCCAGTGCTGAAAGCTACAATAAATACAGAGATTGCCTTGCAAACGGGAGGTAAAAAAAAATATTTAGCAGATCCATAATCTTGTCTGTACTTTTTTTTTCCTCTCTCTCTAGTCTGTAGCAAATTGCTCTACTTGGCTGCTGGCTGTGCACCCTGCCATGAACCTGAATGCAGCTCAAAAGCACCCCACTGACCTGCTTGTTTTGTTCCTCATTTCTGAGTTCCCATTTCCAGAAATTGATGCTCAAGTGCCTGAGCCCACAATGAAAAGACAAAAGTTCCAAGGACAGACTGAATTCCCTGTTCAGTTCTGCCTCATCTCAGTCACTGGGAGCTAGACCACATGGACTTGGTACCGTGGTTTAGTCATGAGGTCTGTGGTGACAGGTTGGACTTGATGATCTTTGAGGTCTTTTCCAACCTTATTGATTCTATGATTCTATGATCACAAGCCAAGGCTCTGCAGCAGAGCAGAGTTGAGCTGCATGCTCTTTTGTCCTGCCATCTTCTTCCACATGTGCCTACAGGACAAATCCAGAAGGCACTTGCTCCTTTTCTTATGCTGCCTGAGTCGCAGGACCCAAATCACACCCACAAGCCATTGTTGTGTTGGCTGAAATATGGTCTCTTCCAACCTTGGTGATTCTGTGATTCTGACTTGGTGCTAGTTCTCCCATAGTTACCTCTTCTAAGTCTGTTTCTCTATTTTAGTTTGTGTTCAACACAGTTGAATCAGTTGCCCTAAAAAATAAGTAGTTTCTTGTGACTTGTATAAAAGTCCTCCTGTGGTTTGAGCTGGATGTTGTATTCTTCTGTGCTTCCTGTCTGGAGGCATGAATCACTTCAGCTGTGCAACAGCAGAAGAGGTTGCCACACAGTAGTGGACGCAGCTCATCCTGGGGGCAGATTTGTGTGTAGGAGTGTGTGTGAATGTTTTCTCTGATTGCCTAAATCATCTGGAGACTGCTGTAGATGAAAGGAGATGAGAGGCCGTTTTGCAGATAGAAGATAGCTGGACCTATGTATTCTGTCAGCTGCAGAGGCTTCTCAAATTCTCTGGTGTCTTTCTCTGCGGGTTTTGTTCACCTTATAATTTATTTCCATGGATTCATTTTCTTATTCTGGTAACTGGCTTGGCACATCCTGTGTGTGGGCTTCAGAATGCCTTTTTCTATTGTTACCCTAGAATTTCAAGTTGCCATATCTCTATCTATAGATTTGCTTCACATCTCTGGTCAGAATTTCTTCTTCAGGGCAGAATACACTCCCCTGTCTGGGATCCTTTTTCTCTCTCACATTGCAGGGGATAACACTCCCATTCTTTTCCTTTTTACTTATGCATTTTCTGGCAGTTTTATAGCACTCTTCAGGCAGATGTTTAATTATGGAAATGAGGATTTGACAAAACCTTTCCTGTGAGGTCCTTGGAATACATAATTCACTGAGACATACATTCCCCCTGTGAGGTTTTATCAGTGGATGAACTGAGACACACGAGGTGGTTTATGAAACAATTTCTGTGCAGGACGCCTGAGTTTCAGTCCTCAGTTCTAACCACAAGACCACACTATTAATCCCAAGGTTGTGAGCACTTTCTGTGATGAGAGCTCTGTAGGAACTCCTCACATCCAGCCCTGACAGGCAGGCTCCACTTAGCTTTGTTTCTCTTGTTATGGTTCAGGGGACTCAGAGCTGGCAAACTCTTGGCCGGGAAGCTTTTGTCTCGAGGAGCTACAGTTGAGATGTAGTTTTTTCCATGCCTGGAGAATCCATTCAGTGGGAGACTTGCTCATTTCTCACTTTGCAATGATACTGCAAGGTAACAGTCTATGCCTCACCATTCCATTGAACTGTAACTCCCAGGTGCACATACTCTTTGGCTGCCCTGTTCATCTCAAACTCTATTTCCATTTTGATTTTTCCCATCAGTCAGCAGCAGGCTCCCTAGTAAGTCCCTCTGGCAGTTTTCTTGAAGGAGAGTCTCTGCTCCCCAGAAAGATCCATCCTCACAGCATCACAGCCACCAGGAGCAGGGAAGTCATTCTGCCCTGTACTCAGCACTGGTTAGGCCACACCTTGAGTACTGTGTCCAGTTCTGGGCCCCTCAATTTAAGAAGGGCATTGATCTAGGCCTGATCTAGTGTAGGGTGTCCCTGCCCATGGCAGGGGGGTTGGAACTAGATGATCCTTGTGGTCCCTTCCAACCCTGACTGATTCTATGATTCTATGATTCTATGATTGAGCAATGAGGCTGGGGAAAAGCCTCAAGCATAAGCCTATGAGGAGAGGCTGAGGGAGCTGGGGTTGTTTAGCCTGGAAAAGAGGAGGCTCAGGGGAGACCTTGTTGCTCTCTACAACTACCTGAAGGGTGGCTGTGGCCAGGTGAGGGTTGATCTCTTCTCCCAGGCAACCAGCACCAGAGCAAGAGGACACAGTCTCAAGCTGTACCAAGGGAAGTTTAGGCTGGAGGTGAGGAGGAAGTTCTTCACTGAGAGAGTTGTTAGCCATTGGAATGTGCTGCCCAGGGAGGTGGTGGAGTCACCATCCCTGGAGGTGTTCAAGAGAGGATTGGATGTGGCACTTGGAGCCATGGTTTAGTAGTTATGAGGTCTCTGGTGACAGGTTGGACTTGATGATCTTTGAGGTCTTTTCCAACCTTATTGATTCTATGATTCTATGATCACAAGCCAAGGCTCTGCAGCAGAGCAGAGTTGAGCTGCATGCTCTTTTGTCCTGCCATCTTCTTCCACATGTGCCTACAGGACAAATCCAGAAGGCACTTGCTCCTTTTCTTATGCTGCCTGAGTCGCAGGACCCAAATCACACCCACAAGCCATTGTTGTGTTGGCTGAAATATGGTTTGTCAAAAATTATTGCTCCAAATGAACATTTGATTGTCTTCTACAGCTCAGCAGTTTCACCTCTTCTTATCATAAAGGGAACAAACCTAATTTGTAAAATTAGGTGAAACTTATGAGATTAGGTTTATTGCATTTTAAAGAGGCAGCATTTGAATTCCCTGGGCTGTGCACCTCCGAGGCAGGAAGAAGCAGCAAGGTAAACCCTGTGAGAACATTTCTTCAGTCAACCTACTGCATTATTCCTGCTTCATTCCCTTCAACTCATTCAGCAACACCCTTTTAAAGTGATCTTATCCTTATTTTGCCTCAAAGGAAAATTGTGTTTTAAAAAAAGCAATTCAGAGAGATATTTTTAGCTGCTGTGAATCCCTGGAGTCCCAGGGGTCAGATTCACCAGCTGGTCTGACATATTTTGTAGGAAAAGAGAAAGTGGAGTTAGCTGATGCACCAGAACAGCACAAGCAAATGACACAACCGAGAAATCTTAGTCTCTCTCTCTCCTTTGCAGTCCCTCCCTACTCCCTTCCCAGCTCTTCTTTCTTCTCTTTTCACAGGCTTTCAAGCTGTTTGCTTCATGTTTTGAGCCAAAATGCTTTCCAGCCAAACATGTTGGGGTGTGTGTGGAGTGTTATTTAACCATAATTACTATACTTTTCTGTATAATCAGCAGAACTTGCTCTGCAAACAGAAGAATCAGTGCTCTCAAAGATGGTAAGAAGTATCACAGTATCACAGTATTGCCAAGGTTGGAAGAGACCTCAAAGATCGAGTAATTATCAGTCAAAGGCCCTTTGGCTCTTGGACCACTATTTTGGAAGGGTTTTATTACCTGAACGTTCAGTTTGATGTCTAATGATGTTTTAAAAAGCACTGGCATGTTTTCCTTCCCCACAGGCACATCTCTGCACCTTTAGAGGTCACAGGATCACAGGATGTTAGGGTTTGGAAGGGACCTCTGAGATCAAGTCTCCAGAGAGACTCTGGAGATCAAGTCCCCTGCGGGAGCAGGACCATAGAATCCAGCACAGGTTGCACAGGAACACATCCAGACGGGGCTTGAAAGTCTCCAGAGAAGGGGACTCCACAACCTCTCTGAGACCCTTACAGTAAAGAAATTCTTCCTCATGTTGAGATAGAACTTTCTGTGCTGTAGTTTACATCCATTGCCCCTTGTCCTACCACAGGGCATGAGAAAAGGCTGTCCCTCCCTTCCTGACACCCAGCCCACTGATATTTATAGGCATTTATTAGACCCCTTCTCAGTCTTCTCATCTCCAGACTAAAAAGCCCCAGGTCTCCCGGCCTTTCCTCATGAGGCAGTCCCTTAATCATCCCTGTAGCCCTCCATTGTAAATTCTCTTTCCCCCCTGTCCTGAGATGAAGGAGAGATGAGCACTGTAGTTTCACTTCCCTAACGCTTTTCAGGTAGCAATTGAAGTCCAGGCTGCTCTGTGTTTGATTGGAAAGCGGAGGCTGAACTGAGCTGCTTAGTCTTTCAAAAGGCCATTTTGTTCAAAACAAGCCAGGGCAATAAAATTACTGCTTTCAAAGAAGATTTCCTCAGAAAGGTTTTTCAGGGTAAGATGGGGGGAAAAAAAGGCAACTCCTGAAATGCTGCTGACTGCATTTCCGTTTTCTTCTTGCTGAGTTCTCAGAATCGAATGAAAAATGGCATCTTTCAGTGGAAAAAGTATGTGTTGAGAGAAACTTCCAACCAGTTGTACCTGTTACTTTGTCACCACTTGTTCACAGCTCTTTTATGGTGCTCTTTATAGAGAGCCAACTTTTATATGCCTGGTTGGTTGCTCAGGCATCCAATGGAGAGGATGGGGAAATACTGGATGAAAAAGTCCACACTGAGAGAAAATGCATTCTTGTTTTTTCCCCCTCTGTAGTAGAGCATTATTGATGTCACTGCCTAAAACTGTCACAGCTTGTTAGAATAACATTATTTCAGATCAGTTATTTGGTTCTGCTGACCCTGGGCTCGAAAAGATAAGAGGCTAACTTCTCTAACAACTGCTTTGAACTAATGAATACCCTTAATATCCTTTTCTTTATCTTCTTCTCTAATCCCAGGACATGAGATTGAACACATCCAAGTGCCGGGTTCTGCACGTTGGCCACAGCAACCCCAGGCAGTGTTACAGGCTGGGGTCAGAGTGGCTGAGAGCAGCCAGGCAGAGAGGGACCTGGGGGTACTGGTCGATGGTAGGCTGAACATGAGCCTGCAGTTTGCTCAGGTGGCCAAGAAGGCCAGTGGCATCCTGGCCTGCAGCAGGAACAGTGTGGCCAGCAGGAGCAGGGAAGTCATTGTGCCCTGTGCTCACACTGGTTAGGCCACACCTTGAGTCCTGTGTCCAGTTCTGGGCTCCTCAGTTTAGGAAAGATGTTGAGATGCTGAAATGTGTCCAGAGAAGGGCAAGAAAGCTGGGGAGGGGTCTGGAGCACAGCCCTGTGAGGAGAGCCTGAGGGAAGCTGGGGTTGCTTAGCCTGGAGAAGAGGAGGCTCAGGGGAGACCTTCTTGCTCTCTCCAACTCCCTGAAGGGAGGTTGTAGTCAGGTGGGGCTGGTCTCTTCTCCCAGGCAACCAGCACCACAACAAGAGGACACAGTCTCAGGCTGTGCCAGGGGAAGTTTAGGCTGGATGTTAGGAAGAAGTTCTATACAGAGAGAGTGATTGCCCATTGGAATGGGCTGCCAGGGAGGTGGTGGAGTCACCATCATTGAATAATCTTTGAGGTTCATTCCAAGCTTGACAGTTCTGTGATTCTGTGATTCTAGTGCTATGGCACCCCAGCAGTGAGGGGCATAGGATGGATTCTAGACCGTTTGTGCTGTTTGGACCGTGCACTGTGATCCTTCAAGGTGAAATCAGCCACATGGATGTGTGTACCTGGTATCTGCCATGGGGCTGGGCTCTGTAGAAAACTTGAAAATCAATTAAGACCTTTGTTCCACCACCTGAGAACAATGGCTCCCTTTCTTGTGCCCCTTTCCCATCTCAGTTCTCTCTCCTTTTCCTGTCGGATAAAATGAAAAGGGGAAAAAAACCCCACCAAAACCCCCAATTTATTTGTTCACTTCTCAAGTCTGCTTGAAGCTGGTGTTTGTTTTTTTTTTTTTTTTTTTAAAGGACCCTGCTTTTTGTGAATTTAATCAGATGCTTGATAACAGAAAGAGCGTTGCTAACTAACCCGGGGTACAAAGAAGCCCCTTCAGAGGAGCACATGACCTCATCGCCAGGATTACTCCATCACATGAATTCAGACTCCAGCGCACACCCAAAACAAACCTTGGGCTCCCTGTGCAGCACAGGGCTTTATTCACCCCTGTTCAGCGGGGCAAATGCTCTGCCAGTGCCTTTCTCAGTCGCTGGGATTAAACATGGATGGAAATTCAGGGCACGAGGCAGATTTTCCTGGTCACAAATAGCCTGTCCCGCGCTCCAAAGCTGCTGGCTGGACCCTGCCGTTGGGCCATTGCCTTCCTGGAACCAGTGAATTCTGGCATAGATTTGCAGTCGTGGAGCAAGTCTGGTTTTCACTCGCAGCTCCCATTGTCTGTCTTGGTTTTGTTGGGTGCTCAGAGCCTTGGCAGCCAGGGGCTCGCTCTGGGAACGTCTGGGGGGGTCACACGCAGAGCTCCCAAAAGTTGCGCTTTGCCAGAAGGTGCCACAAATCCCTCCCTCGTATGTAAGATGTGACACCACTGCATTGCCTTGATGCTCTCAGGGTCTCTAGCACCTAACATCCATATCCATATATATATATATATCTCCACATCCCATATCCTTAGGACATCTTTTTTTTCTTTTTGCTAGACACTCCTCAGGAAGTATGTGGCTTTCAAACCAGGTGCTTTGAAACCTCAGTCTGGGTGTAAAGATGGAGCTTGTACTGCCCTGGGAGTGAGCAGTGGGACATGGAGAGCAGTGCAGTCTCCCATCCTGGCATGCTTTTCCTGGAAAAGGCATAGCAGCCACAGAGACCAGTCCAAGAACAGGCAGGGAAGGCTTCTGCAGTTATTGGAGTAAAATTACCAAAAATTCAAGATGCTGCCAAGTCACAACCTGGAGGCATATTGGGTGTAAGCCACACTCTCTGTAGCCAAGAGCCCACAAGTGTGCTGTAAGGCAGCACATCTATAACTCAGGCTGAGACATAGCATTTATTTGTTTCTAGTTATGCACATTTAACAGTCCATTACATGAGACATTAAACACCGTGTTCTGAGCATGGTCTGATGAATTCTGCACTGCTCATCTAAGCCACTTGCCAATTGTCTTCATTCATTTTGAATTCAGAGAATTTTATTCATTCCGGTGGTACCAAAAATTAGTTATTAAGAGGTTCGGACCCCTGTGTTCAGTCTCTTCCTCAGTCTGGTTGGCTGTGTATAACTATTACATAATGCCATGTTGGATGCCTCTCATATAAAACATAGCCAAGAGAAACTGGGATATTCTAGGATTCAGCAGATGCCATTTCCTTAGGGTCTGATCCTGTAAATTCTGCATCTGATGACAGATGTTGCCAACCCTTGCGCTTGAGGATTTCCAGTGGATATTCATGGTTGTCTTGATTAACCATAGAATCATAGATTCGTACAATGGTTTGGATTGGAAGGGACTTTAAAGATCATCTAGTTCCAACCCCCTGGCATGGGCATGGACACCTTCCACTAGACCAGGTTGCTCAAGGCCCTGTGCAGTCTGGCCTTGAACACATTGAGGGAGGGGACATCCCCAACCTCTCTGGCAACCTGTTCCAGTGTCTCACTACCCTCACTGTAAAGAATTTCTTCCTAATCTCCAGTCTAAATCTCTCCTCCTCAACCTTCAATCCATTCCCTCTCATCCTATCACATAGTGTGGAATTGTTTTGCTTGGAGAAGACCTGTAGGATTTTCAGGCATCAGAACAGGTTACCCAGAGAGATGGTGCAGCATTGTCCCTGGAGATGTTCAAGGAACATGTGGACATGGCACTTCAGGACATGATTTAATGGCCATGGTGGTGTTAGGTTGAAGGTTGGATTTGATGATCTTAAAGCTCTCTTCCAATTGAAACTATTCTATGATTCTAAGATTTCAAGTCCAACCATTCTCTGACTTGTGGGGAAGGTTCAAGCCTCAAGCATCACATTACAATACATGCTGTGCCTTTAGGTTTCTTTAAGGGACAGCGGGCTGCTCTTCTGGGCAACAGCCCAAACATACAGCTTTGAAGTTATCCTCAGGAGGCAGTGTTCAGAGGTAGCAGTCCCTCACTGTCCTGCAGTCAGCAGGGCAGAAGGTCTGCAGGTTCTGCCGCACTGTCTGCTGCCAGGCACTGCTAGCAGTGCAAACAACAGCAGGGGCCATCACTGCACACACACACCCCACCCCCCCAACACGCTTGAAATGGAAATCCCCTTAGGGAACACAAAGCATTTCCATAAGACTAATCTTCTTTTAATAACATTAACCACAGGTTTGTTATTTAATTTCCTCCAAGGGGGCTGGCCTCTGGAACAGCTCCAAAGGAAGCCTTGAGTTGATTCTGTAAATAATTGTGTAGGCATGACCTTAGCAAGAGTATCTCATACCCAACAGCCTGAAACAACAGGGCAGTTGTTTGAGCAGCTCTGCTCTAGTCAGATTATATAATTTCCAGAGCCATCCCATTTGCCCTTTTCACCATCAGTCTCATCTACTGCCCGTCTGTGGCCTCTTTAGAAGCTGACTTTAACAAAAACTTAAGAGCTGTAGCCACGTGGCTAATTTTGTTGGACACACTTGGGGTTTCCTCTAGCATAGGTGCTGTATAAAAGCATTCAAAGTCAACTTCTAGCATGCAGATCATAGGCAGACAAATTGAAAGCAAGGAAAGTCTTTTCATCGGGGCCAAAGGGAAGAATCTTTCTACCATAGAATCACAGAGCTGCTGAGGTTGGAAGAGACCTTTGAGACCAAGTCCAAGCACTCACCAAGAGCTTGCAGTCCCACCACTACTGCTAAGGCACTGCCCCTTAACCATGTCCCACAGCACCATGTCCATGTGTCTTTTAGATACCTCCAGGGATGGTGACTCCACCACCTCCCTGGGCAGCCATTCCCAATGCCCAAGAACCCTTTCTGTGATTCCCCCCACCCCCTACTATCCAACCTGAACTTCTCTTGGCACAATCTGAGGCAGTTTCCTCTTGTTCTGTCATTTGTTGCATGTGAGGAGAGGTTAACCCCCACCTCACTCCAACCTCCTTTGAGGTAATTGTAGAGGGTGATGAGGTTTCCCCTCAGCCTCCTCTTCTGAAGACTAAACAACCCCAGATCCCTCAGCTGTTCCTCATAAGACCTTTGTTCAAAGCCTTTCACCAGCTTAGCTGACTGTCTTTGGACATGCCCCAGCAACTCAATGCCCTTCTTGGAGTGAGGCACCCAAAAGTGAACACAGTCCTGGAGGTGTGGCCTCACCAGTGTACGAGGGGACAATAATGTCCCTAAAGCTGCTGGCAAAAGGGGAGACACAACTCTGCTGGGCCTCCTGTCCTCTAAAGGAACAGTTGGAAACATAACTAACTAAATTACTTGATTCTTTTTATTTGCACTTAGTTTGGAGTGCACATCTCCCAGAGACTTATTAGAAATCTGGATGATAATTGACTTGCCTAAATTCGTGCCAGAAATGAGGAATGACCTCAGATCTCACAGGTCCCAGCACACCGCCCTTTCCACACGCCTGGCTCTCCTCTGAGCTCTTGCTCCTTTGCTCTTGATGGAACAGCAATAGCAGCAGTAGTAGATTCAGCAGAATTTCTTTGCTTTTCTCATCATCAGCCAGGTAATTCCTCAGGAACATAAATCAAACATTCTTCAGGAGTATGAAATGGGAAGGCACTTCTTGGTCATTGAATTCAATATCCTGTTATTGCAGGCACCTCATCACGTAATCTGTTTTTCACTTCTAATTGCTGCATGTGTTCAGCACTCATTGCCTCCCAGCTGTATCTCTGCCAGCTGATTTAATTTTGCATTCAATTCATCAGATTTGCTCATTACATTAAATACTTTATTGATCAAAGGTGTTACTGATAGTGGAAGATGGACCTCCTCTGATCTCTGAACTTTTGTCCTGCTTTGACAACCAGCCAAGCTCTTTGTTTGGTTTGGAGAGGTCTGTTCTCTCCCTGAGATCCTGAGCAAGGGTAGACCAAGAGAGATTTTCCATGGCTAGGAGTACAAAACTTTTGCAACAAAGTGGTTTCTAATGGAATAATCATGCTAATTTAACTCAAAATAGTCACTGTGCGACAGAAGGTTTAGTCTCTCATAGGGCTCCTTTTATGCTTATCATTCAGAATTTACCATAGCTCTTTCACATTTTTATGGATGTTGGCTTCAGTGGGTTATTTTTCCTTCCCCTTTTGTGGCACTGTCATGCTGATGGCTTTGAAATATGAGCCTTTGCTAAATTCTAATGCTAAATTGTACACAAAGCCATTGATTAAGATTCCTTCCAAAACAGCCTCGGTAAAGTTGTTTCTCTATGTTGCTTTTCAGCCAAGGTAGAATGGGCAAAATGGATCCAAATGGGTTTATTTAAAGATGATCCACAGTAGCAACTGTGAACCAGAAGCTCTATGGTTCCCCCAAAGTAGAAATGTTATCTAGGAGCCAAAGATGAAAAATTCACTAGAGTGAAGAGTTCAGGCTCAGCTGAGTGGCGTTTACTGCAGGACTTCAGGGGCTGAACAGAGCAAAAATACCTCTGTGGTTGTTTTAATTGCTGGTCTTTGGGACAGTCTGAGGCATAAATCTGATCACAGTGATGACCAGTATCTACTATTTTGTTCATGTCTGATAATCTCAGATCTGCTCTATTAGTAATTCTGTTGGCATTGGCAAAGCCCTCAAAATAAACTCATAGATTCATAGAATGGTTTGGGTTGGAAGGGACCCTGAAGATCATACAGTTCCAACCCCCCTGCCATTGGCAGGGAAACCTTCCACTAGACCAGGTTGCTCAAGGCCTTGAACACCTCTACATGGACTCACACAACTCCCTGACCCAGATGAGACACAGACAAAAAGGTAAGCCTTTGAGTAGTAACCTTCTGCTTCCACCATAGTCAGGGAAGGGGAAATCTCCAGCAAAATGTGTCTTGGAGCAGTCAAACAATCTCCTTGAACCTCTCAGACTAGCACAAAACATAATCCCCTACCACCTCCTCCTCTTCTAGGACCCAGTGATCCAACCTGCAGACAACAGCCCTGCTCTGCTGCAGGCTAGGGAAAAGCAAGAGGAAGAAGTCCTGCTGCCAGCCCTCCTTCTGGAGCAGAGGCTACACTGTCTACCTCAGCTTCAGGAGGGACAGAGCAGATCACAAAATGCCAGACAGGCTGACAAAAACTGACCTACACCAAATATCTCTTCTTACTATGTTGTACTGTTGGGACTGAGAATGGAAAGGAAATGCTTTTTGGTAGCTATGAATGTATGGCAACAGCAGTGAAAGATGCTGATGTCAGAAGTCTTCACGTTTTGGCCTGACATGTCAAAATTTGCAGCCTCCCTGCCCCAGTTTCTTTGGGAACATTTCAGCCTTAATCCAGTTGTGTTTGAGAAGGTGCCTGAAGCCTCAAGAGTCACAGGCTCCTGGCAAAGCTCCATGAGCTCTTTGTTATGAACATGCTGCACCTTTTGAAGCTCTGCCTTGTAAAAATGCTCCCTGGCAGAGAGTTGATAGTTCCTCTGCAATAGCACAGCTTGTATGCTTTGTAGAGAATGCACCAGTTCCCTGTGTCTGCAGCTAGGGAGTATTCCAGGTCAGATCAGAATAGAATAGAATAGAATTAACCTGGTTGGAAAAGACCTCAGAGATCATTGAGTCCAACCTATCACCCAAACCATCTGATCAACTAAACCATGGCACCAAGTGCCTCATGCAGTCTCTTCTTACGCACTTCCAGTGGTGGTGACTCCACCACCTCACATTGGCCATTCCAATGGCCAATCTTTATTTCTGGGAAGAATTTCTTCCTCACATCCAGCCTAAAACTCCCCTGGCACAGCCTGAGACTGTGTCTTCTTGTTCTGATGCTGCTTGCCTGGGAGAAGAGACCAACTCCCACCTGGCTACAACCTCCCTTCAGGGAGTTGTAGAGAGAAAGAAGGTCTTCTCTGATCCTCCTCCAGGCTAAGCAACCCCAGCTCCCTCAGCCTCTCCTCACAGGGCTGTGCTCCAGACCCCTCACCAGCTTTGATGCCCTTGTCTGGACACCTTCCAGTAACTCAACATCTTTCCTAACCTGAGGGGCCCCTAACTGGATGCAGTACTCAAGGTGTGGCCTAACCAGTGCATTCCTAAGGTGGCTTTCTTGTCTGTATGGCAATGGATGGAGAGAAGAGCACCATGATATCATGGTGCCAGTGCCTGCACATGTGCACTGCTGGGTACCCCAGTCTTGAGGGAGCAGATGGTCAGATGAGGCCTTGGAGGAAATTCTTGAAACATGAAGTTTGTTCAGTTAACAGATCACAGGAAACTATTTTGGGGTTAGCAATGAACAAACCTCAAGATGCACCAGCTTGTGTTTTCTGGAGAGGGCTATGGCTCTTCTCCAACTGAGCCTTCCTTTCTGTCAGGATCCAGCCTATTGCTACTTTTAGGCAGATTTTGACAAGATGTGCTTGAATCCAATGTATGCTGACAATATTTAATTCCCTCCTGCTGGCATGGGGGAAATAGCTGTTTAGAGAGGAATTGTTTCCTTTTTTACCCTCTCTCTCTTTTTTTTTCTCTCTCCTGCCTTTTTCAAGTCTAATTTCCAAGTCATGACATGTAGAGTGTGTCTGAGCAGTTCTAATCAGCCTTCTGCCTGCTTTAAGGACAGCTGAGATACTTTTTAACACCTCCACTTCTTCAGTGCTGCAATCTGTTTTGATTAAAATCACACAGGGTTCTCATTTGCATATTTATCACTCTTCATCCCCACAAATCATCTCACAACTCTGCCACTCCTGAATTTGAAAGAGAGACTGAGTGGGTACACCAGAACTCGATGCAAAACGTTAATTTAGTCTCTCACACCTGCTGGTTTCCAGCAAATAAGGCTTTGGGGAAAGAAAATATTCATACATTACCTTGGCATAATATTCCCTGGGAACCAGGGTTCCCAGGGTTGTTTTGTTTTTTTTTCCAAGATTGATTGAACATTTCCTATTAAGAAACAAATTTCTGATGAAATGGAAAGGTCCTGAAAATGTTCTGATGTCAGGAGGGGGCCTGGGAGGGGAGAATATCTCAAGGAAAAAATAACCCTGACAGGTTTTTTTCAGCCTTTGACAGCCAGACTGTGTTGTGCTTTCAGATCCTCAGATGAAAGGGCTGCAGTAGAAATGAAAATGATTCCTTTCCTTTGTGCTACTGACAGTCCCTCTTAGGGCCACCACATATTATTAAGAGTATTAGCTCTGTGTTACTAAGTCCTAGCTAGTGACAGGGTCTTTAAGGAGTGTTCATTCTAGCAGTGTTCTCTTTTTCTCTCTTTGGATAACAGTTCCTTTGTACAGTTAGTCTTTGAGCCAGCCAGCCAAGAAGGCCACCAGTATCCTGACCTGACCTGGATAACATGGCCAGCAGGAGTAGGGAAGGGATGGTGCCCCTGCACTGCGCACCCCTCAAGCACTGTGTCCAGTTTTGGGTGCTGCAGCAGAAGAGACACATCGAGGTGCTGGAGTGTGTCCAGAGAAGAGCAGCAAAACTGGTGAAAGGGTCTGGAGAACAGGGCTGTTGAGGAGTGACTGAGGGAACTGGGATTGTTTAGTCTGGAGAAGAGGAGGCTCAGGGGAGACCTCATTGCTCTCTACAGCTCCCTGAAAGGAGGTCGGAGTGAGATGAGGCTTGGTCCCTTCTCTCAAGAAGCTAGCAATAGAACAAGAGGAAATAGCCTTGGGTTGCACCAGGGGAGGTTTAGGTTGAATATTAGGATAAATTTCTTTACTGAAAGAGTGGTCAGGCATTGGAACAGGCTGTCCAGGACTGTGGTGGAGTCACCATTCCTGCAAGTGTTCAAAAAACATATAGAAGTGGCACTTCTGGACATGGTTTAGTGGGCGTGATGGTGTTGGGTTGACAGTTGGACTTGATGACCTTAGAGGTCTTCGCTGGAACATGTCCATAGAAGGGCATCAAAGTTGGTGAGCGGTTTGGAACACAAGCCCTATGAGGAGAGGCTGAGCGAGCTGGGGTTGCTTAGCCTGGAGAAGAGGAGGCTGAGGGGAGACCTCATTGCTCTCTACAACTACCTGAAGGAAGGTTGTAGCCAAGTGGGGGTTGGTCTCTTCTCCCAGACAAGCAGCCCCAGAACAAAAGAACACAGTCTCAAGCCGCACCAGGGGAGGTTTAGACTGGATGTTAGGAAGAAATTCTACACAGAGAGAGTGATTGCCCATTGGAATGGGCTGCCTGGGGAGGTGGTGGAGTTGCCATCGTTGGAGGTATTTAGGAAGATGGGGTGCTTGGTGCCATGGTTTAGTTGATCAGATGGTGTTGGATGTAGGGTTGGACACGATGATCTTGAAGGTCTCTTCCAACCTGGTCTATTCTATTCTATTCTATTCTATTCTATTCTATTCTATTCTATTCTATTCTATTCTATTCTATTCTATGCTATGCTATTCTATGCTATTCTATTCTATGCTATGTTATGCTATGCTATGCTATCCTATCCTATCCTATCCTATCCTATCCTATCCTATCCTATCCTATCCTATTCCATTCCAACTCCTATGATTCTATACAAGATAAGGAAAATTTCTTTACAAGATAAGGAAAATTTCTTTCCCTGAATCTCATTCTGGCACTGTAGAGATACTGTGATTAGCTCTCAATTCATAATGTCTGGGTTTATTTTAACAGGCCAAAGAAGCCTGTGGGTTCCATTTCTCCGTAGAACAGCTTGCTCCCGGGTGGTCCATTGTGGTCTGAACTGTTGTTTAGATATGTTTGAAGAATGGGAGTTGGAGAGAAGGATGTCATCTTTGTTCTTCCAGCCAAAAATATGTCTGATGTATAAATAATTGCATGAAGGTATCTTGTTTTGTAGATCACAGATCTAAGGGTGCATCTCAACTAATCATGCTGGGTCCTTGACAGATCAGATGAGAAACACCTGATCTGAGTTAGCTCAGATAGCACACTAGGTGTTCAAAACACAGAGGTCACAGAGCAGACCCTGAGGAATGCTTCTACACCATCACACTTCTTCATGAACTTCAAAAGGATGTCAGCCGAGACACATTAAGCCTTCCAGTGTCATCTGTAGGCTGAGAGGTTTGGCTGACTCTAAAGCAACGAGTATTCAGTGCAACTAATGGTGTTCATGTGGCTTTCATCACGACTGAGGGTGACAGTGGCTCCTGTCAGAAGCAGGTTTCTCATTTTCCAGGCATATTAAAAAAACATCACAGTTTGTCCCATCATGAAAGGCTCTGCAAGCTCACGTCAGCAGACAGCTACAGGCAGTGTTCTGGGTTTGGGCAAGGCCCACAATTTTCTCGGTCGGGATTTACAAAAGCCATAAGGAAATTGATGCTCAACTTTCACTAAAATTCAGTGATAATTAGATGCAGAGCTGCTTCCAGCTTGTGCCTTTTCCCATCAGTGATGCATCTGTCAGGCAGCCTGTCCCTTAGATAACTTCTTGAGGATTAGGTACCAGCGGTATGACCTTGTCTGAGGGCAAAAAACATGGAGCACAGGGAATCTCATTGCATGGAAAGTGATTTGCAGACTACCAAGTGGGAATGCATGTATAAAATCCTGAGCATGTTTCATGAACTGGCAACCCGATTTAGGGATTGGCCTGAGTCACAAAGGAGACCTGGACCATGCCTGTCTCTTTGTTAGGTACCTTCTGATGTGTTCTGGTGCAGAGAGGGCTTGCAGACATGTTTGAACAAATGGGGTAAGCATTAGAAATGGCTTAAAGCTGAATGCTTCTCCTTGACAAGAAAAAGCCTCCACTGCTACTTGTTTGCTTCTGACTTATTCCCCAATAAAGAGGGGGAAGTTCACTCTGTGTGAGCTCAACTTCAGTAAAATGTCTGATGCGTTATTGTCATACTTTTGGAAAAGCAACTGGGATGGCATGAGAAAAGTGATTTCTGCACTTTGGGGGAAGCACAGGGGTGGAAGAAGCTAGTCTCTCATCTGACAAATGCCATAAAAACAAGGGTGTTTAGAGAACAAATTGCTCTTTCCTCCATTTCTGGCATTTCACTAGCTTACACCAGTGAAAGTGCAGTCACTGAGCCAGCCACTTAACCAAGCTTCTCTGGGAATAGAAAGGAAAACAAATTCTGAGATGACATTAGATGTGCTTGTTTAGTCACTCCATTAGCTGCTTTTACTTCTCACTCTACATGCTGAAGGGTTGATTCTGCATGGGAGTTAATAGATGTCTTTCAGTTCTCTTGGCCCATATAATTTGAAGGGAACAGGTACAGACTGAGGAAGAGGAAATACTGAAGCCAACTGAAAAGAATGAGTTTCAGGCAGAGCTTGTATATCCCATCCAGGTGCATGTAACCATAAGCAAGCTATTGCTTTATAGTTGATGGAGGATCAGACAGTGGGAAATGTCATGTGGTTGCTAAAAAGACATTTTTATACCTGTACTGATGTAAAACCTTCTCTCTTGAAGGACTCAGATGGTCAAAGGATTTCTTTTCCTTCTCTTCCTCTCCCTTTTTCTTGTGTGCACACACATGAATTTCTGTCACTGTTTTTCACAGTGTCTCCCTTTTGGAGTCACCTCTTTACTTCTACACTAAAATATGGCTAGCTATGATCCAAGCATTGACACTGGAACCTTCAGCTTACAGTGTTCTCCAAGGAGCTCCATTCATCTTCATGCTGTAGACAAATCATTGATATAGTAAAACTTAACTGTTGGGCTACACAACCCCCCAGAGTTCAGATTCCCAAGAAATGGGAGAAATTTAAAGCATCTGGGAAAGGGCTGCAATGAGATTAGTGGTGTTGGTATACCTTTGGATAACATCTCAGATTTCTTACGTGATCCAGCCTTTTAGCAGCCTTCAAGAAGCAGCCTAATGAGAGAAGGGCATACAGATTTTTAACATTAGGTGAATCACAACAGATCTTTTATTTATTTTGCTTACTTCTGCCTGAAATTAGTGTTTCCAGCTGAGATGAGACTCAGCAAGCTGCTTTGCCATGGTCCTCTGCTTCAGGCAGTAACCTTCCATGCTGCTGTACTTGCTCTTAATTGGAAGTAATAGCAGCTTCCTTCAGGGTTTGTCTGTGATCACAATCACACTGAGGTTCTTGCACTGCTATTATATATAAAGGCAAGCTCAGCAGCCTGGGTGCAGTGAGTTCCCACACTGAGCAGCACCCCAGCCATCTCCTCTAAGGATGTCAGCATGTCCTCAGTGTTGCAGACCCTCTGTTGTGTGGTGTAGCTTTGGTTCATCCCTTACACTGCTCCTTCTTCTTCTAGGGAACAAGCGTGCAGGAAAGGAAAGGATATTCAACTTGGTTTGAACTGGCTCTCCAATTTCTGCTCCAGACTATAAAGGCCAAACATATCTAAGGCTGCATCAGCTTTGAAAAGGAACTGAATTCCACCATGGGACTCCCCACCCAGGTTTTGGCCTGTGCAGTCTTAGCTTTGCTGCACCAGCATGTCAGCGGGGACTCATCAAGCGAATTATCCGGCAGAAGCGGGAGACCGGGCTAAACGTGACCTTGCCAGAGGACAATCAGCCTGTGGTTTTTAACCACGTCTACAACATTAAGTTGCCCGTTGGCTCCCTTTGCTCTGTGGACCTGGACTCAGCAAGTGGTGACTCAGACCTGAAGGCAGAAATTGAGCCTGTCAAGAATTACGAGGAGCACACAGTGAACGAAGGGAACCAGATCGTCTTCACACACCGAATTAACATTCCCCCGCCGAGCCTGTGGCTGCGCAGCTGCCCCAGACATTAAGGATCTGCTGAGCAGACTGGAGGAACTGGAGGGGCTGGTATCCTCCCTACGGGAGCAGTGTGCCAGCGGGGCTGGATGCTGTCCTAATTCCCAGGCAGTGGAAGGTAAGGCAGACTGGGGAGCCGCTCTCGGGGAAATCCTTATGCTGGCTCCAGACCTTGTTTAGAATAGATACTCCTTGTTTAGAATAGATACTCAAATCTGCTTCAAGAACCAGCAAAAGTCAACTTGTTAAATTTGAAACGCAATCAAAGCTGGGACAGTACTTGGCCAGCTTGCAAGGAACATTCATTCACAGGTTTGAGGCTTTATGAATCTGTGGGTCAGGAGTCTGCCTGAGAAGCTTTGTAGCTGTGGCATTCAGCATGTATGGCACTTGGGCATGGTGACAATCTGTTGGAGTTAAGATTAAAGCTCACACAGTCCAAGGTCTTGGCTCTGCATTTTGTCCCTTTGAGTGAGCTGCCAAAGTAACCGTTTTCATTTCCAAGTTTTCTTTAATAGAGACCAATAAAAATACAGCAGGACATAAGGCAATAGACAAGCACAAATAGTTAGAGAAGGGGGGAAAAGGGATCCCCCTTGGTTATTTGTTAAACTGAGGTAAGAGATTGGTCACACAGGAGAGAAAACACAGGTCTGCTCAGCAGTGATCTGTGGCTCTGGTCTCACAGCGGATGTTAGAACACGCTGCCTGTCTTTTTGTGTTCTGGAGAGAGCTGGTGAATAATGCCTCATGGTGAATAATGCCTAATAAAGCAGTCAGGAAAGTTGCTCTGTCGGTAGAAGTGGCATTTGGAGGAGGACAGAGGCATCCAGCATGCTCACTGACCAAGTAGTTGGCATGGGCTCTTCTCTGGTGCTAGTGTGAATTAAAACATTCCTGGTATATTAAATCTCTCTGGAGATAGTTTCATCTAAAAGCCTTGGTGATTCTGGAAATTTTGTCCTGTAGGGAGATAAGGAATCATAGAAGCACAGAATGGTAGTGGTTGGAAGGGACCGAGTCCAACCCCCCTGCCAAAGCAGGAGCACCCCGGGCAGGTCACACAGGAACACATTCATGCTGGTTTTGAAAGTCTTCAAAGAAGGAGACTCCGCAAAAGGGACAAGCCTTCTCCAGGGCTCCATCACCCTCAAGTAAAGAATTTTCTCCTCCTGTTGAGGTGGAAACTCCTATGTTCCACCTCTTCCCAGTTGTTCCTTGTCCTATAACTGGACACCACTGAAAAGAGCCTAGCACCTTCATCTTGACACTCACCCCTCAGGTATTTATTGATACTGATAGGATCTCCTCTCAGCCTTCTCTTCTTAAGAGTAAACAGCCCCTGGTCTCTCAGTCTTTCTTCATAGGAGGGATGTTCAAGGCCCCCAGTCATCCTTGCAGCCCTCCAGTAGATCTTTTTCGGTGCAGCACTGGCTTAAAGCATGGCAGAGCCAAGGGGATTAATGGGGTCTGTGGCTTGTTGGTACAGGTCGCCTGGACACAACACCCTACTGCAGCGGGCACGGCAACTACAGCATTGAGATCTGCGGCTGCGTCTGTGAGCCAGGCTGGAAGGGCCCCAACTGCTCTGAACCAGACTGTCCCCACAGCTGCTTCAACCGGGGCCTCTGCCTCCAGGGTAAGTGTGTCTGCCACGAAGGTTTCACCGGCGAGGACTGCAGCCAGGCCGCCTGCCCATCTGACTGCAACGACCAAGGCAAGTGCGTGGAGGGCGTGTGCCTGTGCTTCGAAGGCTACACGGGCACGGACTGCAGCCAGGAGCTCTGTGCCCAGGGCTGTAGCGTGCACGGGCGCTGCGTCAGCGGGCGGTGCCTGTGCCACGATGGCTTCACCGGTGAGGACTGCAGCGAGCCCCTCTGTCCCAGCAACTGCCACGGCCGCGGGCGCTGTGTGGACAGCGAGTGCGTGTGCGACGAGGGCTACACCGGCGAGGACTGCGGGGAGCTCATCTGCCCCAACGACTGCTTCGACCGCGGGCGCTGCCTCAATGGGACCTGCTTCTGTGAGGAGGGCTTCACCGGGGAGGACTGCGGGGAGCTGACCTGCCCCAACAACTGCAACGGCAATGGGCGCTGTGAGAACGGCCTCTGCATCTGCCACGAAGGCTTTCTGGGGGACGACTGCAGTGAGAGGAGATGCCCCAATGACTGCCACAGCCGTGGGCGCTGCCTCAATGGGCAGTGCGTCTGCCACGAGGGCTACCTGGGTGAGGACTGTGGGGAGCTGCGGTGCCCCAATGACTGTCACAACCGCGGGCGCTGTGTCAACGGGCAATGCGTGTGCCACGAGGGATTCATTGGTGAGGACTGCGGGGAGCTGCGGTGCCCCAATGACTGCAGCAACCGCGGGCGCTGCCTCAACGGGCAGTGCGTGTGCCATGAGGGGTACACAGGGCATGACTGTGGGGAGCTGCGGTGCCCCAACGACTGCAACAACCGTGGGCTCTGTGTCAATGGGCAGTGTGTGTGCGAAGAGGGGTACACAGGAGAGGACTGCGGGGAGCTGCGCTGCCCCGAAGACTGCCACAACCGTGGGCGCTGCGTGGAAGGACGCTGTGAGTGTGACAATGGCTTCACGGGCGAAGACTGTGGTGAGCTGTCCTGCCCCAACGACTGCCACCAGCGCGGGCGTTGCGTCGATGGGCGCTGTGTGTGCCACGAGGGCTTCATGGGGGAGGACTGCCGGGATCGGTCCTGCCCCAACAACTGCAACAATGCAGGCCGCTGCATCGACGGGCAGTGCGTCTGTGAGGAGGGTTACATGGGAGAGGACTGCTCTGACGGTAGGTTGTGATGTCCCTTTTGAATCAATTCCTTGGGTAAATCCCCTGTGTCCATACATGAGCCTCAAAGCCTCTGTACACCTTTCCCATATAGCTGGACCTTGTCACCTCTCTGCTTTATCATAGTCAAAAGAGCTCAGCTTGAGAAGTAAAATCACCAGTAGCAAGCCCTTGGCCTCAATTTTCAGACCTGTGTTACGTAGTGGTTGCTGATGACTTTGGTAGCCAGCAAGCCAGCAGGCTGATGATAGTGATGCAGCCCGTTTGTTTTCTTCAGGTTTGGTCTCACCCCAATGTCACTGGACCCAGCCCTGGTTGGGATTAGTCACAAAGACCTTTCAGTTTCTCATAGTGCCTCTTGATGCTAAAAAAAAGGCATCTGAAAGAAACTGTTCTAGATATGGAGAAGTCAACAGAGTCCTTGAACTAAATATCCATCAGGATTAGTCAAAAGAATATGAACTGAGTTTTGCCTAAAGAATAAGGCTTTGCAGGAATGATGTAATGTGAGTAATCAATGTGAGTGAATAAAGAGCCTGGCTATCTATCATTGCTTACAGCCAGGTTCTGGGTCCCTCTCGCCTACTGGATGAGTAAGAAAGGGGGTTGCATTTACAAAGCTATCACTACTGTAGGAGCTGAAAAAGAAGCACACAGCACTGACAGTGTACACTGCCAGACCCCAAGGACTTTGCTTTCAAAGCAGATCATAGAACCATACCATTTTGGTTGGAAAAGACCTTCAAGATCGTTGAGTCCAGCCATTATTTAAGTCTGGTGCTAAACCATGTCCCTCAGCACCACAGCTCTGCCTCTTTTCAACACCTTCAGGGATGGGGATTCAACCAACTCTCTGGGGAACCTCTTCCAGCATTTGAGAACCTTTTCAGTGAAGAGGTTTCTCCTAATATCCAAGCTAAATGTCCTTGGTGCCACTTGAGGCTATTTCATCTCATCCTGCTAGGGAGAGTAGGCTGACCAAATCGCTCAGATCTCTGAGCTGGAGACCTGAAGGAGGCAGAGGGTGTAGTGGAGGCAAGGCGCACACAGAAAAGAATGTTGTCCCATCTGAGTGATCTGTATGAGCCAACCAATGATGGAGTTGCCAGATGTTGCAAATACTGCAGTGCAAGCTCTCAGGATTACTTCAGTGGCCTTGGCTATCTCTCAATTGGCCAGATTTTTCTAACTGAAGTAAAACCTGATTGTAAATATACATGTATATATATATATATATATATATATATGCACACACCTCCACATATAAAGTGAATATAAGTGTGTGTGTGTATGTTAGATCTGATGAAAGCTTAGAGTAAAACCATGGGATCAGCTGGAGTGGAAAGTTAACTACAAAGCCACATGCTTAGTTTCCCAGCACCACAGACTCTGTGGAAGTTGATAGAAAGCGTTGGCAGCTAGGTAAAGACAGGCATTACACTGCAAATGGGGGCAGTTTCCTTTTGTAGATCCCAGGGGACAAATTTCAGGACTGAGACCTTTGTAGAACAATCAAAGAGCGCTTTGGGGTTGGGAGCATTATAAAAGACAATGAATACCCTTGAAAAGAACTTCATTTTTTTTTTTTTCACCCTTCCTTCTGGGAGGCTCCTGAGGCATATTTTGTGCTCTTGCAAATGTGGAGCGGTCAATTGGAAGTATTTACAAAAGCAATCACGTTTTATTTCACTTTGGAAAATCTGTGCAAACCCCAGGGCTTCCAGCTATAAACCCATGTGCTGCTGGCAGTTGAATTAAATGTCTGAATCCCTAGAGACCCAGCTATAGTAGGTCTGTACAGGAGCCGTGAGAGGAGGAGCTGGAACAAAGTCAGGCATAGGTTGTGTGGAAGTTGTGAGAGTAGCACTGGCCTGGGACTTTTGGAGGGGGCTGTAGCCTTCATCTTCTGAATGTTCCTTTCCTCAAGCAGCTAATTTGTGTGACGTGGCTTCCCCGGCCCCTCTTTGTTACATGATGCTTGTAAACTGCTCCTGGGAAAATGTGAACCTGGGTAAGTCATTATTTTCTGAGCCTTGAAAACTCCTTACAAGTTTGCTTTGCTTTTTCCCCTTCCTAGTGTCTCCTCCAACTGAGCTGACTGTGACAAACGTAACAGATAAAACTGTCAATCTGGAATGGAAGCATGAGAACCTTGTCAATGAGTACCTCATCACCTACGTCCCTACCAGCAGTGGTGGCTTAGATATGCAGTTCACCGTGCCAGGAAACCAGACAGCTGCCACTATTCATGAACTGGAGCCAGGTGTTGAATACTTCATCCGTGTCTTTGCAATCCTCAAGAACAAGAAGAGTATTCCAGTCAGCGCCAGGGTAGCAACATGTGAGTTTGACATTCTCTGTGTGCATGCTTTTGCCTATTTCACAGAACCACAGAATATATTTGCTTGGAAGATGCCTCCAAGATCATCCGGTCAGACTTTTGACCCAGCAGTGCAAGGGGAACGCTAAACCATGTCCCTAAGTACCAGATCCCCGCACCATTTAAACACCATCAGGGATAGTAACTCCCACTGCTCTGGGTGGACCATTCAAATGTTTGAAAATCCTTTCAGTGCAGAAATAAATTCTCTCTTCTTCTTCTCTTCTCTTCTTCTCTCTCTCTTCTTTCTCTTCTCTTCTCTTCTCTTCTCTTCTCTTCTCTTCTCTTCTCTTCTCTTCTCTTCTCTTCTCTTCTCTTCTCTTCTTTTCTCTTCTCTCCTCTCTCTTCTCTTCTCTTCTCTTCTCTTCTCTTCTCTTCTCTTCTCTTCTCTTTTCTCTCTCTTTCTTCTCTTCTCTTCTCTTCTCTTCTCTTCTCTTCTCTCCTCTTCTCTTCTCTTCTCTTCTCTTCTCTTCTCTTCTCTTCTCTCTCTCTTCTCTTCTCTTCTCTTCTCTTCTCTTCTCTTCTCTTCTCTTCTCTTCTCTTCTCTCTTCTCTTCTCTTCTCTTCTCTTCTCTTCTCTTCTCTTTCTCTTCTCTTCTCTCCTCTCCTCTCCTCTCCTCTCCTCGAGTCTCCTCGAGTCTCCTCTCCTCTCCTCGAGTCTCCTCTCTCCTCTCCTCGAGTCTCCTTGAGTCTCCTCTCCTCGAGTCTCCTCTCCTCTCCTCTCCTCGAGTCTCCTCTCCTCTCCTCGAGTCTCCTCTCCTCTCCTCGAGTCTCCTCTCCTCGAGTCTCCTCTCCTCTCCTCGAGTCTCCTCTCCTCTCCTCGAGTCTCCTCTCCTCTCCTCGAGTCTCCTCTCCTCGAGTCTCCTCTCCTCTCCTCGAGTCTCCTCTCCTCGAGTCTCCTCTCCTCGAGTCTCCTCTCCTCGAGTCTCCTCGAGTCTCCTCGAGTCTCCTCGAGTCTCCTCTCCTCTCCTCGAGTCTCCTCTCCTCTCCTCGAGTCTCCTCTCCTGGAGTCTCCTCTCCTCTCCTCGAGTCTCCTCTCCTCGAGTCTCCTCTCCTCTCCTCGAGTCTCCTCTCCTCTCCTCGAGTCTCCTCTCCTCTCCTCGAGTCTCCTCTCCTCTCCTCGAGTCTCCTCTCCTCTCCTCGAGTCTCCTCTCCTCTCCTCCTCTCCTCTCCTCGAGTCTCCTCTCCTCGAGTCTCCTCTCCTCGAGTCTCCTCGAGTCTCCTCGAGTCTCCTCGAGTCTCCTCTCCTCTCCTCGAGTCTCCTCTCCTGGAGTCTCCTCTCCTCTCCTCGAGTCTCCTCTTCCCAAACCTTCCCTTCCCTTCTCAAACCTTCCCTTCCCAAACCTTCCTTTCCTTTTTTTCTCCTCCCTTCTCTCTTCCCTTCTCCTCCCTTCTCTCTTCCCTTCTCCTCCCTTCTCTCTTCTTTTATCGTTTTATCTTCTTTTTTTCTTTTCCTTTCCTTTCTTTTCCTTTCTCTTATTTTCTTTTGGTTTTTTTTGGTAGGGTGGGGTTTGTTTGTTTGTTTTATTTTCTAATTTCTCTTAATCTTCTGTTCTGGTCAGAGACAACCTTCTGCACTGTCATTTTCTGTTTGCTTATTACTGTGTTAAAAGTATTTCATAGCTCTTCTGCTCTCTGCTGTTCCTCCCAAAGGATATCATGGTTCTTTGTAGATTAAGAGCATTGGCCTCTTCCTAAGGTGCATTTGTAAACTAATACAGTGTATTTTCACAATAAAATGTACCTTCCTGAAAAATAAAGCACTGTAGCAGCATATAAAAGAGCAATATGAAATCACTTAGACTCAAACTGGTTTTGACTACAGTGGAGGTTATATTTGCTTTGCATCCTCAGTGTGTTTTACCACTACTTACTTTCTGTCTGCCCATTTGTTCAGCTGTTATTCATACTCCTTTTTGCACTGTGCACACCACAGTCGTAGCAAAGCATCTCAGCCTCTAAAGATGCTCTTTGCCATCTGTCAAAGAGACCTGGGGCAGGATTCATCTCACCTAACTTTGAATGTCCACACTAGGCTTCTTCTAAGAGGGCCAAAACAAAGAGCCTTCTAGGGCAAAATTCATTTCACTCTAAGGTAGCACCTAAGACAGGTGAGAGCAATGTCTCTGCAAAGACAGAATAACTGTCTGTGAAGAGGATTTAAACATCCCAGAAGCAGATACCTAGACTGCAGGTATTTATGGTGGTGGAAAGATGTCTCACTCCAGTGCATTATTTGTGGGAACTTGTTGCTCAAGTGATGATATCCTTTTATTTTCTATCACAGATCTGCCTGCTCCAGAAGGTCTGAAATTCAAGTCTGTTAGAGAAACCTCTGTCCAGGTGGAGTGGGATCCTCTAAACTTCTCTTTTGATGGCTGGGAGCTGGTCTTCCGTAATATGGTAAGGCAGCAGTGATTCTTCTGTAGAAGCCACATAGAGAGTCATAGACTCAAAATGGTTTGGGTTGGAAGGGACCTTAACGATCATCCAGTTCCAATGCCCTACCATGGGCAGGGACACCTTCCACTAGACCAAGTTGCTTAAGGCTTCATCCAACTTGGCCTTGAACAACTCCAGGGAAAAGTGAAAGCGAAAGCTCCTGGATTTCTTATGGTTATACTAACTGATTGTTCCATATGTTGCAGAAAACAGATGATAATGGAGATATAACCAGCAGCTTGAAAAGGCCAGAGACATCTTACATGCAGCCAGGTTTGGCCCCAGGGCAGCAATATAATGTGTCCCTTCACATAGTGAAAAACAATACCAGAGGACCAGGACTATCCAAAGTGATAACCACAAGTAAGCACAACCTGCATTTGGTGTAATACCACTGAGAACACAACTGGGTTTTGGTGTAGCAAATAATGGCAAAGCCAAGCTCTGTACTGTGAATTCACAGTGGCAAAAAAGGAAGTAGTGAAGCTGCTGCTGAAGAATATACGAGGAGAAATTAATTCCTTTCCAGATTACCTGTTTGAAGTGGAAAGGCATTTTATATTTAGCTAGAAGGTAGCAAAAATACACATTAACAGGAATTAAATTTCTATCATCCTGGTGATATTTGCATGAAGTTTCTATTGTGCAGAGGTTCTTAGTGTTGCTGCTTTTCCTTCCTTTGGCAGCTTCTGATGTTAAGGAGTCTCGATTAATTTCCTCCTGAGGAATTGACTCCATTTGGCACTTTCCTCTACACTTATGGAGGGTAAAGGAAGTGAATGAAATAGGCTTCAGTTGATAGAAGCCACTCATTTTAATTTTGCTCAGAAGTGGCAATTATGAGCACAAAACTGTGTATGACTTTTCTGGCAAAATTTCCTTAGAAACCACCTTTTTCTGTTTTGGTGACAGAACTTGATGCTCCCAGCCAGATCGAGGCAAAAGATGTCACAGACACCACAGCTCTTATCACATGGTCCAAACCCTTGGCTAAAATTGAAGGCATAGAGCTCACTTATGGTCCCAAAGATACTCCAGGGGACAGGACAACCATCGACCTCTCTGAAGACGAAAACCAATATTCTATTGGCAACCTGAGGCCTCACACAGAGTATGAAGTGACACTCATCTCTCGTCGAGGAGACATGGAAAGCGACCCCATAAAAGAAGTCTTTACCACAGGTAGGAGGCTTGGCTGCCCATCCAAACTTCTGGGAAGGCAAAGCAACCACCATCAGTTTTCCTTTGCTGTTTGGTAGTTACTGCAACAACAAAGAATCAGAACAGTTCTAGAGGGACATGAAAGTGGACAATGTTTTGCTGTGCTTTATCTTCCTGGCTCAACAAGATAGTTAGACCCTCCCCCCTGTGTTTTGAAAATGGGAATTATTATATTAAGTCTCTTAGAGGATTTTGCTCCTCACTCTCAACAATCTCTGCTTCAGGAAACAAATTCCCCTGGCTTATTTGTCTGTCTGCAGAGCTAAATATCTCCCACAGTTCCTATTCCACCTAAGACCTTATTTCTGCCTGTCTAAGGGCATAACACATTAGCAGAGAACTGCTTTTCTTCCCTCTTCAGCTCTGCAGATGTTTTCTGTCATGCTTTTATAAATTCACTTTGCTCTTTAGTGATCCTGGGAATGCTTTGTATAAGTGTGGGTGTTTAGCATGCCATCAAGGTTTGAGGCATTAAGGGAGCTGAGTAAATGGAACATAGAGAATTACCTCCCTTTTCATCCTAAAATGTTGTTGTTCATTCAGGGCAGGGTTTGAGTTTACTATAGATGTGAACAGTCAGAGCCCATTGAGTTTCTACATGATATTCACCTTCTGTTTGGAGGCTTAGAGTTCCTTTCAGCCATGAATATTTACTGAACCTAAATGCTAGAGATGATCAATCTTTGTTTTTTTCCTTAATGGCCTTTTTCCTTCTGAAAGCTGAGCTATTTCTAAAGGAAAAAACAGCACTTTCATCCAAATATATTTTCCCCACATGCCTGCTGTATAATAAAACTAATTAGTAAAATTGAAGACATTGTTTTTATCTTAGGAGATAAAAGTTTATGTTCTTCCACTGCTGTTTTTCCCCAAAGCTAGTGAACTCTCTGCTTCAGGCTGAAAGAAATCTGCTTGCTGTAGTTAAGAGAATTGTGGTACCATGAGAGTGGAAACTTAACTTTGGCTTTATGGATCGTTCCACCTTCTAAAACATACTGCTCTAAGAGATTGCTTTTGCAAGAGAACGATGGCATCCTGGCCTGCATCAAGAATAGTGTGGCCAGCAGGAGCAGGGAAGTCATTCTGCCCTGTACTCAGCACTGGTTAGGCCACACCTTGAGTCCTGTGTCCACTTCTGGGCCCCTCAATTTAAGAAGGACATTGAGACACTTGAACATGTTCAGAGAAGGGCAATGAGGCTGGGGAGAGGCCTGGAGCACAAGCCCTATGAGGAGAAGCTGGGGGAGCTGGGATTGTTTAGCCTGGAGAAGAGGAGGCTCAGGGGAGACATTATTACTGCCTACAACTACCTGAAGGGTGGTTGTAGCCAGGAGGGGGTTGGTCTCTTCTCCCAGGCAACCAGCACCAGAACAAGAGGACACAGCCTCAAGCTGCACCAGGGGAGGTTTAGGCTCGAGGTGAGGAGAAAGTTCTTTGCTGAGAGAGTTGTTAGCCATTGGAATGTGCTGCCCAGGGAGGTGTTGGAGTCCCCATCCCTGGAGGTGTTCGAGAGGGCATTGGACATGGCAGTTGGTGCCATGGTCTAGTAGGCATGAGGTCTGTTGTGACAGGTTGGACTTGAAGATCCTTGAGGTCTTTTCCAACCTTATGATTCTATGATTCTCTGATTTCTGTTGATTGATTCATTGGTTGTTTGATTGGTTGATTGATCACAGATTTGGATGCTCCAAGAAACCTGAAGCGGGTGTCACAGACAGACAACAGCATCACTCTGGAGTGGAAGAACAGCCACGCAAATATCGACAGCTATCGCATTAAGTTTGCTCCCATCTCTGGTGGAGACCATGCTGAGCTCACAGTGCCAAAGGGCAGCCAAGCAACAACCAGAGCTACGCTCACAGGTAAGGGAAGGGAGTCACCAGTCACCAGCCACTGCTGTCACCTTACGGCACAGTAGGGTAATGAAAAGTGGCCACTAGACAAGGGCTACAAGCAGAGGTTACACATTTTGAGTGCAAGTAATGAAATGAAAACCTGTGTGGTGTATCTTGACTTGCGTGCAGATGGATAATTGCCAGCAGAAGGTATGTAGCCATTTCACTCTCTTGTGCATCCCTGAATCCTACTAGTCAGCTCCCTGAGTTCTAGGTAGCTATATGTCTGTGTGGAGATGGCTTCACATCCCTGAGTTCACAAGACTGTGCTAGGGATGGCATTTACTGATGCCAAGCTGTGACTTTCCTATGTACCTGCTGATTGCCCACCAGCCTGGAAGGCTAATAATGATACTTTCTCCATGGCACGTGGATGCGTGGATGTCTGCCTGCTTTTTGTGGCAGAAGTACCTGTACTGCAAGGTGTTGAAAGCAGGAGCTGTCTGATTATGCATTTGCACAATGACCAAAAGGCAATATCCATCAGCCACAATCGTTATCCTTTGGCATGCACGTGGAAAAAGATTTATCAACATCAGGTCAGCTGGAAGGTCAGCTGAAACCTCAATTCTCTGCATGCACAGGAAAGCATACATATTAACCTGTGTGCATTCAGGCTTCATTAGTTAAACCATGTGGCCATATTTCATGGACAAGAATTCATACTTCTACTCCTCATCTCTTAGGTTTGAGGCCTGGAACTGAATATGGCATCGGAGTGACAGCAGTGAGAGAGGACAGGGAAAGCGCTCCTGCGACCATTAATGCTGGCACTGGTGAGTAGATTGATTGCCTTTTATGCTCTGGAGGAAGCAGTAAGTCAGGTGGAGCCCCTCTGTGGCTCATTAATTTCCAAATAATGCTGTAAGAAATATTTTACAAAGTTCTTGGTTTCATTTTGCTACCAGTGAGACATTTCCACTCAAGGGAAAATTAAAAACATTCCCCCACATTTGCTGACCTCTGAATTTGGCTTCCTTCTCCTGTACAAGGAGCTCTTAATGTTCAGGGAATTTCATCTCCAGGTGAGCTCCTTAATGGTGATGATGCCATTAAACACTGATTACTCTGATCCATCTAGCTGTGAAGATTTCTGGTAGGAATGGTAGTTATGGCCAAAAAGTTGATCTGAAAGGGAGCACAAGCTCAGTGGTTGTGATAGTCCTGAGTGCCCTTTGAAGACAGGATTTTTCTCACAATATCCTCCTTGCTCCACATAAATTCTCTGAAGGCTTAAATTCTGCCTCTCCTCTCTGCAGTGCCTGCTGAAGTGGAGTGTAGTGGGGGTGTGGTTTCTCTTTAAAAGATAGATTCTTCCCCATAAAGGTGGTGAGTCACTGGAACAGGTTGCCCAGAGAAGCTGCAGAGGCTCCAAGTGTTCAAAACTAGGTTGGATGGGGCCTTCAGCAGGCTGATTTAATAGGAGGTGTCCTGACAGTGGGGCAGTAGGGCTGGAAATAGATGATCCTTATGATCTCTTCCAACCCAAACAATTCCATGGTTCTATGATCATCCTCTACCTCTATCAAACAACAGAGCCTCAAAAGCTCCAGAAGATGGATAAGGCTCTGAGCTGCTGCTAGATACCCTGTAAAGACACTACTCTGTCTACAGACACCAGAAAAAATGTGTCAGGGGGAGTTCAGAGAGACTTCAACTTTGCTTTTTAACTTGTAGATCTTGATAACCCAAAGGACTTGGAAGTCAGTGACCCCACTGAAACCACCTTATCCCTTCGCTGGAGAAGGCCGGTGGCCAAGTTCGACCGTTACCGCCTCAGTTACGTTAGCCCCTCTGGAAGGAAGAATGAAGTGGAGATCCCTGTGGACAGCACCACTTTTATCCTGCGAGGATTGGATGCAGGGACAGAATACACCATCAGTCTGGTGGCAGAGAAAGGCAGACACAAGAGCAAACCCACTACTGTCAAGGGTTCGACTGGTGAGTAATAGCTTTTGATGAGTGCCATGCACCAGGTCAGTGGGCAGTGAGTAGCCCAAGCACAGCTTCACCTAATTTTGCAAGCCATGCCCAGGGATCTGCTTAAAAACATCAGTTGCCTGCAGAGGAGACTTAGCTCTGTCTAGCATGACAGACTTACCTGAGGGATGGCTGTGTATTTCCCTACCTGCTGTGTTTAGCTCCATGTTCTCAGTGATTTCTTGCTTATCCTTTGAGAAGGCTCACAAAAGACATCGTGTTTTGTCCTGCAGGAAATGCAGACCCCATCTTTAGTTTTCAATGAAGCTGCTTTCTTTGTGTGTTATGTCTTATAACTTGTTTTGTTTTCTACAGCCACAAACTAAGAGGAAAACCAACCAGAATATACTTAACATTGCTTGTTCCTGCCTAATGAATTCTCTTCACAGCATGCCTCACCCATCATGCTGCAGCAGGGTCAGTGATGTTGCCCTTTTCCAGTTCTCTCATCCAAAAGCAAGAAAGGCCAGAAGTCTGGTCACAGTCACTGTTTCCACTGGATACCATGGCTGTGACATTTGTCTGCAAAGAAGGGGCCCCCTTCTGCCATCTCCATCCCAATTAACCAGTGTCACTGGACTGCTTATTGACCAAGGTGTTATTCTTTGTGGTACACTTTAACCCCCAAAGCTCATTAGGCAGGGTAGAGAACACAAATAAGTCCTGAATCTTTCCATGCCTTCAGGTTAGGTCCTGTCAGGCAAAGCCTCAACTGCTCTAAGTAACATAGACAGAGAAAATCAGAATCAGTTGGGCTACAACTAGTGTCCTGAGCAGATATTCAGGTGCCTATCTTTTTCTTCCCAAAGACCATCTAGGAGGTATACACATGTTTTGGTTTAGAACCACTTCATAAATCCAAGGAAATGAGCCATTGTACTAGACATGGCAGCATGTCTTGAGAATGTTACATCAGCTTAACAACTCATCCATATGGTGAGCATGTAACCCAGCTCTGAGGAAGCTGAGCAGTCAAGGCTGCAGCTTTGTTCTTTCTTGCTCTAGTTCTGGAACCCTGCCTGCATAGCACAGTGTGGGTCCTGGAGAAGGACAGATGGTAATACATCAGGCATGAGAGGCCTGTGGAGATAAATGAGTGGATATTAGAGAAACCAAGTGCCAACCTCAAAATCCTCTGCTCAGGAACCCAGATTGTGCACAACTCTTGATGAATAGTGGATGTGGTACTGTCTTGCCTCTGGAAGTGAGTTGCACATAGGGGCATGGCTTGGGGAAGTAACTTCTCCATTCTGCTGAATGTTTTCAAGAAGATTTATGCTGTTTACCACAGACCCTTGTCTGTGCTGTGTCAGTCTCTCTTCCTTTCCTGGCTTCCACTGCTCTTAGACTGCACCACCCTCTTTGATGCAAACTCAAGGAAACATTAGGAAGAATGATTACATGAGCCAGTTCAGTGGGAAACTGCAGTGCTGAGCATTGGGAAAGTAAATTTCCCAGTAAAGGTTGTCCACTTCTGCAGCTGCTGAGAGTAGCTGGAACCTGACTCCAACATATGGAACTTTAGTGGTAGCTGCTGTAGCATTTCTGGCTCGTGATACACTGCAAGGCTTGCTGTATGAAGTTCGGAGGTACTCATCACTGGGAGCCCAGTTTAATCAGCTAGTCAAGAGAGGGCAAAGCCATTTAGCCAAAGGGGACTGAAAAGAGTGCAAACACCTCGGTTAGGCCATCATGTCTCACAGGCTGCTTCAGCTGGTGAGAGACTCCGCAGTGAAACTGGCTGATAGCCCTTGTTGGCAAGTGATATAAAATCGAAGAGCCAGAAGCAAGAAATAATGCAGACTGCTTCTTTGCTCCATCCCAAGGGAGTGGGGAAATGGCCTGGCAGGACATTAACGTTCTTTTTAGTAGAACTGCCAATGAAGCATTACAATGGAATTCCTCAAAAGGCTAGCAACAGCAGATGGACGTATTTAGGCCATATTCAACTCGAAGATTTCACTAAGAGAATGGTACTGAGAAGTATTCCATTCTGAGAAAGAGTGTGTGTTTGTTGTCCCTCCAGTTTCCCTTCGACACAGCTTTCGGCTCTTTGGCATCTATTGGTCATTCATCTTGCCACCATGAATCATTCTGTCTGGCCGTCATCCACCCACCTTGGGCTCCTCCAGCTCTCTTTTTCTTCTCTCCATCTATTCCTCTAGCTGCTAAGTCAAGTGTTTGAACTCCATTGCTCTTGTCCCCCTACAGCTGGCTGTTTCCCAAACTTTCTGTTATCTCTTTCAGTGTTCTGTCTGCTAAGCAATGAACACTGACCCCTTCTGTGGTATCAGAGTCTTTTCCATGTATTCAGCTCCTTTTCATTTTTCAACCTTTGGACATCAAACCACATATTCCTCTTTTATATGTGAAAACTTCCTGGGGAAGTCTTCAGACTGCAGCTCATGTAGGGCCTTGATTCAGCCCTTGTGCTGAGATAATTGGAGGAAAGCCCCTTACCTGAGTCAGGAATATCAATAATATCATAGAATCAAAGACCCCAAAGATCATCAAGTCCAACCTGCCACCCAAAACCTCATGACTACTAAACCATGGCACCAAGTGCCATGTCCAATCCCCTCTTGAACGCCTCCAGGGATGGGGACTCCAACACCTCCCTGGGCAGCACATTCCAATGGCTACCAACTCACTCTGGGAAGAACTTTCTGCTCACCTCCAGCCTAAACTTTCCCTGGCACAGCTTGAGACTTTGTCCTCTTGTTCTGGTGCTGGTTGCCTGGGAGAAGAGACCAACCTCCTCCTGGCTACAACCACCCTTCAGGTAGTTGTAGGCAGCAATAAGGTCTCCCCTGAGCCTCCTCTTCTCCAGGCTAAACAACCTCAGCTCCCTCAGCCTCTCCTCACAGGGCTGTGTTCAAGGCCTCTCCCCAACCTCGTTGCCTTTCTTTGGACACGTTCAAGAGTCTCAATGTCCTTCTTAAACTGAGGAGCCCAGAACTGGACACAGTACTCAAGGTGTGGTCTAACCAGTACTGAGTACAGGGGCAGAATGACTTTCCTGCTCCTGCTGGCCACACTATTCTTGATGCATGCCAGGATGCCATTGGCCTTTTTGGCCACCTGGGCACACTGCTGGCTCATGTTCAGCCGGCTGTCAACCAGTACCCCCAGGTCCCTCTCCATTTGGCAGCTCTCCAGCCACTCTGACCCCAGCCACATATGCAAATATTAATCACTGTTTGCCTAACAGGCTTCTCTCCTTCCTGGAGGTGAGCAGAAAGCATTGATTTTACACCTGCTTTTGTCCTGAGAGCATGACTTCATTATGCCTGAAAACATTTTGAATTGACTTAGCCCCTCTGAAAACTTCTTTCTCTTTTTATTTTCTGATGCATGTGTGAATTTGGAGTGAGGCACTGAATCCTGAATGGGTGTTTGTGCTGATTTGATTGATGGTGGCAGGTGACTTGCTCTCTGTTAATTGAATTCCAGTGAAGCATGAACGCACGGAAGTCACTGAGGTGGGAAATGATGTGGTTTCCCACTAATGAGGAGATAATTCTGCGTGTCAGAAGCATCACCTGCCTGTTGCCTTGCAGCTGTGCTCAGAGACCCATTCTCTGTGAGCTCCACAGTGCTCAGATTTTCAGAATCTGCCTGTGCTACAGGATGTATTCACAGAACACTCAGCATGCTGAAGGCAAAGACTTTTCCCCTTCCGTTCCTTTGGATCTCTTTAAAGATTGCTCAGCTCCTTTCTGTCCTAGTTTTTAGGTAAGGATTTGTGTTCCCTCTCTGCCTTCTTTTTTTTTTTAAAGCAAGTTCTGCATGTATCCATATGGATAACTCCTCCAAGCCTGCTTTTGATTGGAGAGGATGAGGCTTAGCATGCTTCTGCTGTGGCTGATTTCAGGCTTGGGATGTGGTTGCAGTATTTGGCATGCTCCACTTCTGGTTTGTGTCTGAAGCATGCTGCAGTAGAGACAAAAGGGATGTTGGAGAGACACAGGGTTCAGATCCTCACTGATGTAAATTAGAGCAATGACCTTTGAAGGTAAATCACCTTTGAAGGTGATTTACATCAGCTGAGGATGGGCCCATTTCTCTGCTGGAAGTACTTCAGCTCATCTCTGTGTTTGGTGGCTGTTGCCCTGGAGTTGCTGGTTAGTGTGGTTTTGTGAGAACCATCTTGTGCTTGGCACTGCTACCTTTGCTTGTGGCCTGGATTCAATCTCCAAAACAATAGTCCCCATCTGTTTTCTCTGTTCTTAAAGCTCCTTGATGCAAAGTTCACAAACTGGTAGGCAGCAGATTTTAGCTGTCTTATTTGTGGGTTTATTATTAGGAAATATTAACTTGCAATTTACCTTTGTTTAGCACATCTAGTCACAACAGCTGGAAAACTGATCTGTGAAACATCTTTTAATCCTACCAGTCCTGCCCCTGCAGAGCTGAGTTATTTAACAAACCCCAGCACCAATTCTCATGCTCTGCTTTTGGTGCCCACTGACCTTCCCATCTCAGGAGTCACTGATGCTCTTCATAACCTTACTATAACACATAGGACTTTCAGTAGTTTCACACTGACCTGGGCAGCACAGGATGAGGTATTTGATCAGTTCTTTATCACTCTGAAAGACCTGTCCAGTTTAAACTGAACACAGGAAATCTTTTTGCTGGGAAACCATCAAGAAACAGAGATTCCCAGTCTCTCAGCTGGCACACAGTACCAGACTAACCTCCATGGAAGCCCTCAAGGTCAGCTCTCTTGGTCCCTGGAAGCCCTAGCTGCTACAGGTATTTTCTCTGGATGCATTAGCCATTTGTTCCTTTTCTGTTTTCAAACACAGAACTTCATTTCCATTCTCCTGCAGAAATGCAAGGCCTTGTGAGTGATGCATTTCTTAGTTGTTTGGGCCTTTTCCCTTTCTTCCTTTTGCATGAGACAAAACTCTAATTGCTATGGAGTTAAAGCCTTGAGTGGTGCAGCATGGACAATGCTGTGTAGCTTTCAAGGTGGTGTGGCATCAATTGTCTCTTTTCAAACTGCATGCAAAGAGAGACAGTTGATGCATCTGCTATTTACAAGATGTGGAAACAGCAAGATGTTGCAGGTATTTATCTGGCTTGTGGTTCAAACACAAGAAAGATTCCAAGGAGGCTGCAGTTTGCAGCATTGGCATGGATGTGGTGATGTCAGAGAGTAACAAAACTACTGTAACACATTTGGAGTATTCCTTCCTGAAAGCTTCTACCTCTTATCCCCATGACATGAATTGCATGAGAAAACAGGCCTCCAGCCACAGGGTTCAGGTTAGTAATGATAAATGTACCAGTGTGTAAGTTTATACCTGAAGATTAGTTTAGGAAAGATGTTGAGTTGCTGGAAGGTGTCCAGAGAAGGGCAACAAAGCTGGGGAGGGGTCTGGAGCACAGCCCTGTGAGGAGAGGCTGAGGGAGCTGGGGTTGCTTAGCCTGGAGAAGAGGAGGCTCAGGGAGACCTTCTTGCTCTCTGCAAGTCCCTGAAGGGAGGTTGTAGCCAGGTGGGGGTTGGTCTCTTCTGCCAGGCAAGCAGCACCAGAACAAGAGGACACAGTCTCAAGCTGTGCCAGGGGAGGTTTAGGCTGGATGTTAGGAAGAAGTTCTTCATGGAGAGAGATTGGCCATTGGAATGTGCTGCCCAGGGAGATGGTTGAGTCACCATCACTGGAGGTGTTTAGGAAGAGCCTGGATCAGGCACTTGATGCCATGGTTTAGTTGATCAGATGGTGTTGGGTGATAGGTTGGAAAAGACCTTCAAGGTCATCAAGTCCAACCTGGTTAATTCTATCCTATCCTATCCTATCCTATCCTATCCTATCCTATCCTATCCTATCCTATCCTATCCTATCCTATCCATGATTAGCCATCACCCAAACCCAAATTCACAACATGTGGTGAAATAAATGCAGGGAAACACCCAGATGATTTCACACCCACTGCAAGACTAGAGCAGCCTCATCTCTCAATGGTTTGTTCTCTCTCTCTCTTTTTTTTTTTTTTTTTTTTAATTAAAAAAAAAAAAAAAGTTAAGAAACATCATCCCTTGATATCATTTGCCATGGCATTGTCATTGTTTTGTCATGTTGGATGCTTTGTGGATGAGTGTTTTGGAGGTCTCCAACAGTCCAAACTGGTGCATGATTTGGTATGAGCATGATGGGGGGTGGGGGGTGAGTGCTTCCAGGTCAGACATGCATGAGGACTGAATGGGAGCAAAAGGGACTTGCATCTTGGAGGTGAATGACCCCAAGCACTCCAGAGAAATCTGAGTTGCTTTAAGCTGTGGTGATCACTGCATTGCTTATTACAAGCAGTCTTGTCCTTAAAAGAGTTTTACCTCCCTGTAACTTTTGGTTCAGTGGCATTTTCATTTGAAGGATATGTGTTTGTTTCGTTTGTTTCTGTTTAGTTGTTTCTGACACAAACAGTTCCTCTCCTGCCCTGCTTTCTCTTTTTCAGCTAAACAGTTCTATTTTGGCAGGATCCAGATTTTACCTCAATGAGTCTCCTTTCTGTTCCTGATGAAGCAGAGCAAACCAGCTCTGGATTCATGCATTGTTGTTGTTGTTGTTGAAAGCCATTGTATTATTTCATAAACAATCTCTTCCTTTCTGACAGGATGGGGAAAACTCACCAAAACTTTTGTGCTCCTGAGTAGCAGCAGTGAATCTTACTGGAGGTTACTGTCTGTGATCTAGGAGTGCTCAGCCTCTGAAAATACAACCCCAGCTGCCTACACAAGGCTGTGCAACAGCCATGTAATAAGCACTCTGTTTTTACAGGGGGAAAATGGGTATAAGCAATGGTGCTGAGCTTCATTTTTATTTATTCCAGGGCTGCTTTATCTTCTGCCTTATAAAGCTTTAAGTTGAAGTTTACAACTGACCAGTTGTCAGTCTCTTATGAATTTGTCAGTCATGCTGATGGGATTATTCAGGCAGACTCTGTTCCTGTTAGGATGCTTATATGTTGAGAAAGCAATTGAATCAGAAAAGTGATGGAAAGCCATCACAGCCCACAGGCTGATGATAAACCATCCAGCAAGAGTTTCCATGTGGAAAAAAGCAGGTCTTACTCTGTCATTTTACCATGTGACTGCTAATTTTTAGGCATCAAATCTATTTCCTTTTTAATAGAGGATTTTCTGTTCTTGCTGAGAAAATGACCTAAACTTTCACATTTAGCATCATCAGAGAGTTAGCTCTGGTGGTTCCTAACTTCCTTCACCACCCCAATGATGGCTTATGAGAATGTGTATAAACATTCTCTGAAAGCCCAAACTTCTCTGCCCCCCAGGAAGGCTTTGTGCACAGGGTGATGTAAGAGAAAAAAACCAAATCCAATAAACCAAAGATGTGCAGGCATCAATTCATAGGATCATAGATTCATAGAATGGTTTGGATTGGAAGGGACCTTAAGGATCATTTAGATCCAGCCCCCTGTCATGGGCAGGAACACCTTCCACCAACCCAGGTTGCTCAAGGCTCCATCCAACCTGGCCTTGAACACCTCCAGGGAGGGGGCATTCACAACCTCCCTGGGCAACCTGTTCCAGTGTCTCCCCACCCTCACTGGAAAGAATTTCTTCCTAATCTCCAGTCTAAATCTCCCCTCCTCAAGATTAAATCCATGAAGGAATTTTTTCCATCCTTATTGTTTTGGATTAGGAATAGTTTGGAAGAATAAATAGCTTCCTTTTTGTGGACACAAGTAAAAGCACAAACATCTGAATCCCAGCTACTCTAAACTCAGTATCTTCCTACCTTTCCATCAGGCATTATTGCAGCGTTCACAGTCACTTCATGATGGAAACACCAAGTTGCTAAGAGTACAGTGAGGTGGTTGTAGCAACACTTGCCTGACAGGGAGTTGTAAGCAATGTTGACAAAGCAGCTGCAGCTGTAGGGTGCTCTGTAAGCTGCTTTCTGTAATCAGTCTTTCAGCATCAGTGTGGTTATTATTTATTATTACAGTTCTTTTCTTACTGTTCTGTTTTGCTATGTCTCTGAAGGGACTTTACAAGTTGTGTGGGGCAGCTGAGAAGGTGAATGTGTGGGGGGTGCATCTCCATGTCACAGGGTACAAGTGAAATTCATTAACACAGAATGTCATTAGATACCATTTCATCACCAGCAGCCTGCAATCTGAGTAACCGATTGACTCTCTGTCCTTATTCAGAGGAGGAACCCGAGCTTGGAAATTTATCAGTGTCAGAGGCTGGCTGGGATGGGTTCCAGCTCACCTGGACAGCAGCCAACGGGGCCTATGAGAACTTTATCATTCAGGTGCAGGACGCTGAGCATCCAGAAGAAACCCGGCATGTCACAGTCCCGGGCGGACTGCGCTCTGTGAATGTTACTGGCCTCAAGGCCCATACACCTTATAACATCACACTTCGTGGTGTGATTCAAGGCTACAGGACCATACCCCTTTCTGTTGAAACCATGACAGGTATCTTTTCAAGTCACTCCCCCAGTCCATGGCTCCCTTTCCTGGCAGACAGGGGCGTGAGCCAACTGCTCGGCAAAGCTTGTTCACTTGGTCAGCTCTGAACTCATTAAAGCTTGGATGAACGTCTCTGGCATGGAAATGTCTCGTGATCAGACTTTCCAACAATAGCCTTAATGCCCCCATGGAGCTCTTTGCTTTCAGAAATGCTTCTTCCCCACCCTCAGCACAGAATGGCTTCTTTTACTGCTTTTACTCACTTTTCTGCTGGCTGACACTAACAGCAAACCCCAACTGGCTGTTGCACATGCTTGGGAAAGCTTAGGTTCCCTTATCAAATTACAGAAATCCATTCTCCAAAGCCCAGATATCAATGCCCCAGAGTGGGTTAAGGTTTTACCCTTCAGAAGCTACTTCTGAAATGATGCACTAGCTTCTGTGTAAATGCAAACTCAGGGGGATGGTTTATGCATCTGACTCAAGGGCAAGGAGAGACACCTTCTGTATGTTCTCATAGAGAAAAGAACACAAACGAATTCCCACCAGGAGTAGGATCATCTAGTAAGCCACACAAGGTTGTTAAGCAGCCTGGTCTGAAAGAAAGATTTAATGCAAAAAGACCAAATTCAGCAGAACATTGACCTGAAAGAAGGAAAGTCAGAAGGTGGCATGAAACTACCCAAGAGCCACAAAAGCAAGTTCCCAGCTGTGCAAGATGGCAGGTTTAACTGAGGGTTTATCATGAGCTTCAACTCTGAGAGGCAAAAATATACCTGTGTCCATCCTGTGGGCTCACTGATTCTTCCAGTCCTATGACCAATGGTAATGAAGAGGTTATGAATTAATGAGCAATAATGAGGCACCAGTGGCTATTCCTTCAGCTAATTTCTTGTGGACAATATTTGCTGTCTCTGGGCTTTCCTAGAGACCTTTGCAATCTGCTGTGGTTGTCAGACAGCCAGAGCTTGCTCGTGTTTGATTTCCCCAAGCACATGTTATCCAGCACAGAAGGGGATAAGAACTAAACAGAACTGAAAGGTGGAAGGCAGTAGAACCTGCTTGTTTCAATAACGCTTGAAGCAGCCTGGCTTGGGTAGAAATGTGTCTGGCACAAGGCAGTGGCCTTGGGCTGCGTCCCACTGCAGGCTAGAAGTCCTGTGCTTTGAGAGCCTTGAGTGTGAGCTGGTGGCAGGTTGCCCATTGAAACCAGACAAATGTGGCCAGACAAAAGAGGCTGTGCAGGGACAAACAAGAAAACAGCCATCATGGGTGTCCTCGCCTCAATATGCAATGTGCTCCCTTTTTATTAACTTAATGAAAACAGCAGAAGATGCCCTGCTGAGGCTTTCCCTTCCCTTTCTGGGTCATGCTCAGCACCCGGCTTTTCAAACTTTTCCCTTCTGGGGACTCGCAATTGTCAGAATTTTCTGAGCCTTCCTGTAACGCATCAGAGATGTCTGCAGGGAGGAAGAAACCCCAAGGCAGCTATTTCTGCTTTGCATTTTGGCTCCAGCTCCAAAATGACATGCCAGCTTTCATAGGCTTAAGCTGGAAGGGAAAGGAGAAGAGCACACAAAACACAACCTTTTCCTTTGAGTGAAGCAATAGCTCCAGTTTTAGTTTCTCCTGAAACTGGACTCTGGCTTTTTCAAATGGTCCAGCAGCATTCAGAAAAGTTCCTTAGCATCTGCTTTCATGCTCAGACATCAAAAGCACATGGCTGCCCCTGGAGGTACAGGGAAACAGCCACGGCTTTAAAGCTTTTTTTTTCCTTTTCTTTTAATTTTCTTTTCTGCCTCATTTCACATTTTGAGATGCTTTCACTTGGTTTCTCCCCCTTACTACCTGGCTGCTCGTAGCAGGCTTTTACTCAGAGCCTTTTCCCCAAGGGCTGCCAGCATGAGCAGAGCGAAGCACAGCATCTCTGAGCAGGAGGAGGTGCAGGGCTGTCCCCTTCTGACCAGTGTTGTTTCCCTCCTCAGGGGTGCCCCCAGAAGTTGGCGAGCTAACCGTTTCCGACATTACTCCTGAAAGCTTCAACCTTTCCTGGACGAGCACCAGTGAGGACTTCGACGTCTTTACTATTGAAATTATTGATTCTAACAGGTTGCTGGAGCCCATGGAGTTCAACATCTCAGGCAATTCAAGAACTGCTCATATCTCAGGGCTCTCTCCCAGCACTGATTTTATTGTCTACCTCTATGGGATCTCTCATGGTTTCCGCACACAGGCAATAAGTGCTGCAGCTACCACAGGTACATAAAACCTACCTCAATACTAACTCTCCTTTCTTCTAACTCTTCTTTACAGGTCGTGCCCCCTTCCCTGCCCACAGCTACCCCATTACCAAATCCTCTACCTCATTGCTTCTAAAGAAGACCTGCTGGAGACCTTTTGAGCTGTGAATGTTTACCCAGCATCCCATCCAGCAAAGGCAGTCATCACACTCTGCTGTGATTTCATTCGCACAAGAAGTTTCATTCACACACACTAAGGTTGGGGGAACCTCTGACAAAGATGAGCAGCAAACCAAATTTCCCAAGAAACAAGGGGGAGATGAGGCCTCATGTTAGCCTTGCAACATGTGTCTGCATCTGGCACAGAGCACAGAGCAGATAGTATTTCTCTCAAACTCACTTCTGGATGCAGTTTTAACTCTGATTCTCCAAAGAGATTTCAGATACCTTTCCATCTGTGACAGCAGACTCCTTGCAAGGCAGATGCATTGCTTGAATTCAGCTTCACAGTTCAGTTTGCAATGGGTAAGAGATTGAAAGAGGCCATGAAATGAGTAGGCATTTAGTTGTGGGCACATTGCACATCTCACAGGTTTACAGTTTTAACAGGAAAAACAGGCAAGGGCTGGACTAGACTGCAGAAGCAGAAGGTGCATTCTCACACTAGACAGATAATGTCATCCTTTGATATCTCTACTGAATTTTGCTGCTGCCATGATCTTAGGAAAAGCTGTCACAGCATTTTGTCATAGCAATAGATTAATGTGGTCAGTGACATTAAGCAGAATATCAGATTTCAGTGTTCAGATAATACAGAGTTGCAGTTCCTAGCATCAGCAGATTGTGAATATCCTGATTGAATCGTGGGTAGCATGGGCAGGGTGCCCGCAGGGGGGGTGTGGGAACCCACTGGGAGAAACCAGGCTAAATGATCTTGATGAGCTGTGGCTCATGTGACTTCAAGCTTCTGGACTGCTTTATTTTATCATTTTGGGGTTTAATAACTGCAATACATTTTCATTTGTGTTTCTTCCTGTAGTAGAGGAACCTCTCCTTAGCCAACTCTCTGTATCAAATGCTACCTCAGACAGCATGTCACTCACCTGGGAAGCACAGGACAATGCCTTTGACCATTTTATTCTAGAAGTCAGAAACTCTGACTTCCCTTTGGACTCCCTGGTGCACACGGTGCCAGGAGCCTCCCGGCGTTATGTGGTCACCAACCTCAAAGCTGCCACTAATTACACTGTTCAGCTCCATGGTGTAATTGATGGGCAAGGTGGTCAGACCTTGACAGCACTGGCAACCACAGGTATTTCACTGTTTCACCTTGCAGGTTTGCTTTTTTCCTTCCTTTTGCTGTCCACTGAACTGCTCAAAACCATGGCTCCAACTCATCATCCTTCCTTTGGTAAATTATAGGGAGATCACTATGTTTGGAGGCTGAAATGTTCTGGGCTTGAGAGCACTTGGGAGGAAAAAAAGAGAGATCTGAGAAGGGAAAAGGCTGACAAAGTGCCCCCAGCATTAAGGGAGCCAGTGGAAAACCATGATTGGTTTCCTTATATATACACTTGTCTGCAAGTTCTGTGTATATATAACTGACTTGCTCTGCACAGGAACTTTGCTCTTGATCTAGGATAAAGTTCTTGTTTATCCCATCCCCACTTGCTTTGTTGTGGGTGGGAAGCCTTCATGTCTTGATCAGCTTGGAGAGGCACCTGCATGCCACTTTGGTTCTTTGTTCTTCAAACCATATGTCTTCCAGGACATTTGCATCTCTCGTAGGAGTTTCAGGCAGCATGCTAAATGACCAACCAAATCTGCATGGAGTGCTCTGGCCGCCTTTTGCTGGTCCTGATGTTCTTCTCTGCCTAGGATTTTTTGTGTTCCCAGCAGAGAGCAGGGCTCAAAAAGTGAGTTCACCCTTTCTTGATGGTCAGCCCATCAGTCTCTCACTTGCATTACTGCCTTTGAGTCTCTTAAGACCTGTCTCAGTTCATTGGATGTCAGAGCTTTTCCTGTGGTGGTGATTCCAGGATGGTGGGAGATCACTGAGACTTGCCTGAAGAGGGAATTTCAACTTACATTGCATGTAGTGTTCTTTGGAGTCTGGGTGTCATGATGTGAACGTGCCTGACTGGATGCAACTGGCATGTTGAAGGAATGTGCCCATTGCAGGATGGAACTGGAAAAGCCTGGTTTGTCCCCTCTGACCTGCATGCGGGGCTGATGGCTCCATGCTCGGTTTCACTGGGTTCTTCACCCAAGCCTGATTGCTTTGTGGATATTTTCTCATCCCTTCCTCTGTCTTTGGAATTACCATGCTTGCATGGTGACATCTTCACTGTCAGCCATGAAGGCATTGATGGTCGCTGGTTGACAGCATGGCAACAGCATGTGTCCTTAATTGGGGCCACTTGGACTCACCTGCTCCTAGACAGGTCCAGAGAAGAAGGTGGCCTATCATTTAAAAGTCTTGCAATAAGGGATGGAAGTAAAAGTTGGAACATCTTGCAGCAGTTCATCTTTGAGTTAAGAAAAAGATTTCATTCTTTCACTGCTCTCTTTGTCAGTGAGATACATCCCCCCTGCTTCTCTCCCAGCATGAATCACTTACATGGTTATTTTCCTGTACCTCACTGGCTGCATTTCCCAAGGTGTTCTTGATTCATACTCAACTGGCAAGAGAATTGGCAACAGAAAATCAGCCCTGAGAGCAGACACAGGATTCTCTGACCACCTGGCTGCAGGGTCACGTTTGTGCTTTCTCTGTGCTGGAATGAATCTTTGATTTCATGCTAAATGGAAGAGCTTTAAAACAGGATGGGGTAAGGAGCTCTCCCTTCCTGCAGCCTGAAGGCCAAAATTCTCCCCTGGCCAGGGAGAGATGTGATGTTGAATTTCCTGTAGCAGAAAGTCTTTGCTCTAAAGGAAGTGCCCTGACCACTAAGCATTCAGAAAGGAGAGCAATAGCGGTGTTGTGGCTTTTTTCATTCACTCTGTCAGATTTTCTCTGATTGTGCCTAATCAGAGGATGAGGAACACCTTATCTGTGGAGTCCAGAGAGGTTTTGGCTTGAGATTAGTGCTGAGATAATCACTGTTAGGGTTGAACCCCCCTCATTAACTTCAGAGTCCAAAAAGAAAAATATCTATAACTCCAGGCAACAGAAACACTAAACAGATGCTCAACTGGGGGGTTTAGGGATGTCTGGCTTGGACTCACATAATTCCTGCCTGAATCCTACTTTACCTGCTTTGGAATTGCTGCGGGTTTGTATTCCCATCAAACTCCCAGCATGGAGTTCCTGCAGTTCCTGTGGTTTTACCTCAGGACTGTGGGTAAGGAAGCTCTCAGTGCTTGTGTAAACCAGGGCACACTTCATTAGGAAAATTGAGTTTATGTAAGAAGATTGAATGAAACGAGAAGTTAAAAGTCAGCACTAATTTCAGTGGCTTCTTTCCAAAACCTTACAAAATAGCTCTTCCAGTGCTCCCTTTTGTTTTCTTCAACCACTACAAACCAAGGCTAAAACCTTCAGCCTTGTCTTTGAGCCTCTGTAAACCTCCACCGCCGCCTCCCCCACATGACACAGAGTAACGCTCTCCCTTCCCCTGTGTTCCTTTCTCCTTCAGAGGCTGAGCCACAGCTGGGCACGCTCACACTCACAAATGTTACTCCTGACAGCTTCAACCTCTCCTGGACCACAAGTGATGGGCCTTTTGCCAACTTTGTTATACACATTAGAGATTCCTATGCAGCACATGAGCCCCAGGAGCTTACGGTGTCGGGAGCGCTCGCAGCGCTCACATCTCAGGCCTGCTAGATCACACTGCCTATGACATTAACATTAAGGGGACTACCACTGCAGGTGTTCACACAGAGCCCCTCACTGCTTTTGTCATGACAGGTACCTGCCTAAAGGTTTGGAATCTCTTTATTGGCTTATGAAAATATGTATTCCAGTATGGATGTAAAAAGGAAAGAAACAAAAAAGCCTCTCTACAGCACTGAATATCTTGTCCAGCAGCAATGGTTTTATTTAGTGCAAGGGGGTCAGACCGGTTGTGTTGACCTTAATAATTTCTAGGAGGACCAGTGGTTAAAGTGAGATAAGAGCCCTCTGGAGTCTTTCTCCCGGGTCTCTTTTAACTCCTGAAGTTTGAAAGGGAAATTTGCCTCTTACTCAAGCAGTTGTGTCTGAAAGATTCAGAGAGGATTTTAGAACATCCCCTGTCCTGTGATGTCCTCCCAACACATCCCCTGTGTCTGAAAACTTTGACCAGGATCTTACTGGGATCTGTTGCGCATCTCATGCCTCTTAGATGATCAAATAAATGGCACAGGGTTCACCTTCTGTGCATTCTGTGGCCAGTATGTGCAGTTAGGGCTTGTCACGTAGGACACTCTAAGTAGGATTAGTGAAGAAGCTGAGGCTTTTCCCATGCCCACTTCTCTTCATTAACATGCAGAGGGACATCAGCTGCAGCAGCAGCATTCCCTACAGCATCTGAGCAATGTCCATGATCATTTTCCTTAAGACAACTGTTTGCATTTTGCACCAACTCTGATTTGCCCCCGTGACATTCAGTCACACAGGCAGAAGGGAGCAACTCTGCCTCTAAACCTCCTGCTCTTTGCTCCACCAGAGCACAAATGCTTCCCTTTGAACATAAATCCTGGGTATTGGTGCTTGAGAGGAAGCTTCCCACAGCTAGGTGCAGGAAGATGCGCCAGCAGTTCACATAAACCTGCTGGCTTTAGAGTGCTGGTGTCACTCAACACTTATGCCAGGAAAATAATTCCAGCATCTTGGGCTCTTAATTTGTTTACCCACCCTCCCAGGGACCACAGCAAATGGTGAGCCTTTGAGGTTGCTTGATTAGAAGGAAGTAAGCTGCGTGAATGTCGCCAAATAGAGTAAATTTGAGCTGAATCTCTGGCGCCCTAATCATTGCAAACATCAAAACCTAAGGGCTTCCAAATCATAAAACTTTAGGAGGGAAATTTTCATGCCAAGTCTTAACAGAACATCAAATTCAGCAGAGAAAGTTCTGTCTTTAACCAGTGAGTGGAATGTGAGTGACTGGAAGATCAGATCAGTTAGCTCCTAAGCCAACAAAGCAAGGTCAGAGAATGTAGAGTATGGGATCCAGGATCAAAGCCAGGGCTTAGCAGAGCCAGATGATCTTCCTATTTGACTGGTGAGATTTTAAGTGAGCAAAATCCATTGAGAAACTGATCTTGTGAAAATATGGCTTTTTTTTATCTTCACACACTGTGGTGGGAAAGTTCTGAGCTCACAAGCCACAGCGTCCAAACTTTGACAGATGTCATGCTGGTGTGAAAAAAAGAGAAAAAACAAAGATCCCTCAGTGGAATTTCTTTAAGTTGTCACCATACCACACTAGCAGCTGCCTGGGAAAGCTCTTTGGACAGATTATTGGTCTGTTCTGCAGCCATTAACCCCTGCCATTAGCCAGTGCAAATTCTGGCTTCTCTCCTATCCCCTGTAAAAAACAACCTTCCTCGTATTTAATGCTTGCCCTGGCTATGACCCTACCTGGTCAGTGTCCTGCTTCTGGCAGCCCTCACATCTGGGATGCCTCCACCACTGAAAAGCTGGAGATATTCATGTGAAGTAGAGAGGCAAAGAAGCAGAATGCCAAGGCTGAGGCTAGTCCATAAAGCACTGATAGCGGACACAAAGTGGAAGGAACTGCAAGCTTCATGCACAGCATTTCCGAAGCAGTTTGGGTTCTGTCTGGCAGTGCATGTGTAATAGAGATATGCTTGCACTGTGAGCTTGGGAGGGATTTCAGTGGAGCTTGTGACACCCTTGATCAATATTGATCATCTCACTTCTGGAAGCTCCACTGAAAAGTCCCAGTCTTGTGGTCCTGGCTTGGCACTCCTGTTAAATCCATATCTGGGGGGGGGGGGGGGAATGTGATGTTTGTTTGGTGGAATCTGTGACACTTTCTAATTTTCAATGTTTTTTTTCACTTCTTTTTGTGTGTGTGTGTGTGTGTGTTTTTGCACCTTCCCTTCTTTAGAGGCCATGCCCCCTCTGGAAAACCTAACTGTCTCTGATATTAACCCTTATGGGTTCACGGTGTCGTGGATGGCATCAGAGGATGCTTTTGACAACTTTCTAGTAGTCGTGGTGGATTCTGGCAAGCTGCTGGACCCGCAGGAGTTCCTCCTTACGGGAGCCCAGCGCCACCTGAAGCTTAAAGGCCTCATTACTGGCATTGGCTATGAGGTTATGCTTTATGGTTTGGCCAAGGGGCACCAAACAAAGCCCCTGAGCACTGTGGCTGTTACAGGTATTTCAATGTGAACAAACTGTTCTCTTCCACCCTTCCTTTCTTGCTTGTCTTCTCACATGGAAGATGTCTCATGCAGTCCATTTGCAAAGCAAACCCTGGCTTTTGCATCCTTTCCTGCATCGTGGCTACACATAACTCCTCATGATTGCCAGGTTCACCAGTGAAATCCTCCTCCTTTTAGCTTGATGGTTCCCTGTTGTCATGATGAGGGATCCTGTAGAAGCGCATGACGTGGGTTGAGGGGTGAAAGTTTCTGGTATGGTCATGCAGGTCCTTCTAACCAAAGCCTTCAGAGAAAACAGCTGCATGTGGGAGCTCATCTTGTTAACAGCTGCTGGGCACATCAGCATCCCCCAACTTGCCAGCTGCCAGGATCTTCAGGATTTCATACTTGGTCATACTGAATTTCTTGCCCATGGGCTTCTTTCTTTCATTCCCTGAGTGGGTTCCACCCACAGACCATCGAGTGCTATCACTGCCACCCTTAAAGTTGGCATCTCTCTCCAGAAAGCCTTTGCTCATGTTTTCAGCCTCATCACAGCTGCTGTTTTCCAGCAGCAATGGGGCTTTCTTGAAAATTCTTTGCTGCCTGGTTCTCTAGCCCTATAACCATCAAGTCTCAGCTGCATGTTGCTGATTATGCAGCAGTAAAGCTGGGGTTACCTGACTGGAGGATCATGAGAAAATAAATAGCAATGTCTCTGTGTGGCAGGAGGAAGTGCACTGGAGATGCTGTAAGACAGTAACTGCTCCAGCAGCATTTCTCTAGGTAATGAAGCCTGACCATACAGTGCTAAAGATGTTGTGCAGGTAATGAATAACTTGCAGCTCCCGGGATCCTCTTGACTGGGTTCTCTCTCTAAAGACAGTAGGGCCTTGTGTTTGGATGCAAGTGTGCTGTTATAGGAATGTGACTTTTCATGACTCCCCTTTGCTGCTTCAGCAGCGAAGTAAAGGATTCATCTGACCTGAAGAATCACAGATACCAGAAAGTGCATGAAACAAGGGTTTTGCATGAAGGAAAAGACTCTTTGAAGTGGCTTCTATGTTGCTCTCCTGACAGAGAGGGACCTGACAGTATTACAGGCATGCCTGGGGTTCTATAACAAGAGCTTGTTCTTCTCATACATAAAGGTTTCACACAGGTAGCAAGGGAGAAATGCACATCCAACTTACTATTAGCATGTGTAACTTTGCATGTCCGAGGCAAATGGTGGATGCCCATGCAGTGGATTTGCTGTTGAAGAGTGCCATGGGCCTGCACACACTCACATGTACCTTCCTCAGTATGTGGATAATGCTAATATTCTGGTTGTCTTTTTTCACTTATTTTTTCCCCCCTTCTCTCTCAATAGCTGGCAGATTGTTTCCCTTTCTTTGAAGTGTGGTTGGATTCTTGCAGCATGCTGTGTCCAGACCTCGGGCAGGTTCTCTAATGAGCTAATGAAATGATTTCTTTTCCCTGCTGCTATCTCCTCCTTTTTTTTAGAAGCAGAACCCGAGGTCGACAACCTTCTGGTTTCAGATGCTACTCCAGATGGCTTCCGCCTGTCCTGGACTGCAGATGATGGGGTGTTCGACAGCTTTGTTCTAAAAATCAGGGACACCAAAAAGGAAATCTGACCCACTGGAACTCATAGTGCCAGGCCATGAGCGCACCCAGGATATAACAGGGCTGAAGGAGGGTACAGAATATGAGATTGAGCTCTATGGAGTTAGCAGTGGACGGCGTTCCCAGCCCGTAAATGCAGTAGCCACCACAGGTATTGTCTTTGCAAGCAGAAAAGATGTTCATGCCTCTTCCTTTCAGCATCTCTCCTTCTCGTAGCCAGCATGGACTGTTACTGAGGTGTTTGAACTAAACATGAGCCAGCAGTGTGCCCAGGTAGCCAAGAAGGCCAATGGCATCCTGGCCTGCATTAGGAATAGGGTGGCCAGCAGGAGCAGGGAGGTCATTGTGCCCCTGTACTCTGCATTGGTTAGGCCACACCTTGAGTACTGTGTCCAGCTCTGGGCCCCTCAGTTTAGGAAGGACATTGAGACACTTGAACATGTCCAGAGAAGGGCAACAAGGCTGGGGAGAGGCCTTGAACACAGCCCTGTGAGGAGAGGCTGAGGGAGCTGGGGTTGCTTAGCTTGGAGAAGAGGAGGCTCAGGAGACACCTTATTGCTCTCTACACCTAGCTGAAAGGTGGTTGTAGCCAGGAAGGGGTTGGCCTCTTCTCCCTAGCAACCAGCACCAGAACAAGAGGACACAGTCTCAAGCTGCACCAGGGGAAGTTTAGGCTCAAGGTGAGGAGGAAGTTCTTCACGGAGAGAGTAATTCGTCATTGGGATGTGCTGCCCAGGGAGGTGGTGGAGTCACCATCCCTGGAGGTGTTCAAGAGCAGATTGGATGTGGCACTTGGTGCCCTGGTCTAGTCATGAGGTCTGTGGTGACAGGTTGACTCGGTGATCTTTGAGGTCTCTTCCAACCTTGGTGATACTGTGATACTGTGAACTGTCTTTTGCACATTCGTCATCCAAGTTACTGGTTCAGTGAGGTGTAATGGTTGAGGCCCCTTCCCTGGAGATATTCAAGGTGAGGATCAATGAGGCCCTGGACAGCCTGATCTAGTTGGGGATGTCTCTGCTGACTGCAGGTTGGTTGGACTGGGTGGCCTTTGGAGGTCCTTTCCAGCCTGGACCATTCTATGATTCTAAGATCAATCATCTCAGATTCCTTAACTTCATCACTCTCTGTTTCATATGGTTTAATTTAATTACTTTCATGGAGTTAGGCAGCAGAGTCAAAAGCAAATGAAGCAATGTCATAGAATCATAGAATCAACAAGGTTGGAAAAGACCTCAAAGATTATCAAGTCCAACCTGTCACCACAGACCTCATGCCTACTAGACAATGTGCCACCTGCCAAGTGCTACATCCAATCCCCTCTTGAACACCTCCAGGGATGGTGACTCCACCACCTCCCTGGGCAGCACATTCCAATGGCTAACAACTCTCTCAGGGAAGAACTTTCCCCTCACCTCCAGCCTGAACTTCCCCTGGCACATCTTGAGACTGTGTCCTCTTGTTCTGATGCTGCTTGCCTGGGAGAAGAGACCAATCCCCAGCTGGCTACAACCTCCCTTCAGGGAGTTGGAGAGAGCAAGAAGGTCTCCCCTGAGCCTCCTCTTCTCCAGGCTAAGCAACCCCAGCTCCCTCAGCCTCTCCTCATAGGGCTTGTGCTCAAGGCCTCTCCCCAGCCTCGTTGCCCATCTCTGGACATGTTCAAGTATCTCAATGTCCTTCTTTAGCCCCTGTGACCTAAAGCCTCTCTTCTGAAAGTTTGGAGCTTGCTGATAAGAACATTTCTATAAATAAGAACATTTCTATAAATAAGAACATTTCTATAAATAAGAAAGCTTCTGTAAATAAGAAAATATCTACACATAAGAAAGCTTCTATAAGAAAGAAAATTTCTATGAGTAAGAAAATGTCTAAAAGTAAGAAAATTTCAAATCCATCTAAATCTAATCTAATCCATCCAATCTAATTCCCCTGGAGAAGGGGAATGAGAAAGGGACTGAGACACAAATTCAGTGTGAGGAGGCCAGCAGAAATGGAGGAATCATTTGCTCAGCTGCAGCAGTGTACTCCAGACAATGCACAGGAAAAGGGACAATGAAAACTCACTGTTGAAGAGCTTCTCCTGAAATAGCTTGGCCTCATGATTCACCTTGATGGCTGTGGTGCCACTTGTTAGCATGGAAGGGCACAGCTGCACTGACTGCATAAACAGCAGGGGCATATATATACACTCAGGCAGACATTTCCCTGAAGCAGAACATGCATCCATCACAAGCCACCGTTCCCCAGGCTTATGTGGGTTGACTTGTAATGGAGAGGGATGTTTAAAGTCAACTGCACTTGTTAGCAGTGTGTCCCCATTTTCACTGCCTTCCAGGATATTTATGGTAAACCAACCAAGAGTTATCATTTCCCCCGACCACATTCTTATTCAGCCCTTTCAGGGAGATTTAGCACGTGTCACCTACTGAAGCAAATAGCCTGGGAGATGTTTGTCAGATGTAAACAGCCCATGGATAATTGATAATGGAGCTGGAGCCACAAAAAATCCAGCTAAATGGTTTGGACTGCAGGTTGCACCACGCTGGGGAGCAGGGCCACCAAGGCATCCATCTAATTTCTTTTTTAGGAGCTGATTATTACACAAACCTATGGATATTTATAGCATTCCCAGCCTGGTTGCAAAGAAGTATTTCTGTCCCTGAAGGGGGCAGCTCAAACAGGCTTATTCTGGCCTGTGTACAAGTTACAAGTGAGCAAGGAATAAATTAGCTAGAAAGCATCCCTGCTACTAAAGCTGAAGACTAAAATAACAGTTGGAACAAAGCTGGGAAACAGAGCAGCAGGCCTAAACCAAACACTGCCATGGAAATGGAAACAGAAAAACAATCTAGGCTGAAAAGCCTTCGCTGTGCTTATCGCTCACAGCTTCCTCCTTCCTCCCTACCCGGGCATGTACCCATCTAGACACAAATGCAGTCTTCAGAGATGAGGTCCTCAACTGGTGTAATTGGAGCAGTTGAAGTAGCTAGGTCTGAGCACTGCCCAACAATCCTGTCTGAGGGGTCTGTACAGCAGTCCGCCCACCGGAAGGAAGGAGGGAGATGAAAGATTTTGCACTGCTCGGCTTTCGCTGCCTTGTCCTCCTCTGTGCTTTCCTTCCCTTCTTTTCTAAGAAGTCATCAGCAAGGCAGTTGATCTAGTGACAGCTGTGGGCTTGGGATGTGGAAAGGATGAGCAGGGCAGGACTGCTATGTGCCATTTCTGCCCCATAGCTTGTGCTGGTCTCACAGCTGATAACTTGGCTAGAGACTGAGGTCATCTTTCTTGATTCCATTATACCAGGAGTGTGGTGTGAAACTGCTGGGCATGGAGTTGGCAATAAAGCCATATCTTTAGTCTGGAGAAGAGAAGGCTCAGGGGAAACCTTATTGCTGTCTACAACTACCTGAAGGGAGGTTGTAGTCAGGTGGGGGTTGGTCTCTTCTCCCAGGCAAGCAGCACCAGAGCAAGAGGACACAGTCTCAAGCTGTGCCAGGGGAAGTTTTGGCTGGAGGTGAGGAAGAAGTTCTTCCCAGAAGGAGAGATTTGCCATTGGAAAGTGCTGCCCCGGGAGGTGGTGGAGTCACCATCACTGAAAGTGTTTAGGAAGAGACTGGATGAGGCACTCGGTGCCATGGTTTAGTTGACTATGTGGTGGTGGATGATATGTTGGACTTGATGATCTCAAAGGTCTCTCCCAACCTGGTTTGTTCTGTTCTGTTCTGTTCTGTTCTGTTCTGTTCTGTTCTGTTCTGTTCTATTCTATTCTATTCTATTCTATTCTGTTCTATTCTGTTCTGTTCTGTCTTCCAAAACACCCACCACATGTGGGTCTTCTTCCATTGCTACTCCTATGTACAACTGAACAGCAGTAATTTCTCCCCAGAACTGCTGCTGATTGTTGCTGGTATCCTACTCTCCCTACCCTCTGCAGTTTCTGTCACTTTACCCTCTACCCTACCCTGCTGTGGTAGAAAACATCCTCTAAAATCACCACAGTGCAGGACAGCATCACACAGATCTGCAGAGTCTGTTCAAGTTGGCACAAGGGAGTTTGCTCACTGCTGCTCTCTCTTGGAAATTCATCTGTAGAATGCCTGTCAAGGTGCAATTCAGCCCTCACCAGTGGACCACACACATGGCTGTATGCCAATTAGTGTCCTTGGTAGGAAGTGTGGTTCTCATGCTGCTGCTGCTTCTAATGGTGTTTTGCCATACTACGACAGCACTTCTCATCTGAGAGGATCACAAAACACTCCACATGCTCTTTATCCCTGATAAATGCAGACTGATGCTTCCTGTGAACATGCTTCTCTAATCTCTTCAAAGAACAGTTGTGCTGAAAGACAAGGTCTTAGCCAAAAAATCCCCAAAGAAGAGCAGCTACTCAGGTAGCTCAACCTCACAGGAAGCTCTCCATGGAGAGCTAATGGGGAATGACACTGGAGGATACTGTTAATTACCTCTATCTGCCCAACAGGACACTTGAGGGCTTCTAGGAGTGACACAACAGAGCATGCTGAATATTTTTCATGTCTGCTTAATTCTGGCTTTCAGGAAGCTCAAGGAGATGGTTTTGTTTGCTACTTTTCAAATTTCCCTGTGCTCAAAGGTACCCACTCACTCACATCTCTGGGATTCATTCCAGGACTGATGATTGCTCTGGTGCTCCATTGCTGGTTTGGGCTTTTTTTGCCAGGTTTGCTCTCAGGAAAGTAGCCACAGTTGGGAGGCTTGGGGATATGAAACTCAGGTCAAGGCTCTTCTTACTACTCTTTGTTATGCAGTTCACACGGTACAAACAACTGAGCATGAAGCCTACGGAGCTGTGCACAGCAGAGTCCTAGTGGTATGGATTGGGCACACTGTTTGATGGGAAAGACTGGAATTGCCCATGTATATAGCCAGGTGGGGGTTGGTGTCTTCTCCCAGGCACCCAGAACCAGAACAAGAGGACACAGTCTCAAGCTGCACCAGGGGAGGTTTAGACTGGATGTTAGGAAGAAATTCTTCATAGAGTGATTGGCCATTGGAATGTGCTGCCCGGGGAGGTGGTGGAGTCACCATCCCTGGAGGTGTTCAAGAGAGGATTGGATGTGGCACTTGCTGCCGTGGTCTAGTAGTCATGAGGTCTTGGGTGACAGGTTGGACTTGATGATCTTTGAGGTCTTTTCAACCTTGTTGATTCTATGATTCTATATGAAAACCAAGTGCTGGTTCATCTGTTTGGTCTCCAGAACCAGCACTTTTCACCAGTCACAATGTGGAACAAAATCAATGTGATTTGTACTTCTCTTTCTTGCCCAGGTTTTCTTTGTTCTCTTCTCTTTCCTTCAGCCTGTACCTAAATCAGCAGCACCTTCATGTGCCATGTAGCTTTCCTAACCCCACCTGGCTTTCCTTGTTGTCTTTAATTCTTCTTTTTTTCTTTCTTTGGCTTTTCCCTGTGAGCAAACCCCACAAACACAACATGTCTAGTGAGCTCCAGAGAAGTAATTTATGTCTCTCTTGAGAGCTCAGTTGTTTTTCTTTCCTTGTCTTTTCAGTTGATTTAGTGCATTGCTGCTAGAGCTTTGGGGACACATGGAACAAGGAGCCCTCTGACTTCTTTCCTGCAGACACTTTCTTTCCAACCTATTTCAAGCACAGTCACTTTTTTTCCTCCCTTTCCCCTCCCCTCCCCTGCACTTAGCCTGTCTCCAGCACTCTTGGTGTGGCTATTTGGTATCTTTCCTCTTTGTGCTAATGGTCTGCACTGTGTGGGCTGTTTATTTCTTCAACACATGTCAGGGTTGTTTTGGTTGCAGTCAAGAAAGGAAATTGGGAGTGAGATGCTCAATGTAAACTTTGAAGTGCTCTCTTTACCATGGCCTTCCAGAAGCCCTTTCCGTGTTTGTTTTGCAGTAGCTTAATTAAGCCTTAAACTGGATTGTTTCAGGTAGCTGTTGGTTTGCATCTGAAGACTGGACCATTCTGGCAAGCCATGGCTTTTGTTTGCCCAACTTACTTGATCTAAAAGGGCAAATGTATTGAGGGAAAGGCTGAGTTGTATGACAAAGAGCTGCAGTGGAACTAGTAACAAGAGGACACAGTCTCAAGCTGCACCAGGGGAGGTTCAGACTGGATGTTAGGAAGAAGTTCTACAGAGAGAGAGTGATTGCCCATTGGAATGTGCTGCATGGGGATGTGGTGGAGTCACCATTGTTGGAGGTGTTTAAGAGGAGACTTGATAGGGTGCTTGGTTGCATGGTTTAGTTGATTAGGTGGTGTTGGATGATAGGTTGGATGTGATGATCTTGAAGGTCTCTTCCAACCTGGTTTATTCTATCCTATCCTATCCTATCCTATCCTATCCTATCCTATCCTATCCTATCCTATCCTATCCTATCCTATCCTATCCTATCTATCCTATTCTATTTGTGCCTCCCTTCCTCATGATGGTGGTGCATGGATGTGCTCAGATAGTACCTAAGAAAATCACAGTCTCAGATAGAGATTGTGAGAAGAAAATCTGTCAGTTCTAGTTGGAAGCCAACAAACGTTACAGGTAGTCAATGCTTGAGCTGAGGGACCCTTGATGAGCTCACAGACCTGAGTTCAGGCCTTTTTCAGACATCCTGTAGTAGAAACTTCCTGCTCAGGAAGAGAGATCTCTCCACTGCTAGGGGCTAATGTTGCTGTGTGTCACAGAAAGGGCTCTGATGCTGTTTGGAAACTCAATAAAAAGAATCATCCAAGTGAAATTGGGGTAGAAGACAAAATACAAATACAAGGGCAATAGAATGGCATTGCTGTACCTATTCCTCCATACAAACCCCAGCTCCCAAACAGAGAGGGACCTGGGGGTGCTGATCGAAAGCCACCTGAACATGAACCAGCAGTGTGCCCAGGTGGCCAAGAAGGCCAATGGCATCCTGGCCTGCATCAGGAATAGTGTGGCCAGCAGGAGCAGGGAGGTCATTGTACCCCTGTACTCTGCATTGGTTAGGCCACACCTTGAGTCCTGTGTCCAGTTCTGGGCCCCTCAGTTTAAGAAGGACATCAAGACACTTGAACATGTCCAGAGAAGGGCAACAAGGCTGGGGAGAGGCCTTGAGCACAAGCCCTATGAGGAGAGGCTGAGGGAGCTGGGGTTGTTTAGTCTGGAGAAGAGGAGGCTCAGGGGCGACCTCATTGCCCTCTACAACTACCTGAAGGGTGGTAGTAGCCAGGAAGGGGTTGGTCTCTTCTCTCTAGCAACCAGCACCAGAACAAGAGGACACAGTCTGAGGCTGCACCAAGGGAAGTTTAGGCTGGAGGTGAGGAGAAAGTTCTTCACCGAGAGAGTCATTTGCCATTGGAATGTGCTGCCCAGGGAGGTGGTGGAGTCACCGTCCCTGGAGGTGTTCAAGAGCAGATTGGATGTGGCACTTGGTGCCATGGTCTAGTAGGCATGAGGTCTGTGGTGACAGGTTGGACTTGATGACCTTCGAGGTCTCTTCCAATCTTGGTGATACTGTGATACTGTGATACTGTTCTGTAACACTGACATCTCTGTTATTTCTATGCACATGATATGCAGATACATGTCTGGAGTGTTTTTAACCTGTGCACTACTGTAATGTTACTGAAAAAGGAAACTTTGAACCAAAGAGGTTGCTGCTGTCAGTAGGTAATGAAACCAGTAACTGCTGGTGCTCCCTGAATTAGTGATGTTTGGGACAGAACATTGGCAGCAGCAGCTCTTGGGATAGGGAGATGAGACAAAGCAGCATTCCAGCACTGAGGACTGATAAACCAAATTATTTACCTCTTCATTCTATGTGGTGTTCTCTCTTCTCCACTCACAGTTGTGGGATCTCCCAAGGGAATTTCTTTCTCTGACATCACGGAGAACACAGCTACAGTCAGCTGGACACCCCCTCGCGCCCGCGTGGAGAGCTACCGGATCTCCTACGTCCCTGTCTCAGGAGGTGGGTAACTGGGAAGGAGATGGTTGAGGATGAGTGGAGAGGCTTTGTCATGCTGATATCCATCACTCAGGGCATCTCCCAGATGACCTTAAGGCAAATCATCTTCCTTTCTTCAAACTGCTGACCAGGAATGTGGGTGTGCTACAACTCTGTCTAAGCACGGTGTCCCACATGCCATGGACAAACCTTGTGAGGGAGCTCAGAGCTAGATGCTTGAACAGTTGTACCCCTAATAGGGCCATGCTCACAAAATCTCTGTTCCACATGAGACTCCTAAGTAAAGAGTCCTCATTTTGTAGGCACTTTATAAGCTAAGAATAGTGAAAAAGGAACTCTTGGAAACAATCATCATAAGCCATGCTTGGGGTGGCTTTCCAAGGCAGTGATTTTTCTTAGTGCTCCCCAGTGCTCTTTCAGTCCATCCATTGTATCTCCGGTTTAGTGCTCAGCTTAAAGAAACCTTTCTAAATTTAACTAGGTTTTCAGCATCACCTGGGGACATCTCTGCAAGGAAAGAGCTAAACAGCAAAGACTGCAGACATCAGGACCGTGAAAGATGTGCCCGTTGATTAAAAGAAGTAAAGATGCAGGCCTTTAGACAATGCAGTGGGTGAGCACACGTGCAGCTTTAAATAGGCACTGATCCCACAGAAGACAAGGAGCAATCTAGGGCACAGAAAGTTAAGCACTTGTCTAAGTGCTTTCCTGGAATAAACCCAGAATTTGAAGCAAATGTGCTCTGAGTCCTCACCCACACATGCAGGACCTCTTAAAATATTATCTGCCATATCTTTATTCAAAATGAGGGGGGTGAAGGTGAAACTTCCAGCCCTTAGCAGAAACAAAGCAGACCTAAACTGCAGGCCCTGCCCTTGCAGGTGTACACGAACTCCACGTGAACTTCCATGGGTTTGCACCTTATATCTCAGTTGTAAAGTTGGTTTTTTTTCTGAGCAGCACCACTCATTTTGTCCTACTGTTGGCTCACCTCCAGGAATGAATATAATCCACTGTCTCAAATTTAGCTATCACAGCAGCAATATTCTTTCCTGAGGCTGCCCTTTGGTGATTGTAATTAACTGGGGCAAATCCACCTCCTCCTGTACCAACATGTCTTTAACTTGAATCCTTCAAGTGTTCACTGGATGTATTATGTCACTAATCCCTTGACATTTGGCTTCATCCTAGGCACTCCAAACGTTGTTACAGTTGATGGAAGCAAGACAAGGACCAAGTTGGTGAAGTTAGTCCCTGGTGTGGACTACAATGTTAGCATCATCTCTGTGAAAGGCTTTGAAGAGAGTGAGCCCATCTCTGGCACCCTGAAAACAGGTAATTAATGAGGAAACAGCAAGTTGTCTGTGCTGTAGGAGGGACCCAGGAACTGGAGCTGCAAGCCCACTTTTGCTGTCCACACAAACTCTAGGAAGCTTCTGCCCACTCTTTCTTTGTGTCTCTGTATTTCAGATAACTCTAGAACGTGTAAGTTTGATCAGGCTCCCATTTGGAAGTGCTAAACCAACCTGGACTGAGACAATTCATCTGCCTACAGTCTTATTTACATCATCAAAACCCAGAAGTTTAATTAATACCTTTTTACACATAAGGGAGTAAAGAGCCAGCTCAGCTGAGCAGTTCAGACCAGCTGCTGTTGGGGATTCAAACTCCACATCTCCCAGACTTTGTCCTAAGAAGAAGAACATTCTCTCTCCTGGTTTTATTTCAGTACAGGCTTTAATACCCATGCAGGAAATGAGGTTCTACTGGGTTCCTGCAGTCACATTCATGCCCTCACAGAATCACTGCAGGGTGGGGTTGGAAGGGACCTCTGGAGAGCTTCTAGTCCAGGCCCCTTGCCAGAGCAGGGTCACCTGGAGCAGATTGCAGAGGATGCCATCCAGGCAGGTTTTGAACTACATCAGTGATGGAGACTCCACCACCTCTCTGGGCAGCCTGTTTCAGTGCTTCACCGCCCTCAAAAGACATTTATCCTCATGATTAAGTGGAACTTCTTATGTACAAGTTTGTAGCCTCCTTTTTGGAGGGGCTCACAAATATTCAGGGAACTGGGCTAGAACCAAATTTATGAGCATTGGATAACAGTATGGAATTTATAGCCCATTCCAGCTGTACTGGAGACATTCATCTGTCCCAACTCTTCTCAGGATCTCAGGTAGTGATAGGACTAGGGGGAATGGAATGAAGCTGGAGGTGGGGAGATTCAGGCTGGAGGTGAGGAGGAAGTTCTTCCCCATGAGAGTGGTGAAGCCCTGGAATGGGTTGTCCAGGGAGGTGGTTGAGGCCCCGTCCCAGGAGGTGTTTAAGGCCAGGCTGGATGAGGCTCTGGCCAGCCTGATGTAGTGTGGGGTGTCCCTGCCCATGGCAGGGGGGTTGGAACTAGCTGATCCTTGTGGTCCCTTCCAACCCTGCCTGATACTATGATACTATGAACTCAAGGAGAGCATAAAACTCTGTACACAGCAGGATCCCATGAGGATGCAAGGCAGGGTGTGTGGGGATTCTGGGTGGTTGGGTGGCTGCTTGGTTTATTTTTGAAGCTGCAGGTTGGTGGCAGGCCACAGTGGCTATTCGATGGCATCACATTTGTTGTTTTTCCCAGCTCTGTCTCCTGAGTTTGTTCCCAGAAGCAGCCCAGATTTGAGGGTGTTGAGAGAAACATGTCAGCTCTGACAGAGCTGTTGGGATTGATGGTATCAGGACTGCTGTGAGGACACAGTTAGCCGTGCCTGTTCCCAGTGTTTAATCTTTTCAGGCATTGACCTCCCTTCCCGTGGAGACATCTGATGGCTCTTTATAGGCACTGGCGTCTGTCCTGCAGCGTTCCACTCTTCCAAAGGGGATCATAAATCTGCATCAGGCAGCGGTGTTTGCACATTGCATGCCACATGTTTACCCCAGAGCATTGCACAGAGCCCAGGGTGTTTGTCAGGTCCCTTCAACCTCTTCTTTTCTTTCAGCTCTGGACAGCCCATCAGGCCTGGTAGTGGTGAACATCACAGATTCTGAGGCTCTGGCAACCTGGCAGCCAGCAATTGCTGCCGTGGACAATTATGTTGTCTCCTATGCTTCTGAGGATGGTAAGGAGAATTAGTGACAGGTCAGGGAGCTGACAGTGTTACAGCTCTCGAGAGATGCTCAGAAATGGGTGCAGCAGTGTGGCTCCAGAAGGCCGGGGGGAGGGGGAGCTGTTGTCTGATGGAGATGCCTCACTGGAGGCCTTTTAAAATGATCACTTTAGCTAAGCATTCCCAAATGTGATTCTGTGAAATGTGACACGAGCAGAGATGAGATCCTTGAAGAGATGCTGCTATAACTCACATGAACGCTAGAGAGTGCTAAGGCCTAGATAAAGGACTCAGCATCAGCACAGGTGTGAGCAGAGAGATGAGCTCTGGGCTTTTACTACTTTGTGATTGAGTCCAGATAGTAAAAAAAAAAATATCAGGGAGTGGAGCATGGAGCTGAGCACGTCATGATGGGTCTGAATGATGCTGGGACCTCTTCTCTTCTGTGTTTTCTTAGAACCAGAAGTTACTCAGATGGTATCAGGAAACACTGTGGAGTATGACCTGAAGGGCCTGCAGCCTGCAACTGAGTACACACTGAGTGTCCACGCACTGAAGGATACGCAGAGGAGTGAGACCCTCTCCACCCAATTTACTACAGGTACTGTGTCCCAACCTCCCTGTGAGGAGAGCTGCCAGCTCTTCTACTCCCACCTGGCTTATATTTCTCTAGTACCATAAAGTCATCCAGCACATGGTGCTTTTTTAACTGGAAACCTGAATTATGATGTTTTACAATAAACCTGAACTCTGGTAGCATTTGCACCAAACCTTCTCTGATGGAAAGTTGGTGTGATGGACCCAGAAGGTGGCTTCATGTCCCAGATTCTACAGATTCTCACACAAAGCAGGAGCAGGAGCTGTTCTTTGGGGGCTGGTGCTGGAATACCAGTTTTGAAGCTGGCTTCATACTTGTGGTTTGCATCAGTGGACATTTGTCATTTTCCAGGCTGTTACTTGACTCGTGTCGGGATATTAACTACAGCACCAAGAGCTGAACTGCTCAAATTCAGTGTTCATAAAATCATAGAATCAATAAGGTTGGAAAAGCCCTCAGAGATCATCAAGTCCAACCTATCACCCAACACCGCATGACTAACTAAACCGTGGCTTCAAGTGCCACATCCAATCCCTTTATGAGCACCTCCAGGGACAGTGACTCCACCACCTCCCTGGGCAGCACATTCCAATGGCCAATTACTCTTTCTGGGAAGAACTTTCTCCTCATCTCGAGCCTAAACTTCCCCTGGCACAGCTTGAGACTGTGTCCTCTTGTTCTGGTGCTGGTTGCACTGGGAGAAGAGACCAACCCCCACCTGTCTACAACCTCCTTTCAGGTAGCTGTAGAGAGCAATAAGGTCTTCCCTGAGCCTTCTCTTCGCCAGGCTGTTAGAGTGCAATTAGAGTGGAGATGGGAAGGTGTAGCCAGACTAAGAATGGAAAGTTTTCCTATTCAAAAAAAGGCATCATTGGAACCAAAGTTTTTCTTCCTGGGAGTATGTTGATACCCATCTGCCTTGTGTGAAATAACGAAAGGCACAATTGTCTCTGAAAAGACGTTTCCACCGCTCATAAACCAAAGTGCCTGAAACAAGTCAGTGTTTTAACTAAGAGAAAAGAAACATCTGTATTTGAAAACTTCCAATGGGAAAATTACCTCTTTAGTCACTCCACTCAGGTTGAAATGCTCTTGCACTTCAGATTTCTGCAGAGAAGGAGCTTCTTGTTTGAATACACTGCCCATAAGCTAGCCTGTGTGCTACGCTCCACATAGATATGATTGTAACTGATCTCTTGTCTCCTTCAGGACTGGATGCTCCAAGGGATTTAAGTGCCACTGAAGTTCAGTCAGAAACAGCTATGATAACCTGGAGGCCTCCCCGTGCTCCTGTCACTGGTTATCTCCTGATCTTTGAGTCCGTTGATGGCAGAGTCAAGGTACAGCACCTGCAACTGAACCGGAAGGGCTGTGCCTCAAGATGGGGCAGCAGAGATGCTCTGAAGTGTCCAGTAAACTACTAAGTACCTGTCTCAGTGCTAGATTGAACACAAGTGCATTTAAACCCTGCTTCAGTACTTTCCTGTCTGCTGTCCTGAAACAGAAGCTTGACTGCAGCCTAAATTTTGACAGTCAGCTCTCCCTAGTACAAATAAAAGCACAAGCAACCCTTTTCCCTCATTCCAAACCTGCATCATAGAATCATAGAATCCATAGGTTTGGAAAAGACCTCAAAGATCATCAAGTCTAACCTCTCACCCAAGACTTCATGACCACTAAACCATGGCTTCAAGTGCTACGTCCAATCCCCTCTTGAACACCTCCAGGGATGGTGACTCCACCACCTCCCGGGGCAGCACATTCCAATGGCTAACAACTCTCTCTGAGAAGAACTTTCTCCTCACCTCCAGCCTAAACTTCCCCTGGTGCAGTTTGAGACTAAACTCATACTCATACTAAACTCATTCACCCCAAACAACGGGATGCCCCTTTCTAAACTCAGGAGAATCCAGCCCTGTGCAAATGAGCTGTCTAAGGCAGGATAAGTTGCCCTAGAAAGTGCCTTGTGCTCTCCAGTAATTTTCTTGTGTTCCTACAGAACTAAATTTAAGCACACTGGGAGCTTAAATGTGGCTGATATGAATCCCAGCAAAAATACAGTGACAGGTGATTTGGGATGTCCAGCCTGGTACATCAGAAAGGGCTCTGAAGGCAAATCTCTAAGCATGCTGACAATCAGTCTTGTAAAGTTACAGAAAGTTACCTCTTGAAGCCTGGAGTTTGCTACTTTCTTGTCCTAAAGGGGGATTCTTTTCACCTTTATGTGAGTTTCACAGAGACATCTATAGAATGTGTATGTTCAAGGCATATGATTGTTTATACTGACTTGCTTTGAAACCACACAGCTTCTGCATGGTGATGGTAAGCATTCATTTCCAGGCAACTTCTTTTGAGCTTCTAAAGCAAGTTAGCTTGAGAAACCTCTTAGAGGAGTGCAAGCTTTGTATTAAACAATACAGATGGTTAAAATTAGCATAAACAGTTGCCACAGAAAATAATGTGACAAGCTAAAATATGTGACAGTTCCAGTCATTGTCCTTTTCTCACTGAGATTTCCCTGTATCATTCCTCCTTCCCACAGGAAGTCATCCTAAACCCTGAGCCAACTTCCTACAGCCTGGCAGAGCTGAGCCCATCTACCCAGTACACAGCGAAACTCCAGGCTCTGAGCAGATCCCTGAAGAGCAAACCAATCCAGACTGTTTTCACCACAAGTAAGGAGATCAGAATACAAGCACAGCTGAAATAACACATAAGCTACTCCTCTCAGGTCACCACTGAGCTCTGCAATATGCAAACACAGACCTCACAGAAGGTTTTTAATCTGGTAGTCAGCACACACTACATTGGCTTGTGGTGTTGGTGCAAAATCATAGAATCATAGGTTGGGGAGGATTGGAAGGGACCTCCAGAGATCATTGAGTCCAACTTTCCTGCCAAAGCAGGGTCACCCATGGCAGGTCACACCAGAATGCATCCAGATGCATCCTGAAAGTCTTCCGAGAAGGAGACTCCACAGCCTCTCTGGGCAGCCTGCTCTGATGCTCCATCACCTCACAGTCAAGTTTTTCCTCATGATGAGGTGGAACTTCCTGTGCTCCAGTTTGTATCCATTGCCCCTTGTCCTATCACAGGACACCATTGAAAAGAGCCTGACCCCTTCTTCTTGACACCCACCCTTCAGATATTTATAAACATCAATAAGATCCCCTTCTCTTCTCCAGACTAACCAGCCCCAGGTCCCTCAGCCTTTCCTCCTCAGACAGAAGTTCCAGTCCCAAAGGTCCCTGTTGTCCCTGAGCTGTATTGTCACCTGCTTTCCCCAGACTGGCAGGATGAAATCCTTATCATTATAGCCATCTAGGTCACCTCTATGGTCCTTTCTCTGATGACACAACCTGCCCTTCCCATGACAAATGAAAGGAACATTACTCTTTAAAATCCAAGCTGACACCCTGCTTTACCCCTGTATGATGCATAGCAAGCTGTTCAAGCAAATCAGGTTTCTAAGGTGCAGTGAAGCAAACCACACACATAGAGATCAGTTCAGTGGTCTGAGGAGATGAATTTCTGGGCACTTTTTTTCTCCTTTTCTTCTCTTTTGGAGATGAGTTTTCACAAAGCCACACAGCATCTCCGTTCCAGCACTAAACAGGAATGCTCTCCAGTGAGCTGAATGATCAGATTCTCTGAAGGTCACTTCACAGCTGACATTAAAAAAGAAGTTGTTCAGTACTAGCTGTGAAACCTTGCCTGTCATTTGTCTCACTTTTCATGGTTTCCAGCCATTCAGACCCAGCAGCACCTTCAGCCATGTCCATTCTCCCCCCTGTACGAATTTCAGCCCAAGGACTCAGAGAAGTGCTACTGAAAGTTACACAGCCCCAAGTCTGCTCACAGTCACTGTTTGAGTAGACTAGATTAGAGTAGGGCAGAATAGAGTAGGACAGGATAGAGTAGAGTAGAGTAGAGTAGAGTAGAGTAGAGTAGAGTAGAGTAGAGTAGAGTAGAATAGAATAGAATAGAATAGAATAGAATAGAATAGAATAGAATAGAATAGAATAGAATAGAATAGAATAGAATAGAATAGAATTAACCAGGTTGGGAGAGACCTTTGAGGTCATCGACTCCAACCTATCATCCAACACTATCTAATCAACTAAACCATGGCACCAAGCACTCCATCAAGTCTCTTCCTAAACACCTCCAGGGGTGGTGACTGCACCACCTCCCAGGGCAGCATCCCAATGACCAATAACTCTTTCTATGAAGAACTTCTTCCTAACATCCAGCCTAAACCTCTCCTGGCACAGCTTGAAGAGCAGGGTGAAATCCACCAACAGGCTACAATCCACCGCCAACAACAGAAGGAATGAAATCTGGATGTATTTAAGTGACATTTGGCAAAGTGACCATAAGCAGGGACTGAAAGGGTTGCCTTCACCCATATGAGCTCAGTGGCAGCCTGGCCTTAACTCTGAACATACATTTGTGTGCTAATTAATGAGAGGGACACATTGAAGTAGCTCCCTGCAGAGAGCTGCTTTCCTCCAAATCCTAAAGCTGCTGCTTCACATTCCCTGTAGCTGAGGCACGGGCAGGGATGTGCAGCTCACCAGAAAGAGAGCAAAAGCCACCCTATGAGCAGCCACATTCAAAACTCCCCTATGGACACACCTTGAGCATCACTTAATTAGAGCACTGGCTGAAAAAGATTGGTGGCTGTGGTGGGTTAGTTTACAGCCCAGTGGGATGATTCAGTCCTTACCATTATACTCCTTTTGCATCCAATGGTCATTTTAGTTTACCACTTTTCTACTCAATCTGTGGAAAACTTCCCAGGCACAGGCTAAAGCTGCCACAATGGCCTAAGTGAATTTCAAAATAAGAAACAATAATAATAGAAGAAAGGATTTCTGGGGGTTAGAAATTGTTCTGGCTGCAAGGATGCCATTAGCTTGTCAGAGAGAAATGCTCAGTGGCTTTTCCCTGGCGTTTCAACTCTTATTGTTGTGGTTGTGCTTTTAATAGCCTGATTTTAGAACATCTTTGATGTTGTACTTGCTAGCAAAATATTCCAAATGACTTCATTTTTATGTCCTCTCTGTGTGTTTCCCTCACCCTTTCCCGCCACGTAATGAGAGATGGATGGATTTGGGTTTACCCACAAGCTGCTGTAAGCACAGCTGATGCCATTGCACCGTTTAGCCGGAGGATGCACTCCCACACCGTAGCAGGGAGCAGTTGTCTGGCAGTCACAGCACTTCCAGAAGTGTAGACAGATGTGCAGAAACATATTCAGAAGCAAAATTTACACCATCTGCTGTTCACTGGGAATCCTTTGTATGCAGGATGGCAATTACACACCCCACTCCTGGGCTCTGTACCTGGCTGTGCCATTGACCCACGACAGATTTCCATCAGTGTTCATCAAGTTCTGTGCAACTGATGTTTTCTAAGGACTTCTTTCTTCTTCTCTTTTTTTTTTTTTTTTTTTTTTTTGTGTGTGTGATTGCAGCTGGTCTTCTCTATCCTTACCCTAAAGACTGCTCCCAGGCTCTCCTGAATGGAGAAAGCACCTCTGGGCTCTACACCATTTACCTGAATGGGGACAAGGCTCAGCCACTGCAAGTCTTCTGTGACATGGGCGAGGATGGGGGCGGATGGATTGTGAGTAAGACAAGAGGGTCCCCACCACCCTCCTGTGCATCTGTCTGGGGTAAAAGTAGGGGAAACAGATCCCATCCCTGCTCACCTATGGCATTCCTCATAATGCCCTACTGTAAGAGTGGGGCTGACTATCTATAAATGTGGGGTATTTTATCTCAAGTAGGACGCTTAGGTGCTTAGAACAAGGTTACCAGCTCTTTCTGTAGCTGGAGGAGAGGTGTCTCCAAAGGATGGGTCACATCAGTGCTTTCAGCACTTGGGACAAACCCTAATCTCTGTCCACTGGTTCAGCACTCCCAAGGTGCTGAAATGAGCATCTTAGATCAGATACTTAACTTCTACATGCTAATTAGGTGAGAGGAGGGTGGGATGACTCTGTCTGAGAGAGACAGAGACAGCAAAGGAGGTTAAAGCTCAGGGCAAAGGAAGTGTTCACTCAGCAGCCTCAAGGTATGGTGGTCAGCCAGGCTTCCCAGGCTGTTATGCAATGGACACATCTCACCAGAACAGCAAATGAATGGCCATAAAAATACCAGCTCTCTGTTGTGACACAGAATCATAGCATCACAGAATCATTAAGGTTGGAAAAGACCTCTAAGGTAATCAAGTCCAAACTGTCAGTCCAAAACTACCATGACCGCTAAACCATGTCCTAAAGTGCCATGTCTGCATATCCTCAATCTGAACATGAGGAACCCTGGGCACAGAAAGGAAGAAAGAGCTGAAGAAAAGCATGCCTAGGAGACTGGGGGAGGCAGAGAAAGTCTTGGCTGAGAAACACACAACTGTGAGGGGCTGCTGGAAAAACAGAGAGCGGGAACTGAGAAAGGCAACATCACACAGGGGAGCCTGGGAACCCAACAGTGAAATTAGAGACGTAAAACAAGCAAGGAGGCTGCCAAATGGCACAAATCAGTGTCTGCAGCAAAAGCACTGCTGCTTTGGGTGGTAAAGGCCAGGGATCAGCAATGCCAAGGTCTGCATTTGCAAAAGGCACCTTGCCACGTTCTGTCAAAGGCTGTCTGTCCATAACACCTCTGGCATGTGGTGGTTGCAGGTGTTCCTGAGGCGTCAAAATGGAAAGGAAGATTTCTACAAGAACTGGAAGACTTATGTGGCTGGGTTTGGAGATCCTAAGGATGAATTCTGGATAGGTAAGTGGCAAGGACTTGTCTTCTTTTTACAGAAAACACAAACACAGCCTAAAAGACCAGGAGCCACTTGGAACTCTCCATTTAGTTGGTAAAATTATTTGTAGAAGGGAGTGGAGGAGGTGGAGGACAGCGTGGAGACTGAAATTGCCAGGTCCAAGCCAGTCCCTCCAGTAGCAGTTCATAGATGTCATGGTCACAAACATGCCAAACCAGTTCTCCCTGGTGCACTAAGAATTTAGAAGGTAGCAACAAACCTTCTTCTAGGACACCCCCAGCAGGAGACTCAAGCAAAGTGAGGAAAAGAGAAGTGAAAACCAAAATTCAAAGTCCATGCTGTGGTTTATTTGTTTGTAAATGAAAGACAATGAGGAAAAGGAGGCTCCAGGGAGACCATAGAGCAGCCTTCCAGTACCTGAAAGGGGCCCACAACAGACCTGGGGCGGGACTTTGTGCAAGGGCTTGTAGTGATAGGATGAAGGCAAATGGATCGAATCTAGAAGAGGGGAGTTTGAGACTGGAGATTAGGAAAAAAAGTCTTTCCAGTGAGGGTGGTGTGACACTGGAAGTGGTTGCCCAGGGAGACTGTGGATGCCCCCTCCCTGGAAGTCTTCAAGGCCAGGTTGGATGAGGCCTTGAGCAGCCTGGTCTAGTGGGAGGTGTCCCTGCCCAGGGCAGGGAGGTTGGAACTGGATGATCTTTAGGGTCCCTTCCAACCCAAACCCTTCTATGAATCTCCGAATCACACAGCACAACATTCTTCACTTTCCCCAAAGTTGTTTTTCCAGCTTTGTCCTAAAAATTCCTACTGTGGTTTGAAGGGAAGAGGGCCCTCAGCCAGCCTGGTTTTGTCTGTTTGTTTTGTGCTGACATCACCCCAGGGCTGAAGCAGCTCACTCTGCTCCTCAGCGTTTCTGCCCCGGTGTATCTGTACAGGTCAGCACGACTCCCTTTATGGGATAATGTGACGGGAGAGAAATAAGCATGGGGAGCCAACTGAGTGTTCATTTGTGTCCACAGGTCTGGAGAACCTCCACAAAATCACCTCTCAGGGCCAGTATGAGCTGCGTGTGGATCTGAGGGACAAGGACGAGACAGCTTACGCTGTCTACGACAGGTTCAGCGTTGGAGACGCCAAGAGCCGATACCGGCTGCGGGTGGATGGCTACAGTGGCACAGCAGGTGAGCTGAAACGCTCCTGGGTTTCCTTCTGATTTGATGTTTGCTCCCAGTTGGCTGAAGGTAACTGTGATAATGCTGTGCATCAGCATCACAGCAGGTACCTCCTTTGTGCTAGGAGTCTGAAAAGATGAACACAGCGATAGATTTTCATGTTTCCGTTTTCAGTCCTCCGGTGGTTTTGGTGCCACGTTTTATGGCATGTTTATGATAGACTATAAACAAGTCCATTAAACAGCCATGGATCTCATTTGGCCACTGCTTGACTGTCATTTCTGCAGCTAATGTGAGCTTGTCACAGCCTCATCTCTTGTCAGTGGAATAGTCCTGCTCCGACATGATTTATGATTCTGCTGAGCAAATAATCTGCCTTTTGTAATCACAGCAGCTCAAACCCCACAGACCTTACTGAGTTCTCTTCAGGGCTTCAAAGGATTAAGAGATAAATCCAGCTCCACAAGATTGCTTAAAAGGAGATAATTTCATGCTGCTAGGTGCATTAAAGCAGACCACAAGTATGTGCATGCAGGGACTTTGCCTGTGACCATCATATGACCTTTGTGCACAAGCTGTAGAGATACAAAGGATTTGGCAGCAGCAGCAGATTGGATCACAGAATCACACACACAGAATCACTGTGCTAGTATCATAGTATCAGTCAGGGTTGGAAGGGACCACAAGGATCAGCTAGTTCCAACCCCCTGCCATGGGCAGGGACACCCCACACTAGATCAGGCTGGCCACAGCCTCATCCAGCCTGGGCTTAAACACTTCCAGGGATGGGGCCTCAACCACCTCCCTGGACAACCCATTCCAGGGCTTCACCACTCTCATGGGGAAGAACTTCCTCCTCACCTCCAGCCTGAATCTCCCCACCTCCAGCTTCATTCCATTCCCCCTAGTCCTACAACTACCTGATATCCTGAGAAGTCCCTCCCCAGCCTTCTTGTAGGCCCTCTTCAGATGGAAAAGACCTTTAAGATCATCAGGCCCAACCATTATCTATCTCTACCAAGACCACTACTACACCATGTCCTTGAGTACCATATCTATTTGCCTCTCTCATAGAATCAATAAGGTTGGAAAAAACCTCAAAGATCATCAAGTCCAACCTGTCACCCAACACCTCCTGACTACTAAACCATGGCACCAAGTGCCACATCCAGTCCCCTCTTGAACGCCTCCAGGGATGGTGACTCCACCACCTCCCTGGGCAGCACATCCCAATGCCGAATCTCTCTTGATGGGAAGAACTTTTTCCTAACATCCAGCCTAAGCCTCCCCTGGCACAGCTTGAGACTGTGTCCTCCTGTTCTGGTGCTGGTTGCCTGGGAGAAAAGACCAACCCCCACCTGGCTACAACCTCCCTTCAGGGAGTTGGAAAGAGCAAGAAAGTCTCCCCTGAGCCTCCTCTTCTCCAGGCTAAGCAACCCCAGCTCCCTCAGCCTCTCCTCACAGGGCTGTGCTCCAGACCTCTCCCCAGCCTCATTGGCCTTCTCTGGACACATTCAAGAGTCTCAGTGTCCTTCTTATAAAGGCTGTAAAGGCAAACACACTGGTGCAAAACAGTGGCAGCTGCTACAGCTAGTAGGATTCAATCCTATTACTTCCTCATATTAAGCATTTAGGTCCAAGAGTAATGGATGGAGCAAGACAGACACTAAGGTGGGAATGTGAGCTCTGCTCCAGCTGTACACAGAAGGCTGCTCCTATTCACCAATCTGCAAATGGGTACCCAGACCCTGGGAGCTAGAAGGCAGTGGTAGGTGGATGTCTCACTGTCTGTCTTTCCAGCATGGACCAGTGAAGTGTGGAGACTCCTTTGGTCTTGATTCAGACCTTGGAAAGCCTCTTTGGGCTTGGTTTGCCTACACTGCCTTCTGTACAAGGCCAACCTTCAGCAAGACCTTTAGCAGGAAGTGCGGAAACTGAGCTGTATGCAACCCACAACAAACTGGTGATAGGAGACCACCTCAAAAAATATCTTGACCTGCTTCCAAGCACAAAACTCTTGTACCTCCTTCTGTGTTAAAACAAGTCCCTTCACAAACATAGACACAGCCAGGCTTGAGAGATGGTGCATGGCACAGGCCAAACGTTTTCCACTTTCTGCAGAACAGTCACTGCTATGTGATCCAAACTGAGCAGAGCACTCACCTTGCTCTTCCTTTTGTCTCCCCATCCCCCCAGGTGACTCCATGACATATCATAATGGAAGGGCATTCTCCACATTTGACAAGGACAATGACTCTGCCATCACCAACTGTGCTCTGTCATACAAGGGTGCATTCTGGTACAAGAACTGCCACCGAGTCAATCTGATGGGCAGATATGGGGACAACAGCCACAGTCAGGTGAGTGTGGTGTTTGGAGGCTTCTCTTAATGCCTCTTCTGGGACAGTGTGGTGTTTGGAGGCTTCTCTTCATGCCTCTTCTGGGACAGTGTGGTGTTTGGAGGCTTCTCTTAATGCCTCTTCTGGGACAGTGTGGTGTTTGGAGGCTTCTCTTCATGCCTCTTCCGGGACAGTGTGGTGTTTGGAGGCTTCTGTTAATGCCTCTTCTGGGACAGTGTGGTTTTTGGAATCCTTCTGTGATGCTTTAGAAGAAAGAGAATTTGGATCAGTCTGGGGGTTCAGGTAGCCACACATGAGAGCAAGGGCCAAGGCCACTCTGGAGATCATTAGGGAAAGAAAGGGGCAGCTGCTCACAAAAGAAGACTTTAAAGTCAGCTGCTGGAACGTTGATGGGTTTGTGTGGCTTTGCCAAGTGTGCAGGGAGCAAATGTGCAACAAAATGTCCTTCCTGCTATGGAAGCCAGGCAGTGAGTGAGAGGTCTGGGGGACGGCATGTGGGGTTTTGTAGGCTGTGCTGACTGGTGGCCAGAGCTCTGTGCTCCCGAGCCCTCTGTCCGTTGCTGTGCCTGTGTGCCCAAGGAAACCAGCCTCAGTGATACAAGAGCAGTGGAGGCTGACAGCAGGGCGAGAAGTCAATGTGTGACCTCACACTTCATCTTTGCCTTTGCAGGGTGTGAACTGGTTCCACTGGAAGGGCCACGAGTACTCCATCCAGTTTGCAGAGATGAAGCTGAGACCTTCCAGCTTCCGGAACCTGGAAGGAAGGCGAAAGCGAGCGTAGGGGCCCGGCGGCGGAGAAGGGGCCACGGGCAGGGCGGTGGGGGGAGGGATAGAGAGTGGGGGTGTGGGGAGATCCTCTGGCATCACTGGGGTGGTGGGATGTGAGGAGCTGGTAGTCGAACCAAAGCACCAGTGACCCTTGGCCCAGCAGAGGCTTCTGCAGCGATCCAACCAACAAGCCTTAAGTGTCGCAGCGTTTCCAGCCGAGCAGCTGCAGCTGCCCAGCAGGAGCATCCTCCACACCAAAGCCAACCAGCTCAAGGGTTCTTTGTGCTGTCATTCCGTTTGGTTTTCACAGAAAGCCCCTGGGATAAGGTTCTTCCACAGGCTGGCTATCTTTTGGGCGGCCCAGGGGGAGGGGGAAGGGGAGAAGAGCTTTGTACATTGGTAGTTTGTTTTAGAACCAGCCATATTTTACACACAGGGATGTGTGGGGTTAATTATCATTATTATTATTATTATGATGATGATGATGAAGATGATTAGTTATAATTGAAATTCATTGGTTGCTGGAAAGTCTCTTTTTTTTGGATATATATATCTATATCTATATGTAGATGTAGATATAGATATAGGTATATCAATCAAGTACCACAGAGAAGGAGGGGGAGGGGAAAGGGAAAGCAGTGTGTTTTAAACTGAAGCATAAGATTAATATTATTAATATAATGAGAAAGTAATAATAATAATGATGATGATGATAATAATAATAATAATAAAGCTAAGGTTGTGTCCTTTGTAAGAGAACCCTGCTTTTGGAAACACAGCAGGACAGTGTCTGATTGTAAATGTTTTGTTTTTTATATATATATATATATATATATATAAAAAAAATAAATAAAAGCACAAATACTTTTAAATAAATTTCTACTTTTTGTCATACATCTGCAGCTTGTGCATGGCCAGGGTCTGTGTCCTTAGATGGGAGGGGGAGGAAGAAACAGGAAAGCTGAGAATGCTACTGCATGCACAACCTCCTGACTGATTTATTCAAAGGCCTGCTGCTGCTCAGGGCCCCACTGAAAATTGCTCTTTTTCTGAGTCAGTTGGTAGAGAGGGTTCCCAATGAGGCAGTAGTCTGGGATATGCATCCTCCCATGACACCCTCAAAGGCTTGTGTTTCCTTCTTATTGGTGGCTGGAGACACAGATGCAATCTTGGTGATGACACCCATTGGAATCTGGCAATCCCTGTCTTGGCATTTTATCCCTAGGCACTGGATCTCTCATGCATGCCCCTTGACCTTGCTCCACTTTAGAGCAAACCCAGCCTGCAGAATGACCTGGATTGGAATGGAATGGAATGGAATGGAATGGAATGGAATGGAATGGAATGGAATGGAATGGAATGGAATGGAATGGAATAGAATAGAATAGAATAGAATAGAATAGAATAGAATAGAATAGAATAGAATAGAATTAACCAGGTTGGAAGAGACCTTTGAGATCATTACGTCCAACCTATCATCCCACACCATCTAATCAATTAAACCATGGCACCAAGCACCCCATCCAGGCTCTTCCTAAACACCACCAGTGATGGTGACTCCACCACCTCCCTGGGCAGCACATTCCAATGGGCAATCACTCTCTCTGTGAAGAATTTCTTCCTAACATCCAGCCTAAACTTCCCCTGGCACAGCTTGAGACTGTGTCCTCTTCCCTCATTTCTCCTGCTTTCCTATCTGTGGAGTGTAAAATGACCTACAGATAACTGATGCCAGGTGGCCTTCTATAAACCTCTCATGTCTGTTGTCAATTCACTGCCCAGGAAAGCCATGGATACAGTTCTGTTTGCAAACATCCTCTGAAGACTCTTGTAGACAAACAGCTTTAGTCAGGTTTAGCATTCAGCACATTTTCTTTGCTTTCTCATGAACTTCTCTTGCTGTGTCACCCCACATGATGATGTCATCCATGTACTGAAAGTGTTCCAAGGCTCTGTGCTGTTCCAGGACAGTCTGGATCAGTCCATGTCAAACGGGGCTTTGTTTCCACCCCTGGGGCAGTCAATTCCAGGTGTACTGAACATCTCTTCAGGTGGCACTTGGAGCCATGGTTTAGTAGTCAGGAGGTGTTGGGTGACAGGTTGGACTTGATGATCTCTGAGGTCTTTTCCAACCTTCTTGACTGTATGATTCTATGCTGAGCCTATCCCACACCCTTTCTTTTTGTCAGGGACTGGTTGTAAGTATTCTGCTGGCTTTGGTACAGGGAAATGCCCAGAAGGATTTGGGTTCTTGTAGTACATCTTTCTTTCTTTCTGCCCAAAAGCTTTTTTGTTTAATGGTGTTTTCTAAGTGTTACTGACCAATGCTTGCTCCATCTAGGTGGGAATAGGTAACATAAGAATGCAAAGGAAGTACAGAGTTGTTGTTGGGTACCATTGGCATCCTTGAACACGTGTGTAAATAAAGGGGTCTCTTTTTTTGCCTTGAATGAAACTTGTGTGTAGCTCCTCTGTATCACACTCTTCAGCTGAAGACAATAAAAGATTGTTTGTTTTAACTCAGCCTCTCTGCACTTTTCAAACACAGCAAATGTTTCTGCCTCCTTCTTGCCAGTCCCTGGAAAATAAATTCATAGATTCATAGAATGGGTTGGGTTGGGTTGGAAGGGACCTTACAGATCATCCAGTTCAAATCCCCTACCATCTGCAGGGACACCTCCCACTACCCCAGGTTGCTCAAGGCCTCAACCAACCTGGCCTTGGACACCTCCAGGGATGGGACATCCACAACCACCCTGGGCAACCTGTTCCAGAGTCTCACCACTCTCTAATGTCTCTTCCTAATGTCTACTCTAAATCAGTCAGAGCAGATCAGCTAAGATCTTAAGGCTTCCTGTGAAGTGCTAGCTATTAGGTAAGGTCAGACAGTGTTGATTTGACACAGGGTGTCCACAGTGGTTGGGTTTTTTTGGTGGGGTTGTGAGCAGCTGAGCATGAACAAGAGGACACAGTCTGAGGCTGCGCCAGGGGAAGTTTAGGCTCGAGGTGAGGAGAAAGTTCTTCACTGAGAGAGTTGTTAGCCATTGGAATGTGCTGCCCAGGGAGGTGGTGGAGTCCCCATCCCTGGAGGTGTTCAAGAGGGGATTGGATGTGGCACTTGGTGCCATGGTTTAGTAGTCAGGAGGTGTTGGGTGACAGGTTGGACTCAGTGATCTCTGAGGGCTTTTCCAACCTTATTGATTCTATGGTTCTACGATGATCTCAAAGGTCTCTTCCAGTCTCAACAGTTCTATGGCTCAGTGTGGTGCTCATGGGAAAAAAGCACCAAAAAAACCCCTTAACAATCTGGAGGGAGGAAGGAAAGGAGGGAGGAAATCACCCTTTGGTGCCCTCTTCCTAACCTATATATTTATTTTTCTTTTCCCATTGTTATTATTTTCAATTGCAACCCTTTGATTCCTGCATTGCTGAGCTGCTGCTGAGCATCAGCCCTCAGGAACAGTTATGTCCCAGGGCCACCTTGTTCATGGTCTTGACTGAAACTTTGGCATCACCCTAGATGGGACAGCCTAGTGGGGACCCTGCATGCTGGAGTGTGCACTGGGACCAGCATTACTGTGAGAGAGCCCTGGGACAGCAGGGGCATCAAAGCTGCGTGTTCTGCTTGATTCATAGTCAGTCTCAGGAGCTGCATTTGAGAAGTGTCTGATTTCTGTAGGTGTTTTATTGTGTCACCCAAGAACTAACCCATGTTGGCAGCTGTTCATCTCTGGGCATCCTCCAGGACCACAACGAGAGCACATGGGGATGGTGCAGAGGATTTATCAGTGAGCAGTGCCTGGCTGGAGAGGTGGGAGAAGAATTAGTAAAACATTGGAGATCTTCATGCAGTTTCTTTCCCAGTACCTCTGAGCAACCCGGCTCAGGCTCCTCAACCGTTTTAAGCCGGTCTGCCAGCAGATGGCACGAGGAGTCCATCTGTCCTGCTCTCTTTGGCAATGCTTGGAAATCCTGCGGCTATCCAGCGCCCGTCCAGCCGCTGCCATTCTTCACTGTCGCCTTCTCTGGTGACATCCAGCAGCATTCTGAGCATCCTCACTGAGGTGGTGTCTCAGCAGCCCTGGTCTTTGTTAGGAGCTACGTGTGGCAAAGCATTGTCCTGCGGGCACACAGGAGGAGCTTTGCAAGGACAGCTGTAAGAAAAAGTGCAGTTTTGGCTTGCAGGAGCAGGAGTCAGGTCACAGCAGCAGCAGATGTTGAGGAGTAACTTCTTTCCTGAACAGTATTAGCTGTACTTTGACCATATTCCCCCTCCTCCCCCTAAGCTGCAGTTATGCCAGTGAATATCGTTGGGTTTGCACAGGCAGCATAAGCCTCCTCTGACCTTCTAGAGCACTGGCAAGGGGCTGAGCTGCAGCACCAAAGTTAATGAATTCTCTGTAATTAGCAGCCCTTCTCTGGCCTTTGCCAGAGCAGCTGATTGGCAGCGTGAGAGAAAGCAAACCCAGTAATGAAGAAACAAACTCTGCTCTCAAGATGCTTTGCAAGTTCCTGGGAAATGGCACTACACTGGTGTAAGTGAAAGCTCCTGCAGCCTGTTTGCAGACATCCAGAGGAAGAATTGCCATTTGTGAGATGATTTCCCCATTTCTAGTAACATCACAAAGCTGACTGGAGCTGGCTGTGATGTCATTTAGCTTGGCAGATCCACAGAGACGGGCTCAGATTTGTACCTGGCTGCAGATATGGTGCAAACACACTGCACAGAAGAGAGATGATATTTCCTGTAATTACTCACTGACAGATGCCTGCTTGGTGTTTTTGATGATTACTACTGTGAGAGAGGAACTGGCAGCCCCTTGAAGGGGCAGACGCCAAAACACCCTTCAGGGCTGACACAAGCTTGATTCGGTACCAAGCTGCTCTACCATGGGCTATTGTAAAGGGAGATTTGCTTTCTGGTTGTTCTTTTTCCCTCCTTTCCCGGTTGTGACTGGTGAGAACAGCTTAAATCACCCTCAGCTTGGAAATCTATTTATAACCCTGCCAAGGGTGCACCAAATTGCTGTCTGGTTGGTTTGTCAACCTAAAGGACCATAAACCACCTCAGCGCTGCTGTTAATACGTAACGTGACAAAGCAGTTTAGGAGCCTCAATGGGCCAGGAAAAGCTTCAGAAATCTTTCAGCAGCAAGACCCAAGGTCTCAGAGGCACTGAAGGAGCTATTTGGGGATGTGAGTGGGATTTATGGAGTTAGGACATAAGGGTGTCCTGGTGTGAGCTAGACCAGAACTAATTCTGCCCTTGCTAACCATTTGGTCTCAGTCTTCTCTGCCTGAATTCGAAACTGCAGCCTTGAAAAACCTTCTTACAGCTGCCACATTACCTCTGAGGGATGTCAAACTCTGCAGAAGTACTTTTTCTTCTCTCTCTCTCTCTTGTTTCCCCCTCCCCCCCCCCCCCCCCCCCCCAGTTTCTTCTTTTCTTTGGACTCAGCTTCCTGGAAGGAAGTTGTAGTGAGACGGGGATCACTCTCTTCTCCCAAAGAACAAGTGACAGAACGAGAGGAGATGGCCTCACATTGCACCAGGGGAGGCTTAGGTTGGATGTCAAGAAAAGTTTCTTTCCTACAAGAGTGGTCAGGCTTTGGAATTGGCTGCCCAGGGAAGTGGTGGAGTCACCATCCCTGGAGGTGTTCAAAAACCATGTAGACATGGCACTGTGGGATATGGTTTAGTGCTTATGGTGGTGCTGGACTGACAGCTGAATTCAATCTTAGAAGTCTCTTTCAACCTTAATGATTCTATGATCTTAAAGGTCTGTTACAACCAAGACAATTCTATGATTCCTTCTTCTTTCTTCTCCTTTCTTCTTGTTCTTTCTTCTTTTTTCTTCTTCTTTGTGCTTAGTCCAACAATCTTTTTGTGTCAGATCCTGTTTGGTAGAAGGGAAAGCTGAATAAGAGTGTATAGGTGCCATTAATTAGCAGCAGCAGCATCTTGATCCTCCACCCAGAAAATGGTAAGGGGCTGGCATCAGCCACATGGGTACCTCACCACTCCATACTTCTGTCCTCCAGGGATGTGGAGAAGATTACATAAAACTCTGCAATCAGCTGGCACTGCTGAGATGGTGCTCAGCTGTTTGCTGTGGGTTCTCTGCACTTCCTCAGGAGCTACAGGCAGGCTGGAAGCAATGAGCAGGTCCGAGGTAGCGTCACAGAAAGTCACAAATACAGGAACTTGACAGAATGACCAGGTGAAGATGACAAAATACATTGGATGGGAAGTGGAAGAATAAAATCACATCAAATTTAACCAAAAAATTGGAGGTGTTTAGGAGGAGACTTGATAGGGTGCTTGGTTGCATGGTTTAGTTGATTAGGTGGTGTTGGATGATGGGTTAGATGCAATGATCTTGAAGGTCTCTTCCAACCTGGCTTGTTCTATTCTATTCTATTCTATTCTATTCTATTCTATTCTATTCTATTCTGAAAAATAAGAAGCCATGAACCCTTCAGCAGCTTCAAAGCTCCAGCAGGGGGTATTGAAGCCATGGTTTAGTAGTCATGAAGTGTTGGCTGACAGGTTGGATCTTTGAGGTCTTTTTCAACCTTATTATAGAATCATAGAATCATAGAATCATAGAATCAGTCAGGGTTGGAAGGGACCACAAGGATCATCCAGTTCCAACCCCCTGCCATGGGCAGGGACACCCCACACTAGATCAGGCTGGCCAGAGCCTCGTCCAGCCTGGGCTTAAACACCTCCAGGGACAGGGCCTCAACCACCCCCTGGATAACCCATTCCAGGGCTTCACCACTCTCATGGGGAAGAACTTCTTCCTCACCTCCAGCCTGAATCTCCCTATTTCCAGCTTCATTCCATTCCCCCTAGTCCTATCACTACCTGAGAGCCTGAGCAGTCCCTCCCCAGCCTTCCTGTAGCCCCCTTCAGATACTGGAAGGCCACAATGAGGTCACCTGGGAGCCTTCTCTTCTCCAGACTGAACAGCCCCAACTCCTTCAGTCTGTCCTCACAGGAGAGGTGCTCCAGCCCTCTGCTCATCCTCGTGGCCCTTCTCTGGACACGCTCCAGCACGTCCACATCCCTCCTGTAATAGGGGCTCCAGTATTGATTCTATGATATCCCCTGCTCAGAATTTCTATCTCCTTTGAGAAAAACCTGCTCAGAACCCCTCTCCTGACCCCTGCCTGGTCGTATGCCTTTTCTGGGGTAAAAAGGCAGCCTCCCCAGGTAAAGAAATCTCAGTCTGTGGTGCCAGACCAACATGAGTTGGTCTTGACAAACAGGGTGTGGTTTGTCACCTGAAGACTGCAAGCAAATGGCAGCAAAAGCTGCACAGATTTTTGATCTTGGGAGGAGGAGGTCCTCACTGCAGAAAAGCCACATCTTAATCAGACCTTCAATCTACGGAATGACAAGACCCCTCTGAGGTGAAGAAGAAGCTGCTTTAAGTGAGAGGGAAAGGCAGTTCAGTAAGAAGTGTAAGGACAGCTCTGCTTTCCCAGGCCATCCTCAGCTGCTCACAAGCTGTTCCTGACTCCAGCCCAAGAAGGTTTGGAGTAGGAACACAACACTGATGATCATACAGTGAAGAGGTTTCCACCTGATGAGCAACCTTGGTGAGGAATTTCCACAAGGCTGAGAATGAGTCTCCATCTGGGCTTGCATCAGTCATGTTCCTTCTGTCAAATGGATCAGTCCTATTTCATTTTGCCTTGGAAAGGACATCCCAAGTGCAGGAGAGAGCAGGAAGAGGCAACCACGTGTAAGCATTGCAACACCTCTGTAATGTAAAGACAGGTTATCTGGAGGTAGTAGGAGTTGGAAAAGAAAAGCAGAGGAAGTTGTTGCGTTACAGATCAGCAAAGAGGCTGATGTTCTACCCAAGTATACAACCTCCGTCTGACTTTCATCCCTTCTACTCCCACATGGAGACACACGCACACTGAAAAACCCACTTTGGTTTTAGTCACTCGTATAGCATGGGGAACTCCTGGAATCATTGAGTGGTAGGGGTTGGGAGGGGCTTCCAGAGATCAGCAAGTCCAACACCTCTGCCAGAGCAGGATCGCTTAGGGCAGGTCACACAGGAACTCATCACACAGGAACACATCCAGACAGGTCTTGAGTCTCTCCAGAGAAGGACACTCCACCCCCTCCCTGGACAGCCTGTTCCAGTGCCTGACAACTCTTGCAAGAAAGAAACTTTTCCTCCTATCAAATGCAAACCTCCCCTGGGGCACCTTGAGGCCATTTCTTCTCCTTGTGTTGCTTGTTACTTGGGAAAAGAGACCAACCTCCACCTCACTTCAGCCTCATGTCAGGGAGTTGTAGAGAGCAACCAGGTCTCCACTCAACCTCCTTTTCCCCAGACCGAACAACTCCAGCTCCCTCAGCTGCTCCTCACCAGCCCTGTTGCAGAATCCAGAATTAACCAGGTTGGAAAAGACCTCAGAGATCACCAAGTCCAACATATCACCCAACACCTCATGCCCAAATAAACCATTGTAAAAAGCACCCAATCAAGTCTCTTCTTAAGCACCTCCAGTGATGGTGACTCCACCACCTCCTGGGCAGCACATTCCAATGGCCAATCTCTCTTGCTGGGAAGAATTTCTTCCTAACATCCAGCCTAAACCTCCCCTGGCACAGATTGGGACTGTGTCCAGACCCATCCAGTGAAGGATCAGAGTCCTCAGAGTCCCCGCACTGTGTGCAGAATGACCTCTAGCCACGGTGTGGTAATGATTAAGAGGTTTTCAGGTGTGCAGCACGCAAGGTAACTACAGCTGCTGTTACTCACAGGACGCTCTGTGCTTGGATTGCCTGAGGGAAAAATCCGAGCCGCGGGCACCTCCTGCCTGCCACGCACCGGCAAAACCACTTCAAAGGTGTCTCGTTGCAAGGCAACAGCTCTGCCTGCAGCCACAGCGTAGCGATGAAGTCAAAGGACTTGATGATTTTACTCCTTTACCTCTTCGTGAGGTACTTTCCTCCGAGGAAATCATTCAGCTTCCTGTGTTTTTACTGTAAACTCTCTGCTGCAAAGAGGAAAGAGTGAAAGAGACCAAGTGAGATTTGATTGGGGGAGGGGAGGGGAGAGGAACAAAACACAGAGAAGGTTTCAGAACAGATCATCCCTTTCACTGCCACTTCTGTGCCTCCCTTTGCACAAAGCACCTTCCTCCTCCAGCGTTGCGCAGAAAGGGTTAAAAGCAAAAGCTAACCTGCCGGCTCGTCCCGGTGCTTAAAACGAAACTCCTTTCAGAACCGAAAATGCTCATTTCCTCCCCGCCCTTCCCCTTGCCTATTTACTTTTACTTTACTTAGTGCCTTGCCCTTCTATTTCTGTAGCTGGCAAAGAGAGAGGAGAAATGATGTGGGAAAAAAAAAACCAAACGAACAAAGGGCTTTTTTTCTTGTCCAAGTGGAAGAAAAAATAAAGCCCTGCCTACGTCACCAGAGAGCAGAGTTCAGACATATTCTCAATGATAATTTCTACCTTTACATCCAACCAGTTGTGAAAGTCTCAGCTCTAGGGTGCACTGGGGCTGTTGCTTTATTAGCAAGCTGTTGTAGAGTTCCACGCTTGCAAAGAGGGCACTGAGCTACACACATCTAAAAAAGCTCTCCTTTGTTGGAAAAGGGTTGGAATCCCAGGATGTTGGGGGTTGGAAAGGACCTCCAGAGATCATCGAGTCCAGGCCCACCCCCCCACCAGAGCAGGACCACAGAATCCAGCACAGGTCACAGAGGAACACATCACAGAATCACCGAATCACCGAATCACCAAGGTTGGAAGAGACCTCAAAGATCAGCAAGTCCAACCTGGCACCACAGACATCATGACTAAACCATGGCTCCAAGTGCCACATCCAATCCCCTCTTGAACACCTCCAGGGATGGAGACTCCACCACCTCCCTGGGATCCAGATAGGTCTGGAAAGTCTCCAGAGGATACTCCACAACCCCTCTGGGCAGCCTGCTCCAGTGTTCTGTGACCCTCACAATAAAGAAGTTCCTCCTCATGTTGAGGTGGAACCTCCTGTGCTGTAGTTTCTATCCCTTGCCCCTTGTCCTATCCCAGGGTGCAACTGAGCAGAGCCTGTCCCCTCCCTCCTGACCCCCAGCCCTCAGATAGAATCATAGAATCAGTGAGGGTTGGAAGGGACCACAAGGATCATCTAGTCCCAACCCCCTGCAGGCAGGGACACCCTACACCAGATCAGGCTGGCCACAGCCTCATCCAGCCTGGCCTTAAACACCTCCAGGGATGGGGCCTCAACCACCTCCCTGGACAACCCATTCCAGGGCTTCACCACTCTCATGGGGAAGAACTTCCTCCTCACCTCCAGCCTGAATCTCCCCACCTCCAGCTTCATTCCATTCCCCCTAGTCCTATCACTCCCTGAGATCCTGAGAAGTCCCTCCCCAGCCTTCCTGTAGGCCCCCTTCAGATGCTGAATATTTATAAACATGTATTAAATCCCTTCTCAGTCTTCTCTTCCCCAGACTACAAAGCCCCAGGGCTCTCAGCCGCTCCTCCAGGCCCTTCGGCATCCTCATAGCCCTCCACTGAAGGGAGATTTTGAAGTAGCCCCACAGAGACATTTATGACAGACCCAAGAAATGTAACTAACTGAGGTAAACTGGGCAAAAAAATGCAAAGCCATCATATTCTGAGCGTGTTCAGATACCCTGAACCATTTGACTTTTCCCTTGGAAATAAACAGTTAAACATGAGCTTAGATCCCCGAGATGCCGATTTCTACATGTTTTAAGTACAAGTCTTGTGCATCCTCCACCTTCCTGCAGTCAACCTGCCTGGAAACAACAGCCTGCTGCAGTGCTGGCACAGCAGTCCCATTAATTGCTGATAGCTTGTTAATTCTGCTGATGATACAAGGCTGAGAGGAGTAGCTGATACTCCATCAGGCTGTGCTGCCATCCAATGAAAGCTGGGTGAAGGGGAACCTCATGAAATTCAGTAAGGCCAAGTGCAGAGTCCTGCATCTGGGGAAGGATAATACCAGGCACCAGTACAGTACAGTACAGTACAGTACAGACTAGGGGTCCTCTTGTGGGAATGCAGCTCCAAGGAGAAAGACCTTGGAGTCCCAGTGGATGGTGGTTTATCCATGGGACAGCAGCGTGCCTTGGTGGCAAGAGGGCAAATGGTTTCCTGCGGTGCGTCAGGAAAAGTGTGTCCAACAGTTCTAAGGAGGTTCTCATCCCCTCTGAACTGCCCTGGTGAGGCCATATCTGGAGTCCTGTGTCCAGTTTTGGGCTCCCCAGTTCAAGAGAGACAGAGACCTGATGGAGAGAGACCAATGGAGGCTACAAGAATGGTTAAGGGACTTGAACATTTCTCCTGTGGGGAAAGATTGAGAGACCTGGGGCTGTTCAGCCTGGAGAAGGCTGAGAGGAGCTGTTAGCAGTGTTCATAAATATCTGAGGGGTGGGTGTCAAGATGAAGGTGCCAGGCTCCTTTCAGTGGTGCCCAGTGATAGGACAAGGAAAAACAGGTACAAGCTGGAACACAGGAGGCTGCACCTCAACATGAAGAGAAACTGTTGTGAGGGTGCTGGAGCCCTGGAGCAGGCTGTCCAGAGACGTTGTGGAGTCCTTCTCTGGAGACTTTCAAAGCCCTCCTGGATGCACTCCTGTGTGGCCTGCCCTGGGTGCTCCTGCTTTGGCAGGGGGTTGGACTAGATGTTCTCTAGAGGTCCCTTCCAACCCCTGGCATACTATGGTTCTATGAATGTTAATTTTTTAAGTTCATTAAGACTGATGGTGTAGGCAGCAGCTCAGTGTTTTGGCAGTTTCCTCCCAGCCCAAAGGAGTCTCCTCTGAAGCTCTCTGTGTGAATATACTTGGTCATACTTGGATGCAGAGATGTCTGAGGGTGCTTACAGGGAAGGGTAGCCTGATTTCTCCTTTGTGATTGCATCTGACCAGCCTGATCTTTGCTTTCCAAAAGGCTTTACAAGAACTCGCAGCTCCAGCCACTGCTCTGAACTCTTCTCATTGAAATGGGTGAAGATCTCAGCTCCTAAAATGTCAGTGGCCCTGAGCAAAACCTAAATTCTAAGCTCTGCTTCACCCCAAACCATCTGACTCATACCAAACCCTTGTCCTCTCACCTGGCTGTTGAGTTGCAAGCCAGCTCTTTGTTGAGCTGCTGCTCCCACACCACAGCAAGAGAGCCTCTGTCTGCTGCCAGGGCAAATGGGATTGCCCTGCATGTGTCTGCATGTGTGAAAGTGCCCTTTAGCTGGGCTGCCTCACAGCTGCCATCAAGCCATTGGATGAGTCCAGGCAGGAAACTCCCTGGTGAAATCCCATGCGCTGTAGGTGACACGTCCCTGGTCACTTCTGCGCCACCCCACGCCGCAGGGTGCAGTCCCTTTAGCTTGTTTTCTTTCCTGTTTGCCTTGCACAGGCTAGTGTGGGCTGCTGTGGGTTTGCGGAGGCCCTGAAGCTATGTCTGTGCCAGGGCAAAGGCTTCCCCAGCAGCTTTTGGAGTTGGGTTTACATCCTGCATCCTGCCAGCCTTCCTTCTTCCAGCAGCTTCGATGATGCCTGAAGTGCAGGGAAGCACTGCTGTGAGCTGCCAAATGATGCCAGCCTTCAGCAAGCCAGCTGCAGTTCAGCAGGTGATATATATGGATGAGTGGATAGAGGGATGGATGGGTGGATACATGGATGCATGGATGGGTGGGTGGATGGATGGATGGATGGATGGATGGATGGATGGATGCATGGAGGTGTACACCCATAAACCTGGAGAGCTGTCCAGAGCTGTGTGTGTCTGCTCACAGGTGTTCCTCTGTACTAGGGTGTGTTCATTGTACACTGGGGAGAGAGTACACCATGGCCACTGTGTGCACACACACACAGAGACATGTGTATGTGCTGTGTGTATACACATATTTGTACCCAGAGATAGCTAGCTATAGCACAAGCCCTGTGAGGAGAGGCTGAGGGAGCTGGGGTTGCTTAGCCTGGAGAAGAGGAGGCTCAGGGGAGACCTACTTGCTCTCTACAAATACCTGAAGAGAGGTTGTAGCCAGCTGGGGGTTGGTCTCTTCTCCCAGGCACCCAGCACCAGAACAAGAGGACACAGTCTCAAGCTGTGCCAGGGGAGGTTCAGGCTGGATGTTAGGAAGAAGTTCTTCATAGAAAGAGAGATTGGCCATTGGGATGTGCTGCCCAGGGAGGTGGTGGAGTCACCATCCCTGGAGGTGTTTAGGAAGAGACTGGGTGGGGTGCTTGGTGCCATGGTTGAGTTGATGAGATGGTGTTGGGTGATAGGTTGGACTCGATGATCTCTGAGGTCTCTTCCAACCTGGTTAATTCTATTCTATTCTATTCTATTCTATTCTATTCTATTCTATTCTATTCTATTCTATTCTATTCTATTCTATTCTATTCTAACCAGTGCAAGACTGGCAGCACCACTGCTATGGAGACCCCAACTGCTGCCAGCTCAGCATGAATGTTACTATTTCTTGCAGCTCAGAAAGGGAGCAGAAACCATTGAGGTTTCAGGTGGCAGCAGGTTCCAGGATCTCAGCATCGACTCTGGCGAGCTGAGCCCCACCAGCCCCACACCACATGCAAGGAGAAATCGCCACCACTTCAGAACATTTGGATGGATAAGCCCTTCCACATCCTCCATGTGATGCAAGCACATTTTTCTCTTTCTTTTTTGGTGTGTTTATGAGTAGGAGCTCTCTGATTTCTGTAGCAACCATGTCCCTCACTGATGTGTGTGCTTCAAAGTACATTACAATATCAGAAAGGAAGAACCAAACAGGTGCCTCTCTCCTGGGGGATTAATCCCAGATCAGAGTTTGCTTCATGTGCCTAAAGCCCAAGCAGGTGAGGAACATAATGAAAGTAAAGGAACTGTAATTGTGTCCTTCTACCTTTGTTTAATGCTCCTAGCTGGGAAGTTTTGCTTCACCCAGGGAAGGATTTTGACAATCTGGGCCTTTGAGCCTCCCTCCTTGCTATGGTTTGGCAATTCTCATCAAGCTACCCATCTTAGCAAAGCACTGATCTGGGAGGCTTTGCACCACACTGGGTTCTGGAGGTAGGTCTGTTTTCTTTGAGTTAGTTGAACACTGAATAAACACCAGCTGACGGTGTTACCCGTGGGGATACCCAGGGAGCTTGCAGTACAGCAGGAGCGGAGACACACAGCACCTCTGAGACAAGAGGCAAAGGCTTTGGCTGAATGGGAGGCAATACAAATGAGGCTATCCCCTTGGCTCTATCACAAAGACCACAAACCCAAAGGCAGCTGCAATCAATAGGCTGTCAGAAACACAGCAAGAAAGCAAATCATGGGCATGCTCAGCTGTCTGAACACTTAGTGCCCTGATGGAAAGCAGATAACAGCAGTGTACAGTTAGTTAGACCATAGCCCTGCAGAAGTGTGGGGGGTTAACTCCCTTTTCTGAAAACACAAAAACAAAGCAGGGTTGAGGGCTTGCAGGTACTTTTCACTCCCTGCAGGGCATTTTTCACCTGGGAAGCTGAGTCTGTTCCACTCCCCCTCCCCGCCCAGCTAGGGTATAAAAAGCAGGACATCGTAGCTGTTGGCACTTCCCTGGCTCCTGCCTCTGCTGGATGAGAGCTACTGCAGCTGCTCCTCTGCCAAGTGGTTGGACCTGATCCTTCTCCCTGCTGCCTCAGAGAAAGGCTGGTTTTGTATTATTCTCTTGTTTTTGTCCCCCTCCCATCCATCCTTGTTCCTTGCCCTTGTGAACCTTTTCCTGTTATTGTTATATATATATATATATATATTGTTTAAAGACAACTCTTTACCTCTCTACTTCCAAGCTGACTCCAAATTGGTCTGGTCTAGATGTTAGGAGGACGTTCTATACAGGGGGATTGATTGCCCATTGGAATGTGCTGCCCATGGAGGTGGTGGAGTCACCATCATTGGAGGTGTTCAGGAGGAGGCTTGATGGGGTGCTGGGTGTCATGGTTTAGTTGTTTAGGTGGGTTGGACTGGTTGATGGGTTGGATGTGGTGATCTTGAGGGTCTCTTCCAACCTGGTTTACTCTATTGTATTCTATTGTATTCTCCTGTAAATATCTGAGGGGTGGGTGTGAAGAGGATGGGGCCAAGCTCTTTTCAGTGGCACACAGTCATAAGACAAAAAACAAGGGATTCATGCTTGAACATAGAAGATTTCACCTCAACATAAGGAGAAACTTCTTTACAGTGAGGGTGATGGAGCACTGGAATAGGCTGCCCAGAGGGGTTACGGAGTCCCCTTCTCTTGAGACTTTGAAAACTCACCTGGCTGGATTCCTGTGCAGACTATCCTAAGTGATCCTGCTTTGGCAGTGGGGTTAGACCCAATGATCTCTTAAGGTCCCTTCCAACCTTTAATATGCTGTGAAATTATTGTTTGGTGGATTTGCTCCTTCCTTTTCTCCCCTCTCTGTTGGGAGGGAGGAGGGGGAGCGGGGGAGAGATTCTCAGCCTTGCCCCCACCTGAGCTCTTAACTTCCAGTTAAGGCTCAAACCACCCCAAGAAGAATTAGCAGAGAGGATACTCCTGGTTGTCAAGAGAACTTTATTTCAACTGTAAAAGAAAAAAAGCACATGATGAGAGTTGAAGCTCTGTGTAGCAAAAAGACCTCCGAGCTTTGCATATGTTACTGGCCATAGAAACAGCAGCTGCTTCGTTTTTCACTTGAAGGCTGCAAAACCAGAACCGGTTGCAAGGGCTTTGCCCTCTCCCAGGTGGTCAGGATGGCAAAGTGCTGAAGGCACAGCAGGTTTTGAGGGGCTGTTCCTCACAGCGGTTGTGCAACTAAGAGCACCTTGTTAAGTGGCTACCTGGAGAGTCTAAAACTGACTGGGAAATTTATTGTGTGTTAGTTTAGCCCTGGGGTAGGTTCTGCGTGTGGATACAGATTAGGAATCAGATTAAGAGTTGGGCTTGGTGGTCTACTGTTGGGCTCAGTGATCTTAGAGGTCTTTCCCAACCAAAACAGCTCCGTGATTCTATCCTTCCCTAAAGTGAGTATATGATAAGGGTGTGTGCTCTTCCTGCTAGGAAATCACTTCTGTTTCAGGCAAGTGGGTGTATGATAGGTTTTAAGCCTTTCATTGATGATCTGGATCTGTGATTCTCTGGGTTTATGCACTTTTAATATGTGTGTGTAGGTATATCACTGAAAGATTGCTACCTGTCTCCTGTAAACAGCCTGGCAAGGAAAGAACCATCAGCAGGAGTCTATTGTGTGTGATCCTTCAGACTTAACAACAGTGCCTAGAAGCAGGAATATTCCAGGGATTTTCAGTACAAACATTTCACAGAAGGCTTCACTTGTTGTTATTGCTGTTTGCAGTGCAGCACTTCCTAGAAACTCCAATGGAGAAGATGTAGCTTTTGGGGAGGACCATTGAGTGAGCATCTAACAGCCTGCCTGGCAGTTAGCCCAGGCACTATCTTCTCAGAACAGGGCCTTTGGCAAATGAAGACAGCTCTTCCTGAGCACATTGTCCCTCAGCACACCAGGGCATCGCTGTTTGGATGTTTTTTTCCACTGACAAATCGAAAGAACACCTCAGCTGGTGTGGCACTGCCCCCTTGCTTTGCAAAACAACTCCTCCTTGCTGGGAGCACAGCTGATGTCAGAGGTCAAACACACTGCACAGGCCAACCAGCTGAATCTGCAGTGGTGGCAAAGAGTGGATCTATCATTTGTGGTCATCATAGCACAGCCCAGGAGAAGCTCAACAGGAGCTCTCAATGTGCACTTGCAGCCCGGAAAGCCAATCAGATCCTGGGCTGCATCAGGAGAAGTGTGGCCAGCAGGTCAAGGGAGGTGCTTCTTCCCCTCTACTCAGCTCTGGTGAGACCCCATCTGGAGTACTGCCTCCAGTTCTGGAGCCCCTATTACAGGAGGGATGTGGATGTGCTGGAGCGTGTCCAGAGCAGGGCCATGAGGATGATCAGAGGGCTGGAGCACCTCTCCTGTGAGGACAGACTGAAGGAGTTGGGGCTGTTCAGTCTGGAGAAGAGAAGGCTCCCAGGTGACCTCATTGTGGCCTTCCAGTATCTGAAGGGGGCTACAGGAAGGCTGGGGAGGGACTTCTCAGGATCTCAGGTAGTGATAGGACTAGGGGGAACAGAATGAAGCTGGAAATAGGGAGATTCAGGCTAGGAGGAAGAAGTTCTTCCCCATGAGAGTGGTGAAGCCCTGGAATGGATTATCCAGGGAGGTGGTTGAGGCCCCGTCCCTGGAGGTGTTTAAGCCCAGGCTGGATGAGGCTCTGGCCAGCCTGATGTAGTGTGGGGTGTCCCTGCCCATGGCAGGGGGTTGGAACTAGCTGATCCTTGTGGTCCTTTCCAACCCTGACTGATTCTATGATTCTATGAAATCAGGCAAGAAGCTGGCAGGCGTTGGTGTCTGCAATGGGCAAAGTGAGACAATAATAAAGGAAGGCAGACTGTCAGAGAGGATTTTCACCAACCAGTACTTGTGTTAATCCCCTGACCTAGTTTCTGAAAGGCCTATATAAGGAAGAATGTTCTCCACTGAGCAAGCAGCTAATAAGCAGTGCCAGCATTTAAGAGCTTGGAGTGCACCGGTTCTGAGACTCAGCTATCTCTTCCTGGAAAAAAAAAAAAAGCCACCAGAGCACAGAAAGCAAACACCCTTCAAAAAAGATTCCTCCCCCACCCCCCAATCTGTTTCCAACAAAAGCTTTGCACCTTAGCAGTGCTGTGAGTTGGCACCAAAGACGCTGCTGTGTAAGCTGCAGGTGGACTGCACTGGAAAGTACAATTCCTCCCCTCAAATGCCACAGCTGACTGCTGGAGGTCTACAAACATATGTCCCTTTGAACCACGTGGGCATAGATGCAGCTTTTAGGGCAGTCTTGGTAACAGCCTCTTAGATTCCTCTTGAGGACTCTTTCCTTTGGTGTTTGTTTTGGTTTGATTTGGGTTGGGTTGGTTTGATTTGGGTTTGGGTTGGTTTGATTTGGGTTGGGTTGGTTTGATTTGGGTTGGTTTTGATTTGGGTTGGGTTGGTTTGATTTGGGTTGGGTTGGTTTGATTTGGGTTGGGTTGGGTTGGTTTGATTTGGGTTGGGTTGGTTTGATTTGGGTTGGGTTGGGTTGGTTTGATTTGGGTTGTTTGGTTGGTTTTGGGTTGTTTTTGGTTGGTTTTTGGGTTGTTTGGTTGGTTGTTTGGGTTGGATTGGTTGATTGGGTTGGGTTGGTTTGGTTGGGTTTTGATTTGGTTTTTTTGATTTGGGTTGTTTTTGATTTGTGTGGTTTTGGTTTGAGTCTTTGTTGACAGCTTGATTTGGGTTGGTATTTCTAAGCTGGGCAGAAAGGCCTGTTGACAGCTTGAAAAGGTATTCAGCTAGCATGCCCACTCTTTGGAAATCACCTGTGACTTTGGCAGCCTTCGTTCCCACTTGGCCCATGTGAGATGCTTAAGGCTTTTTTCTTCAGCTTGGCTGCAGGACTTGCCCTTTGACTTCCAATGGTGTTGAAGGTACTCAGCAAATTAGTATAAAGCTTATCAAGTTGGACTTCAAGGAGCAGGAAAGGGAATCACAGAAGCCCAGCACGGTGGGGATTGGAATGGACCTCTGGAGATCATTTAGTCCAACCCACTGCTAAAGCAGGGCACCCACAGCAGCTTGCCCAGGAGCACAATGGCCAGGGAGGTTTGGAATCTCTCCAGAGAAAGAGACTCCACAACCTCTCTGGGCAGCCTGCTCCAGGCCTCCAGCACCCTCACACCAAAGTTGTTTCTCCTCCAGTTCAGATGGAGCCTCCTGGGTTCCAGTTTGTGCCCATTGCCCCTTGCCCTATCACTGTCCACCACTGAAAAGAGTCAGGGGCTGTTCTCTTGCCCCCCACCCTTTAGCTCTTGCTGAGAATTGATCATGTTCCCTCCCAGGCTCCTCTTCTCCAGTCTCAACTGCCCCAGGGCTGTCAGCCTCTTCTTGTCACAGACTTGCTCCAGGCCCCTCAGCATCTTTGCAGCCTCCACTGGACTCTCTCCAGTAGTTCCCTGTCCCTCTTGAACTGGGACACCCAGAACTGGATCCAGTACTCCAGATCCATGGAGCTGCAGTGGATTTGTACCCTGAACTGTTGTCATATCTGATCTTTTTTAGCCAGTTTTCACATCTGGCAGCTCTTTTTCTTCACTGCTTACATTGGTTCTAGCTGGGTGTGCAGCAATAAATGGCACCAGTGATTTACCAAGTTGTAGGCTACATAGTTGGTCCTCATAAGTGTCACAAGGCTATTTTTCACGTCATTGTTCTTTCAAGGGATGCTTCCTCCGCTCTAGTGCAGGAAACATCACAGTGTTTCAGTGCTTCTTGCCCATCTAACCCAAAAGAGATATACCGTGAAGCGTGCAGAAGTGTCCTTCCCTCTGAGAGCCCCAGTACCCAGGAACAGAAACACCAGCCTGAAGCAGCCCGCTCCTCAGAATGAGGAAGTTTTCAAGGCCATTGGGAGAAAGTGAAAGCCCCTCGTGTGGTGCTGTGGTTAGGGAAAGAGAGATGGTTGAGTGCCTCAGCCATGCAGTGCTGTTGACTCTGCAGCTTTCTTGCTTTCTCCTCAGGTGACCACTTAGGAAGAAGGCTTTCTTTACATCTGTGCTTGTGGAGCTGGAAGAAGGCAGATACGGCTGCTCCCCAGGGACACGTGGCCATGGGGAGGAGTGCTAAATAAGAGCCATTCACTGCCACTCTGTACTTTAAATGTTTCCCTGATACTTCTGCTGCTGAAGTTCATTTTTGCTTCTCACGGAGAAATCTTTCTGCTGGGACCTCTCCAACCCCCCAGGAGACAGCAGCCCCACAACACACCTGAGGCAAGAGAAGGCTTTAAGGCAGCAGGACTTGTTTGCAGATCAGGTGAACATCCTGTGGGTTTTCCTAGAGTACGGTGGTGGTGGTGGAGTCACCATCCCTGGAGGTGTTCGAGAGGGGACTGGATGTGGCACTTGGTGCCATGGTTTAGTAGTCATGAGGTGTTGGGTGGCAGGTTGGACTTGATGATCTTTGAGGTCTCTTCCAACCTTATTGATTCTGTGATTTACATTTTATCTGTGTCAAAACCCAAGCAGAGAGGCAAGAAATGCCCAGTTCAATGCACACAGCAAACCACTGCCAAAAGCATCATCACCTTCCTCCTGCCACTGCCATCCCCTTTGCTCTGACTGTGCGAGGACTGCTCTGGTCCTCTGCTCTCTCCTCCTTGAGGCACAGGACCGGGATGAGCCCAGCATGCAGCTGGAGGTTGTGTGGCTCCTTCCTATGCTGCTGCTGTAAGAGTTTCCACTGAATGTCCTTTGTGAAAGAAGATGAAGAAAAAAAATTAGTTCCAAACCTTTTGTTTTGTTTTTTTTTTTCCCTTTCTTCTGACTTCACAAATTAAACAGCAAGCCCCAGGGGAACATATGACACAATCAGCTCCCTCCTCCTGCTCTTTCTGCATCATCCTGAACAAGACACGCTGCCTGGTGGGAGGACCTCTGAGAGGAACTTGCCACAGGTGCTAGGAAAGCTAACCACATCTTTCTTGCAGCCTCAGAACCACAGCTTGTCACAGCTCCCGGGGACAGCAGGGCTGCTGCAGCTCCACGGCACCTCCAAGCAGCTTTGCTGCATGGGGCCGCCAGAGAAGCCAGCCACGGTGCTGCTGCAGGCTCTTGCTCCTCGCTGGCCTTCCACCCCAAGATGTTTATTAGGACTTGAAAGCTCTTTGGTGTGCTTGTGGGTTTCTGTAAAACTGCAAACCAAGCAATGTCCCCCAGTTCTCAGGAAGCCACACAAAACCACACCAGAAACCTGCCAGCTCTGCTCAAGTGTGTTCACACTGTGACTGCCTCTGTAGGGATGGAGGATGCTCCTGAGAGAATGATGCTCCTGAGGGAGAATGATGCTCCTGAGGGAGAATGATGAGGGAGAATGATGCTCCTGATGGAGAGGGTCCAGAGGAGGCCACAAAAATGATCAGAAGGCTGGAGCACCTCTCCTGTGATGACATACTGAGAGAGTTTGAGCTGTTCAGCATGGAGAAGGCTCCAAGGACACCTTAGAGCAGCCTTCCAGTACCCAAAGTGGGATACAAAAAAGCTGGGGAGGGACATTCTTCAAGGGCTGGGAGTGATAGGATGAGAGGCAATGGATTTAAACTAGAGTAACACAGATTTAGATTGCACATTAGGAAGAAGTTCTTTACTAAAAGGGTAGTGAAAGAGTTGAACAGGTTGCCCAGGGAGGTGCTGGAGGACCTGGAAACATTCAGTGTCAGGCTTGATGGGGCTCTGAGCAACCTGATCTTATTTGGGACGTCCCTGCTCAGTGCAAGGGATTGGACTAGGTGGCACTTAAATGTCTCTTCCAACCCAACATACTCTATGACTCTCTTCTATGAACATCTGAGCTGGCATCAGCTGAAACAAAGACAAACCTCAACATCCTGCCTCATCTCTTTTCGTCATGAAAAATTGTTCCATTTTTGTTTCTCTATTATCCCTAATAGTATCTAATGACCCTGGCTAGTGTCTCTCACAATTTTGATAAGCTTAGGATCTCCTGCTCTTGGATAAACCTTTGGCACTTGGATAAACATAGCACTTTGGGACGTGGCTTAACAGCCATGGGGGTGTTGGGTTGATGGCTGTACTCAATGATCCTAGAGATCTTTTCCAACTGAAACAATTCTGTGATCCTGTGATTGTAACTAATGTTGAAAGGGCTGCCAAACTCCTGCAGGGTGCAGGTCATAAGTGGTTGAATTCACAGACTTTGGGCTCCTGATACTTGAACGTGTCCAGAGAAGGGCAACGAGGCTGGGGAGGGGTCTGGAGCACAGCCCTGTGAGGAGAGGCTGAGGGAGCTGGGGTTGCTTAGCCTGCAGAAGAGGAGGCTCAGGGGAGACCACCTTGCTCTCTACAGCTTCCTGAAAGGAGGTTGTAGCCAGGTGGGGGTTGGTCTCTTCTCCCAGGCAAGCAGCACCAGAACAAGAGGACACAGTCTCAAGCTGCACCAGGGGAAGTTTAGGCTGGAGGTGAGGAGAAAGTTGTTCCCAGAAAGAGTCATTGGCCATTGGAATGTGCTGCCCAGGCAGGTGGTGGAGTCACTGTCCCGGGAGGTGTTCAAAAAGGATTGGATGTGGCACTTGGAGCCATGAGGTGTTAGGTGATATGTAATAGGCTGGACCTGATGATCTCTGAAGTCTTTTCCAACCTGGTTGATTCTGTGATTCTGTGACTTATCTAACAGGTGCTCATCCTGTAAGTGTGAGTTTCAAGGAGGTGATTTTAAGTTGAAGTTTTGGGGAAATAATTTTCCATTGGTTTCCTGCCCTTTCATTCAGCTTTTGCCATCCTGGTTTGTGCATGCTGTGTGCTAACAGTGAGATCTTGAGGAAGGGAGAACGTTGCTCAAATCTGTGTTCTGACTTCCTTACGGAGAGGGATTGTATCCAGCTCTGGTCTGCGTTGGTACCTTAATGACGCCAGTCAATGGATGAGGTAGAATATCTTCATCATCTAGCTCAGGTTTCCACAAGAAACAAACCCATTAGGAGTCCAAATGCAACTAATCCTGGATCTGTCTAAAGCCCTGCTCGATCTTGCCTGCTTCCAGCCTTTCAGCAGCTCCGAGAGTTTTCAGCGCTTGTGGTTTTGCCTCAACCATTCAGCAAAAATTTGAGTCAAACTTGTGAACTGGCTTAGCCAACCTGAAAGTGCCTTTTCCAACGAATTGATGATTCATTGAACCATTTTCTCCCGGCTGTAGAGCCACAGCATTTCATGGAAGGCAGCTCTTTGCTCAGAGATGACTATCAGAACCGATTCCACCGTAGGAGTGTTGAAAGCGCAGGCTGTGGGCTGTGCAATCGCATAGGGCTATTTTCTGTGGTGACTTCAACTCTTGTGGTACCTCCTCCTCGAGCTTGTTTCACTTCATCTGAGAGATTGATTGCCATTCAACACCCCATTCAGCAAGCTATTTACCAGGCCTAAATTTATCAGATGTTGCAGCCTCCTAACAACTGGGATGTGCTTTGATTTGCAGGTCCGTCGTGACCTCTGTTGTTTCGTTTTGCACCCGGCTGGTTTCCCTTCCTTTATGCTGCACACTCAGCTGTAAGCCAAGCTAAGTGTTCAGAGTTTAATATTATATATCTATATCTATATATAAAAGAGACTTGAAAAGTCTTGAAGGTCTTCTGTAGAAAATTCCCCTTCTCGTGGAGAACCACTGCCTCAAATGCTGGTCTTAATCAGAACAACGGTCTCTGAACCAACAACTTCCCAATGAAATGGAGTGAAACTTGAGCAGGGGAGATCGAGGTTGGGCATCAGGAGGAAGTTCTTTACAATGGGAGTGGAAAAACACTGGAACAGGTTGCCCAGAGCTGAGATCGAGGCCCCGTCCCTGAAGACATACAAGATCAGACTTGCTGTGCCCCTTGGCAGCCTGATCCAGTTGGAAGTGTCCCTGCTCACTGCAAGGGCGTTGGGCAGGATGATCTTTGAGGATCCCTTCCAACCTGATGCAATCTATGACTCTGTGAAATGAAGCCCAGTCACCAGTGTCTGTTTGCTGCTCTACAGGGGTACCCACTAGGGGAGCTGCCCAAATGCTGCCGGTCTCCATCCCTGGTGACAGCTGTCTTCAAGGATGGGTCCCATGAAGCCTGGCCAAGCCCTGGCCATGACTGTGCCTCCTGCTGCTGCTCACTCTTCTCTGAGGTGGAGGGGTGAGCAGCTGTGGGGGTGCTGGATCTTCTCTGCTCCTCCGAGCCATGCACCACATCCTGTGCCTACACAGTGACTCACCACCAGCTGTAGCATCCAGCACCTCTGCATCATCCTGGCACCAGCTCAGCCTCCACTGCCACTGCTGTGCTGCCTTCATCCCCAGTCACCTCTTATTCTGTGTTCCTCTTTAGTCCCCCAGCCATATACATATGGATGTCCTGCCCAGTTCTGGCCTATAGGCCTATATTCATAGTCTCTTCATCCTTGATTTGCCCTCACACCTACCTTGATGCTCATCTTGGGTATTCTATCATCCCATCTCCTTCTTCCAGCCCCCTGCCACTCTGAAGTGCTGCATCAAGGAGGACAGAAGCTTCTCCATTGTTAGCAAAACAGTCCAGTCTCTTGTTGCTTTTGTGGAATCACAGAGTCATTTTGGTTGGAAGAGACTTTTAAGACTATTAAGTCCAACCATTAACCCAGCACTGTCAGTTCACCACTAAACCATGTCCCTCAGCACCACATCTACACAGCTTTGAAACCCTTCCAGAGATGGAGACTCCACCACTGCCCTGGACAGCCTGTTTCAGGGCCTGACAGCCCTTCCTGTCACTGGTAGTGCTGTGGTTTGTTTGTGATGTGTGGCTGTATTGTCAACAGCCACGACCCTTGGGTGGCCCTACTCGCACAGGACTCAAGGTGTGGCCTAACCAGTGCTGAGTACAGGGGGAGAATGAAGTCCTTTGGCAGAGAGAGAAGGCTTCCTGAATTACTGCACAAGAGTTCTGAGAGTTTGCTATCCCTGGAGAGCCACTGGCCATGCAAATTCTGCATCAGGAGCTAGCTTGTGCATTTCACTTTCTATTCAGAACACTTAAGCTTAAGAACACTTTCTATTCAGAAGAAGAACAAAAAATCCTTGGAAAGTATCACAGAGAAAAAGTCCCTTTCCCCATCACCAAATTGTAGCAAATGGAGACCAAAGGGCTTCATTTTTCTTGTAGTTAGAAGCTGAACAAACACAGCTCAGAAATAAAGCAGCATCAGGCAAAGTGTTCCAAAACAAAATGGCATTTTTACAGCACAATGCAATCATTGTATTCCCAAAATGCTGAGCTGGTGTCTTCTGAGCTTATCAAAGGGTAAGGGATTTGTTTCCTTGTCTGAGAAGTGTTACCAGCATGGTTGTCTTTCTGAAAGAGGGAAGCTGCTTTCTGAGCAGAGGGGAATCCACTGAAATATTTCCAACTGGCTGCATATCATTTTGGGCTCAGAGTCATCCCCTAAAGCCCTGATGGGGGTTCTGTCACAGATCTGTCACAGGCCTGCAGTAGGACTGTGGGAATCATAGAATCAATAAGGTTGAAAAATACCTCAGAGATCATCGAGTCCAACCTGTCACCCAGCACCTGCTGACATCTAAACCATGGCGCCAAGTGCCACATCCAATCCCCTCTTGAACACCTCCAGGGATGGTGACTCCACCACCTCCCTGGGCAGCACATTCCAATGGCCAATCTCTCTTGCAGGGAAGAACTTTCTCCTCACCTCCAGCCTAAACTTTCCCTGGAGCAGCCTGAGACTGTGTCCTCTTTTTCTGGTGCTGCTTGTCTGGGAGAAGAGACCAACCCTCACTGGCTACAACCTCCCTTCAGGGAGTTGCAGAGAGCAACAAGGTCTCCCCTGAGCCTCCTCTTCTCCAGGCTAAGCAACCCCAGCTCCCTCAACCTCTCCTCACAGGGCTGTGCTCCAAACCCCTCCCCAGCCTTGTTGCCCTTCTCTGGACACTTTCCAGCATCTCAACATCTTTCCTAACCTGAGGATCCCAGAACTGGACACAGGACTCAACGTGTGGCCTAACCAGTGCTGAGCCCAGGGCAGAATGACTTCCCTGCTCCTGCTGGCCACACCGGTCCTGATGCAGGCCAGGATGCCATTGGCTTTCTTGGCCACCTGGGCACACTGCTGGCTCATGTTCAGCTGCTGTCCACCAGTACCCCCAGGTCCCTTTCTGTTTGGCAGCTCTCCAGCCACTCTGACCCCATCCTGTAGCACTGCCTGGGGTTGTTGTGGCCAAAGTGCAGCACTAAAGCCTGCACTGGCCAGATACATTCACAGCAAACTCCAAATATGCCATGTCACACACAGGATTAAGGTTACCTTGGGTTTAGTGAATGTACTGACACCTATCTACAAGCTGTCTTTGCTAAGACTCTCCCCCCTGCCTGCAGCCCATCTGAGCATGTAGAAATGCCTGCTGGTGACCCAGGAGCCTTGTCTGCAGAGTTTCTGCTTCTGCCAGTCCTCCCTTTCCCTCTCTCCAAAGCTACACCTGCTTCCTGCAGGACCAATCCTTCATGCACCCCCTCTGCAGTCAGCAGGGGCATCCTCAACTAGATCAGGTTGCTCAGAGCCCTGTTGAGCCTCACTTTTAATGTCTCCAGGGATGGGGCCCCAACCCCTTCCCTGGGCAACCCGTTCCAGTGTTCCACTACCTCATAGTAAAGAACCTGTTCCTACCACCCAATCTAAATCTGCTCTTCTCTAGTTTGAAGCCATTCTAGTTTGAAGCCTCATCCTGTCACTGCAGGCCTTTGTAAACAGTCTCTCTCCATCCTTGTAGCTCCCTTCAGGTACAGGAAGGCTGCTATTAGGTCTCCCCAGAGAATGCTCTTCTCCAAGTAAAGCAAGGACAGCTTTTGCATGTCTGCCTGAAGACAGAGCTTTAAAGACTAGATAAAAGCACACTGCTATGTACTTTTGCTTCCTGTCACACTATGCATCACCTGCTCACACTGCAGATTCACAGACTGTCTTGTGGTGTCTTTGCACAGCAACCACCATGGTTTCTTTTCCAAGGCTGAGATACCTCTTTCAACAAGTGCACCGATAACCCTGTCTGGATGCTTATCAATGATTTCACATCTCCTTGCTGATTTTAAGACTTTAAGGTCTTGGTGTCTCTGCCTTAGTTGGTCTTTGGTGAGAAAAATCATTGAATCGTGGAATGGAATGGAATGGAATGGAATGGAATGGAATGGAATGGAATGGAATGGAATGGAATAGAATAGAATAGAATAGAATAGAATAGAATAGAATAGAATAGAATAGAATAGAATAGAATAGAATAGAATAGAATTAACCAGGTTGGAAAAGACCTTTGAGATCATCAAGTCCAACCTATCACCCAACACCATCTGATCAACTAAACCATGGCTCCAAGTGCCTCATCCAGGCTCTTTCTAAACACCTCCAGTGATGGTGACTCCACCACCTCCTTGGGCAGCACATGCCAATGGCAAATCACTTTCTATGAAGAACTTCTTCCTAACATCCAGCCTAAATCTCCCCTGGTGCAGCTTGAGACTGTGTCCTCTTGTTCTGGTGCTGGTTGCCTGGGAGAAGTGACCAACCGCCACCTGGCTACAACCTCCCTTCAGGTAGCTGTAGACAGCAATAAGGTCTTCTCTGAGCCTTCTCCAGGCTAAATCATAGAATCATAGGATGCACTGACTTGGAAGAGACTTTTAAAGGTCTTCTAGTCTAACCCTCCTGTAGTAAGCAGGGAATCTCCAGCTAGATCAGGTTGCTCAGAGCTCCATCAAGCCTGACCTTGAATGTCTCCAAGGATGGGACCTTCACCACCCCCTGGGCAGCCTGGTCCAGTGTTCCACCAGACTCATGCTTACAGGGATATAGATTGCATCCCAACTCCACAACCACCACAGCCAGAGCAGCTGTGCTCTGCTGCCCCTCCTTCACCAGGGGATGAGTGAATGACCTATATTTGGCTGGTGGTTAGCCCATACCTGGTAGATCACACCCTCAGCCCCTGCCTTCCTCTCCTTCCTATTGACTAATAATAACAACTTCTCTGCGAGCTGTTTACCACCCACAGACATCTACTCCCAAAAAACCCCAGAGGAAATAGCATGAGGTAACCTGCCTTTTCTATTTAGAGGCAGGGAAAAAAAAAGAAATGATGATTCCCAGTAATAAAACAGATAGATGGTTATCTGCTGCAGCAGAAATGTTGAGTCGGGCTTTTGAAATTCCAAAGGTGAAGTTTCCTTTGCTTGTGTGTCAAAGCTGCTTCAGCTCCTCTCACAACCTACACCACCACCTCCTCCTCTTTCTCATTATCTTCACCTCACTCTTCCCCTCATTCCTTGCTTTGCCTGGCTGCAAGGGAAGAGACTGCTTGGTCTCAGCCAGGACAGCAGGGGCAAGCCGTTGTCACAGCTGCTTGTGGAGCTTTCACAGAATCACAGAATCACCAAGGCTGGAAGAGACCTCAAAGATCAGCAAGTCCAGCCTGTCACCACAGACCTCATGACTAAACCATGGCACCAAGTGCCACATCCAATCCCCTCTTGAACACCTCCAGGGATGGTGACTCCACCACCTCCCTGGGCAGCACATCCCAATGGCGAATCACTCTCTCGGTGAAGAACTTTCTCCTCACCTCCAGCCTAAACTTCCCCTGGTGCAGCTTGAGACTGTGTCCTCTTGTGCTGGTGCTGCTTGCCTGGGAGAAGACACAAACCCCCACCTGGCTCCAACCTCCCTTCAGGTAGTTGTAGAGAGCAAGAAGGTCACCCCTGAGCCTCCTCTTCTCCAGGATAAACAACCCCAGCTCCCTCAGCCTCTCCTCACAGGCTGTGTTCAAGGCCTCTCCCCAGCCTTGTTGCTCTTCTCTGGACATCTTCAAATGTCTCAATGTCCTTCTTAAACTGAGGGGCCCACAACTGGACACAGGACTCAAAGTGTGGCTTAACCAGTGCTGAGTACAGGGCACAATGTCTTCCCTGCTCCTGCTGGACACACTATTCCTGATGCTGGCCAGGATGCCATTGGCCTTCTTGGCCCCTTGGGCACACTGCTGACTCATGTTTAGGTGGCTGTCAATCAGCACCCCCAGGTCCCTCTCTGTTTGGCAGCTCTCAGCCACTCTGCCCCCAGCCTGTAGCACTGCCTGGGGTTGTTGTGGCCAAAGTGCAGCACCCAACACTTGGATTTGTTGAATGCCATCCTGTTGGACTCTGCCCATCTGTCCAGTCAGTCGAGGTCCCTCTGCAGAGCCCTTCTATCCTCTAACAGATCAACATCTGCTCCCAACTTGGTGTCATCTGCAAATTTGCTGATGACTGAGTCAACCCCCTAATCCATTTTCTTTGGCCTGTGATCCTGTTTCTGCAAGCTCTTTAAATTCATGATAGAAATCCACTGCAGCTCCATGGATCTGGAGTACTGGGTCCAATTTTGGGCTTCTCAGTTCAAGAATACTGGGGAGAATCCAGAAGAGGCTACAAAGACACTGAGGGGCCTGCAGCATCTCTGTGACAAGAGGATGAGAGTCCTGGGGCAGTTGAGCCTGGAGAAGAGCAGCCTGGGAAGAGACCTTCTTCATACTCAGCAAGAGCTAAAGGGTGGAGGGCAAGAGGCTGGGGCCAGACTCTGTTGAGTGGTGCCCAGTGACAGGGCAAGGGGCAATGAGCATGAACTGGAACCCAGGAGGTTCCATCTGAACAGGAGAAGAAACTTCTTTGGTATGAGGCTGCTGGAGCCCTGGTGCAGGCTGCCCAGAGAGGTTGTGGAATCTCCTTATCTGGAGAGATTCCAAACCCCCCTGGCCACTGTGCTCCTGGGCAAGCTGCTGTGGGCGCCCTGCTTTAGCAGGTGAGTTGGACTGGATGATCTCCAGAGGTCACTTCCAATCCCCACCATGCTGGGATGCTCTGATTCTGTGACCTCACTTGTTCAATGCATCCAGCAAAGGCTTTGGAAAGACACAGGATGCCTCTGTTCTGTTAGCCAGTTCTGCATCACTGGCCTCAGGTTTTTTAGTCTGTAAAATGGTAGAAATCAGGAAGATCTTTCTTGCACAGGATTTGAGCTCTGGGGTGGAAAAGGCTGGAGTCAGGCATATTGCAATAGACCCAAAGACATTAGTAGGCTCTTCTGCTCAGAACTGGCTTCAAGTATGTCTCTGCCCAAAGCATTCACAGAAGCAGCAAAGTGCAGAGCATCCATTGGTGGCTTTTCCTGGCAATGTAGTAATTCACCTCCCTTCCATTCTCTTCCTTTTGGCCTCAGAAACTCCAGACAAAGTCAATGCTTCATTCTCTAATATTATCCTCCACTTTCAGGGGATGCTGAGAGATGTGAAGGCTGTCTGTCTGCCCAGCCTCTCAGCAGAGCCACTGGGGAAAGTGGGACACAGCAGGTGACACAGCATCAGTCAGGTGGGATGGCTGTGGCAGAGCCCAGATGTGAAACCAGGTTTCCTTTCAGTTTAGGTTTTACTCACAGCCCAACCCTCTCCAGAAAAAAAACAGCTCAAACCAAACCAAACCAAAACAAAGCAGCTTGCTGAGACACGTCCTGAAACTGCCTCTTTGCATTTAACTGTGGCCACAGAGACCTGGGGTATTTTTGTGTCTGAGTGGGTGCCTCTGACTCTTGATTATTTGGTGTGTTTGGGGTTTTTTTTTCTCACCCAAAGCACTGTCTGAAGCTGCTGTTTGCACTTTCCCATCCTGCATGTTTTGAGAAACGTTCTCTGTGAGAGATTTTCCCTGCTGAGCAGCTGCACAGCTGAAGTGGCAGGATTTGGGGTCAAGGAAAAAAACACCTCCTCTGAGAGAAGGACTACATCTCCCTTGTAGTCATGAGGTCTCGGGTGACGGGTTGGACTTGTTGATCTTGGAGGTCTTTCCCAACCTTACTGATTCTATGATTCTGTTCTATGAAATCTGAACAATTTGGTTTATTTATTGGTGAAAACTGAGGAAAGAAAGATATTTGTGCCTTGTCCATGTGAATTTATGTGAAGAAAAGGAAAGTTTTGATCAGTGGAAAGGAAAGTTAATGACAGATGAAGCCAAAAAAAACCCCAAACCCCAAACAACTTTTCCTCCTTCCTATCATTCTACTCTGCCCCTCTACCCTGCCCTGGTGAGGTCACACCTGGAGCACTGGGTCCAGATCTGGTCTCTTCGGTTCAGGAAGGACAGGGAACTTCTTGAGAGCAGCAAAAGGCTACAAAGATGATTAGGGGACTGGAACATTTGTCTTCTGAAGAAAGGCTGAGGGACTTGGGGCTTCTGAGTCTGGAGAAGACCGAGTGGGGCATATTACCTATGCTTATCAATAGTGAAAGGGTGGCAGTCAGGAGGATGGGGCCAGACTTCTTTGAAGTGGTACCCAGTGACAGGACAAGAGGTAACGGGCACAAGCCTGAACATAGGAAGTTGCATCTTAAACATGAGGAAGAGCTTCTTTACTTTGAGAGTGGTAGAGCATTGGAACAGACTGGAGAGATGCTGGAGTCTCCATCTCTGGAGTCATTCCAAACCTGCCTAGACACCATCGGGTGCAACTTGCTCTGGGTGAACCTGCTCTGGCAGAGGGGGGTTGGACTGGATGATCTCCAGAAGTTCCTTCCAACCCCTACCATTCTGTGATTCTGCCTGACCGTAAATCCAACAGAAAATAGAAGCCAATGCATGGGATTGAAGTTAGTTCCACACTGGCATGACTCCTTGACAGAAATGGCAGGTCCGGCATGACTTGTAGTCTTTGACACGAAAGCTGGCTGCCTTTTCAAATGAAATCTTCCAGCTGAGTTGGGTTTCCTGGCTCATTTGTGCTCAATAAGGAGATTTCTAAGGAATTCAGCAAGAGAATTGGCACTGATGGATCTTGGATGACAGAATTGGCTCAGTAGGTGAGACGTGGCCTTTGGAAACGTACCCAGCAAACATACACACATTTGCTTATAGATCACTGAGAACTGCCATCTTTCAAGACAATCTTTCTGCAGCAAAATGTATCTCTAATACTGCTCATCCTTCACCTCACTCCTATTTTCATGTATCTCTTATTTTATTGTCAGGAATTCAAGGCTGAAGCCTTCTGTTATGGGCATTGCTCTCACACTCGCATGAGCTACTAAGTTCTTGGTGTGCTACTGTCTCGGTGCGGAGAGGGAAAGAGAATCAATTCTTTTGAATACTCCCGTGTTGTGAAATTAGAGGCACAAGCGAGGCCAAAATATCAGCAGCTAGACTATTTATTGCATAAATAAAGTGGATGGATCAGAAGGGGAGAGAGAGAGAATAGAGAGAGAAGAGAGAAGAGGAAAGGAATTATATTACCACACCCCTCACCCCCCAAGACAGTTTGAGTCTGTGGAGGAAAGGTGCTGCAGGAGATGTTGGGTCTATAGAGAAACGGTGCTGCAGGAGGTGTTGGGTCTGTATAGGAAGGGTGCTGAGGCTTTGGCTGTAGAAGGGGGTGAGGTCCTCTGAGCAGCTTCTTCAGCCCCATGAGTTGCAGCAGGCGGAACTTAGGGCACGGAGAGAGGGTTTTCAGAGTCCAAGATCCGTTGTGTTGCCCCGTGGTGATGTTTCCAGCGTGTGGTGCCGTCTTCTTTCGTCTGCAATTTTCTTCTCCAATTTTCTTCTCTCAAGCCATTAGTTGCTCCAGTCTTTTGTACAGTTTTTTAGCCCTTAGGCAAGTGTCCAGGTATTGTGCCCCAGGATATCGTTCTCTAGGTAAGTGTCCAGGGATCGTTCCCCAGGAAATCTTTCTGTGTACTCAGGTGAGTTTGGGCAGGGTCTGGATGGAGGGGGAGGCCTCCGCCTCCTCCTTCTCCATCTACCTACCCACACGCTCATTACACATCAGGAAACATGTGGTGAGTCCATTGTCTCATCATTCTCCCTTCCTGGGGTATCTGATGGCTGGAAATGATCTGAAGGTGTGAATGCTGGGCCCTTGGGCCATTGTTGTAGGCCAGCTGCAGTCCTGTGAGCAATGTTATCTTTGCACCTTCCAAGAGTCCTTCCAGTGGCTCTGCCCAATGCACATCAGCTATTGTCTGGGCAAGCAGCAAGTGATTTGATCTTTGTTGAGTCACATCAGGAGAGACAAGCTTTAGTCTCTCACAGCTACTTGGCTTGAAATGATCCAAGTTCCATCATCTACTAGAAGGAGCTGCTGGTAATCATTAAGAGAAAACAACCCTGGAGTCAGTGTTTTCCCAGTGTCTTTAAACCTTGAGATACAAAAGGGGTAGACTTATAGAAGAATAGAATAGAATAGAATAGAATAGAATAGAATAGAATAGAATAGAATAGAATAGAATAGAATAGAATAGAATAGAATAGGATGGGATGGGATGGAATGGAATGGAATGGAATGGAATGGAATGGAATGGAATGGAATGGAATGGAATGGAATGGAATGGAATTAACCAGGTTGGAAAAGACCTTTGAGATCATCGAGTCCAACCTATCACCCAACACCATCTGATCAACTAAACCATGGCACCAAGCACCCCATCCAATCTCTTCCTAAACACCTCCAGTTGTCTATGCCCTGCCTGCCCCATCCATAGATTTCCCACCAAGACAAAGAGAATCCTTGATTTTTGTCCTCCAGATATTTAGTCAAAGCTGAAACTATAGTAAGGGGACCACCACAAGGGTCAAACCCAAGCTGAATGCTCAGGAGCTGAGAGGGGCTAACAAACCCGCCTGGTTTCACTTAAAATGGGGTTTCACAGAGTGCAGAGAGCCGTCACTTTGCAGCCAGGTGTCTGATAGCAGATTTCTTATCTCTTCTCAGTAGACAGAAGCCTGTAGATAGCAATTCAAAATGCTTGAAGTTGATGGCTTTGTTGGGTTGGGTTTTTTTCCTTTCTCTTTTTTGCTGTTTTGTTCAGACCCCATGAAGCTTTCATCCTGAAAGCCCTGAAAACTGAGTGACATGTATGGTGTGGGCTGGAAACCATGAGCAATTCTGTGGTTTAGCATAGGTTTGTACTGAAACTAGCCCAAACTTGGTAGTTTGTTTGGGGTTTTTTTTTTGGTTTTGTTTTTGTTTTTCTAGCTGAATTTTACCTGAGGATTTTGAATGCATTGATACCTGAAAGTGAGAGTGAAATGCAGGGGGCATGAACCTATAGAGTCTAAAAGGTTTGCATGAAACCGCAGGTCAGGTTTGGTGACTGAGCTCAACACCACTTCAAGATGCTCTGAGTGATGTTTGCTGCTGACTCAGTGAACCACAGCTGTTGGCTGGTGGAACTCACCACTCTATGGCTACTTGTGAATTGCCCTGGAATCACAGATTCATAGACTCATTTTGGTTGGAAAAGACCTTTAAGGCCATTGAGTCCAACCATTCTCTAACTCTACCACGTTTGGGGCTAAACCATATCCCTCAGCACCATATCTGCTTCTTTTCAACACAGAATCACAGAATCACCAAGGTTGGAAGAGACCTCAAAGATCATCAAGGTCAACATGTCACCACAGACCTCATGACTCAACCATGGCACCAAGTGCCACATCCAATCCCCTCTTCAACACCTCCAGGGATGGTGACTCCACCACCTCCCTGGGCAGCCCATTCCAATGGCTAACAACGCTCTCTGGGAAGAACTTTCTCCTCACCTCCAGCCTAAACCTCCCCTGGTGCAGCTTGAGACTGTGTCCTCTTGTTCTGGTGCTGGTTGCTTGAGAGAAGAGACCAACCCCCTCCTGGCTACAACCACCCTTCAGGTAGTTGTAGACAGCAATAAGGTCTCCCTGAACCTCCTCTTCTCCAGGCTAAACACCTCCAGTGGTAGGAATTCAACCATCTCCCTAGGGAATCTTTTCCCATGCTTGAAAACCCTTTCAGTGAAAAGTTGCTGTAGGAATACATGGCTGCCCAAGTGCTGGTGTTTTCAGGCTAATACCTCTGAAAGCCTGGCTGAGCCTCTCCATGTGGCTTTCCTCCTGCTTTGCTCTAATCAGCTAGAAATCCAAAGGAAGGCTTTCAGAGTGGAAATGCCTAGGGAAAATTTATGGAGAAGCAGTATTGCCAAAAAAAACCCCACCCAACCCAAAACCAAAACAAGGCAAACCAAAACAAACCACTCACAAGAGTAAACTTGTTCATAACAAGGATGAACAGCCCCAGGAAAATGGTGGAATCCCCAACATTAGGTAGTGTTAGGGTCCAGCTGAATGGGCTGCAGAGCCTTTCTTTGGCCAAGAAAGTTTGGACCAGCTGATCCTTGAGGTCTCACCCAGTTTGATTTCCCCTGATTCTCTATTTGGTACAGTGGATATTGATGGGTTCTTTGGGCATGTCAGTGTCTAACTCTGCTGGGCAAGGTGAGAACCATTCTTCCCCAGCAGCAAAATCTGCTGTGTGTTTTGTGTCCAAGGAAGTAACTGAGACATTTGCATAGAGGCATCAAAGAAAAAAAAACCTAAAGGAAATTGAGGGGGTGAGGGAATTCAAGAATGGACAAGACTGAGGTTTTCAGCATAAGCCTACCTAAACTGAGACTGACATCATGAAGGTTCATGAGAAGCTGAAGCAGAAGTGATATGAATACCAGTGGGAATGCACAGGGCTCTTGCACACCATGGAGGGAATCGAAGACAGAAAGACCAAATTTAATTCCACAGAGGGCAATCAAAGCAGGATCCATGGTGCCCCCTGCACATGGCATGGGGAGGGGGAACAAGATGATCCCTGTGGTCCCTTCCAACCCTGACTGATTCTATGATTCTTGATAAAAGCTTTGGGTATCGTGAGGATAATTTGTAGTGAACATGCTGGCAGGTGCAGGGTTTTGCCTGACAACTACCTTTGTAGGGACCAAGAAGGACTGTCACTCCAGGCTGAATATTGTGATGTTGCCTTCTTATTCTCCCGTGGCTAATACATTTTCTCTGGCTTATGCAAATCATAGCATCATAAGATCATGCCAGTTGGAAAAGACTTGCAAGGTTGTCAAGGCCAACTGTGGACCTAACACCACCATGGCCACTAAACCTTGTCCCAAACTGCCATGGCCACGTATTTTTTGACCAGCTCCAGGGATGATGATGGACAGGGTTTCCAGAGCTGACCCTGCATGCCAACCATGCAGTCATGGCTGTTGTGTGGCACAGCGATGCCCTCATTTCCTTATCCTCCTGCTGCCGCTCTTCCCTAGATGCACTCAGTCCCTGAGCTGTCCCTGCTTGATGATGGCTGCTCATCATTTCATTCCCAAACATGGTGCATTCTGCTTACTTGTCTGAGGGCTGCCACCCTCAGAAGAGTGATCTCAAAGGCTGGTTGTGATTTTTCACAAGACTCACAGTGATTAACCTCCCATCCCTCTGCCTGCTAATGAACCTCTTGCTCCTAAGTCAGTCATTTGCCCTGCCTTTAGCTGTAGGAAAGATATCCAGGCCAAACAACTTGTCTAGGCTGTTACTCTAATCCCTCCATGGTATGGGCTGGGGACACAAACATTGCTGAACTGATTCACCCCACCTAACTCAGCCACTTTAAGCCAGGATGAATCACTTACCAAGAAAGCATGGTCTAGGTTACACAGATTCCTGCCTCCAAACGTGGCTTGGGGAGCTGGGAAGCATTTCGTCCAGCACCTTTACGAAGCCTCTTGTCAAGGAGTCGAGCCTGTGAGAAGCGAAAAAGAGCTCTGAAAATTAGTTGCAGGAAAATGCTGATCTGGAGTTGTGAATGAGCACAACTCTCAATTAGCATAATTGTAAATAGCACAGGGCTGGGCTCCCAACAGCTCTGCTCAGAGATGCTGACTGCAGCCAAATGTTGCACTGCACCAAGAAGGGAACCCGCAGCGTTTATTGAGGAGATTTTTGTCTTTAACTATAGTTAAGAGAGGTTAGAAGGCAGCTACTCACAGAATCACAGAATCACCAAGGCTGGAAGAGACCTCAAAGATCATCAAGTTCAACCTGTCACCACAAACCCCATGACTAAACCATGGCACCAAGTGCCACATCCAATCCCCTCTTGAACGCCTGCAGGGACGATGACTCCACTACGTCTCTGAGCAGCACATTCCAATGGTGAACGACTTTCTCAGTGAAGAACTTTCTCCTCACCTCCAGCCTAAACTTCCCCTGTTGCAGCTTGAGACTGTGTCCTCTTGTTCTGGTGCTGGTTGCTTGAGAGAAGAGACCAACTCCCTCCTGGCTACAACCACCCTTCAGGTAGTTGTAGAGAGCAAGAAGGTCTCCACCAAGCCTCCTCTTCTCCAGGCTCATTGCAGGTGGGCCAGGCTGAACCTCATAACCAAAAGCCACTGGTAGCATCAAGCTGACTTGGTGCTAATTGCAGTGAGTAAAAAGCTCCAGATGACTTTCACCACCTAAGGCTTATTAAACCTCATTCTTACACCATTCTGAAGATTCCTACCAATCCCACATCTGGAGAGAGTCTCTTCTGACCCTGAGCAGACAGGCTTTGTTTCCTTCTTTAACCATTGATTTGTGAGTGCATTTTGATGGGTCATTAAGCTAAGATACCTTTGGCTGCAGCTTTTCTGTGCGTGCTCAGCGTGCTCAGGCTCATGAGCCATGCCACACCAACTCTGCCAAGGCCTGGAGTCTTCTTCAGGGAACCTGTGTGGGCACCAACACCTGAAGAGGGTGCCCAGACTTGACTGTACACTCGTGTTTAGCCAAGACTGGAGAGAGACACTACCACACACTTTCAGATGGTTCTAACTTGTCTTTAAAGGGGATATTGAGGAGAAACACTAGCACTGACCTACCTTAACTAGGTGCTGTGAGGCTGAGAGAGCTGGGGTTGCTTAGCCTGGAGAAGAGGAGGCTCAGAGGAGACCTTGTTGCTGTCTACAACTACCTGAAGGGAGGTTGTAGCCAGGTGGGGTTGGTCTCTTCTCCCAGGCAACCAGCACCAGAACAGAGTCTCAGAACACAGAGGACACAGTCTCAAGCTGTGCCAGGGAAAGTTAAGGCTGGATGTTAAGAAGGAGAAAGAGAGATTGTCCATTGGAATGGGCTGCCCAGGGAGGTGGTGGAGTCACCATCACTGGAGGTGTTTAAGAAGAGATTGGATGGGGTGCTTGCTGCCATGGTTTAATTAATTAGATAGTGGTGGGTGATAGGTTGGACTTGATGATATCAAAGGTCTTTTCCAAGCTGGTCTGGTCTATTCTATTCTATTCTATTCTATTCTATTCTATTCTATTCTATTCTATTCTATTCTATTCTATTCTATTCCATTCCATTCCATTCCATTCCATTCCATTCCATTCCATTCCATTCCATGTCAGTCTCAGGCTGTGAGGTGACCTAAGGTAGCTGTGTTACCTCATGCAGCTAACGCTAGCACATGTGCTCCAGCAGAAGCTTTGCAGGCTCTTCCCTTCCTTGCACTAGAGGGATGGCAAAAATAAACAACCTCACAGTTTCTCCCTGAGAAGAAGAGTGAAGGAGCTTCATTATTTTGAGAAAGGTGAACTACTGAAGCCTTTCAGCTTGCCAGAGTTATAAATATACTTTCACCCTACATTCCCACTCCTCCTGTGATCTCTAAGCTGCATTTCAAGCTAGCTGTGACTTTGGCTGTTGGCTGGTCCTTGTGTTATTTCCCAACAGGTTTAGTGCAGGAAGGCCACGCTGAGCAGAGTGGATATTCCCCCTCTTTATAAGACACAGGGAGATTTAGTAGCTGTCAAATGCAGAATGTGATCCTTTTGTGTGGTCTCTGCTTCTTATCTGGAGACATTATACTGCCAGCTAAATTCAATCATGATGCAATTCTACTCTTCCAGTGAAGTTTAACCAGAAATAATGTGGTCTCTATGAAGGTTTCATTACTTTCCTTCTGACCTTCAGATCACCCACCTCTCTTCAATCACAAACTTTCAATAGACTCCTCCAGCCCAGGGAACACAAATAAGAGCTTTTGACATAAATCAGATCAACTACTCCAGGATTCTGTATCATGGCCAATTACTAGAAGTTTCATATTCACACAGAGGAAAGTTCTCATTATTACATCACACCACTGGAGCAAAAGTAGAAATGGGGAGATTCAGATTGGGTGTTAGGAAGATAACCCTCCCCATGAGGGTGGTGAGAGCCTGGCACAGGTTGCCCAGGGAGGTGGTGGAAGCCTCATCCCTGGAGGTTTTGAAGGCCAGGCTGAATGTGGCTGTGAGCAACCTGCTGTAGTGTGAGGTGTCCCTGCCCATGGCAGGGGAGTTGGAACTGGATGATCCTTGAGGTCCCTTCCAACCCTGACAATTCCATGATTCTATGATTGTATTTGCAGAGCAATGCCCTTCTTAACCTAGACCCAGAGAAGGACAATGAGGCTGGGGAGGGGTCTGGAGCACAGCCCTGTGAGGAGAGGCTGAGGGAACTGGGGTTGTTTAGCCTGGAGAAGAGGAAGCTCAGGGGAGACCTTCTTGCTCTCTACAACTACCTGAAGGGAGGTTGCAGCCAGGTGGGGGTTGGTCTCTTCTCCCAGGCAACCAACACCAGAACAAGAGAACACAGTCTCAAGCTGCACCAGGGGAAGTTTAGGCTGGAGGTGAGGAGAAAGTTCTTCCCAGAAAGAGTAATTTTCCATTGGAATGTGCAGCCCAGAGAGGTGGTGGAGTCACCATCACTGGAAGCGTTCAAGAGGGGCTTGGAAGTAGCACTTGAAGCCATGATTTAGTTGTCAGGAGGTGTTGGGTGATAGGTTGGACCTGATGATCTCTGAGGTCTTTTCCATAGACTCTATGATCAGAGTCTGACCAGGGTCTGACCATACTTCTAGGTGGCTCAGGTTTTTATTGTGCTGGTTAAATCATACAGAAAAAGGCTGGTTTTGAGAATCATGTGGAAATGAAGATCCTTGTTGTGTTTCCTATCAGAACGAGGGCATTTCAGGTACCTGAAATCTCCAGACATGCCTCCTCCTAAACAACTCTGGTTTGGTTTACATTTAGTTTATTTAAGCTTTGCTATTCATTTCCCCACTTCTCCCAGCTTTATGATTCATTAATTACCTTCTTCATCTTACTGCCAAAGTGCTGATCAGAGTACAGAGGGGTTTAGTAGCCAGAAAAGAGCCTTTCCACTTGGTTTGATTCTTACAAGCAGATGTTGATGAAAGATACCCAAGCTACCCAAGGGGCATTGCTTTGAAACTAGAGCAGGGTAGATATAGATGTGGCATTAGGAAAAAGTTCTTTAGTGTGAGGGTGATGGAACACTGGGACAAGTTGCCCAGAGAGGTGCTGGAGGCCCCATCCCCAAAGATATTCATGGTCAGGCTTGAAAGGGCTCTGAGCAACCTGCTCTAGTTGGAGATATCCCTGCAGTGGGGGTTGGACTAGAGGATTATTAAAGCTCTCTTCCAACCCAGTGCCTTCTGTGATCTCCCAGCAAAGCAGGCAGCTCCTTTCTTCAGGGAAGGTGCTGTTTGAGGGGAACTGCTCACAGAATCACAGAATCAACCAGGTTGGAAAAGACCTTTGAGATCATCAAGTCCAAGCTGTCACCCAACACCATCTGATCAACTAAACCATGGCACTGAGTGCCTCATCCTGGGTCTTTTTAAACATTTGTAGGGACAGTGACTCCACCACTTCACTGGGCAGCACATTTAATGGCCAATCTCTCTTTCTGTGAAGAACTTCTTCCTAACATCCAACCTAAAATGCAAACTTGTTTTAGAATCATAGAATCATAGAATTCTTAGGGTTGGAAAGGACCTCAAGGATCATCTAGTTTCAAACACTCTGCCATGGGCAGGGACACCTCACACAACATCAGGCTGCCCAGAGCCACATCCAGCCTGGCCTTAAAAACCTCCAGGGATGAGGCTTCTACCACCTCCCTAAGCAACCTGTTCCAGTGTCTCAGCACCCTCATGGGGAAAAATTTCTTCCTAACATCCAATCTGAATCTACCCATTTCTATTTTTTTTTTCCATTCCTCCTAGTCCTATCATTACCTGACACCCTCAAACTCCCTCACCTGCCCCATTTTCCCCTCAAACCTCAGAGCACCTGGGCTCTGTGGGAGTTTCCTCCAACCCCAGGTGTGGCCATTTTGCCCTTCCCACTAGTTCAGCTATTTAATCCCCACCAGGAAAGGCAGCAGCCCCAAGCTGAGCCCATCTGGGCTGAGGGATCCTCCTCTCATCACTGGTGAGTGCCTGTGGTGCACACTGGGTGATGGTGGTGGTGACAACAAAGGCCGGGGGCCTGGTGGCCCCCCGGTCAGGTAGGGCCATGATTCATGACAACTCCAATATCATCCATGGGTGCTGGCTGGGCCACTTTACTGTGGCTGAGCTCCTCTGTGTGATATCTTGGCTGGTGATGGTCTTGGCACTGTCTCTGGGATGGGTGCAAAAATGGTGGTGGAGCAGGAGCTGTTTAGGCATATAGTGTTGTGCTAATTACACTACTTTCACCTGGAGGCCGCTTGAGTCTGCTCTCATCCTTCAATAAAGCTGCTTTTGTGCCTCATTTACAGACCATTTCTCCCCCCTCACTGCTTCCCTTCAGAAATAAGGAAGGAAAGGAGGGGGAAAAGCAATGAAGCATATCTGCAAAAATGCATTCACTTATCAATCCACTCTGGCCAGGAGGCCTTCAGGAAAAGGGGCAGGTTGGAAAGTGAGAATCACTTCTTATGGCTCACAAGACAAATTTCATCAAGAACAGACAGAAAAAGACTTCATCGTCTCCATTGTGGTTATGTTTCATGGTGGTAAATGTGTGTGTGGGGTGGGGGTGGGGGGGGGTTCAAGCTGGCTTGGAAATCTCAGTCACACTTCTCTACAGAACAAATCACTGAGAAATGGACATTGGGACTAGTGAATACTATCCTTCATACAGAACACAGAATTAACCAGGTTGGAAAAGGTCTTTGAGAACATCGAGTCCAACATAGCCCCCAAAAACATCTGATCAACTAAACCACGGCACTAAGGGCCTCATCCAGTCTCTTCCTAAACACCTCCAGTGATGGTGACTCCACCACCTCCCTGGGCAGCACATCCCAATGGCCAATCACACTTTCTGGGAAGAATTTCTTCTTAACATCCAGCCTAAATCTCCCCTGGTGCAGCCTAAGGCTGTGTCCTCTTGTTCTGGCGCTGGTTGCCTGGGAGAAGAGACCAACCCCCACCTGGCCACAACCTCCCTTCAGGCAGTTGCAGAGAGCAACAAGGTCTCCTCCGAGCCTCCTCTTCTCCAGGCCAAGCAACCCCAGCTCCCTCAGCCTCTCCTCACAGGGCTGTGCCCCAAACCCCTCCCCAGCTTTGTTGCCCTTCTCTGGACATGTTCTGGTAACTCAACATCTTTCCTAAACTGAGGGGCTCAGAACTGGACACAGGACTCAAAGTCTGGTCTAACCAGTGCTGAATACAGGGGCACAATGACTTCCCTGCTCCTGCTGGCCACACTGTTCCTAATGCAAGCCAGGATGCCATTGGCCTTCTTGGCCACCTGGGCACACTGCTGGCTCATGTTCAGCCTACTGCTCCTGTTTGGGCAGTAAAAATCAGTCCTACTGAGCAAATGCACTCTCTGGCAGACCTGTGGAACTTATTGCCCTTTTCTAACTGTCCCATTTGTACAGCTTTGTTATATTGCATTTTATTCCCTATCCTAATGCCTTTTCTACCTGTGCTTTTTAAGAGATGAATGGTGCACATCACCTACAATATAAAAGGATGGTTGTCACCCCCTCTAGCAAATTTTCACCTAATTTAATGTTCCTATTTGTCTAGTGCCTTACAAGGCTGAGTGATGTAATTATTTTGAACAAGGAAGATGGTTGCTCAGCATCAATAAATGCTGTGTAGCTTCCCAAGGAGATACTTGCTGTTCAATGGCAGCTCTAACCTTTCTCTTTTTTTGTCTTATTTCCCTCCCATTTGATGACTATTTTTATACAGTAATTTTATTGGAGAAACAAAATGTGGAAAGGACATTGCTATTCATGGAAACCCTCCCTTCCATTGCAGGAATAGAAGGCTTGGATGAGAAATAGAGGAGACCTTCTTGCTGTCTACAACTACCTGAAGGGAGGTTGGAGCCAGGAGGGAGTTGGTCTCTTCTCCCAGGCAACCAGCACCAGAACAAGAAGACACAGTCTCAAGCTGCACCAGGGGAAGTTTAGGCTGGAGGTGAGGAGAAAGTTCTTCCCAGAGAGAGTTGTTAGCCATTGGAATGTGCTGCCCAGGGAGGTGGTGGAGTCACCATCGCTGGAGGTGTTCAAGAGGGGATTGGACGTGGCACTTGGTGCCATGGTCTAGTAGTCATGAGGTCTGTGGTGACAGGTTGGATTTGATGATATTTGAGGTCTTTTCCACCCTTGTTGATTCTATGATTCTGTGATTTCTTGACTGAATGAGTGGTCAGGCATTAGAATAGGCTGCCCAGGGAGGTGCTGGAGTCACCATCCCTGGAGGTGTTCAAGAAACCTGTGGCCATGTCACTTCAGGACATGGTTCAATGGCCATGGTGGTGTTGGGTTGATGAGTGGACTGGATGATCTTACAGGTCTCTTCCAACCGAAATGATTCCCTGACTCTGTGCCAGTGTTGGGGATCTCCATGCTCTGCTTCCCAAAGGATGAGTTTGCTGCTCTGCAGGAGTGGCTGCTTTAAGGGGTCAAATGAACATTCCTAGGCCAGACTGTGTAAATCCTTCCCTTGCAAATCAAGGTTAATTTCCAGCACAGATTAAGGTAGGTGAGAATTTATGTTTCCATGGGGCAGGTGAGGATCTACCTCATCCAACCTGTCAGGCTTGAGGAACAGATTTCCTGACCAAGTGACATTGCTGTCTTATCCTTAAGGAGAGTGGGCTGCTTCCCTTTGTCTCTGACTAAAATAGATGGTGCTTGTTTCCACAGTGATAAGAGATGCTCTGAAAAACACTGCTTTGGAAACCTATAGAAGCTTGTGCAGTGCTGTGCTCTTGTGAGTTTATTAAAGACAGTAATAATAACAGTAAGATGTCAGGGGTGTGAAGAAGAGCTGAATGGGAGTCCCACAAGCCCAAACCAGAGGAAATGGGAAAATTGCACTGAATAAATACCAGGATTTCTCCTCCAATATTCTTCCCAAGGCACCTCTTGTTGCTCTTTACTGAAAGCAACTGTTGAGCTGATGGACCATTGGTGAGATCCTGCTTGGCCTCTCTGATGTCTTCAGATCACTGAGCTGGGAAGTGCTGGCAGCCCTCCCAGGCATTCTGATCATGTTACAGGAGTGTAGTGGTTTGAGCCTTAACTGGGACTTAAGAGCTCAGATGGGGGCAAGGCTGAGAATCCCTCCCCTGCTCCCCCTTCCTCCCTCCCAACAGAGAGGGAAAAAAGAAAGGGAGGGAGCAAATCCACCAAGAAATAATTTGGAGTTGGCTTGGAAGTAGAGAGGTAAAGTTTTCTTTAAACAATATAGATAGATAACAGTAACAGGTAAGAGTCACAAGGGCAAGGAACAAGGATGGATGGGAGAGAAAAAAAACCAGGAGTACAAAACCAGTCTCTCTGAAGAGGCATGGAGGCAGCAGGGAGAAGGATCAGGCCCACATGGCAGAGGAGCAGGAAGGCAGCTGCAGTAACTCTCATCCAGGAAAGGCAGGAGCCAAAAAAAGAGCTAATGGCTGCAGTGTCCTCCCTTTTCTACCCTAGCTGGGCAGGGAAGGGGAGCGGAACAGGCTCAGTTTCACAGTATCACAGTATTACCAAGGTTGGAAGAGACCTCGAAGATCATCGAGTCCAACCTGTAACCACAAACCTCACAACTAAACCATGGCACCAAGTGCCACATCCAGTCCCCTCTTGAACACCTCCAGGGATGGTGACTCCACCACCTCCCTGGGCAGCACATTCCAATGGCGAATCACTCTCTCGGTGAAGAACTTTCTCCTCACCTCCAGCCTAAACTTCCCCTGGTGCAGCTTGAGACTGTGTCCTCTTGTTCTGGTGCTGGTTGCTAGGGAGAAGAGGCCAACCCCTTCCTGGCTACAACCACCTTTCAGCTAGTTGTAGAGAGCAATGAGGTCTCCCCTGAGCCTCCCCTTCTCCAGGCTAAACAGCCCCAGCTCCCTCAGCCTCTCCTCACAGGGCTGTGCTCAAGGCCCCTCCCCAGCCTTGTTGCCCTTCTCTGGACACGTTCAAGTGTCTCAATGTCCTTCTTAAACTGAGGGGCCCAGAACTGGACCCAGGACTCAAGGTGTGGCCTAACCAAAGCAGAGTACAGGGGCACAATGACCTCCCTGCTCCTGCTGGCCACGCTATTCCTAATGCAGGCCAGGATGCGGTTGGCCTTCCTGGCCACCTGGGCACACTGCTGGCTCATTTTCCCAGAAGGAAAATGCCCTGCAGGGAGGACAAAGCACTCACAAGCCCTCCCCCGCCCTGTTTTCAGGATGGGCATAACCCATCCCAAGGAGTTAAGCAGCTTGCACAGATACAAACCAGAGGAGGACACACAGCTAACCAGGACAGCTTTCAGAAATGCCCAAGTGCCTTTAGGGCTGGCCTGGCCACGAAGCACGGAGTCATCTCACAGAACAGATGCTGAGCTAGGAAGGATGGCCTTTCAGCTCACACACCATGCTCTCAAAGCAAAAGCCTCAATTTCTGCTTACAAAGTCTGCCTAGCCTGGAGCAGCAAGTACTTTGGGAAAGCCACACCATCTGGCCCGTGGCACAAGGACATGGGCAGATATTGGTGAGACCCCACCTGGAGTACTGCATTCAGTTCTGGAGTCCCTATTGCAAGAGGGATCTGGAGGTGCTGGAAGGTGTCCAGAGAAGGGCCACAACGATGAGCAGAGGGCTGGAGCACCCTGAAGTTGGGTCTGTTCAGTCTGGAGAAGAGAAGGCTCTGAGGTGACCTCATTGTGGCCTTCCAGTATCTGAAGGGGGCTACAAGAAGGCTGGGGAGGGACTGCTCAGGATCTCAGGTAGTGATAGGACTAGGGGGAATGGAACAAGGTGGGGAGATTCAGGCTGGATGTGAGGAGGAAGTTCTTTACCATGAGAGTGGTGAAGCCCTGGAATGGGTTATCCAGGGAGGTGGTTGAGGCCCTGTCCCTGGAAGTGTTTAAGCCCAGGTTGGATGAGGCTCTGGCCAGCCTGATGTAGTGTGGGGTGTCCCTGCCCATGGCAGGGGGTTGGGACTAGATGATCCTTGTGCTCCCTTCCAACCCTGACTGATACTATGATACTATGACACCAAAGCCCAGAGAGCACTCAACCATAAAAGTGGGTATAGAAGATTAACAACAGGGAGGGGTTTTTTCTTCTCCCTAGTGATAGGATGAGCGGAACTGGCCTCATGCTGTGCCAGAGGAGGTATGGATTAGGTATAAGAAGAAACTTCTTCACTGGAAGTGTTCTCAAATAGTGGAAAACAGGCTCCTGAGGGAAGCAGTTGAATCCCTGTCCCTTGGGGTATTTAAAAGATGCAGAGTTGTGGTGCTGAAGGACATGGGTTAGCCCCAGACTTGGTAGAGTTAGGGAATGGTTGGACTCAGTGATCTTCAAGGTCTTTTGCAACCAAAAGGATGCTGTGATTCTGTGATTTCTGCTGAAGCAGGAATGTTTCCGGTCTTAAAACATCTCATTTGAGTGCTGTGAGAAGCCTCAGGGCTGGGTGGTAGTCCCAGGTTAGGACAGAGAAGCCTGTGGGCAGGATATTAAAGAGCATTAATTCACCAGCTGCAAAATAAGCCAGGGCAGGAAGGTTAAGAGACATCCCCTGTGGGCACTTCCTACCACGGTGCTTTCAGCTGCTCTGGTGTGACCTCTTTTTTTCCTCTACCTCTGCTTAGAGTTTGCATCCTGTATCAAAGAAGCCTTCCTGCTGCCTTTTTATGAATACTTCAAGGAAAATCTCACCCAACATTTCCAGACCCTTACAGGCAAGACCAGCAATCACCCAGCTCACAGCCTGGGCCACCTCTGATCAGAGAGCTCTGGAGATCCAAGCTCTGGGATGCTATTGGGAGTGAGAAGAGGGGGCCTACAAGAAAGCTGGGGAGAGACTTTTTAGGGTATCAGGTAGTGATAGGACTGGGGGAGTGGGAAAAAAATAGGAATGGGGAGATTGAGATTGGATGTTCGGAAGAAATTCTTCCCCATGAGGGTGGTGAGAGCCTGGCACAGGTTGCCCAGGGAGGTGGTGGAAGCCTCATCCCTGGAGGTGTTTTCAGCCAGGCTGGATGTGGCTGTGAGCAACCTGCTGCAGTGTGAGGCGTCCCTGGCCATGGCAGGGGGGTTGGAACTGGATGATGCTTGAGGTCCCTTCCAACCCTGGCAGTTCTATGATTCTGTGATTCTATGACTGTGCATCAGGAAGGCAGAGCTGTGGGGTGACTTACTGTGCCAAGCTGTAGCTGCACTTGAGTATAAAGTGAAACAGCATTTGCATAGCTCCCCGTTTCACAGAAAGCCACTGTGGGGGGAGGAGGACTCATCTGGGTAACCACTCACCTTCTGACATCAGAAACCTCGGGTGCAGCGCAGGACTACCGTGGTGAGATTCCCCGAGCAAGAGCATGAAGCTCCTTCCCCTCCTCACAGCTGCGTCCTGCCTCACGCCCCCAGGTCCCTCGCTCTTTGTACTACAGGCGATGAAGTTGTTTTTTCCAGGTCACATGAGCCAGGATGAAGGGGGAAAATCCTGCCAGGAGCAGCTATGGGCTGCAACTTGAAGCTGCTCGAGGAGAGCCACAGGGCAGTACCCTGAGAGCTATATAAGAGTGTGCTCAGCACAAGAGCAAAGAGCTTTTCAGGTGAAGGACTCCCATGATTCAGCCATGGATGTGAGTGAAGACACCGTTTCGAGGAGGCTTGGGGCCACTAACAAAACCTGTTTGTATTTCATCATCACCACCCTTGTTGCATTACTTGTCTTTGCATTAGCCACCATCATGGTCTTAGTCATTCAGAAGACGGTAAGAAATTTCTTACTTTTTCCCTTGGCCTTTTTTCTCCTCTTCATTTCTTTTTTCCCCTCTTCATTCTTCTCCTCTTCATTTCATTGTTTTCTCTTAATTTCTTTTCTTCCCTCTTGATTTATTTTTCTTCCTCTTCATTTCTTTTTTCTTCCCCTTCACTTCATTTCTTTTTTCTTCCCCTTCACTTCTCTTCTTTTTTTCTTCCCCTTCACTTCTCTTCTTTTTTTTTCTTCCCCTTCACTTCTCTTCTTTTTTTCTTCCCCTTCACTTCTCTCCTTTTTTTCTTCCCCTTCACTTCTCTCCTTTTTTTCTTCCCCTTCACTTCTCTCCTTTTTTTCTTCCCCTTCACTTCTCTCCTTTTTTTCTTCCCCTTCACTTCTCTCCTTTTTTTCTTCCCCTTCACTTCTCTCCTTTTTTTCTTCCCCTTCACTTCTCTCCTTTTTTTCTTCCCCACTTCACTTTTTTCTTCCCCTTTTCTCTTTTTTTTCTTCCCCTTCACTTCTCTCCTTTTTTTCTTCCCCTTCACTTCTCTCCTTTTTTTCTTCCCCTTCACTTCTCTCCTTTTTTTCTTCCCCTTCACTTCTCTCCTTTTTTTCCCCTTCCCCTTCTTCCCCTTCTCTCCTTTTTTTCTTCCCCTTCACTTCTCTCCTTTTTTTCTTCCCCTTCACTTCTCTCCTTTTTTTCTTCCCCTTCACTTCTCTCCTTTTTTTCTTCCCCTTCACTTCTCTCCTTTTTTTTCTTTTCACTTCTTCCAATTTATTTTTTTTTTTTTTTTGGCCTACTGCTCCTTAAAAATCTTTCTGTAGCCAGCAAAACACTTGCTGTCCCCTGCTTTAAATGCACACATGTGAATTAGGGCAGAGGAATGTGGAAGAAAGAGGAAAAGAACTTCCAACCCCCAAAAAAGAAGCTCTCTCTCTCTCCATAGGCAGCACTGCTTTCCAGCATGCCATTTTAACTTGGTAAAGGGAAGTGGAAAGCTTATCATTCAAGATGCAAACCACCCTCTGTCCTGCCTTGGCAGGAGGAGAGGTGGGGGGAAGATAGATCAGTGCCTCAGTGTCTGCTCCCTGGTTTTACCTGTGTCTCCTCTCGCTTCTTTGGAGAGCAACCACTGCCGGAGATGCTCTGCTCTGGTAGTGCCTGCAGCTGTTCCTCTGAAATGCTGCTGCATTTCAGTAACATCCTTAAGATGAGACATCTCTGTGTGACCCTGTGGTGGTGTCTGCGGGGAAGCAGTGTGATGTGCTGGAGCAGAGCTCTCTTGAAGTAGTCCCAGAGTGGTTGATAGGGTCAAAGGAGTTTGTTGCCCCTCTCTCTGGCCAGCAGGAGCAGGGAGGTCATTCTGCCCCTGTACACTGCACTGGTTAGGCCACACCTTGAGTACTGTGTCCAGTTCTGGAGCCCTCAGTTTAGGAAGGATGTTGACTGGCTGGAACGTGTGCAGAGAAGGGCAACAAAGCTGGGGAGGGATTTGGAACACAAGCCCTATGAGGAGAGACTGAGGGAGCTGGGGTTGCCTAGCCTGGAGAGAGGAGGCTCAGGGGAGACCTTCTTGCTCTCTCCAACTCCCTGAAGGGAAGTTGTAGCCAGGTGGGGGTTGGTTTCTTCTCCCAAGCAACCAGAACTAGAACAAGAGGACACAGTCTCAAGCTGTGCCAGGGGAGGTTTAGGCTAGATGTTAGGAAGAAGTTCTTCATAAAAAGAGAGATTGGCCATTGGAATGTGCTGCCCAGGGAGGTGGTGGAGTCACCATCACTGCAGGTGTTTAGGAGGAAACTTGCTGGGGTGCTTGGTGCCATGGTTTAGTTGATTAGATGGTGTTGGATGATAGGTTGGACATGATGATCTCAAAGGTCTCTTCCAACCCAGTCTATTCTATTCTATTCTATTCTATTATTCTATTCTATTCTATTCTATTCTATTCTATTCTATTCTATTCTATTCTATTGTCAGCCTTGCTCCTGGGGGTGATTTTTGCTGTGAAAATAGAACTATAGCAAGGATGGCTGAGGATGTGAGTGAGGCAGGGTCTCACATAAGGAACTGTTCCCTCTCTTAGAGATGTTTTATCCTTAAATAGGGCTGCTCTGACATGGACCTGGGCTTGGTGGGGAGTCAGTGACACAGCTACAGCTGGAGCACAGCTACAGGTGGCTGTGCATATAAAAAGTGCTTTTCCAAACCTGCCAGGAACACTGGCCATGAGCTTTGCCAGGGGGAAAAATGCCAGGGCAGAAGTTTTACAGGCTTTGAAATCTTGCAACATTTGAAGTACCTCCACTGCTATTTATAGAATGAAACCACCAGCGTGGGGCTGCTGGAGGAAGTTGGCCATGAAAAACAAAATATGGTTCTTTCAGCTCAGTATTTCCTCACACTGAATTTACCCTGTTGACTGTGTGTGCCTGTGCATGCACATTACCTAGAAATTAAACCAAGAAGGCCTGAGTGATGTTTCTTGAAGTTGTACCAGAGAGGAGCTATTTACCTGAAACCCGTGTTCTGCCAACAAAATGAAGCAGTTGGGGCACAGTTAGAATGAGACATGGGGATTTTCTGGTGATAAATAGTGGGACATTAAGGGGGATCTTTAAAGCAACAGCCTGGGTAATTACAGAATTGCCACAGCTTTCCTGTATAATGAGGCTTTCATTTGTACTTCTTATGAAAGCAAGCATTAAATGACCTCTCCATCAGGATAAACCCAGTTCCACTCGTTGCCAGATGAACAATATTACTGCAAGAGTCAAGACTTTCATTTAAAAGAGTAATGACATTATTGCAGCTGCTTTGGAAATGAGCTTGGCTGGCTGGAGGAGAAAGTAGGAAGCTGAAGTGTGTGAGAAACACAAATAAAATCCAGCAGCAATTTTAGGCTGTGAGAGGAATTTGGCAGCACAAAGCATGACTTGTGATCTTGCTCCCAGGGAGCTGAGAGACCCCGAGTTCAGAAGCAGCACAGTTGTTTTCCATCCGTGACTGGTTGTGTGCTTCCAGACCAGAGAACAAGTGCTGCTGCTGTGAGATGTGCTCCTCGAGGAACTTCAGGGATTGCTCCAAAACCCCATTAGCTCATGGCCACACTGCCAGCATCAGGTCAAACAGGCATTCCTTTGGTAAATAGAGCTGTGATTGAGATCAGCTTCTTGTGCTGACCTCAGCAGCTCCAGGGCAGGGTGGGCGTGCAGCCCTGCAGCCATTGAGCCCTGTTGCTGTAGGGATTCGAGCATCATCGGTTAGCTTAGTTATTACCTTTGTAACCTCTGAAGGAAGGACCAACATCTTGTGTCATCAGCCTCCTGGGAAGATCCAGCTCTCTCTCCAGATCTTGTCAAATGGGTTAAGTGAGTGGTCCTTGGCCACAGGAGCAATGGTGGCAACTTCATGCCCATCTTATGGTGCGCTGAGATAGAAACCTTTATGTTCCTCTATCCAAAGCAGCGTCAGAGGATTCTAGGGACAGTTCAGGCCTTGTGATCCATGGCTTGGCTACCACCATGTTAAGAGGAGGCTTCTTACAGGTTGGACTTGATGATCTTTGAGGTCTCTTCCAACCTTGGTGATTCTATGATTCTGGCAGAGCACATAGTGCCCCAGATCCATGGAAGCTGGCTGCTTGTCTTCCTTTAGATGAATTTACACTTGCCTAGTATAAGATGAAGGAAAACACACTGGGAAGGGAAAATCAGTCTGTGCAGAAACAAGTCGTGCAGAAACAAGTCATGCCCAACACCCCAAGTCTAGGTACTCTGAAGAAGGGAGATCCAACATGAAAGGCTAAAAACAAGAAAGCAACTATGATTCCAAAGCTGCTTCTCTGAATCTGAGAGCCCCTCAAAGATACATCATCTGCCCTTCCACATCTTCCAATAAATACCCCAAGAAACTCCCTTTATGCCTTGTTTCCAGGAAGGGCAGCAGGGCACAGTAGCATCAGCCTGGAAAAGTGTCATTTTTTGGACCTAAATCACTTTTTTGGGGGGAGCTAACTACTTGAGATGCTGAAGTCAGTTCAGTGCTTTCAGCTTGCACCTGCACAAACCCTTGGCTTCAGGCCATTCACTTGTCTTGATTTTTCACTGGTGACTTTATTTTTCTCTGGAGTCAGACTAGCTGCTTGCATGGTGGTCTACAGCCCTCATTTTTCTTCTGAACACTGTTGCAAGAGTGCTAAAACCTTCACTTTCTGCCTGCTGCATTGACTGCTGCTGGATATATCTAAGTATATATGTCTGGGTAGGTATTTATGTACGCAGAGGGAGGTAGCATCAGTAACACAATATGGGACAGAAAGGACTAGAAAAAGGTACTTGTAAGACACACAGACCCTAGGGACTTAGTAGTAGTAGTATCAGTCAGGATTGGAAGGAACCAGAAGGATCATCTAGTTCCAACCCCCCTGCCATGGGCAGGGACACCCCACACTAGATCAGGCCAACCAGAGCCTCATCCAGCCTGGGCTTAAACACCTCCAGGGGTGGGGCCTCAACCACCTCCCTGGACAACCCATTCCAGGGCTTCACCACTCTCATGACTTCGGTGCTGGCATTGCAAGGCACACTCTATCCAACACCTAGGCCACCTACCTCTGTGAAAAACTTCTGTGCAAATGTCCAAAATCCATAATCTGGGACAACCTGTCCCTGCTCTGGGTTTTGTTGGCTTCATATTTTTAACCTCCAGGCTCTGTGGGAAAACCTTTTTCAGCATGGCAAGTAACATGAATCATAGAATCACCTGATTGGAAAAGACCTAAATATCATGGAGTCCAACCATAACTTAACAGCTCCCTGTACACACAACTGTGAGACCATCAGATCTCACCATGAGGTGGCAACCACAGCTGAAGCAGATCTTGCTTGGAAACACCTGTAGGGTGCTCATAGAATCAAGAATCAAGGTTGGAAAAGACCTCAAAGATCACCAAGTCCAACCTGTCACCCAACACCTCATGACTACCAAACCATGGCACCAAGTGCCACATCCAATCCCCTCTTGAACACCTCCAGGGATGGTGACTCCACCACCTCCCTGGGCAGCACATCCCAATGGCTAACAACTCTCTCTAGGAAGAACTTTCTCCTCACCTCCAGCCTAAACTTCCCCTGGCACAGCTTGAGACTGTGTCCTCTTGTTCTAGTTCTGGTTGCTTGGGAGAAGAAACCAACCCCCACCTGGCTACAACTTCCCTTCAGGGAGTTGGAGAGAGCAAGAAGGTCTCCTCTGAGCCTCCTCTTCTCCAGGCTTCCCAAGGCTTCCCAAGGGAACAGGGTTTTTCCAGGAGACAAATTGCTATCTAGGCAGCTTCATTTTTTTTTTCCTGGCCATGAAATTTTACACCAAACATGATCATAAAAAGGAGGAACACATCAAAACACTGTCCGTTTGGAACTCCGAATAGCATTATAGTCCTGAGTGCAGGAGGGAAATCAATAGCTTTGTACAAGAGTAAAGTCCACGATCACTCTGCAGATGTACATTAGAGACTGTGTGCATTTAATTTCCTGTATGAAATCTTTCTTAGATTCATAGAATGGTTTAGGTTGGGAGGAGCCTTAATGATCCTCCAGTTCCAACCCCTCTGCCATGGACAGGGATGTGGCACTTGGTGCCATGGTCTAGTCATGAGGTCTGTGGTGACAGGTTGGACTCAATGATCTTTCAGGTCTCTTCCAACCTTGGTGATACTGTGATACCTTCCTCTAGACCAGGCTGCTCAAGGCTTCATCTAACCTGGTCTTGAACAACCTCCCTGGGCAACTTGTTCCAGTGTCTTACCAACCTCATTGTAAAGAATTTCTTCCTAATTTCCAGCCTACATCTCCTCTCTTCCAGCTTCAATCCACTTATTCTCATCCTCTCACTCCAAGCCCTTGTCAAAAGTCCCTCCCCAGCTCTCCTGTAGTCCCCTTCAGGTACTGGAGGGCTGCTCCAAGGTATCCCTGGAGGCTTTTCATGTCCAGGCTGAAGAGCCTCAACTCTCCCAGCCTGTCCCCATAGGGGAGGTTCTCCAGCCCTTTTTTGTGGCCTCCTGTGGATCCTCTCCAACAGCTCCATGTCCTTCTTATGCTGCAGGCACCAGAATTAGACACAATACTGCAGGTGGGGGTCTCATGAGAGCAGAGCAGAGGGGCACAATCTCCTCCATACAAATCTTTAGCTGTCTCTGTATAAAGCCTTCCAGGGCTCAGTACAGATCTTTGGGTTTGCTGCTCTGGCCTTCACGAAATCGCTCCTGCGGCACCCAGCACCTTCCTGCGCTGCTCGATGATTTCTGTCAGCTTCGCAATAACCCTGCCCTGGGCTGTCCCAGTCGGGGCCTCTTGGCCCCCTCTGGTGGAGAACCCTGGCAAAAACTAAAAGAAAAGAAACCAAGCCCCTGAAAATTGCACCTCAAAGCAGATTTCCCACCTGGTCAGCCATAGAATTGAATTGGTTGCACCGAGGAACTAGATGATCCTTGTGGTCCCTTCCAACCCTGACTGCTACTATGATACTATGAGTCCAAACATTAACCCATCACTGCCAGGTCACCACTGAACCAGGTCCCTCAGCACCACATCTACACAGCTTTAAATTCCTCCATGGACGAGGACTCCATCACTGCCCTGGGCAGCCTGTCTCAGGGCTTGACAACCCTTTTGGGGAAGAAATTGTCCCTCACATCCAACCTAAACCTCCTGTGGTGCAATCTGAGGGACTTTTGAGGGTGTCAGGGAGTGAGAGGACTGGGGGGGATGGAGCAAAACTAGAAATGGGGAGATTGAGATTGGGTGTTAGGAAGAAGTTGTTCCCCTTGAGGGTGGTGAGAGCCTGGCACAGGTTGTCCAGGGAAGTGGTGGAAGCCTCATCCCTGGAGGTGTTTGCAGCCAGGCTGGATGTGGCTGTGAGCAACCTGCTGTAGTGTGAGGTGTCCCTGCCCATGGCAGGGGGGTTGGAACTGGCTGAGCCTTGAGGTCCCTTCCAATCTAACAATTCTATGATTCTATGATTTCCTCTTGTCCTCTCACTTTTACCTTGGGAGAAGAGATCCACTCCCACCTGGCTCCAGCCTCCTAGACCAGGCTGCTCAAATAGGTTAAGAAAATAGACAACTCCAACCAACAAAACCCTCAAACATTAAATCACCTTAATCTTTATTTCTCTTCATCTACATCTATCAGCTCTGGGTTGGTTACTGTGATCTAATTAGTTGTGTAGCAAACAAATCCAGCCATGCAGCTCTCTTTGGTTTCTAAGCTTTTGAAGCTTAGGCTGTTCTGCTGAGGAGGTGAACATCATCTACAGGAGACTTTCATTTGTAAATCTGCTGCCAGGATCCAAGGTTGGTGTTCCAGTGTCGGGCACTGGAGGGCAAGTGACCTGACTATCTGTACGAGGGATGTGGGACTGCTGGAGCAGATCCAGAGGAGGGCACAAAGGTGATCAGAGGGCTGGAGAACCTCCCCTATGAGGATAGGCTGCAAGAGTTGGGGTTGTTCAGCCTGGAGAAGAGAAGGCTTCAGGGAGGCTTTGGGATTGGACTCGATGATCTTCAGAGGTCCCTTCCAACCCCTACCATCCTTTCAGGGAGTTGTAGGGAGCCAGAAGGTCTCTCCTCAGCCTCCTCTTCTCCAGACTAAACAACCCTAGTTCCCTCCGCTGCTCCTCACCAGCCCTGTTCTCCAGATCCTTCACCAGCTTCATTGCCCTTCTCTGGACACACTCCAGCACCTCAGTGTCCTTCTTGTAGTGAGTGGCCCCAAACTGATTCCAGTACTTCAGGTGTGGCCTCACCAGATGACCACCACAAGAAAACCACTGGGGCATTTTAGAAGAACACTGCAGTGTTCTGTCTCTGGCCATCAGCATCCTGTGCAGTGACAGTCAGCTGCTGTCTAGAGCTGTCACTTTAGTAGGATTTGCCAGCACTGGAACAAATGAATGCCACGTGGAGCTCGGTTTCCTGTGATGCTCAGTATCAGATCAGCTGTGGGATGATGCTCCTCTTTCACATCTGGTTTCCACTTTTGTCTCTTGGCAAGTCATGGCCACCTCCCTGAGGTGCCAGTGCCTTCCTCCCCCTGCCCTCAGCCGGATGGGTGATGCTGGTTTGGGTCTGAGCAGAAATGCAGGAGAGCCTTGAGGCTGATTTTCAAATGAGTTGGGGCTGTGCAGTCTGGAGAAGAGAAGGCTCCCAGGTGACCTCATTGTGGCCTTCCAGTATCTGAAGGGGGCCTACAAGAAGGCTGGGGAGGGACTTCTCGGGCTCTCAGGTAGTGATAGGACTAGGGGGAATGGAATAAAGCTGGAGGTGGGGAGATTCAGGCTGGATGTGAGGAAGAAGTTCTTCCCCATGAGAGTGGTGAAGCCCTGGAATGGGTTGTCCAAGGAGGTGGTTGAGGCCCCATCCCTGGAGGTGTTTAAGCCCAGGCTGGATGAGGCTCTGGCCAGGCTGATCTAGTGTGGGGTGTCCCTGCCCATGGCAGGGGGGTTGGAACTAGCTGATCCTTGTGGTCCCTTCCAACCCTGACTGATGCTATGATACTACCATGATACTATGAAATGGCAAAATGCCCTTTGAGGACCAGTGTCAAGAGCTCATCCCAACAGAGATGTTGTGTGAGCCTTAGACTTAGTTGGGCTGACCCAGGCCAGTTTCTGGAGGGCTGTGGACTTGGAGATGTGGACTTTGGGAAGTCTTGGACTTCCTAGAGGCTCATACACACTTCAGGGACCTCTCATTAATTCAGTGTTCACATTTCTGAGACAGGACATTAGAAGGTCCCTCCAGCAGCACCAGACTGTCACAGCTTAGGAAAATTTCTTGTCAAGTGATTAAAGAAGAAAGAAATTACTTTCACTGGAACCTGATGATCATTTTCTCTAATGAAGCAGAGTCAGATTATTCTGCTTGCTGAGTAAAGACTGGAATCCTTCAGCAGCAGCTCCCAGCTGACTCCAGGCAGGGTGAAATTCATCCTCAGGAATTCTTCCTGAGCTGGTGCTGTAGAGTTTAATCTCTTTGGGCTCCTGCTGTGTGCCTCTTTGCCTTCCCAGTCCCAGCATTACACACAATGCTGCTGCTGTTAGGAAAGAGAGAAGTAATGCCAGTCATGTTTCAAAGCAAGCTCTGAGGTTCTATTTGAATATCTACTCAATTGTCACTAAAATAAACTGCATTTAGTGTTTGCTGGCTTCAGCCACTGGGACGCTTCCCAGGTGAGAATACAATGGACATTGCATTGATTGTGTCTGCTGCTCTTACTACAGAGCAAGCTGTGGTAAGGACTCATCAGCCCTGTCCTGCTTGCCATCTCCAAGGGAGGGGCTGCCAGGTGAACATCTCACTGATGATAACATCTCACTCACTTTATTACACTTCCCTATGGGCTGAAGTGGCTCTGCTGCCTGATTTCATTCACCATGGTCATAGATCTATAAACTCACACAATGGTTTGGGTTGGAAGGGACTTTAAAGATCATTCACTTCCAACCCCCTTGCCATGGGCAGGGGACACCTCACACTAGTACACATTGCTCAAGGCCTCATCCATACTGGCCTCCTCTGGGGAGGAGACATCCACAGCCTCCCTGGGCAACCTGTTCCTGTGTCTCCCCACCCTCACTGGAAAGAATTTCTTCCTAATCTCCAGTCTAAGTCTCCCCTCTTCCAGCTTCAATCCATTGCCTCTTGTCCTGTTTCTACAAGCCCCTTGTAAAAAGAACCTCCCCTGCTTTCTTGTAGGTCTCCTTCAGGTACTGGAAAGCTGCTCCAAGGTGTCCCTAGAGCTGCCTTTTCTCCAGGCTGAGCAGCCCCAGCTCTCACAGCTTGCCCCCATCGGGGATCTAGCTGGGCACAGAGCATCACCTCTCCCCAAGCAGAAATGCCTTCTCTTCTCTGCAGAGAGCAGAAATGCTCAGAGATTGCACTAGAAATTTATGCTTCCTGTGCCCTGAGTGCATGAGATGGGCAGCCCAGGGCAAGGGTCCAAGACGGGAGCTCACAGCCTCTGGCAGATACTCCTTGGGAGTGTATTCAGCTGAGACTATTCTCAGACCCATGTTTGATGATTCAAGGGCATAGGATGCATAAGAGCTTGGGGAGGAGAACATTGTGTAGAAAACCAAAACAGGCTTGGAAATGTCTGGTTTTTCAAGCTACATCTCCAGGTGTTTGCTCAGCTCCTAACCCAGCAGCCTTCCTGTGCAGCTCAGGAAGAGTGAATTACTGTAGCAGATGTTGGTCAGTTAGAGGGTAGAAGGCTCTGCAGAGGGACCTTGACTGACTGGACAGATGGGCAGAGTCCAAGAGGATGGCATTCAACAAATCCAAGTGTTGGGTGCTGCACTTTGGCCACAACAACCCCAGGCAGTGCTACAGGCTGGGGGCAGAGTGGCTGAGAGCTGCCAAACAGAGAGGGACCTGGGGGTGCTGATTGACAGCTGCCTAAACATGAGCCAGCAGTGTGCCCAGGTGGCCAAGAGGGCCAATGGCATCCTGGCATGCATTAGAAATAGGGTGGCCAGCAGGAGCAGGTAAGTCATTGTGCCCTGTACTCAGCACTGGTTAGGCCACACCTTGAGTCCTGTGTCCAGTTCTGGGATCCTCAGGTTAGGAAGGACATTGAGACACTTGAATGTGTCCTGAGAAGGGCAACAAGGCTGGTGAGAGGCCTTGAGCACAGCCCTGTGAGGAGAGGCTGAGGGAGCTGGGGTTGCTTAGCCTGGAGAAGTTCAGGGATGACCTCATTGTTCTCTACAGCTACCTGAAGGGTGGTTGTAGCCAGGAGGGGGTTGGCCTCTTCTCTCAGGCAAGCAGCACCAGAACAAGAGGACACAGTCTCAAACTGTGCCAGGGGAGGTTTAGGCTGGAGGTGAGGAGAAAGTTCTTCACTGAGAGAGTCATTAGCCATTGGAATGTGCTGCCCAGGGAGGTGGTGGAGTCACCATCCCTGGAGGTGTTCAAGAGGGCATTGGATGTGGCACTTGGTCTAGTCATGAGGTCTGTGGTGCCAGGTTGGACTCGATGATCTTTGAGGTCTCTTCCAACCTTGGTGATACTGTGAAGAGGACGAGCTCAGGAAGAGCTGTGGAAAGACCTAGAGAAATACTGCCTCAACAGACAGCTTCTCCCCCTCTCATATAGGTGTGGGGAGATGAAATGAACAAATCAGATATTACAGACACCCAAATCATGCCACCTGTGCCATCCCTGCCCGCACCACACAGCATTTTGGCAGTCGACCAAAGGATGATATTGTCCCGCTGGGATCAGATGGAGATGTCCACTTCAGAAGTGGTTGAAAATGTGGTCAAACTAGGCCAGAGTCCAATCAAAAGCCTTCTTAAACATTCTTCCATCTGAGCATAAGGAGAAACTTCTCAGCTGTGAGGGTGCTGAGCATGGAGCAGGGTGCCCGGAAAGGCTGTGGAGTCTCCTTCTCTGGAGCGATTCCAATTCTGCCTGGACATTGTGATCCTGGGCAGGCTGCTGGGGGTGACCCTGCAGGGGGTGTTGAACTAGATGGCCTCCAGAGGTCCTTTCCAACCTCTCCTATTCTGTATAGGATTTAAGGCTAGAACATTCAGTGCCACAAGCAGACTCATGACTTCTCTCACTGTCCAGCCACCCTCCTTCTCCCCACGCCATATCCTACTTACACCCTGACTAAAGCGGTTCTGTTTTAAGACCACTGTGGATTAAATTGTGTCCCATTACATGCATGGTATGTCTCATTAACCTCAGGAGATATTAGATGTTCTGCCAAAGCTGGTGCCAGCTTCCCAATGCTGTTCTCCTTGATCACTCTGTTCAGTGACTGGAGCAGGTTCCCTAGGGAGGTGGTCACAGCACCAAGCCTGTCATAGTTCAAGGAGCATCTGGGTGATGCTCTTTGTTGTGTAGTTTAGTTTTAGGTAGTCCTATGAGGAGCAGGATGTTGGACTCAACTATCTTTATGGTCGCTTCCAGCTCCAGATATTCCATGAATCTGCACTAAACTAGGCCTGGTTAGCCTGCAGGATCAGCCCAGGCAATTGGTGCTCACGTAAGAGGAGCTGGTTCAGGCTAGCCTGAGCGAAAACCACCCCCTGAGAGTGAAATCACTGTCGGACCGCCCGGTGTGCGTGAGCAAAGGGATGTGACGCGGGGTTTGAAGCACTGAGACGCTCCAAGGATCCTTCCTCTGCTGGGAAGTCATTCTTTCCTCCTCAAGGGCATTGTTGGACATTTACAAGCTGGCAGTGACTTCGCTTGGGTGGAAGTATTATGCAAGCAAGCACAGGCTTCCGGGTTGTGAGTCTGGATGGCCCAGAGGTGTGATGAAACAGAAGCAAGACCACAGAGGAAGCCTACCTTGTGGCACACCTGGAGCTTGCTTCCTGAGAAGTTCTCAGCCCATGCTGACTGAGGGTAGTTTCCTGTGCCATTTTGATCCTTGGGTGTGCATCCCAGCAAGTAGGAGGAGAGGTGAAGCTGGAGAACGCTCTCACTCTTGGACCTGTGTTGAGGCCCTACAGTTTACATTTTCATCCAACCACTGGTTTCCAAAGGTGTCCAGTCCCATGCTGTGCTACTGACTCCGAGCTCAGAGTCAGGTTTTCAGGGTTTGTGCTTCCAAAACACCCCCAACATAACCTGCACACATTCCTTAGTACACAGAGAGAATTGCTGCTTGTGTCAGCAATGCAGCTGTGCTCTGTTAGAATCATAGAATGGTTTAGGTTGGAAGAGACCTTAGAGATCATCTACTCCAACCTCCCTGCCACGAGCAGAGGTACTACTTAATCAGACTTGGTTGATTAAGTTGACCTCCTGGCCAGCCTAGCCTTGAACACCTCCAGGGAGGGAGCATTCACAATATCTCTGGGCAACCTATTCCAGAGTCTCACCACCCTCATAGTGAAGAATTTCTTCCTAAGCTCCAGTCTAACCCTGCTCTCCCCCAGCTTCAAACCATTCCCCTTGTCCTGTCATTAGATACCCTTAGGAAAAGTCCCTCTCCAGCCTTCCTGTAAAGCAGTGATGAGGGATGGCTGAGGACGATGTCTGGATGAGTGCAGAGAGCTTGCTGGAGCTGTTTGCTCCACATTAATCCCTCACTGACCTGGGAGGCTCTACAGAAACCATACACTCTGTAGTGCCTGCTGTTGGCTTCCAGTGCATCAGGCTCTGTAGCCTTCAGGATGTGCCACAGAAAACTTCAAGATCTACTTCCAAAGAGAGGTTGTAGTGGAAGATGAGTACGCTCCCAAAATTACCTTCCCTTCTCTCTCTTGTCTTTCAGGCAGCTGATCCTGCTGCAGAGGGCATTGCAAAACCAATCAGGAAAGGTAAGACACCTTAAATCAACATGTTTTAATGGCCACAGTGCTCTGAGGTTGGAGACTGGACCCAATGATTCACACATTTGAAGATTGCACCGGGTTAGAAGGGACCCTCAAAGATCATCTTGTCCAGCCCCATCTGCAGTCAGCAGGGACACCTCCAACTAGATCAGATTGCTCAGATCCCTTCCAGCTCCTATCATTCTGTGATTCTCTCATTCTGTTTGGGAAGTCACATCACAGCCTTAGCTCAGTGCACCCCAAAAGGTGCCCAAAAAGGAGGTTTGCAAACATAACAGGCTGCAAAGCATCAGCCTACTAAACAAGTGTCTCCTATGATGATGGAGAGCTCCCAGCATCTTCAAGGTGGTTCAGCCCCAGAGCAGAACATCTGCTCTTGTGATCCAGTGTAACCTCAGAGAAGTCACCAGAACTGTGCTGAGTTTTCCCACCCCTTAGAAAGAGGTGGTGCAGGCTGCCTGTGTGGGGTCCAGTGCTGAGCAGAGGAGGGGGCACAGAGACTGTGTCTCTAGGTCAGGATTTTCCAGAGCAATGCAAGACCAATTCTGGCATTTCCAGAACAGGGAGAAAAGGTCTCAATAGATCAGACAACCTGTGCCAGCTGTTTGGTCTCCTCATCAATAGCTGACAGGTGGCAGGCAGCAGTGCTGTGTTCTCCAGGGACATTCAAGGTGCTGCTTCCTTAGCCAGGTTCTGCCTTCGGGTCGGTATCAGTTACAGGCACCCTCTTGTTCCCAATACTGCTGTTAAATCTGTGATGATGCCATCAGTGAAAGACAAATGAGGGAGTGGTAGGGAAACCCCCACAGGGCAAGAGGAGCTGCCAAAAGCTGTTTGCAATGGGTAAAAGTGCCGTGCTAGCCTACCCCTCAATGCCTATGGGTGCCTTTGGCAGGGTAACAGGGCACTAAAGGGTGAGCAAATCACAGTGGCCTTTATTTTTCACTTCAAATGCATGAAGCAGGGCTCACTGATTAATATATCCCAGGGGGTGACTGACTGAGGCCCCCTCATCAGGGAGCTCTGTTGTATGCTGCCTGGCATCCTGTGCTGGCTTCTGAGCAGCAAGTGGTGAACACTGCCAGGTCCCATCCTGCAGCTGCTGGGCTGCAAGGAACCGAAGTGTAAGAAGCAGCACAGGATGGGGACTGTGAGGAGGATGAAGTTGTTCTGGATTTAAATTTCCCTGTGTCTACCTCTCAGGCAGGCTGGATGTTGATAGTGTAATTTGGATGTGTTTTTTACCCACCTGCTTTAAACCAGGACCTCAAAGTTCTGCACTGTAAACACAGAATCATAGAACCATGGAAATGCTGAGGCTGGAAGAGACATTTGAGCTCATCAAGCCTGACCTCTCACCTAGAGCTCACAATCCCACCCCTGCTGCTAAGCTACTACCCCTAAGTCAAGTCTCTAAACACCACACCCAAGCATCTTTGAAATCCCTCCAGGGATGGTGACTCCACCACCTCCCTGAGCAGCCTGTTCCAGTGCTTGAGAACCCTTTCTGTGAAGAAGTTTTTCCTGATACCCAGCCCAAACCTCCCCTGGCACAACCTGAGGCAAGCAAGCAAAAAGTGAAGTTGCCAGCTGGGTGCTCCAGCCTTGCTCCATCCCTCTGTTGATACCTACTTGTGCAAAACCTCTCAGAGCTGCTGGGGAGGGATGCAGGGCTGTGCTGGTGGGGACAGCTTGGGTTCATACAGCCAGAGACCGTTGTGATGCAAAGGGACAGTGGTCCAGACACAGCTACTGCTCTGGATGAGTTTCGTAGCATTAAAGCAGGAAACCCAGGATGATTCCATTTAGATTGCCAAAGAGATTATGTCCTGCTATTAGCTAACCACCAGTGGGCACTAAAGCAGATTTACAGGAGGCTCCTGACTCAGTTGTCAGTCCACAATGGATGGGTTTGCAGGAATCCACAAGCAGTGGCTGAGAGAGATGCAATGCCAGCTGATCAAATGTTTCTGTGAAAACATGGCACCGGCCTCCTCAAATCCTCTGTCAGTGGAGCACCTGAGGAACAGAAGGAAAGAGTGAAAAGCACCATGAATGAAATGTTTGTGTAATGGTCTCTCTGTGGAAATATTTCTTCATGGAGGCTCATCCACATTTCATAAAGATCAAGTTGTATGTTAACATGGGCCACAGTCAGGTTCATTTTCTAGAGGGGAAAATGAAGTTACAGAGAAACTCATGGCCTGCTGAAGTCTAGAGAGGTTCAATCTTCATAATCATTTCCCAGAGAGGTGGGAGATGCCCCATCCCTGGAACCATTCCAGGTCAGGTTGTGTGTGCATTGGTTAGGCCACACCTTGAGTCCTGTGTCCATTTCTGGGCCCCTCAGTTTGGGAAGGACATTGAGACATTTGAAGGTGTCCAGAGAAGGGCAACAAGGCTGGGGAGAGGCCTTGAGCACAGCCCTGTGAGGAGAGGCTGAGGGAGCTGGGGTTGTTTAGCCTGGAGAAGAGGAGGCTCAGGGGCGACCTCATTACGCTCTACAACTAGCTGAAAGGTGGTTGTAGCCAGGAAGGGGTTGGCCTCTTCTCTCAGGCAAGCAGCACCAGAACAAGAGGACACAGTCTCAAACTGTGCCAGGGGAGGTTTAGGCTGGAGGTGAGGAGAAAGCTCTTCACAGAGAGAGTCATTCGCCATTGGAATGTGCTGCCCAGGGAGGTGGTGGAGTCGCCGTCCCTGGAGGTGTTCAAGAGGGGACTGGATGTGGCACTTGGTGCCATGGTCTAGTCATGGGGTCTGTGGTTACAGGTTGGACTCGATGATCTTCGAGGTCTCTTCCAACCTTTGTGATACTGGGGCTCTGAGCAGCCTGCTCTAGTTGCAGATATCCCTGCCCCAGAGCTGGACACAGTACTCCAGGTGAGGTCTCAGGAGAGCAGAGCAGAGTGGCAGAATCACTTCTCGGTCAAGCTTCTTTTTGACGCAGCCCATAAGCAGCATACGGCAAAGCCCTGTCAGGTCCTGTCTGCTCTAGGATGGTCAGGGCAGGTGAGTTGCTTCTTTGCAAACGTTTGGCAAGCCTGGGCTTGCAAATGCTGGAAAAAAGTACACAAGCACCCTCCTAGGCAAGCATCCGGAGGAAACTGCAGCTTGGCAGATTCCAGTTAGTCATAAACGGGGGCTGGTTGCTAATTTAATTAATATCGAGATGATCCACGTTGATAGAAGATGCTGAATGTTTGATCTTCGTCTCTCCAGTGCTTAAAACACAAGCTGCAGATGAATAGCTGATGGAATCGTCTGACCTATGGCATACTGATGAGCTAGGGAGTTGAGTAGTGTTGGCTTTGAACTCTGCATGTCTGGCAGCAGGCAGGGGGAGCAGCGGTGATGAGTTCGTAAAAGGTTCTTCCTACTTTGGAGGACATAAAAGAATACAAAGTTGGCAATTGAGTTCAGTCCTCCTTCTATGCCTGGAACCAGGGCATCCCTGGGCTCTCCAGGACCAAAGGTGCATGTGATAGGCACAGCCATGAGGAGAGCCCAGGAGAGCACATCCCCCAGCTGGCACTTGTCACAGCACCACTTGGCCGGGCCAGGCAGCAGCTCCAGCTGGCAGCTGTGCGCAGGACACTTAAGTGGCAGGAGAGAGTTAAAGACAGCTACAGGGACTTCAGATGACAGCTGCTGAGAAATAAAATGAGGCAAGTTCTGACAGCTGTAGCATGCTGACAGAGATGTATGAAAACACCTCATCTCGTTTTATAAGCACTTAACTCGGTGGGGGGCATGGGGAGCTGGAAGCTGTTTATTGTCTGCCTGTACGACTTGAGTTCATTAAATAAATGCAGGCTTTTAGTCTGCTGTTATGCCTGTCCCTACCCAGCCTCCAGCTAGTGGTAATGCCACACACCCTGCCCAGGAATCTCACTGGGACAGGTGAGCAGTACTGGATCAAGCTCCAGAAACTCCATTTGGAGGTCTGGGCATTTAAGGGCTTCTGCAGAAAGCCCATTTGCTGTCTGGGCAGCGCCACTGTGCACTCTGGCATGCCACTCTCTGCTCTTGGTTTCGCTGCTCTTTGTCCATGGTCCTGTTGCATCCGTCTCAGAGGTGGGGAAACTGAGGCAACCAGCAGTGAGGAGAGATCCCCAGGCAGAGTCACAACTCCTTGGACCTGGCTGGCAGCAGTCCACATGTCCACATGTCCCACTGGCCTTGGGTTCCTCCTGGCTGGACAGGGTCCTGTTGTGTTTTGAGGAGACTGGAAAGAGTCTGCACAGCAGGAGAAAACAATGGGAGCATTGGTGAGGCTGCAACTCCTCCAAGCCCCATCTCACAGTGGAGAAAAGCTGCACTAAGCTCCTGGAAACAGTCTGACTCTTTCCTTCAGGGCTGCACCCTCTGGATGCTCATCCTATTGTAAAAGGGGTGAGGAAGACAAAAGTGAATTATCTCCCAGCATCTTCTTTAGGACAAAATAGCCTTAACATCTCCCTACCAAGCCTCCTTCCTTACCAGCAGGCTTCCTTGAAGCAGTCTGATCTATAGAGCCTATGCACCACAGGAGGGAGTGAAACCAGCCCAAATGTGGCTTTGCTTTCCTTCCTCCTCACTCTTTTTGAGCTCCTATAATCCTATTGACTGCGGTGGGATTACTCCTGCTTTACGCCGTTCCCAGCGCAAAGCCAATTTGGTGCCGTGGTTGAACATATCCATCGATCAATCCTGGGAGCAGTAATTTCAGCCTCTCCTGGCTTGCTAACAGAAGATTTAACTTGAGAAATAAGACTAGAAAACAGTTACAAAATGCCTCAGCAGAGTGAGAACTGGAAGGGTTGTTTTCTTTGGTCCATAACCTTCTCAGAAACCCGTCTGCTGTCACCAAAGAAACGGTTCAAAAGCACACACAGACTTGCTGACATCAACAAATGCAAGCACATGAGGAAGAAATTCTTTCCAGTGAGGGTGGGGAGACCCTGGAACAAGTTGCCCAGGAAGGTTGTGGATGTCCCCTGCCTGGAGGTGTTCAAGGCCGGGATGGATGAGGCCTTGAGCAACCTGGGCTGGTGGAAGCTATCCTAGACTATGGCAGGGGGGTTGGAACTAGAGGATCTTTAAGGTCCCTTCCAAGTGAAACCATTCTATGATGCTATGATCTAAGTGCAGTTTGGGGAATGCAAAGTGCAGTTTTGGGAATGCAAAGTGCAGCTGGAGCAGTGAGAAGAAGATCTTGAGAGATGCCAGTAGTACCCTGAGACAGCTTATGAGTGATGGGGCTCCTGGCAGCAGCAGACTGCTGGTGTGCAGGCACAGCGCTTTGCTAGCTTAGCAGGTGTTGCAGGGCTGCAGCTTCCAAGATCTGCTCAAGCAGAAGGGGATTTTCTGCTTTTGAGGGTAAACCTTTCAAATGCCAGCAAGTTTCTGTGAAAACAGAATCACAGAGTCGTAGAATTGTTTCCGTTGGAAAACCCCTCCAAGATCATCGAGTCCAAGCGCCAGCCCAACACCACCATGGCCAGCACTGCTTAGGCCTCACCTTGAATACTGCGTCCAGTTCTGGGCCAGAAGGATGCTGAGACTCTTGAATGTGTCCAGAGAAGGGCAACGAAGCTGGGGAGGAGTCTGGAGCACAGCACTGTGAGGAGAGGCTGAGGGAGCTGGGGTTGCTTAGCCTGGAGAAGAGGAGGCTCAGGGGAGACCTTCTTGCTCTCTCCAACTCCCTGAAGGGAGGCTGTAGCCAGGTGGGGGTTGGTGCCTTCTCCCAGGCAATCAGCACCAGAACAAGAGGACACAGTCTCAAGCTGTGCCAGGGGAGGTTTAGGCTGGATGTAAGGAAGAAGTTCTTCATAGAAAGAGAGATTGGCCATTGGAATGTGCTGCCCAGGGAGGTGGTGGAGTCACCATCCCTGGAGGTGTTCGAGAGGGGATTGGACGTGGCACTTGATGACATGGTCTAGTAGTCATGAGGTCTGTGGTGACAGGTTGGACTTGATGATCTTTGAGGTCTTTTCCAACGTTATTGATTCTATGATTGTATGATTCTAAATCATGGCCCTAAATGCCATGTCTACACATCTCTTGAATATCTCCAGGGATGGTGACTCCACCACCTCCCTGAGCAGCCTGCTGGTCCTTCCAGACCCTTGCAGGGTCTCCCGTGAGAAACATCCCTTCCACAGCTGCAGTGGGGACATATATGAAGAAGGAAAGACACTGAACCCCTCTGGTTTAGCCACTGGGATAGACAGCAGTATCCCTCTGCCTGTGGGATGCACAGGACAGCATCCGCTCTGCTCCAAGCCACTACAAAGCAAAGGAGGGAGAATCAGTGCCCTGCACTGAGTGCCCAGTCAGAAGAGGAAGAAAAGTGTATGCAGAGCAGGTGGGAAGGGGAAACTCAGCTGGAAAGGAGTTGGAAGTGGTGGGATGCAGGGTCAGGGATGCAGGAGTGGGGATACTGGGAGGTGGTGCTGGAATGCTGGACCTGGGATGCCATCCCAGAATGCAGAGACAGGATGCAGTGTTGGGATGCCCTGTTGGGATACAGAGCCTAGGATGCCTTCCTGGGAAGCGGGGCCTGGGAGACTGTCCAGGGATGCGGTGCTGGCATGCAGGAGCTAGGACACCGCAATTGTGGTGCCGGGATGAAGGATGCAGATGTGTGCTGGCATGCAGAGCTATGGCAGTCCTGCAGTCCTGCAGTCCTGCATGGAGCTGCAGCAGCCCCGCAGTGCTGGGATATGGTGCTGGGATGTGGCGTGGGATGCGATGCTGGGATGCAGGGCCAGGATGTGGAGTTTTGGCAGCCTGCAATTTGGCGATGTGATGTGGGATGTAGTGCGGGATGCGGTGCCGGGATGCAGTGCCGGGGTGCAGTGCCGGGACGCGGCCGCGGGGGAGCCGGCCCCGCCGGTCAGGCTGCAGCGGGGCAGCCCCGGCGCATCCCCAGGCCGGCGCTCTGGGATCTGGGGACATTCCCGTGACAAGCGAAGCCTTCTGCACGCAGCCGAGGTGCTGGCAGTGTGCGTGACCCCTTCCTGCCGTCATTGCAGGACCAGCGCTGTCCTGGCTCCACTAGCATGCAGATTTGGGTCTGAACAACCAGCAGCCCCATCTAAAGTCAGCCAAATTCTAACCATGCTGAAGGACATTTCAGGAGTATCCAAAGAGCCCTTCCAGAAGTATCTTCCAGTTAAACATTTAAAAGCTTCTTTTTGTCACTGCACCTTGCAAATAATTCGGTTCCATTAAGCTTACCTGCACATGATTCTGTTTGTAAGAAGGAGAGCAAGAAGTAGAACATTTTGGACTGATAGCTGCAATTTAGCAGAGCTTTAGACCACTGCAAATGTACCAATCAAGTTACACTGCTGTAAATTCCCTGTGCAGATCAGAGATGATCAGCCAAGGAGTAAGAACCAGCTCCCCTACAGGCTTTTTTAGCTGCTGCTACCTGTTGCTTTGGAGCTGCTGCTGTGGAGGTCATCCACAGCACAGTTGCAGCATATAGGTGAGGTGCTTGATGCTGGCATCATTTTAAGGGACAAAACCATCAGGAGTGGTCACTTAATCTGTTGTTTCTTTCAGGGAACACCTCCGAAGACTATCTAAGCATCCTCCAGAATGTTGCCACCAAGGAAGCTGCTGCGTACATGAGAGGTGCGTGGGGGGCCCACTGGTGGGGGACAGTTGGCCAAAGAGCAGGTTGCACCTGTGACTCAAACTGACAAATAGCTTTTTGACCACATGGGTATTCTATAGGGAAAAAACTAATTCCTAGGATTTCCAGAGACTGACAGCTTCACAGACTGCATTGGGTTGGAAGGGAGCCTCAAAGGTCATCCTGTCCAACCCTGCTGCAGTCAGCAGGGACAACTCCGACTAGAGCAGGCTGCCCAGGGCCACACATCTAGTCTGATCTTGAATGTCTTCAGGGACAGGGCCTCAACCACATCCCTGGGCAACCTGTTCCCAGATCTGAAAGTGTTTGATAAACCCTCTACCTGATCACATGGATTGTGGGGTTTAACTTGACACGAAAGAATAAATACAGATGCCTTCTGCAGACAAACACACGAAGATGCATCTCCATTATTTCCCTTGAAGTGTGCAAAAGGCCATTTTCACTGCATCTGCCTGTCCTGGCTTTCCCAAGGGCTGTGTAAGTCCATGGCACTTCTAAATGCCCCATGTCCATGTGGGAATTCCCAGTCATGTGGCCAAGGCCTTGTCTTGGAGCTTCCTGCAGCCAAAAGGGTGAACAGGTCTCTCCCAAAAGCCCTGAACAAGTCTCTCCATTTCCCAAGAAACAAAGTGCTGAGTCACATAAGGCTGAGCTCACATCGCTGGAGTCTGTGGCTCACTCTAGATTTGTTTGCTTTCCTTTCTAGTGTCCAGACCTGTAAACGGTTCAAAGGTGAGCTTGGTCGAGAAGGGTGTTTGTGAAGGCATCCACTGCAAGAGAGAAGAGCTGGTGATCAGGAAACAAGGCCTCTACTTGATCTACTGCCACTTGAACTTTCGTTTTCCTGACTGTTCCACCAGCCCCACTGACCTCAAGATGGAATTCCTGGTGAATGACAAAGTCAGCAGGCAGACATTATCCACATGGTGTGCGTCAGAAACCTGCCGAGAAAAGACTTTTAAGACCTTATTCCAGCTCCACTTGACACACCTGAATGTGAAGGACCGAGTATCAGTAACACTGAACCACCCCAAGTTCTTGAATGAAATCTCTCTTCCCAATGAAAACGTCCTCGGGGTCCTGAGGTACAGCGACGACATGTGAGCAGCTCTCCGGCTTCCCACTGCTGCCCAGGCTCACCTTGCTCCGAGCACCAGGAGCCTGCTTTTTGCTAGGCAGCACCTTGTTTGAAATTCCCTCTCTTACAGCGTCACCTGGGTAAACAAGGAACTTTGCAAGCGTTCCAGAACAAAAAAAAACCCCAAACCCAGACTTCAAACACTGCAAGGTCCACGCCTGGATTCCGCTGGTTTGACTCAGGGCAGGGTCGTTGTCCAGCATATAAACCGGCAGCCCCTCCAAACGCAGATTAAAATGCACCAGGATGATGGGAAGGCTGAGCAATGTCAAGACTTGGTGGCTAAGGGACCCCTGGCAAGAAGCTTGTGAGCAGGAGATGGGGAAACCTCCTCATCTGAATTCCAAGGAGCGGTATTTTCACCACAGAAGAAGTCAAAGCTTGCAGTCAAGACTTTCTTTGCAGCTGGAACTTGCAGCCACAGCTCTGGAGCAGGGTGATGGGCAGACTGCATGAAAGCAAAGATGATGAAATTCTTGACTCAGACTGGTAGCTAAAACTCTGGGACAGGATATAGGAGATATGGGGCTTAGAGGAGATTTCTCTGCTGCATTCTGCTATGCACTTTATGCAAATGTCTTCAGTGTGTCTTCCTTTTCACTATTTATCCATCTTTTCTATTTAAATACGAGGCCCTTGGGGGCAGAGGTTTTGTATACACACAGTGCTCAGGCTCTGCTCTCACCTGGAGTTTCCAGACCTTTCAATAACAGGTATTAAAATCTAGTTGCAAATCTAGCCACAGAACAAAGTTCATTATGCTGCAGTTTCCTCAGATCCTGTCCTGCCTGTTTGACCTCAGACCACACTGGTGTGCACATACCCCCTCAGTGCAGGCACTTGCTGAAAATCCACAATTCAAATCCAAGATCCAGGCTTCCCCAAAGACAGCTTTACACCTGCCCTTCATCTGAGAGCTGTGGAGTCTGAGGAGTCCAGGGGAGAGGCAACCTTGGTCAGGGATTGGAACAGGCTGCCCAGGGAGGTGGAGGAGTCACCAGCCTGGAGGTGTTCAAGAAACCTGTGCCCATGGCACTTTCAGACACAGTTTAAAGGCCACCATGGAGTTGGGTTGACAGTTGGACTCAATGATCTTAAAGGTCTTCTCCAACCAAGACAATTCTGTGATTCTGTGATTCTATGATTCTGTGATTCTATGGTTCTATGATTCTATGATTCTATGGTTCTATGATTCTGTGATTCTATGATTCTATGGTTCTATGATTCTATGATTCTGTGGTTCTATGATTCTGTGATTCTATGATTCTATGGTTCTATGATTCTGTGATTCTATGGTTCTATGATTCTATGATTCTATGGTTCTGTGATTCTATGGTTCTATGATTCTATGGTTCTGTGATTCTATGGCTCTATGATTCTATGGTTCTATGATTCTGTGATTCTATGGTTCTATGGTTCTATGATTCTGTGATTCTATGGTTCTATGATTCTATGATTCTATGGTTCTATGATTCTGTGATTCTATGGTTCTGTGATTCTATGGTTCTATGATTCTATGGTTCTATGATTCTGTGATTCTATGATTCTATGGTTCTATGATTCTATGATTCTATGGTTCTATGATTCTATGGTTCTATGATTCTGTGATTCTATGATTCTATGGTTCTATGATTCTATGATTCTATGGTTCTATGATTCTATGGTTCTATGATTCTGTGATTCTATGATTCTATGGTTCTATGATTCTATGATTCTATGGTTCTGTGATTCTATGGCTCTATGATTCTATGGTTCTATGATTCTATGGTTCTATGGTTCTATGATTCTATGATTCTATGGTTCTATGATTCTGTGATTCTATGGTTCTATGATTCTATGGTTCTATGGTTCTATGATTCTATGGTTCTATGGTTCTATGGTTCTATGATTCTGTGATTCTATGATTCTATGGTTCTATGATTCTATGATTCTGTGGTTCTATGATTCTGTGATTCTATGATTCTATGGTTCTATGATTCTATGATTCTATGGTTCTATGATTCTATGATTCTATGATTCTGTGATTCTATGATTCTATGATTCTATGGTTCTATGATTCTATGATTCTATGGTTCTATGATTCTATGATTCTATGATTCTATGGTTCTATGATTCTATGATTCTATGGTTCTATGATTCTATGATTCTATGATTCTATGGTTCTATGGTTCTATGATTCTATGATTCTATGGTTCTATGGTTCTATGATTCTATGATTCTATGATTCTATGGTTCTATGATTCTATGGTTCTATGATTCTATGATTTCTATGATTCTATGATTCTATGATTCTATGGTTCTATGATTCTATGATTCTATGGTTCTATGATTCTATGGTTCTATGATTCTATGATTCTATGGTTCTATGGTTCTATGATTCTATGATTCTATGATTCTATGGTTCTATGATTCTATGGTTCTATGATTCTATGATTCTATGGTTCTATGGTTCTATGATTCTATGATTCTATGGTTCTATGATTCTATGGTTCTATGATTCTATGGTTCTATGATTCTATGATTCTATGATTCTATGGTTCTATGATTCTATGATCCTAAGATTATTTTTTTCTTGGCTTCCTGGAAAGTTTAGATACTGAAGGACAAAAGAGTAATCTCAGGCCCTTTTATGTGAAGCATTGCAGTAGCACAGGCATTAATTTGAAACTGAATTCATAGATTCATCAAATGATTCGAGTTGGAAGGGATCATCCAGTTCCAATCCCCTCAGGGACACATCCTACTAGACCAGGTTGCTTAAGACCCCATCCAACGTGGCCCTGAACACTTCCAGGGTTGGAGCCTTCACGTCTCTGGGCAGCCTGTGCCAGTGCCTCCTGACCCTCACAGGGAAAGATTTATTGCCTACTGTTTAATCTAAATCAAGCTTCATCCAGTTTGAAGCCATTCTCCCTCACCTTGTCACTCCATGTCTTTTTAAAATAGTCCCTCTCCAGCTCTCCTGGAGACCCCTTCAAATACTCCCCAGAGCCTTCTCCAGGCTGAACAACTCCAGCTCTCCCAGCCTCTCTTCTTAGGAGAGGCTGAGAGAATTCTTGTACTCTGGAGAGGGAAGGGACCACAGAGCTGCAAAAGTTGGGACCACTTCAGTCTTTCCTCTTTCCCCTTCATCCCTGAGATGCTGCTGATGTCTATTTTCACCGGTATTTGAGTTTTCCCCTTGCATACCTGCACCTTCTTTCCTTGACATGTCTAGAGTTTGGTGGACTGTTCACCTCAAAACATTTAGTGCTGGATTTTGGTCCTGGTTTCAGAAACCCTGTGATTTCTTCTACTCAGGCTTAGCTGATGTTGTCAACTGATGCAACTTAGTGTGTGTGAGCACACCCAAAATACTCCTGTTAGCAGTCATTTTGCACTGGTGGTCACCAGTGTCACCAGAAACTGGTGGTACTTGTTGGTGAGGTTTCATCCCATTGGCCAAGTGGCTTCAAAACACAAAAGACACTTTCAAAAGGTCATGAGCAGCTGATGTGATTCATTGCTAGAGAGACTTTCATTCTAGAGAGACTTAGATAATAAATAAACAAACAAACCACAACTCCTTTTGCTATTAATGGGTGGGGGGGGGACAAGAAGGAAACTAAATCCATGTTTCTCTTTCTTTTCTTTCTTTCTTTCTTTCTTCCCATCCTTCCTTCCTCCCTTCCTCCCTTCCTCCCTTCCTCCCTTCCTCCCTTCCTCCCTTCCTCCCTTCCTCCCTTCCTCCCTTCCTCCCTTCCTCCCTTCCTCCCTTCCTTCCTTCCCCTTCCTTTCCTCCCTTCCTTCCTTCCTTCCTTCCTCCCTTCCTTCCTTCCTTCCTTCCTTCCTTCCTTCCTTCCTTCCTTCCTTCCTTCCTTCCTTCCTTCCTTCCTTCCTTCCTTCCTTCCTTCCTTCCTTCCTTCCTTCCTTCCTTCCTTCCTTCCTTCCTTCCTTCCTTCCTTCTCCTCTTAAATAAACCTTTTCTTACAACAGTCAGCTTACCCCACCTCTGACATTGTAACCTCCATGGCATCTCCTCACCCCTCTGGCCTCTCATGGCTACAAAATGAGGCTTTTAACTTCTCTCTGCCTCCACCTCAATACCCATGACTGATGCCCAGAGAACCTTAAGCAAGGCTTGCAGTCAGGAATCACAGCTCCTGCATAGAGAAAAGGCAGCTAATGAATGAAAACACACATTTACTCACACACACCACCCCAGCCCTCCCACCTTTCCCTGAAGGCTTTGGATTGAAAGAGACAGGCAATTCTTTGCATAAGATGATTTCCTTCTATTATTTTGCCAGATGGAGAAGCTCCTGACAAAGCAGAGCTAAGCTTCTCAGCCCCAGGCTCTTTAATACCACAGGATAAAGCAGTCTGGCCTCTCCTCCACTGCCTCTGAGAAATAAGAATAAATTATAGCCACAAAGAGGGCCCATTAATCCTGTGCAATTTGGCCATCAGTTATAAAAATGTTAAGTAGCTTTCACTGAAACAAGGCCCTGAGCCAAGCAGCAGCCTCCCTGCTTTCTGGCAGGCAGCTTCGCTTTGCTCTTTCAGCCTTTTCTCCTTCTCTTGTTTCCTAGTTTTTGAAGCAGGTAATTTACTTCTTTTTGTCATAACCCTCCTGTAGTAAAAAAGAAAGTCCAGGCTGATCCTTTGCACAGTGCCACATCTGTTCAGGGACACCACCAGCACTGCTCTTTGGAGAACAACTCACTCCCACGGCCTCAGCTTCACCTCTTGCGGCTGATGAGCTCCCCTGGAGCCAGGCTTTTTTTTCAGTGGTACCCACTGCTAGGATGAGAGGCAATGGATGTAAACTCAGAGGGAATTCCATCTCAGCATGAGAAAAGGCTTTTTAGCACTGTGAGGAGGATGGAGTCCTGGAGCAGGTTGTGGAGTCTCCTTCTCCAGAGATCTTCCAAACCTGCCTGGATGCATTCCTGTGTGACCTGCCCTAAGTGGTCCTGCTTTGCAGGGGTATTAGACTCGATGCCATGGTTTAGTCATGGGTGCTGTGGTGACAGGTTGGACTTGATGATCTTTGAGGTCTCTTCCAACCTTGGTGATTCTGTGATGATCTCTGGAAGTCCTTTCCAACCCTTACCATTCTGTGACTCACCGATCCTGCAGGCGTGTCCTCATCCTTCTGAGCAGCGCCTCAGCCCTACAGCCCCTGCTCTGGTTCCCCACTGCAGCGATCGGTCCATGAGAAAGGAAGGACCAACTGAAAGCACAGAAGTCACAGAGCAATGTTGCAAATCCCTCCCCTTGCCCTCAGATGTGGCAGAAACGTGGCTTTCTGTGCGTATGAGCTCTTGGTGACACGAGCAGAAACAGGAAGCTCCAGCAAGCTCGCAAGCAAAGCTGCTGGGACAGGGTCTCTCAGCCCTTCTCATGAGAAGTTCCACCCTGAAACTGTTTTCTGCTTAGCTAAGGAGCATCTCTCAGGGTTAATACATTCTGCTATTCCTAATCTTGATTGATAAGGGGGGAAAAAAACCCCAACAGTGTGTTACTGGCTTAATTCTGGTTGTTAATTGCTACAGAAAAGATAAACAGGGACTTCAATCAAAGCGAAGTCAATGCAATACACTTCCATCCCAACTCACCCGGGGGCAGCAAATCAAAATCAGATCGAGTTTAATACCAGAGATTACAGAGTTGGATCTGAAGTTCACCAAAGCTGTGAAGACTTGGAAATCAGGATTACAATTAGGCTTCACCTCCCGTGAAATTGGCCTGAACCCAACCTCTTCAAAACACGGCTCTGAAAATTAGGTCATGGCTGATCTGACACAGACTCATTATTTAGGCGACACCCAGCACGTGCTGAGGGACTGGGGAGGTTTGCCTTTGCTTTACTTTTGGTTTTGTTTCATTGTATTTTCTTCAGCACTTTCCAGAGGGAGGCAATATCACAGTCACTGAGTGAGAAAACCCTTGACTGTGCCACAGGCCAGCCCGGGGCTGTGTGCTCCCTAAAAATGCACAGCAGCCCTCTGGTCCCATTTGGATCACCCTTGATTTCCTCTTCTGCACTCCTCTTCTGCACCCACATTCCTCTGGAGAGAGTAGAGTAGAGTAGAGTAGAGTAGAGAATAGAATAGAGTAGAATAGAATAGAATAGAATAGAATAGAATAGAATAGAATAGAATAGAATAGAATAGAATAGAATAGAATAGAATAGAATAGAATAGAATTAACCAGGTTGGAAGAGACCTTCAAGATCATCGAGTCCAACCTATCTCCCAACACCATCTGATCAACTCAACCATGGCACCAAGCACCCCATCCAGGCTCTTCCTAAACGCCTCCAGGGATGGTGACTCCACCACCTCCCTGGGCAGCACATCCCAATGGCCAATCTCTCTCTCTATGAAGAATTTCATCCTAACATCCAGCCTAAACCTCCCCTGGCTCAGCTTGAGACTGTGTCCTCTTGTTCTGTTGCTGCTTGCCTGGGAGAAGAGACCAACCCCCACCTGGCTACAACCTCCCTTCAGGGAGTTGTAGAGAGAAAGAAGGTCTCTGATCCTCCTCCAGACTAAGCAATCCCAGCTCCTTCAGCCTCTCCTCACAGGGCTGTGCTCCAGACCCCTCCCCAGCTTTCTTGCCAACTCTGGACACCTTACAGCAGCTCAATATCTTTCCTAACCTCAGGAGCCCAGAACTGGACACAGGACTCCAGGTATGGCCTAACCAGTGCTGAGCACAGGGCACAATGACTTCCTTGTTCCTGCTGGCCACACTGTTCTCGATGCAGCCCAGGATGCCATTGGCCGTCTTGGTCAACCACTACCCCCAGGTCCCTCTCTGCCTGGCTGCTCTCAGCCACTCTGCCCCCAGCCTGTAGCACTGCCTGGGGTTGTTGTGGCCAAAGTGTAGAACCTGGCACTTGGATGTGTTCAATCTCCTGCCCTTGGACTCTGCCCATCTGCCCATCCTGGCAAGGTCCCTCTGCAGAGCTCTCCTACCCTCTAACAGATCAACTCCTGTCCCCAGCTTGGTGCCATCTGCAAACTTACTGATGATGAACTCAATGCCCTCATCCAGCTCATCAATAAAGATATTAAAGAGCAAACAGCATTCTGCAACAGCCTCAGCCCCTTGCTCATGCACTTAAATTAACAGTGCTCTTGTTATTCACAACGCTGTTAGACACAAAATGACAAAGAACTCTTTTTTTTTCAGTGACCCTATCCTGAGTTAAACAGAAAAAAACCAAGAAGGAGATCACTCAACTCAAATAACCAACCCAAAAAGCAAAATAAATGACGAGCCTCTGGTTTTTTTTAGGCACCTCTAACTGGCAGGAACTTTAAAAACATGGAAGTGATACAAGTTGTGCTTGGAGCAAGCAGCAAGAGAAAAACCTCAGTGCAAAACCAGCTTCTGTAAAAATGCAAATGCTGATGAGAAGTGCTTGTGACAGCAGGATTCGCTCTCAGTGACCTCAAAACCTCTTCCAGCCTCAGCTTCATACGGCTGTGGTAGGCTCAGTTTCAAGAAAGCATGATGGGCTGTGAGGATACTGCATTCCTTGACCACGTTCCCTGCCAGAGGAGCTCAGCTGGACTGGTTTGAATTCTGTTTCTCTTTTCAGTACTGATGCTAGGAGCTTGAAGATTTGGGGTGGAGGAGGGCAGAGACCAAATCATAGTATCATAGAATCAGTCAGGGTTGGAAGGGACCACAAGGATCATCCAGTTCCAACCCCCCTGCCATGGGCAGGGACACCCCACACTACATCAGGCTGGCCACAGCCTCATCCAGCCTGGGCTTAAACACCTCCAGGGACGGGGCCTCAACCACCTCCCTGGACAACCTATTCCAGGGCTTCACCACTCTCATGGGGAAGAACTTCTTCCTCACCTCCAGCCTGAATCTCCCCACCTCCAGCTTCATTCCATTTCCCCTAGTCCTATCATTACCTGATACCCTGAGAAGTCCCTCCCCAGCCTTCCTGTAGCCCTTTTCAGATACTGGAAGGCCACAATGAGGTCACCTGGGAGCCTTCTCTTCTCCAGACTGAACAGCCCCAACTCCTTCAGTCTGTCCTCACAGGAGAGGTGCTCCAGCCCTCTGCTCATCCTCCTGGCCCTTCTCTGGACACCTTCCAGCACCTCCAGATCCCTCCTGTAATAGGGACTCCAGAACTGGAGGCAGTACTGCAGGTGGGGTCTCAGCAGGGCTGAGTAGAGGGGGAGAATCCCCTCCCTTGCCCTGCTGGCCACACTTCTCTTGCTGCAGCCCAGGCTCTGATTGGCTTTCTGGGCTGCAAGAGAACACTGAGAGCTCCTGTTGAGTTTTTCCTCCCCCAGCACCCCCAAGTCTCTCTCCTCAGGGCTGCTCTCCAGCCAGTCATTGCCCAGCCTGGATTTGTGCCTGGGATTGCCTCGACCCAGCTGCAGGACCCTGCAGCCAGTACCAGGACAAGAGGACACAGTCTCAGGCTGTGCCAGGGCAGGTTTCGGCTGGAGGTTAGGAAGAAGTTCTATACAGAGAGAGTGATTGCCCATTGGAATGTGCTGCCTGTGGAGGTGGTGGAGTCACCTTCATTGGAGGTGTTCAGGAGGAGACTTGCTGGGGTGCTTGGTGCCATGGGTTAGTTGTTTAGGTGGGTTGGATTGGTTGATGGGTTGGACGCGATAATCTTGAAGGTCTCTTTCAACCTGGTGTGGTGTATTGTATTGTATCTTGAGAGATGATAATAGAACACTGGGGGGGAAGGGACCTGCTGTTTTTAAGAAAGACAGCACAGAAATTCAGGTGCTTCCAAAGAGAGCAAAGGATATTGAGCCCTCAGGACCAGAGCCTTCAACCCCTCCACGGTCAGCATCTCCTCAGAGCTGCAAAGGGCTTGCTGCAGGCAGCATCCACCCTCCTCTGTTGTAAGACAAGAACGTTGGACACCGTGGTCATCAGTTTTAGTTGAGAGGCCATATCCTGCACTATCAGCACGCCATTTCCCTTCAGCCATGTCCACAGCATCTATATTTAGCATCCTTCTCCAGCCAGAGTGAAGCAAGAACCTTCAGGAGGTGAGTCAGAGCACCCAAAATAGCTGCCTAAAAGAGACAACCTCGGCAGCTCAGTGACTCTTCCCTCAGTCTGGTCTCTGGGTCCTCAGACTCAACAGCATGATTCAAGGGAAGACATGGAACAGATTATTGAATCCAGATTATTAATTTCTGGACACCTTCTACTGATGATTTCATAGACAGCTTCCCAGAGAGTGCTGTCTGTGCTTTGAGGCTGTGTGAAGCTTGGTGGAAAGCCCCATGGCTCACCAGCAGATGTTTGGAAGGTGAAACAATAATGGCAAAAAATTGTTAGAATTACAGATGCAAAATAACACAATTTTCCTATTTAGGTCACTTTCATTCCCATCACCACCTATAGCTTGGACTGGTCCAGAACTGATAGAGGGGGAGCAGTGTTACAGGATAGAATAGGATAGGATAGGATAGGATAGGATAGGATAGGATAGGATAGGATAGGATAGAATAGAATAGAATAGAATAGAATAGAATAGAATAGAATAGAATAGAATAGAATAGAATAGAATAGAATAGAATAGAATAGAATTAACCAGGTTGGAAGAGACCTTCAAGATCATCAAGTCCAACCTCTCACCCAACGCCATCTAATCAACTAACCCATGGCACCAAGTGCTTCATCCAGGCTCTTCCTAAACACCTCCAGTGATGGTGACTCCACCACCTCCCTGGGCAGCACATTCCAATGGCCAATCACTCTCTCTATGAAGAATTTCATCCTAACATCCAGTCTAAACCTCCCCTGGCTCAGCTTGAGTCTGTGTCCTCTTGTTCTGGTGCTGCTTGCCTGGGAGAAGAGACCAACCCCCACCTGGCTGCAACCTCCCTTCAGGGAGTTGTAGACAGCAAGAAGGTCTCCCCTGAGCCTCCTCTTCTCCAGGCTAAGCAACCCCAGCTCCCTCAGCCTCTCCTCACAGGGCTGTGCTCCAGACCCCTCCCCAGCTTTCTTGTCCTTCTCTGGACACCTTCCAGCATCTCAACATCTTTCCTAACCTGAGGAGCCCAGAACTGGACACAGGACTCAAGGTGTGGCCTAACCAGTGCTGAGTACAGAGCAGAATGACTTCCTTGCTCCTGCTGGCCACACTACCTGATGCAGGCCAGGTTGCCATTGGCCTTCTGGGCACATTGCTGGCTCATGTTCAGCCTGCTATCAACCAGCACCCCCAGGTCCCTTTCTGTTTGGCCACTCTCCAGCCACTGTGACCCCAGCCTGTAGCACTGCCTGGGGTTGTGGCCAATGTGTAGAACCCGGCACTTGGATGTGTTCAATCTCCTGCCCTTGGACTCTGCCCATCTGCCCATCCTGGCAAGCTCTCCTACCCTCGAACAAATCAACTCCTACTCCCATCTTGGTGTCATCTGCAAATTCACTGATGATGGACTCAATGCCCTCATCCAGATCATCAATAAAGACACTAAAGAGCATGGGGCCCAGCACTGATCCCTGGACACCAATATTTAGGTTTGGAAGTGCCTTTTTTCTCATCTAAAATTGTTTAGTCAATATTAGACTCTTGTTTGTTAGTCCAGTGTGTGTCCAGTTCTGGGTTCCCCAGTCCAAGAGGGACAGGGGACAGCTGCAGGAATGAAGTGGAGGGCCACAAGGATGATGAGGGGACTGGGACACCTGTCTGATGAGGAAAGGCTGAAAGACCTGGGGCTCTTCAGCCTGCAGAAGAGAAGATCCAGAAGGAATCTTCTTAGTGCATGTAAGGATCTAAATGGTGGAGCTCATGAGGATGGAGCTGGCCTCTTTTCAGTGGTGCCGGGGGAAAAGATGAGGGGCAGTGGGCACAAACTGAAACCCAGGGGGTTTCACTTGAACTCAAGGGAAAAAAACTTTTTGCTGTGAGGCTGCTGGAGCCACAGAGCAGGCTGCCCAAAGAGGTTGTGAAGTTCTTCTCTGGAGAGGTTTCAAACCTGCCTGGATATTTTGATCCTGGGCAATCTGCTGGGGGTGCCTCTGCATTAGCAGGGGGGTTGGATGATCCAGTATCTGAAGGGGGCCTACAAGAAGGCTGGGGAGGGACTCCTTAGGATCTCAGGTAGTGATAGGACTAGGGGGAATGGAATGAAGCTGGAGCTGGGGAGATTCAGGCTGGACATGAGGAGGAAGTTCTCCCCCATGAGAGTGGTGAAGCCCTGGAATGGGTTGTCCAGGGAAGTGGTTGAGGCCCCATCCCTGGAGGTGTTTAAGACTGGATGAGGCCAGCCTGCTCTAGTGTGAGGTGTCCCTGCCCATGGCAGGGGTTGGATCTAGATGATCCTTGTGGTCACTTCCAACTCTGACTGATACTATGATACTATGATCTGTAGAGGTCCCTTCCACCCCTCACCGTGCCGGGCTTCTAGGGTTCTCCGATTCTGTAACCTTTCGGCGCTGGCAGGTTCTTGGTTTATCTCAGATGAGAATCAACTGCCTGTATGAAGTCTGAATGCTTTGGGGGGGGAAAAAAAAGGAAAGAAAAATCTGCTGAATGGTGAGTAAAGTTCTGGAATTCAGTCCTGGAATGTGCTCAGTGCTTGTGCTCTGACTCAGAGGAGCCCTTCAGTGTAGGCGTCACTCCAGGCAGGCGTTTAATGGCAGCAAAGCGCCTCTCAAAATACGTGGCCACTTAAACACTGGAGTGATTTGAAACAACAACAGGAGCAGAGCCTGAGCTGAGGTGCTGGCTGATGGCATTGTGTGAACAGTGCAGCAAAGTTCATTAGTGTCAACATTGTTAATGAGTCACTGGAGCGTTTCCTTAGGCTGGGATCCTTCAGTCCCATCCAGATTACGGAGGGGGAAAGGGGTGTTGAAGCTCCAAATAACTTCAATTCCACATAAAGGGTAGACAACTCAGTAGAATAGAATAGAATAGAATAGAATAGAATGAATAGAATGGAATGGAATGGAATGGAATGGAATGGAATGGAATAGAATAGAATAGAATAGAATAGAATAGAATAGAATAGAATAGAATAGAATAGAATAGAATAGAATAGAATAGGATAGGATAGGATAGAATAGAATAGAATAGGATAGGATAGGATAGGATAGGATAGAATAGAATAGAATAGAATAGAATAGAATAGAATAGAATAGAATAGAATAGAATAGAATAGAATAGAATAGAATTAACCAGGTTGGAAAATACCTCAGACGTCATCAAGTCCAACCTATCATCCAACACCATCTGATTAACTCAACCATGGCACCAAGTGCCTCATCCAGGCTCTTCCTAAACACCTCCAGTGCTGGTGACTCCACCACCTCCCTGGGCAGCATATTCCAATGGCAAATCATTCTTTTAAGAAGAACTTCTTCCTCACCTCCAGCCTAAACCTCCCCTGGCACAGCTTGAGACTGTGTCCTCTTGTTCTACTGCTTGTTGCCTGGGAGAAGAGACCGGCCCCCACCTGGCTACAACCTCCCTTCAGGGAGTAGTAGACAGCAAGAAGATCTCCCCTGAGCCTCCTCTTCTCCAGGCTAAGCAACCCCAGCTCCCTCAGCCTCTCCTCACAGGGCTGTGCTCCAAACCCCTCCCCAGCTTTGTTGCCCTTCTCTGGACACCTTCCAGCAAGTCAACATCTTTCCTAAACTGAGGTGCCCAGAACTGGACACAGGACTCAAGGTGTGGCCTAACCAGTGCTGAGCACAGGGGCAGAAGGATCTGAGTCTGCAAGGATTTGAGCACGCATTTTGTTAAAGTATTGCATAAAGTCACTTAAAGGCTAAAAGGAATTAGAGAGCCAAAGATTGGAGAATAAATCTTATGTAGAGTGCTGAAGGAGCTGGGGCAGTTTAGCTTGGAAAAGAGGAGGCTGAGGGGAGACCTCCTGGCTCTTCACAACTACCTGAAAGGACATTGTAGAGAGGCTGCTGCTGGTCTCTTCTCCCAGATGATCAGTGATAGAACAAGAGGGAATGGTCTCAAGCTGCAGCTGGGTAGGCTTAGACTAGGCATTAAGAAAAAGAGTGGTCAGGCATAGGAATGTGCTGCCCAGGGAGGTGCTGGAGTCACCAACCCTGGATATGTTTAATGGTCATTTGGATGTGCTGCTTGGGGATATGGTTTAGGGACGAACTTTGTTGAGTAGGGCTATGGGTTGGACTTGGTGATCCTGAGGGTCTGTTCCAACCTGAATGTTTCTGTGATTTACAAAGAAATAATCATCTGAAGCTGGTTTGTTCTTTTTGTGTTTGCTGGGGGCTTTTTTTATCTCTGAAAGAAGCCTACACCAGCTCTAAGTTTACCTAAGCAAACACAATGGCCATGACTCACTCCCCAAGTCCTCTGCTATGAAATTATTCTGTGCAGGTATGACAAAGTAATTTCCTTTTAGGAAAAGGCTCTTTGCCTCCTTGTAAGAGAAATTGGAGAACAGCTGCATCAATAATCTACCCCATGAGGTACATGCCATGGGCAAGCCCCAAAAGCAATTCTTACTGTTTCACTCAAGGCTGAGGTTTGCCACCAGCAGGGATGTAATGAAACAGAAAGCAAAGATGATTTATTGTGGCAGATTCATTGGGATGCTATTAATTGTCAAGGAGCCACTTCAGCAGCAGCACTGCCAGCTCCCAGAGTGATGCTTTTAAAAGGTGAAGTCTGCTTTTGTATTGCACAGGAAAGCAGAACCTGCTGGCCTGACTCAAAAGGGGGCCTACAGGAAGGCTGGGGAGGGACTTCTCAGGATCTCAGGTAGTGATAGGACTAGGGGGAACGGAATGAAGCTGGAAATAGGGAGATTCAGGCTAGATGTGAGGAAGAAGTTCTTCCCCATGAGAGTGGTGAAGCCCTGGAATGGGTTATCCAGGGAGGTGGTTGAGGCCCCATCCCTGGAGGTAAGACCAGGCTGGACAAGGCTCTGGCCAGCCTGATCTAGTGTAGGGTGTCCTTGCCCATGGCAGGGGGGTTGGAACTAGATGATCCTTGTGGTCCCTTCCAACCCTGACTGATTCTATGATTCTATGAAAACCAAGAGCTGCTATCAAAGAATCATAGAATTGCAGAAAGGGTTGGTTGGAAGGGACCTCTAAAGCTCATCTAGTCCAACCCCCGCTGTAGTGAGCAGAAAGATCTGCACCTAGAGCAGGTTGCTCAGAGTCCTAAACAACCTGACCTGGAATCTGCAATGTCCAGAGTGGCTCCATCAGGGTAAAGAGCAAGACCATGTCCCCATGCACCATCCCATCATGGAACCCCATGGTGATCACCTGGCCCTCTGACATGGGACTTTTCTGTTAATTCTTACCATGCTGTATGTACTCCACCCTGGTGAGACCCCTCCTGGAGTACTGCATCCAGTTCTGGAGCCCCTGGTTCAAGAAGGATCTGGAGGTGCTGCAGGAGACATGGCCACGAGGATGAGCAGAGGGCTGGAGCTGCTCTGCTCTGAGGACAGACTGAGACAGTTGGGGCTGTTCAGTCTGGAGAAGAGAAGGCTCCCAGGACACCTTCTTGTGTCCTTCCAGTATCTGAAGGGGGCTCCAAGAAAGCTGGGGAGGGACTTTTGAGGGTGTCAGGGAGTGATAGCACTGGGCGGGGGATGGGGGAAAAAAACAACTAGAAATGGGTAGATTGAGATTGGATGTTAGGAAGAAGTTCTTCCCCATAAGGGTGGTGAGACACTGGCACAGGCTGCCCCAGGAGGTGGTGGAAGTCTCATCCCTGGAGGTTTTGAAGGCCAGGCTGGATGTGGCTGTGAGCAACCTACTGTAGTGTGAGGCGTCCCTGCCCATGGCAGGGGGTTGGAACTGGATGATCCTTGAGGTCCCTTCCAGCCCTGACAGTTCTATGATTCTATGTATCAAAGTATCACAGTATCACAAAGGTTGGAAGAGACCTCAAAGATCAGCAAGTCCAATCTGTCACCACACACCTCATAACTAGACCATGGCTCCAAGTGCCACATCCAGTCCCCTCTTGAACACTTCCAGGGACAGCAACTCCACCACCTCCCTGGGCAGCACATTCCAATGGTGAATGACTCTCTCAGTGAAGAACTTTCTCCTCACCTCCAGTCTAAACCTCCCCTGGTGCAGCTTGAGACTGTGTCCTCTTGTTCTGGTGCTGGTTGCCTGAGAGTAGAGACCAACTCCTTCCTGGCTACAATCCCCCTTCAGGTAGTTTTAGACATCAGTGAGGTCTCCCCTGAGCCACCTCTTCTCCAGGCTAAACACCGGCTAAACACCCCCAGCTCCCTCAGCCTCTCCTCACAGGGCTGTGCTCAAGGCCTCTCCCCAGCCTCGTTGCCCTTCTCTGGACATGTTCAAGTCTCTCAATGTTCTTCTTAAACTGAGGAGCCCAGAACTGGACACAGGACTCAAGGTGTGGCCTAACCAGTGCTGAGTACAGGGGTACAGTGACTTCCCTGCTCCTGCTGGCCACTCTATTCTTGATACAGGCCAGGATGCCATTGGCCTTCTTGGCCACCTGGGCACACTGCTGGCTCGTGTTCAGCCGGCTGTCAGTCAGATCCCTTTCCATTTGGCAGCTCTCCAGCCACTCCGACCCCAGCCTGTAGCCTGTATCTAGCACCCCATTGCCTTGAAGTATCATGTTAAAAATCTTGTAACTCACAAGCATCCTGAGGTGCAACAACCACAGAGTAATTGCTCTGGAATGTGAAGAGGAATGAATTGGCTCTTTTGCTGCTTGGTAATTCATGCCCTTTACAGCAGAGTGACACACTGTTGCTTGGCTTCCCTTATTGTTTTCCCACAGCAGAAATGAGCAGTGCCCCTCTGCTGAGCTGCCACAGCTGATTTTGGTTTACTCACAGTTCACTTCACATGTTTGCTCTCCAGTTGCCACCCAAGCCATCCCCCAAAACAAAGACAAGTGAGTAAATACAGGCCTCTGCAAATAAACTGTGCACAGAGGAAACTGCAGGATGAAAGAGAAAAAAGTGTTCCAGGGGAAGTTTAGTCTGAAGGTGAGGAGAAAGTTCTTCCCTGAGAGAGTCGTTAGCCATTGGAATGTGCTGCCCAGGGAGGTGGTGGAGTCACCATCCTTGGAGATGCTCAAGAGGGGATTGGATGTGGCACTTGGTGCCATGGCTGAGTCATGAGGTCTGTGGTGACAGGTTGGACTTGGTGATCCTTGAGGTCTCTTCCAACCTGAGTGATTCTGTGATTCTGTGAAGGCTGTGCTGCCATCCAAGGAGATCTGCACAGGCTGAGAGCTGGGTGAAGGGAAACCTCATTAGAATAGAATAGAATAGAATAGAATAGAATAGAATAGAATAGAATAGAATAGAATAGAATAGAATAGAATAGAATAGAATAGAATAGAATAGAATAGACCAGGTTGGAAAAGACCTTCAAGATCATCAAGTCCAACCTATCAGCCAACACCATCTCATCAACTAAACCATGGCACCAAGTGCCTCAACCAGGCTTAAACATCTCCAGTGATGGTGACTTCAGCACCTCCTGGGTAGCACATTCCAATGGCAAATCACTCTTTTAAGAAGAACTTCTTCCTAACATCCAGCCTAAACCTCCCCTGGAACAGCTTGAGACTGTGTCCTCTTGTTCTGGTACTGCTTGCCTGGGAGGAAAGACCAATCCTCACCTGGCTACAACTTCCCTTCAGGGAGTTGGAGAGAGCAAGAAGGTCTCCCCTGAGCCTCCTCTTCTCCAGGTTAAGCAACCCCAGCTCCCTCAGTCTCTCCTCATAGGGCTTGTGTTCCAGACCCCTCCCCAGCTTTCTTGCCCTTCTCTGCATACCTTCCAGCAACTCAACATCCATCCTAAACTGAGGGGCCCAGAACTGGACACAGGACTCAAGTTGTGGTCTAACCAGTGCAGTGTACAGGGGCAGAATGACCTCCCTGCTCCTGCTGGCCACACTGTTCCTGATGCAGGCCAGGATGCCATAAAGTTCAAGAAAGACAATGCAGAGTCCTGGGGATAACACCAGGCACTAGAACAGAGTAGGGGTCCTCCTGCTGGAAAGCAGCCCCATGGAGAAAGACCTTGGGGTCCTAGTGGACAGTAAGTTATCCATGGGACAGCAGTGTGCCTTTGTGGCCAAGAGGGTCAACAGGGAAAGAGGATGTTCCTCAGCTCTGCATTAGGGACTGTCTACCAGGGAATCAAAATGATTCTGTACATCTGCCATGTATCTATCTAGTTGCCTCTTCCTATGTACCTGTCATCTAATTATCTTACATCTAATTAACTAACATCTATGAATCTATCACCTAGCACCTAGTTATCTATCATCTATGTCTCTATCATCTATGTATCTATTATCTGTGTATCTATCATCTATGTATCTGTTATCTTTGTATCTATCCCCTGTGTATCTATCATCTATGTATCTATTATCTGTGTATCTATCATCTATGTATCTATTATCTGTGTATCTATCACCTGTGTATCTATCATCTATGTATCTATTATCTGTGTATCTATCCCCTGTGTATCTATCATCTATGTATCTATTATCTGTGTATCTATCATCTATGTATCTATTATCTGTGTATCTATCACCTGTGTATCTATCATCTATGTATCTATTATCTGTGTATCTATCCCCTGTGTATCTATCATCTATATATCTATTTGCTTCTCCCCACATAAAGATTGAAAGGGAAAAGAGTGAAACTTGGTGTGGTTTAAAAGCCAAGTCTCTTTACACACCCACACTTAACCTGTGAGATAATTCAACCTATCTGGTTTTACACACCACAAATATTGCTTAGGATCTGTGCTTTACCCTAGGACCCAAACACTGTCAAATGGACACAAGGAGTGTGTTGGACACAACACAACATCCAGGAAAGAAACCTGAAATCCACTCCTGTCTGTTAGCAAAAATTCTAGCTCCTAGCATCAAGGAAGTCTCTTCTTTTATGGTGTCTAGAAGCTCACATGCTACAGATGATTTAGAGTGTACCCTTAGCAAGATTGGAGGTTTCCTTCTCTGGAGATTTTTCCAGAGCCATCTGGATGTGTTCCTGTGTGACCTGTGCTGGATTCTGTGGTCCTGCTCTGGCAGGGGGTTGGACTTGATGATCTTCAGAGGTCCCTTCCAACCCTTAACATCCTGTGATCCTATGATTGCTGATGCTATGAAGCTGAGAGCGGTGGTTGACACACCAGAAGTCTTCTGTGAAAGACCAAATCTGGAAGCTGCTGCTGCTGCTGCCTGGGATGGCCCAATACAACTTCTCTGCTGGAAGGGTTGCTGTGCAAAGATTTTACCCAGGGGAACCAGAATGTATCAGAGAGCCGGTAGAACAGGTTCCAGCTATCTGATCTGGGAGTCTGAATGTGATGGGTGAACCTCTAGAAAGAATTTTGGAGAGCAGTAAACACTTGCAACACACAGGGGTGATTTTCAACCCAGATTCAGCATTTACAGCCCATGGCTGTTGGAGTGCTCTGAAAAATCCATCCCTGTGTATTCCCCAGAAGAGGTGGGACCCATCCTTTCGTGAGTTTGCAAATCCTCCCCTTGGAAGAGCGCCTGGGACATCATCACTCAGCTGGGCAGCACTGAGAGTACTCTCTCTCATCCTCATATTTATTTTCCAGCTATGCCTCATTGTCTTCACGACATCAGGCTCTCACTCCTCTCTGCAAACCACAGAAACCCTGGAAATCTTGTGCTAGGCCTTTTCTTTGCTACTTTCTTTCACCACACAGAAAGGTGGAAAGTGAAAGGTGCGGGTACTGACCAGTGCTTCCTCTTTCCGAAGTCCATTTCTCTGCCACATTGATGTGTTTTATGACACTAACACAGGGTCTGCTGCCTGCCTTCCCTTCTGGCTTCATGGGGAGTGTCATGGAAGTGAGAGGCACCCTGAGTCAAGACGGCAGACAGAAGCTTTGGGCACTGGGAAACAACTGCCTTCCTCATCTTCTTGGCAGAAACTCTTGTGGGAGTTAAAGAAAGAAGAAAACTACTTTGCAAGTTGAAAAGAATGATCTTTTTACTTGACAGAGCTCAGGATGGATTTTGCTTGGGGTTTTCCAAGGAGTCCAGGACGGCGAATCATACAACTGTTACAGCTAGAAAAGGCCTCTCGGGTCATCAAGTACAACTGCCAATGCACCCCCACCACAACAACTAACCCATGTCCTGAAGTGACATGCCTCCTCTGGACCTGCTCCAGCAGTTTGATGTCATAAAGCACTGAAAGGGCTCTCATCAGCTTCCCCTGAAGCTAATGAATGCCCTAAACCTTGCAGATAACATCCATGCATTTGTTCACATGAATCACTGCAGACATTTCTGTCATTACTTCCCTTGCCCTTTGGTTTTCCTTTTTATTATGACTCTCCCATCACAGGCACAGTTTCCCAGCTCAGGAATCATCTTGACTTTTTCCACTCTCTCAGATAAATTTCCCAGCAGAGCTGCCCCAGCACCATGCAATGCCAGCCCAGCCCAGGATGCAGGCAGAGCGAGAAGAGCAACTTTCCCTGTGGATTCTTGGCTGCGATACAAGCTCAGCACTTCATTTGCTTGTGAAGTCATTCGGCTTGATTTTCATTAAAGTCAGACCTGGACATACCAAAGCCATGAGGAGGAGGGGAAACACTTAGAACTGTTCATTGCCCTTCCTCTGATGAGCCAGATCATAGAATCATTAGAATTGTTTTGCTTGGAACAGACCTTAAAGATCATGAAGCCTAATCATCTGCCCAGTGCTGCCAAGTCCCAGGTCACAGATGCAACCACCTAGAGTACTTCTTTGGGGCCATTGGTGTTTCTCCTCTTGCTGCTGTGGCTCTCCATAGTGGCTAGGGAAGAGCTTTTTTGCACCCCATCCCCTCAACCTGCCAACAGATGCAGTGGGTAAAATGGCAAAGAGCAATGTCCTGCACCTGGGTCAAGGTGATCATCATTATCAATACGGTCTGGAGGATGAGGTTGTGAGCAGCTCTGCAGAACAGGATCAGGGGCTACTGGTGGATCAGAAGCTGGACGTGAGCAAGAAATGGGCATTTACAGCCCAGAAGGGCAATGGCAGCCTGGGCTGCATCACAAGAAGTGTGACCAGCATGTCAAGGGAAATGATTTTGCCACCATAATGAGACCTTATCTGGAGTACTGTGTTCATCTCTGGAGCCCTCAACACAGGAAGAATATGGACCTGCTGAACCAGGTCCAGAGGAGGGCCATGAAAATAACCAGAGGGCTGGAGCACCTCTCCTATGAGGACAGGCTGAGAGAGCTGGGGCTGCTCAGTCTAGAAAAGAGAAAGCTCTGGGCAGACTTTATAGCAGCATTGCAATATCTGAAGGGGGTCTAAGAGAAAGCTGGGGAGGGAATGTTTACAAGGGCACATAGCAACAGGACAAGGGGCAGTGGTTTGAAACTGGAGTAGGGTAGATTTAGGTTGGACATCAGGAGGAAGTTCTTCACAATGAGGGTGGCAGAACACTGGAACAGATTCTTCAGAGATGTGGTGGAAGCCCCATAGCTGGACACATTCATTCTCAAACTTGGTGGAGCCCTAACAAGCTGCACTAGTTGCAGGTGTCCTTGTTCACTGCAGGGATGTTGGGCAAGATGATCTTTGAGGGTCCCTTCCAACCTGATGCCTCCTATGAATCTGTGGTTCTGTGGCAAGTCTTCATCTACCAGTGCGAGGCTCTAAAAGAGACCCTGTGGGTTTCCAGATAACAAAAGATCCAGGCCCTGTCTGATAGTGGGAATCACTTGGGTGAGGAATGGGAGGAATTCACAGCAGGCAGAGCACTGAGCAGTGATTTCATGGCCATTTTAGCAAGCAGGGAGGTGGCAGGAGTCTGTCACAGTTCGATGGCAAGGCTTTCGCGGCAGCTTTCACACCATGCGGGAGAGGCTCCCCGAGTCTCGCCAAAACCTCCGATCATCTCTAGCGATGGCAAGATGCTTGCCAGCAAGCCCTGAGCAAGTGGAACTCCGGCAGAGAAGAACCCTGTAGTAACATTTGGCATGACCAGCTACTAGAGAATGAGAGCTGTTTCACAAGCCATGAGCCAGCAGCTGCTCCTCAGCCTGCTACTGGCTGCGTTAATGTGTTTACGCTCTTCCAGGCTCTATTCTGTGACGAAGAGGCAACGATACCATCTTTGCTGCTTCCCTCTGAAACTGAGCAAGAAGCTCCATTATGAAGAAAAGGAGGGGAGGTGAAAAGCACCTGAGGGAAGACCACAAGCCCAGAAGCTGAAACACTTTGCCTGACATTTTCCACTCTCCCCTTTGATGGCTGGCTCCTTGCTCAGGATCAAGCAAAACAGCTTGCATAATCTCCCCGGAGCAGTGACGTCGTGACAGTGCAGATCTTGCTCATCTCCATTTCACATGTGTTTAGACATGCCTGTGAGGTACAGCATTTCACTTCTGCTGCCTTTCCACCACAGCCACAGTGTCCTGACACAGCTGCTTCTCTGCTCAAAGGGGCTGAAATGTTCAATGAAGAAGAATCTTTGGTTGAATCAGAGATGCTGATGGCATCTTTATCTTAATATTTTCATTCATTGGAGAGGAGAAGACTGAGAGGAGATCTAATAAATCTATGCAAATATCTGAGGGCTGGGAGTCAGGAGGGAGGGGACAGCCTCTGCTCACTTGCACCCTGTGATAGCACAAGGAGCAATGGATGGCAACCACAGCACAGGAGGTTCCACCTCAACACAAAGGGGAACTTCTTTACTGTAAGGGTCACAGAGCACTGGAACAGGCTGCCCAGAGAGGTTGTGGAGTCTCCTTCTCTGGAGACTTTCAAGCCCTCTCTGGATGTGTTCCTGTGCAACCTGCTCTAGATTCTATGGTCCTGCTCCAGAGGTGCCTTCCAACCCCTAAGATCCTGTGAGCCTGTGAATAGAATAGAATAGAATAGAATAGAATAGAATAGAATAGAATAGAATAGAATAGAATTAAATAGAATAGAATTAACCAGGTTAGAAGAGACCTTCAAGATCATCACGTCCAACCCATCAACCAATCCAACACCACCTAATCAACTAACCCATGGCACCAAGCACCCCATCCAGTCTCCTCCTGAACACCTCCAATGATGGTGACTCCACCACCTCCCTGTGCAGCACATTCCAATGGGCAATCACTCTCTCTGTGTAGAACTTCTTCCTAACCTCCAGCCTAAACCTCCCCTGGAACAGCTTGGGACTGTGTCCTCTTGTTCTGGTGCTGCTTGCCTGGGAGAAGAGACCAACCCCCAGCTGGCTACAACCTCCCTTCAGGGAGTTGGAGAGAGCAAGAAGGTCTCCCCTGAGCCTCCTCTTCTCCAGGCTAAGCAACCCCAGCTCCCTCAGCCTCTCCTCACAGGGCTTGTGTTCCAAACCCCTCACCAACTTCTTTGCCCTTCTCTGGACACCTTCCAGCAAGTCAACATCCTTCCTGAACTGAGGGGCCCAGAACTGGACACAGGACTCAAAGTGTGGCCTAACTAGTGCAGTGTACAGGGGCAGAATGACCTCCCTGCTCCTGCTGGCCACACTGTTCCTGATGCAGCCCAGGATGCCACTGGCCTTCTTGGCTGCCTGGGCACACTGCAGGACACCAGTGCAAGACCTCAAGGACCTGTAACATTTCCCATCATAGGTTCTTTCCTTTGCACTTAAATCTGCTGTGCACAGTAAGGAGCCCTGCACATGCTTCCGGCTGCTCTTGGTCTCTCTCTCCAACACACAAGCACTGGGCTCTTTAATCAGAAATATGACTTTTGAGCAGGGACTGCCAGACATTGTGAAATGTATGAAACCTTGCCAGGGATCTGAATAAGTTCAGGCCTTGGGCCAATCCAGAAAACTATTAGACTCTGTTTGATAGAAAGAGAAGATTGGCTTTTGGGATAACAAAACTTAAGAGAAGAAGGGCTGCATGTAGTTAAACAGATTACTTGACCCAGCCCTTAGGGCCAGATCCATCCTAAGCAGCGTGATGTAGCTCAGAATGCCCTCACATGGCACCCCCTAAAAGGAGAGGGGAAAAGCCCAAGGGCATTTCAGCTCTCAGGGTTTTGCTGCCTCACCTGACCCTGGGACAGTGGCCAGCCTTTTCCATACTTGCTTTCCTGCTGAAGGAGCTTTGACTTGATCTGCAAGCACTGTGGAAAGGCCTGAGCCCTGTCACTGGAGTGTCCTCCTGCAGCTCCAGTATGCAACTGGTGACAACCCACTCCCACACTCCCATCCACTCCACTCCTGGGGTATTTCCAAAGCCTTGCTCTCATGTGCCTGGGCCGGTCATGGCAGATACGTGGGCTCCTATGGCCAGGAAGTCCAACTGCCATCAAAGCCCACAAGTTAAGTGAAGCCTCCTGCTTCCTTGGCCCTTGGGGAATACTGAGTGTGCTATGTGTAGCTCAGTATCTACACAGTGATCATCCACCCTACCCCAAAAGAGGTCAAAAGAAGACTGAGCTACCCACTTCCCTTCTCAGTGGCTCTGCCCAGCACACACTGTCAAAGGCAGAGCAGCCTCACTTGTTCTCTGAAGGTCCTCTGCACATACCAGTGGGTCCTTGCAGCTCTTCTAGCAAGCCATGCATGACTCACAGCAGCTGCAGTTGCTCTTCCTTCTGCTTCCCTCACCTCTTCTCATGGTCACCATTTCAGACCCAGAAAAAATGATTCAGGGATGCATGTAACAGTGCACGTGGCTGCCTGCCCCGCTGGCCACTGCTGCTGCATCCACCCCTGCTTTCGCTCAGCGGCACGTGGCCATCCCTGCTCTTACACTGAGCACTTGTTGCCATTGCAGCTGTATCTCAAAAGGCACCAGAACAGCTCCCCAGAAACCCTCAGACAGAGCAAGTGACAACCAGACCCAGCTTGAACCAATAACCAGAACCATCTGCTGACGAAGCATTTTGCTGATCACTTCTCAGAGTGCAGCTAAGTGAAGCAGCAGGAAGTCAGCTTAGGAAGTAGCAGCAACTTGGCCACGTAACCAAGGACTGGCTTTCACATTACACAACCTCAAAGCAACTTGATGTTACAGGGGTTCTATTTAAATGACTGTTAACAACATCCCCTCTTTCATTACTGAGTGTCCTTGGCTGGAACAGCTTTCTGTCTATGTATACTGGTTGAACTGGATCTTTGGGGATCTCTGGCCCATGCTCCTGCTCCAGGCAGGACTGTCACCAGCATTAGATCAGTCTGGTCACAGCTTTGTCCAGCCAAATCTTGACAGCTTCTCAGGGAAGGGATTCAGACTGTGCTGTATCACTTTCACAGTGAAAAGGGTCATCCTACCATCCACCATCACAGGATCACAGATCACAGGATGTTATAGGGGGTCTAAGGGACCTCTAGAGGTCATCGAGTCCAACCCCCCTGCCATGGAGCAGGACCATGGAATCCAACACAGGTCTCACAGGAATGTATCCAGATGGGTCTTGAAAGTCTCCACAGAAGGAGACTCCACAACGTCTCTGGGCAGCCTGTTCCCATGCTCTGTGATCCTTAAAGTAAAGAAGTTCCTCCTCATGTTGAGGCAGAACCTCCTGTGCTGGAGTTTATATCCATTGCCCCTTGCTCTATCCCAGGGAGCAAGTGAGCAGAGGCTGTCCCCTCCCTCCTGACCCCCAGCCCTCAGATATTTATAAGCATTTTTTAAATCCCCTCTCAGTCTTCTCCTCTCCAGACTAACCAGCCCCAGGGCTCTCAGCCTCTCCTTGTAAGGCAGTGCTCCAGCCCCTTCATCACCCTGGTAGCCCTCCCTTGGATGCTCTCCAGTAGATCCCTGCCCCTTTTGAGCTGGTGAGACCAAAACTGAATGCAATATTCCAGATGAGGTCTCACCAGGGCAGAGTAGAGGGGGAGGAGAGCACATCAAGTTCCTAATATGCAGTTAATGGCTGAGAATCGCCTTAAGCAATAGGAAGTGGAGAGGGAGGTGCTGATCTCTTCCTGGTATCATAGAATCATAAAGTGATAGATGCATGGGAATGGACCAAAGCTGCAGCAGGTAAGGTTTACACTTCACATTTCTTTACAGAGTGTAGCCAAGAAGTAGAACAGGCTTCCTGGAGAGGCAGTAGAATAGAATAGAATTAACCAGGCTGGAAAAGACCACAGAAATCATTGAGTCCAACCTATCACCCAACACCATCTGATCAACTAAACCATGGCACCAAGGGCCTGATCCAGGCTCTTCCTAAACACCTCCAGTGATGGTGATTCCACCATCTCCCTGGGCAGCACATCCCAATGGCCAATCTCTCTTGCTGGGAAGAATTTCTTCCTTACATCCAGCCTAAACCTCCCTGGCACAGCTTGAGACTGTGTCCTCTTGTTCTGGTGCTGGGTGCCTGGGAGAAGAGACCAACCCCCACCTGGCTACAACCTCCCTTCAGGGAGTTGGAGACAGCAAGAAGGTCTCCCTGAGCCTTCTCTTCTGCAGGCTAAGAAACCCCAGCTCCCTCAGCCTCTCCTCACAGGGCTGTGCTCCAGACCCCTCCCCAGCCTTGTTGCCCTTCTCTGGACACCTTCCAGCATCCCAACATCTTTCCTAACCTGAGGGGCCCAGAACTGAACACAGGACTCAAGGTGTGGCCTAACCAGTGCTGAGTACAGGGCAGAATGACTTCCCTGCTCCTGCTGGCCACAGTAGATTCTCCAAGCCTGTCAGTGTTTAAAAAGCATTTAGAAAGTGCCCTTAACAACTTGCTTTAACTTTTGGTCAGCCTTGAATTGGTCAGGAAGTTGGATTAGACGACCCTTGTAGGTCCCTTCCTACTGATTCAGTAGTCTCTTCCCTTCTTTTCCCTTCCTTTCCCTTCTCCTGAGCCAAAAATGGACGTGATACTGCAGACATAGTCTCACAACACTCCACCAAAAGCTGCAGAACACCACAGCAGAAGGAGGACATTGGGTCCAGAGGAGAGCCACAAAGATGATCAGAGGGCTGGAGCACCTCACATATGAGGGCTGAGGGAGTTGGGGCTGTTCAGCATAGAGAAGAGAAAGCTACAGGGAGAACTCAGAGCAGTCTTCCAGTACCTGAAGTGGACTACAGGAGAGCTGGGGATGGACTTTTGACAAGGGCTTGGAGTGATAGGATGAGGAGCAATGGCTTTGAGATGGAAGAGGGGATATTCAGACTGGAGATGAGGAAGAAATTCTTTAGAGTGAGGGTGGGGAGACACTGGAACAAGCTGCTCAGGGATGCTGTGGATACCCCTGCCCAGGAGGTGCTCAAGGCCAGGCTGGATGAGGCCTTGAGCAACCTGGGCTGGTGGGAGGTGTCTCTGCCCATGGCAGGGGGTTGGACCTAGATGATCTTTAGGGTCCCTTCCAACCCAAACCATTCTATTATTCCATCCCACCCTCCATCCACTGGCCTTGGCAGAATTTAGGAAGGACCTGACAGGAGCTGGAGTGGATATGTTGCCATGTAGGCTTACCCAGATTGTTGAAACTGGATTTGTTTTTCTCAGTAAGAAAACTACCTCTCATCAAAATGGACATTTTCTTTGTGTCCTGGTTTAAGCCCAGACAGCAACAAAGCCCTACACAGCTGCTCCAGGGGAGGATTGGGCTGAATGTTAAGAAGAATTTCTTCCCAGCAAGAGAGATTGGCCATGGGAATGTGCTGCCCAGGGAGGTGGTGGAGTCCCCATCACTGGAGGTATCACAGTATATTAGAGGTTGGAAGGGACCCACAGAGATCATCGAGTCCAGCCCCCGTGCCAAAAGCAGGATCACCCAGGGTAGTCCTCACAGGAATGCATCCAGCTGGGTTTGGAAAGTCTCCAGAGAAGGAGACTCCCCAACCTCCCTGGGCAGTCTGCTCCAGTGCTCCATCACCCTCACCTTAGAGAAGTTTCTCCTCATGTCCTCCTCATTATTCTCTGATTTCAAACCATTTACCCTCATCCTATCACTACAGGCCTATGGAAGAAATCCCATTGCAGCCCTCCTGTAGGCCCCCCTCAGATTCTGGAAGGGTGCCACTAGGTCCTCTGGAACCCTCCCTTCTCCAGGCCGAACAAGCCCAGCTCCCTCAGCCCGTCCTGATTGCATAGATGTTTCAACCCCGATCATCCCCGTGGCCCTCCTCTGGACCCCCTCCACCACGTCCATCTCCTTCCTCTGTTAGGGGCTCCTGAACTGGATGCAGGTTTTTAAGATGAGCCTGGATGAGGCACTCGGTGCCATAGTTTAGTTGACCAGATGGTGTTGGGTGATTGCTCCTCATCCTATCACTCCAAGCCCTTGTCAAAACCATCCTCTGCTACCACAGGCTGGGGTCGGAGTGGCTGGAGAGCTGCCAAACAGAGAGGGACCTGGGGGTGCTGATCAACAGCCGCCTGAACATGAGCCAGCAGTGTGCCCAGGTGGCCAAGAAGGCCAAGGGCATCCTGGCCTGCATTAGGAATGGTGTGGCCAGCAGGAGCAGGGAGGTCATTGTGCCCCTGTACTCTGCATTGGTTAGGCCACACCTTGAGTCCTGTGTCCAGTTCTGGGCTCCTCAGTTTAAGAAGGACATTGAGACACTTGAAGGTGTCCAGAGAAGGGCAACAAAGCTGGGGAGGGGTCTGGAGCACAGCCCTGTGAGGAGAGGCTGAGGGAGCTGGGGTTACTTAGCCTGGAGAAGAAGAGGCTCAGGGGAGACCTTCTTGCTCTCTACAGCTCCCTGAAGGGAGGTTGTAGCCAGATGGGGGTTGGTCTCTTCTCCCAGGCAACCAGCACCAGAACAAGGGGACACAGTCTCAAGCTGCGCCAGGGGAAGTTTAGGCTGGAGGTGAGGAGAAAGTTCTTCACTGAGAGAGTGATTTGCCATTGGAATGTGCTGCCCAGGGAGGTGGTGGAATCGCCGTCCCTGGAGGTGTTCAAGAGGGGACTGGATGTGGCACTTGGTGCCATGGTCTAGTCATGAGGTCTGTGGCTACAGGTTGGACTTGATGATCTTCGAGGTCTCTTCCAACCTTAGTGATACTGTGATACTGTGATACTGTGATAGGTTGGACTTGATGATCTTGAAGGTCTATTCCAACCTGGATAATTCTGTGTTCTGTACTCCTCACCCTCCCCACCCTGTGGGATGGCTGTCGGTGTTTTCCCCTTCCCGTGCCAAACGACGGTGGCCTCCGCGCGGGGAGCGGGGCGCAGGCCGTTTGCGGCTGCGTTCCTCTCCAAACACAGGTGCCGGGAAAGAAGTGCACTCTGGCTGCCTCTTCCCCTCGGCAGCGAGGAAGCTCCCTGTGGCTGGAACGCCCACGGCATTCCTCGGCGCCTCATTTGTCATGGCGACGCTGAGCAGTTTCTCCGAGTGGAGGTGGCCTTCTCGGGCCGCCTCCGGCCGCCGCGGAGCTGAGGAAACACTTCCCAGAGGGTGTGTTGAGGCAAGCAGTGGGAATTTCACCCCGTGTGGGCACAGGCGTGGGCTCCCACGTGTGTGCTCTTCTCTCTTGGCTTTTTTCTCCTTTCCTCAGCTACTTGTTTACACAGCCCACATACACGGGGCTGGAAGCAGGTATTTTTCACTGGAAATGTGAATAAGAGTGCAAGGACACCGAGCTTTGCCTTACTTCTGGAACGTTCCTCTCCTCTCTGGGCATTTTCCCACCATGGCTGATGACCTTTACGAATGAAGCAGGTTGTCCTTCCTCCCCAGGCTCATCTCCATCAGTAGTTAGGATAGGATAGGATAGGATAAGATAGGATAGGATAGGATAGGATAGGATAGGATAGGATAGGATAGGATAGGATAGGATAGATAGGAATAGAGTAGACTAGACTAGACTAGACTAGACTAGACTAGACTAGAATAGAATAGAATAGAATAGAATGGGATGGGATAGGATAGGATAGGATAGGATAGGATAGGATAGGATAGGATAGGATAGGAATAGAGTAGACTAGACTAGACTAGACTAGACTAGACTAGACTAGAATAGACTAGACTAGACTAGAATAGAATAGAATAGAATAGAATAGAATAGAATAGGATAGAATAGGATGGAATGGAATGGAATGGAATGGAATGGAATGGAATGGAATGGAATGGAATGGGAGGATAGGATAGGATAGGATAGGATAGGATAGGATAGGATAGGATAGGATAGGATAGATAGGATAGAATGGAATGGAATGGAATGGAATGGAATGGAATGGAATGGAATGGAATGGAATGGAATGGAATGGGATAGGATAGGATAGGATAGGATAGGATAGGATAGGATAGGATAGGATAGGATAGGATAGGATAGGATAGGAATAGAGTAGACTAGACTAGACTAGACTAGACTAGACTAGAATAGAGTAGGATAGGGTAGGATAGGATGGAATGGAATGGAATGGAATGGAATGGGATAGGATAGGATAGGATAGGATAGGATAGGATAGGATAGGATGGAATGGAATGGAATGGAATGGAATGGAATGGAATGGAATGGAATGGAATGGAATGGGATGGAATGGGATGGGATGGGATGGGATGGGATAGGATAGGATAGGATAGGATAGGATAGGATAGGATAGGATAGGATAGGATAGGATAGGATAGGATAGGATAGGATAGGATAGGATTAACCAGGTTGGAAAAGGCCTTCAAGATCATCAAGTCCAACCTATCACCCAACACCATCTGATCAACTAAACCATGGCACCAACTGCCCCATCCAGTCTCTTCTTAAATAGCTCCAGTGATGGTGACTCCACCACCTCCCTGGGCAGCACATTCCCATGGCCAATCACTCTTGCTGGGAAGAACTTCTTCCTAACATCCAGCCTGAACCTCCCCTGGCACAGCTTGAGACTGTGTCCTCTTGTTCTGTTGCTGCTTGCCAAATTCTTACTGAGTGTGGCCTTTCAACTAAAATATCAAGTAAAATTGGATTTTTCCTTAAATATTCTCTGACTTCATCTCTCCTCTGATAAGTGTTTACGATGGATCACATCCTCACTAGGACCCAGATGAAGTCCTAGCATGCTGTGCTCCTCGGCTTTGACCCTAGAGCAGGAAATACGCAATGAGTGGCTGTCATGAAGTGTCCCCTCTGCAAAGTTCAAGTTGCTCAAAGTGGCCTCAGGGACGTTTCAGAGGCACTAAAGCTTCTGATTCAGTTCATATGCAACCCAGTCCTCAGAGAGTGCTGAGTGGTGGGGGAGGGATGTTGGCATGAGGAGAAACTTCTTTACAGTGAAGGTGACGGAGCACTGAAGCAGGCTGCCCAGAGGGGTTGTGGAGTCTCCTTCTCTGGAGACTTTCACAACCAGCCTGAATGCATTCCTGTGCAGACTGCCCTGGGTGATCCTGCTTTGGCAGGGGGCTTGGACTCGATCTCTGGAGGTCCCTTTGAACCTCTAACATTCTGTGAGTCTACAAACCCATGGCACCTGTATGGAGGCAGTGGATGGGTTGACATCAAGCACCATTCAGAGTTTCAAATGACCCCAAAGCTGGAGCCACCAGGTGGGACTTGCCTCAATATAAACCTGCAACCAAGAGGTCTTGGCACTCCTGGGCCCCCTTAGGAGCAACACAGGATGTTAACTGCTAAAGGAGGAGGCCAGTCCCATGGAAGAGCAGGAAAGGACAGGTTTCTTCTATTAGACTTCTCAGCAGAAGCCTTGTTGAGGACCACTAGACAAAACCTAACACCTCCTGGTGTCAGCAGACACACTGAGACAGCAAGTTGTGTAGCTCTCAGAGTGCAGACCTCGGGTCAGGATGTTGACCTCAGCTGTGCTGGCTGCAGGCACACACTGGAAGAGCCTTTGTGCTGCTGTAGCTTGCCAAGGAGAGCAGATCTGCTTGGAAGGGTTTAGGAAGAAGCATTAAAATGTAAAGCAACCCTCCCCTGCAAAACCTGATGTGTGGAGAATGCCTAAGCCTGATCTCAGACCCAAGCTTTCACATTTAGTCACTCCTAATCTAGTTTTTGTGGGGAAAAAGATGGAAGGCCAGGATAATAATTAGAAGTGAAAACATACCCTGGAAGTCTAGTTCAGCTCTTTTTGGTGGCCTCAGAGGACATTTGGAACAGCTCAAATGACAAATATGTACCAAGATCCATAGAGGACAGCACCACAATAATGTAGACACATCTGTACCGTTGGGCTCACCTCACCATATCCCAAATTTATCCCAGAGTAGCTAAAATCCTGCTTCTAATAGCACATCCCTTTTCTAGATAAATAAGGTGAAGGCAGTGCACAGGGAAAAAATGATGAAAAAACTTTCTGACCTGTCAAATCAGTTTAGGAAAGATGTTGAGATGCTGGAAGGTGAACAGAGAAGGGCAACAAAGCTGGGGAAGGGGTCTGGAGCACAGCCCTGTGAGGAGAGGCTGAGGGAGCTGGGGTTGCTTAGCCTGGAGAAGAGGAGGCTCAGGGGACACCTTGCTCTCTACAACTACCTGAAGGGAGGTTGTAGCCAGGTGGGGGTTGGTCTCTTCTCCCAGGCAAGCAGCACCAGAACAAGAGGACACAGTCTCAAGCTGCACCAGGGGAGGTTTAGGCTGGATGTTAGGAAAAAGTTCTTCCCAGCAAGAGAGATTGGCCATTGGAATGTGCTGCCCAGGGAGGTGGTGGAGTCACCATCACTGGAGGTGTTTAGGAAGAGCCTGGATGAGGCACTTGGTGCCATGGTTGAGTTGATGAGATGGTGTTGGATGATAGATTGGACTCAATGATCTCAAAGGTCTCTTCCAACCTGGTTAATTCAATTCAATTCAATTCAATTCAATTCAATTCAATTCAATTCTATTCTATTCTATTCTATTCTATTCTATTCTATTCTATTCTATTCTATTCTATTCTATTCTATTCTATTCTATTCCATTCCATTCCATTCCATTCCATTCCATTCCATTCCATTCCATCAAGACATTGTTGGCAAGTCTGGAAATGTTCTCCTGAGTGCTGTGCAAACAAAGCACAAAATACTGCTTGTATTACCAAAAAAAAACAATGTCCTTTTTTATTGAATCATGTGGAGTGTCTCATCTCAGGCTGTGACAGTCATAAGTTTTATTTTGTCACTGTGAAACTGAGATGGTCCTTGGAATTTCCTTTCTGTGGGCAGTGTTCAGAGGTTTCACTTTGTTTTCCTCCACTGGAGAATGAGAAGCTGAAAACTCCATTTCCTGAGCAGAATTCCTTGACTTGTCTAAGATGCATCCTCAGAAGAGTCAAGATGCTGCCTCATCACTTTGAGCAAGACAGAGGAAAATATCCCCTTAGATGTCTGAACTTACGTCAAATCAAGGCAGAATGGGACAAACAAGCATCACTGAAATGAAAACCGTGGATGATTGCTCTTGACAAAGGCAGTGCCAGTGCCACTCCCCCAAGAGCTGTTAGTTCATTCAAGCAAAATTTCCTTCCAGAGGAAAAACGCTTCCATCATGAATATTCTAGTCAGATCTGACAGGGGCTCAAAGCAAAGTGGCAAGGGATGGATGCACCCTGGGCAGGGAGTTTTTGCACCTCACCCTCTACACACTAATCCAGCTTGGCTCTCCCAACTACGTAAGGCCAGGCTGTGCTGTGCCTCAGTCTATGGTGCTCATTCTCTTCACCTATTAATGAAATTTAATTGAGTGCCAGAGGAGCTGAACATTCCAGCAAGGCAAAGGCAGCAAGTGGCCTATCTGGAACCAGGCAGATATTTCTATTAACTCCAGGCTACAGGCTGGGGTCAGAGTGGTTGGAGAGCAGCCAAACAGAAAGGGACCTGGGGGTGCTGGTTGATAGCAGGCTGAACATGAGCCAGCAATGTGCCCAGGTGGCCAAAAAGGCCAATGGCATCCTGGCCTGCAGCAGGAACAGTGTGGCCAGCAGGAGCAGGGAAGTCATTCTGCCTTGTGCTCAGCACTAGGCCACACCTTGAGTCCTGTGTCCAGTTCTGGGCTCCTCAGTTTGGGAAAGATGTTGAGCTGCTGGAAGGTGTCCAGAGAAGGGCAAGAAAGCTGGGGAGGGGTCTGGAGCACAGCCCTGTGAGGAGAGGCTGAGGGAGCTGGGGTTGCTTAGCCTGGAGAAGAGGAGGCTCAGGGGAGACCTTCTTGCTCTCTCCAACTCCCTGAAGGGAGATTGTAGCCAGCTGGGGATTGGTCTCTTCTCCCAGGCAAGAAGCACCAGAACAAGAGGACACAGTCTCAAGGTGCTCCAGGGGAGGTTTAGGCTGGAGGTGAGGAAGAAATTTTTCCCAGCAAGAGCTATTGGCCATTGGGATGTGCTGCACAGGGAGGTGGTGGAGTCACTATCCCTGGAGGTGTTTAGGAAGAGCCTGGATCACAGTATAACCAAGGTTGGAAGAGACCCCAAGGATCATCAAGTCCAACCTGTCCCAACAGACCTCACAACTAGACCATGGCACCAAGTGCCATGTCCAGTCTCCTCTTGAACACCTCCAGGGATGGCGACTCCACCACCTCCCCGGGCAGCCCATTCCAATGACGAATGACTCGCTCAGTGAAGAACTTCCTCCTCACCTCGAGTCTAAACCTCCCCTGGCACAGCTTGAGACTGTGTCCCCTTGTTCTGGTACTGGTTGCCTGGGAGAAGAGACCAACCCCCTCCTGTCCACAACCACCCTTCAGGTAGTTGTAGAGGGCAATGAGGTCACCCTGGTCCTTCTCTTCTCCAGGCTAAACAACCCCAGCTCCCTCAGCCTCTCCTCATAGGGCTTGTGCTCAAGGCCTCTCACCAGCCTTGTTGCCCTCCTCTGGACACGTTCAAGTGTCTCGATGTCCTTCTTAAACTGAGGGGCCCAGAACTGGACACAGTACTCAAGGTGTGGCCTAACCAATGCAGAGTACAGGGGCACAATGACCTCCCTGCTCCTGCTGGCCACACTATTCTTAATACAGGCCAGGATGCCATTGGCCCTCTTGGCCACCTGGGCACACTGCTGGCTCATGTTTAGGCGGGTGTCGATCAGCACCCCCAGATCCCTCTCTGTTTGGCAGCTCTCCAGCCACTCTGACCCCAGCCTGTAGCTCTGCATGGGGTTGCTGTGGCCAAAGTGCAGCACCCGGCACTTTTTTTGGCACCATTCCCTGAGCCACTTGTTGATGGTGTGGGTTCTCCTGTTCCTCTCAGTGTACTCCCCTGCCACTGAGGGAACTGAGCAGAACACCACTTGCGCGCCTGCCCCATCGATCAACTGTCCAAGGGCCCTAAACTCCTTCTTAATTGCCCTGGTGCCCCTGGATGGGGCTCTTGGTGCCATGGTTTAACTGATGAGATGGTGTTGGGTGATAGGTTGGACTCGGTGACTCTCGAAGGTCTTTTCCAACCTGGTTAATTCTATTCTATTCTAATTCTATTCTATTCCATTCCAGTGAAGTGGTTTCCAATCAGTCTAATAGGAGAGACCCATGAGCTAATTGTTCCTGTAAATAAAGGACTTGTTGCTATAAATAAACCAAGAGGAGGGAGACACCCTTTTTACAAAGAGTCACATGGACAAGACAAGGAATAATGGGGAGAATTAACTGCTGGGGAGATTCCCATTGGACTCCAGAAGGAAATGTTTCCCCATGTGAACAGCTGGATATTGGAATCACCTCCCAAGGGAAGCAGTGGATTCTCCTATACTGGACAGTTTCAAGACTTACCTTGACAGGGTGCTGGGCCAGCTCGTTTCAGCTACACTATCACCCAGAAAGGCTGGACCAGATAATCCTTTGTGTCCTTTCCCCTGGGTGAAATCTCCTTTAGCATTACCAGCCTGAGTTTCCTTTCAGCTCCTACCACCCCTCTCCTGGGCAGCTCTCCTGCCTCACCATCCTGGCACAGTAAGTTATTTTCATAGAATCACAGAATCAATAAGAATCATAGAATCAGTCAGGGTTGGAAGGGACCACAAGGATCATCTAGTTCCAACCCCCTGCCATGGGCAGGGACACCCTACACTACATCAGGCTGGCCACAGCCTTGTCCAGCCTGGTCTTAAACACCTCCAGGGATGGGGCCTCAACCACCTCCCTGGATAACCCATTCCAGGGCTTCACCACTCTCATGGGGAAGAACTTCCTCCTCACATCTAGCCCGAATCTCCCCATTTCCAGCTTCATTCCGTTCCCCCTAGTCCTAAGAAGTCCCTCCCCAGCCTTCCTGTAGCCCCCTTCAGATACTGGAAGGCCACAATGAGGTCACCTGGGAGCCTTCTCTTCTCCAGACTGAACAGCCCCAACTCCTTCAGTCTGTCCTCACAGGAGAGGTGCTCCAGCCCTCTGCTCATCCTCCTGGCCCTTCTCTGGACACGCTCCAGCACATCCACATCCCTCCTGTAATAGGGGCTCCAGAACTGGAGGCAGTACCCCAGGTGGGGTCTGGAGTAAGGTTGGAAGAGACCTCAAAGATCCTCAAATCCAACCTGCTACCCAACACCTCATGACTACTAGAGCTTGGCACCAAGTGCCATTTTCAATCCCCTCTTGAACACCTCCAGGGATGGGGACTCCACCACCTCCCTGGGCAGCACATTCCAATGGCTAACAACTCTCTCTGGGAAGAACTTTCTCCTCACCTCCAGCCTAAACTTCCCCTGGAGCACCTTGAGACTGTGTCCTCTTGTTCTGGTGCTGCTTGCCTGGGAGAAGAGACCAACCCCCACTTGGCTACAACCTCCCTTCAGCTAGTTGTAGAGAGCAAGAAGGTCTCCCCTGAGCCTCCTCTTCTCCAGGCTAAGCAACCCCAGCTCCTTCAGCCTCTCCTCATAGGGCTTGTGCTCAAGGCCTCTCACCTCTTCATGCTGTTGTTGCACCAGTTGTGGTGTAGCCCTTTGGTCCTGCATGATTTGTGTGCATAGCATGGAACAACCTCTGCTCAAACAATCTTGCCAAGGACCTGAGAGGCAATACAGGATTTTTTTTTGACCTGAGCACTGACTGTTGTGTGGCAGCTCGATTTTTAACAGCCTTCCAGCACCTATTTCACTGAGAGGAATCAAGCACAGCTTCCAAAAGCAACTATCCTAAATGGTTCTCATGATACGTAAGATCCATTTCAGGTGAGGGTCACCAAATTAACACCAAGGAGCAGCACCAAATTTACATGGCTTTAGACATTTGTTAGCCACACTCTTCATCTGTGTTTATACCTCATGCTGCTTGCATTCTCCACACCTCTGCTAATCCTCACTGAGTTTTCCTGGAACACCTTCAATTTGGACATGCTGCTGCAGAGATGCTAGAGGCATACAAACTGACAGAGTGTCAAACAGTCTGTTCCACGGCAGCCCAAGCAAAATCCTTTGAGGTGAGTGCTCAGAAGCCTCAAAATACACTGCTCTGCCCAGCCACTTCTCAAAGTCTTTTCCAAAGATGATGCTCTCCTAAGTGGCCAGCCTGGAGGTGAGCCATGCACCCCAAGTGAAGAAGCCAGCACTGGGCTGACTGGGAAACCACAGCCAGTGCCCTCAGCTTCCATAGCTGCTGCATAGCTATCCTCTGGCACTTCAACAAGAGGTGATGATGTGCTCTGGGTGCCAGTGATTGTGCAAGCAGTGGTGGTGATTTCCAGGAGCAAAACAACTTCCTCTAGAATGAGACCTGCTTACCCTGCTTGTGTTAGCTGGCTGCTGTGAGCAGTCAAGCACAGTTCAAAGCTATGAATGAGGAAAGGGACAGGGTGCTTGGTGCCCACAAGAAGCCCTCTTTGCACCTCAGTGTTGAGCCATGCAGAGCAGAGGTGCTGTAGCCTCCTGGATCCAAAATGCATGGAGGAAAATGAAAGAACAAAGCAGACCTAGATAGGAGAGGAGAATCTCCACCTTAATTTACTAGGCTTTTGGAGCAAAGGTCTGTGATTTCCATTAGAGACAGCAGTCACTCATTCCTTGCCTTGATACCATTAAGGCCCCAAATGCCCTTTCATTACTTATTCTAAGAACCAGCCCTGGATAATCCACCACAGGTGATGTTTTTCTCTTGAATCCAAAAGATTTTAGGTAGCTCATGCAAAATCCTGAGTGCTCCATAGTGAAACATCACACTGGGAGCCTGAGATTAAGGACTGATGGATAGAGGAAGGGGAAAAAAATACCACTGGAATGACACAGAGGATGAGTGATAAGGGAGGAGGAACAGGGAAGGGATTAATTTGGGAAGAAAAGGGAAATGGTGTGACTCAAAAACGTGGTGGAAAAGTTCAATGGGAAAACAAACCAGTGTGCTAGCCCAGGCAGGGAGGCAGGAGTAGCTCTGTGATTTGAGCTCATTCCTCTCCCCCTGTGAAGTGGGGAATGGAATGGAACGGAACGGAACGGAACAGAACAGAACAGAACAGAACAGAACAGAACAGAATAGAATAGAATAGAATAGAATAGAATAGAATAGAATAGAATAGAATAGAATAGAATAGAATAGAATAGAATAAATAGAATAGAATAGAATTAACCAGGTTGGAAAAGACCTCAGAGATCCTCAAGTCCAACCCATCACCCAACACCATCTGATCAACTGAACCATGGCACCAAGCACCCCATCCAGGCTCTTCCTAGACATCTCCAGGTATGGTGATTCCACCACCTCCCTGGGCAGCACATTCCAGTGGGCAATAACTTTTTCTATGAAGAACTTCTTCCTAACATCCAGCCTAAACCTCCCCTGGCACAGCTTGAGACTGTGTCCTCTTGTTCTGGTGCTGGGTGCCTGGGAGAAGAGACCAACCCCCTCCTGGCTACAACCTCCCTTCAGGGAGTTGGAGAGAGCAAGAAGGTCTCCCCTGAGCCTCTTCTTCTCCAGGCTAAGCAACCCCAGCTCCCTCAGCCTCTCCTCACAGGGCTGTGCTCCAGACCCCTCCCCAGCTTTCTTGCCCTTCTCTGGACACCTTCCAGCAGCTCAACATCTTTCCTGAACTGAGGAGCCCAGAACTGGACACAGGACTCAAGGTGTGGCCTAACCTGCGCTGAGTACAGGGACACAATGACTTCCCTGCTCCTGCTGGCCACACTGTTCCTGATGCAGGCCAGGATGCCATTGGCCCTCTTGGCCACCTGGGCACACTGCTGGCTCATATTCAGCCTACTGTCAACCACTACCCCCAGGTCCTTCTGCCTGGCTGCTCTCAGCCACTCTGCCCCCAGCCTGTAGCACTGCCTGGGGTTGTCGTGGCCATTCTCTCATTCAAACTTGTATTGGAAGTGTTACACCACAAATCCTGGCCAAGTGCTTCAAATGGCCCAGAGCCTCCAGGTATTTCAGAAGGTCCTGGTCCACGTTTTTCAGCTTGGTAGTAGTGAGACATAAGGATAGAAATGGCTCAAAAAAAAAAGAGAGGCTGAAATCCTTCAGTCTGCATCTTGTTTAGTTAACCATGGCAGCTCTACAGCCCATTCACAAGATAACAGAATGGTTTGAGTTGGAAGGGACCCCAAAGATCATCCAGTTCCAACCCCCCTGTCATGGTCAGGACACCTCCTACTAGATCAAGCTGCTCAAGGCCACATCCAGCTTGGCTTTGAACACTTCCAGGGTTGGAACCTCCACAGCTTCTCTGAGCAACCTGTTCCAGGGCCTCACCACCCTCATGGGGAAGAATTTCTTCCTAATATCTTATCTAAATCCAGCTTCTTCCAGTTTGAAGCCATCACCCATTGTCCTGTCACTACAGAGTATGCAATTCACGCTGCATGTCACTTCTCTCCAACCTCCCTTGTAGCTGTCACCTTCCCACTTGCAGGACAAGGTTTAACAGGGCCCAGGACACAGCTGAAAGGGAGATGGCATCCTTGAGAGGTCAGTTCTGGGTCTGGAGGAGTAGGACATGCTTGGGCCATGTCTTCTGGAATGCCACATCACTGGTGTCTTCTGACATGATCAGAACACTTCAGAATATTAGTGGGGAAGGTTCATGAGAGCTGTATGTAGCAAGGTGAAATTAGATGAGAAACATAAAACATTTCTATGATGGTTCTTCTCTCACAGCCCAGGAGATTTTGTCTAATAGAATTATTATTTTCCTCAGCCTGCAGTCTCACCTTGCTTCTATTTTTAGATAACCAAGGCCAGAACTTTATTGATCAGTGTAAAACCAGAAGTGATTTGCCCGTAGCAATTCAATAGGGGAGAGTGTCAGGGATGACCCTTTCTTTGTAAGAGACCTGCATGGTACCCACATCATGGGTACTCTCTCCTTGGAGGCAGCACCCTGAGCCCTGGGTTCAATGTTGGGCCACTCAGCCCAAGAATGACTCTGTCATCTTGGAGCAGGTCAAGAGAAGGTCAGTGAAGCAGGTAAAGGGTCTGGAGAACAGGTCTGGAGATGAGCAGCTGAGGGAACTGAGGCTGTTTAGCGTGGAGAAAAGGAGGCTGAGGGGAGACCTCATTGCTCTCTGCAGTTCCCTGAAAGGGAACCGGAGTCAGGTGGGGGTCAGTTTCTTCTCCCAAAGAATGGAACAAGAGGAAATGGCCTCACAATACAATATAATAGAATACAATACAATAGAATACAATACAATAGAATACAATACAATACAATAAACCAGGTTGGAAGAGACCTTCAAGATCATCGCATCCAACCCATCAACCAATCCAACCCACCCAACAACTAATCCATGGCACCAAGCACCCCAGCAAGTCTCCTCCTGAACACCTCCAATGATGGTGACTCCACCACCTCCCCAGGCAGCACATTCCAATGGGCAATCACTCTCTCTGTATAGAACTTCTTCCTAACCTCCAGCCTAAACCTGCCCTGGTGCAGCCTGAGACTGTGTCCTCTTGTTCTGGTGCTGGCTGCCTGGGAGAAGAGACCAACCTCTGCCTGTCTACAACCTCCCTTCAGGAAGTTGTAGAGAGCAAGAAGTTCACCCCTGAGTCTCCTCTTCTCCAGGCTAAGCAACCCCAGCTCCCTCAGCCTCTCCTCACAGGGCTGTGCTCCAGACCCCTCCCCAGCCTCATTGCCCTTCTCTGGACACCTTCAAGTCTCTCAATGTCCTTCTTAAACTGAGGGGCCCAGAACTGGACACAGGACTCAAGGTGTGGCCTAACCAGTGCAGTGTACAGAGGCAGAATGACCTCCCTGCTCCTGCTGGCCACACTGTTCCTGATGCAGGCCAGGATGCCATTGGCCCTCTTGGCTCACGTTGCACCAGGGGAGGTTTAGATTGGATTTTAGGAGCAATTTGTTTGCTGCAAGAGTGGTCAGGCTTTGGAACAGGCTGCCCAGGGAGGTGGGAGAGTCACCACCCCTGGAGGTGTTCCAAAGATGGGTAGGCACAGCACTTCAAGACATGGTTTAGTGGTCATGGTGGTGCTGGGCTGACAGCTGGACTTGCTACCTTATTCTGTGTTTCCATATCCACACTCTCTCTGGCACAGCTGCTGCAAGCCTACTTTCTCTGCACTTATTAACTAAAAATGAAACATTCTTGCTCTTGTCAGTAGTAATGTCTTAATTTATAGGGTTCAAACCCCATCAGAGCAGCTCCAAGAACATTTCAGAGGCTGAAGATTTTTGGCAAGCATTATGACATGCCATTTATATGTAAGTAACAATGGCTTCAGATGAAAAACATCAAAACAAGCTGATGATTAACTGGGGAAATGAGATGCTTTTACAGACAGGAGCCACAGAACCAAGGCTAATTTTGTGCTAAGGCACAGAATGTGTCACTGAGCTTGGCAAGTCTTTCTCAGCATTTTCTTCACCTAACACTTAAAGCATCAACTCTTTTCCTTTTGTATTGCCACGACAGAGAATCAGAGAATCAGTCAGGGGTTGGAAGGGACCACAAGGATCATCTAGTTCCAACCCCTGCCATGGGCAGGGATACCCCACACTAGATCAGCCTGGCCAGAGCCTCGTCCAGCCTGGGCTTAAACACCTCCAGGGATGGGGCCTCAACCACCTCCCTGCACAACCCATTCCAGGGCTTCACCACTCTCATGGGGAAGAACTTCCTCCTCATGTCCAGCCTGAATCTCCCACCTCCAGCTTCATTCCATTCCCCCTAGTCCTATCACTCCCTGAGAGCCTGAGAAGTCCCTCCCCAGCCTTCTTGGAGCCCCCTTCAGATACTGGAAGGCCATGATTAGGTCACTTCAGAGCCTTCTCTTCTCCCAACTGAACAGCCCCAACTCTTTCAGTCTGTCCTCACAGGAGAGGTGCTCCAGCCCTCTGCTCATCCTTGTGGCCCTTCTCTGGACACCTTCCAGCACCTCCAGATCCCTCTTGGAATAGGGGCTCCAGAACTGGAGGCAGTACTCCAGGTGAGGTCTCAGCAGGGCTGAGCAGAGGGGGAGAATCCCTCCCTTGCCCTGCTGGCCACACTTCTCTTGCTGCAGCCCAGGAGCTGATTGGAAGTTCCAAGGGAAACAAAAAGAAAAAGGAATGACAAGCTGTTAGTGAATTTTGCTTTTTCAAATAGTTTTTTTGCTGTTGCTGTTCCTGCTTTTTAAAACCCTCTCACTCTTCCTGCTTGATTTCTATCTAGATTAACCTATAACCTGGTTGTGGGGTTTCTTTTTTCATCTAGCAACCCTAGCTCAGAGTTCAATCCTACAACAATCATGAGCTTTAATTAGTTCCAATCTGCCTTATCAGGCAGTCAAAAAGGCAAAGTTTTGATTGTGGCAGAGTCACATCCTGTATCAAGAGGTAGGGATCCTTCTAAGAACCACTGCTGTACTCCAGTAACCCTCTTATTTCATCCACAGGGAATCTCCTCAGCTCCAGCGCTCACTGCAAAGTGTTTCCACTCTTTCCTGCAGGTCATTGACTCACTGGGTTTGCCCACGCAGCATGGTGGCTCTTGCATGAGTCTTCCAGGCTCATGGACACACTGCAGCACATGATGGCTCTGGCTCCTCATTTGCATGTCCACACTTGCACACCCTTGAGCCTTCAGCGGATGGTGTGGTCCCAGCTCTCGCTCTCGGCCTGCAGTGTGGTCATGGAATGAGAGCATTCCCATGTAGCAGAGGGCTCCTCATCCCCCGGGGTGAGATTCTCTGAGAGACCCAAGGGGAAGAGATGAGGGATACTGATGTGTTGAGAGGTTTCAGAAATCATCTCATCAACTTCTCTGGCTCCTCATCTGCATGCCCACACTTGCACATCCTTGAGCCTTCAGCGGATGGTGTGGTCCCAGCTCTCGCTCTCGGCCTGCAGTGTGGTCATGGAATGAGAGCATTCCCATGTAGCAGAGGGCTCCTCATCCCCTGGGGTGAGATTCTGCTGGGAGACCCAAGGGGAAGAGATGAGGGATACAGATGTGTTGAGAGGTTTCAGACATCGTCTCATCAACTTCTCTGGCACTTGAGAAAGGCCCAGTTATGAAGCAGCAAACTTCTGACCTTAGAAAGGAGCCAGAAAGATTAGCCTTACAGAGACTTCAAACTGAAGTGTTCATCCAAGGCCGGGCTGTTCCAACAAGTCTCCTTCCCCACCCACTCAAGATGTAATTCAACCCATGAAGCTGACAAAGCAATTATGCCTTGCAGTGAATTGCCTCATTAACCACACCCCAGCAGCCTTCCCTTGTGCTGAGGCAACTCCTCTCAATGTTCTTCCAAACAGGTAGACTTCAGAGGTGCAACTTCATCCTAATTGCACCACTACCTTTACCAAAACCTGCACAGTACCAGGGACTGCTTTATCTGGGTGCTGCAAGCCATACAGAATCACAGTCACAGAATTGGTTTTGTTGGAAAGGACCTTTAAGGTCATTGAGTCCAATCATTCTCTAACTCCACCAAATCTGGTGCCAAACCATGGCCCTCAGCACCACATCTCTGTCTCTTCTGAACACCTCCAGGGATGGGGATTCAACCACCTCCAAGGGGAGCCTGTTCCAGTCTTTGAGAACTCTTTCAGTGTAGAAGTGCCTTCTAATGCTCAACCTAAACCTGCCCTGGTGCAACTTGAGGCTGTTTCCTCTCATTGTATCAGTTGTTACCAGGGAGAAGAAAACAATTTCCTCTCTCCAACCTCCTTTCAGGGAGCTGTAGAGAGCCACAGGTTCTTGCCTCAGCCTCCTTTTCTCCAGGCTGAAGAACCTGTGTTCCCTCAGCTGCTCCTCACAAGACTTGTGCTCTAGACACTTCAGCAGCTTCTTGGCTCATTTCCCCCACTTTAGGCTCCCTAAACCTTGATCCTAGTGGTTAACCAATTAACAGCCTCCACCAGGTCCTTCTGCACAGACTGACCATGAGATTGGGCCATCCTGTCTTCCACGGGTTTAGTCTTCCCAGACTGCTCCCTTGTCCTTCTGCCAAACCTACCCACAAAGCCAAATCTGTTCATACTTCAGTCTTGTCTCCTGAACACCTTAAGCACCCTCCTCTTGTGGCAGGAACCTCACTGACCAGTTCATATCAGCATCAGGCTCATATGGCCCCAGGAGGAGTCAGGCAGTTCCCTTGAAAGGTCCCATCATGTTATTAGCCACTGTGGGAGTCTGCAGCTGGGTTTGGTGCAGGCAGTTATTTCTTCCCTGCTCTGTATTTGGGTAGTCAACACTCTCCAAGTTCCATGAGGTTGTGGCTGTCCCAGGTTGTCCCAGGTTAATAGCTAGCCAGGGTAAGCTGCAGGCATACTCTCACATCTTGCAGTCACCCCTGGAGAGAACTAATTGCCAGTTCCCCAAACACCTCTGCTTCTCAAACTCACACCTTCAATCCAATGATGAACCTCAAAGCACATGCCTCAGAGCAACTGGAGGCCATGCCTGCAAGCACATGACTGTCCTGATGGACTTCCCTCTGCATCAAACATCACCTGAAAAAAAAAGCACACAGGAGGGATTTCCCTGCTTTACTCCAGTCCAAATGGTGCACCTCAGGAAGGGATGCATCATTGCTTTTCCTTCAGTGGAAGCTACAGTTTTGTTCAACGTTTTTGGTTTGTTTGGGGTACTTTTTTTGGGGGGGTGGAGTGTGGGTGGAGTGGGGTGGGCATCAGCTCAAAAGAAAAATAGACCTCAGCTGTCCAAGAAAAGCAGATCTCAGGGACTTTTCATGTGCTGCCTGCACTTCACAGGTGCTGAGAGGTTCAGTGAGTTCATAAGGACAGCATTTAAGGATCCTTCAATACAATACAATACAATACACCAGGTTGAAAGAGACCTTCAAGATCACAGGCAGGAGACACTGGAGATGACTCAGGATAAATAGGAAGCCAAGCACAAAGGTAAAGGCTGCACAGAGCTAATCTGATTCCTCTGCAAATCCATAGAACTTGGATGATTTGGCTTTGCAGGTCAGATTTGCAGAGAGGTTTATGCCATCCCCGATGAGTATTCAATCCAACAAAGGGCTTGAGTCAGTCCCCCCTTGCTCACTCTTGTGTCATGTCTTCATCTGAAGCCATGACAACATATTTTGTGCAACAGGAAAACAATGTCCTCTCTTCCTCTGTAATTTCCTTTCTCCTCTCCCACCTCAACCCTCATCCTAGCACAAGATTGTGGTTTTCTTTGCTCACCCTCGAGTACTATTTGGCCACTGACAGCCAAAGCTTGTGAGACCTTACAGACCCTTCCAGAGTGCCTGTGACTGCATGTCTGGGTCTGGGCTGAACCACCCTAATGAACCACATGAACTCTGGAATGTGTTCATCCAGCAGGCAGCTTATACACTGTAATTTCTGGGGACAAAGAAATCAAAGTCAGCCCTTTATGGATAGATGGAAACAACCCTTAAAGCTGGCTGACACCTGGTCTGAAATCCTACATACAGATGCACCCTCCTTGGAGGTGTTCAAGGCTGGGTTGGATGAGGCCTTGAGCAACCAAGTCTAGTTGAGAGGTGTCCCTGCCCATGACAGGGAGGTTAGAGCAGGTGATCTCTAAGGTTCTTTCCAACCTAAGCCATTCTATGGTTCTAGTTGTACCAGGGGAGGTTTAGGTTGGATATGAAGAACAATTTCTTCCCCAAAAGGGTTGTCAAGTCCTGGAAAAGGCTGCCCAGGGCAGTGGTGGAGTCTTCATCCATGGAGGGATTTCAAAGATGTGTAGATGTGGTGCTGAGGCACATGGTTTAGTGGTGACCTGGCAGTGCTATGTTAATGGTTGGACTTGATGATCTTTAAGGTCTCTTCCAGACAAAATTATTCTACCCAGGTTAAAATTAAGAGTAGCTCTGCAAAAAGAGAAACATCCTCCACTTGGACATCTGCAAAAGGCTGACCCTGAGAGAGCACTGTATCCCCAGGAGAGCTGAACATCTCCTGCACACCTGGCCACACTCCCTGTGTTGATCAACCACTCTCCAGCAAGGAGGAGGAGAGACAAAAAAACTCAACAACCTGCTGTGGCAGTACTCCAGGTGGGGTCTCAGCAGGGCTGAGTAGAGGGGGAGAATCCCCTCCCTTGCCCTGCTGGCCACACTTCTCCTGCTGCAGCCCAGGCTCTGATTGGCTTTCCAGGCTGCAAGTGCACACTGAGAGCTCCTGTTGAGCTTCTCCTCCCCCAGCACCCCCAAGTCTCTCTCCTCAGGGCTGCTCTCCAGCCAGTCCCTGCCCAGCCTGGATTTGTGCCTGGGGTTGCCTCGACCCAGCTGCAGGACCCTGCCCTTGGTCTTGTTGAAGCTCCTGAGGTTGGCTTGTGCCCACCTCTCCAGCCTGTCCAGGTCCCTCTGGATGGATCCCTTCCCTCTACTCAGCTCTGGTGAGACCCCACCTGGAGTACTGCCTCCAGTTCTGGAGCCCCTAGTACAAGAGGGATCTGGCCATACTGGAACGTGTCCAGAGAAGGGCCACAAGGATGAGCAGAGGGCTGGAGCACCTCTCCTATGAGGACAGACTGAAAGAGTTGGGGCTGTTCAGTCTGGAGAAGAGAAGGCTCTGAAGTGACCTAATCATGGCCTTCCAGTATCTGAAGGGGGCTACAAGAAGGCTGGGGAGGGACTGCTCAGGCTATCAGGGAGTGATAGGACTAGGGGGAATGGAATGAAGCTGGAGGTGGGGAGATTCAGGCTGGACATGAGGAGGAAGTTCTTCCCCATGAGAGTGGTGAAGCCCTGGAATGTGTTATCCAGGGAGGTGGTTGAGGCCCCATCCCTGGAGGTGTTTAAGCCCAGGCTGGATGAGGCTCTGGCCAGCCTGATCTAGTGTGGGGTGTCCCTGCCCATGGCAGGGGGGTTGGAACTAGCTGATCCTTATGGTCCCTTCCAACCCTGACTGATACTATGGTACTATGATCTTCACAAAGCACTATTTGCACTCCACTCCCATGACAGCTTTGCTTTCATTAACAAATCAGGGTAGTTCTTTTTTTACAGGAGGAGAATCAATAGGCAATAAGCAATTATCCCACTGCAAGCTAAAGTGCACCAGCTCAAGCCTGGCTGACGGCTGTGCCTTGCTTCTTTCTTTTTATTGCCAGAGTAACAGGCTGCAATTGCTTGTCTGTGCTTCACAGTCAACAACAAAGCCCCTGTGGTGGGTTTGTAATCTCTGTGTCAACAGAAGCAAAAGCCCTTTGTATGAATGGAAAGACCATAAGATCATGCAGTCTCCCCAGGGCCTCCTGCAGAGGGAGGCTGAAATGTTAAGATCAGCCATCAAAAAAAAAAAAAATACAACACGTTTGAAAAAGCCATGTGCTACAATCTTTGTGCCTTTTTTCAACCTGCTTGGGTTCTGAAATGTGGATTTGCTTCATGGATGTGGAAGGCTGAGGGAGCTGGGGGTCTTCAGCTTGGAGAAGAGGAGGCTCCGGGGAGACCTAACAGCAGCCTGCCAGTACCTGTAGGGGGCTACAGGAAGGATGGAGAGAGACTGTTTGCAGAGGCCTGCAGGGACAGGACCAGGGGCAATGGCTTCAAACTAAAGAGCAGATTTAGATTGGATATCAGGAAGAAGTAGGACCAGATGGAGAGGGTCCAGTGGAGGGCCACAAAAACGATCAGAGTGCTGAAGCACCTCTGCTGTGAAGACAGGCTGAGAGAGCTGGGGCTGTTCAGCCTGGAGAAAAGAAGGCTGCAGGGACACCTTACAGCAGCACCTGAAGAGATCCTACAAGGAAGCTGTGTAGGGACTGTTTCTAGGGCATGTGGCATTGATGGAATTTGAAGTGGCTGTGCTGTGCCCCACATTTTTTACTCTGCTAAACTGCTTCACCTTCTACTGCTGCTGCTGCCAGAAGAATTTTTGCAGCAGCAAGACCCCAGGTGAGACACAGACAGACCACAGCTTTGGTCTCCTCTGATGCCCAAGTGACCTATCTCCACCTTTCTGGCTTTCCTTCAAGCAGAGAAGGGCAATTCATACACAGGATGCTTTGCACTGCATCAGGTCCTCTTGTGTTGAATGCAAATGGGATGACAGGAGGGGAGTGCAAGGATACCAGGTCTCCTGGAGCAACTTTGATGCAACATACTGAGCAAAAGAGATCTTAACCCAAGAAGAACATGGACCAGATGGAGAGGGTCCAGTGGAGGGCCACAAAAATGATCAGAGTGCTGAAGCACCTCTGCTGTGAAGACAGGCTGAGGGAGCTGGGGCTGTTCAGCCCGGAGAAAAGAAGGCTGCAGGGACACCTCACAGCAGCACCTGAAGAGGTCCTACAAGGAAGCTGTGTAGGGCCTGTTTCTAGGGCATGTGGCACTGGGACGAGGGACAATGGTTTTACACTGGAGCAGGTTAGATTTAGCTTGGGCATTAGAAGTTTGGCACTGTAAGGGTGGTGGAACACTGGAACAGGCTGCCCAGGGAGGTGGTGGAGGCCCTTTCCCTGGAGATATTCAAGGCAAGACTCGATGAGACCCTGGGCAGCCTGATCTAGCTGGGGATGTCCCTGCTGGCTGCAGGGAGGTCAGACTGGATGACCTTGGGAGGTCCCTTCTGGCCTGAACCATTCCATGATTGTATGAAACTTAGGGCTGCTCCAGGAGAAGATTCTCATGCTAGTGCCAGCTGGAAGGCTGGCATTTCTCATGACACACGGTGGTTGTGAGAGATCGGTTTGAAGATCAGCTCCTGAAGCATATCAGGTCCCTGCAGGACTTTTAGCAAACTCACTCTCTGGCCTGTGCTGAAGTACACTTATTTCTTAATCTCTCATTTCATTCAAGGCAGGGTACAAGTTTTGTGTGGGCAAGCAGGTTCTTCAGAATTGCAGCCAACAGAAAGGGTGTGTTGGAGGGAGGGGAAGAGCAAAGAGCGATACAAGCAAGGAGTCCTCCCATGCCAAATGTACAAGATAGCTGCCAGCAACCCACTTGGGGATACTCTTCCACAACCCACTTGGGGAAACCATGGAGGTATTACTCAAATGACCACGTTTCTGGAAAGGCCAAATAAGTAGGTTGAAAGGCTCTGATCAGGAAATGTGTAATTCATACAGATCAGCAGAAGGAAGTTGTGGCCTCCTTCATGTGGGCACCCATCCTCTGCTGCTCACAAAGGTTCACCCACACCACTCTGCAGCTATAGCCTCCAGACCTGGCACAGGAACATCATCTATTCCCTCTGCTGGACCCATTACAAGTCACCAGCATCAGGGAACCACAGTGAAGTGATTTCCAGAATTGTCCCAGCACTGCCTGCTGTCTGCTGCTTGCTGCCTGCAGCTGGAGATCTACCACAAGGGCATTTCCACAGGCATGCCCCAAGTCACCACATCCCTGGTGCTGATGTAGATCTACAGGGCAGACAAACACAAGGCTTCCCCAAAACATTCTCTGAAATGGGAGGCCCAAGGACTTCCTGAGACACAGAGTCTTTGCTCACAGTAGGTGCTTGAGCCCATGCCAATTTTCAGCATCCACAATATCATAGAATCAGAGAAGCAACAAGGTTGGAAACGATCTCAAAGATCATCGAGTCCAACCTGTCACTCAACACCTCATGCCTACTAGACCATGGCACCAAATGCCACATCCAAGTTCCTCTTGAACACCTCCAGGGATGGTGACTCCACCACCTGGGCAGCACATTCCAATGGCTAACAACTCTCTCTGGGAAGAACTTTCTCCTCACCTCCAGCCTAAACCTCCCCTGGTACAGCTTGAGGTTGTGTCTTCTTGTTCTGGTGCTGGTTGCTACGGAGAAGAGACCAACCCCCACCTGGCTACAACCTCCCTTCAGGGATTTGTAGAGAGCAAGAAGGTCTCCTCTGAGCCTCTCCTCACAGGACTGTGCTTGAGGCCTCTCCCCAGCCTCGCTGCCCTTCTCTGGACACCTTCCAGCATCTCAACATCTGGCTTAAACTGAGGAGCCCAGAACTGGACACAGGACTCAAGGTGTGGCCTAACCAGTGCTGAGTACAGAAAGGAATTCTACAGCTGAAATGGTGGGGGGAGGGGGTGGGTCTGTAATGCTGGGGTGTTTTGTACCTTCTTCTTGCTGGTTTTGATTTTCAGTAAGTGCTAGAACCCATCCTATCATTAATTTAATTTAATTGGTTCAGGGAATGGAGGGCATAAAGACCTGGCACGGAGAGCTGATCATAAAATGTCCATGCAGGTTCCCATGGTGTTCCCAGAAGCCAGTGTGAACCCAGGTGCAGATGTTCACACCAGTAATAGCAGTTGCAAAACCCTGCTCTGCTGAAGACTGAGCCTTCTGCCCCAAACCAGAGAGAGCAGGACCTCACTGGGGTTTGGTTTTGAACAGTTCTGAATTACATTCTCTCCATCCAAGTGTTTCCTTGGTGTCGTGGTGCTTGCTAACAGCTTCAATACAGCGACAGAGCACAGGCCAACACGTCTCAAAACTCACAGAAGTTTGCTTCTCCTGAGCAAGCTGTTGGTTTTGACAGGAGTCCTTCCAACCTCTTGGCACAGAATCACAGATAGGTGGCTTTTCCTTCATCTCCTCTGTGCTGAACACTGGTGAGCCCATGAAGCCTTCCTGCCAAGCACCCAGAAGATCTCCAGTGTGCTGCAGGCAAGTCATAGCAGATGTTGGTCAGTTAGAGGGTAGGAGGGCCCTGCAGAGGGACCTCGACGGGCTGGACAGATGGGCGGAGTCCAATGGGATGATATGCAACAAATCCAAGTGTCAGGTGCTGCACTTTGGCCACAACAACCCCAGGCAGAGCTACAGGCTGGGGTCAGAGTGGCTGAGAGCTCCCAAAAAGAGAGGGACCTGGGGGTGCTGATCAACAGCTGCCTGAACATGAGCCAGCAGTGTGCCCAGGTGGCCAAGAAGGCCAATGGCATCCTGGCCTGCATTAGGAATAGTGTGGCCAGCAGGAGTAGGGAGGTCATTGTGCCCCTGTACTCTGCATTGGTTAGGCCACACCTTGAGTCCTGTGTCCAGTTCTGGGCTCCTCAGTTTAAGTAGGACAACAAGACACTTGAAGGTGTCCAGACAAGGGCAACAAGGCTGGGGAGAGGCCTTGAGCACAGCCCTGTGAGGAGAGGCTGAGGGAGCTGGGGTTGTTTAGCCTGGAGAAGAGGAGGCCCAGGGGCGACCACATTGTTTTCTACAGCTACCTGAAGGGTGGTTGTAGCCAGGAGGGGGTTGGCCTCTTCTCTCAGGCAACCAGCACCAGAACAAGAGGACACAGTCTCAAGCTGCACCAGGGGAAGTTTAGGCTGGAGGTGAGGAGAAAGTTCTTCACTGAGAGAGTCATTAGCCATTGGAATGTGCTGCCCGGGGAGGTGGTGGAGTCACCATCCCTGGAGGTGTTCAAGAGGGGATTGGATGTGGCACTTGGTGCCATGGTCTAGTCATGAGGTCGGTGGTGCCAGGTTGGACTCGATGATCTTCGAGGTCTATTCCAACCTTAGTGATACTGTGATACTGTGAAGTCCTGCTTCCAAGATCCATGATAAGGAGCCATGGCTCAATTACATGTCTAATGTAGGAATCTTACTGCACCTCTTGCTCTCACACATATCCTAGGACAGGGGGATCTGTCTGCCTGTGGAAGGAGAGCTCTGAAATGAGTGTGAGCAGAGGTACTGGTCTGTGTTAGTTCATCTGGCTGCCGGGAAATGGACTCTGCCAAAGTGACTGTGAAGCTGTTACAGAATGGCACGAAGGGCAAAATATTGAATAAGATGAATGGAATGGAATGGAATGGAATGGAATGGAATGGAATGGAATGGAATGGAATGGAATGGAATGGAATGGAATGGAATGGAATGGAATGGAATGGAATGGAATAGGATGGAATGGAATGGAATGGAATGGAATGGAATGGAATGGAATGGAATGGAATGGAATAGAATAGAATAGAATAGAATAGAATAGAATAGAATAGAATAGAATAGAATAGAATAGAATAGAATAGAATAAACCAAGTTGGAAAAGACCTTTGAGATCATCAAGTCCAACCTATCACCCAACACCATCTGATCAACTAAACCATGGCTCCAAGGGCCTCAGCCAGGCTCTTTTAAACACCTCCAGTGATGGTGACTCCACCACCTCCCTGAGCAGCACATCCCAATGGCCAGTCGCTCTTCCTGGGAAGAAATTCTTCCTCACCTCCAGCCTAAACCTCCCCTGGCACAGCTTGAGACTTTGTCCCCTTGTTCTGGTGCTGGTTGCCTGTGAGAATAACAAGAGCAGTGTGCAGGGGGTGTGTGGCTGAGAAGTCAGTAGAGAAAACCAAAGAGGTCACACCAGCACCAGGACTTTGTCAGCACAGGGAAGGTCAGGAATTGCTGTCAGATGCAAAAGCTGAAGATTGCTTTCCTACCACATGCTTCAAGGGACAGACATCCTGAGGTCATTCTGACTGATCTCTTCCCTTTTATGCCCTTGGCCAGGGCCTGGTGCCTGGGCTGAGGTCAAGGATGACCACACTGACTTACACTATGTGACACAATATCCCGAGTACAGTGCCCCTTCTTTTTCATCACAAATACTGACCCTGTGCCCCAAAGCACAGGGATTAAGAGCCTGGGTTCAATTTTCTCTGCACTTACTCAGCCAGAGGTCTCTGTCTTTTGCAGAGCTAGTCCCTCGGAGGCTCCAGAGCCAATGCTGCTTGCTGAACCATTGCATCAGCTCTGATGTCAGAACCTTGTGCTTTGCCACTAGGCTTTCCAGCACTGATGAAAGGCTGCAGCTAAATCAGAAAAGCTTTGGATCCGGCACAAAGATTCCATCGTAAACATCCAGAAGAGACCTCCCTAAATTTGCCTGCTTCCTTGTGCAAAGAATTATTCCTCCTTAAGCTTTGTCTGAAACCAGCTGGGGTTTGCTTCCTAGATGTGACAACATCCCTGCATGCTTTGGTGACGGCCCTGTGATTCAGGGCAGCGGGGGCAACTGGCGCCTTGGTTCTGCTCAGCTCTGGCTCCCTTTGCCTGGCTGGCGCGAAGCCATGCCACTTGGCACACCGGCAGCATCCCGCCAAGGCTTTTCAGCCATGCCTGGGGCCTGTGGGCAGACTCTCTCTCTGGGCTTGTCTGAGGAAGCACAGGGCATCCCTACCAGGAAAGAAGATCAGAGAAAAGTTCCCAGGTTTGTAAGGTGTGCACTTCACGTGTCAGTGGCAGCCTACAACTGGAAACCCTGCCTTCAAAGTGGAGCAGGAATCACTCAGGAGCATGCCTCAGCAGACCAAGCCTGCAGAGTTGGAGAGCGGCTTAGGGAAGTACAGACCAAGACTGAGACTATGTCACCATTCATAGTAATATCATAGTCAGGGTTGGAAGGGACCACAAGGATCAGCTAGTTCCATCCCCTTGCCCTGGGCAGGGACACCCCACACTACATCAGGCTGGCCACAGCCTCATCCAGCCTGGGCTTAAACACCTCCAGGGATGGGGCCTCAACCACCTCCCTGGACAACCTATTCCAGGGCTTCACCACTCTCATGGGGAAGAACCTCCTCCTCACATCCAGCCTGAATCTCCCCACCTCCAGCTTCATTCCATTCCCCCTAGTCCTATCACTACCTGAGAGCCTGAGAAGTCCCTCCCCAGCCTTCCTGTAGCCCCCTTCAGATACTGGAAGGCCACAATGAGGTCACCTCGGAGCCTTCTCTTCTCCAGACTGAACAGCCCCAACTCCTTCAGTCTGTCCTCACAGGAGAGGTGCTCCAGCCCTCTGCTCATCCTCCTGGCCCTTCTCTGGACACCTTCCAGCACCTCCAGATCCCTCTTGGAATAGGGGCTCCAGAACTGGAGGCAGTACTGCAGGTGGGGTCTCACCAGAGCTGAGCAGAGGGGGAGAATCCCCTCCCTTGCCCTGCTGGCCACACTTCTCCTGCTGCAGCCCAGGCTCTGATTGGCTTTCCGGGCTGCAAGTGCACACTGAGAGCTCCTGGTGAGCTTCTCCTCCCCCAGCACCCCCAAGTCTCTCTCCTCAGGGCTGCTCTCCAGCCAGTCATTGCCCTGCTTGGGGGAATCTGGAGTCTGGAGCAAGTGGGATGGAAAATTCCCTGATCTTGAATGGAGCTTGAGGAGGGGAGATTTATACTGGAGATTAGGAAGAAATTCTTTACAGTGATGGTGGTGAGACACTGGAGGAGGTTGCCCAGGGAGGTTGTAGCTGCCCCCTCCCTGGAGGTGTTCAAGGCCAGGTTGGATGAGGCCTTGAGCAACCTGGGCCAGTGAAGTTGTGAGGGGGTTTGAATTAGATGATCTTTGGGGTTGGAATTAGATGATCTTTGGGGTCCCTTCCCACCTAAACTATTCCATGAATCCCATTGCTCATCCTTGCCAGTTTCAAGGCTGTGTTGCTCCCAGAGAGGGCAACAGGAGAAGGGGAGTCCAGCTGTGCCATATGAAAGGAAGGTAAAGACAAAGTCTTCCTTCCCCCAGTCCACATAATCCTTTCTGCAAAATAACCAGGATCTGCACTCTACAAGCAGATTTCCTTCATTTGTTTGCATTTACCACATAGATACATGCAGCACTGGTGCTGTTTTTCTTGTACCCTCAGCAACCTCTCCATGTCCAGACAACAGCTAGCTGTGGTTTGCTTCTCATAAAGCACCTGGCATATAGAGCTGAGAGGCTGGTGCAGAGCAGAGTCGATGGCTCTGCCTCACTGGAGGGAGGGGACAGGCTCTGCTCAGTTGCACCCTGTCATAGGACAAGGGGCAGTGGGTATAAACTGCAGCACAGGAGATTCCACCTCAACATGAGGAGGAACTTCTTCACTGTGAGGGTCACAGAGCACTGGAACAGGCTGCCCAGAGAGGTTGTGGAGTCTCCTTCTCTGGAGACTTTCAAGGCCCATCTGGATGTGTTCCTCTGTGACCTGAGCTAGATTGTATGGTCCTGCTCTGGCAAGGCGGGGTGGGCTCAATGATCTCTGGAGGCCCTTTCCAATCCCTAACATCCTGTGATGATTCCCCAGGGACTGTCAGTAACAGGGAGAACAAAGCCCTAGATGACAAAGGGAAATGTTTTACAGAGCCAGCTTCCTTGTATGCACTGTAACAGATGGGAAAATGTGCAGCTAACCTGTCCCTGACAGGGCAAATGGATTCTTGCAGAGCTTGAGCAAGACACTGTTCCAGCACCAGGGAGTATCTCTGTAAACACAGCTTGTGCTCAGCAGGGGAGAAAAACCTTCTACACATGACCTAAGCATTTTGTTTCCTGTTGGTATTGTTTGCTCCCTGTACATCCTCATGAGTGAGGATCAGAATTGAGACTTTGCACCCAGGCACAGATACATTGTGTGAATCTCACCTGCACAACACTGGGGAAGTCCATCCTTATATGATATGCACTGCTTTCCCTCATTGATCTCAGCTTCTCCATACCGATCATAGAATCACTAAGGTTGGAAAAGGTCCTCCAGTCCAAGCATCAACCCAACACCACCATGCCCACTGAACCTTGTCCTTGAAGTGCCCTGTCTACACATTTTTTAAACATCTCCAGGGATGGTGACTCCACCACCTCCCTGGGCAGCCTGTTCTGGGGTTACACCACCCTCACAGTGAACAACTTCTAATCACAGAATCATAGAATCAATAAGGTTGGAAGAGACCTCAAAGATCATCAAGTCCAACCTGTTACCCAAGACCTCATGACTACTAAAACATGGCTCCAAGTGCCACATCCAATCCCCTCTTCAACACCTCCAGGGATGGGGACTCCATCACCTGGGCAGCACATTCCAATGGCTAACAACTCTCTCTGGGAAGAACTTTCTCCTCACCTCCAGCCTAAACCTCCCCTGGTGCAGCTTGAGACTGTGTCCTCTTGTTCTGGTGCTGGTTGCCTGGGAGAAGAGACCAACTCTCACCTGGCCACAACCTCCCTTCAGGTAGTTGTAGACAGCAATGTGGTCTCCCTGAGCCTCCTCTTCTCCAGGCTAAACAATCCCAGCTCCCTCAGCCTCTCCTCATAGGGCTTGTGCTCGAGGCCTCTAACCTGCTCTCACAACCACAGTGTGTCATGAGAAATGCCAGCCTTCCAGCTGGCACTAGCATGAGAATCTTCTCCTGGAGCAGCCCTAAGTTTCATACAATCATGGAATGGTTCAGGCCAGAAGGGACCTCCCAAGGTCATCCAGTCTGACCTCCCTGCAGCCAGCAGGGACATCCCCAGCTAGATCAGGCTGCCCAGGGTCTCATCGAGTCTTGCCTTGAATATCTCCAGGGAAAGGGCCTCCACCACCTCCCTGGGCAGCCTGTTCCAGTGTTCCACCACCCTTACAGTGCCAAACTTCTAATGCCCAAGCTAAATCTAACCTGCTCCAGTGTAAAACCATTGTCCCTCGTCCCAGTGCCACATGCCCTAGAAACAGGCCCTACACAGCTTCCTTGTAGGACCTCTTCAGGTGCTGCTGTGAGGTGTCCCTGCAGCCTTCTTTTCTCCGGGCTGAACAGCCCCAGCTCCCTCAGCCTGTCTTCACAGCAGAGGTGCTTCAGCACTCTGATCATTTTTGTGGCCCTCCACTGGACCCTCTCCATCTGGCCCATGTTCTTCTTGGGTTAAGGGCCCCCAGGTCTCTTTTACTCAGTATGTTGCATCAAAGGTTGGACTCGATGATCTTCGAGGTCTCTTCCAACCTTAGTGATACTGTGAAAGTTGCTCCAGGAGACCTGGTATCCTTGCACTCCCCTCCTGTCATCCCATTTGCATTCAACACAAGAGAACCTGATGCAGTGCAAAGCATCCTGTGTATGAATTGCCCTTCTCTCCTTGAAGGAAAGCCAGAAAGGTGGAGATAGGTCACTTGGGCATCAGAGGAGACCAAAGCTGTGGTCTGTCTGTGTCTCACCTGGGGTCTTGCTGCTGCAAAAATTCCTCTGGCAGCTGCAGTAGAAGGTGAAGCAGTTTAGCAGAGTAAAAATGTGGGGCACAGCACAGCCACTTCAAATTCCAACAATTCCAGAGTGTCTGTGTCATGCTGACAAGCACCACAGTTTGCCACTGCATATGCAGGGGGATAGACCAGGACTTGTCTTGAAAGTATGTCCCAGAGTCCCTGGCATGGCTCAACTCCCATCCCACAGCCAGGGCACAGCTCCCATCCCACAGCCCCTGGCTTTCTCCACAACTGTAGGCTGAAGCCAAGGACAGAGGAGTAGCATCCCCTTGGGCCATGACATTCCTCTGACACCTCGAGAGTACCACCCAGCTGCTCGTCTCACTTGGCGCGTGTGGGAGGCAGGGAAAGGCTCACAGGGCATGCGCTGGGCGGCAGAAGGATTTCAGCAGCAGAGAGGGGGAGGTCACAGCAGGGACAGGATGGCTGGAGGGGAGGAACCACGCTGTACCCTCCCACTCAACCGTCATGTCATGTCATCCCCTGGCAAAGTGCAGCTCAAGGAGCTGGTGCCCATCTTCTGCCTTGTGACAAGCCCCGTTCATCTGGGTAACATTTCCACCCAGTGACCAGCCATGTTCTACTTCTGCTTATCGGTGGTCAGGAGTTGTGTAAGAGTAATGAGTGACCTGAAAAGCCCCTCCTGACACATAGCCATACCTGACCACGCCTGTGGCAAAACCCTCCCACAACCCTTGTGCACAGGGGAGGACATCTTCCTCTTCCGAGGCAGTGCTGGTCACGCTAAGATGAGTGCCCATCTCGCTGCCTTTCCTCCAGCCCTGCTGCTCTCAGCAGCCACAGCTAGCAACACTTGAGTTTATTGGATCTCCATGGGCTGACCCTGGTGTAGTAGAGATTTCCACACCATGAGCACTTCCTGCTTTCACCACTTCCCTTGCCTGGTCCAGGCCATAGGCTGTGGTAAGCAGGCATTGCCCATTCCTCCCCACGCAGCCTCAATGCTCAGCTCCAGTGAGAGAGGTACTGGAGAGTGCAGGACAGCCCCAGCAAAGCACAGCAGGGAACCACAAGTAACTATAGGCCAGTAGCCAACAGCCACAGCAGGAAGGCAGAAGCAAGAGGGAAGGGCAAAATGTCAGCTAGGAATCATAGAATCAATAAGGTTGGAAAAGACCTTGTGAATGGTGCCACATCCAGCTGGAGGCCAGTCACTAGTGGTGTCCCCCAGGGATCACTTCTGGGCCCCATCCTGTTCAATATCTTTATTGATGATCTGGATGAGGGGATTGAGTCAGACATCAGTAAATTTGCAGATGACACTGAGTTGGGAGCAGGAATTGATCTGTTAGAGGGTAGAAGGGCTCTCCAGAGGGACCTGGACAGGCTGGACAGATGGGCAGAGTCCAACAGGATGGCATTCAACAAGTCCAAGTGTCAGGTGCTGCACTTTGGCCTCAACAACCCCAGGCAGTGCTACAGGCTGGGGGCAGAGTGGCTGAGAGCAGCCAGGCAGAGAGGGACCTGGGGGGACTGGTTGACCACAGCTGAGCATGAGCCAGCAGTTCGTCCAGGTGGCCAAGAAGGCCAATGGCATCCTGGCCTGCAGCAGGAACAGTGTGGCCAGCAGGAGCAGGGAAGTCATTGTGTCCCTGTACTCAGCACTGGTTAGGCCACATCTTGAGTCCTGTGTCCAGTTCTGGGCCACTCAATTTAAGAAGGACATTGAGACTCTTGAAGGTGTCCAGAGAAGGGCAACGAGGCTGGGGAGAGGCCTTGAGCACAGCCCTACGAGGAGAGGCTGACCAGTGCTGAGATTGCTCAACACCAGCTACAACCTGCCCATGCTGCATCTCTGTACACATGATGTCTCCAGTGGGAGGCTTTCAGATGGCCTTATAAAACCCAGAGCAGGAAGGATATGACAAGATCAAGGGGAGCAAATGTCATCTGCTGATTCCTCCTCTTCTCCCAGCTGAAGGATGCTTTGCCTTTTGTCTTTCTGAGGGGAGTCTCCCTGCATTCATCTGGAATGGTGCAGACAGAGCATTAACCATTCTGAACACGCTGGCCCCTTTGCACTTGGAAAAAACACCCTGAGAAAATGTGTGAAATGGTCTTTGAATGCTCAGTTACTCTTCCTCCATGCTCACTGCAAGCTTGAAAAGCAAACCCACCACCATTTACCCAAGGTAGACAAGGAATGAATAAAGGAGCAATATGCAAAGTGTAAGCATCTTTCATGTTTAAGGCAGAAATAGCTCCAACACCACCCTGGTGTGTATTACTTTATCCTCACTAGCTATATCACTCAACTCATTTGTCCTCATGCAAAATGTCCTTACAAATATCACACACAAGAACACAGAAAGAACAAAAAAGAGCACTAAAGTAAGAAGAGAAAGCTCAGCAGCACAGAGGTGGCATGCCCCAGGGACAAGCTGTTTCTTTGGCTGCTTCATTCCTTTCATGCTTTTTCTTCTCTTTAAAAATAGCTCTAAGTCACATCTTTAACTCCACACTAAAAGACCTGTCTCCAAAGTTTGTTAAATTACAGAGGTGAGCTGGATGGGATGAGGTTCAACAAGGCCAAGTGCACTTGGGTCACGACAGCCCCATGCAATGCTGCAGGCTTGGGGCAGAGAGGCTGGAAACTGCCCAGCAGAAAAGGACCTGGGTGTGTTGGTCAATAGGTGGCTGAAGATAAGCCAATGTGTGTCCAAGTAGCCAAGAAGGCCAACAGCATCCTGGCCTAGATCAGCAATGGTGTGGCCAGTAGGAGTACGGCAGGGATTGTCCCCCTGTATTCAGCAGTGGCGAGGCCACACCTTGAGTATTGTGCTCAGTTTTGGGCCTCCAACTCCAAGAAGGACATTGAAGTACTGAAGCAAGTCCAGAGAAGGGCAATGAATCATAGAATCATAGAGTCAATAAGGTTGGAAAATACCTCAAAGATCCTCAAGTCCAACCTTTCACCCAACACCTCATGGCTCCTAGACCATGGCACCAAGTGCCACATCCAAGCCCCTCTTGAACAATTCCAGGGATGGTGACTCCACCACCTCCCTGGGCAGCACATTCCAATGGCTAAAAACTCTCTCTTGTGAGTGAGTTTCTCCTCACCTCGAGCCTGAACCTCCCCTGGCACAGCTTGAGACTGTGTCCTCTTGTTCTGGTGCTGATTGCCTGGGAGAAAAGACCAACCCCCGGCTGGCTACAACCTCCCTTCAGGTAGTTGTAGAGAGCAAGAAGGTCTCCCTGAGCCTCCTCTTCTCCAGGCTATCAAGCTGGGGCAGGGTCTGGAAAACAGGGCAGGTGAGGAGCAGCTGAGGGAACTGGGGGTGTTTAGTCTGGAGAAGAGGCCAGGGGGTAGTGGTGACCTGGCATTGCCAGATTTTCAGTGGTGGGATTCGATGGTCTCAAGGATCTCTTCCAACCAAAAGGATTCTGTGATTCTATGGTTGGCAAGCCCTGCAGAGTTATCTAATTGGCAGAAACCAGGCAAAGATCACAGGCTGGGGCATGTCTGGCATGAGCAGAGGAATTTACCCAACAGTCTGGGCCGAGAGCTCACCTGCAGACAAATGGGAAACAGCGGGAGGAATTTTTGGAATGCCGTGACAGACACTGAGCAGGATTGCCACTGCTTGCACCCTGCCTGCTCTGCTCCAGCTCCATTCATGGGAAAGATGAGACTGTCATAGTCGCTGTTCAGCAGCCAGGGCATGGCTGGGAATGGTAAAAAGAGGAGCCCAGCGCTGACGCGGGAGGTCTTGCAGATTTGGGGTCATTCTGGCAGCTCCAAAACTGCCCTTGCTCAGCCCTCTTGAGCTAACCACCTCCTGGCAAAGAAAAGGCAAGCTGCGTGCCAGATGCACTTGTGCTCTGGAGAGGAGAAGGAAATGTCACCTTCCTTATGGGGGATTTTTGAGACCAAATTCTCAGCTCGGCCTCACCAGCTCTGCAGAGCACAGAGTCATCGAATCTTTGAGTCACAGAAGCATTGAATCACAGAATGCTCGAATCATGGAATCACAGAATGCATTGGAAAGGCTGGAAGGGACCTTAAAAGCTACTTTACTCCACCACCCCACCCCCTGTCATCATCAAGGACATCCCCAAATAGATGAGGTTACTCAGAATCCCATTAAACCTGACCTTGAATGTCACTGGGGAGGGGGCCTCCAGCACCTCCCTGGGCAACCTGTTCCACTGTTCCACCACCCTTGTTGTGAATAGAATAGAATAGAATAGAATAGAATAGAATAGAATAGAATAGAATAGAATAGAATAGAATAGAATAGAATAGAATTAGCCAAGCCAGCAGTGTGTCCAGGTGGCCAAGAAGGCCAATGGCATCCTGGCCTGCATCAGGAAGAGTGTGGCCAGCAGGAGCAGGGAGGTCATTGTGGCCCTGTACTCTGCATTGGTTAGGCCACACCTTGAGTCCTGTGTCCAGTCCTGGGCCCCTCAGTTTAGGAAGGACATTGAGACACTTGAACGTGTCCAGAGAAGGGCAACAAGGCTGGGGAGAGGCCTTGAGCACAGCCCTATGAGGAGAGGCTGAGGGAGCTGGGGTTGCTTAGCCTGGAGAAGAGGAGGCTCAGGGGAGACCTTCTTGCTCTCTGCAACTACCTGAAAGGTGGTTGTAGCCAGGTGGGGGTTGGTCTCTTCTTTCTAGCAAGCAGCAGCAGAACAAGAGGACGCAGTCTCAAGCTGCACCAGGGGAAGTTGAGGCTGGAGGTGAGGAGAAAGTTCTTCACTGAGAGAGTCATTTGCCATTGGAAGGTGCTGCCAGGGAGGTGGTGGAGTCACCATCCCTGGAGGTGTTGAAGAGGGGATTGGATGTGGCACTTGGTGCCATGGTTTAGTCATGGGGTCTGTGGTGCCAGGTTGGACTCGATGATCTTCGAGGTCTCTTCCAACCTTAGTGATACTGTGATAGAATAGGATAGGATAGGATAGGATAGGATAGGATAGGATAGGATAGGATAGGATAGGATAGGATAGGATAGGATAGGATAGGATAGGATAGGATAGGATAGGATAGGATAGGGAAGGGAAGGGAAGGGAAGGGAAGGGAAGGGAAGGGAAGGGAAGGGAAGGGAAGGGAAGGGAAGGGAAGGGAAGGGAAGGGAAGGGAAGGGAAGGGAAGGGAAGGGAAGGGAAGGGAAGGAAGGGAAGGGAAGGGAAGGGAAGGGAAGGGAAGGGAAGGGAAGGGAAGGGAAGGGAAGGGAAGGGAAGGGAAGGGAAGGGAAGGGAAGGGAAGGGAAGGGAAGGGAAGGGAAGGGAAGGGAAGGGAAGGGAAGGAAGGGAAGGGAAGGGAAGGGAGAAGAGAATAGAATGGAAAAGACCTTTGAGATCATCGAGTCCAACCTATCATCCAACACCACCTAATCAACTAACCCATGGCACCAAGCACCCTATCAAGTCTCCTCCTAACCACCTCCAGTGATGGTGACTCCACCACCTCCCCAGGCAGCACATTCCAACGGGCAATCACTCTCTCTGTAAAGAACCTCTTCCTAATGTCCATGAGCATGTAATGAGTGTGAGCCCGTGCCTGTCTCATCTCAAGGGCCCAGCCCTTGCTCCCCACGGTTCTGGCTATTCAGCCTCCTCCAGCCAAGGGTTTGAAGGTCACACACCACTGCAAGAAATTTCAGGCTGACAAAAGCTCTTGGGAGATGTTTCCATGCAGCATTTACTCCACTGCAATTCCTTGGAAAATGAAAACAAAATAAAACTCCAAAGGGTTTGCTGACTTACAGCCCGAGGAAATCTGCAGCTGTCTCCTTGTAAGTCACATGAAGCATGTTGTGGCGCTCGGAGTGAGGAGAGAATTAACTTTGGCACTCGCGTCCAAAATCTCACTATTCATTCTTCAATATTCTACCCTTGAATAGGCAACTGGGGCCCCAGAAAAAAAAACACTAAACAAACCAAAACAAAGCAAACCCAAACCACATCTCAGCAGAGCACTTCCACAGAAATATGAGTTTTCCTTCTACTGATCTTAGCAGCAGCTTCCTGCCCATTCTGAGCCGTAAATCCATCCCAGATGGAGCCACGCCTGCTATGAAATCAGGCCTGGGTGCTGTAAAAAACAGCCAGCCGTCCTCATCCCCGAGGTTTGCCAGCCAAAATGAAAACAAACAATGGGTTGAAAGACATAAACGGAGCCAGTCACTAGCCTAAGGTCACAAAGGAATTATGTGGCTTGGCTTGGATTAGACCACACATCCTTCGAGGCTTTCCCAGCCCTATTGTCCCATTTCCCTAAACCATACTGGCTTTCACTCTCTCTTTCTTTCTCCTTCACGGTTTCCCTCTCCCTGGTCTGTTCCCTGTCCAGGCTGCTGGCAGGGAATCCCCACCCCTGCTGCCTCAGCCAGCCTCACTACATAAATGACACCTCCTGCTCAAGCATGACTTTTAGCTTTCTAGTCACTGGAGTATTGTAATAAGATGATTTCCAGCAGTGTTATTAAAGTACACGTGGTAAGAGCTGGCTGATGTTCTATGAGAGGGGAGATGTTGCAGGCAGGCTGGGATATGAGAAAATGTTTTACTTTCTTGGATGTTATTTGGTAACAACACAGATCTGAAATGTTTTTCATGGGGAGGTGGAAGAAACCAAAGCTTCTTGGTCTCTCACTTAAAAACAAGTTTCCACCCAGATTCTTTAAGCAGGGGGGGGAAAAAGGAGAAGTTTCTGCATATCAATGTGTGTGAATTAGTGTCCTGGTTTCAGCTGGGATAGAATTGGTTTTACTCCTAGTAACTGGTTCAGTGCTGTGGTTTTGGTTTTAATATGGGATGAACATCGATATTCTCCCCAGTATCAGGTGGTAGAACAAGAGGAAATGCCCTGAAACTGTTCCAGGGGAGGTTTAGGTTGGAGATTAGAATCATAGAATCAATAAGGTTGGAAAAGACCTCAAAGATCATCAAGTCCAACCTGTCACCCAACACCTCCTGACTACTAAACCATGGCTCCAAATGCCACATCCAATCCCCTCTTCAACACTTCCAGGGATGGGGACTCCACCACCTCCCTGGGCAGCACATTCCAAGGGCTAACAACTTTCTCTGGGAAGAACTTTCTCCTCACCTTGAACCTAAACTTCCCCTGGCACAGCTTGAGACTGTGTCCTCTTGATCTGGTGCTGCTTGCCTGGGAGAAGAGACCAACCCCCACCTGGCTACAACCTCCCTTCGGGGGAGTTGTAGAGAGCAAGAAGGTCTCCCCTGAGCCTCCTCTTCTCCAGGCTAAGCAACCCCAGCTCCCTCAGCCTCTCCTCACAGGGCTGTGCTCCAGACCCCCCCCCCCAGCCTCACTGCCCTTCTCTGGGCACGTTCAAGTGTCTCAATGTCCTTCTTCAATTGAGGAGCCCAGAACTGGACACAGGACTCAAGGTGTGGCCTATCCAGTGCTGAGTACAGGGCACAATGACTTCCCTGCTCCCGCTGGCCACACTGTTCCTGAGGCAGGCCAGGATGCCATTGGCCTTCTTGGCCACCTGGGCACACTGCAGGGTCATGCTCAGCCAGCTGTCAACCAGCACCCCCAGGTCCCTTTCTGTTTGGCTGCTCCCCAGCCACTCTGACCCCAGCCTGCAGCACTGCCTGGGGTTGTTGTGGCCAGAAAAATTAGGAAACATTTCTGTACAGGAAGGGTAGTCAGGCATTGAGACAGGCTTCCCAAGGAGGTGGTAGAGTCACTGTCCCAAGGGGTGTCCATGAAACATGTGGACATGGTACTTTGGGCCATGGTTTAATAGCCATGGGGGTCTTAGGCTGGTGGCTCAAGTTGATAATCTTAGAGCACTTTACCAGCTGAAACAATTCTGTCATTCTGTGGTTTAGTGGCAGTGGCTTAGCAGTATTGGTGGGATTGCGAGTCCTAGCTGAGCAGTTGGACTTGATCTCAAAGGTCTCTTTCAACCTTTAGCAGTTGTATAGTTTAACCACTCACAATCAGATGGCAGTCAGCTGAAGTTGTTCTCCCTTATTGCATAACACCTGATATGGCATGGGATTACCTGCTTCATGGCATGACAGTACCCTGATGGTTTAGTTGTTGATAAGTAGTGTTTATACTAAGGACTTCCTAGCTTCTCATGTCCTGCCAGAGATAAGGCTGGAGAGGCACAAGAGCGTGGGAGGGGACAAGGTTCGGACAGCTGACTCCAGCTGAACAGAGGGATGTCCCCTGTGATGTCATGCCCAGTACACAAACTGGGGGAAAAGCTGGCTGGGGACCAGTGCTGAGGAACTGACTGGGCAAGTGGTGAGCAAACTGCATTGTGCATCACTTGTATTGTCTATTCAGCTCTTTTATTAGTAGCATTAGTTTTGGTATCATTACCATTATTAGCATTTTCTTCCCCTTCTGTCCTGTTAAACTGTCTTTATCTCAAGCCATGAGTTTTAACCCTTCCCTGATTCTCTCTCCATCCCACAGGGTGGGGAGGGTGAGGAGCAGCTGAGTAGGGCTTAGCTGCTGGCTGGGCTTAAACCAGGACACAAAGAAAATGTCCATTTTGATGAGGAGGTAGTTTTCTTACTGAGAAAAACAAATCCAGTTTCAACAATCTGGGTAAGCCTACATGGCAACATATCCACTCCAGCTCCTGTCAGGTCCTTCCTAAATTCTGCCAAGGCCAGTGGATGGAGGGTGGGATAGAATCATAGAATGGTTTGGGTTGGAAGGGACCCTAAAGATCATCCAGTATCAACCCCCTGCCATGGGCAGAGACACCTCCCACCAGCCCAGGTTGCTCAAGGCCTCATCCAGCCTGGCCTTGAGCACCTCCTGGGCAGGGGTATCCACAGCATCCCTGGGCAGCTTGTTCCCCACCCCCACTCTAAAGAATTTCTTCCTCATCTCCACTCTCGGTGTCCCCTCTTCCATCTCAAAGCCATTGCTCCTCATCCTATCACTCCAAGCCCTTGTCAAAAGTCCCTCCCCAGCTTTCTTGTAGCCCACTTGCTCAAGGCTTCATTCAACTGGCTTTGGGCACCTCCAGGCAGGGGACATCCACAACCACCCTGGGCAGCCTGTTCCAGTGTCTCACTGTCTTCACTCTGCTAACACCCATGCTGATGTGTGGCAGGGGGTGAGCATGCACAAAGCCTTGCATGGTCAGAAGAGAACCTCATCCAGCTGGACATCAGCTCCCGTCTGAGCTTGTTTCCCAGATCAGCTGCTGAGCAGCTCCTGAGGTTACCAATACACAGCAGGTTGTTCTAATCCGAGATTGCAGCCACCAAGAAAGTGAGTTGAGATAAACTGCTCCCAACTGCAATAAAGTCACAGCTCTTCCAGGTAGTGATGACAGGTTCCTGAGAAAGCCCAGAGTTTGGAGAGGGTGACCCCACAGTGGCTAAACACCCTGTGCTGGGCCTGACCCTGCACTGTTTGGTTGCAAAAGGCACATCGAGCAACCTGCAACCTGCTGCAAGATCTGCTAAAAGGTAGGAATGAAGCAATATCTGAGAGCACCAAACCCCTCCTCGGGGTCACTTGCAGTGCTCTCACCTTCCCTAAAAGACTCTTCCCCTTTCTGCCAGGGCTGCGCTGAAACTGCTGGGCTGTGGGACACCCGCTCGCCTCTGCAGCTCGCTCTCTCTCCCCCCCTGCTTCTCACTTTCACTCCCATTGGTTTCATATTCCCTGTACCATGCGGAAAAGCTTTCTAGCCCATCCAGCCCAGCAGCAGACTTTATCCTGGTTCCACCCACCGGGACTTTCCTAGCTTCCTTCTGCACTGTGAGGGGGGGAAAAAAAAAAAGGCAGAGGGAGGCATGCAGCAGGCACCCCGGGAGCCCGAGGAGCCGCCGTGCTCCCTTTCCCGAGCTAGGTTTCTATTGTAGGCGGTGCATTCCTTGGGAGGGAGGGTGTGTGTGTGTCGGTGCCTTCCCACACTCGGACCAGCTCTTATTTAATGGGGGTCTCCATGCAGGGCAGACACCAGAAGAGATTGTGCTGTTCCCACTGCCCATCCAGGAGCAGCAGCAGCTCGCATGGCAGGCGCCGGCATGGTCGGCTCGGCCGAGGTAACTGTGGAGGAGGCAGCTCCTGCGATCGGCCAAACTTCCAGGATGCACTTCAGGGAGGATCTGAGGAGGATCCGGTGCGCGGTGCTGCTCTGCCTGCTCTCTGTGCTGGTCCTCATGCTGCCCACTGCCTACCTGCTGGTTGGAAACCTGCGAGCTCCCAGCTCCTGCCTTGACCAGGTAAGAGATGAGTGATTTCTGTCCTGCCACGCTGCGAAGGGGAGCGCAGCACATCCCGCGTCTCCAGCGCTGGGTTTGATTGGCTCTCTTTGTTTTTACTGTCTGAGTTTCTCGTGTTTAAGGGAACACAAACCACTCACTGTTAGATTCCCTTCTTCTTCAGACAGAACAAATCTGCCTGTGATAACTCTTAGTATTGCTTGGTCTTTTTAACTAACGGTTTCTCTTCCTCTTGACTTCATTCCGTTAATGTCACAGCTAAAGGCACAACTTTAAACCTTTTCTGGACATGCATTAAATAAACAACCCTTTCTGGCTGATGGAAACCAGTGTGTCTGCACTGATTTCAGCCACAGTTTGGCACTGTCTCTCCTTTTCCTCCCTTCTTTCACTTTATCTCTGAGACTTCCCCTTCCAGTCTCCTATTTCAGCAACGATCCGCTGACCAGGCTGATGTTGTCAGTGGGTCAGTGTTCATCATCCCTCACCAGGCAGACAGCTACAGCTCTGGGATATTATTTGTGAAAACTCCTGCAAAGGTGTGATTTGAGCCAATTAAGGACTGCCTGACCCTGAATTTTTGCCTCTCAGCCTTTTACTGTCCATCAAAACTTTCTCTGCATCCAAGGATCTTTTCATCTCTTCTCCTCTGACAAAGAGCTAAACTCACTTTGTTCCCAGCAATACAAACTGGTTTGTGTGGCTGCTTCTACTGCACTTCTGTCACCTCAATCCTTCTCATGCCAGCCTGCAGACAAGTGCCTTCTTCCATGCCAGTCGATGAATTCAGTAGAACTGCTCCATGCTGGGTCTTCCTTTCATGCAGCTTTTAGGATATAAGGCTTGACTTGTACCTTCAGGTCTGAAATTAGGTCTTAGGATTTAAGCTTCAGGTCTGAAACTAGGTCTTACGATTTAAGACTTGAATAGTACCTTCAGGGCTGCAACTAGGTCTTAGGAATTAAGGTTTGAATTTCAGCTTCAGGTCTGAAATTATGTCTTGGGATTCAAGGCTTGAATTGTGCCTTCAGGGCTGAAATGAGGTCTTAGGGTTTGAGGTCTGAATTTCAGTTCCAGGTCTGGAATCCCCCAGCTAATTACCCTGTGTGTTACACTCTCAGTTAGGAGCTGCAGAATAAAGCAATGCTATTAGTGGCCTCAAAGGCAGATTCCTAACCCTGCACACGTTTAGCCTGTGGATGTTTAGGCTGCATGTGACAGCAGTCCCCAGGGCTGTGCTTGCATGCTCCCAACTGCACAGACTTCCTAGCCCTTGGTTGACCTCCAGCCTGCACAGCCAGTGTCTTACGCCCAAGTGATGCTGGCTGGCTTCTGGGTGCAGCATCTTCTGCTTTCTCTGGTGATCAGGATTCTGTGCACAGCTCAAAGGAGCTGCAGCAGCCCTGCTTCACTACCTCAGCCTGATAAATCTGCAGGCTTCTTGCACATCTGAGAGCATGTTGCTGCACTGACCCTGCTGCTGCTGTTTAGACCAGCTGGAGCGGGTGTACCTTGGGGTGAAGAGGCTCTGTGGACAGTTTCAGCTGCATTGCTCTTTGGTTGTGTCCTGTGAGGTGGTACAGAGCAGAGCAGTTTAATTCTTGAAATGATCTTAGGAGTGGACTAATGCTAAAATCTTGGCCTGACTGAGCAGATTCGTGTGTTCCTGGCTTTCGACTCCGTTGGCAGAGTGAGCAGAGAAAGGTATTTAGTTGAGTGGGTTTGGCTTCTTGAGAGAAAAAGCACAACACAAGCCAGTAGAATTGCTCTAGCCTGGCTTACACCAGAGTGCATGGCCATGCACATGCATGGAATTCATTATTAGCTCGTAGTATTCCCACAATGATGCAACGAGGAGAGCAGATGACTTAGAGCCTCTGCAAGTCCCAGTGAGGAAGAGAAAAATCATTGGGGTTGGCTGCCTGCCTGCTGCCTTTGTGCCAAGCCCAGTGGGTGGAGAGCCCAGCTACAGTTCATCTGGATCCTGCACCTTCTGAACTTCTCATTCACCCTGCTAGTGACTTCATGGGCAATATTGTCCAGGAGCGGAGCGTGGATAGGCAGAGCTCTCTGCTTGGGGACCTTTCAGTTAATTTCCCAATGAGCCCTGGCGTAGTCTGAGCCCAGGCGTTGAGTGCTGTGGCTTGGCATGGCTGTAGGCTGCTTCCATCCATGGGAACATATCTGGGCAAAAAGGTCTCTTGGGAAATAAGTCTTTTTGCATTTCTTTCTGCTTCTGAAGTGTTAGAACTGGATTCCTAAAGGATGCCTTCCTCATGTGCCCTTTCGATTACCCTAGGACTAGGTTGAGACAAGACACGTGTGCCAGAGGTCTCTGTGGTTTTGGGGTGCAGATGTCCTGGGCATACTGGGAGCAAGCTGGCAGACCAGTGTTTGCACCAGATGCACATTCACTTGCTGATCCTTGGAGCAGGGTGCCCATAGAAGGAGTCCTCTCCTTGTCCCAGGACCAGAGTTCAACCCACGCATGTCAGATTATCAACTTCTCATGCACCGGGGCCAGTCCTGGGAGGAGGGAGGGACTCAACAGCTGAGCAATTGAGAAGCACATGTAGTAAATTCCTGAGTCTGGCCTTCCTGGAGCAAGGAGGAGGAGAAAGGGAGCCTGGGAAAGTTTGTGCAAGAGGGGTGTGCCTCTTTGATTCGCCCGTGGGGTGAGGCAGTTTATTCAGCTCTGCTTCTGTGTGGGTGCACACGGTGTCACACTCTGCCTCCAAAGGGCTACAAACTCACTTTTTCCCCTGGACATATCCCCTCAGGACAAAGCAGCACAAGTTATGCCATTACAGCAGCACCTATGAGCCACCAGTTCTCTTTCCCTCATGGTACAGTGTGGCTTGCATGGAAAATTCAGGTCTGATGATGGTTTCCCTGGACACCTTCCAGGTTCACTACACTGCTTCCCTTTTGGAAGCAGAAAATACTTTCTTTTATGCTTCAAGACAGAGTGAGCTGAGGAAATAGGGTTCTTTAACCAATAAACCAGGAAGTCTATAAAAGGCCCTAGTAGTAGCCTTCCAGAGGAGGCTTAGTGTACTGGAACATCTGTCTTATGGAGAAGGGCTGGGAGACTTGGCACTTTTTAGCCTGGAGAAGAGAAGACTGAAGGGAGACCTCTTATATAAAAGGGTGGGTGTCAGGAGGATGGGGTCAGGCTTTTTGCCATGATGCCCAGTGACAGGATGAGGTAATGGGCACAAAGTGGAACATAGGAAGTTCCATCTGATGACAATGAGGAACTTCTTTACTTTGAGGCTGTCTTGTGAAACCTGCTCTGGGTAAAGCCGCTGGCAGCAAGGTGGGACTCAGTGATCTCCAGAGGTCCCTTCCAACTCCTTTCATTCTGTGATTCTGTGGTGGTGGGCTAGGATTGCTGTGCATCCTTCCCAAAAGGGAAGCCCAGGTTTCAATTTGAGTGTGTAAATCTACCAAGGGGACAGCAGAGCAGCCAGGAGAGCATCTCTGGCTACCTTAGCAGCCCGCTCAGCCAGCCCAGTGCAGCAGACCGTCAAGTCTTGGGGACTGTAGATGTTGGTGCTTGGGCTTATGTTTGTGGTATCCTTGGCACGGCAGGATGACAGGCATCCTAAAGGGAAATTCCAAAACCTGTGCAAAGGCTTGCACATGAACCTGTGCTGTCAGCCTAGCAATGGGGAAGGGAGCTGCTGCAGTACAGGACAGACCTCAAAGTCCCAGCACCTCCACCTGGATCCTGACCAAAAATGATGAAGCCAGACAGCTAGCAACAAAGCTTGGGAGAGGACTGCCAGAACATTCAGAGCTGGAAGCCATAACAGCCTGCCCAAATGGGAGAGAGAACCTGAAATTGCTTCCTGATCTGTGGGGAAAGAAATGCCTGAGGAGGAGCAAGGAGCATTGCACCGGGGTCCATGTGTGTGGGATTCCCCCTTGTGGTGGGATACACCCATTCTGGGGGGGTGTTTCCTCCCCTGGGAAACTGACTTGGTCTGTTCCACTTCCCCCTCCTTGTCCAGCAGGGGTATAAGAGGGAGGGAATTGTGGCCATTGCTCTCTTTCCCTGCTGCTTCCACACTCTGCAAAGGACTGGTTCTGTATCTTACATTTTTTTTTTTTCTTTCTTTTCTTCTCCCATCCATCCTTGTTCCTTCCCCTTGTGAACCCTGCCTGTCAGTTACATAAATACATATATATATTGTTTACAAAGAATTCTTTGCCTCTCTACTTCCAAGCCGAACCCAAATTATTTCTTGGTGGATTTGCTGCCCTCCCTTCCCTCTCTCTCTGTTGGGGAAGGGGATTCTCAGCCTTGCCCCATCTGAGCTTTTAAGCCCCAGTTAAGGCTCAAACCATCACACCCCTCCAAAAGTCAGCAGCAGTAAAACTCCTGCCTGGCCACTGCTGCTTGATGCACATGGTCCTCGTGGGCAAAGGAGCCAGTGAGCACATGCCCTGGGTACCTGCTTGTGCTGGGCACAAACACTCCCATTGAGGCCAGTTTTGATTGGCACAGGACAAGCCTCTACCCAAAATGCCCAGCTCAGGCCATGCAGCATCTCCTGAAGCTGAAAAAACTGAGGGTGCATGAATCATAGACCAATAGGACTGCTCAGTTTGGAAGAGACCTTTGAGTTCATCCAGTCCAGCTGCTTGCTTAGAGCTCACAATCCCACCCCTGCTGCTAAGGTACTACCACTAAACAACATCCCTCAGCACCACATCCACACAACCACACATCTTTCAGATACCTCCTGGGATGGTGACTCCACCACCACCCTGGGCAGCCTCTTCCAATGCCTGAGAACCCTTTCTGTGGAAATGTTTTTCCCCCAGGACTTCAAAGCTCTGCACTGTAAGCACAGAATCATAGCCCCATGGAAATGTTGAGGCTGGAAGAGGCATTTGAGCTCATCAAGCCTGACCACTCACCTAGAGCTCACAATCCCACCCCTGCTGCTAAGCTACTGCCCCTGAGTCAGGTCCCTAAACACCACACCCAAGCATCTTTGAAATCCCTCCAGGGATGGTGGCTCCACCACCTCCCCGGGCAGCCTTAAGAACCCTGTCTGTGATGAAGTTTTTCCTGATATCCAACCTGAACCTCCTTTGGTAGATCTTGAGGCCATTTCCCTTGTCCTGTCACTTGTTCCATGGGAGAAGGTACCAACCCCCACCTCCTGTCGGGAAGTTGTAGAGGGCAATGAGGTCTGCCCTCCGCCTCCTCTTCTCCAGACTAAATAACTCCATTTCCCTCAGCTGCTCATAAGACTTGTGTTCAAGGTCCTTCACCAGCTCTGTTGCTGGACCTGCTCCAGCCCTTCAGTGTCCTTCTTGGAGTGAGGGGCACAAAACTGAGCCCAGTATTTGAGATGTGGCCTCACCAGTGCTGAACAGAGAAGGGACAATGAGGGTCCCTTCAGAGACCCTGCCTGTAAAATAGCATCTTGTGCTAAAAGTGGAATGGATGGAGGTACTGGGGATATGTTGCTAATGGATCTGTCTGCCTGCTGGGCCAGGCTGTTCTCTGTTGGATACCCCCAGCTCTTCCTGGAGGTGTGAGAGGCAAAGTGTGTGAAAAGAGGATGTTCAAACCTTCTGTTTGGCTTCAGCAAAGTGTGGTTGGAAATGCAGTGGGGCTTTTGGACATTGGAGGTATCAAAACGATTTGGAAGTGTTTTGCACACCAAAGTCTTCATGGAAATCACCTGGCTGGCTTGTGGGGGGAGTTGGCTGCAAATCAGCTACAAGGTGGGATTTTCAGCAGCACTCAATGTGGCTTACAGGCTCTCCCCAGTAACCCAAGGGAAAATTGAAGCCATGCTGTGAACTTTTCAGAATCACAGCTAAGCAAGACAAGAAAAGAGAGAAAGCCTCTAATTGTGTAAATGACCTTTCTGTGGTCTCATGCTGCTTAGCTCTCCTTCATCTACACCACCAAGGTACATCTGTGCCTGTTTAGGATGAATATTAATGATACCTGGCCATTAGGTAGCATTGATTAGGGCTAAAATATTTCCTGTGGGAGATTTAGGTGTGTGTCCTTATCAAGCACCACAATTATGGAGCAAAGATCTCCTGCCTTTGGCAAGTAATAGAATCCTTTCAGACCTCGCAGCACCCAGCTCTACCTACCTCATCACAGTCTCCTTTAGCATCCATGAACACAGGTCCTGGCACCTGCAGCTTCACAGAATCAGACTGGTTTGGGTCAGAAGTGACCTTTAGAGGTCATTAGCCCAACTGCCCTGAAGTCAGCAGGGACATCTACAACTACAGCAGGCTGCTCAGGGCCCCAGACAACCTCACCTGCAATGGTTCCAGGGATAGGGAATCTACCACCACTCTGAGCAACCTGGGACAAGGTCTCACCATGCTCAGTGTCAAACATGTCTGCCTTCTCTCCAGTCTGAGCCTCCCTCTTTTAGCTTAAACCAATCACCCCTTGTCCTCTCACAGCAGGCCCTGCACAAAAGTCTGTCCCCAGCTTTCTGATCAGCCCTTTAAGCACTGAAAGGCCACCAGAAGGTCTCCCTGGAGCCTTCTCTTCTCCCCAACTCTCTCAGCCTGGCCTCACAGCAGAGGGCTTCCAGCCCTTGCATCATTGCTGTGGTCCTCTGGTCCCACTCCCAAAGGGTCAGCAGGTCCAGGGGAAGGTCACAGTAATGAGTTTCCATCTGGCCTTCTTTGGGAACAAGTAAACTGAGGCTTTATAAGGAGCTTCTTCCCACTTCTCAGTCAAAATCATTTTGCTGTTTCTAATGAAGGAGAATTCTCCCCACATTGCCATCACCTCTGTTTGTATTGCAACATCCAAGTTTATATGAAGTGCTTCAGCAGAAGTTGGGCTTTTGATATGTAAACAGCCCCACTGCAGTTCCAGGGGATTCCTCAGTTCCTGGAGGTTTGTGAGAGGTTTGCAGCTGCTTGCAGCACTTAGCACTGCTGGAAAATCTGCCCCTTGATAAATATGTAGAAGGTGGGACATAAATAATGGTGCAAATGGATATGCACCCAGCCCAAAGCAAAAGGGAAGTATAGAACAGAGAATAGAATAGGATAGAATAGGATAGAATAGAATAGAATTTGAATGGAATAGAATAGAATAGAATAGAATAGAATAGAATAGAATAGAATAGAATAGAATAGAATAGAATAGAATAGAATAGAATAGAAATGGAATAGAATAGAAATAGAATGAATAGAATAGAATAGAATAGAATAGAATAGAATTGAATAGAATGGAATGGAATGGAATGAATAATAGAATAGAATAGAATAGAATAGAATAGAATAGAATAGAATAGAATAGAATAGAATAGAATAGAATTGAATAGAAATGGAATGGAATGGAATGGAATGGAATGGAATGGAATGGAATGGAATAGAATAGAATAGAATAGAATAGAATAGAATAGAATAGAATAGAATAGACCAGACCAGGTTGGAAGAGACCTTCAAGATCATCGCGTCCAACCTATCAACCAATCCAACCCACCTGAACAACTAACCCATGGCACCAAGCACCCCATCAAGTCTCCTCCTGAGCACCTCCAGTGATGGTGACTCCACCACCTCCCCAGGCAGCACATTCCAATGGGCAATCACTCTCTCTGCATAGAACTTTTTCCTAACATCCAACCTAAACCTCCCCTGGTGCAGCCTGAGACTGTGTCCTCTTGTTCTGCTGCTGGGTGCCTGGGAGAAGAGACCAACCTCTGCCTGGCTACAACCTCCCTTCAGGGAGTTGGAGAGAGCAAGAAGGTCACCCCTGAGCCTCCTCTTCTCCAGGCTAAGCAACCCCAGCTCCCTCAGCCTCTCCTCATAGGGCTGTGTTCCAAACCCCTCACCAACTTTGTTGCCCTTCTCTGGACACCTTCCAGCAAGTCAACCTCCTTCCTAAACTGAGGGCCCCAGAACTGGACACAGGACTCAAGGTGTGGCCTAACCAGTGCAGTGTCCAGCGGCAGAATGACCTCCCTGCTCCTGCTGGCCACACTGTTCCTGATGCAGGCCAGGATGCCATTGGCCCTCTTGGCTGCCTGGGCACACTGCTGGCTCATGTTCAGCCTACCATCAAACAGCACCCCCAGGTCCCTCTCAGCCACTCTGACCCCAGCCTGTAGCACTGCCTGGGGTTGCTGTGGCCAACGTGCAGAACCCAGCACTTGGATGTGTTCAATCTCCTGCCCCTGGCCTCTGCCCATCTGTCCAGCCTGGCAAGGTCCCTCTGCAAAGCCTCTCTGCCCTCCAGCAGATCAACTTCTGCCCCCAGCTTGGTGTCATCCACAAATTTATTGATGATCTGTGATGATGGACTCAATGCCCTCATCCAGATCATCAATAACCCTCCACACCAACCTTGTGCCTCCCACCACGGGAAGGACAAAGTCAACCTGCCTGGGTCTCTGTGGCACATCAAAAGTGCAGTCAGGTACTCTGCAGCAAGCATGTGGGACCTGGGAGAAAGTCAATAACCATAATGCAAGGCCCAGGCATCAGCCTGCAGCACAGCACCATTTCTGTCTGTTTGATGGGTTGGTGCCCACCCTGGCAGCAGGGCAGGGGAGGGCTTGTGAGAGCACTGCCCTCCCTGCAGGGGGTTTTCCCCTTGGAAAACTAAATCAGTCTGTTCCACTCCCCCTCCCTGCCCAGCAAGGCTATAAAAAGGAGGACCCTGCAGCCATTGGGTCTCTTGGCCCCTGCCTGGAGGAGGACTGCTGCTGGCTCCCTGCTTCTCTGCCACGTGGTCCTCCCTGCTGCGCCTGTTCCTTACCCTTGTGAACCCTACCTGTTAGTGTTACAGATATGTGTGTGTGTATATATATATATATATATATACACACACTGTTTAAAGGAAATTCTGTACCTCTCTACTTCCAAGCCAACTCCAAATTATTTCTTGCTGGATTTGCTCCTTCCCTTTCTTTTTCCTCCTCTCTACTGGGAAAGAGGAGGGGAGAGCAGGGGAGGGATTCTCAGCCTGGCCCCCATCTGAGCTCTTAAGTCCCAGTTAAGGCTCAAACCACCACAGTGTGGGACCTGGGAGAAAGTCAATAACCATAATGCAAGGCCCAGGCATCAGCCTGCCAGCACAGCACCATTTCTCTCTGTCAGCCACACGCTGAGCTTTCACACCACCATCTCTTCCAGACGAGATTTCCTGCAGGGCAGCAGGCACCTCTGGCTGGGCTGTCTCTGTGTGTGCAGGTGGGGAAGGGAGTTAGAAAAAAGAGATTAGTTTTCTTTCCCCATCAGTTTTCATTCTAGTTTCTTTCCCCCACTGAACTGGAGTAGCTGCTCTAGAAACCATGGTTTCCTGCAGAGGCACACATTTACTGCCAGTGAAACCTTGAAGTATCCTTGGGACTACTGGAGTCTCCAAACCCAGGCAGCCTGAATCCTCTCCCACAAACACCCTCTGTACAACCCCAGAATCAGTAGGATTGGAAATGGCCTCTAAGATCGAGTCCAACTCTCAACCCAGCACCACCATGGCCATTGAATTATGTCCCAAGGTGCCGTGGTCACACATTTCTTTTAGCATCTCCGGGGATGGTGACTCAACCACGTCCCTGGGCAGCCTGTTCCAGTGCCTGATCGCTCTTTCAGTGATGAAACTGTGCCTCATGTCTAACCTAAACCTCCCCTGGTGCAGCTTGAGGCTGTCTCCTCTTGCTGTCACATGTTGCTTGGGAGAAGAGGCTGACTCCCCACCTCACTCCAGCCTCCTTTCAGGAAGTTGTAGAGAGCAATGAGGCCTCCCCTCAGTCTCCTTTTCTCCAGACTAGGCAACCCCAGTTCCCCAGGTGCTCCTCTCCAGGCTCTTCACCAGCTTTGTTGCCATTCTCTGGACCCACTTCAGCACCTCCTTGTAGTGAGGGGCCCAAAAGTGAACCCAGTATTCAAGGTGTGGCCTCATCAGTGACAAGTACAGGGACATGCTCCCTTGGGCAGCAGATATTATCTGGTTTTCTACTTTTCCTGCAGTATTTGAAGTTGTCTGAGTCAACCACGAGCAGATAGCTTCAACAGCCACGTGTCAATAGTGTTCCAGCCTGTTTCTTAAGCAATGTGCATCAAGTCCTTAGCTGGCAGAGCTGACCAGGGGCAGTTTATTCAGTGCCTTTAGTGTGGCAGACCATAAAACACAGTCTCAAGCTGTGCCAGGGGAAGTTTAGGCTTGAGGTAAGGAGAAAGTTCTTCCCAGAAAGAGTTATGGGCCACTGGAATGTGCTGCCCAGGGAGGTGGTGGAGTCACCATCACTGGAGGTGTTCAGAAAAGAATTGGAGGTGGCACTTGGAACCATGGTGTAGTTGTCCTGAGGTGTGAGGTATTAGGTAATAGGTTGGACTTGATGATCTCTGAGGTCTTTTCCCACCTGGTTGATTCTATGACTCTATGAACACACAGCCTGCCCAGCGTGTTCCTGAGCAGTGCTGTATGACAGGGACATGACAGGGGCTGCTGGCAGCCCTGACAGTCAAGCCTGAGCTGCCTGCTTAACCCAGACTGTCTGCTACACCCTTGGCATAGACCTGTGATGAACTGTGCCCTGGAGCAAGTGTAAGGAACGTCCCTCACCCCCCAGGGAGGCCAGATCCGGAGTCAGCATCCAGCAGCATCCTGCAGCGAGGAGCTGTGCTGTTGTGTGTGCTGCCATAAGAGGACAGGCACCTGGCAAGAAGCCACCAGCCATGCCCACGTGTGATTCAGAAGGACCAGCCCTGGTAGGCATGTAACAGGCAGATAGCAGCTTCCCTTTGCACTGCTCAACCTAAACGTCACAACCGCTTGGCAGGGCCCAGGGCCATGCCCTGCTGGCATGCAGATAAGGTTGGCACAAGGATGTGTTAGGAGTGTGCCGGGGGGGTGGCTCTAGAAGAAAATGTAAGAAGCAAAGAAACACAACTCAGCCTGCCCTCCCTTGGCCAGGGAGCTGCAGAGCTCACCTCTGAGCCTCTCCTTGGTACCTTCCAAGGATGCTACCCAAGGAGGTGATCTAACATTCCAGACATCCCTGAGCAACTGTCTGACATACCAGAGATGCAGAAAGAAAAGCAAGTGTAGGTAATGCAGCTTGCTTAGTCTCTTCAAGGCTTTGTGCAGGAACCTTTGACCCTGCAAAGGCTTAGACCTGCTGAGCCTTGAGACAGGGAAGGGTCACTCACGTCGCTCTCTTTGCTCCATGTGCTCTGCACAGATGGAAGGACAGGAGAGTCTCTAAAGAGCAGAGGTGCTCCAGCAATGCTGGCTGGAGGAACCACCCCAAAGGAGGGTTAGCACTGGTTAATTCCTTGCCCATGGCAGAGAGGTTGGAACTAGATGATCTCTGAGGTCTCTTCCAACCCAAACGTTTGTATGAGCCTGTAATTCCCACTGGCAAATTGCAGTCGTCTGCTTAAGCCCAGGGCTTGTCCAGCCTCTGAACAAGACTGGAGACTGACACAACCACCACCAGCAGCAGGTCCTGTCAATAGCAGCCTTTAAGATCCACAGGCAGCTTCAAACAGCAGTAGTCTCCTGCAGTGAAGCAAAGCCTTGTCAGGGCTTGTCCTTTAACATAAATGCTCAAAGCTGAACTTGATGTTATCACTGTAGATCTGATACCCATCACTGTAGATATCATATCCATAGAGCTCTATTCTCTGGCTAATGCAAACCAAGCCCTCTGTGGTTACTGTGCCCCCTGGAGCCCTGAGCTAACTGCTGGTGACTCTCTCCTGCAGGTCACAGAGGAGAGGGGCTCTCGCTTTCTGAAGCAACGAGCAGTAGCTCCTGGTAAGTGTGCCAGCCTCTGCCCCGTGCCCAGCACCTCTGCACGCCCAGCTGTTGCAACCACAGCTGCAGCACGCTGCTGGCTGATCCTTACCCTCCCCTCCTCTTTCACCACCCAAGTCACTCCTCAGCCAGACAAGCCAGGGCAGACAGAGGCAAACCTGGGTGACGAGATGCAGGGAGATAAGCCTGGTCGTAGCTCAAGTGTGAGCGTTTCTAAGCCCAGGGCGTGCAAGCTCCCTCCTTCTAGTGCAGGCACAGACCTCCCCAGAAGCTCTCTGAGATGGGTACAGCTCCTTGGCCAGCAGAGAGCAGGGATTCAGGAGCCCAGGGACATCACACCCCCACCCATGCACGCCTCCCTTCCATCCTCCAGCGATCTCCACACCTCCTTCTCCCTCCAGCAATCTCAGGCAGGGCTGCAATACGCCCTCTTGACATCCCAGTGATCCTGAGCATTGGCAGGGAGGTTTTATGGCCTCAGTGGTGTCCACAACCAACCACATCAAATAAATCCTGACTCAGACCTGCACAGGAACGGAGGAGGGCTGCACACACCAGCTCAGGGCATCACTTACCCCTCGCATCTCATTGACTTGAGTCGCAGCAAACATTCTCACACACCTTTTTTTTTTTCTCTCTTTCTCCTGTGTTGTTTTTTTGTCTCTCCTCAGTTACAGATACACTTGCCAGTGCAGAAAAGCCAAGAGCACACCTGACAGGTAATGCTTGTTCCAAACTCGAGCCTTTCCGGTGGGTATTGCAGCAGCTGCAGCTGGTTCAGCTGGGGCTGACAGGATCTTTGTGGGCGACGTGGGGCTGATAGGATCAGGGGTTACAGGAAACGTGGGGGATACAATCCTCAGCTGGGCTCTGCTGACCATGACTGGTTTCCTGCAGCCTGACTTTGCAGACAAGGTCCCACAAAGACTAGACTAGATAAGGATAGGAAAGGATAGGATAGGATAGGATAGGATAGGATAGGATAGGATAGGATAGGATAGGATAGGATAGGATAGGATAGGATAGGATAGGATAGGATAGGATAGGATAGGATAGGATAGGATAGGATAGGATAGGATAGGATAGGATAGGATAGGATAGGATAGGATAGGATAGAACAGAATAGAATAGAATGGAATGGAATGGAATGGATAGAATAGAATAGAATAGAATAGAATAGAATAGAATAGAATAGAATAGAATAGAATAGAATAGAATGGAATGGAATGGAATGGAATGGAATAGAATAGAATAGAATAGAATAGAATAGAATAGAATAGAATAGAATAGAATAGAATAGAATAGAATAGAATTAACCAGGTTGGAAAAGACCTCAGAGATCATCCAGTCCATCCTATCAGCCAACACCATCTGATCAACTAACCCAAGGCACCAAGCATCCCATCAAGTCTCCTCCTGAACACCTCCAGGGATGGTGACTCCACCACCTCCCTGGGCAGCACATTCCCATGGCCAATCTCTCTTGCTGGGAAGAACTTCTTCCTAACACCCAGCCTAAACCTCCCCTGGCACAGCTTGAGACTGTGTCCTCTTGTTCTGGTGCTGCTTGCCTGGGAGAAGAGACCAACCCCCACCTGGCTACAACCTCCTTCAGGGAGTTGGAGAGAGCAAGAAGGTCTCCCCTGAGCCTCCTCTTCTGCAGGCTAAGCAACCCCAGCTCCCTCAGCCTCTCCTCATAGGGCTGTGCTCCAGACCCCTCCCCAGCTTTCTTGCCCTTCTCTGGACACCTTCCAGCAGCTCAACATCTTTCCCAAACTGAGGAGCCCAGAACTGGACACAGGACTCAAGGTGTGGCCTAGTGCTGAGCACAAGGCAGAATGACCTCCCTGCTCCTGCTGGCCACACTGTTCCTGATGCAGGCCAGGATGCCATTGGCCTTCTTGGCCACCTGGGCACACTGCAGGCTCATGTTCAGCTGCTGTCCACCAGCACCCCCATGTCCCTCTCTGCCTGGCTGCTCTCAGCCACTCTGGCCCCAGCCTGTAGCACTGCCTGGGGTTGCTGTGGCCAATGTGCAGCACCTGGCACTTGGATGTGTTCAATCTCCTGCCCTTGGACTCTGCCCATCTGTCCAGCCTGGCAAGATCCCTCTGCAGAGCTCTCCTACCTGCTGACAGAAACTTTTCTTCTTCTTGCCACTTTTCCAAGCAGCTGATTTCATTGGATGAGCAGCTCTTGTAACTGACCTTAAGTAGGTGCCTGATATGGCAGTGATCTGCTGGATCCCCTTGAAAGGACAGTGGAAAGAGCCCGAGCGAGCTCCCACAAGCAGTCAATGGGAGGGGGAAACTACAAAATCAGCTCAAATAAGGCCAGTTTTAGGGCTCTGATTTTTCTTTAGGGTCTGACTTGGGCCACACACGCCATCAAAGAGCTTCTTGTTTCAGGGAGATCATCTCTGAGTCACACTGAGGGTAGAGTGAACCCAGCTGAAGCCCTGAGAGCCCTTAGCTGGTGTGAGGAAGGTGCTCTTGGGAAGCACTGTCACAGGGTGTGCTGCCAGCATTTGCAAGGCCACCATCTCCCCACCTTAGCCTTGATGGTGTAGCTGCTATCACACTGAGGACATGATGGTCTTGAGCCCTCCCCCATCATTGCCATCTTCAGCCACCCTGAAATTATGTTTCAAAGAAAGAAAAGGGTCCATGGCTGGCTCCATTGGGATGGAGTGAAGGGTTGAAAGGCTCTCCAGCTGCCCTGACCTAAATACACCTCAGTGCAAAGGCTTCCTCAACACCCTGTATTGTTCCCAGGGGAGCCCCTTACTAACCTGAAGCATGCAAGATGTGTTGTGAGCTTTCACACACATTCACCTACAGGGTTAAACCAATGTCAGGGCTGATTTCTTTCCCAGCACAGTTTGCTTTCCCTAATCCAGGAGCTCCTTCCTAATGCACATCCTTGGCCCCATCCCCTTTCTCACATGGGTTGCTGACCTGTTATTGTTCAGAATCACATCCTGGCTCCAGTGTGAGTTCACAAGAGCACTAGGTCAGGTCTGCTAGTGTGAGTCTCCCTGTTTTCTTTGGGTCCCCCCTTGGCAGAGGAGCCCAGAGGTTCCCAGTGCAGCCGACTCAAAGGAGCAGCCGAAGCAGAGCTCTGCTGCTGGGAACTTCCCTGCCTTCCACAAAAGTCCAGTGACCACAGGCAAGCACCCAACACTTTTCTTCACATTTCCTCAAGCTCCCCATCTGCAAAAATTCCTTTGCTGTCTTTCCCAAGCAGTCTCCACCACAGAATTGTTTGGGTTGGAAGGGACCTTAAAAGTCATCTAGTTCAAACCCCCCTAGCCTTCCACTAGCCCAAGTTGCTCAGGGCCTCATCCATCCTGGCCTTGAACATCTCTAGGGAGGGGGCATCCACAGCTTCCATGGGCAACCTGTTCCAGTGTCTCCCCACCCTCACTGGAAAGAACTTGATTCCTAATCCCCAGTCTAAATCCCCCTCTCCAAGCTCAAACCCCCTGCCCCCTCATCCTATCCCAACAAACCCTTGCAAAAAGTCTCTCCCTAACTTTCTTGCAGGGCCCCTTCAGGTGCTGGAAGGTCTCTGTAAAGTCTTCCTGGAGCTTTCTCTTCTCCTGGCTGAACAGCCCCAAACAAGCCACTGTTTGCCTTAGCAAAGAGCATGAAAAGGGAGAAGCTTTCCTTTCTTCTTGTCTGTGCAAAGAGCTGCTGCACTCCACAGCCATCAGGGAATCTAATTTGCATGAACTTATCTTTGACCTTTTCTTTTCTATCTGGTTTTGTGGGTTTTTTTTAAGCCCCAGCATACTTTTGATGCTCTGCCCTGCAGCCACGAGTTCCCAAGCCCTGGTGGTGCATTGCAGGCAGAAAGCATTTCCTGTTATTTTAAACCCACTGCACAATCATTCCTTGGCTGTCATCCTGGGCTTCTCTTCTCAGAAACCATGACTCGAGGGTAGAAAGTGAAAAAGAGTCCTTATTCTTCAGCTCTTGGCTACATTCCCCCACCTCAGCTACCTTTTGCAAGGAGAAGGTGCTAGGCCACACACTCTCCCTTGCAGGAATCCCTTGCAGACCTCTGTTCTCTCTGCCTTTCCCCAGATTTAGGCACACACCTGTTCTGAAGGTGAGAGCAGAGGGCTGAGAGGAATGAGAAGCAGCCACAGCACTGTCATGGGGAGGCACCAGTTGGTTAGAAGCAGCAGGATGGCTTCAGTGTTTTGGTGCCTGCTCCTCTATGATGATTTATCTTTTTTTCCACCTGCTCTTGGGCCTTTTTAGCAGGCACTGAGCATTTTGAACTTATAGGCTCATAGGGATGTTGGAAGGGACCTCTGGTGATCTTCCAATCCCACCCCCTGCCAGAGCAGGACCAGAGAATCCAGCACAGGTCACACAGGAGCACATCCAGACATGGATGGAAAGGCTCCAGAGAAGGAGACTCCACAACCTCTCTGGGCAGCCTGTTCCAGTGTTCTGGGACCCTCACACTGAAGAAGTTCTTCTTCATGTTGAGGTGGAACCTCCTGTGCTGCAGTTTCCATCTATTGCCCCTTGTCCTACCCCAGGGCACAAGTGAGCAGAGGCTGTCCCTGTCCCTTCCTTCCTGACTCCCAGCCCTCAGCTATTGATGGACATTGATCAGATCCCCTCTCAGCCTCTCCTCTTCAGACTGAACATCCCCAGGGCTCTCAGCCTCTCCTCACCAGGCAGTGCTGCAGTCCCTTCAGCATCCTTGTAGCCCTCCCTTGGACTCTCTCCAGCAGATCCCTGTCCCTCCTGAACTGGGGAGCCTAGAACTGGATGCAACATTCTAGTTCTCATTTCAGAAGCAAGCAGTAGCTCAGGGGTGCGTGCTGGTTCTGTGGTCCACCTCTGCTTACACCCAGCTGCTGTAACAGAGGTCTCTTGGCTAGCTAAACAGCAGCCACCACCAACTTGTCCAAGCTGGCAGCAGGATCTCCTCTCCCAGGGTGACTATGGTTAATGAAGAGTAATAGAATCAAACAGTCATAGAATCAAAGAGTCATAGAATCATAAAGTCATAGAATCAAAGAATCAAAGAATCATAAATTCATAGAATCAGAGTCCTAGAATCACAGAATCAGGATCATAGAAAGATAAATTCACAGAATCAAAGAATCAGAGTCCTAGAATCACAGAATCATAGAGTAATAAATTCATAGACTCATAGAGTAATAAATGCATAGAATCAAAGAATCACAGAATGATAAATTCATAGGGTCAAAGAATCACAGAGCCAAAGAGTCACAGAATCAAAGAATCATAACTTCATAGGATCATAGAATCATGGAATCCTGGAATGGTAGGGGTTGGGAGGAGGAACCTCTGGAGGTCACCTATTGCAATCCCTGTGCTAGCACAGGTACACCTAGATCAGGTTGCACAGGGGCATAGCCAGGCAGGCTTTGAAAGCTCTGAGCAGCACAATCCCTGGGGATGCCTCACCAGGCCTTTTCTCCAGCCACACTCCCTCCTGTGCACTGATGTAACCTTTGGTGCAGACTGTGCCAGGCCATGCCACTGCCTCCTCTCTGACTTACCTGGTGGCACTGTGGGGTCAAGATGCAGCCCAATGCCTATTCCCTCTTTATCACCAGCCTGTGGCACAGCAGCAGGAACTGTGTTGCAGAAGCCCTGTCAGATACTTGGCTCATGCTTACCATGCTGCAAAGGCAGCCAAGCATCCCACTAAACCTGGGTTGAAAGTGACCCTCCTTCTTCCACTGGGTTGTTGGAATTAATGACCTTCTAAGGGCAGTTGTTCAGCTTCAAGGGCACAACCTTGAGCAACAGACACCCTGCAGCTCTGGGTCTTTGCCCTATGTGCTGTCCAAGGGCTTTTTCTACAGCAGGAGACTCTAATCTCAGTCTGAGATTAGACCAGGAGCCTGACCTCAGAATTCAATATCAGGTTCTCAAATCAGAGAGGGCTAAGAACTGTAGAAAACCCCCACACCCCCCCAGTTCAGCAATGTGCCACAAAATAGACCCCAAATCTGCCAAGCAACAGGGATTCTCCAGCAAGGCACTAAACCAAAAGGGATCTGGGGAGAGGAGAAGTAAATTTCACGTGTAAAGGATGCCAAAAATTTATAGAGGATGGGAAAGATGGGCCCCTCAGGTTAGGAAAGGTGTTGAGCTGCTGGAAGGTGTCCAGAGAAGGACAAGAAAGCTGGGGAGGGGTCTGGAGCACAGCCCTGTGAGGAGAGGCTGAGGGAGCTGGGGTTGCTTAGCCTGCAGAAGAGGAGGCTCAGGGGAGACCTTCTTGCTCTCTCCAACTCCCTGAAGGGAGGTTGGAGCCAGCTGGGGGTTGGTCTCTTCTCCCAGGCAAGCAGCACCAGAACAAGAGGACACAGTCTCAAGCTGTGCCAGGGGAGGTTTAGGCTGGGTGTTAGGAAGAAGTTCTTCCCATGAAGAGAGATTGGCCATTGGGATGTGCTGCCCAGGGAGGTGGTGGAGTCACCATCACTGGAGGTGTTTAGGAAGAGACTGGATGAGGCACTTGGTGCCATGGTTTAGTTATCAGATGGTGTTGAGTGATAGGTTGGACTTGATGATCTCTGTGGTCTTTTCCAACCTGGTTAATTCCATTCCATTCCATTCCATTCCATTCCATTCCATTCCATTCCATTCCATTCCATTCCATTCCATTCCATTCTATTCTATTCTATTCTATTCTATTCTATTCTATTCTATTCTATTCTATTCTATTCTATTCTATTCTATCCTATTCTATTTCTATCCTTCTATCCTATCCTATCCTATCCTATCCTATCCTATCCTATCCTATCCTATCCTATCCTATCCTAAGGAATCTCTTAGTAAAGGCAAGTTTCATTTCCTTCAATACTTAGCAGACTAGGTACATTTGCAAGAAATATAGCTCCAGAAATGTAATGAATTAAGGGTCCAAAGGCCACCTGCTGCTCCAAAAGGAGCTGTACTCTGGTTAAGAGCACTTGGACATGCATGTGACATCATGACTGGCATTGAAAACATGAGAAGAATATAATCTACTTGAACACTGAGAGCATCAATAGTGTGAGCTTCATCAGTCTTGCCCACCTCTCCTATGAGGACAGGCTGAAAGAAGTGGGGCTGTTCAGCCTGGAGGAGAAAAGTCTCTGGGGTGACCTTATTAGCTACATTTCAATATGAGAAGGGGACCTAGAGGAATGCTGGGGAGGGAGTGTTTGGAAAGGTTTGTAGTGATAGGATGAGGGGCAGTGGTTTGAAAGTGAAGCAGGGTAGATTTAGGTTGGACATCAGGAGGAAGTTATTTACTGTGAGAGGGGAGATTGGGCATCAGGAGGAAGTTATTTACTGTGAGAGAGGGGATTGGACATCAGGAGGAAGATATTTACTGTGAGAGGGGGATTGGACATCAGGAGGAAGTTATTTACTGTGAGAGAGGGATTGGACATCAGGAGGAAGATATTTACTGTGAGAGAGGGGATTGGGCATCAGGAAGAAGTTATTTACTGTGAGAGAGGGATTGGACATCAGGAGGAAGTTATTTACTGTGAGAGGGGGATTGGACATCAGGAGGAAGATATTTACTGTGAGAGAGGGATTGGACATCAGGAGGAAGTTATTTACTGTGAGAGAGGGGATTGGGCATCAGGAGGAAGATATTTACTGTGAGAGGGGGGATTGGACATCAGGAGGAAGTTATTTACTGTGAGAGAGGGGATTGGACATCAGGAGGAAGATATTTACTGTGAGAGAGGGATTGGACATCAGGAGGAAGTTATTTACTGTGAGAGAGGGGATTGGGCATCAGGAGGAAGATATTTACTGTGAGAGGGGGATTGGGCATCAGGAGGAAGTTATTTACTGTGAGAGAGGTGAGACACTGGAACAAGTTGCCCAGGGATGTGGTGGAGGCCCCATCTGAGGAAACATTCAAGATTAGGCTTGATGCGAGGCTGGACAGGCTGATCTAGTTAGAGGTGTCTCTGCTGTCTGCAGAGGGGTTGGACAAGATGACCTTTGAGAGCTCCTTCCAACCCAATGCAATCTGTGAATGCTGAAAGGGAAATTCTGGCTGCAAAAGTCAAGAGTTGCCTAATTCTAGAAGTTTGGAAATCATGTACTTCATGTGAGATGCCTGGTAGCTCTACCAGTCATTGAAGACTGAGGGTCACTGTGACTTTAAATGCATCACTCCAGGTGGAAGAGAATATTTGATACCCAGCCCCTCTTTAATCTTTTTTCTCCCCAAATCCCCAAGATGGAAAAGGGCCAGGAGCATTTCCTGGAAAATCTGAGGTTTATTTCTGCTCCTTCCCACCTCAAACAAGATTTTGCCTGCTCCTTGAGTCCTGTGCCCAGTTCTGGGCCCCTCAGTTTAGGAAGGATGTTGACTTGCTGGAAGGTGTCCAGAGAAGGGCAACAAGGTTGGTGAGGGGTTTGGAACACAGCCCTGTGAGGAGAGGCTGAGGGAGCTGGGGTTGCTTAGCCTGGAGAAGAGGAGACTGAGGGGTGACCTTATTGCTCTCTACAACTCCCTGAAGGGAGGTTGTAGCCAGGCAGAGGTTGGTCTCTTCTCCCAGGCAGGCAGCACCAGAACAAGAGGACACAGTCTCAGGCTGTGCCAGGGCAGGTTTAGGCTGGATGCTAGGAAGAAGTTCTACACAGAGAGAGTGATTGGCCATTGGAATGGGCTGCCCAGGGAGGTGGTGGAGTCACCTTCATTGGAGGTGTTCAGGAGGAGACTTGATGGGGTGCTTGGCTGCATGGTTTAGTTGTGTAGGTGGGTTGGATTGGTTGATGGGTTGGACACGGTGATCTTGAAGGTCTCTTTCAACCTGGTGTATTGTATTGTATTGTATTGTATTGTATTGTATTGTATTGTATTGTGTTGTATTGTATCGTATCTCTGGGAGGTATCCCTCCAAGCTCTTGTGTGACCTGTGTGACCTCAGAGTGACCTGTCTGCTCCTTCAATTTTTGCTGGGACTGAGATGAATCCCTAGACAGGAGGTAGAAGAGGATGAAGGCAGACTATGAGCACTTTCACTTTCTTTTCTTCCTTTCTCCTTTGGCCTCTTTGGCCCTAAGCCTCGTAGTCCTTGTAATGCTTGAATAATTTGGCCTGGCTTTGCTGTCACAATCCCTCTGCTGTAGTTCTCACACAGGGAAATGCTCTCCTCGTGCACTGTGCCTGCTGGGGAAAGTTCAGAAAGGTTTGATGCATGAGCAGCTCTGACAGGCAGGCTAAAAAAGGCAGGCAGAGCTTTGTTGTGCTGCTCAGAGGATGCAGAAATGGCCACTCCTTCCTGTCTCCTTATGGATGATCTGTTGCTAGAAAAGAAAGGGAAACTGGGTGCCCCTGGGAGCTGAGCTCATTGGCTTGTCTGAATATCACTGCAACCAGGATAAACCTCATGGCTGTTGTTCTTAGATGCATGAAACAGTTTAGGTAGGAAGGGACCCTGAAGATCATCCAGTTCCATCCCCCTGCCATGGACAAGGACAGCTTCCGCTAGCCCAGGTTGCTCAAGGACTCATCCAACTTGGCCTTCAACACCTCCAGGAGGAGACAGCCATGACCTCCCTGGGCAACCTGTGCCAGTGTCTCCCTGCCCTCACTGCAAAGAATTTCTTCCTAATCTGCAATATAAATCCACTCTCCTCAAGCTTCAGTCCATCCCCCTCATCCTATCACTACGAGCCCTTGCACAATGTCCCTTCCCAGGCAATGTCAAAGCTTTCCTTTACCTGCATGTTAGCCTGGAGAAGAGGAGGCTCAGGGGAGACCTTCTTGCTTTCTACAACTCCCTGAAGGGAGGTTGTAGCCAGGTGGGGGTTGGTCTCTTCTCCCAGGCAAGCAGCACCAGAACAGGAGGACACAGTCTAAAGCTGTGCCAGGAGAAGTTTAGGCTGGAGGTGAGGAGAAAGTTCTTCCCAGAAAGAGTCATTGGCCATTGGGATGTGCTGCCCAGGGAGGTGGTGGAGTCATCATTCCTGGAGGTGTTGAAGAGGGGATTGGATGTGGCACTTGAAGCCATGGTTTAGTCATGAGTTTTGAGTGATAGGTTGAACTTGATGATCTCTGAGGTCTTTTCCAACCTTATTGATTCTATGAATCTGTGATTTTGTTCACCTCCCTGTCACCTCACACTCCTTCCCCAAATCCTGACTCAAAATCAACTTCAACATTAACTCAGGTTGCTATGAAAGGTCTCACTGCCTGTCATGGTCTCTCTCAGCATTTGCCATTAGCTTTCCAGGTTCATTTTAATACCTGGCTTTGGAACAGGCTGCCCAAGGAGGTGGTGGAGTCACCATCCCTGGTGGTGTTCAAATAGAATGCATAGACAGGGCACTTCAGGACAAGGTTTCATGGGCATGGTGGTGGTGGGTTGATGGTGTTAGAGGTCTTTCCCAACCAAAAGGACTCTATGAAAATCTTCATGGCTTTTATCATCTTCCTCTTCACTGCCTCAGCTGCTGTTTTACCACCACAATTTGAGGTGGCAATCAGTAAGGAGCAGAGGAAACTCTTTTTTACCACCACAATTTGAGGTGGCAGTCAGTAAAGAGCAGAGAAAACTCTCTTTTACCACAACAGGTTTAGGTGGCAGTCAGTAAAGAGCAGAGAAAACTCTTTTGCTTCCCTGCAGGAAAGTGAGTAAGTGCTAGGGCTTGTTCTCCTGGCTGCTGGGTGAGAGAAATCCAAGTGGTGGAAGAATGGTGAAGGGAATAGGGCAGCAGTTCCCTGATTCTTCCCAAGACACCTGCAGCCTGGGTGGCATCTTTAGCTTGGAGGAGACTGCTGTTGGGGGTCAGCACCTAAGTACAAGACTGGGAAAGAGTCTGAAGGGAAGCTGAGGCTAACCCCAAGCTTAGTGTTTTGTTCCAGCAAAGCATTTGGCAAAAGAGAAAAAAGAGAGAGAGAAAGAGAGAGAGAGGAGTGGACTTCTGTATAGTGTGTTGCTTTGGAACTGGCCCTCTCAAAGCACAGTGGGGCTGTGCTGGTTTGGTGACACCAGGTGACACTAGGGCCAGGCTCTCTTCAGTGACAGGATGAGAGGCAATGAGCACAAACTTGGACAGAGGCAGTTCCGTCCAAACTCGATGAGGAACTTCTTTACTTTAAGGCTGGTAGAGCACTGGCACAGGATGCCCAGAGAGGTGATGGAGTCTCCCATCTCTGCAGTCTCTCCCATCTCTGCAGTCTCTCCCATCTCTGGAGTCATTTAAAACATACCTGGACACATTCTAGGCGCAGCCTGATCTAGGTGAACCTGCTCTGGCAGAGGTGTTGGACTAGGTGACCTCCACAAGTCCCTCCCAACCCTTACCATCCTGTGTAATTCTGCAGCGCTGCAAACACTCAGGAAGAAAAGCTTGGCACAAGGACTAACAAACCCAAGCAGCTTGGCAGGAAGAGGTGTCCAAGTGTCTCAGTGCTTGGGGTTAGGTCATGCTGATTGCTGTGAAGCTTCTGCAAGCACAGGAGTCTGTCTGTGGACCATAACCCAACCCGCAGCTACTGAAGAAAAAGCTGCTTTAGTATTTCTTCTCACTGTCCAAGCTCATTAGGCTCCACAGGCATGGTGCCCACCTGTGCAGCTGCCCCAGTGCAGGTTTCACTTAAGGTCAAGGTTTTTACCCTGTAAATATGTAAGAGAGCACCTCAGAGCTGCAGGGTAAAGCCATCTGTGCTGCTCCTCAGTGCCATGAGACTCAGCCTTTAGAAAGCACAGCCTCATCATCCAGGCTCTGGTCCACAACCAGGACACCCAGTCACAGCAGACCCCTTCAGGCCTCCTGCACTGGTTAAGGTTTTTCAAAGCCATCCTTGGCTTTCACTCCTGATTGCTCATGTCTGCACACCCTCCAAAACTCTCACTGCACAGATGGCCCACAGCCAGTTCCCCTCCATTTCCAAGCTGTGAAATCAGAACCTTTCTTCACAAGCATTCTGATCACCCAGCTCAAGTTGCTAACCCTTTGGAGCAGAGATCTCACACTGCCTTCAGCAGCATATAGAATCACAGATCAACAAGGGTGGAATAGACATTAAAGATCATCAAGTCCAACCTGTCACACAACACCTCATGACTAACTAAGCCATGGCACCAAGTGCCACATCCAATCCCCTCTTGAACACCTCCAGGGATGGGGACTCCACCACCTCCCTGGGCAGCACATTCCAATGGCTAACAACTCTCTCAGTGAAGAACTTTCTTCCCCCTCCAGCCTAAACTTCCCCTGGCACAGCTTGAGAGGCAGTGGGTGAGGCATACTGGTGAGGCAGTGGAACAGGCTGCCCAGGGAAGTGGTGGAGTCACCACCCCTGCATGTGTGTGGCCAAGGCACTTGGGGACATGCCTTAATGGCCATGGTGGTGTTAGGTTGATAGCTGGATGCAGTGATCTCAGAGGTCATTCCCAACCAAAGCCATTCTATGGTTCTACATCCCTGGCTGTCCCAAGCTAACCCACCCCTTCTCCTTCTCTCTTCCTCCCCCAGTGAAGAAACAAAACATCCTCAGCACCGTGGGAAGCCACCTGCCCATCCTGCAGTGGGAAGACAAGCGAGGCTTGGCCTTTACCAAGAACAACCTGAACTATTCCAGCAACTCACTGGTGATACCTGTGTCTGGGGACTACTATGTCTATGCCCAGGTCACGTTCCGAGGGCCCATTGAAAGTTACAGTGAGCCAAATTCTGTCACTGCCATCATCACCAAGGTCACTGACAGCTACCCCGAGCCCACCCAGCTGTTGACTGGCACCAAGACCCTCAGTGGAAATGGGAAGAGCTGGTTCCAGCCTATTTATCTAGGTGCTGTGGTCTCCTTAGAAGCAGGAGACAAGCTGATGGTCAACGTTAGTGACATCAAGCTGGTGGATTACACTAAGGAGCACAAAACCTTCTTTGGGGCCTTTTTTCTGTAGGTGGCTAGCAGCAGCTGGTGGGGGTGGGGGTGGGGTGGGCTTCCCTTCAGGGCCCTGGGGTGACCTTGTTGGTCCTTGGCTTTGTGGGCATGCATTGGGGTGGAACCTCTGTGCTGTTATATCCTTCTCCTGTACTGTCACATCCCTGCAGCTCCCTGCAGCCTTAAATTAAGGGGTAGGGAAAGCTAAAGCCACAGGCTGGATTAAAGCCAACCAAACCCAAAACCAAACCAATCCAACCAACCAAAACAAACAAAGAAAAAGCCAAACCCCAAACCAGACCCAGCAAAAACAAACACAGCAAAAGGAAAGACAAATTGGAGGGGGTGGCAAATGGTATTTTTGGAAGTAGCTACTGAGCTCTTCAAAATATTGTAAGCTAGGGAGGAGCAGTTCATACCTCTGGGTAGGAATATTGATCTTGACTTTTGCAGCTAGGCTACATCACTAATTCCACCTCCAATGTACAACTTCTTCACCCCCCACCCCACCCCCCAAAACCAAAGTGTTTTGAACTTTCTCCAGCACTTCCACTGTAGTTTTGCATGACCCTTCTTCAGACACTCAGTCCTAAAAGGTAATTGCTTTTCATCATCTCCTTGTGAATAGATGTGCTCAGTACTTTGCACTAACACAAAGCTCAGACTGATCATTAGCTGCTTAATTAATCCCTTCCAACGTCCCTGTAAAGTAGATTAAAATTATGTTGTGTGTTTTGCAGAAGCTACTTGAAAGTTCTTTCTTCCCCCTCCCCCTGCCCCTGCCCCTGCCCAGGAAATTGCTTACAGTTCATTAAGCCAATGAACAGCCTCAAAGCTCCACATAGAATTTCAAGGCAACACACACACACAAGCAATTTCTGCCTCAGCACAAAAGTGGAATCTCCCCTCCCAGCTCCTAAAGTCAGGCAGCAGAGTCGGCCACACCACAGAAATCCCAGGAGGAAACCTTGGCAGTGTTTTGCTTTCTATTCTGTTCAGTGCCACCCAAGAGAGCATTGTCGTGGTGCTCCCCCTTGCAACCATTGCCAAAGCTGCAGCAGTCCCCTCAGCGCAAGGGACTCTCCAGCCTTTCCCTGGGGGAAGGTTGGCACTCAGCAGGCTCCACACAAGGCCAAAAGGTCCAAAGAAAGCATCACGGTGTGCCAGAGCCAGGTGTGGGGCTCAGGAACATTTCGCTTCCCGACTTGCACTGACTCATTTTCAGAGGCCTTGCTGTCTCTCAGGGCAATTCCCCAGCTTTCCTTCTCCTCCCACCAGGAGTACAGCACTGGCCAGTCCTGTTCTCAGAGAGCTCAGACTTTAACTGCCAAGGGGTCTCACACCTGAGCACCCACCGCCCATCCATTCTGCAGCGACCAGCCTTTGCCTTCTGCAACTCCTCCTCTTTCCTGCCCCACCTCACTGGATTGCCTCCATTTCCCACTTCTTGGCCAGAAGGGACAGCCAGGCTTGCTTGTCTAGTTAAGGTTTCCACTCAAAGCCATGGTGAGGTCCACTGGTAGTGTCATGGAGGCACTGAGGCCTGGGAAGAGCACTGGGGGTGGGGGCTTGTAGCCAAAGGTCTCAAACAGGCAGAGAAGTTCTCTGGTGGAGACAGCTTAGCTACAAAAGACCACGTGTGATATTGCAGCCCAACCAGGAGTGAAATCAGGCTGCTTTGCCCACAGTGTCTGCCTAGCAGGAGACAATTTATTGTTATATAAAGATCTGTTTGAGCTGACAAGGCAAAGTGACAGCTGAAATGTAGAGCAGAGAGAAAAGCCAAGAAAGATTAAGGGTGAAGGGAGGAGAGGAGCACAGGAGGAGGTGGGAGATCCAGGCAGCACCAGGATCTCTGCCTCTTCACGGTGTAAGCAGCTTCATGCTGAATGCATGACTATGCCTCTTAAATCCAGCAGATCTTTCATGTAGTAAATCACCTCAGAAAAGAAAGCTCTTGGGTCATCCTTGCCTGTTCTGCAGGCTCTGGGTCCCATAGCAGGTCTCAGTCCTTCACTACTTTATCTACAGGGAGAGCAGCATTAAACATACAGCAAAAGCCAGGAGATTGCCCTCTTGCCCTGCCCTTCTTTCCTCAGCAGGTATCTTTCTTTCTTCCAGATTCTCCTTGAGTCTAGTCATTGGGTGCTGGTCACAGCACTTCCCATCTAGGAGACCTTGATGATGTCCTTGCATCCAAACCTCATCACAGTTTGGCTCCCCATCCTTTCTTTCACATGTCCTTCCCCTTCCCCACACCCACATCTCAGCTTTCCCCTCGATCCCTTTCTCCCACAGGTACCTTCCTGCCTTCTTACCCTTGTCCATCAGGCATTAAGACCCCTCTTTGTCCAAATCAAAGTTCCTACATGCAGCTCCTCTCTTAGAATCACCTTAAGTGCACCAAGAATCTGAAAACAGGTTAGGATGGCAGAAAGCAGGGCTGATGATCCTGCTGGCAGCTGCAAACACACTGGTGGCCAAAACATCCTCAGATGTCTTCATCAGGCACATTCACTTCCAGCTTAAAGTCCTTACTTCTGCCTTCCCTCCACCTGTTCAGCCTTTGCCATTGGCTGAGCAGTTATTCCTCATGTATCTGTTCATATGCATCCTAGTCTCTGCTTCTCAGAAAGGGCCATTCAGCTCCCCAGCAGGACTGCTCTTGCTGCTCAGAAACTCCCCACATCACAGTATGATCTGGTGGGACCTTGCTCTCTTGGCAGTTCAAGCCCAGGTTATTCTCTGGGAAGCCCCAAGGTTTTCCAGAGCTCAGATTATCCAAAGCATTCTCTCTCAACATCCCACAGGGCTTCTGAGCTTCTGATCCCTTGGGTTTGTGCCCAGCATAGGATCTGAACTCATGAAAACATGGAAATTGCTGCCCTTGCACACCCCTATGGAAAGCACAAGGAACAATGTGGTAGATCTCCAGGGGAAGACTTCACATGAGAGGTGTCCCTGCCCGTGGCAGGGGGTTTGGAGCTGAGGATCTCTAAGGTCCTTCCAACCTAAGCCATTCTGTGATTGGGGTTCTGTGATGACTTGCCCAGAAGAGGTCATTCTTAGCATCCAGGCAGGAAAGGTTCTGTGAAGTGTTGTATCCCAGGTCTACTTGAGAGGTGTCTCTGCCCGAGGCAGGGAGGTTGGATAACATCTGATGTCCCTTCCAACCTGAGCCAGCCTATGATTCTCTGATCCATTTGGTTTCTCCCTGGAGAAAACTGGAGTGCACATTCCAGCTGCTCTGAGGCAGTAGCAGAAAGGCAGAAAGCTCTTTTCTTTCTGCAGAGGACCTGATGTAGCATTCTTCTGCAGCCTTAGCACAGTCCTGATAGCCTTGCAGAGCAGCTCTCCGTAAGAACTGCGCCTAAAGTTGTCATCACTCCCCTCCAGCTGAGCCCAAGGGTGGTCAGCCTGAGGCCTGGGAGTGGTGAATGCAGTGCTTGGCACACCACAGCAGAGCCAGCTGGGGGACATCTGCCCATATGGGGAGCTGTGTGCATTCCACACGACTTCTGGGAAGCCAAGGAGGCAGCACTGAGCCTTTCCTAGCACAAAGCACATCGCTGCTGTCCCCTACGCTACCGAATGTCACAAGCTTGCCTGCTGCAGCTCCACTGCAGATGTGACTCTCTTAATCTGTTCTTCATATTAATAATACACATAGATAGATAGATAGATAGATAGATATATATAGATAGATAGATAGATATTTATTTTAGCACTATTTATTTATTGTAGTCTATTCAGAGCAGGCTTTTGCACCTTGTCACACACACAGGCTTTGAGCACATCTTGCATGGCACACAATCATGGATCTGGCATTACTTGTTTTAGAGTGGTGCAGGCATGTTAACTCCCACATCTACCCCATGGGACATTCTCTTTCTCCCCTTTTCCCTCCTCACCTCTCAAAGCTAATAACATTTCTGTAACAGTGATCAGAAGATCTAATCAGTAGGCAGAGGCTGATGCTGCCCCTGTGGTACATCAGATATTCCTCCAGAGAAAGCAATAACGCCAAGCCAGAGTAAAGCCACTTAAGTGAGACAGAGGTCAAGCTTAAAGGGAACTATCACAAAGAGGCTGAACCCAAGCTGTGGAGCCTCACATTTCTCCCCCTCCAAAGCTAAATAAGGACAGAAGGGCTCTCAGAGATCTGTGTTTATTGAGCTAGAAAATTGTCTTTAAGAGAAATGGCTTCTGGAGAGGGGAGGGAGAGCTCTCAGGCCTCAGCTTTGTCGATTGGAGGAGACGACGATGATGATGATGATGATGATGATGATGAAACATGGTCATGTGAAGCAGTGACCTTTCAGTCTGTGGTCAGACTGGAAATCTGTTGTGTTTTGTGGTGGATGTGAAACTAAAACAGCTCAAAGAACAGAAAAAGGAGGGGGAGGGGGTGGGGTGGGAGGGAAGGGGAGGGAAGACAATCCAGGCTGGTGAAAAAGGATGAAATAGGCAGCTCGAGTGCCTAAAGGAGTGGAAAAGATGTGATGGCTCAGGCTTTGACCTTTGTATTTCCTAAGGAAAAAAACCTAATAAATAAATCAAGCACTTTTCAAAACAAACCACTGGGGGGGTGGGGGGAGGGGGAAGTAACAGGTTGATTTGATTTGATTTTTAATATGCAGTCTGAGCAAAACATTTCAGCTCTACAGAATTCCCTTCTTCTCTAATCTCTTCAGTCCTGTGTCCAGTTCTGGGCTCCTCAGGTTAGGAAAGGTGTTGAGATGCTGGAAGGTGTCCAGAGAAGGGCAAGAAAGCTGAGGAGGGGTCTGGAGCACAGCCCTGTGAGGAGAGGCTGAGGGAGCTGGGGTTGCTTAGCCTGGAGAAGAGGAGGCTCAGGGAGACCTTCTTGCTCTCTCCAACTCCCTGAAGGGAGGTTGTAGCCAGCTGGGGGTTGGTCTCTTCTCCCAGGCAAGCAGCAGCAGAACAAGAGGGCACAGTCTCAAGCTGTGCCAGGGGAGGTTTAGGTTGGATGTAAGGAAGAAGTTCTTCCCAGCAAGAGAGATTGTCCATTGGAATGTGCTGCCCAGGGAGGTGGTGGAGTCACCACCATTGGAAGTGTTTAAGATGAGACTGGATGAGGCACTTGGTGCCATGGTTTAGTTGATCAGATGGTGTTGGGCGATAGGCTGGACTCAGTGATCTCAAAGGTCTTTTCCAACCTGGTTAATTCTATTCTATTCTATTCTATTCTATTCTATTCTATTCTATTCTATTCTATTCCATTCCATTCCATTCCATTCCATTCCATTCCATTCCATTCCATTCCATCCCATTCCATTTCCATTCCATTCCATTCCATTCCATTCCATTCCATTCCATTCCATTCCATTCCATTCCATTCTCCCTGAGCCCCACAAAACCTAACACTAAATACAGCCCAAATTTAGAAGAAGGTTCCCTTCCTTTCTGCTTCCTTGCCCCTCAAGAACTAGATATTGGTAACTAAGCATTATCTTTCTCTCCATAGCCATGCAGAGGCAAATTATAACTCCAGCTGTAAGGATCACAACTCATCTGAGCAGCACTTGTGCTGTGCTTAGTCCTGAGGTTGGGCCTTAAGGGGTTGCACTTTAAAAACCAGCTCAGCTTTCCTATTTGGTGTAAATGAGGAGTAGAATCTGGATTGCTCAAATTGAAAGCACATTAAATGGTTTGCTTGTGTTCACCCTCAATTGCATCATTATAGGAGTGAGCCTCCAAATCAAGGAGACTTTACCTGGTCCCCTTCCAGCACATGTGTAGTGTCTGGAGGTGTAAAGCTCAAGCTGCACCAGGGGAAGTTTAGGCTGGAGGTGAGGAGAAAGTTCTACTCAGAGAGAGTTGTTAGCCATTGGGATGTGCTGCCCAGGGAAGTGGTGGAGTCACCATCCCTGGAGGTGTTCAAAAGGGACTGGATGTGGCACTTGGAGCCGTGGTTTAGCTGTCAGGAGGTGTTGGGTGACAGGTTGGACTTGATGCTCTCTGAGGTCTTTTCCAACCTGGTTGATTCTGTGATTCTGTCAGCAAAACAGAACCCAAATGATGAAAAGACTGCTGCTGAGAGAGGCTTGCAGGTGATAGTTGAGCAAACGTCAGGATGAGCTGACCCCTGAGAGCCCAGAGAGCTTCCACCAGGCTCTGCCCGGCCGCAGCACAGACCGAGTGGAACAGGTTGAGGTGTTCAGTGGTGATTTTCAACCCAGGTAGACCAGGATTTAGAAGGAATCTTGGGTTTGTGGTGGGTTTTTTTCATCTCTGTCTGGTATAACTGACCACACTGTGTGTCTTGCTGCATTGCTCTCCTGCATGGCCCATCGTTTCCCAGGAGAAAGGCGAAAATTCGTTCTTTAGAAGAATTGGAAACTGTCTAGAACTCTTTTTTTTTTGCCCAGATCTGGGTGTTAACCACCATGTATAGCATTTTGCTACTGTAAAGAATGTTGCTGCTGTAAAGAATTTTATATTCTTGTCTTGTGCCTCAGCACCAAGGTGTGCCTTGGCCAGCAGAACTGACTGAGCTTCTTGTTTCCACGTTCAATCATAATAAAGACTTAAGTTAACTAACCGTGACAGCGATGTGCCCTGGTGACCGAGAAGGCCAATGGGACCCTGCGGTGTGTTGAGAAGAGTGTGTCCAGCAGAGCCAGGGAGGTTCTCCTCCCCCATTACTCTGCCCTGCTGAGATCTCATCTTGAGTACTGCGTCCAGTTTTGGGCTCCCCAGTTCCAGAGGGACAGGGATCTGCTGGAGAGAGCCCAGCAGAGGGCTACAAGGATGATTAGGGAGTGGAGCACTGCCTGGGGAGGAGAGGCTGAGGGACCTGGGGCTGGTTAGTCTGGAGAAGAGAAGACTGAGAGGGGATTTAATAAATGTTTATAAACATCTGAGGGCTGGGGGTCAGGAGGGAGGGGCCAGGCTCTGCTCACTTGCTCCCTGGGGTAGGCCAAGGAGCAATGGCTGTTAGCTGCAGCACAGGAGGTTCCACCTCAGCACAAGGGGGAACTTCTTTACTGTAAGGGTCACAGAGCCCTGGAACAGGCTGCCCAGAGATGTTGTGAAGTCTCCTTCCCTGGAGACTTTCAAGGCCTGTCTGGATGTGCTCCCGTGTGACCTGAGCTTAGGTTCTATGGTCCTGCTCTGGCAGGGAGGTTGGACTCGATGATCTCTTTGGGTCCCTTCCAACCCCTGACATCCTGTGACATCTTCTGATCCTGGTCCCCTTGCAAAAGCACTAACCAAAGAGCACACTGAAGAGCTGTCAGCTAATGCCCCTGGATCATGCTGATGGATCAGAGACCTATCTTGTTGTGTGTCAGCATGTGAGCGATGATGGCTTATGAGCGGTGAGAGATCCCTCACCAGAGTGAACTGAGTGAACTGAGATTCAGACTTCCCCCAGGGCTAATGGAAACTTCCATTTCAAGCGGAGTCCTTCAGGGATCAGTCCTGGGCCCAGGCTTGTTCAACATCTTTGTGGGTGACATGGACACTGGCATTGAGTGCACCCTCAGCAAGTGTGCTGAGGACACCAAGCTGTGTGGTGCAGTGGACATGCTGGAGGGAAGGGATCCATCCAGAGGGACCTGGACAGGCTGGAGAGGTGGGCACAAGCCAACCTCAGGAGCTTCAACAAGACCAAGGGCAGGGTCCTGCAGCCGGGTCGAGGCAATCCCAGGCACAAATCCAGGCTGGGCAGGGACTGGCTGGAGAGCAGCCCTGAGGAGAGAGACTTGGGGGTGCTGGGGGAGAAGAAGCTCAACAGGAGCTCTCAGTGTGCACTTGCAGCCCGGAAAGCCAATCAGCTCCTGGGCTGCAGCAGGAGAAGTGTGGCCAGCAGGGCAAGGGAGGGGATTCTCCCCCTCTGCTCAGCTCTGCTGAGACCCCACCTGGAGTACTGCCTCCAGTTCTGGAGCCCCTATTCCAAGAGGGATCTGGAGGTGCTGGAAGGTGTCCAGAGAAGGGCCATGAGGATGAACAGAGGGCTGGAGCACCTCTCCTGTGAGGACAGACTGAAGGAGTTGGGGCTGTTCAGTCTGGAGAAGAGAAGGCTCCCAGGTGACCTCATTGTGGCCTTCCAGTATCTGAAGGGGGCTACAGGAAGGCTGGGGAGGGACTTCTCAGGCTCTCAGGTAGTGCTAGGACTAGGGGGAATGGAATGAAGCTGGAGGTGGGGAGATTCAGGCTGGAGGTGAGGAAGAAGTTCTTCCCCATGAGAGTGGTGAAGCCCTGGAATGGGTTATCCAGGGAGGTGGTTGAGGCCCCATCCCTGGAGGTGTTTAAGACCAGGCTGGACGAGGCTCTGGCCAGCCTGATGTAGTGTGGGGTGTCCCTGCCCATGGCAGGGGGTTGGAACTGGATGATCCTTGTGGTCCCTTCCAACCCTGACTGATTCTATGATTCTGTGATTCTAAAAGGCAAAGCCTGAGCAGAGTTTGTTTTCCAGTCCCTTCTCTGTTTGCAGCTGGTTCCCTCTTTTTGCTTTCTTTGTCTGTTTTGCAAAGCAAGTCCCACGGAAAGCAAAGCTCACCAGAGCCTACACCGGAGCTGAGTCGGGGACTGACGCTCCTCACTAAGCACCCAAGGGATTCAGGCACCTCAGGATCACCCAAGAGCCAGGTTTGGCCTGTCTGCCACCATACAGAAGAGCAGCTTGGCAATGGAAAACTCAGCTCCTGGCTGCCAGGCACAACCCAACAAGGAAATTTTGGGCGGTGGGGGAGGGTTCAAAGCCCGAAGGCAGCAGCGCTGCAGGCACCCTGAGCCCTCTTCTAGCTTGAGCTTTGCTGCAGAAGAGCAGTAAAATAGCAGCACCCTTTGCATTTCTTACCCTGGGTGGTGTTATCTGCAATGCCACTGCTGCCAAAAATGCAAACTGGGGGATGTGGTGGGTGTTTTTTTTTTCCCCCTCACCAGCAGAACTGAGAAACATTCTCCCATTTTGTGTTCCCAACCTGTCTTCGGCTTTCCTGGCTCGAAGTCAGAACACCGCAGCAAAATTGCTACCTGAAAGGTTTCTGGTCAAGGACTCTGCTGGCTCAAGGTTTTCACTGGAAAGCTCCAACAGAGGACAGCTGTTTCTCTACTTTCCATCCACTTGTAAACACCTGAGATGCTTTGAGAGCAGCCTCTGTAGATCAGCCAAGTGTTAATTAGGCAGAAGGAATCAGACTGTTCCCTCCTGTAACACCAAGAAGATGTGGCCTTTGGTTGCTTCTTTGATCCAATAGCTACCTCACCTCTAAAAATAGCAAAAGCCAGTAGGAATTTGATTATTTCTTGTTAACTTGAGCTTAGCATCTTGTTTTCTTGCCATCTTACTCTGTGCTTTGCACATATCATTTAATATCTTGACACCTCTGTGCTCTAACCGCCCCAGCACACAAAGCCCCTCCTGGGGAGCACCAGGCTTTGCTTCTCCCACCTTTAATCATCACACCTCCAGGTTCCTTCCCTAGCAAGGTGGGGGAGGAGATGCACCTTTGTGAAAGGCTTCACAAGGCAGGCAGGGTGAGGAGGATGGAGCTGCTTCCCTCCCAGCAGTATTTCTCTAGCCAAATGCAAGTGAGGCAATAGCAGCTCCCAGTGAAAGCCGTCACTGCGCTGCCCTCGCTTTCTCAGGCAGCTGGGTAAGGCTGCCCAGTCACTGCCCAGGCTGAACCCCTGCAAGGTTTAGTGCTAGCAAATATATGCATTGTGGTGGTTTGGGCTGGGTGCAGACAAATCTGGAGGGAAAGGAGAACCTCATTTTCATGCAGTGAAGTTGTGGCCCCACGAAACTCATGCTGCAGAGTAGGGACACTACCCAGGAGTTCTCAGTTGAACAATCCCAAGCTGCCCAAGCGTAGCTACTCACCAGCTTTGTTCTTGCATGAACACCCCTACTGCAAGCTTGGGAGAAGTTCTGTGTCACAGGTAATGTATCCAGCTTTTGGAAAGAGCTCTGAGTTCACCCTGGCAGGGCTTGGAGACTTTGTCCCTGAAGCATCCTGGGGGATGCAGCGTAAGCCGAGATGACTGAAGGCAGGTTGTAGCCAGGTGGGGGTTGGTCTCCTCTCCCAAGCAACCATCAGCAGAACAAGAGGACACAGTCTCAAGCTGTGCCAGGGGAAGTTGAGGCTGGAGGTGAGGAGAAAGTTCTTCCCAGCAAGAGAGATTGGCCATTGGGATGTGCTGCCCAGGGAGGTGGTGGAGTCCCCATCCCTGGAGGCGTTCGAAAAAGGCTTGGATGTGGCACTTGGAGCCATGGTTCAGTTAGTGAGGAGGTGTTGGGTGACAGGTTGGACTTGATGATCTCTGAGGTCTTTTCCAACCTTATTGATTCTATGAAGTGGGAGTGATCTGCCCTCACAGGAAGGTCCTCTGCCATGACAATTTCAGCTCATGGGCAGGCAGCTGACCAAGGGCCACGTTTTCAGCATCTGCCACACTCAGCATCTGCCAGGCAGTTCCTCAGAGGAAAGGAGGACCCCACTGTTTGATTTCTTCCTGAGACCTGGTGCCAAAGCTAGGTAGGACTCCCTTCAAAAGTGCAGGAAGAGCCAAGTTTGTCAACAGTGACAGCTCCAAATTCATTTTGACTCCCAAGTGTTCCTGGTAGACCCTTGGGAGCAGCATGGAAGTCATCACCTGAGAAGTCAGAACCTGGTTCAAGAAGCAGCACAACTCGGGAGTGTTTGGTGGGATTTGTGCTGAGTCACAAACCAAAGCAGCTCTCCAGCTGCTCTCATTCTTGCCCAGATCAGAGAGATTCTTTGATTGCAGAGTTTCCTATGAACATGTCCAAAAACAAACCACAAAAGGCACTGAAAGTCTTTGCTGCATATTTATTGGTACTGTACACAGAGAGGTGTTAATTGTACATAAGAGAAACAGTCAGACTGGTGGCATAAAGCTTGGATCTATTACACTCAATAGCTGTTTCCATTAGAAAGTAGCTTGGCTGCTCTCTGATGATGAAGTGTATAAATAGCTCTTTGAAATGAGCCTTGTGTCTTAAAGCAAGAAAAATAAAACTGGTTTATCTGATGGGTTTTTACCCCCACCTAGCCCCCCCCCCCGATTCTTTCTTTGTCCTAATAAGCCCCCACCAAGGGCTCACACAGTGGCACTGAGTGCACCCTCAGCAAGTGTGCTGAGGACACCAAGCTGTGTGGTGCAGCAGACATGCTGGAGGGAAGGGATCCATCCAGAGGGACCTGGACAGGCTGGAGAGGTGGGCACAAGCCAACCTCAGGAGCTTCAACAAGACCAAGGGCAGGGTCCTGCAGCCGGGTCGAGGCAACCCCAGGCACAAATCCAGGCTGGGCAGGGACTGGCTGGAGAGCAGCCCTGAGGAGAGAGACTTGGGGGTGCTGGGGGAGGAGAAGCTCAACAGGAGCTCTCAGTGTGCACTTGCAGCCCGGAAAGCCAATCAGAGCCTGGGCTGCAGCAGGAGAAGTGTGGCCAGCAGGGCAAGGGAGGGGATTCTTCCCCTCTGCTCAGCCCTGCTGAGACCCCACCTGGAGTACTGCCTCCAGTTCTGGAGCCCCTATTCCAGGAGGGATCTGGAGGTGCTGGAAGGTGTCCAGAGAAGGGCCAGGAGGATGAGCAGAGGGCTGGAGCACCTCTCCTGTGAGGACAGACTGAAGGAGTTGGGGCTGTTCAGTCTGGAGAAGAGAAGGCTCCCAGGTGACCTCATTGTGGCCTTCCAGTATCTGAAGGGGGCTACAGGAAGGCTGGGGAGGGACTTCTCAGGATCTCAGGTAGTGATAGGACTAGGGGGAATGGAATGAAGCTGGAGGTGGGGAGATTCAGGCTGGAGGTGAGGAAGAAGTTCTTCCCCATGAGAGTGGTGAAGCCCTGGAATGGGTTGTCCAGGGAGGAGGTTGAGGCCCCGTCCCTGGAGGTGTTTAAGCCCAGGCTGGATGAGGCTTTTTTCTGTGGGATAACAGAAAAAATCACAGAATTGTCAGGGTTGGAAGGGACCTCAAGGATCATCCAGTTCCAACCCCCAGCCATGGGCAAGGACACCTCACACTACATCAGGATGCTCAGAGCCACATCCAGCCTGACCTTAAACACCTCCAGGGACGGGGCCTCAACCACCTCCCTGGGCAACGTAGGATGTATCCCTGCTCCAGGCTGGCCCCTCAAACCACCACATACCAAAGGTTCTGCCCTCCCCCTAAACCACCACAACCCAAATATGTTCCCCTCCCAGAAAACCACATCCCAAAGATGCTGTACTAACATGAGCCAGCAGTGTGCCCAGGTGGCCAAGAAGGCCAATGGCATCCTGGCCTGCATCAGGAACAGTGTGGCCAGCAGGAGCAGGTAAGTCATTGTGCCCTGTGCTCAGCACTGGTTAGGTCACACCTTGAGTCCTGTGTCCAGTTCTGGGCCCCTCAGTTTAAGAAGGACATTGAGAGACTTGAATGTGTCCAGAGAAGGGCAAGAAGGCTGGGGAGGGGGTCTGGAGCACAGCCCTGTGAGGAGAGGCTGAGGGAGCTGGGGTTGCTTAGCCTGGAGAAGACGAGACTCAGGGGAGACCTTCTTGCTCTCTCCAACTCCCTGAAGGGAGGTTGTGGCCAGCTGGGGGTTGGTCTCTTCTCCCAGGCACCCAGCACCAGAACAAGAGGACACAGTCTCAAGCTGTGCCAGGGGAGGTTTAGGTTGGATGTTAGGAAGAAGTTCTTCATGGAGAGAGATTGGCCATTGGAATGTGCTGCCCAGGGAGGTGGTGGAGGCCCCATCCCTGGAGGTGTTTAGGAAGAGACTTGATGGGGTGCTTGGTGCCATGGGTTAGTTGATCAGATGGTGTTGGATGATAGGTTGGACTTGATGATCTCGAAGGTCTCTTCCAACCTGGTTTATTCTATTCTATTCCCTGCTGAGGGTCCAGCCAGGTGAGGGCTATAAAGGCACAATGATAAAGAGCAATGGTTGGAGGAGACATTTAAGGTTGAACCCAGCACTGCCAGCACTAACCCATGATCCTCAGCTTTTCATTCCCTCCAGGGATGAGGACTCCACTACTGCCCTGGACAGCCCAGGGCAGAGCTTAACAACCCTTTCAGGGAAGAAATTGTTCCTCATGCCCAGCTTAAACTTCCCCTGGCACAAAGTTAGGCCATTTCCTCTTGTCCTAATGTTTTGCCTTGGGAGAAAAGATCCAAACCCTACCTGGCTCCAACCTCTTTTCAGGGAGTTGTCGAGAGCCAGAAGGTCTCCCCCAGCCACCTTTTTTCCAGGCTGAACAACTCCACTTCCCTCTGATGCTCTTTACAAGACCTGTGCTCTAGGCTCTCCACCAAGCTTCCTTGCCCTTCTCTGGAGACATTCCAGCCCCTCAGTATTGAAGCTGCAGCCTCACCAGTGCAGAGTGCATCTCCCTCAGCTGCGAGTTAATCTTTGCAGACAGGGTGGAGAGGCACACTGCTGCATGCAGAGACCAAATACAATACAACACAATGCACCAGGTTGAAAGAGACCTTCAAGATCATCGTGTCCAACCCATCAACCAATCCAACCCACCCAACAACTAACCCATGGCACCAAGCACCCCATCAAGTCTCCTCCTGAACACCTCCAATGAAGGTGACTCCACCACCTCCCTGAGCAGCACATTCCAATGGGCAATCACTCTCTCTGTGTAGAACTTCTTCCTAACATCCAGCCTAAACCTCCCCTGGCGCAGCCTGAGACTGTGTCCTCTTGTTCTGGTGCTGGCTGCCTGGGAGAAGAGACCAACCTCTGCCTGGCTACAACCTCCCTTCAGGTAGTTGTAGAGAGCAATAAGGTCACCCCTGAGCCTCCTCTTCTCCAGGCTAAGCAACCCCAGCTCCCTCAGCCTCTCCTCATAGGGCTTGTGTTCCAAACCCCTCACCAACTTCGTTTCCCTTCTCTGGACACCTTCCAGCAGCTCAACCTCCTTCCTAAACTGAGGGGCCCAGAACTGGACACAGGACTCAAGGTGTGGCCTAACCAGTGCAGCGTACAGAGGCAGAATGACCTCCCTGCTCCTGCTGGCCACACTCTTCCTGATGCAGGCCAGGATGCCATTGGCCTTCTTGGCTGCCTGGGCACACTGAAGGCTCATGTTCAGCTTACCATCAACCAGTACCCCCAGGTCCCTCTCTGCCTGGCCACTCTCCAGCCACTCTGCCCCCAGCCTGTAGCACTGCCTGGGGTTGCTGTGGCCAATGTGCAGCACCTGGCACTTGGATGTGTTCAATCTCCTGCCCTTGGCCTCTGCCCATCTGTCCAGCCTGTCGAGGTCCCTCTGCAGAGCCTCTCTGCCCTCCAGCAGATCAACTCCTGCCCCCAGCTTGGTGTCATCTGCACATTTACTGCTGATGGACTCAATGCCCTCATCCAGATCATCAATAAAGATGCTGAAGACCAAGACACGATCAAGCAAACAGCTGCCAGGGCACAGCTCTCTGGAAAATCACACCAAATCCGTGCCTGCCCCTACTTCCCTTCTCTCATCAGTGCCTGAAAGCAGAGGATGAAAAACAGGATCCTTGCAAAGAGAGGGTTAGGAGCAAGCACTGCCCATGCCCCAGCCCTTCAGCAAGATGACTTCACTTTTTGAAGAAAAGGAAGTGGGCCATCTGTATGTAAATCAGGGGAATCTCTAGAACAAAACCAGGAGATATGAAACAGCTTCTTTTTTAGCTCCTCCAGCAGCGGGACGGTTCCTCTTTGCACTGAGTTAGCTGGTGGAAAAAGTAGGGAAGAGATTATAGCATGTGGAAAACTCCAACATCCCCACACAAGCCTCTAGGTGCACTGAAAGGAGATGGTTCCTAGGGCTCTGGTACCACAGCCTTGTGGGTGGTGACATCTCATTTACTTCATCTCCCCCTCAATTGAAGAAGGACATTGAGACTCTTGAATGTGTGCAGAGAAGGGCAACAAAGCTGGGGAGGGGTCTGGGGCACAGCTCTGTGAGGAGAGGCTGAGGGAGCTGGGCTTGCTTATCCTGCAGAAGAGGAGGCTCAGGGGAGACCTTCTTGCTCTCTCCAACCCCCTGAAGGGAGGTTGTAGCCAGCTGGGGGTTGGTCTCTTCTCCCAGGCAAGCAGCACCAGAACAAGAGGACACAGTCTCAAGCTGCACCAGGGGAGGTTTAGGCTGGAGGTGAGGAGAAAGTTCTTCCCAGCAAGAGAGATTGGCCATTGGGATGTGCTGCCCAGGGAGGTGGTGGAGTCCCCATCCCTGGAGGTGTTCAGAAAAGAATTGGATGTGGCACTTGGAGCCATGGTTTAGTTGTCAGGAGGTGTTAGGTGTTAGGTAACAGGTTGGACTTGATGATCTCTGAGGTCTTTTCCACCCTGGCTGATTCTATGATTGTACATAGCAGGAACTACAGGAGCCAAGTCTGCAGACAACTGGGGAGCACCAGAAAGCACATGTCAAAGTAAGGCCCAAGAAAGATCCATTTCACAGAACCATCTCACCTCTCCCCAGTCTCCAGGGGAAGGCATTACCTGCCCAGGGAGCAGACAGAACCCCCAGGGTGCTCTGCGCAGGCTGTCAGAGGGTGAACCATGTCTCCCTTTGCCAACCATGCCTCCCCATGGGCTCTGGATGCAAGTCATGCTGTCAGGCAGTGAGTCAGATAGAGCATTCCCCCAGTACATCATAGACTGAAGGCCCTTACTTAGAGATGTAAGGAACATCCTCAAACATCAGCTCAATAGAATAGAATAGAATTAACCAGGTTGGAAGAGACCTTTGAGATCATCGAGTCCAACCTATCACCCAGCACCATCTGATCAACTCAACCATGGCACCAAGCACCCCACCCCTGGAGGTGTTCAAGAGGGGACTGGATGTGGCACTTGGAGCCATGGTTTAGTAGTCAGGAGGTGTTGGGTGACAGGTTGGACTTGATGATCCTTGAGGTCTTTTCCAACCTTATTGATTCTATGACCCATCCCCACCAAGCTAAGCCAAACGGTGCAGCTACCAAAGCAGCTTTGCCTAGGTGGAGCCAGGCTGCAAACCTCCCACACATTGCATAAGAGATCTAAGGCTCACAGAGCACTGGAACAGGCTGCCCAGAGAGGCTGTGGAGTCTACTTCTCTGGAGGCTTTCAAGACCTGCCTGGAGCTGTTCCTGTATGACCTGTGCTGGATTCTATGGCCCTACCCTGGCAGGGGGTTGGACTCAATCTTCAGAGGTCCCTTCCAACCCCTGACATTCTGTGAGCCTGTGATCTGCACTGGGAAGTGGGAACAAGGCAGAAAGGGACAAATTGACTCTGCAACCTCTTTAGATGGCATATGCAGGACTTCTGGGCTTAAATAACAAAAGATTAGAGTTTCCAGTGCCTAACCTTGTCCTTTGGAGGAGTTTTCAACTCTGTGGTTAAGACATCCAGTCTTAAACCCACAACACTTCCAAACTCCAATACAACATACCTCTGAGCAAGTGGTATTATTTCACAGTATCACTAAGGTTGGAAGAGACCTCAAAGATCATCAAGTCCAACCTGTCACCACAGACCTCATGACTACACCATGGCACCAAGTGCCACATCCAATCCCCTCTTGAACACTTCCAGGGATGGCGACTCTACCACCTCCCCAGGCAGCACATCCCAATGGCGAATGACTCTCTCTGTGAAGAACTTTCTCCTCACCTCCAGCCTAAACTTCCCCTGGCACAGTTTGAGACTGTGTCCCCTTGTTCTGGTCCTGCTTGCCTGGGAGAAGAGGCCAACCCCTTCCTGGCTACAACCACCCTTCAGGTAGTTGTAGAGAGCAATAAGGTCGCCCCTGAGCCTCCTCTTCTCCAGGTTTTCTTCCTTGCCTGCCATCTCCCATTCTTGTATGCCGTTAATCTCTGATCTGTGAGACAGAGAGCAAAAGAGAGGCCAGCCAGGACACGCCAGCTTGTCACCATTCTCCCCATTCTGGGTTTTCCCACCTGGCTTTTCACCAAAGCCAAGTATGTCTGATTTCCTTTCCCTTTCTCCTCCATTTACTCTGGGCCAGACAGTCAGCTGGGAGCCCACCCCGCAGTTCTTAGAGAGCCATGCTCCAGGCATGCAAGCAGAGCGTGGCAGAGGGCTGCTCCCTGCCACCTCACAGCCTTCCCACACAGCAGGATGTACAGGGAATTCCAGAAGCCATGCCAGCAGGCTCAGGCAGCAGAACGACACCTGCCCACTTGCCCTGTAGTCATCGCTGCTGATCACTTCTGTGGACCAGAGAAAGTCTTTGGCTGAAGAAACACTAAGCCAACAGGAAACAGCATAGAATCATAGAGCCAATAAGGTTGGAAGAGACCTCAAGGATCATCAAGTCCAATCTATCAGCCAACACCTCCTGACTACTAAACCGTGGCTCCAAGTGCCACATCCAATCCCCTCATGAACACCTCCAGGGATGGGGACTCCACCACCTCCCTGGGCAGCACATTCTGAGGGCTAACAGCTCTCTCTGGGAAGAACTTTCTCCTCACCTCCAGCCTAAACCTCCCCTGGCACAGCTTGAGACTGTGTCCTCTTGTTCTGGTCCTGCTTGCCTGGGAGAAGAGACCAACCCCCAGCTGGCTACAACCTCCCTTCAGGGAGTTGGAGACAGCAAGAAGGTCTCCCCCTGAGCCTCCTCTTCCCCAGGCTAAGCAACCCCAGCTCCCTCAGCCTCTCCTCACAGGGCTGTGCTCCAGACCCCTCCCCAGCTTTCTTGCCCTTCTCTGGACACCTTCCAGCATCTCAACATCTTTCCTAACCTGAGGAGCCCAGAACTGGACACAGGACTCAAGGTGTGGCCTAACCAGTGCAGTGTACAGGGGCAAAATGACCTCCCTGCTCCTGCTGGCCACACTATTTCTGATGCAGGCCAGGATGCCATTGGCCCTCTTGGCCCCCTGGGCACACTGCTGGCTCATGTTAAGCTGCTGTCAATCAAATAGAGATGACCTTGGAAATTATGTCTCTGGAATGTTTTCCACTTGGGTACATAGAGGAGTCAGAATTAAGTGGCAAAAGGAGAAAAGAAGCATAAGCAATCAGGTTACCTCAGCATAGAGAGGAGCTGAAAGGGACCTCTGGAGATCATCTAGTCCAACATCCCTGCTAGAGCAGGTTCAACCAGAGCAGATTGCATAGGATGGCATCCAGGCAGGTTTGGAATGACTCCAGAGATGGAGACTCCACCACCTCTCTGGGCAGCTTGTCCCAGTGCTCCACCACCCACACAGGAAAGAATTTCTTCCTCATGTTTTCTTAGAGCTTCCTATGTTCCATTTTGGGACCATTTCCTCCTGTCCTGTCACTGGGCACCACTTCAAAAAGCCCAGCTCCATCCTCCTGCCACCCACCCTTTAGGTGTCGATAAGCACAGATCAGATCCCCCCTCAGGCTTCTCGTCTCCAGGCCAAAAGCCCCAAGCTCCTCAGCCTTTGTTCATGAGGGAGATGTCCCTGTCCCCTGCTCATCCTTACAACCACCCTAAACATACATTAGACCTCAGTGTCCCTCCATACCTCCAGGCATCAGCATACCCAAGCATCCAAGCCTCACTCCACACCACCTCCTGCAGATCCCCCTCTTAGCCTGCTACAACCCACCCACAGCAGAGCCACCTGCTTCTCCCACTCCCCCTTTCATCTCCCACCCAGCTGCAGAGGCGAGGCAGGGACTAATGGAGCCAATTATAGCTCTCATTTCTTGACCAAAGCGGGCCTTAGCCACCCTGGCATCCCACCTGCATGTGTCACTGCCCCGGGAGGAATTCCCCAACCCGAGGTCTCTCCTCACCTTCCTCTTCAGGAAAACACAACAGTTGACAAAAACCACCCCAAAACGCTTCAGCTCTGCTTTGGTGCTTTCCACAGCCTTCTGAGACGTTTAGGCTGCCTCTCTCCCAACACAGGAGCCCAGCCTCCACCTCAGGGCCAAGTTCCTACTCCTGTAAACACTTTTCTGCCTGAACCTTCACTCCGCTCTGGATGCAGCGGAGAAGAACCTCCGTCAGACTTCTGCACCCTCCCTGCCAATGGTGCCCTGATCCCCCTTCCACAGGCATCCAAAGTCTCTCCCTCCACAAGTGAGTTCCTTGCTCTCAACAAGAACCTTTATTGCTTACATCAGAGAGTAAGTTGCTTGCAATGCACTCTTTGTGTTCCCTGCCCTTACAGCCTTCCCTTTCTGCTTTGAAGGACTCCAAGCAGACACCCCACAATATCCTATCTACGACAAATGCAGTTAGTGCTCAGGGAGGAATTCCAACCACCACATGTGCTCTGATGAAGTCACTCCAAATATTACTTGTTTTCTTAGGAACAATGCATTCCCAGAAAATGAGGACCTTTCCTGGCTGTTTCCTCCAGGAGGTACTGATTTAACTGGACGTGGTTGCTCGACAGCGAGAGAGCACCCGAGGCTCGCTCCTGTATTTGTCCTCTTATCATTCCTGTGAGACATGGCAAGTCTGCATCTGCAAGTGCACAATCATGGAGACACTAAATGACTCATCTGCAGTCACACTGGGAATCTCTAGTGGGGATAGAAAAGGGAACCAGATAGATCTTTCAAAGCCCCCACTTGTCCCCTAACCTCTTCCCTCTCCCCTAACCTCTTCCCTGGCACCCGGTGAGGGGTTGGTGGTCAGGAGATAATGAGAGCCCCTGCCTGTGTAGTTGGTCTTCACAGAATCACAGAGAATCACAGAATCACCAAGGTTGGAAGAGACCTCAAAGATCATCGAGTCCAACCTGTCACCACAGACCTCATGACTAAACCATGGCACCGAGTGCCACATCCAATCCCCTCTTGAATACCTCCAGGGATGGGGACTCCATCACCTCCCTGGGCAGCACATTCTGATGGCTAACAGCTCTCTCTGGGAAGAACTTTCTCCTCACCTCCAGCCTAAACCTCCCCTGGCACAGCTGGACACTGTGTCCTCTTGATCTGGTGCTGGTTGCTAGAGAAGAGACCAACCCCCAGCTGGCCACAACCTCCCTTCAGGGAGTTATAGAGAGCAAGAAGGTCTCCCCTGAGCCTCCTCTTCCCCAGGCTAAGCAACCCCAGCTCCCTCAGCCTCTCCTCACAGGGCTGTGCTCCAGACCCCTCCCCAGCTTTCTTGCCCTTCTCTGGACACCTTCCAGCATCTCAACATCTTTCCTAACCTGAGGAGCCCAGAACTGCACACAAGACTCAAGGTGTGGCCTGAGCAGTGCTGAGCACAGGGCAGAATGACCTCCCTGCTCCTGCTGGCCACACTATTTCTGATGCAGGCCAGGATGCCATTGGCCTTCTTGGCCACCTGGGCACACTGCTGGCTCATGTTCAGCCAGCTGTCAATCTTGCAGGGCCTCTGCAGGGTTCCCCCATCCTCCACAGGCTGAGTCAGGGGTGGACACTGCTGTCACCTTGCCTGGCATCACAGGCTGCACATCCCCCTCCTGCCACCCAAAAGCATTGCTCAAGCAAGAAGCAGGTGGCAGGAGGAGCCCAGCAAAACTGAGCCCAACCTCCTCGGGGCCAGTAAAGAGCCTGGGCTTCCTCTTGGGTTCCTGGGCAGTTGGTTGTCAGCAGTGGAAATCCATTTGGGAACACCAAGTGGGGAATCTCCAGCCTGGCTTCCAGGCAGCAGTATGGGGCTGGGACCAGCTGGCTCTGCAGCACACATGATCTTTGCACCTTGGCCCTGTCTGCTGCCTGGAAAACACTCTGCTGGGGGCAATGAGCTGCACTCAGGACAGCTGCCATGCATCTCCCCACACTCACGCCTGTCTTGTTTGCTCTCTCCATAGGGAAACTGGAGATAACACTGGGAATGTTATTCACTGGAGGAAGGAAGCCATCCCCTGCTAGAGAGAAGAATCCCCTTGCGTTGGAGAAGAAAAAAACCCCAAGGAAACAAATGAGTTTTCAAAAGTAATTATTTATAGCCACTAAATTCTCACTCTGGAGAGGTTTACTTTGAATTAACATGAGCTGTCTCTGCTCTGGAATTAGAGCTATTGATCCATTCTCAATTACTGTCATCCATCTCTGTTGCTGGACATCCACACTGGGCAAAAGTCGCTAACTAGGAACTGCAATTTACAGTCTCACTCCGGAGTCACCAGCAAGGAAGCCATCAGCTTGTTAGCTGCCTGCTATGTCTTCAGACCCCCTGTACTCAGCAATGGTTAGCCCACACTTGAGTCCTGTGTCCAGTTCTGGGCTCCTCAGGTTAAGAAAGATGTTGAGATGCTGGAAGGTGTCCAGAGAAGGGCAAAAAAGCTGGGGAGGGGTCTGGAGCACAGCCCTGTGAGGAGAGGCTGAGGGAGCTGGGGTTGCTTAGCCTGGGGAAGAGGAGGCTCAGGGGAGACCTTCTTGCTCTCTACAACTACCTGAAAGGTGGTTGTAGCCAGGAAAGTGCTGGCCTCTTCTCCAAGGCAAGCAGCACCAGAACAAGGGGACACAGTCTCAAACTGTGCCAGGGGAAGTTTAGGCTGGAGGTGAGGAGAAAGTTCTTCACAGAGAGAGTCATTCGCCATTGGAATGTGCTGCCCAGGGAGGTGGTGGAGTCGCCATCCCTGGAGGCGTTCAAGAGGGGACTGGATGTGGCACTTGGTGCCATGGTCTAGTCGTGAGGTTTGTGGTTACAGGTTGGACTTGATGATCTTCGAGGTCTCTTCCAACCTTGGTAATACTGTGATACTGTGATACTGGTCTCTTCTCCCAGGCAAGCAGCACCAGAACAAGAGGACACAGTCCCAAGCTGTGCCTGGGGAGCTTTAGGCTGGATGTTGGGAAGCAATTCTTCACAGAAAGAGAAACTGGCCATTGGGATGTGCTGCCCAGGGAGGTGATGGAGTCCCCAGCCCTGGAGGTGTTTAAGAAGAGTCTGGATGAGGCACTTGGTGCCATGGTTTAGTAGATCAGATGATGTTGGGTGATGGTATCACAGTATCACTAAGGTTGGAAGAGACCTCAAAGATCATCAAGTCCAACCTGTCACCACAGACCTCATGCCTACTAGACCATGGCACCAAGTGCCACATCCCATCCCTGCTTGAACACCTCCAGGGATGGTGACTCCACCATAGGTTGGACTTGATGATCTTGAAGGTCTTTTCCAACCTGGTTAGTTCTGTATTCTGTATTCAGACCACCTGGAGATGATGGGAAGCAGGACTGGCCTGGAGCCTTCAGATGGGGAGGATATGGAGCTGGGAAGGCAGCCAAAGCCTCCTGGAGAGTGGGTGAGCAGAGGTCAGTGCTTCCCTGATGATTCCCTCGGGATCCCACAAAGCTGCTGGAGGCACAGCAATAAAATCCCACTTGCAGCTTCTCTGGGCAGTAAATATTTGTCCCAGCTTCAGGACAGGCTGTGATGTAAGAGAACTTTTCAGAAGCATTTCTCCTTTAGCAGAGTGCCTTGATTTAGCCACCCACATTTCCTCTCTGCTGGCTCCTGGAGGTCCCTGGGGCTGAGCTGGGAGTAGGGCAGAGCCAAGGAGACAACAGACCACGATTTCATGCCGTGGCAAGGGCCTCCATGGAGAAGACTACTGGCATGAGCCACCTTCAACAACTGTTGTAACAAGCAGGAGAGATGTGTGCCAGTGAATAATCAGCAGGGGCTGTTCAAGAATGCCCTGTGAAGTCCCCTAAATAACGTTCCTATGAGTACTATGGGTGCCTGCACGTCACCCACCCTTCCCCAGAGGGGACAGGATGCCAGAGCCTGCATGTACACATGGCCATCATGCAGAGAGAAGTCCTGATCCTCTCCCAGGCTTCATGCCATCCCACTGGCATCAGAGGTTTTCACACTGGTATGGCAGCCCATAGCTCCCCTCACCCATGGCAGTGGGAAGTGCAAACTCCAGCTGTTGGTGCCCTGAGCATCCAGACTCCCCATCCATGGAAACTACGGTGGGCTTGATACAGTGTTTTCTCCCATCTGGGTATCACCTGGGTGTCATCACAAGGAAGATCAGGGTTAGACCCTTCCTCCCATTAAATAGACACAGCACAGGGGATAAGAAATGCTGTCATGAAGCAGAAGATCACCTCCTGCAAAGGCAGGGAAAGACTTGGTAAGTTCTCGAGGTGAGGAGAAAGTTCTTCCCAGAGAGAGCTGTTAGCCATTGGAATGTGCTGCCCAGGGAGATGGTGGAGTCACCGTCCCTGGAGGTGTTCAATAGAGTAGGATAGAGTAGAGTAGGATAGGGTAGAGTAGAGAGTAGAGTAGAGTAGAGTAGAGTAGAGTAGAGTAGAGTAGAGTAGAGTAATAGAATAGAATAGAATAGAATAGAATAGAATAGAATAGAATAGAATAGAATAGAATAGACCAGACCAGGTTGGAAGAGACCTTCAAGATCATCGCGTCCAACCCATCATCCAATACCACCTAAACAACTAACCCATGGCACCAAGCACCCCATCAAACCTCCTCCTGAGCACCTCCAGGGATGGTGACTCCACCACCTCCCTGGGCAGCCCATTCCAATGGGCAATCACTCTCTCTGTGTAGAACTTCCTCCTAACCTCCAGCCTAAACCACCCCTGGCACAGCTTGAGACTGTGTCCTCTTGTTCTGGTGCTGCTTGCCTGGGAGAAGAGACCAACCTCTGCCTGGCTACAACCTCCCTTCAGGGAGTTGTAGAGAGCAATAAAGTCACCCCTGAGCCTCCTCTTCTCCAGGCTAAGCAACCCCAGCTCCCTCAGCCTCTCCTCACAGGGCTGTGTTCCAAACCCCTCACCAACTTCGTTGTCCTTCTCTGGACACCTTCCAGCAAGTCAACCTCCTTCCTAAACTGAGGGGCCCAGAACTGGACACAGGACTCAAGGTGTGGCCTAACCAGTGCAGTGTACAGGGGCAGAATGACCTCCCTGCTCCTGCTGGCCACACTGTTCCTGATGCAGGCCAGGATGCCATTGGCTTGTGAAAAAGGTTTTAGTCAACCTTCATTCAGTTCAACATCAGATCCTGAACCTTGGCTAAGGGCTTTCTCTTACACATTTACTTATTTATTTATTTATTTATTTCTCTTTAAACAGGAAGCTTCAGGATTAAGCAGCTGAAGTGTTGTGGTTTGGGGTTTTGTTTTTTTTCCCCCTCCTTGATGAGCTTCTTTTATCTGCCCAATCTCTCTTAAAATAGCAACCAGCTGACCGACGTCTGGCAGAGCCATAAATCCTGCACCCATTCGATGTGATCTTAAGAGAGTTATTCTTTGGGGAGCTCTGGATGCTGGACTGAAGCTCTATTTTTAGCAAGATCTGCATCAGAACAGACTGCCTGAGGCAGTGAGCACAGCCTGGGTGACTGCAGGGAGGCTGGCTGAGCGGCAGCATGGCTGGGGGCTCTGGACCAGGCAAAAGACATTGGCACCACTGATACTGGGGGCAGGCACTGGGCCAGTTCCAGACTGGACTGATCAGCAGATGGGAACTGCACTCTGGAACTGGACTCAGGAACACAGGGGTTGGAATGGAAGACAGGAGGGACAGAGTCCTCCTGAGACAGTGGCCAGTGAAGAAGAGGCTTGACCCTGGTGACCCTTCAGTTTGCTCCTGAAGAGGACATCTGCCCTGACCACTGCAGCAGTGGCAGCTGGGGGAGATGCAAAATGGACCAGCAGAGAGGTTCTCTCCATTGAGTGTGGCTTTGAGGAGAGTGTTCATAGAATCATATCACAGATTCATTGAATGGCTTGGGTTGGGCCCCTAAATGTCTTGCAGTTCCAATCCCCCTCCCATGGGCAGGGACACCTTCCACTATAGAATAGAATGGCTTGCTCATCCAACCTGGCCTTGAACACCTCCAGGGAGAGGGCATCCACAACCTCCCTGGGCAACCTGTGCCAGTGTCTCATCAGCCTCACTGCAAATTTCTTCCTAATCTCCAGTCTCAGTCTCCCTTCTTCCAGCCTGAAGCCATTCCCCCTTGTCCTATCACTACAAGCCCTCTCAAGAAGTCCCTACCCAGCTTTCTTGTGGCCTGCCTCAGGTTCTGGGAGGCTGCTGAGCCTCAACAGTTAAAAATGAGCTGCAGAAAGTGCATGGGAGGCAGTGGGCAGGTTCAGCAGAGCTCTGGTCATGCTGTAAGAGGCATGAGGATGTGGGAAGCATTCCCATTTTCCATCTGCTTTTAACCTAAACTGACCAAGTGCTCACCCAAGGAGGTTCTGATGTAAGCTGACTCCTCGAGTAGCTCATCACTCCCAATTTTGTCCTCAAAAGGGTTTCTTTAAAGGATAAAATATTTCAAGGCATGGCACCCTGGGATGTTTGGGTGCTGACTCAGAGCCAACAAATAAACCAAGTGTGCTGAGAATAGCCAGAAAACAAGGATATGAAAACTGTGCATCCTGTCTGTACATCTGTCCTGCCTTCAGTGATGTCACTTCTCAGCTCAGCCTCTGCTCACTGAGGCACTTTCTGAACTGCAGGGCAGGTTTGCACAACCAGGGTCTGCTCAAGGCAGGGAGAAGCTGAGGAAGAGAGTTCCTGCCAAGGGCTGGGCTGCAGAAAGGCTCTGCCTGAGACTTCCTCCTGGGCAGACTAAGGGCACTGCCACAGCTTGGGCCCCATCTTGGGGTGCCAAGAAGTCAGAAGTCAGAAGTAAAGAAACCTTTGGAAAGGGAAAGGCGAATGGGCAGGAGGGAAAGGTGAATGGGGCAGGAGGGAAGGCTGAATGGGCAGGAGGGAAGGCTGAATGGGCAGGAGGGGGGTGAAGGTGAATGGGCAGGAGGGAAGGCTGAATGGGCAAGGCTGAATGGGCAGGAGGGAATGGGCAGGAGGGAGGTGAATGGGCAGGAGGGAAGGGTGAATGGGCAGGAGGGAAAGGTGAATGGGCAGGAGGGAAAGGCGAATGGGCAGGAGGGAAAGGGGAATGGGCAGGAGGGAAAGGGGGGCAATGGGCAGGAGGGAAGGGTGAATGGGCAGGAGGGAAAGGTGAATGGGCAGGAGGGAAAGGTGAATGGGCAGGAGGGAAGGCTGAATGGGCAGGAGGGAAGGCTGAATGGGCAGGAGGGGAAGGTGAATGGGCAGGAGGGAAAGGCGAGTGGGCAGGAGGGAAGGCTGAATGGGCAGGAGGGAAAGGCGAGGGCAAGAGGGAAGGGTGGGCAGGAGGGAAAGGGTGGGCAATGGAGGGAAAGGCAAGTGGAGGGAAAGGTGAATGGGCAGGAGGGAAAGGTGAATGGGCAGGAGGGAAGGGTGAATGGGCAGGAGGGAAGGGTGAATGGGCAGGAGGGAAAGGTGAATGGGCAGGAGGGAATGGGCAGGAGGGAAAGGTGAGTGGGCGAATGGGCAGGAGGGAAAGGGAATGAGGAGGGAAAGGTGAATGGGCAGGAGGGAAAGAAAATGGGCAGGAGGGAAAGGTGAATGGGCAGGAGGGAAGGCTGAATGGGGCAGGAGGGAAGGGTGAATGGGCAGGAGGGGAAGGTGAATGGGCAGGAGGGAAGGCTGAATGGGCAGGAGGGAAAGGGCAGGAGGGAAAGGCGAATGAATGGGCAGGAGGGAAAGGCGAATGGGCAGGAGGGGCGAAAGGTGAATGGGCAGGAGGGAAAGGTGAATGGGCAGGAATGGGCAGGAGGAGGGAAAGGTGAATGGGCAGGAGGGAAAGGCGAATGGGCAGGAGGGAAAGGCGAGGGGCAGGAATGGGCAGGAGGGAAAGGCGGAATGGGCAGGAGGGAAGGCTGAATGGGCAGGAGGGAAAGGCGAATGGGCAGGAGGGAAAGGCGAATGGGCAGGAGGGAAAGGCGAATGGGCAGGAGGGAAAGCCAACCCCCGAGTGACCTGTTATCTCCTTCTGCTCATTTTCCACTCAGAGCATTCCAATTCACCACTGTCAACATACCACAAGTTGACATTTTGGTTGCAACACTGCCACAAACACAGCCAGAACATGCAAGGAATTGGCAACTGGATTACCTCCAACCTCAGCAGCTTACTGACACTGGCTGTGAGCGTTTCCCCCTCACTCTCTGAATCCCAACATCGAGCTTTAAGCAAGTCACACCTCCAGCGGCCAGCTAACCTGCAGGGACCACCGAGTGTCACAACCACATTTACCTTCTTTCTTTTGATGTGTTCACCACCTGAAGCCTGTAAGATGGAGCTAGTCCCTGGTCTGAAGCTTCTCCACAACCACAATTAATTCCCTTGTCTCATGCTGCATTTACCATCCCTAACTTGCCTTTGGCTGGCCGAGGACGTGGCGCTCGTTCCATTACTCCTGGCTGAGGTTTTGCTTTGCTCAGTGAGCTGCTCCAAGATGTTTCTGTGGAAACAGTGCTGCTAGAGAAGAGACCTTAGGGCAAACCTGGGAAGTCTGGGGTTTTTTTCTGTTTGCTGTTTACTTTTATCTCCACCTTACCTCAGCACTGCCAAGCAGCAGGATGGTGTATTCAGCATGAATGAAGGGAAGAGTACGTCTTCCACGTGGTGAAAGCCAGCCTAGCAGACATGCAGGAACCTGGCAGACACCTGCAGATGGGTGTCACACCAGGTCAGGACATGGCAGGAAAAGTCCTGCATCAGTAGGAGCTACAGCTGGGGGCCACATGCAGCAATGGAGCAGTGGAACGTCCCAGCCAGCCGCCGGCAGGGCACCAGCACATCACAAGAGCAGTGGCAACGCTGAGCTGAACAATCACACTCATCAGGCAGAGGAGAACAGTGTCACCACAGACTACGTCTTCAAAGAGAGGAGTTTCATTAAGGGGGGAAGGGGGAGGAATGAGTAAATAAATCATGAGATTACAAATGTGGCTCACAATGGGAACCAGAGAGAAGGGATGGAGTGCCTTGGCTTTTTGCTTCGTTGGTGTGGTTTGGCTTGGCTTTGTTTTGTTTGGCTCCGGCTCGGGCTTGCTTTTGGTTTTGATTTTGTTTGGGTTCTCGTCTCTGCTTCAGTGAAAGCAAACTGAGGCACTCAGTGTGTGACCTGAGTCCTGCTGAGGACACACGTTGCCCCACTCGCCCTGCAGAACCTTCGGCACAGGGACTTGGAGGCGCTGGAAACAGCTTGGGTTTGCTTCTGCAGCTTCAGTCAGTGGCACAGGAGCTTCAGGGGCACAGGAGCTTCAGGGGCACAGGGGCATCACTGACACAGGAGCTTCGGTGGCACAGGAGCTTCAGGGGCACAGGGGCATCACTGACACAGGAGCTTCAGTGGCACAGGAGCTCCAGTGGCACAGGGGCATCATTGACAGAGGAGCTTCACTGGCACAGGAGCTTCAGGGGCACAGGAGCTTCAGTGGCACAGGAGCTCCAGTGACACAGGAGCTCCAGTGACACAGGAGCATCACTGACACAGGAGCTCCAGTGGCACAGGAGCTTCAGGGGCACAGGAGCTTCAGTGGCACAGGAGCTCCAGTGACACAGGAGCATCACTGACACAGGAGCTCCAGTGGCACAGGAGCTTCAGGGGCACAGGAGCTTCAGTGGCACAGGAGCTCCAGTGACACAGGAGCATCACTGACACAGGAGCTCCAGTGGCACAGGAGCTTCAGGGGCACAGGAGCTCCAGTGACACAGGAGCATCACTGACACAGGAGCTCCAGTGACACAGGAGCTTCAGGGACACAGGAGCTTCAGGGGCACAGGAGCTCCAGTGGCACAGGAGCATCACTGACACAGGAGCGCCAGTGGCACAGGAGCTTCAGGGACACAGGAGCTTCAGGGGCACAGGAGCTCCAGTGACACAGGAGCATCACTGACACAGGAGCTCCAGTGGCACAGGAGCTTCAGGGACACAGGAGCTTCAGGGGCACAGGAGCTCCAGTGGCACAGGAGCATCACTGACACAGGAGCGCCAGTGGCACAGGAGCTCCAGTGACACAGGAGCATCACTGACACAGGAGCTCCAGTGGCACAGGAGCTTCAGGGGCACAGGAGCTTCAGTGGCACAGGAGCTCCAGTGACACAGGAGCATCACTGACACAGGAGCTCCAGTGGCACAGGAGCTTCAGGGGCACAGGAGCTCCAGTGACACAGGAGCATCACTGACACAGGAGCTCCAGTGACACAGGAGCTTCAGGGACACAGGAGCTTCAGGGGCACAGGAGCTCCAGTGGCACAGGAGCATCACTGACACAGGAGCGCCAGTGGCACAGGAGCTTCAGGGACACAGGAGCTTCAGGGGCACAGGAGCTCCAGTGACACAGGAGCATCACTGACACAGGAGCTCCAGTGGCACAGGAGCTTCAGGGACACAGGAGCTTCAGGGGCACAGGAGCTCCAGTGGCACAGGAGCATCACTGACACAGGAGCGCCAGTGGCACAGGAGCTTCAGGGGCACAGGAGCTTCAGGGGCACAGGGGCATCACTGACACAGGAGCTTCGGTGGCACAGGAGCTTCAGGGGCACAGGGGCATCATTGACAGAGGAGCTTCACTGGCACAGGAGCTTCAGGGGCACAGGAGCTTCAGTGGCACAGGAGCTCCAGTGACACAGGAGCTCCAGTGACACAGGAGCATCACTGACACAGGAGCTCCAGTGGCACAGGAGCTTCAGGGACACAGGAGCTTCAGGGGCACAGGAGCTCCAGTGACACAGGAGCATCACTGACACAGGAGCTCCAGTGGCACAGGAGCTTCAGGGGCACAGGAGCTTCAGGGGCACAGGGGCATCACTGACACAGGAGCTTCGGTGGCACAGGAGCTTCAGGGGCACAGGGGCATCATTGACAGAGGAGCTTCACTGGCACAGGAGCTTCAGGGGCACAGGAGCTTCAGTGGCACAGGAGCTCCAGTGACACAGGAGCTCCAGTGACACAGGAGCATCACTGACACAGGAGCTCCAGTGGCACAGGAGCTTCAGGGACACAGGAGCTTCAGGGGCACAGGAGCTCCAGTGACACAGGAGCATCACTGACACAGGAGCTCCAGTGGCACAGGAGCTTCAGGGGCACAGGAGCATCACTGACACAGGAGCTCCAGTGACACAGGAGCTTCAGGGACACAGGAGCTTCAGGGGCACAGGAGCTCCAGTGGCACAGGAGCATCACTGACACGGGAGCTCCAGTGGCACAGGAGCTTCAGGGACACAGGAGCTTCAGGGGCACAGGAGCTCCAGTGACACAGGAGCATCACTGACACAGGAGCTCCAGTGACACAGGAGCTTCAGGGGCACAGGAGCTCCAGTGACACAGGAGCATCACTGACACAGGAGCTCCAGTGACACAGGAGCTTCAGGGACACAGGAGCTTCAGGGCACAGGAGCTCCAGTGGCACAGGAGCTTCAGGGACACAGGAGCTTCAGGGACACAGGAGCTCCAGTGGCACAGGAGCATCACTGACACAGGAGCTCCAGTGGCACAGGAGCTTCAGGGGCACAGGAGCTTCAGGGGCACAGGAGCTCCAGTGGCACAGGAGCTTCAGGGACACAGGAGCTTCAGGGACACAGGAGCTCCAGTGGCACAGGAGCATCACTGACACAGGAGCTCCAGTGGCACAGGAGCTCCAGTGACACAGGAGCTTCAGGGGCACAGGAGCTCCAGTGACACAGGAGCATCACTGACACAGGAGCTCCAGTGACACAGGAGCTTCAGGGACACAGGAGCTTCAGGGCACAGGAGCTCCAGTGGCACAGGAGCTTCAGGGGCACAGGAGCTTCAGGGGCACAGAAGCTCCAGTGACACAGGAGCTTCAGTGGCACAGGAGCTTCAGTGGCACAGGAGCTTCAGCCACAGCTCACCAGACAGAGTCACAGAATCACAGTTACAGAATGTTAGGGGCTGGAAGGGACCTCCAGAGATCATCATGGCCAACTTCCCTGCCAGAACAGAGGCACATGAGGTAGGTCACACAGGAACACCTCCAGGCTGGTTGTGAAAGTCTCCAGAGAAGCAGACTCCACAACCTCTCTGGGAAGCCTGTCCCAGGGCTCCAGTACCCTCACTGTAAAGAAGTGTCTCCTCATTTTGAGGTGGAACCCCCTGGGCTCCAGCTTCTGCCTGGTATTCCTTGTCCTATCACTGGGCACCACTCAAACGAGCCTGGCACCTTCATCTTGACACCCACCCCTCAGATACTTATAGACAATCAGATTCCCTCTCAGCCGCCTTCTCTCCAGACTATCCAGCCCCTGAGTCCTGAGCCTGGAGTCCTGAACCACAGGGCAGCAGCAGCAGCAAGCTCCCGAAGGCCAGTCAGAGGAAAGCTGCTGGGGATATTTACTCAGGCAGTGCATTACTCAGGAGGCATGACCAAAGGAACACAGATCTGCCTCTGCCCTGTAGAAGCCCAAGGAGGGCCGAGAGGTGAACCTGCCTGCTGTCCCTTGGGGTGAGTCACTGGAGACTGAACACTTGCTTCCACTCTCTGCACAACAGAGAAACAGGGGGGGGGGAGGATTATGCTTCTTCCAGCACTTCTTGCAGGTTTCCACTGTGTTAGACTCTACAACGAAAAACCAGAGAGGAGATTACTCTTAAGACCTTGGAAAACCAACTCATCACTTAAGATTTAACAGAGCCCTGGAGCAGGCTGCCCGGAGAGGCTGTGGAGTCTCCTTCTCTGGAGAGGTTCCCACCCCACCTGGCCGTTGTGTTCCTGGGCAACATGCTCTGGGTGACCCTGATTTAGCAAGGGGTTGGACAAGATGATCTCCAGAGGTCCCTTCCACCCCCCCAGCATGCTGGGATTCTGTCAGTGGTGCATGCCAAATCTGTAGCGTCTCTGTAGACATCTGGTGTTAAGAAGCTAAACATCCAACCATTGCTTACCTTCAGCAGCATTTACAGCTCCCTCACTAATCTCCGTGACTCAGTCACAGCCTGAGAAGCCAAAACTGTAAGAAACAACCAAATCAAAGCAAAGCAGATGGAGACAGAATTCATCCCTGCCAAAGCTGGATTAGCAAGGAGGGCTTGTGGCTTGCAGGTTTAGTTTCCAGCTCCACTTTCATTTCTTTAACCTTATCATAACCCTTGTGCTGTCTTTCCACAGCAGTGAGCCTGTTCCAGTGTCTCCCCACACTCACTGTGAAGAATTTCTCCGGTCTCAATCTCTCCTCTTCCAGCTTCAGTCCATTGCCCCTTGTCCTATCACTCCAAACCCTTTGAACAAGTCCCTCCCCAGCTCTCCTGTAGCCCCCTTAAGGTACTGGAAGGCTGCTCTAAAGTCTCCCTGGAGCCTTCTCTTCTCCAGGCTGAACAACCCCAACTCTCCCAGCCTGTCCCCATAGGAGAGATGCTCCAGCCCTCTGACCACCTTCATGGCCTCTTCTGGACCTCTTCCAGCAGTCTGATGCCCTTCTTGTGGTGGGGCACCAGCTCATCAGCTTTGCATTGCTTATTTAAATGCCCTAACTATAAATACTTCTGTGTGGGCAGCAGCAAGCATACCTTGCCCCCTGGGCCATCCTGTTTCCTCAACAGTATAAACAATTCCAGGCAAATCCCAGAGAGAAAGCCTGAAAGGAGATTTTTCCCCCCTCAGCAGTCCCCTGTTTACAGTCAGCAGAGCACGGAGCCTCTCCCTTCCTGCTCCAAACAAGCATCCCGCAGAGGCATTAAGCATTCCTCAGAAACACCACCACTGGTAGCCGACTTCTTGGCACCTCTCCCATCCCATCCACACCAGGGGCCTCCTCACATAGCCTGAGTCATCGTCCCAGTAGTTCTTTTCACAGTATCACAGTACCACAGTATCACTAAGGTTGGAAGAGACCTCGAAGATCATTGAGTCCAACCTGTAACCACAGACCTCACGACTAGACCATGGCACCAAGTGCCACATCCAGTCCCCTCATGAACACCTCCAGGGATGGCGACTCCACCACCTCCCCGGGCAGCACATTCCAATGATGAATGACTCTCTCAGTGAAGAACTTTCTCCTCACCTTGAGCCTAAACTTCCCTGGCACAGCTTGAGACTGTGTCCCCTTGTTCTGGTGCTGGTTGCTAGGGAGAAGAGGCCAACCCCCACCTGGCTACAACCACCCTTCAGGTAGTTGTAGAGAGCAATGAGGTCTCCCCTGAGCCTCCTCTTCTCCAGGCTAAGCAACCCCAGCTCCCTCAGCCTCTCCTCACAGGGCTGTGCTCCAGACCCTTCCCCAGCTTTGTTGCCCTTCTCTGGACACGTTCAAGTGTCTCAATGTCCTTCTTAAACTGAGGGGCCCAGAACACAGGACTCAAGGTGTGGCCTAACCAAAGCAGAGTACAGGGGCACAATGACCTCCCTGCTCCTGCTGGCCACACTATTCCTAATGCAGGCCAGGATGCCATTGGCCTTCTTGGCCACCTGGGCACACTGCTGGCTCATGTTCAGGCGGCTGTCGATCAGCACCCCCAGGTCCCTCTCTGTCCGGCCGCTCTCCAGCCACTCCGACCCCAGCCTGTAGCTCTGCCTGGGGTTTTCAAGCCTATACTCATCAGCTTGCAGGTGAGGGGACCTCTGATTTCCACCTGACGTGACTTTAAGGGATCATTGAATCATGGACTCAATAAGGTTGGAAAAGCCCTCAGAGACCATCAAGTCCAACCACCCAGCACCTCCTGACTAACTAAACCATGGCTCCAAGTGCCACATCCAAGCCCCTCTTGAACACCTCCAGGGACTGTGACTCCACCACCTCCCCGGGCAGCACATTCCAATGGCTAACAACTCTCTCTGGGAAGAACTTTCTCCTCACCTCCAGCCTAAAGCTGTTCATCCTGGAGAAGAGAAGGCTTCAGGGAAGCCTTAGAGCAGCATTTCAGTATCTGAAGGGGACCTACAGGAAGAATGGGGAGGGACTGTTTAGGGGGCTTGCAGAGACAGGACATGGGGCAATGGTTTGAAACTGGATTTAGGTTGGACATCAGGAGGAAGTTCCACAGTGAGAGTAGGGGAGGTTTAGACTGAATGTTGGGAAGAAATTCTTCATAGAGAGAGTGATTTCCCATTGGAATGTGCTGCCTGGGGAGGTGGTGGAGTCACCATCATTGGGGGTGTTTAGGAGGAGACTTGATGGAGTGCTTGGATGCATGGCTTAGTTGATTAGATGGTGTTGGATGATAGGTTGGACTAGATGATCTGGAAGGTCTCTTCCAACCTGGTTTATTCTATTCTACTCTATTCTATTCTATTCTATTCTATTCTATTCTATTCTATTCTATTCTACTCTACTCTATTCTATTCTACTCTTTTCTGTTTTATTCTATTCTATTCTACTCTATTCTATTCTATTCTACTCTGTTCTGTTCTATTCTATTCTACTCTATTCTATTCTGTTCTATTCTATTCTATTCTATTCTATGCTATTCTACTCTATTCTATTCTACTCTATTCTACTCTGTTCTATTCTACTCTATTCTACTCTGTTCTATTCTATTCTATTCTATGCTATTCTACTCTATTCTATTCTACTCTATTCTACTCTGTTCTATTCTATTCTATTCTATTCTATTCTATTCTATTCTATTCTATTCTATTCTATTCTACTCTATGCTATTCTACTCTATTCTATTCTATTCTACTCTGTTCTATTCTATTCTATTCTATTCTATTGAGTCACTGGAACAAGTTGCGCAGGGAGGTGATTGAGGTCCCATCCCTGGAGACATTCAAGATCAGGCTTGAGGTGGCAGCCTGACCTGGTTGGGGGTGCAGGGGTGTTGGACAAGATGACTTTTGAGGGTCCCTTCCAACCTGGTGCAATCTGTGAATCTTTGAGCTCTCCAGTTTGGGCCCCATCCAGTGGCCTGCAGAGGAGGAGGATACCTGCCTGGGATTTGCTGTGAGCCTCACACCCTCCAAGCAGCACAGCAAAACATGTGGGTTTACCTCGCTTTCCTTTAACAGCAAATTGCATTTGCTTCCATATTCCCTGGGACCTGGCATTAGTCAGCATTTAAGAGCAAGAGCTCTAAAACCAGAAGCAGATAAACCACAAAATCAGACCACTGGCTGGACTAACATTTGTTAGCCATTGGGTTGTGCTGCCCAGGGAGGTGGTGGAGTCCCCATCCCCGGAGGTGTTCAAGAGGGGATTGGACGTGGCACTTGGAGCCATGGTTTAGTAGTCACGAGGTGTTGGGTGGCAGGTTGGACTTGATGATCTCTGAGGTCTCTTCCAACCTTATTGGTTCTATGATTTTATTATGAAACCTCCTTTCAGAGAATTCACCTGTGCAATCAAATCATTTTCTGGCCTGCCTCTCCAGTTTGGACCTGGATTTGGAAGAAGGGCAGTGGCAAAACCTCACAGCTGAAGCAATGGCATAGTGCTGGTGCTCGGCCAGGGGCTGCAGCACCACAATGAGAGGCAATGAAAAGGGCCTAACTTCAGCACCTCTTTTCCTTTTCCAGTTGCAAAATAACATTTTTCACTTGCACCCAAGCAATATTTAGCTTTGTGCTAAGACTTTTTTTTTCCCCCTTCTTCTTTTAGTGAAATTAAAGGGAGTCCACTGAGCCACTTGACCTTTAAACACCTGAGTGTTAAACACACACTCTCCCGAGCAGGATCAGGCCTGGAGCTGAGATCTAAATGAAGTCAGAATCCAAATATCACACAGTTCACAGAATGTTAGGGGCTGGAAGGGACCTTGAAACCTCATCCAGTCCAACCCCCCTGCCAGAGCAGGAGCAACCAGAGCAGGAGCACCCAGGGCAGGTCACACAGGAACACATCCAGGAGGGTTTTGAATACCTGCAGAGAGGGAGATTCCACAATTCCCCTGGGCAGCCTGTTCCAGGGAATTTCCTCTGCCTCAGCTTCCACCACTGCCCCTTGTGCTGGCATTGGGCATCGCCCAGCAGTGCCTGGCCCCAGCCTCTGGTGGGCACTCACCCTGCACATCTTGATCAACATGAATGAGGTCACCTCTCAGGATCTTCCTCTCCAAGCTCCAGAGCCCTCAGCTCCCTCAGGCTCTCCTTGTGAGGAAGATGTTCCACTGCCTTCAGCATCTTTGTGGCTCTGTGCTGGACTCTTTCAAGCAATTCCCTGAGGTCTTTCTTGATCTGAGGGGCCCAGAACTGGACACAGTATTCCAGATGCAGCCTCACCAGGGCAGAGTAGAGGGGGAGGAGTACCTCTCTTGACCTACTAACCACAGATCTTCTAATCCACCCCAGGATGCCCTTGGCCTTCTTGGCCACAAGAGCACATTGCTAGCTCATGGTCCATCCACTAGGACCCCCCAGGTCCTTTTCCCCTTCACTGCTCTCCAACAGGTCAGTCCCAAGCCTATCCTACTCCATGAGGTTGTTCTTTCCCAGGTGCAAGACTCTACAACTCTACACTTGCCCTTGTTGAATTCCATTCCATTCCTCCCTGCCCAGCTCTCATCCTAAGTCTGGCTGAATGGCAGCACAACCTTCCAGTGCTGTTTATAGCCTGCTCAAAAAACATAGGGATGGATGGGCAGATGGGCAGACTTTTGCTCCATAACTTACACCCCAGCTTAACACAAGCCAGATATGCCCAAGAGCCTCTTGCAGCAAGTGAAATGCCCTTACAAGTCTTCAGATCAGTTGCACAGAAACAAAGCATGTGGGACTTTCCACCAGGGTCAAGGAAAAACAACTTGCAGAGTTGAAATGAGATGCAGAACATCTTTGGACATGAAGCTGAGGTGAGAACATAAATGTTAATGCTGTTCTCAATGAAGCTGCATCAGCCAGGAAAGGGAGTCCAAAGCACCAAGACCAGAGAGAGGGATTAAGGTCAGGGACCCAAAGGGAAGGTTCTGCTTCAGGGACCCAAAGGGAAGGTTCTGCTCACATCCCTCATGTCAATCAGGCTGCAGCATGAAGGAATCTCTCATTGGTGCTGGTTTTAGTTGCCAGGGGAGGTGATTGGTTTAAAACCTACACTGTACCAGCAAGAATTTCTCCAAGGCAGCTTGTGGCTGCTTGTCCCTTGTGTGCACTCACATGAAGTATGAAGTTTCCCTTGGCTTTGGTCTGGCCTTTGCATTGCTGCTCTTGAGCATGAGGCAAGAGCTTGAAACACTTCCAGATGAAATGGGGGAAAACTGTCTACAATGACCCCAACTGAAGTCAAGGATTTAGGGACTTGGAGGTCTTTACTGAAACTTAGAGAAGGGAGAGAGAGATGGGCAGAAGATTGGTGCCATGGTCTAGAAGTCAGTGGCAGGTTGGACTTGATGATCTTTGAGGTCTTTTCCAACCTTGTTGATTCTATGATTCTAAGAAGCTTCTAAGCAACTTGAAGATGTCTCTCCTCAGTGTACTTAAGTGCTTGTGCTCTACTCCAGAACTTCACCATTCTGAAGTAATCACAGGATCATGGAATGGTTTGGGTGAGAAAGGCCTTTTACAGCTCATCCAGTCCAAGCCCCCTGCAGTCAGCAGGGACATCCCCAACTGGAGCAGGTTGCTCAGAGCCCCAAACAACCTCACCTGCTATGGTTCCAGGGATGGGGCAGCTGCCACCTCTCTGGAAAACTTAGGCCAGGGTCTCAGTCTCCATGGTGAAGACCATCTGAGTCTCCCCTCTTTTAACACAAAACCATCACCCCTTGTCCTGTCACAACCAGCCCCACTTAAAACTCTGTCCCCAGCTTTCTGCTCAGCCCTTGAAGCACTGCAAGGCCACCAGAAGCTCTCCCTAGAGCCTCCTCTTCTCCAGGCTGAACAACCCCAACTCTTTCAGCCTGGCCTCACAGCAGAGGGCTTCCAGCCCTGCCAGCATTGCTGTGGCCTCCTCTGGCCCCACTCCAAAACAGGTCCCTGGCTGTGCTGAGGACTCCAGAGCTGGCACCAGCACTGCAGGTGGGACTTCAAAAGAAAACAAAAGCATCAACCCATTTTGTTTAAAGCACCATTCTGCAGCTCACCAGCACATGCCATCTCAGCAGGATTCCCATCTGTTCTGGCCTGCACAAGGTCTCTTCATTTGCCTGACTCCACAATTCTAGCAGAGCTCTGCAGCACCACTTGAGTCAACCATGAAGATGCCTCAGGAGGTCAGCAGTTTGCCAGCCCCGAGACGAGAGCTTCTGTAGGTCTTGTTTAACCTTAACTACATTACCCAGCACAGGGAAACTTCACACATGTAGTGACCAAAGAGATGTCAGTTTATGGGAGCAGAGGATTTCTACCTGATATATGCCTCTGGGTCTCACATCAGCTACTCTCTGAGATGATTTTGGCTTAAATTCAATGCCAGAGGGATAATTTCTTTTCCCAAAGCTATTCATTAGGGTTGCACAGATATAAAATACTCTGCAGTGACAGGGTAGAGAATAGAATAGAATAGAATAGAATAGAATAGAATAGAATAGAATAGAATAGAATAGAATAGAATAGAATAGAATAGAATAGGGTAGGGTAGGGTAGGGTAGGGTAGGGTAGGGTAGGGTAGGGTAGGGTAGGATAGGATAGGATAGGATAGGATAGGATAGGATAGGATAGGATAGGATAGGATAGGAGAAGAGAAGAGAAGGTAGAAGGGAAGAGAAGGAAGAGAAGGGAAGAGGAAGAGGGGAAGAGAAGAAGAAGAGAAGAGAAGAATTAAGCAGGTTGGAAAAGACCTTTGAGATCATGAAGTCCAACCTATCACCCAACACCGTCTGATCAACTCATCCATGGCACCAAGTGCCTCATCCAGGCTCTTCCTAAACACCTCCAGGGATGGGGACTCCACCACCTCCCTGGGCAGCAGATCCCAAGGGCCAATCTCTCTTGCTGGGAAGAATTTCTTCCTCACCTCCAGCCTAAACCTCCCCTGGCACAGCTTGAGACTGTGTCCTCTTGTTCTGGTGCTGCTTGCATGGGAGAAGAGACCAACCCCCACCTGGCTACGACCTCCCTTCAGGGAGTTGGAGAGAGCAAGAAGGTCTCCCCTGAGCCTCCTCTTCTCCAGGCTAAGCAACCCCAGCTCCCTCAGCCTCTCCTCACAGGGCTGTGCTCCAGACCCCTCCCCAGCCTTGCTGCCCTTCTCTGGACACCTCCAAGTCTCTCAATGTCCTTCCTAAACTGAGGGGCCCAGAACTGGACACAGGACTCAAGGTGTGGTCCTAACCAGTGCTGAGCACAGGGCAGAATGACTTCCCTGCTCCTGCTGCCCACACTGTTCCTGAAGCAGGCCAGGATGCCATTCATGCCTGGGCATGAAGAGATGTCAGTTTATGGGAGCAGAGGATTTCTACATGATAAATGCCTCTGGGTCTCACATCAGCTACTCTCTGAGAAGGTTTTGGTTTAAATTCCATGCCAAAGGGATAACTTCTTTCCCCAAAGCTATTCATAAGGGTTGCACAGATATAAAACACCCTGCAGTGACATGATGCTGGACTGAAATCAATGAGCAATTAAAAGGTGCAGCATTGGATGGTACAGCTTTAATTGTCCCACATTCTGAGGGATCTTTAGGAGGAGTAAAGATTTCCAGTGGCAGATGGAAGAGCTCAGACCATTCCATACTCTCCACCCCTAGAGGTGCTGACAAACCATGTGGACACAGCACTTCAGGACATGGTTAGTGGTCGTGGTAGTGTTGGGTTGACAGTTGGGCTTGATGAGCTTAGAGGTCTTTTCCAGCCTTAATCACAGAATCATGGAATGACAGGGGTTGGAAGGGACCTTTAAAGATCATCTAGTCCAAAGCCCCTCTGCCAGAGCAGGGCCACCCAGAGCAGGCTGCACAGCATGGCAAGCAAGTGGATTTTGAATGACCCCAGAGATGGATGCCACATCTCTGGGCAGCCTCTTCCAGTGCTCTGCCACCTTCAAAGTAAAGATCTTCCTTCTCATGTTTAGATGGAACTTCCTGTGTTCAAGCCTGTGCCCATTACCTCTTTTCCTGCCACTGGGGACCACTAAAAACAGCCTGGCCCCATCCTCTTGACACCACCCTTTAGGTATTGATAAGCATTAAGATCTCCCCTCAGTCTTGTCCTCTCCAGGGTGAAAGCCCCTCAGCCTTTCACAGAATCACACAGAATCCCAGAATCACCAAGGTTGGAAGAGACCTCAAAGGTCATCGAGTCCAACCTGTCACCACAGACCCCATGACTAAACCATGGCACCAAGTGCCACGTCCAACCCCCTCACAAGAGAGATGTTCTAGACCCCTAATCATCTTTGCAGCCTTTTGCTGCCCCTCTCAAGGAGTTCCCTGTCCTCCTTGAACTGTGGAGCCCAGAACAGGACACAATACCCAAGGTGAGGCCTCACCAGGGCAGAGTGGAGGGGCAGAACCTCACTTGACCTGCTGGCCCAAGGAGACCATTTGCCTTCTTGGCCACAAGGACACAGTCTCAAGCTGTGCCAGGGGAGGTTCAGGCTGGATGTTAGGAAGAAGTTCTTCCCAGCAAGGGAGATTAGCCATTGGGATGTGCTGCCCAGGGAGGTGGTGGAGTCCCCATCCCTGGAGGTGTTTAGGGAGAGCCTGGATGGGGTGCTTGGTGCCATGGTTGAGTTGATCAGATGGTGTTGGGTGATAGGTTGGACTTGATGATCTCTGAGGTCTTTTCCAGCCTGATTTATTCTAGTCTAGTCTGGTCTTGGTTGAACTTCAGGAGGTTACTCTCTAATGATTCTATGATTCTCTGGAAAATCTTTTGGACTTTAGAAGCCAAATTGGATTCAGTACTGATTAGGGTTGGGGGGGGGGGTGTTGTTTCAATTTTTGTTGCTTTTTACATCTTCCCACTATTTATTCCATCCTTCTGGAGAATTTCAAAGACATCTGCTTTGCTTCTGTGGACCTTTGCATGTCACCAGAGGGCTTTCTTCAACAGAAACTAGGAGAGCTCTGCATGCAGCAAGTGAAAACCACTCACCAGGAACAGCCATCCCATGCACCAATATAGGCTGGGCAGCCCTGAAGAGAAGGACATGGGGGTGCTGGGGGAGGAGAAGCTCAACAGGAGCCAGCAGTGAGCACTTGCAGCCCAGAGAGCCAAGCAGAGCCTGGGCTGCAGCAAGAGAAGTGTGGCCAGCAGGGCCAGGGAAGGGATTCTGCCCCTCTATTCTGCTCTGGTGAGACCACAGCTGGAGCTCTCTGTGTCCAGTTCTGGAGCCCCTAGGACAGGAAGGATCTGGAGGTGCTGGAAGGTGTCCAGAGAAGGGCCACGAGGATGAGCAGAGGACTGGAACTGCTCTGCTATGGAGACAGACTGAGGGAGTTGGGGTTGTGCAGTCTGCAGAAGAGAAGGCTCCAAGGAGACCTAATTGTGGCATTCCAGTATCTGAAGGGGGCTACAAGCAAGCTGGGGAGGGACTTGTGAGGGTGTCAGGGAGTGATAGGACTGGGGGTGGAGCAAAACTAGAAATGGGGAGATTGAGATTGGATGTGAGGAAGAAGTTGTTCCCCATGGGGGTGGTGAGAGCCTGGCACAGGTTGCCCAGGGAGGTGGTGGCAGCCTCCTGCCTGGAGGTGTTTGCAGCCAGGCTGGAGGTGGCTGTGAGCAACTGGTGTGGTTTGAGGTGTCCCTGGCCATGGCAGGGGGGTTGGAACTGGCTGAGCCTTGAGGTCCCTTCCTACCCTGACAATTCTATGATTCTATGATGGAAGAGGCAGAAGACCACTGAGTGCTCATGAGCTCAACTCCTCCACAGTCCTGTGCTGACTATGGGCTTGAAGTCAGTTCTGCTTTGGCATCCAGGTGGAAAACTGACATTTCTCATGCTCCTTAGGGAACATTTCTCTGCAATTAAATTAAAAGAAGCACCAACTAACCAAGCAAGTGTCTTGTGTCAGTTCTTTGGCCATCCACAGAGCTGTTCCTCTTTCAGTCCTGTAGTAAAAAGGAAGCCAAGCTCCACTCAGTTATTGTTCTCTAAATTCTTCACAAATGCCAACAGCTGCCAATGAAAAACTTTGCAGCTCCTTTCTTGGGGTCCCAGTTGTAAACAGTTTCTGGAAGGGATTCAGACATGAGATCAGCAGTGCTGGGAATCCCCATCTCAGATGAAACCCTGTGGCCCTTCCTCAGCAGAGAGTAGATGTGGAGAGGAAGGTGAGAGGTGTGCCAAGGCCACCTTCCCAGAAAGACTTTCCACTGAGGGGAAGGGGAGGCTGGGAGACAGGTCCAGGGAGGAGAGAGAGATGCAAAGGTGGAGAGAGAAGCCTGCATCAGAGAGAGAGCTGATTGTGCAATCCAAATTCTGCCTTGCCCCAGTGCCATCCATACCCAGTGGCATAATTTCCACGCTCCTTTCAACTCAAGCAGTGACTGACATCCCCAGGGCCGAGGCTGCAGCAGAAAGCTCATGGAAAATTTCAGGTTCTTGCACACAAGTAAAACAAAACCTGTTTAGGGAAGGAGGGAGAGAACCAGGTAAGCATGCCCAAAGCAATGAGTGCTGAAGAGAACATGCAGACAATCTGGAGTTCCTCAACCAGAACAAAAAAATGAAGAGAGGGGGAAAACCTGAAGGAAAATGATGCCTTGAAAATGAGGAACCTTTCCAGTGTGTGACTGAAGTGATGTTCACATGCCACACAATGCATGAACTGATATTCCCTGAAGAGCTATGGCAAGGCAGAAATTGTTCCTTCTGCCAGGGAGAAACTGTGTTTGCCAGGGTCTCCTCCTCTGTTTGTGCCATGTGGAATCAGGGTCCTCCTCCAAAGGTGATGCACAGACATGAAAGCCCTAAGAAGGTGCAGAGTGGGGACCTTACAAACCACAATGCTGACAGGCAGTCTGGAGCCAGGCCACAACCATGCTCCCTCTCTCTGGGCTAACCTCTTTCCACCCTTTGGCACAAAATCCAGCCCAGATTTCTGTGTGTGCTGGGAAGATCTGGGTGAGTGGGATGCCCTCAGCCACAGCCAGACTCTCCTGCCCGCTTTGCCCTCATTGCACAAGTACCTCCACAGAACAAGTACCACACATGCATCTGGGTTGGGGCAATCCCAAGCACCAATATAGGCTGGGGAGGGACTGGCTGGAGAGCAGCCCTGAAGAAAAGGACCTGGGGGTGCTGGTGGAGGAGAAGCTCAGCAGGAGCCAGCAGTGAGCACTTGCAGCCCAGAGAGCCAAGCAGAGCCTGGGCTGCAGCAAGAGAAGTGTGGCCAGCAGGGCCAGGGAGGGGATTCTCCCCCTCTGCTCCACTCTGCTGAGACCACAGCTGGAGCACTCTGTCCAGTTCTGGAGCCCCTAGTACAGGAAGGATCTGGAGGTGCTGGAAGGTGTCCAGAGCAGGGCCACGAGGATGAGCAGAGGGCTGGAGCTGCTCTGCTATGGAGACAGACTGAGGGAGTTGGGGCTGTGCAGTCTGCAGAAGAAAAGGCTCCCAGGAGACTTAATTGTGGCCTTCCAGGATCTGAAGGGGGCTACAAGAAAGCTGGGGAGGGACTTGTGAGGGTGTCAGGGAGGGATAGGACTGGGGGATGGAGCAAAACTAGAAATGAGGAGATTGAGTTTGGATGTTAGGAAGTTGTTCTCCATGAGGGTGGTGAGAGCCTGGCACAGGCTGCCCAGGGAGGTGGTGGAAGCCTCATCTCTGGAGTGTTTAAGGCCAGGTTGGATGTGGCTCTGAGCAACCTGCTGTAGTGTGAGGTGTCCCTGGCCATGGCAGGGGGTTGGAACTGGCTGAGCCTTGAGCTCCTTTCCAACCCTGACAATTCTATGATTCTGTAGCAATAATCCTCAGGGTTCTGATGTCTGTGCTGGTGGTGGATATGTGAGAACAGTTTGCATGCTCAAACACCCTCTGCCCCACACAGCCTGAGGAGATGGGGTCTGCAGGCACTGGGGACACGTGTCTGCCTGTCTCTGGAGTCCCCAGGACATCAGTGTGATGTGAGCTGGTTGCAAGCCACGGGTGGATTGCACCCTAGCCTCCACTTACCCCACTTGTAACAACTGCAGTCTTCCATGCCCTGAGGTAGCTGGAGGGCAGCTGAAGCTGTGGACATTTATCAATTCTCTGAAAGCCAGAAGTACTCTGTAAAGAGTGAAGGATGAGTAAGAGGATGAAGATTTCCTTTCACAGTCCTTAATGAGCACCCTGTTGCATCAGCTTACAGACTCAGTGCCAGCTGAAGGGAGCTTCTCCTCCCACTCTACTCTGACCTAGTGAGACCACATCTGGAGTATTGCATCCAGTTCCAGACTCCTCAGTTCAAGAGGGGCAGGGAATTACTGGAGAAGGTCCAATGGAGGCTATGAGGATGGTGAAGGGACTGAAACATCTGTCTGAGGAGGAAAGGCTGAGAGCTGGGGCTGTTTAGTCTGGAAAAGAGAAGACCAAGAGGAGATCTTGTTAATGTTTACAAAGATGTGAAAGGTGGGTGTCAAGAAGGGGCCAGGCTCCTTGCACTGTGGTAGGATAAAGGGCAATGGACACAAACTGGAACCCAGGAAGTTCCACCTCAACATGAGGAGAAACTTCTTTGCTGTGAGGGTGCTGAAGCCCTGCAGCAGGCTGCCCAGAGAAGTTGTGGAGTCTCCTTCTCTGCAGACTTTCAAGACCCAGCTGGATGCATTCCTGTGTGACCTGCCCTAGGCAACCCTGTTTTGGCAGGGGGTTGGACCCAATGATCTCCAGAGGTCCCTTTCATCATTCTGAGATCAAATGTGCCCTCTAGAGCTAGCAGCGTTCAGGCTCTTGAGCTGTCCACCAGACCACTGTATGAAGGGTCATGAAACACCATCAAAGAGCTTCCAGTAAACATGCAGTGAATGTTTGCTGTCTACAGCTCCCTGAAGGGATGTTGTAGCCAGGTGGGGGTTGGTCTCTTCTCCCAGGCAAGCAGCACCAGAAGAAGAGGACACAGTCTCAAGCTGTGCCAGGAGAAATTTAGGCTGGAGGTGAGGAGAAAGTTCTTCCCACAGAGTGTTGTTAGCCCTTGGAATGTGCTGCCCAGGGAGGTGGTGGAGTCCCCATCCCTGGAGGTGTTCAAGAGGGGATTGGACGTGGCACTTGGTGCCATGGTTTAGTAGTCAGGAGGTGTTGGGTGACAGGTTGGACTTGATGATCTCTGAGGTCTCTTCCAACCGTGGGGATTCTGTGATTCTGTGAATCAGCACTTCCCAACAAACCCCACAAGTTTTCTTCCCCCTTCTCTCCAAATCACTGTGCAGCCTTTTGAGTTAACACTTGGCAGCAGAGGAGTGTGTGCATGAATCTGTGGTCAGAACCCCTTAGGTTTCCCATGAAGCATCTTGAGAGAAACACAGTCCTGGGAGACGCAGGAAGGCTATCTGCCCATACTGAGCAGAGCACTGTTGGCCAGCTGGGAATGTCTGGTACACATCTAGGTCATGGCATGACCTTCTCTGCTCTCCTGTTAATCCTTCTAGATGTGGGCTGGCTTTGGAGCTGAGCTAGGAAGACTTCAACAGGCATCCAGATGCTGCAACCTCTCTGTAGCCATGAGAGCTGCAGTTTCATATGCCTCAGACAGACCATCCAGACATAACAGAGGCTTTCCTGAAGGATTTCAGGCAAGGAGGAAGCACAGTGTGGTGGAATGATGATTCTTGTAATGGGGTCATTACTGGAACAGGATTACAAAACAGCCCATCTGGTTCCCAGCTGAAGGGAGAAGGCAGACCATGGTGTTTGCCTGCAGCCATGCCTCTTCTGGGTCTGTGCTAAGGCTCTGCCATCTGGGAAGGGACGTGTCAGAATGATAATAATAATAATAATAATAATAATAATAATAATAATAATAATAATAATAATAATAATAATAAACAACCAGGCTGGAAGAGACCTTCAAGATCATCACGTCCAACCCATCAAACAACTAGATCATGGCACCAAGCACCCCATCAAGTCTCCTCCTGAACACCTCCAGTGACGGTGACCCCACCACCTCCCCAGGCAGCACATTCCAATGGGCAATCACTCTCTCTGTATAGAACTTCTTCCTAACATCCAGTCTAAACCTGCCCTGGCACAGCTTGAGACTGTGTCCTCTTGTTCTGGTGCTGGCTGCCTGGGAGAAGAGACCAAGCTCTGCCTGGCTACAACCTCCCTTCAGGAAGTTGGAGAGAGCAATAAGGTCACCCCTCAGTCTCCTCTTCTCCAGGCTAAGCAACCCCAGCTCCCTCAGCCTTTCCTCACAGGGCTGTGTTCCAAACCCCTCCCCAGCTTTGTTGCCCTTCTCTGGACACCTTACAGCAAGTCAACATCCTTCCTAAACTGAGAGGCCCAGAACTGGACACAGGACTCAAGGTGTGGCCTCAGCAGTGCAGTGTACAGGGGCAGAATGACCTCCCTGCTCCTGCTGGCCACACTCTTCCTGATGCAGGCCAGGATGCCATTGGCCCTCTTGGCTGCCTGGGCACACTGCAGGCTCATGTTCAGCCTCCCATCAACCACTACCCCCAGGTCCCTCTCTGCCTGGCTGCTCTCAGCCACTCTGCCCCCAGCCTGTAGCACTGCCTGGGGTTGCTGTGGCCAATGTGCAGCACCTGGCACTTGGATGTGTTCAATCTCCTGCCCTTGGCCTCTGCCCATCTGTCCAGCCTGGCAAGGTCCCTCTGCAAAGCCTCTCTGCCCTCCAGCAGATCAACTCCTGCCCCCAGTTTGGTGTCATCTACAAATCTACTTATGATGGACTCAATGCCCTCATCCAGATCATCAATAAAGATGTTGAAGAGCATGGGGCCCAGCACTGATCCCTGGGGCACACCACTGGTGCCTGGCTGCCAGCTGGATGTGGCACCATTCACCACCACTCTCTGGGCTCAGCCTCCAGCCAGTTCCTCACCCAGCTCAGAGTGCTGCTGTCCAAGCCAGGGGCTGACAGCTTGGCCAGGAGTTTGCTGTGGGGGACGGTGTCAAAGGCCTTGCTGAGGTCCAGGTAGACCACATCCACAGGCCTCCCCACATCCACCAGGCAGTCACCTGATCATAGAAGGAGATCAGGTTGGTGAGGCAGGACCTGCCCTTCCTGAATCCATGCTGGCTAGACCTGAGCCCCTGGCCATCCTGTAAGTGCTGTGTGAAGATGCAGGGCTGGCCACAGTCCACTCTCCCTCGGTACAAGGCTGGCATCCAACTCACACCACACCTTTGGGGTAAGAGGAGGGTGAATAACTGCCTGAAACAGTGCTGATTTGCCAGGGACAGGTGCCTGCCACCTTCTTCATGGGGCTGGAGGCAAGGAGACCAGAAAGGCCTCCAACCTTTCAGTGTGGTTCCTTCCCAGAATGGAGACCCCACCTTGCCTTGAAGTGTCAGGTGAAAAGATTCAGGGGCCTCCTGAAGGTTTCGGGTGCTGGTTTTGCATGCATGGCAAACCCAGGCAGCCACAGCCACGTTAGGAAGTCCCCTCAGCCTGGGAGAACCTGAAATCATCTCACAGGCACTGAGACTTTCAAATAAGTGGTGTTGGGCCAGGTCCACGCTTTGACAAGGGGGGGGAATTTCCCCAGGCTTGCTCAGGCATGCTGGACAGCACCCCCGGGCTCTGGGGAAACACCATGACACTGCCCCTGCCACAAGCTGCTCCAAGGGACCTTGGAGGCAGCATTGGAAGGACCTGCACTGTTATCCCCTTCAGCTTTGCTCCCCTGCTTCTGAACTTCAGTCAGTGAACTTGGGGCTGGACCTCACAAGGCACTATTCAGCCACGTTCACAGAGCTCTGCTCAAGATGCCAACTGTCATCAGCCCTGAGATCTCCCACCAGATGGCCACAAAATCCAGGGAATTTCAAGGAAAATGAAGAGTTTTAAGCCAGGACTACTGGAAACAGCATCCCCTGCTTGGCTGAACTCAGCTGCAGGAGAGCCCAATCTTCCAGGAGGTCAGAACAAGCCAAACAAGTGGAGCATGTAACCTTTCCTGCTTTCCTGGTGCTGAAGACAAAGAAGAACTCCCACTGCAGGAGCTAAAGGAAAACCTTGGCATTTGAAGGCCAAGACTCCTAAGTGCTGCAGGTGAGTAAAGAATGAGGGGGGAGAGGGGGAGGGAAGAGGGAAGGAAAACATACACACACACCCCAAAAAACCCACACAAACTCAAACAATGTTTCCAGAATCAGAGAGCTTCTTTTAGAGAGCTTAAGGAGCCTGAATGTTTAACTCCTTCCTCCCACCCTTGCAAAGCCAAGCAGACTGTTTCCAGCTGCCCCTTTGCTGCACCACAGAATCATAGAATCAATAAGGTTGGAAAAGCCCTCAGAGATCACTGAGTCCAACCTGTCACACAACACCTCATGACTACTAAACCATGGCACCAAGTGCCACATCCAATCCCCTCTTGAACACCTCCAGGGATGGTGACTCCACCACCTCCCTGGGCAGCACATCCCAATGGCCAGTTCCTCTTTCTGGGAAGAACTTTCTCCTCACCACCAGCCTAAACCTCCCCTGGCACAGCTTGAGACTGTGTCCTCTTCTTCTGGTGCTGCTTGCCTGGGAGAAGAGACCAACCTCCTCCTGCTACAACCTCCCTTCAGGTTGTAGAGAGCAAGAAGGTCTCCTCTTCTCCAGGCTAAACAACCCCAGCTCCCTCAGCCTCTCCTCATAGGGTTTGTGCTCAAGAATCCACCCCAGCCTTGCTGCCCTGTTTGCATCAAAAGGATGAGAACAGAGGGCTCCTTTGAGCAACACCTGCAGATTCAGGGAACCCATGTGCTGAAGAGAAGGGTCCCTTCTGCACCCAGCTGAGTGAATCCCCTGCTGCCTAGGGCTGTGGACAAGAGCTGCAATGTGAATGAAGCCTTGCAGAGAAGGATAGGTGCCAGCCACGCTTGTGGGCAGTGCTCTCACAGCAGCTGTGCCTCATCCCAGACTGCAGGAAGGAAAGGCAAGAAGTGCAAGGGCTGTGTGGACTCAGGGTTGCAAAACCTCCAAAGCAGAACTGTTCACTTCCCAGCTGCATCTGCTAGGCAGTTGGCAAGGAAAGGGGAACCTGGGTGCAGAGCAGAAACCTGGCAAACTCAGAGACTCTGCCAAGAGAGCGAAGAGGTGAAGCTGAGGCACAGCCACCCTTAACGTAATCATCTCTGCGTGCTGTTGAGGCTGGATGGGGAAGAGCAACACTGCCTGCAAGCCTTGGCAGACAAGGAGAGGATCAGCCTGACAAGGGCTGAGCTGAGCTGGGCCCCATCCCCTTTAATATCTTCATTGATGATCTGGATGAGGGGATTGAGACAGTCATCAGCAGATTTGCAGATGACAGCAAGTTGGGAGCAGATGTTGGTCAGTCAGAGGGCTGAAGGGCTCTGCAGAGGGACCTCGACCCACTGGACAGATGGGCAGAGTCCAACAGGATGGCATTCAACAAGTCCAAGTGCCAGGTGCTGCACTTTGGCCACAGCAACCCCAGGCAGAGCTACAGGCTGGGGTCAGAGTGGCTGAGAGCTGCCAAACAGAAAGGGACCTGGGGGTGCTGATTGACAGCCACCTGAACATGAGCCAGCAGTGTGCCCAGGTGGCCAAGAAGGCCAATGGCATCCTGGCCTGCATCAGGAATAGTGTGGCCATCACGAATAGGGAGGTCATTCTGCCCCTGTACTCTGCTTTGGCTAGGCCACACCTTGAGTACTATGCCCAGTTCTGGGCCCCTCAGTTTAGGAAGGACATTGAGACACTTGAAGATGTCCAGAGAAGGGCAACAAGGCTGGGGAGAGGCCTTGAGCACAGCCCTGTGAGGAGAGGCTGAGGGAGCTGGGGTTGTTTAGCCTGCAGAAGAGGAGACTCAGGGGCAACCTCATTACTCTCTACAACTACCTGGTTGTAGCCAGGAAAGGGTTGGTCTCTTCTCTCTAGCAACCAGCACCAGAACAAGGGGACACAGTCTCAAGCTGTGCCAGGGGAAGTTTAGGCTGGAGGTGAGGAGAAAGTTCTTCACTGAGAGAGTCATTTGCCATTGGAATGTGCTGCCCAGGGAGGTGGGCTAAGAGCTAAGAGAAAGCCAACGGAGCTGCTGCTCTTCAGACTAAGGAAAACTAAATGAAGTCATAGAATCATAGAACCATAGGATCAATATGGTTGGAAAAGACCTCAGAGATCATCAAGTCCAACCTGTCATCCAGCACCTCCTGACTGGCTCCAAGTGCCTCATCCAATCCCTTTTTGAACACCTCCAGGGATGGTGACTCCACCACCTCCCTGGGCAGCACATCCCAATGGCCAGTTCCTCTTTCTGGGAAGAACTTTCTCCTCTCCTCCTGCCTAAACTTCCCTGGCACAGCTTGAGACTGTGTCCTGGTGCTGCTTGCCTGGGAGACCAACCCCCACTTGGCTACAGCCTCCCTTCAGGGAGCTGGAGAGTGCAAGAAGGTCTCCCCTGAGCCTCCTCTTCTCCAGGCTAAGCAACCCCAGCTCCCTCAGCCTCTCCTCACAGGGCTGTGCTCCAGACCCCTCCTCAGCTTTCTTGCCCTTCTCTGGACACCTTCCAGCAACTCATCGTCTTTCCTAAACTGAGGAGCCCAGACCTGGACACAGGACTCAAGGTGTGGCCTAAGCAGTGCTGAGCACAGGGCAGAATGACCTCCCTGCTCCTGCTGGCCACACTGTTCCTGCTGCAGGCCAGGATGCCATTGGCCTTCTTGGCCACCTGGGCACACTGCAGGCTCATGTTCAGCCAGCTGGCAACCAGTCATCTTGTTACAAGTGAAATGACTGTCCATGCAGGACCCTCAAGACAATTAGATGCCTTCTGTGGGAAGGAAAATAGCAGAAGTGAAAGCCGTGGTAGTTTCTTGGGGATCAAATTATACTGTATTGTTTGAGTCACTTTTTAATGCCTTTTCCTTCAAAGCCTCCTTATGGCACAGAGGAATTGAACTACAGCAGCTCTCCCTCCCTGGCACAGCCCCCAGAAGAGAGGAGCACACACAAGGGAGACCCTCAAAGAGCTACAAAAGGGAAGAGGGATGTGAGACCAAGAAGTGCAGCTGAAACAGCACTGACAAGACAACCCTAGCAGAAAGAAGGTGATTTAGGGACTTGAGGAAGGCTGGAAGCACTGAGCCAAGAAGTTATCAGCTCTCCTTTGGCTCCTCACAGGCTCCACAAATCAGATTTTGAAGAAATGCCCTGAAATTGTGCCAAGGGAGGGCTAGGTTGGAGATTAGGAAAAAATCTTTACAGAAAGGGAAGTCAGGCATTGGAACAGGCTCCCCAGGGAGGTGCTGGACTCACCACCCCTGGAGGTGGTCAAAAACCAAGCAGACAGGGCACTCTGGGACATGACTTAATGGCCATGGTGGTGGTAGGTTGATGGCTGGACCTCTTAGAAGACTTTTCCAAGTGAAACCATTCTATGATTCTGAGAATAGAATAGAATAGAATAGAATAGAATAGAATAGAATAGAATAGAATAGAATAGAATAGAATAGAATAGAATAGAATAGAATAGAATAGAATAGAATAGAATAGAATAGAATAGAATAGAATAGAATAGAAAGAATTAACCAGGTTGGAAGAGACCTCAGAGATCATCAAGTCCAACCTATCACCCAACACCATCTGATCAACTAAACCATGGCACCAAGTGCCTCATCCAGGCTCTTCCTAAACACCTCCAGGGATGGTGACTCCACCACCTCCCTGGGCAGCACATCCCAATGGCCAATACCTCTTTCTGTGAAGAACTTCTTTCTAACACCCAGCCTAAACCTCATACTATGGACTGCATAAATCCTGGAGCTGTTTATCTATCCCATCCTCTTCACAGTCACTTTTGATGCTCCAGTCACCTCCAGAGCTTGGGACAGGAGGCACATCCCTCTCACCTAATCCAAGAGTCAGAAGGACATTGAGATGCTTGAATGTGTCCAGAGAAGGCCAATGAGGCTGGGGAGAGGTCAGGAGATGTTAGGTGTTAGGTAATAGGTTGGACTTGATGAACTCTGAGGTCTTCACAGAGAGAGTTGTCAGCCATTGGAATGTGCTGCCCAGGGAAGTGGTGGAGTCCCCATCCCTGGAGGTGTTCCAAAAGGGATTGGATGTGGTACTCAGTGCCATGGTTTAGTTGATTAGATAGTGTTGGGTGATAGGTTGGACTTGATGATCTTTGAGGTCTTTTCCAACCTTATTGATTCTATGATTCCATGGTTCTTTTCCAACCTGGTTGATTCTATGATTCTAAGACCTGCCTTCATTTCTTCACTGATTTAACACCATTGCTTAGCTTTAAAACAACTCAGGTGGCCAAAGAAAAGCAGGAAGCTCCTGCACCATTTTCTCCTGCTCATCTCAGTTCATAAATTGGCAGCAATAACATTTTAGTCATAAAACAAAAAAGATATATATATATATCTGCCATTGACCTTGGTACTATTTTGCTGAGCCACAAACCTACTTCCTGACACGGAGCAAAAAGGAGAAAGCAATTATAAGAGGTGCCAGGGTGAATCTCCCCACCTGTCACTATTCCTGATGAAGATGGATTTTGTTGGCAAAAGCCAAGTGCCAGTCCTGAGGAACGAACAGAGCCCGAGGCCATTAACACTGGCAGAAAATTAGAATAGAATAGAGTAGAGTAGAATAGAATAGAATAGAATAGAATAGAATAGAATAGAACAGAATAGAACAGAAGAATAGAATAGAATAGAATAGAATAGAATAGAATAGAATAGAATAGAATAAGAATAGAATAGAATAGAATAGAATAGAATAGAATAGAATAGAATATTATAGAATATAGAATAGAATAGAATAGAATAGAGTAGAATAGAATAGACTAGTAGAGAGAATAGAATAGAATAGAATAGAATAGAATAGAATAGAATAGAATAGAATAGAATAGAATAGAATAGAATAGAAGTAGAGAGGAATAGACTAGAGTAGAGAGGAATAAACTAGAATAGACTAGAATAGAATAGAATAGAATAGAATAGAGTAGAGTAGAATATTATAGAATATAGAATAGAATAGAATAGAATAGAGTAGAATAGAGAGGAATAGACTAGAATAGAGTAGAATAGAATAGAATAGAATAGAATAGAATAGAATAGAATAGAATAGAATAGAATAGAATAGAATAGAATAGAAGTAGAGAGGAATAGACTAGAATAGAGTAGAGAGGAATAAACTAGACTAGACTAGAATAGAATAGAATAGAATAGAGTAGAGTAGAATATTATAAAATATAGAATAGAATAGAATAGAGTAGAATAGAGAGGAATAGAAGAATAGAGTAGAATAGAATAGAATAGAATAGAATAGAATAGAATAGAATAGAATAGAATAGAATAGAATAGAATAGAATAGAATAGAAGAGAGAAATAGACTAGAATAGAGTAGAGAGGAATAAACTAGACTAGACTAGACTAGACTAGAATAGAATAGAATAGAAGAGTAGAATATTAGTAGAATATTATAGAATATAGAATAGAATAGAGTAGAATAGAGAGGAATAGACTAGAATAGAGTAGAGTAGAATAGAATAGAATAGAATAGAATAGAATAGAATAGAATAGAATAGAGTAGAATAGAGTAGAGAGGAATAGACTAGACTAGAATAGAATAGAGTAGAATAGAATAGAATAGAATAGAATAGAAGTAGAGTAGAGAGGAATAGAGTAGAGTAGAATAGAATAGAATAGAATAAGAATAGAATAGAATAGAATAGAATAGAATAGAATAGAATAGAATAGAATAGAATAGAATAGAATAGATTGGAAGGTTGGAAGAGACCTTTAAGATCATCGCATCCAACCTATCATCCAACACCACCTAATCAACTCAACCATGGCACCAAGCACCCCATCAAGTCCCCTCCTAAACACCTCCAATGATGGTGACTCCACCACCTTCCTGGGCAGCACATTCCAATGGGCAATCACTCTCTCTGTGTAGAACTTCTTCCTAACCTCCAGCCTAAACCTCCCCTGGCACAGCTTGAGACTGTGTCCTCTTGTTCTGGTAATGCTTGCTGGGGAGAAGAGACCAACTCACATCTGGCTACAACCTCCCTTTAGGTAGTTGTAGAGAGCAAGAAGGTCTCTCCTGAGCCTCTCCTTCTCCAAGCTAAGCAACCCCAGCTCCCTCAGCCTCTGTTGGATCTTAACCTGGTTAAGATGGATCCAGTGCATGATGCTTCCCAGACTTAATTGTGAACAACATAACTCCTGTGCTGCAGGGTGACCTGCTGCTGCTGCTGCTGCAGGGTGACCTGATGCTGCTGCTGCAGGGTGAGCTGATGCTGCTGCTGCAGGGTGACCTGATGCTGCTGCTGCAGGGTGACCTGATGCTGCTGCTGCAGGGTGAGCTGATGCTGCTGCTGCAGGGTGAGCTGATGCTGCTGCTGCAGGGTGAGCTGATGATGCTGCTGCAGGGTGACCTGATGCTGCTGCTGCAGGGTGAGCTGATGATGCTGCTGCAGGATGAGCTGATGCTGCTGCTGCTGCAGGGTGATCTGATGCTGCTGCTGCAGGGTGATCTGGTGCTGCTGCTGCAGGGTGAGCTGATGCTGCTGCTGCAGGGTGAGCTGATGCTGCTGCTGCAGGGTGAGCTGCTGCTCCTGCTGCCATGTACTGGTTAAATGCTGAAGGGTAGCACTTGAGCCTCAAGAGACAAAAGGATTAAATCAATGCAGAACTTGACAAATTTGTTTGACCTAAATTTGACATTTCACTGGATAAGCCATTCATAAAATAGTCTTGTCCAGTTCCAATTAGCACTAAGTGACATCTGTTCAGTGAAATAATTGCAGTCCTGAGCTTGGAACAAACTGCAGAAATGAAATAACCACTAATGAAAGCAACTTTCAGCAGCCTGACTGAAGCCTCCTTGCCAGGTTGCCACCATTTCATTAATCCTCCATCTGTTTGCACCTTCCCAGAGTTAAAGGGAAGGTGGCTACAGCACTCAAGGGCAACACAATGGGTTTTTTTTCAAACCCTTTCATAGAATGGTTTGGTTTGGAAAGGACCTTAAAGATCATTTAGTTCCAACCCTCTGCCATGGGCAGGGACATCTCCTACTAGGCCAGGTTGCTCAAGGTCCCATCCAACCTGGCTTTGAACTCTCCCAGACATGGAATGGAATGGAATGGAATGGAATGGAATGGAATGGAATGGAATGGAATGGAATGGAATGGAATGGAATAGAATAGAATAGAATAGAATAGAATAGAATAGAATAGAATAGAATAGAATAGAATAGAATTAACCAATTGGTTGGAAGAGACCTTCGAAGAGACCATCGAGTCCAACCTATCACCCAACACCATCTGATCAACTCAACCATGGCACCGAGTGCCTCATCCAGGCTCTTCCTAAACACCTCCAGGGATGGTGGCTCCACCACCTCCCTGGGCAGCACATTCCAATGGCAAATTCCTCTTGCTGGGAAGAATTTCTTCCTAACACCCAGCCTAAACTTCCCCTGGCACAGCTTGAGTCTGTGTCCTCTTGTTCTGGTGCCAATTGCCTGGGAGAAGAGACCAACTCCCACCTGGTTGCAATCTCCTTCAGGTAGTTGCAGACAGCAAAAAGGTCTCCCCTGAGCCTCCTCTTGTCCAGGCTAAGCAACCCCAGCTCCCTCAGCCTCTCCTCACAGGGCTGTGCTCCAGACCCCTCCCCAGCTTTCTTGCCCTTCTCTGTTCACCTTTCAGCATCTCAAAATCTTTCTTCACCTGAAGAGCCCAGAACTGGACACAGGACTCAAGGTGTGGCCTAACCAGTGCTGAGCACAGGGCAGATTGACTTCCCTGCTCCTGCTGGCCACACTGATGCCATTGGGATGCCACACTAGGATGCCATTGGCCTTCTTGGCTACCTGGGCACACTGCAGGCTCATGTTCAGCCTACCATCAATCAGTACCCCCAGGTCCCTCTCTGCCTGGCTGCTCTCAGCCACTCTGTCCCCAGCCTGTAGCACTGCCTGGGGTTGCTGTGGCCAATGTGCAGCACCTGGCACTTGGATGTGTTCAATCTCCTGCCCTTGGACTCTGCCTATCTGTCCAGCCTGGCAAGGTCCTTCTGCAACCTCCACAAGGTCCCTCTGGAACCTCCACAACTTCCCCAGGCAACCTGTTCCAGTGCCTCACCACCCTCATGGGGAAGAATTTCATCCTAATGTCTAATCTAAATCCAGCTTCTTCCTGTTTGAAGCCATTAGTCCTCGTGTTGTCACTACCTGCCTTTGTAAGGACTTGGAATGGAGCTGAGTGTTCAGCAGCAGCTGTGCAGCTCTCTTGTGGCCCCCTTCAGGTACTGGAAATTTGCTCTAAGGTTTCCCCAGAGCCTTCTCTTCTCCATGCTGAACAACCCCAACTGTGCCAGCCTGTCCCCATAAGTGAGGTGCTCCCACCCTCTAATCATATTCATGACCCTCCTCCAGACCTGCTCTAACAGTTCCATGTCCCTGTTGTGCTAAGGGCTCCAAAGATGGACACAAGGCTCCAGGTAAGGTCTCAACAGAGCAGAAGGGAAGAATCCCTTCCGTTCACTTACTGGCCACAGTGCTTTTGACACAGCTTAGGACCTGACAAAGAAACACAAAGGGGCTCAAGTTCTCAGGCTTTCCATTGTGTGGCTTTTTAAAAGGTCCTCAGAAGTGCTGACAGAATTAGAACACCTCCAAGCACCACTAAGAAACCAAAAGGAAAAGTGCAGGGTTCTAGGGACTCCCTCACACAGGCACACACAGCCCCATGGAGGTCTCCCAGGACACAGCACCGGTGGAAAGCTCACAGCCCAGCTGGGTGAGCTGGCTCTGCTGCACAGCCAGAGCATCTGCCCAGGCAAGATCTCTGCACTGTAGCTCCCAGACCACTACCCACCAGTGCCTGCCTGGGTAGCACAGCTGGTTTGAACTGGGAAGGGGTGGGAGCAGGATGCAGGCTGATGGAAAGCTCCTGGCTGCAGAGCCCCCAGGCTTGCTGAGGCGGTGAGGGCTGCCCTGATCTCACTGCAACATTGGTCCTCAGCTGAAAGGTCATCCTGACAGTGAGTGTGGATGCTCTGTGTTTGAATTTAATCAGCTTCATGTTGCTTTAGTGTAAGTAAATTTAATTAAACCTCATCTAAACTAATCAAACCCAAGCAGGCCCTGTGCCAGGTGGAAGCAGGAGGAGGAACTGCCTCCATTGGAGCAGCTGAGTATTTCAGATAGCTGGAAATGTTCACAGCACCTGGAGAGGTGGCTGTAGGGGCTGGGTAGCAAACTCATCTAAAGGAACACAAGTTCAGGAGGGACACACTGAGAGGGACATCAGGAGTAGGCAATGCTGTCTACTGGGAGAAATCCCATACTAGATGGGCAGGACAATCACAGGATGGCCCCAAGGGCCGTGGAAGAGATGTTCCTTATCAAAGCGAAGCCCTTCACTTTCCACCTAAACTGATTAATCTGGACACTGTGGTATCTCCATGGGGCTATTATATCTCACAATACTTTGCTCTAGCATATCTAGAGTTTGCTCCTGGCTTGAGTAAGATGAAGTTATTCAAATCAGACCTGTGCCAGCCCCAAAAGTCCCTCTGCATTTCTTCCAAGCCGTCGCCAAGCCCTCTTGCAGTCGCTCAAGACAAGAGGAGCTCCCCAGTCTTGGCATCTGCTCAGCCCTCTGCTGAGAGGCTGATCTTAGACTAAAGACTGCTCCTTATCACCAGAACATCTGGGAACAGCCAGGCAGTGAAGCAGTTTGGATGTCCTGTGGGGAAGAGCGGAAGGGAATGGCCGGGCATGGCAGAGGTGAAGCGCAAGCAGCCCTGGGAGCTGCCAGGTTCATTCCTCAAATGCCAGCGAACGCGTGAACCCAGCCCAGCCACACTGCAGGCTGCGGAGCAGGCATGTGCAGGCAAGAGCAACGTGTTCAGGTGAAACAGGCCTGAATTTATGCAGGCTTTACTGTCTTCAAACACAGCTGTTTGGCCAGATGTGTTCTAGTGCAGGGCAAAGTCTGGAGGAAACCCCCGAGCTCCAAGCCAACCATTCCCCAACCGTTCCCCTCGGGGGTTTTCAAAGTATTTCCTTAAATGACCCTCAGGGGAGGGGAGGTTTAGCTAGCCTGCCATGAAGGAGGCAACACCATGCCATGTCAGGTAATATCATGCCATAAAGGAGGAGAACAACTTCAGCTGACTGCCACCCGCTTGTGTGAGAGCAAACTGTAGAACAGTCGAGGTTGGAAGAGATCTCTGAGATCATCAAGTCCAGCTGCTCACTGAGAGCTCACAGTCCCACCACTACTGCTAAGCCATTACCACTAAACAATAAATCATAGGATTATTTTGATTGGAAAAGCCTTCTGAGGTCATTGAGTCCAAGCCTCAACCCAACACCACCCTGGCCATTAAACCATGTCCCCAGGTGCCATGGCCACCCATTTCTTGAACACCTCCAGGGCTGGTGACTTCACCACCTTCCTGGGCAGCCTGCTCCAATCCCTGACCACTCTTACAGCAAAGAAATTTTTCCTAACATCCAAACTAACCTTTTCATGGAGCAATTTCAGGCCATTTCCTCTCATTCTATCCCCTGATACTGGAGAGAAGAGAGCAAGTGCCTCATCCAGGCTCTTCCTAAACACCCCCAGGGATGGCGACTCCACCACCTCCCTGGACAGCACATTTCAGTGGCCAATCTGTCTTTCTATGAAGAACTTCTTCCTAACACCCAGCCTATACCTTCCCTGGTGCAGCTTGAGACTGTGTCCTCTTGTTCTACTGCTGCTTGCCTGGGAGAAGAGACCAACCCCCAGCTGGCTCCAACCTCCCTTCAGGGAGGTGTAGACAGCAAGAAGGTCTCCCCTGAGCCTCCTCTTCTCCAGGCTCAGCAACCCCAGCTCCCTCAGCCTCTCCTCACAGGGCTGTGCTCCAGACCCCTCCCCAGCTTTCTTGCCCTTCTCTGGACACCTTCAAGTCTCTCAATGTCCTTCTTAAACTGAGGAGCCCAGAACTGGACACAGGACTCCAGGTGTGGCCTAACCTTCTGAAAATCTTTTAAAGTAAAATAACAAACCCCATTGTTTGCTCAGCTCCCTTGTTCCCTGCTGGAAGAAAACCCCTTTCTGCTTCAGATCAGATGATCCAAACAGCCTGGCTCGTTTTTAAGCAGTGGCCATGCAACAAGGAAGCCAGCAGCATTTGGAGTGCAAAGTCCAGTCTGCAACACTGACCTGGGACCACGAGAAAAGATTTGGTGGACCTGGAGGTGCTGGTTGATGGTAGGCTAAACATGAGCCTGCAGTGTGCCCAGGCAGCCAAGAGGGCCAATGGCATCCTGGCCTGCATCAGGAACAGTGTGGCCAGCAGGAGCAGGGAGGTCATTCTGCCCCTGTACTCTGCACTGGTTAGGCCACATCTGGAGTCCTGTGCCCAGTTCTGGGCCCCTCAGTTTAGAAAGGATGTTGAGATGCTGGAAGGTGTCCAGAGAAGGGCAACAAAGTTGGTGAGGGGTTTGGAACACAACCCTATGAGGAGAGGCTGAGGGAGCTGGGGTTGCTTAGCCTGAGAAGAGGAGGCTCAGGGGAGACCTTCTTGCTCTCTACAACTATCTGAAGGGAGATTGTAACGAGGTGGGGGTTGGTCTCTTTTCCCAGGCAGCCAGCACCAGAACAAGAGGACACAGTCCCAAGCTGTGCCAGGGGAGGTTTAGACTGGATGTTAGAAAGAAGTTCTACACAGAGAGAGTGATTGCCCATTGGAATGTGCTGCCCAGGGAGGTGGTGGAGTCACCATCCCTGGAGGTGCTCAGGAGGAGACTTGATGGGGTGCTTGGTGCCATGGGTTAGTTGTTTAGGTGGGTTGGATTGGTTTATGGGTTGGACAGGATGATCTTGAAGGTCTCTTTCAACCTGGTGTATTGTATTGTATTGTAGTGCAGTGTAGTGTAGTGCAGTGTATTGTATTGTATTGTATTGTATTGTATTGTATTGTATTGTATTGTAAAACCAGCTTTACATCTCGGGCTTGGCCGAGCTCTCAGAGCCAGCCCCTGAGCTTGAAAGCGAAAGAATCAGCACTCACAGTTGCCCTTGTGGGTGAGAAGAGAAACCAAAGCAGTTAATCATCCGACCATGCAGCGGCCTGAGGAGCTCCAGCACCTGCGTGCTGGGTGAGCAGCCTTACCCTTCCCCACCAGAGAGCAAGAAAGCGCCGTGCAGAGATCGGCCTGGCCCCGCTGAAAGCCTCGCTGGGGCTTCCTGCCATCGCCTCGGTCACTGCTGAGGGTCTTGGGAGGTTGTAGCATGCTGCTGGAGAAGACGGCTCTGCTCATCTGCCAGCCTGGAGGGAGAAGAGCTGCGCTGCAGGGATCCACGTGCCCTACCACAGGAAAGTGGTGCCTTCATTGCTGACAAGGTAGAGTTTGTGTGGCTCAGGATGACTGCGTGTTCTTGCTCTGGTGAGATCTCACCTGCAGTGCTGTGTCCAGCCCTGGGGCCCCCAACACAAGAGAGGCAGGGACCTGCTGGAGTGGCTCCAGGGGAGGCCAAAAAGATGGTCAGAGGGATGGAGAACCTCTTCTATGAGAGATTTGGACCTGCTCAGCCTGGAGAAGAGAAGGCTCCAGGGAGACCTTACAGCTACATTCCAATATCTGAAGGGGACCTACAGGAAGGCTGGGGAGGGACTGTTTAGAAGGGCCTGTGGGGACAGGACGAGGGGCAATGGTCTGAAACTGGAGCAGGGGAGATTTAGGTAGGACATCAGAGGAAGCTCTTCACAGTAAGAGTGGTGAGATACCAGAACAGGTTGCCCAGGGATGTGGCTGAGGTCCCATCCCTGGAGGCATTCAAGATCAGACTTTCTGTGGCCCTGGGCAACCTGCTCTGTTTGGAGGTGTCCCTGCTGCCTGCAGTGGGGTTGGACAAGATGACCTTTGAGAGTCCTAATGCAATCTGTGAATCTGTGAAAGGAGCCTGAGAAATGCACTGTGAATTATTCTGTGTGGAAGAGGGAAGGCACTGGCAAAGGATCCCTCCAGCCTCCTGTTCAGCAGCTTGGGAGAGGCAGAGGTACTGGCTGTAACTATTTGAAGGGCTGTCTTTCCATCAGAAGAAAATTGGAAGGTACATTTCATCATAGATCATTTGGGTTGGAAAATAACTTGGAAGATGCTGTAGTTAAAGATGTCCCTGCTCACTGCAGGGGGTGGACATGATGACCTTCAGGGGTTTCTTCCAACCCAATGCATTCTGGGGTTCTATGATCATTGAGTTATTCCTGTGCATGCTAGAGAGAGAGCTCAGGAGGTGGGAACAAAGAGATGTATGTCATAGAATCAGAGAGTTGTTAGGAAGGGACCTCAAGGCTCAGCCAGTTCCAACCCCCCTGCCATGGGCAGGGACACCTCACACTGCAGCAGGTTGCTCACAGCCACCTCCAGCCTGGCTGCAAACACCTCCAGGCAGGAGGCTTCCACCACCTCCCTGGGCAGCCTGTGCCAGGCTCTCACAACCCTCATGGGGAACAACTTCTTCCTCACATCCAATCTCAATCTACCCATTCCTAGTTTTGCTCCATCCCCCCAGTCCTATCACTCCCTGACACCCTCAAAAGTCCCTCCCCAGCTTTCTTGTAGCCCCCTTCAGATACTGGAAGGCCACAATTAGGTCTCCTCAGAGCCTTCTCTTCTCCAGACTGAACAGCCCCAACTCTCCCAGTCTGTCCTCACAGCAGAGCAGCTCCAGCCCTCTGCTCGTCCTCGTGGCCCTTCTCTGGACACCTTCCAGCCTCTCCAGATCCTTCCTGGAACAGATGCTCCAGAGCTGGACGCAGTACCCCAGGTGTGGTCTCACCAGAGCTGAGTAGAGGAGGAGTCCTTGGAGTTGTCTAGAGCTATCCCAGTAAATGGAAACATTCAGACTATGGAATGGTGTGGTTTGTGGATTGTGACACTGCAGCCTGGGGATCTGACCTTTCACACCTTGGTTGCACTACAAGCTGCATTCCCAAATGCCTCTTTCCACTCACCAACCAAGATCTCCTTTGCCCATCTGAGATGCTTGCATCTATCAGGGTTCAGCTTCAATGGCTTTCTATCTGCCACTGAAGGAGTAGGATAGCAAATCCCCCACATGAAACCTCACCAGAAGCATCCTGAGACAGGCAGGGAAAGCTTTGCTGGGGCACCCACTGTTGTCTTTTTGAAGGTACCACCCTGCCTGTGCACCACCACTGCCTGCAGAGAGCAGCCACACCAGAAGCTCCTTTGGCTGCTGGGGCTGCAGAGAGGTTACCACCAGCTGTGCTCTTCAGAGTGACTTTGAAGTTGGTTCTGTGAAGACAGGCAAAACCAAACCAGCCTCACCAGGAAGAGCAAGATGGGAGGTGCCAATTACAGCATACAGAATACAGAATTAACCAGGTTGGAAAAGGCCTCAGAGATCATCAAGTCCAACCTATCAGCCAACACCATCTCATCAACTCAACCATGGCACCAAGGGCCTCATCCAGGCTCTTTCACAACACTTCCGGGGATGGTGACTCCACCACCTCCCTGGGCAGCACAATCCAATGGCAAATCTCTCTTTCTGGGAAGAACTTCCACCTGACATCCAGCCTAAACCTTCCCTGTCCAGCCTAAACCTACCCAGTCATAGCTTGAGGCCATTCCCTCTTGTTCTAGCACTAATTACCTGTGAGAAGAGACCAGCACCAACCTCTCCACAACCTCCTCTCAGGTAGTTGTGGAGAGCAATGAGGTCTCTCCTCAGCCTCCTATTTCCAAACTAAACAGCCCCAGATCACTCAGTTACTCCTCATAAGATTTATCCTCCAGGCCCTTCACAGCTTCATGGCCCTCCCCCTGCACTGCCTCCAGCAAGAGAGGCAGTGGTTGACTGAGATGCTCATGGAAGCAGCAATGGGGTAGTTTGAGGCTATGCCTTTAAAATTTAGCTGCAGATTTTGAGCAGAAAGGGTAGAAAAATATAACTAAATCAGTATTGGGTGCAAAAAGGAAAACAAAAGAGTAACCTGAACAAATTCCCTGGATAAATGCCTGGGATAAGAGCAGCTGCAACACAACAATTCTTCACGTTTCACTTCCATTCCCATTCCTTTGCTCGTCTCTTCTGACCTTGGCTGTTTTGCTTTGCCCAGGAGATAATGGTGCTTCTGGCTGGCCCTGAGATAAGCTAACCCACTGCTTCACCCACATCTAAGTGCTGGGTTCTACAGGTTGGCCACAACAACCCCAGGCAGTGCTACAGGCTGGGGGCAGAGTGGCTGAGAGCAGCCAGGCAGAGAGGGACCTGGGGGTACTGGTTGTTAGTAGGCTGAATATTAGCCAGCAGTGTGCCCAAGTGGCCAAGAAGGCCATTCCTGGCCTGCTTCAGGAATAGTGTGGCCAGCAGTAGCAGGGATGCTCAGCACTGGTTAGGCCACACCCTGAGTCCTGTGTCCAGTTCTGGGCTCCTCGGTTTAGGAAAGATGTTGAGATGCTGGAAGGTGCCCAGAGAAGGGCAAGAAAGCTGGGGAGGGGTCTGGAGCACAGCCCTGTGAGGAGAGGCTGAGGGAGCTGGGGTTGCTTAGCCTGGAGAAGAGGAGGCTCAGGGGAGACCTTCTTGCTCTCTCCAACTCCCTGAAGGGAGGTTGCAGCCAGGTGGGAGTTGGTCTCTTCTCCCAGGTTAAGCAGCAGCAGAACAAGAGGACACAGTCTCAAACTGTGCCAGGGGAGGTTTATGCTGGATGTTAGGAAGAAATTCTTCCCAGCAAGAGAGATTGGCTATTGGGATGTGCTGCCCAGGGAGGTGGTGGAGTCACCATCCCTGGAGGTGTTTAGGAAGAGACTGGATGGGGTGCTTGGTGCCATGGTTCAGTTGATCAGATGGTGTTGGGTGAGAGGTTGGACTTGATCTCTGAGGTCTTTTTCAACCTGGTTAATTCTATTCTATTCTATTCTATTCTATTCTATTCTATTCTATTCTATTCTATTCTATTCTATTCTCTCTCAGCTCCTCTCTTTTCTCTCTCTGGTACAGGGGGATCTAGGAGGGTTGTGGGGGCAGTGGAGCAGCTTCCCTGGTCTTTTGGGCCAGGGGGTTTCCTTGTTATTTGCTAATTGCCAATATCTGTATAATATTGTAAATCCTGTGTATTTTGTACACATGCCTTGCATTCCATTATGGAGTGTAGTTGTTGCTTGCACATACAGCTTCATTTGCTTCTCACATACAATACAATACAATACACCAGGTTGGAAGAGACCTTCAAGATCATCACGTCCAACCCATCAACCAATCCAACCCACCCAACAACTAAACCATACAGCCAAGCACCCCATCAAGTCTTCTCCTGAACACATCCAATGAAGGTGACTCCACCACCTCCACGGGTAGCCGATTCCAATGGGCAATCACTCTCTCCGTGTAGAACTTCTTCCTAACATCCAGCCTAAACCTGCCCTGGTGCAGCCTGAGACTGTGTCCTCTTGTTCTGGTGCTGGCTGCCTGGGAGAAGAGGCCAACCTCTGCCTGGCTACAACCTCCCTTCAGGGAGTTGTAGAGAGCAAAAAGGTCACCCCTCAGTCTCCTCTTCTCCAGGCTAAGCAACCCCAGCTCCCTCAGCCTTTCCTCATAGGGCTTGTGTTCCAAACCCCTCACCCACTTTGTTGCCCTTCTCTGGACACGTTCCAGCAAGACAACCTCCTTCCTAAACTGAGGGGCCCAGAACTGGACACAGGACTCAAGGTGTGGTCTAACCAGTGCAGTGTACAGGGGCAGAATGACCTCCCTGCTCCTGCTGGCCACACTGTTCCTGATGCAGGCCAGGATGCCATTGGCCTTCTTGGCTGCCTGGGCACACTGCAGGCTCATGTTCAGCCTACAATCAACCAGTAATATGAGTTAGTCTGGCTTAAAAGTGAATGCTGGGGGAAACTTCAACCCATCACAAGCAGACACCCACGCTGGTCACTGCCAGATCTGGTTGCAAAGCATCAAAGTCAGCAGAAGACCAAAGAAGACTCATTGCTGCCCACGGAGAGCATCCTCGCTGACATTTCACTGTCTGCGGCCTGCGGGCAGCTCAGCCGCAGAATTGAGCCTCCCTGAGCGGATGTCTGCGGAGCAGGGCAAGGCCACTGGGCTCGGGGGAGGGGGGCTGTGAGGCAAGTGAGCACTGGGTGCCTCTTGTCATGGGAAGGGCATTTCTCTAACTGAGAGGAGTTTCCTGGCTCTGACGCAGCTGCCAGAAGTATTTCTCAATGTGTCAGCTTTACTGTCAAGCCACAGCCACAGGCTCACTCCAGAGGCTCAAACTTGGCTTGCTAGTGCCCTAAGCACTGTGCCAAGTTCTGGGCCCCTCAGTTTAGGAAAGATGTTGAGATGCTGGAAGGTGTCCAGAGAAGGGCAAGAAAGCTGGGGAGGGGTTTGGAGCACAAGGCTGAAGGAGCTGGGGTTGCTTAGCCTGGACAAGAGGAGGCTCAGGGGAGACCTTTTTGCTCTCTACGACTCCCTGAAGGGAGGTTGTGGATGGGCAGAGGTTGGTCTCTTCTCCCAGGCAAGCAGCACCAGAACAAGAGGAGACAGTCTCAAACTGTGCCAGGGGAGGTTTAGGTTGGATGTGAGGACGAAATTCTTCCCAGCAAGAGAGATTGGCCATTGGAATGTGCTGCCCAGGGAGGTGGTGGAGTCACCATCCCTGGAGGTGTTTAGGAAGAGACTGGATGGGGTGCTTGGTGCCATGGCTTAGTTGATTAGGTGGTGTTGGATGAGAGGCTGAACATGATGATCTCAAAGGTCTCTTCCAACCTGGTCTATTCTATTCCATTCCATTCCATTCCATTCCATTCCATTCCATTCCATTCCATTCCATTCCATTCTATTCTATTCTATTCTATTCTATTCTATTCTATTCTATTCTATTCTATTCTATTCTATTCTATTCTATTCTCCATTCCATTCCATTCCATTCCATTCCATTCCATTCCATTCCATTCCATTCCATTCCATTCCACTCCATTCCATTCCATGTCAGGGATGTGATCAACGACAGGGGTGGCTGTCAACTGCAGGGAGGGGGCAACCTCTTTTTGTTGCTGTGCAGTAATAAGACCAGGAGCAATGGATACAAAGTTGGACAAAGAAGATTTCACCTCATTGTGAGGAGGAACTTCTTTGCAGTGAGGGTGACAGAACCCTGGAGCAGGCTGCCCAGAGAGGTTGTGGAGTCTCCTTTGCTGGAGATTTGTCACAACCCACCTGGATGCATTCCTGTGAGGACTGCCCTGGTGATGCTGCTTTTGGCAGCAGGGGGTGGACTCAATGATCTCTGGAGGTCCCTTCCACCCTCTAACATTCCATGATTCACAGCTGGTACTGCCATAGCCACCAGCCCCAGACCACCTGGGACCTCCCCAACTTGAGAGTGTCTGCCCACAGGCTGCCCAAAGAGGCTGTGTCTTCTTCTCTGGAGAGATTCCAAACCCACCTGGACATTGTGATGCTGGGCAAGCTGCTTGTGAGCGCCCTGCTTTAGCAGGGGTGGGTGGATTGGATGATCTCCAGAGGTCCCTTCCAACCCCCACCCTGCTGGGCTTGTGGGACTGGGGATGCAGCCATGCAATGAAGGGACACAGGCCTCTCCACTAGATTATGGCAAGTGAGTTATAATACAATACAATAATACAATACACCAGGTTGGAAGAGACCTTCAAGATCATCGCGTCCAACCCATCGACCAATCCAACCCACCCAACAACTAGACCATACAGCCAAGCACCCCATCAAGTCTCCTCCTGAACACCTCCAGTGAAGGTGACTCCACCACCTCCACGGGTAGTCCATTCCAATGGGCAATCACTCTCTCTGTGTAGAACTTCTTCCTAACATCCAGCCTAAACCTCCCCTGGCGCAGCCTGAGACTGTGTCCTCTTGTTCTGGTGCTGGCTGCCTGGGAGAAGAGGCCAACCTCTGCCTGGCTACAACCTCCCTTCAGGGAGTTGTAGAGAGCAATAAGGTCACCCCTCAGTCTCCTCTTCTCCAGGCTAAGCAACCCCAGCTCCCTCAGCCTCTCCTCATAGGGCTTGTGTTCCAAACCCCTCACCAACTTTGTTGCCCTTCTCTGGACAGTTCTCTCCATGCAGTCACCTGAGCCCCCAAATGGTCGCTTTGGGTTTGCATCTTAATTCACTGTGACTAGAGGGGATGGGAAATGACGAAGAGGTGGAAAGTTTGGGGTGCTTTGCATGTTTACCTGAGCAGCAGGATCTTCCAGAGTTTGCCAAACAGGTCCAGAAATTGCTCAATGGCAACGTTTCTCTTGCTCTCTACTTCCAGTCAGGCTAAAAATAACACAAAGCCTTGTGTGAGGCTCAGTTCTGCTGCAACCACACTTGGCTCAGCAGAGCTAAATGGGGGCAAGTGTGAGCCTTTGCCATTTTGGTGCTCAGAAGTGCAACTTCCAGTTACACCCAGAACAGGGAAATGGAAACCAGTGGTGAGCCAGCTGTTCCCAGCACTGCTGCCCCTGCTCCTCAGCAGCAGGCCCCTGCATCCCAAAACTCATCCCATCTGCCCCTGCTTGGCACCAGCACCAGCACCAAGGTCTCTGCAAGGCAGCTCTTGGAAATGTTTGAAAGCCTTGATGCAAGACCCACTTCAGTGCCACTCCTATAAGGTCCTAGCTTTGTGTTTAGGTGGGGGCTGGGTGCACTTTAAGAAGGCTTGAAGCTGCCTTGTTTTGTGCAGTTCTCTATCCTGCAGCCTTGCCCTTCCCTGTCTGCTAACAAAATTGGCAGTTTGTTTTGGTGGTGTTTGCTTGGAGATGATTCATTTCTGCTGGAAGTTCCAACCAGCCTGTGCTGCAATGGGGAAGAAATTCTGTTCTCTCACCCAGGGGGAGAGGCAGCATTTATCAACCAACCTATCAACCAACCTTAAATAACTGTGATTTAATTCTTACTGGGCTTGGTGGAGACACTTACCTCCTCTCTGCTTTCAAACTCAGGTGAAACCACCAGTATTGGGACTCAGAGCTTCAGCCCAGAGGTTTAATGGGTCTCAAAGCCACAGCCCAGTCCCATCAGATGGACTATGCTCCAGTTTCTGATCTGGCTGTGGAATTTCTGCTCTAATTTTAGTCCAAGCAAGAGAGAGAGGAACCTAAGTAGGACTGGACTTTCACTGCCTAGAAAGCATGAGGGTGGTGGAACACCAAAGCAGGTTGTCCAGGGAGGTGGTGGAGGCCCCATCCCTGAAGACATGAGCTCTCAGTGTGCACTTGCATCCAGGAAGGCCAATCAGATCCTGGGCTGCTTCAAGAGAAGTGTGGCCAGCAGGGCAAGGGAGGGGATTCTCCCCCTCTACTCAGCTCTGCTGAGACCCCACCTGGAGTACTGCCTCCAGTTCTGGAGCTCCTATTCCAAGAGGGATCTGGAGGTGCTGGAAGGTGTCCAGAGAAGGGCCACAAGGATGAGCAGAGGGCTGGAGCACCTCTCCTGTGAGGACAGACTGAGGGAGTTGGGGCTGTTCAGTCTGGAGAAGAGAAGGCTCCCAGGTGACCTCATTGTGGCCTTCCAGTATCTGAAGGGGGCTACAGGAAGGCTGGGGAGGGACTGCTCAGGATCTCAGGTAGTGCTAGGACTAGGGGGAATGGAATGAAGCTGGAGGTGGGGAGATTCAGGCTGGACATGAGGAGGAAGTTCTTCACCATGAGAGTGGTGAAGCCCTGGAATGGGTTGTTCAGGGAAGTGGTTGAGGCCCCATCCCTGGAGGTGTTTAAGCCCAGGCTGGATGAGGCTGTGGCCAGCCTGATGTAGTGTGGGGTGTCCCTGCCCATGGCAGGGGGTTTGGAACTAGATGATCCTTGTGGTCCCTTCCAACCCTGATTGATACTATGATACTATGATACTATGAAGATCAGGCTTTACAGGGCTCTGAGAAACCTGCTCTAGTTGGGCATGTCCCTGCTGACATGGACTGGATGGTCTGTAAAGGTGGCTTCCAATCAGTGCAAGCTCTGATTCTATTCTATGAGTATGCTCAGAGGGTTTTGCTCTGCACTGTGTGACAGAAGAGCAAGAACTGAGTCAAGTCTTGCAATTCCTGACAAGCAAATTCCTGACAAGCAACCAGGAGAGAATAGAATCATAGAATTGTTAGGGTTGGAAGGGACCTCAGGGATCAGCCAGTCCCAACCCCCCTGCCATGGGCAGGGACACCTCACACTGCAGCAGGTTGCTCACAGCCACATCCAGCCTGGCTGCAAACACCTCCAGGCATGAGGCTGCAAACACCTCCAGGGATGAGGCTTCCACCACCTCCCTGGGCAGCCTGTGCCAGTGTCTCACCACCCTCATAGGGAACAACTTCTTCCTCACATCCAATCTCAATCTTCCCATTTCTAGTTTTGTTCCATCCCCTCCAGTCCTATCACTCCCTGACACCCTCAAAAGTCCCTCCCCAGCTTTCTTGGAGCCCCCTTCAGACCCTGGAAAGCCACAACAGGGTCTCCTCAGAGCCTTCTCTTCTCCAGACTGAACAGCCCCAACTCTCTCAGTCTGTCCTCATAGCAGAGCAGCTCCAGCCCTCTGCTCATCCTCGTGGCCCTTCTCTGGACACCTTCCAGCACCTCCACATCCTTCCTGTGATAGAGGCTCCAGAGCTGGACAGAGTGCTCCAGGTGGGGTCTCAGGCGAGTGTAGTAGAGGGGGAGACTCACGTCCCTGGCCCTGCTGGCTATGCTGCTCTTGATGCAGCAACATCAACATGGGCTGTGCTTTCAGCACACCAGGAGGGGATAAGGCTCAGGTCCTGCTGCAGAGATGTCCTGAGAACTGAGAATTTTAAGCCCTTGCAATGTCTAGCAGCAGCAGCAGCAGTAATTAAGGTTTCACACCTTGGATGAATAGAAACGATTCTCCAACATCTTGAGGTGTCTGTGACAAGCTGAATATGGAGCTGTGCAGTCCCTTGGGACAGGATGTGCAGGTCACCAGGTAAGCTTAGGCTGACATGTGGCTGCTGACATTTCTCCAGGTTTTGCTTATTTTTTTCTAACCAGTTCCAGGCTGTGGAGATAAAAAAAATAATAATAAAGCAAAAAAAAAAAAAAATCAATCATTTGAAACAACAGACTGGAGAGATCCCAAAAGCAAAGCAGCTCGAAGTCAGGCTCCTGCCACTGCTTTGCTTGGAGCATCCTGCTGCCAGGGTGATTTTGCAGCCCTTCAGGAAGCATCTCCATAGAATCACAGAGTGATAGAATCATGGAATGGGTTGGGTTAGAAAGGACCTTTCAAGGCCATCGAGTCCACACCCCCCCACCCTGCAGTCAGCAGGGACATCCCCAACTAGAGCAGGTTGCTCAGAGCCCCAACCAACCTCACCTGGAATGCTTCCAGGGATGGGGCAGCTCCCACCTCTCTGGAAAAACCTGGGGCAGGGTCTCATCACCCTCAGGGTCAAACATTTCTTCCTTCTCTCCAGTCTGAGTCTCCCTCTTTTAGTTTCAAATCATCCCCCCTTGGCCTGTCACAACAGGTCCTGCTGGTCTGTCCCCAGCTTCCTGATGAGCCCTTGAAGCACTGCAAGGCCACCAGAAGCTCTCCCTGGAGCCTTCTCTGCTCCAGGCTGAACAGTATCACAGTATCACAAAGGTTGGAAGAGACCTCAAAGATCATCGAGTCCAACCTGGCACCACAGACCTCACGACTAGACCATGGCACCAAGTGCCACATCCAGTCCCCTCTTGAACACCTCCAGGGACGGTGACTCCACCACCTCCCTGGGCAGCACATTCCAGTGGTGAATGACTCTCTCAGTGAAGGACTTCCTCCTCACCTCCAGCCTAAACTTCCCCTGGCACAGCTTGAGACTGTGTCCCCTTGTTCTGGTGCTGGTTGCTAGAGAGAAGAGACCAACCCCTTCCTGGCTACAACCACCTTTCAGGGAGTTGTAGAGAGCAATGAGGTCGCCCTTGAGCCTCCTCTTCTCCAGGCTAAGCAACCCCAGCTCCCTCAGCCTCTCCTCACAGGGCTGTGCTCAAGGCCTCTCCCCAGCCTTGTTGCCCTTCTCTGGACACCTTCAAGTGTCTTAATGTCCTTCCTAAACTGAGGGGCCCAGAACTGGACACAGGACTCAAGGTGTGACCTAACCAATGCAGGGTACAGCCCCAACTCTCTCAGCCTGGCCTCACAGCAGAGGGCTTCCAGCCCTGCCAGCACTGCTGTGTCCCCCTCTGGCCCTGCTCCAAGGGGTCCCTGGCTGTGCTGTGCTGAGGACTTCAGAGCTGGCCCCAGCACTGCAGGAGGGGTCTCACAAGGTCCCCAACCTTCCCCTGGCTGCAGAGGCTGCGCTGTGGCTTTCATCAGCGGCGCTGATGCTGCTTTGAGACCTTCTGCCACCAGCAGCAGAAGTTGTGCCAGGCCTTGGATTTCCTGCATCTGCTCTGTGCACATACCCAGGGCAAGGCTTTGGAGGGCATCAGCACAAGGACATCAAACTGATGTGTCCAAACCAAGAGGCACTGGGACCTTGGGAAGCTCACAGAGTTGGACACCTTCCGAGCCTGACGCCTCTGACTTGTTGACCGCAAGTGACTTCAGCAGCCACCCATTAAATCATCTCCAAAAATGCATGGAAACATTAAGCAACCACAACCAGGATCTTTCCATTCAGTCAGCTAAACACTCATGAACACATTTGGGGCTGGAAAGAAAGAAAAACCAAGAAGGAGTTAAAAATGGCAGTTGTACCTTTGTGGCCCCGGTAAAAGTCCCTTTATCCCTTCTGCAGCTCTCTCTCAGTTTCAAATTCACTGAGGCCAGGGCCAGGAGCTGAAGCCTCCTCAGGAGGTAAAAAGTTAGGCAGAAGAGAAATTCAGCAAGCAGTGCATGACTGTTCTGAGGTTAGCTTCAGCAGTCAGCCTTGGGACTGCTTCCCAGCACCTTGCACCGGCCGTGGTGAACTTCAAGATAACCACACAGAGAAGGCTCTGCGGCGCCCCGAATCCTGAAATGACTGACTGCTTACTCAGGCAGCAGCCCCCTGGGCAAATTACTCACTTTGTCACTCCTTCTGGTTTCTTTGCTCTATCACTCCCTCCGCAGTGTGATGCTGGAAGGCAGCTCTGGTCCAGGCCCTGCTGTACCTTCCTCACCGTTGCGCTGGTCTCTTAGTCACTTGGGTGCAGAGGGGACCAAGCCCAGGACTTGGATGGGTTTGTGCATCCCAGGCTGTGTTTGCTGAGAGAGGGGATTTCTGTATTGATGTTTTGTTTTCCTGGCTGGCCCAGCCATTCACTCTTCCCAGAAATCCATCTGAGCAGAAATACCCACAGGCCCTGCAGTGACTGCTGAGGAATCTGTCTCCTACACCTCTGTGACTCTGACATGGAAAAGGAAACCCAGGGTTTAGAGGGAGGGGAGAGGTGGCAAAAGGCCAGGCTGGATGTGCCTCTGAGCAGCCTGATGTAGTGTGAGGTGTCCCTGCCCATGGCAGGGGGCTTGGAACTGGCTGATCTTTGAGGTTCCTTCCAACCCTGACAATTCTGTGATTCTCAAAGGCAGGAGTTGATCTGCTGGAGGGCAGAGAGGCTTTGCAGAGGGACCTGGACAGGCTGGGCAGATGGGCAGAGGCCAAGGGCAGGAGATTGAACACATCCAAGTGCCAGGTGCTGCACATTGGCCACAGCAACCCCAGGCAGTGCTACAGGCTGGGGTCAGAGTGGCTGGAGAGTGGCCAGGCAGAGAGGGACCTGGGGGTACTGGTTGATGGTAAGCTGAACATGAGCCTGCAGTGTGCCCAGGCAGCCAAGAAGGCCAATGGCATCCTGCCCTGCATCAGGAACAGTGTGGCCAGCAGGAGCAGGGAGGTCATTCTGCCCCTGTACACTGCACTGGTTAGGCCACACCTTGAGTCCTGTGTCCAGTTCTGGGCCTCTCAGTTTAGGAAGGATGTTCTCTTGCTGGAACGTGTCCAGAGAAGGGCAACAAAGTTGGTGAGGGGTTTGGAACACAAGCTCTATGAGGAGAGGCTGAGGGAGCTGGGGTTGCTTAGCCTGGAGAAGAGGAGACTGAGGGGAGACCGTCTTGCTCTCTCCAACTCCCTGAAGGGAGGTTGTAGCCAGGCAGAGGTTGGTCTCTTCTCCCAGGCAGCCAGCACCAGAACAAGAGGACACAGTCTCAGGCTGCACCAGGGCAGGTTTAGGCTGGATGTCAGGAAGAAGTTCTACACAGAGAGAGTGATTGCCCATTGGAATCGGCTACCTGTGGAGGTGGTGGAGTCACCTTCATTGGAGGTGTTCAGGAGGAGACTTGATGGGGTGCTTGGTGCCATGGGTTAGTTGTTGGGTGGGTTGGATTGGTTGATGGGTTGGACACGATCTTGAAGGTCTCTTCCAACCTGGTGTATTGTATTGTATTGTATTGTATTGTATTGTATTGTATTGTATTGTATTGTATTGTATTGTATTGTAGATGAACCTTTCACAGACATCCCACCCAGACCAGCCTTGGCACTGACTCAAAACCTTTCATGGATCTCATATGGCAGCCACCGGGACAATGCAGGGAGGCTCCCCCACTGCAACCTGAAGTCAGCTTTTGACATGGATTTTACTCTCATACCACTGGGAGCCCCAGAGCTTCATGGCATGGACATCTTCTGCTTGACAGGGACAGAGAAGCCTCCTGCCACTTGAGCTCACTCACCATGGGAGCCTCCAGTGCCACCCCTTACTCTGAGAGGTTTTCCTTCTCCTGAGAAGCCCTTCATAGAATCATAGAATCAGTCAGGGTTGGAAGGGACACAAGGATCATCTAGTTCCAACCCCTGCCATGGGCAGGGACACCCCACACTACATCAGCCTGGCCAGAGCCTCGTCCAGCCTGGTCTTAAACACCTCCAGGGACGGGGCCTCAACCACCTCCCTGGATAACCCATTCCAGGGCTTCACCACTCTCATGGGGAAGAACTTCTTCCTCACATCTAGCCTGAATCTCCCCATTTCCAGCTTCAATCCGTTCCCCCTAGTCCTATCACTACCTGAGATCCTGAGAAGTCCCTCCCCAGCCTTCCTGTAGCCCCCTTCAGATACTGGAAGGCCACAATGAGGTCACCTCGGAGCCTTCTCTTCTCCAGACTGAACAGCCCCAACTCCCTCAGTCTGTCCTCATAGGAGAGGTGCTCCAGCCCTCTGCTCATCCTCGTGGCCCTTCTCTGGACACCTTCCAGCACCTCCAGATCCCTCTTGGAATAGGGGCTCCAGAACTGGAGGCAGTACTCCAGGTGGGGTCTCACCAGAGCTGAGTAGAGGGGGAGAAGCACCTCCCTTGCCCTGCTGGCCACACTTCTCCTTCCACACACAGGGCCACAGTTGAGGCAAGGGCTGCTTCCAGCAGGCTCCTTTGTTCCACTGAAGTGAGCAACAGTTTCCAGTCAACCAGCCATGATACCTTCATTGCATGATTGTGATTCCTTCCAAAACTGCAGACCTGAACCTTTTCTTTGGGTTCTTGCACTTCCCTCCTGTCACTGCTCTGCCAGGACTGAGCCTCTTGCTTGATGGGTTTCAAAAGGGTTGAAAAGCATTTTTGAAGGTGTGTCCTCCTGCAGGTGCCCCACAATAACCTCCTGGCAACATTCTGTACAAACCCATCATTCATTCATGCTGCCCTTGAACCAGCACTGCAGCGAGAGTCCTGCAGCCTCAGCTTTCCTCTCATTCAACTTTCAAGCTCTTCAAGAAGCTGCCTGAACTCAGTGCTGAGCCCAACAGAGATGTCCCATCCCTCAAAACAACATCACTGGGAGAGCACCCCCTGAATAGCTCTGCAGATTCCTCTCCACCAGTCCTCACCACTTCCCTGCCTCTAGGGCTGCTTGGTGGAGGCTCCTGCCCCACACCTCGACAGGGGGCTGACCTAAGCTCCCCCATGGAGGGGAAATTCCCATTGCCTAGTAGTTGTTTCAGCTCCATGCCTAGTCCATGCTATCACCATGCTGCCTCTAACATTGCACACAAACCATATCAGCTTGCACCAATCATTACATCTACTTTGACTCTTGACTTTCTGCAAGGGTCTCTCTTAGCTAAGGCTGCAGGGAGGCTGCACAAGGTCATAGAATCATAGACTCCTAGAATCATAGATTCATAGAATAGTTTGGCTTGGAAGGGACCTTAAAGATCACAGAACCATAGAATCAATAAGGTTGGAAAAGACCTCAGAGATCATCAAGTCCAACCTGTCACCCAACACCATCTGATCAACTCAACCATGGCTCCAAGTGCCACATTCAATCCCCTCTTGAACACCTCCAGGGATGGGGACTCCCCCACCTCCCTGGGCAGCACATCCCAATGGCCAATCTCTCTTGCTGGGAAGAACTTTCTCCTCACCTTGAGCCTAGACTTTCCCTGGTGCAGCTTGAGACTGTGTCCTCTTGTTCTGGTGCTGCTTGCCTGGGAGAAGAGACCAACCCCCACCTGGTTGCAATCTCCCTTCAGGGAGTTGGAGAGAGCAAGAAGGTCTCCCCTGAGCCTCCTTTTCTCCAGGCTAAGCAACCCCAGCTCCCTCATCCTCTCCTCATAGAGCTTGTGCTAGAGACCTCTCACCAGCCTCATTGCCCTTCTCTAGATCACCTAGTTGCAACCTCCCTGCCATGGGAAGGAAGACCTTCCACTAGACCAGGTTGCTCAAGGCCTCATTCAACCTGGTCTTGAACACCTCCAGACCTCTAGACCAGGTTAACTCAAGGCTCTGTCCACTCTGCTTCTTCAAAGCCAACAGCAGCCCCAGAACCCTTGTGCTCTCTTCCCTCTTCCATGATAAAGCAGCTTTGCAGGTAGAGAGGGCTGGTTGGGTTGATCCAGGCAGGTCACCTCATCAGCCACAAGAGTTGCCTGATTGTGCTGGGATCTGGAACCCAGCTAAGAAAGCTGATGAATTGTCGTTGTTGTTGTTGTTGTTGTTGTTGTTGTTGTTGTTGTTGTTGTTGTTGTTGTTGTTGTTGTTTGGCTGCTGGTGCTGGCTCAGCTTCTGTGATCAGCAACCTGCTTTACCATGACCCAGAGGTGTCTGAGTGTGTGCACAAGAGATGCCTGGAAGGCTGAGACATAAACAATTGCTAATCCCCACAGCAAGGTATCAATCATCCCTGCCTGCTTTGTTCCTTGCTGGGGGCAACCCCATTCACCAGCAGATCTGGTATGTTAGCAGTGCTCACAAATAACTTCCCTGCTTGCCATAATTAGGTGACTTGTAAAACCTGCCAGGACCATTCACCTGCTGTCTGCTTGGGTAGAGCCCTTAAACCTGATTTATAACCTCTAGCTGGGATTAAATCAGGGGCAATGCCCTGATGACTCCACCCAGAGGCTCTTTTTCCTTCTATCTGTTTTCATTTTTCTGCATCTGTTGTGAGTGTTAACTTCCTGAAAGGAGGTTGCAGCGAGGTGGGGGTTGGTCTCTTCCCCCTAGGATCAGGTGATAGAAGGAGAGGAAATGGCCTGAAGCTGTGCCAGGGGAGGGTTGGGCTGGAGATGAGGAAAAGTTAGGTTGGAGATAAGGAAAAATGTCTTTGCTGCAGGAGTGGTCAGGGATTGGCAGAGGCTGCCCAGGGAGGTGGTGAAGTCTCCATCCCTGGAGGTGTCCAAGAAACCTGTGGCCATGGCACCTGGGGACGTGATTTGATGGCCATGGTGGTGTTGGGTTGATGGTTGATGATCTTAGAGGGCTTTTCCAGTCACAATAATTCCATGATTCTATTGTCTTTTGGGTCTCTTCCAACCAAAACAATTCTGTGGTTCTGTGGTGCTACCCTTTCTACCCTTCGTGACTGCCTTTACTTTCCTGTCCATTCTGGTCTTCTCCCCACCCCCTAACACTGCCATGTCATGTGGGGCCCACATCAACAGCCAGACAGTGCTTGGTTGCCCCCAGGGAACTGCTGGTTGAGATGCACAGTGGGTGCCAAATACTACATCTCACTGAGGAAAAGGGCTGGGCTCCTGCTTTCATCACCAGTTCCCTCTGCGAGCACAAACAGGTCCCTTGCTCTTGGTGCACCTCACTTCACACACAGCTCTGAGAAGGAGGTTTTGTCACTTTGGTGATCCACAGGTGATGAATCCTCCTGGGCCAGGGCCCTCTGCTTGCTGGCAGCGTGCCGCAGACCTGTGCAGCCTGCAACCTTTGTGCCTCTGATGGGGAGCACAGATGCCTGCACTCCCAACAACTCCTAAGGGCTGTGCAGGAAAGTCATTGTGCCCTGTGCTCAGCACTGCTGAGGCCACACCTTGAGTCCTGGGTCCAGTTCTGGGCTCCTCAATTTATGAAGGACATTGAGACTCTTGAATGTGTGCAGAGAAGGGCAACAAAGCTGGGGAGAGGTCTGGAGCACAGCCCTGTGAGGAGAGGCTGAGGGAGCTGGGGTTGCTTAGCCTGGAGAAGAGGAGGCTCAGGGGAGACCTTCTTGCTCTCTCCAACTCCCTGAAGGGAGGTTGTAGCCAGGTGGGGGTTGGTCTCTTCTCCCAAGCAAGCAGCACCAGAACAAGAGGACACAGTCTCAAGCTGTGCCAGGGGAGGTTTAGGCTGGAGGTGAGGAGAAAGTTCTTCCCAGAGAGAGTCGTTAGCCATTGGAATGTGCTGCCCAGGGAGGTGGTGGAGTCCCCATCCCTGGAGATGTTCAAACAGGGATTGGATGTGGCACTTGGAGCCATGGTTTGGTTGTCAGGAGGTGTTGGGTGGCAGGTTGGACTTGCTGATCTCAGAGGTCTTTTCCAACCTTATTGATTCTATGATTCTCTGTGGGCAGCAGTTGGAGGGAGGGGACTCTGCCCCTCTGCTTCACTCTGCTGACAGCCCAGCTGCAGTGCTGGAGCCAGCTCAGGAGTCCTCAGTCCTCTCTGTGTGTTTAGCAGACACAAAGATGGTCCTGGGCTGTGCTCCTTTTTCACCACCCATGACAGGGACACCTTTCTGGGTGAGAATTGGGCCTCCACTACACAGCTGACCTTGTGCTGCATTTCTGTGATCTGTTGGAGCTACTGCAGAGATTTGTGCCTCAGACTGTGTCAGATGTTGCCCTGGATTTGTTAACCTGTGCTCAGGCTGCTTTAGGCTGGATGTTAGGAGGAAGTTCTTCATAGGAAGAGAGATTGGCCATTGGAATGTGCTGCCCAGGGAGGTGGTGGAGTCCCCATCCCTGGAGGTGTTTAGGAAGAGCCTGGATGGGATGCTTGGTGCCATGGTTTAGTTAATCAGATGGTGTTGGGTGATAGGTTGGACTTGATGATCTCTGAGGTCTCTTTCAACCTGGTTAATTCTATTCTATTCTATTCTATTCTATTCTATTCTATTCTATTCTATTCTATTCTATTCTATTCTATTCTATTCTATTCTATTCTATTCTATTCTATTCTATTACTCTATTCTATTCTACTCTATTCTATTCTATTCTATTCTATTCTATTCTATTCTATTCTATTCTGTCACTTGCAGTGAGTTCATTCCTCACCAGCAATCACCAAACTGTTTCGTCTGTTACTTGAACAAATCAAACCTTTTGATTCTTCTAACTTTTGGATCCTGTGCCAGGCCTTACTGGGGCACTGGGGGTGGGGGGAAATGGAAAAAGAGGCTAATGTTAGTTTAGTCAAACAACTGCAGAAAGAGTCCTGGGCTCTGAGGCAGGCAGATGACAGCATCTCAGTCAGAGCATGACTCCTCGCATCGGACCACTTTGCTGTGTGTATCAGTGGTACTCATGAGGTGACTTGCAAAGGTTTGAGAGGATCCACTGGCACCACATACAGGTGAGGGAGGGAGGTGAGACACTGCAACAGGTTGCCCAGGGAGGTTGTGGATGTCCCCTTCCTGGAGGGATTCAAGGCCAGGCTGGATGAGGCCCTGAGCAGCCTGGGCTAGCGGGAGGTGTCCCTGGCCATGGCAGGGGGTTGGAACTGGGTGATCTTCAAGATCCCTTTCAACCCCCAAACCCTTCTATGATTCCATGTCACACTCTGTGACACCTCTGCAGAGCTAGCACACCTTTCTCCCCCTGCACTGACCTACCACCCATTCCTGGAGAGGCTGATGTTCTGTATGCCCAGCTGCTCTGGAGGAGCACCACAGATCTGCGTGGAGAAGGGCAGCGTCCCTCAAGGCTGCAGCCTTATCTGCGCTGTCTTGCGAGGCCCTGACCTGCTGTGCATCAGCAGCGCTGCAGGGAGAAGGCTGAGAGCAGCTGCCTCGTGGGCTGAACACACAGGCATCCCTTATCACCCACTCCTGACAGATAAGGACTGGAACACAAATAAACCTGGTGTGTGCTGGAAGTCCTGAGTGCATCACCCACCACTGCACGTGGGGCTGCTCTCGGTGACTCTGCACAGGGACTTGGACTTTCTTAAGAGCATCTGGAACCCGAACTTAGGAACAAGTTCTTTACCATGAGGGTGCTGGAACACTGGAATGGCTCGTCCAGGGAGGTGGTTGGGGTCCCATCCCTGGAGATACTCAAGGTGAGGCTCAACAGGGCTCTGGGTAACCTGATCTAGTTAAAGATGCCTCTGCTTACTGCAGCAGAGGTTGGACTGGATGAGCTTTGGAGGTCTTTTCCAGCCCAGACCATTCTATGATCTGTATGAATTTGGAGTGAGGCAGGGGTTGGTCTCTTCTCCCATGCAACAAGTGACAGGACAAGACAAAACAGCCTCAAGTTATGGATATTAGGAAAAGATTCTTCCCAGCTAGGGCTCTCAAGCATTGGAACAGGCTGCCCAGGGAGGTGGTGGAGTCCCCATCCCTGGAGGTGTCCAAGAAGTGTGTGGACATGGCACTTTGGGACATGGTTGAATGGTCTTGGTGGTCTTTGATCTTAGCCTCTATGATCTTAGAGGTCTTTTCCAAACGATGGAGTCCACATCCCTGGAGGTGTCCAAGAAATGTGTGGACATGGCACTTTGGGACATGGTTGAATGGTCTTGGTGGTCTTTGATCTTAGCCTCTATGATCTTAGAGGTCTTTTCCAAATGATGGACTCAACGTCCCTGGAGGTATTTAAAGGATGTGTGGATGTGGTGCTGAGGGATGTGGTTTAGTGGCAGTGAGTTGGGATTGTGAGCTCTTGGCAAGCAGTTGGACTCGATCATCTCAAAGGTCTCTTCCAACCTCAACAGGTGTATGATTCTATGACTCACTGAGCACATCCCTCAGCCCAGTGAAGCATCACCCCAGTGATGAACCATCACCAAGCCCTGGAAGCATATTTCTTTTCCACCCAACTGTCAGGACCAAAGCCTTAGGGAAAACATTTTAAGAAGGATGTCTTTGCCCTTGGCACCTCACCTCTGATAAAGGGCACGTAGCCTGCCTGCATGAGCAGAGCTTCAAGAGGCCTCCTGCTCCCACAGCACTTGGTTTGCCTTCAGCCCTCTCCCTTGGCTGTGCCATTAACCTGGGATTTCCACTGAGGCACAAGGGAAAGGCAGAACCCAGCAGCTTGTTTGCTTTTGAAGTTAATAAACAAACCTCATTTCCCAGACTGCTGTTCTGAGGAGCCAAGTGGGAGCTCCTGTTTGAACAGCAAGGAGCTTATCTGAAAACATAAAGCCCTTGACTGAACCCTTCCAGAGCAGTGAGCTGAGATCTGGTAGCCCAGGCTATTTTTACCCCTGTTTTATTTCATGCAGCTCAATTTCCACATCAGCCCTGGAATGCAGGCCTGGATTTGGGTTTTAAATAGAAATGAGTCTAGGAGGCTGCAAAAAAGAAGCCACTGGGAGATGCCTGGTTGCAGCTATCTGCCTCCAGCCCTCGCTCTCGGCTGCTGGGCAGGCAGCCAGCTGGGAGGAAGGACCCAAACCTCACAGGCAGAGGCTCAGCCACTCGGCTGCTTGGCTGTGCTCACCACATGCAAACCAGCTAGGAGGAGGCCACTGCTTGCTCATACACTCACAGAATGGTTGGGCTTGCAAGGGACCTTGAAGATTATCCAGTTTCCTCCCCCTGCCATGAGCAGGGACACCTCCCACCAGCCCAGGTTGCTCAAGGCCTCATCCAACCTGACCTTGAACACCTCCAGGGAGGGAGCATCCTAAACCTCCTTGGGCAACCTGTTCCAGTGTCTCTCCACCCTCACTGGAAAGAATTTCTTCCTCATCTTCAGTCTCAATCTCCCCTCTTCCAGCTCAGAGTTGTTGCCCCTCATCCTATCTCTACAAACCCTTGCACAAAGTCCCTCCCCAGATTTCTGGTAGCACCCTTCAGGTCCCCTGAAAGGGTCTCCCTGGACTCCAGGTTTCTCTTCTCCAGAACCCTGTGTCCCCAGGGCTTTGGGTGAGGTGGGCTCCATCCAGGCTTTATCACAGGTTTCTTGTAGCACCCGCCAGGTACTGGAAGGCTGCTCTAAGGTCTCCCTGGAACCTTCTCTCCTCCAGGCTCCTCTTCGCCAGAGCCCTGTGTCCCCAGGGCTTTGGGTAAGCTGGGCTCCATCCAGGCTTTATCTCAGGTTTCCTGTCTGTCTGGGAGCCAGCTGTTCCTCAAGCCTTCCCTGTGTTTTGGGGCTGTGTGGGAGCTGGGTCCTTTGGGATCCTGCCCATGGGGATTTCAGGGACGTGGCTGCAATTTCTTCTCTCTTTTCTGTGTCTGAACCTGGAGCACAGACACAGACACTGTGTTCCACCCACAAAGCAGTAAGGCAGGGACTTCCTTTTTTAGCGACTTCTCTGTGCAGCCCCATGCCCAAAGCTCATCGTGGCTGGGCTGGCAGATGCCAGTTCCAAGAAGGAAGAGGCAGAGGCTGGTCCTTGGGAAGCACAAATGCTTTGCTCCCGAGTGAGAGCAAACCAGCGAGGGACAGCCTCTGCCTTCTGCGGGGAGCTCAGCTGCCTCCATCCCCTGAACCTCTGAAGCCTGGCATGGTGGGAGGAGGTGACTCAGGAGCACCTGACCACTGCTGTTACAAAAGCCAGTAGACAGGATGGTTTGGGGGCAGGGTGGGATCCCTGGGGCAGCGCAGGCGAGGGCTGCTCTGCAGCGGCCGGTGCGAGGTGCCCGGGGCACGCAGGGGGTGGAGGCTTCCCACGATGCGCTCCAGGAAGCAGCCTTTGTGGAGCATGCTGCTGCGTGGATGGAGCCACATGGAGGCCTTTCCCCGGCTGCCAGCTGGCAGCATCTTTGTCTACTCTAATTTTGGACATGGGAAACAAATGGTCTGAGCAGCCAGGCTGGCTGGAAGAGCCAAGGCCTCTTGGGAAGCTGATGAAGTTCACTGAGTCATGGATTCATAGGAGGGTTTGGGTGGGAAGGGACCTCGAAGATCACCCAGTTCCAACCCCTCTGCCATGGGCAGGGACACCTCCCACTAGACCAGGCTGCTCAAGGCCCCATCCAATCTCGCCTTGAATATCTCTGGGGAGGCAGCATCCATGACCTCCCTGGGCAGCCTGTTCCAGTGTCTCACTACCCTCACTGGAAAGAATTTCTTCCTAATCTCCAGTCCAAATCTGCCCTCCTCAAGCTCCCTCTCTGAAGGTGTTCAAAGCCAGGCTGGATGAGGCCTTGAGCAACCTGGGCTGGTGGAAGGGATCTGTGCCCAAGGCAGGGAGTTGAATCTTTAAGGTCCCTCCAACCCAAACTTCTACGAATCTGACCCTGCTCTCTTTGACATCAGCAGCTTCAGATCAGCAGAAGGAAACCACCCTGGGGAGGTTTCTCTGCCTTCTGAGTGTGCCTCTGTAGCTTCTTGCCACAGTCATTTGTAGCACAGATGTGCAGTGCTGCCCAGGAGCAAATGGATAACGAAAGCCTGGCTGCAGCTCCAGGGGTGGGAGGCAGCAGAGCTGCTGGGAGGGAGCAGGTACAGAGCTTTTTATCAACAGAAACCTGGATGGAGGCAAATTCATAACCCCCTCCCTTTATCTAGCAGCCCTAGCACAGGAAATTAATTCAAAAGCACCCCCCAGCAAATTCCAGGGTGGGCAAAATTCATCAGAGCAACATTTAATCTCCTTGGTACCTTGTCATTAGATATGTGTGTGTATATATATCTATATAATGGGGTTTGTTTTATCTCATTTCTTCCTTTTCTTTCCTTCTTTTCCTTCCTTTTTTTTAATGCTGGGTTCTTACAGAAGAAAAAGAACAGGGATGAGGTGGCCAAGGGAAAATATGAGCTGGCTGAGGCTGTTCCTGTGAACAGCTGCAGTAATGGGCTTGAATGGAGAGTGAAAACAGATGAGACAGCAGCTCCTGATAGGTGTATGTTTAATAATCCAGGGTCTAGGAGGGGATGATTAATTGCCTTTGTAGGGAATTATTTATTGAGATTTATACCAAGGAGGAAATAACAACTGCCTGGAACCAATGTATCTTCACTAGCATGGGGAAGGGGGGTGTAATTATTAATTTTTGAGAGCTCTCCTTTGCCACAACCTCAGTGAGCCCAAGTCACATCAGCTGCTTGTCTCCAGGCTGTGCCCTCTGCCCCTCTCCCAGCCGAGTCCTGCCCTACCCCATGCCTCTTGCTGCCACCCAGCACACACAGGAGGGGTTTCAGGGCTGTGCAGGAGCAGCAGCAGCACCCAGGGACCCAAATTCCCTAGCATGTGGGATCCCACCCAGGTGAAGACCTACAGCAGGAGAATAGAATAGAATAGAATAGAATAGAATAGAATAGAATAGAATAGAATAGAATAGAATAGAATAGAATAGAACAGAAAGAATAGAATAGAAAGAATAGAATAGACTAGAAAGAATAGAATAGAAAGAATAGAATAGAATAGAATAGAATACAATAGAAAGAATAGAATAGAATTGCATAGAATAGACAAAAGAATAGAATAGAATAGAATTGAATAGAATAGAATAGAATAGAATAGAAAGAATAGAATAGAATTGAGAATAACTAGAAAGAATAGAATAGAATAGAATTGAAATAATAGAATACAACAGAAAGAATAGAATAGAATTGCATAGAATAGACTAGAAAGAATAGAATAGAATAGAATAGAATAGAATAGAATAGAATAGAATAGAATGAATACCATAGAATAGAATGAATACCATAGAATAGAATAGCATAGCATAGCATAGAATAGAATAGAATGAATAGCATAGCATAGCATAGCATAGCATAGCATAGCATAGCATAGCATAGAATAGAATAGAATAGAATAGAATAGAATAGAATAGAATAGAATAGAATAGAATAGAATAGAATAGAATAAACCAGGCTGGAAAAGACCTTTGAGGTCATGAAGTCCAACCTACCACCCAACACCATCTGATCACATTAACCAGGTTGGTGGGCTTGGAAGGGACCCTAATGACCATCCCCTTCTCCCCTGCCCCTGCCATGGGCAGGGACCACTTCCACTAGAGCACGTTGCTCCAGGCACCATACAGCCCTGCCCTGAACACCTCCAGGGAGGGGTCCATGCCCTGGGAGTCAGCTGCTCCTGGCAGAAATGGCCCCAGCTGAGAACTGTGACTTTTTATATGGAATGGAATGGAATGGAATGGAATGGAATGGAATGGAATGGAATGGAATGGAATGGAATGGAATGGAATGGAATGGAATGGAATGGAATGGAACGGAAGAGAACCCTGACTGATACTATGATACTATACTGTGATACTTCCTTCTTGGCCAGCTGAGGGCCACCTGTCCTGTCCAGTCCTCTGTGCAAGTGTCACCTCTCACTTCTGCAGCCCAAGGTGGGGCACAAGCTGCGGCAGTGCTCTTGGGCTGCAGAGGAGCAAGCCTAAGCCAGAGCCTTCCTGCAGCCCAGCCCTTGGCAGGAACTCTCCCCAGCAGCTTCTCCCTGCTAGAAGCAGGCACCGGTTGAGCAAACCTGCCCTGAACTGCAGAAAGTGCCTCACTGAGCAGAAACTGAGGTGAGAAGTGACATCACTGAACAGAATTAGTTCTGTCTAGCTCAAACCAGGACACTTGCATAAGAGCAGAATGAGAGCAGAACCAGGAGCGGAGCTGTTATCTCCTGCCCAACCCTGGGCACCCAACTGGTGTGCCTCTTCAGGAAACCTCCCACAGGATTTGTCACATCCTCCATGTCTGCCTTGTCTCCTGGTGAAGGAGAAGAGCAAGGAGGGTCATGTCTGCAAGGGTGCTGGCTCCTTGGGAGGAGCTGAGCATGGGGAGCAGGACAGCCTCAGGTCGCCAGCAACGCGCCACCAGCCCATGCCAAGTGGCAGAAGCCTTGTCACACCTCTCTACCCCAGGAGACACCAGCTGTCCCTTACGAGGGTGACTCCTTTCCCCCAGGAGACACCATCCTGACAATGTCTAGACATTTTTTAAACACCTCCAGGCATGGGGACTCCACCACCTCCCTGAGCAGCCTGTTCCAATCCCTGACCACTCTGGCAGCAAAGACATTTTTTTCCCACTGTCCAAAATAAACCTCCCCTGGCACAACTTCAGGCCATTTCCCCTTGTCCTGTCAAGAGGAAATGGCCTCATGAACCTGCCTGGTTCTTCATAGCACTTTTGTGGTGGGTTGAAGACACAACTTTCCAGCTCTCTTCATGGGGAGGGTTTGCTTCTGTGCCTTTATTTTCCTCTCCTGAGCTGCCCACTCTTCTGCTTCTCTTTGACTACTTTCTGGTTTCAGCTTGGCAGCCAGTTCACAGCATGAACTGAAACTAAAGCTGGCTGTTCACATGGTCTGGAAGAAGGGTTGTCAAGCCCTGGAATGGGCTACCCAGGGCAGTGGTGGAGTCTCCATCCCAGGAGGGCTATCAAAGCCATGGAGATGTGGTGCTGAGGGCCAAGCTTTAGGGGTGAGCTGGCAGTGCTGGGCTGATTGTTGGATTTAATGGTCTTAAAGGTCTCTTCCAACCAAACCAGTTCTGTGATTCTGTGATTCTAATTTAGAAGTGTAAATTTGCCTTCCCTTTTAAAAGCTGTGGTTGGGGTTTATTCAGCTGGTGTGAGCACCAGTTCACACTTTCCACCAACCCAGCTTGCTCAGGGCCTCATCCAGCCTGGCTTTGAACACCTCAGCCTCCCTGGGCAATCTGTTCCAGTGTCTCACCATCCTCACTGGAAAGAATTTCATCCTCATCTCCAGTCTAAACTTCCCTTCTGCCATCTTCCACCCATTCCCTCTCACCCTATCAGTACAAGCCCTTGTAAACAGTCCCTCCACAGCCTTCTTGAAGGTCCCCTTCAGGTACTGGAAGTCACAGAACTGAGAGTTTTGGTGGTTTCTCATCACATTTTGTCCAGTACCTTGAAAGGGATGTGGGGGAGGATGGTGGAACAACTTAGCCCTGAACCAGGGTACTAACTATACCCCTGTTAGTACAGCAATAAATGGGATTGATTTCAAGGGAAGGAGCCCAGCTTGCAGCTGAGAAGGGAAGGGAAGGGAAGGGAAGGGAAGGGAAGGGAAGGGAAGGGAAGGGAAGGGAAGGGAAGGAAGGAAGGGAAGGAAGGGAAGGGAAGGGGAAGGGAAGGGAAGGGAAGGGAAGGGGAAGGGAAGGGAAGGGAAGGGAAGGGAAGGGAAGGGAAGGGAAGGGAAGGGAAGGGAAGGGAAGGAAGGGAAGGAAGGAAGGGAAGGGAAGGAAGGGAAGGGAAGGGAAGGGAAGGGAAGGGAAGGGAAGGGAAGGAAGGGAAGGGAAGGGAAGGGAAGGGAAGGGAAGAGAAGAGGAAGAGAAGAGAAGAGAAGAGAAGAGAAGAGAAGAGAAGAGAAGAGAAGAGAAGAGAAGAGAAGAGAAGAGAAGAGAAGAGAAGAGAAGAGAAGAGAAGAGAAGAGAAGAGAAGAGAAGAGAAGAGAAGAGAAGAGAAGAGAAGAGAAGAATTAAGCAGGTTGGAAAAGACCTTTGAGATCAGGTCCAACCTATCACCCAACACCATCCAATCAACCAAACCATGGCACCAAGGGCCTCAGCCAGGCTCTTCCTAAACACCTCCAGGGATGGGGACTCCACCACCTCCCTGGGCAGCACATCCCAATGGCCAATCTCTCTTGCTGGGAAGAATTTCTTCCTCACATCCAACTAAAACCTCCCCTGGCACAGCTTGAGACTGTGTCCTCTTGTTCTGGTGCTGCTTGCCTGGGAGAAGAGACCAACCCCCTCCTGGCTACAACCTCCCTTCAGGGAGCTGGAGAGAGCAAGAAGGTCTCCCCTGAGCCTCTTCTTCTCCAGGCTAAGCAACCCCAGCTCCCTCAGCCTCTCCCCACAGGGCTGTGCTCCAGACCCCTCCCCAGCTTTCTTGCCCTTCTCTGGACACCTTCAAGTGTCTCAATGTCCTTCTTAAACTGAGGAGCCCAGAACTGGACACAGGACTCAAGGTGTGGCCTAAGCAGTGCTGAGCACAGGGCACAATGACTTCCCTGCTCCTGCTGGCCACACTAGTCTTGATGCAGGCATTCCAACAGACACAGTGGAAGTCTCACCACTAGAGTTAACATTGGCAGGACAAGTGAGAAGACCTCATGAGATCTGTGCTGTGAGATGCCTGTGCTGTCCTGTTCGAGGCTGGGCTGCACCTGGTCTGCCTCACCTCTGGGCTGGGCTCATGGGATAACTCCTCCTGCCACCAGCACACCCCAAGCAAAGTGTTTGGTCTAACTCCTCTCTGCTGTCTGATTGCCACATCAAAGAGAAACTCTCCAGACCCAGCTTCCCCAGGCAGGAGTGAGGGAATTCAGGGAGAAAAGATCCTCTGGAGTTACCCTTGTAAGGGACAGATGGCGTCTCTGGGGAGCCTGTTCCAGTGTTTGAGAGCCTTTAAGTGAGGAAGTTTCTTCTCAAGTCCAACCTAAACCTGCCCTGGTGCAACCTGAGGCCATTTCCTCCTGTCCTATCCACTTGTTCCTTGGGAGAATAAACCAACCCCAACCTGGCTCCAACCTCCTTCCAAGAAGATGCAGGAGACATAGACCTTTATCCTGTGCTTTGTGGGCAAATCACCTCCCTGGTGATAGCCCCTGGCTCCCTCAGAGGCTCTCAGGATTGCTAGAAATTCCCAGCAAGAGTGATGATGGCAGCAGGGCCAGGCAGGGTGACAGCTCCCATGCCACTGAAGTGATTAACAACCAGCAGGAGATGAAACACACCCTGAGGGATCTCCTCTGTTGGCTCTGCTGCCAGTGTTTGCTCAGTGCCTGGAGAGGAGCCAAGCTGGGCTGGCACTGCTGCCACCCATCTGCCCTCGCTCCACAGGGCACAAACCAATCCACCATCTCTCCCTGGGGCTCTTACAAGCCCCCATCCTCCTGGAACCCTCCCCACGATGGCTGGGCACTTTCCATGCCGTGCTTGTCACTTCCTGAGCTGCATTGGTGTCTCTCTTCCCCCTCAGCAAGGATGTCACCTTGCCAAGGGCTGGAAAAGGCACTGGTAGAGGGTTTTGGGTGTTCTGCCACGAAAGGCTTTCATTTCCCTTCATCTCTCCTCAGGCTCGCAAATGCCAGGACCAATTATTCAGTACCATGTTCTTTCTGCAATGACTGCCTGCAGGCTGGAGCCTGGTTGGGCCAGAGGTCCAGGCCTGTCAAAAAAATGAGCACCATTCCACAGCAAGGAGTTCACCAAGGTGACAAGAGCCAGTCCCACCTGAGGAGCATCTGATTCAGCAGGAATTCCCCACCGCTGATGCCAAGAGCCGAGCACCCAGGAAAACATGATGCCACCTTTGGGTCAAGAAGAAAAAGCTTTTCCCTGCCTTGTTAGGCACAGTCACAAAGAGCTGCCACCACGAGGGCCTCACCAGCCCCTGGGCACCAAGATGCCTCCAGCCCTGCGTGCCAGACTTGTGGAGCGAAGCCTTGTTTGGACTCGATGGCATTTTGCTTGCACCTTGCCTCCTCCTGAAGCCAGAGAGGTTCCTGGCACAGCCCAGCAGTCTGCCTGGGCTTCCTTCCCAGCACCAGCAGCAGCACCAGGTTTGCAGAAGCACATTTTGAATCCTGGCTGCCCTGCTGCTCCAGAGCTGTGGCCAGGCTGTTCAGACAGGTTGCAGTGGACCAGCACCCTGGTGGGTGTTAAACAGCAGCCTTCCTTTCTCCTGAGCTCCACCAGATCTCTCAACACATCTCTCCCAGTTATGTATCATCCCAGCTTTATTATGATCCCAACTTTATCATTACCCCAAATTTATTATGATCCCAGCTTTATTATGATCCCAACTTTATTATGATCCCAACTTTATCATTACCCCAAATTTATTATGATCCCAACTTTATTATGATCCCAACTTTATTATGATCCCAACTTCCAGGGCTGGGGTTGCTGAGCCTGCAGAAGAGGAGGCTCAGGGAAGACCTTCTTGCTCTCTCCAACTCCCTGAAGGGAGGTTGTAGCCAGCTGGGGGTTGGTGTCTTCTGCCAAGCAAGCAGCACCAGAACAAGAGGACACAGTCTCAAGCTGTGCCAGGGGAGGTTTAGGCTGGAGGTGAGGAGAAAGCTCTTCCCAGAGAGAGTCGTTAGCCATTGGAATGTGCTGCCCAGGGAGGTGGTGGAGTCACCATCCCTGGAGGTGTTCAAACAGGGATTGGATGTGGCACTTGGAGCCATGGTTTAGTTGTCAGGAGGTGTTGGGTGATAGGTTGGACCTGATGATCTCTGAGGTCTTTTCCAACCATATTGATTCTATGATTTTCTCCTAAGCAAGTAGGTGCTCAAAGAACACTGAGGAGCTGAGCTGAAGTGGTGGGAGAAGGGCAGAGGGAGCAAGGCTGAGGGTAAAGGCCACCAACAAACCTGGGGAAATTGTGGGCATTCAGCTGTGGCCACATTGCTCCTTGTATCAGCTCCAGTGTCATTCACACAAAAGGTGTCTTCAGGCCTCTCTGCAGAACCTCCAGGTCTTGGAGGTGGCTACAGCAGAGTCCAGGTTGCCCAGGGAGGTGGTGGAAGCCTCATCCCTGGAGGTGTTTGCAGCCAGGCTGGATGTGGCTATGAGCAACCTGCTGTAGTGTGAGGTGTCCCTGCCCATGGCAGGGGGTTGGGACTGCCTGAGCCTTGAGGTCCCTTCCAACCCTGACAATTCTATGATTCTATGACCTGAGAGAGAGACAGGCTGCTGGCTAGAGATAAGGTCCCTCATTAACTTCACAATCTCTGATCATGGGCAATAGCAGAGTTTTGATAGATGATAGGTTGTCTGCAGCCCATGGATTAATTTGATGACTAGTTGCTTAGAGGTGCTTGTGCTCAAGAGAGTGAGAAACTTCACCAGTCTGGAGAAGAGAAGGCTCCCAGGAGACCTAATTCTGGCCTTCCAGGATCTGAAGGGGGCTCCAAGAAAGCTGGGGAGGGACTTTTGAGGGTGTCAGGGAGGGATAGAACTGGGGGGATGGAGCAAAACTACAAATGAGGAGATTCAGATTGGATGTCAGGAAGAAGTTGTTCCCCATGAGGGTGGTGAGAGCCTGGCACAGGTTGCCCAGGGAGGTGGTGGCAGCCTCCTGCCTGGAGGTGTTTGCAGCCAGGCTGGAGGTGGCTGTGAGCAACCTGCTGCAGTGTGAGGTGTCCCTGGCCATGGTGGGGGGGTTGAGTGGCTGAGCCTTGAGGTCCCTTCCAGCCCTGACAATTCCCTGATCCTACGATCTTCAGAAAAGTTCAGGTCCCACATCAGCACTTGGAGAACTGCTCTGCTTCTGCCAAGATCCTGGAGTGCTGGGTGCTGTGCTCTGCAGTGTAAACTGCCAAGTGCTGAGCACATACAACCTGAATTTGCTGCTTACAAGGGGGCTGAGGTGTTCTGAAAGCCCAGCCCAGATTATGGCTTTCAAATACAAGGAGATCTGTCCCTGAGCTCTCAATCCAGATTGTGGACTCATCACAAATGGAGCTGAGCCATTCTTGGAAGGAAAACTTGGCAAGGGCAGGCTTTCTCCACTCTATCAGCAGACACCACATTCAAAGCTCAGGCCAGCAAGCCCAGATTGGGGTGCAATTCAAACCTGCAGCAGCCTCTCCCCATGGCTGAGGGAAGTGGTGACGCTGGGGAGCAGCCAGAGCTAATTGCACAGGAACAGGGCCAACACCAAAAGTCACCTCCCCGGTTACAGACCTGGATGGGAGCTGAACACCAGCTGAGCTAGGTTTGAAATCCCAGAACCCCATCATGGTATGGCATGGAATGGGCCTGTGGAGATCTTCCTGTCCAACCACCCTGCTAAAGCAGGGCACCCCCAGCAGCTTGCCCAGGAGCACAATGGCCAGCGGGGCTTGGAATCTCTCCAGAGAAGGAGACTCCACAACTTCTGTGGGCAGCCTGCTCCAGGCCTCCAGCACCCTCACACCAAAGAAGTTTCTCCTCCTCCTCCTCACATGGTACCTTCTGGGTTCCAGTTTGTGCCCACTGCCCCTTGTCCTGTCCCTGGGCACCGCTGACAAGAGCCTGGCCCCAGCCTCTTGCCCCCTACCCTTTAGCTCTTGCTGAGCATTGCTCAGCTCCACTCTGGAGCTGCTCTTCTCCAGGGCTCTCAGCCTTTGCTCCTCACAGAGCTGCTCCAGGCCCTTCAGCACCTTCATGGCCCATCATGGCTTGTGCCAAAGAGCTGTTTCCTGCAGCCCTACTGCAAGCAGAAGGTTGTGCCTTGATACCATCAGGGGGTATGAAAAACCTTCCCCTCAGCAGAACAAGGCACCAGGAGAGGAGCTCAGGTGTCCTCTGCCAGCAGCACTGCATCAGCACAGTCCTGCTGAGGTCAGCAGTTGTTCTCCTATTTACAGTTAGAATCACAGAATCAATAAGGTTGGAAAAGACCTCAGAGATCAGCAAGTCCAACCTGCCACCCAACACCATCTGATCAACTCAACCATGGCTTCAAGTGCCACATTCAATCCCCTCTTGAACACCTCCAGGGATGGGGACTCCACCACCTCCCTGGGCAGCACATCCCAATGGCCAATCTCTCTTGCTGGGAAGAACTTCTTCCTTACATCCAACCTAAACCTCCCTTGGCACAGCTTGAGACTGTGTCCTCTTGTTCTGGTGCTGCTTGCCTGGGAGAAGAGACCAACCCCCAGCTGGCTACAACCTCCCTTCAGGGAGTTGGAGGGAGCAAGAAGGTCTCCCTGAGCCTCCTCTTCTGCAGGCTCAGCAACCCCAGCTCCCTCAGCCTCTCCTCACAGGGCTGTGCTCCAGACCCCTCCCCAGCCTTGTTGCCCTTCTCTGGACACCTTCCAGCAACTCAACATCTTTCCTGAACTCAGGAGCCCAGAACTGGACACAGGACTCAAGGTGTGGCCTCAGCAGTGCTGAGCACAGGGCAGAATGACTTCCCTGCTCCTGCTGGCCACACTGTTCCTGCTACAGGCCAGGATGCCATTGGCCTTCTTGGCCAGCTGGGCACACTGCTGGCTCCTGTTCAGCTGCTGTCAACCACTGCCCCCAGGTCCCTCTCTGCCTGGCTGCTCTCAGCCACTCCAAGAAAAGCAGAGCTGAACTGTTCTTTTTCAAAGTTCTTTGCTAGGAAGAGCTCTCTTCCAGCAGCTGATTTACTGCCCCTCTGAGACTCCAAAGTCAAATCTGTTGGTCTAAAAAGTCTTTTCCTTCACCTCCAGTCCTCAATGACCCTTACTGCTCGCTGGCAGCCAGGCTGAACTTGCTCTTGGTTGCCCACACCACTAAATCACACGTTATCTGGGCTTGGATTGGGAAAAGTTCTAGATAATGAGGCATGAGATAGAAGAGGACTCTGCTGAGTCTTAGTTGTGTGCTCAGCAAAACTGCTTGGAGCGGAAAAAAGTAGCCAAGATGGATTTTTGCCATTAAAAACCAACTTCGGTGGTTTAGGACGTGGGTAGGAGGAGATGCACTGAGTGAAAACATGAAGCATCTGTGGAGCCTCCCACTGTGGAAGGAAGCATGAAGTGGAACCCCCTCTGCTGCACTCTGGTGAACCCCCACCTGGAGCACTGTGTCCAGTTCCAGAGCCTCTGTTCCAGGAAGGATCTGGAGGTGCTGGAAGGTGTCCAGAGAAGGACCACGAGGATGAGCAGAGGGCTGGAGCTGCTCTGCTGTGAGGACAGACTGAGGGAGTTGGGGCTGTTCAGTCTGGAGAAGAGAAGGCTCTGAGGAGACCCAGTTGTGGCCTTCCAGGATCTGAAGAGGGCTACAGGAAAGCTGGGGAGGGACTTTTGAGGGTGTCAGGGAGTGATAGGACTGGGGGGGATGGAACAAAACTAGAAATGGGAAGATTGAGATTGGATGTGAGGAAGAAGTTGTTCCCCATGAGGGTGGTGAGAGCCTGGCACAGGCTGCCCAGGGAGGTGGTGGAAGCCTCCTGCCTGGAGGTGTTTGCAGCCAGGCTGGATGTGGCTGTGAGCAACCTTCTACAGTGTGAGGTGTCCCTGCCCATGGCAGGGGGGTTGGAGCTGGCTGAGCCTTGAGGTCCCTTCCAACCCTGACAATTCTATGGTTCTAAGAAGGGCCTGAGGAGTATTTGCTGCAAATAGGCACGATGAGAAGCATGGGAGAGCTCCTGTGGGCGCCTCTCTGGCAGCAAGCAGGGAGCAGAGATGTTCTCCTCCCCCCGGGAGACCTCGGGCAGCGCCTTAGGTGCTGAGATGTGCGCCACAGGACAACCTCTCGTCCAGCAGGCCGCCTGCCACCTGCCTTTTCTCTTTAGCTTAGCACCACCTAGAGGGATCCATCTGCAAACCCAAGGCGTCAGCTCTGCAGCGGTGACACACAGCACGCCGGGGCTGGAGTAGGGCGAACCAAACAACTGCCAGCAAAGCCTCCAACGAGCAGCTCGCTCCTCCAGCTACCTTCACTGCCTCAAGAACAGGGCTGTGGCGCAACCATTCCCTTTGTCTTGGCAAGCTCTGCTGTGAAATGGAAAGATGGACTGGAGGTTGGAGTCTGCTCAGGACTTGGGGCTGCTCAGCACAGCCTCAAGTTGCACCAGGGGAGGTTCAGGCTGGATGTTAGGGAAGAAGCTCTTCCCAGGAAGAGAGATTGGCCTTTGGAATGTGCTGCCCAGGGAGGTGGTGGAGTCACCATCCCTGGAGGTGTTTAAAAAGAGACTTAGTTCTAATGTGCAGCTGATGAGATGGTGTTGGGTGATAGGTTGGACTTGATGACCTCAAAGGTCTTTTCCAACCTGGTTACTTCTGTATATTCATCTCTAATTTTGTTTTCTCCTTTCACCCCCTAGAGATCCTGCACCACACACAAGTTCCAGTGACCTCTGTTATTGTGATGGCTTGGAGCCAAGCTTATTCTCCATGTCCCTTTGAGCCTTCACCCTTCCCTAACAGCACACAGCAGCTGAGCTGAAGGGTTCTGTGCTGCATTTCACAGTTTCCAGTGCATCAGCCCTTACTCAGCTCTCCCAATGTGGAACACCAGGACAAGACCAAGGGGGAGCTGGAGAGACTTTAGCTCCTCCCTACCTCACACACTGATCCTGCCTTTTCTCCTGCAGCAGCCCCAGTGAGCTACAGTGAGATACAGTGAGCTGAGCTACAGTGCCACGAGATGCAATACCTGGAGATGCAATACCTGCCCTCCATCAGCCCTGTCTCTGGCCAGCCCTACAACATCCCAAGGCAAGGCCATCCAAACCAAAGCCTGACCTGCCTGAATCACTGAGTGCTTGGTTAGGAGACAGGAGGCACGCTGCCCCGGCCAAAGGGCAAAGCAGAAGCTGCCAGAATTCCCCTGGCTTTGAGATTGAGGAGTGCAGACCAAGCACAAACAGCAGCTGGGTTTGCAAGGGATGCACAAGCCCTGCATTTCATTAGGAACTTGCTGCAGCAACCCCAAGGACAAAGCAGTCCTTGGAGGAAGCAGTGCTCTGGAGGTGACCTGAGGGAAGCAGCCTGTCTGCTAGGGATGCCACCCTCCCTTCCCCTGCATGCAAGGGGATGTGGTATAAGAGGGTTTGAAGGTCTGGCTGGGGAGGGAAGGGCATTCTTCTCCCTGCAGTGTTCAGACAGCAGCAAGAAAACAGAGGAAATGTCCTCAGCCCTGCTCCCCATGAGCAAAGTGCAAGCTGCAGCCATGCTCTCCTGCTCAGCTGAGAGACCACAGCGCAAGGTCTATCCACCAAACCCAAGTCCTCCACCAGCCCTGAAACACAACCATTAGCTCCTCCAGCCAAAGCCAAGCCAGCCCTCCAGCATGCTTGGCTCAAAGGAGGTTGTGGACAAGTAGGGGTTGGTCTCTTCCCCAGGCAAGCAGCACCAGAACAAGAGGACACAGTCTCAAGCTGTGCCAGGGGAGGTTTAGGTTGGAGGTGAGGAGAAAGTTCTTCCCAGCAAGAGAGATTGGCCATTGGAATGTGCTGCCCAGGGAGGTGGTGGAGTCCCCATCCCTGGAGGTGTTCAAAAAAGGCTTGGCTGTGGCACTCAGAGCCATGGTTTAGCTGTCAGGAGGTGTTAGGTATTAGGTAATGGTTGGACTTGATGATCTCTGAGATCTTTTCCAACCTGGCTTATTCTATGACTCCATGAGCTGAGAGCTTTCTCCTGCCCTGGAGGTGCTGGGATGCCTTTCCCAGAACACACAGCCCAGCCTGGAGGCAGATCCTGCCTCCCAGCATGTGACTGGGTGTTACTGGAGCAACATCCCTGCGTGAGCCAGCCACCGACGGAAGGAGGAAGCTGGGCTGTAGAGAAGCGAAACCACCGCAGAGCTGACTGCGAGAGGAGAGAGGGGAGAGAGAGCAGGAGACAGGCTGGCTGGAGAGCAGAGCCTTGCTGAGCCCCGGGGAAAATGGTCTGAGTAATTATCAACGGTAAGGAGCCCTCCTGTTTGAGGCAGCAGAGCTTGGAGGGGGTTCTGCCAGGGAAATGCACTGCCTGATTTATGGCCTTGGCTTGTGGGGGGAGAGAGGCTGGAGCCAGGGTGGTTTGAAACACGCACAGAGCACCAGACACAGAAACTCCCTTTTAGCCCATTAAAACCAGCTCCCTCCCCACCCCCGCCGGCCATCCCATCTCCCTCCATGGATCCAGCGCAGCCTCCAGCAGCTCCTCCTCCGCAAGGATCCCCAGCTCACGGAGAGCACCCATCCTGGGGCTGCGTGGGGAGGGGGTGCGGGGCAGCTGGTGCTCTGCATTGCTGCAGCCAGCAGTCAGCAGTCTCCCCTTTCCCAGCAGTCTCCCCTTTCCCACCAGCCTGTCGCTACGTGGCCAGGAAGATGAGGACCCTGTGCAGCCCGGAGCGCCAGGAGCCACCACCCTGCCCGGCACAGGCAGCTCCCCACAGCCGCCACCCAAGTAAGCCTGCAGCTCGCCGGGGCTGGGGGCATCCACACCCCCCAGGACATCCACACCCCCCAGCCCTGACCACGCTGGGGATGGAGGGGCCAGGGTTTGCCTGGGCTTACAAGCTGGCTCGGGGGTCACCTCCTGCTGCTGCCCACTGCCAGCTTGCAGGGGAGATGCTCTGGCTCCCCAGCCCCCCTGCCTGTGCTGCAGTGACCCCAGGCTTCCTCCGAGCCAGGCACTGTGGCTGAGGGAGAACCACACCGAGTAGAAGTTGCACAAGTTTCTTTCTCCTTCCTGCTTTCTCTTCCCCGGCTGCGTTTTGCCTTTCAATGGTGTGGCTGCAGCCCGGCCCCTGACAGGGAGGACGAGCAAAGAGCAGCTTTGGGAAGGGAGGGCAGAACTCCTCTGGGCACAAGCAGAGGGGTGAGTGGCTGTGACCTGCTGAAGCTTTGCTCCCCCAGAGCTCCATCCCCCTGAGGCAATCGATCTGATTTCAGGCACCCTGCTAAATGCCCAAATGCAGCAGCACGGCCCCAGCTGGCACTGAGATTTCTTCTCCTGGCTGCCAGTCCTCCCCCAGCCCCTTCCTGGCCCATTTAAGAGCACACAAACCGCTTTGACTTCGCAGATCCCTCAGGCAATGCCCTGCAGAGCAGCTGCTCCTCCTGCCCACCCCCGTTCCAGCACCTACCCAGCAAGGACCTTCCTGGCTCGTGGTCCCTCCCCCATCCGTGGGGGCTGCTCGTGGTGTGACGATCCCCCCAGGGTGCTGCTGCTGCTGCTGTGTCTCCCAGCCATGTGCTCAGGCGTTAAAGCTCGACAAGAGGTCATTTTTCAACAGCAGGCAGAGGGATTTCAGCTGGGGAAGATCTGCCCCACCAAGAGCAGTTTTGCTGGTTGAGCTGAGTCACTCCTGATGGCTCTTGTGCAAACATGCCCAGAGCTGCAGCCCAGCACATGCCCAGGCGGCTGCCACAGGGCTCAGATGTGTCCCATGGTCTCCTACCTCTGCCAGAAGCTCAGGGCTGTCAGAGGAGAACTGCAGGGAAGATGTTTGGCCTGGAGAAGAGGAGGCTCAGGGGAGGCCTTATTGCTGTCTACAACTACCTGAAGGTAGCTGTAGCCAGCTGGGGGTTGGTCTCTTCTCCCAGGCAACCAGCACCAGAACAAGAGGACACAGTCTCAAGCTGTGCCAGGGGAAGTTTAGGCTGGAGGTGAGGAGAAAGTTCTTCCCTGCAAGAGAGACTGGCCACTGGGATGTGCTGCCCAGGGAGGTGGTGGAGTCACCATCCCTGGAGGTGTTCAGGTGGGGACTGGATGTGGCACTTGGTGCCATGGTTTAGTAGTCATGAGGTCCTGGGTGACAGGTTGGACTTGATGATCTTTGAGGTCTCTTCCAACCTTATTGATTCTATGATTCCATGTGAGCCCTTTCTGCCGCTTCCATGTCCTGTGTGCAAGGAGAAGAAGGGGAACTACATGCCTTTGGGGGTCCCATAACATCTCCAGAAGGTCACCTTTCCCCTCAAAAAACATCTGGATCCTTAATGGGGGGAGGGAAGTGAGATGTTTCTCTTTGTTAATGCCTAAAATAAGTGCATAGGAAGGGAAAGCAGAACATCATCATCTGGGCTGCAATGAATCATAGCATCATAGAGTTGTCAGGGCTGGAAGGGACCTCAAGGCTCAGCCAGTTCCAACCCCCCTGCCATGGGCAGGGACACCTCACACTGCAGCAGGTTGCTCACAGCCACAGCCAGCCTGGCTGCAAACACCTCCAGGCAGGAGGCTTCCACCACCTCCCTGGGCAACCTGTGCCAGGCTCTCACCACCCTCCTGGGGAACAACTTCTTCCTCACATCCAATCTCCATCTCCCCATTTCTAGTTTTGCTCCCTTCCCCCAGTCCTATCCCTCCCTGACACCCTCAAAAGTCCCTCCCCAGCTTTCTTGGAGCCCACTTCAGATCCTGGAAGGCCACAATTAGGTCTCCTCAGATCCTTCTCTTCTCCAGGCTGAACAGCCCCAGCTCCCTCAGTCTGTCCTCACAGCAGAGCAGCTCCAGCCCTCTGCTCATCCTCGTGGCCCTGCTCTGAACATGTTCCTGTTCTGCATGCTCTGCAGATCCCAGAACAGGAAGATCAGGGCAAGCACTGAGGTGTGTTGATGAGAGCAATCACACTCCTCTGAGCACTGCAAAACCTTAAGCTCCTTCTCTGCAGTTAATTGCTGGGTGTTTAGGGTCATCAGGGAGCTGCCCTGTGCATCTCTGGCAGGTTGGGCACAGGGACTCCACCAGTATGAGGGCAGTGGTGGGCTGCACCAGTTTAAAAGGTAGGGGTGGGCTGCACCAGTTTAAAAGGTAGGGGTGGGCTGCACCTCTCCTTGGCATGGAGAAGCCCACAGCAGGGAGCTCTGGGGTGTCCCAGGGAAAGCTGGCCCGGGAAAAGGCACAAGGAGCACACAGCTCAGCAGAGCACAGAGCTGGCTGGGAGATGGAGATGACCTGCAGGCACTGGTGGTGTCCAGGTCACAGTTTGGAGGCTACAGGTCTTTATCCCCTCCTTGCAGCAAGCTGGGCTCTGCTGGGGAGCTCTCTGGGTCATAAACCTGGCCTGGGGGGCTCACACTTTCCTCATGTAAGGTGGTTTTCCCATCAGCAGGTTTTGTGAGCCCCTTGCCAGTTCCCCTGCCAGCCTTGGCCCTTCAGCAATCACTTTTCCTGCTGGCTAATCCTGAATCTTCCTCTCCCCTTTTCCCTGATGTTTTTGCATTTGCAGATGTAAAGGCATCAGCAGCCCCCAGGCAGGAGCCTCGCTTCCCAGGAGCACCAATGCCATCCCAGAGCAGCCCTGCAAGTCCTGAGGGTAAAAGCCTTTGTGGTCCTCCCCTGCAGGCCACAAGCTTTCTTCCCACTGCTTTCCCCTGGGAATCCTGCAACCCAGGGATTGGGAAACGTTAGCAAATCCCTCCTGTGTCTGCTCTCCACACAGAAGAGCAGTGCTAGAACGTCCTCACTGACCTCATGGCACCAGAGTTTTCTAGATGGCAGGAAAACAAGAGATTGCCAACGTGTATCAGGTGCTCCTGGCACTTTGGGGCCATGGAGAGCCAGGGGAAGAGCAAGGAGCCATTGCCTGCCAGCAGCAGAGCAGATTTGTCTGCTGTGGAACCAGCTTGTGCTCCCAAAGATACTGGTGTGGGTTTGCATGAAGGCAAAATCAGCTCCTGGGCTGGAGTGAGGAGCCTTAGAGCTTAGTGCTGTGGAAATCCCATGGCCATGGTTTAGCCATGAGGGCTGTGGTGACAGGTTGGACTTGATGGTGTTTGAGGTCTCTTCCAGCCTTGGTGCTTCTGTGAAGCCATCCTTGCTGGGCAGCCAGCACCCTGGTGTCACACAGCACCCACGGAGCGGAGGGCTGCAAGGACCACAGTGGGATCTCCCCTCCAGCAACCCCCGTGCCCCCAGTGTCACAGAGAGCAATGACAGCAGAATCACAAACTCTGCACCAGCAGGGAGGAATCTGCTCGACCCCTTCCTGTGACAGCCCAGCCTGGGGCAGAAATAAAGGTGGATGGAAGAGGCTGCTTGGGAGTGTGATGGTTTTCCCCCTGGGAGGGCTTTGCTCTCCTAGCCTGCTTGGACAGACTGATGCTGCACTGAGCTCGCTGCTGAGGTTCACCTTGCTGCTCTTGGAGGAAGGGATGGCTCTTGTCCCATCACTGTGTGTGCTGAACAGAGACAGGGAGGGAGCAGTCATCCTGCAGCCCTAAGGAGAGCTGGCTGTGAGCTCCTGGGTCTGCAGGCCTCGGCCTCTTGCTGCCATCCTCAGTGATGGTTTAGCCTTTGGTACCAAAACTTTAATCCCCTCCTGGCTTTCTGTGTCCTGTGCTGAACTTTGTTACAGTGAGAGAGGCATAAACCCTGTCCAGGGGGCTGCAGAAGAGGGGGGTGAGGGGAGGAGGAAAAGCTGGAAGGTGATGAACAGACCCAAATCTCCTACACCCACTCAGTCACAGCAAGGCTGGAAAACACAGACCTTAGAACCCTTTATTCTGCCCATTGCCACTTCCTTGGACAGCTGCCACCACCAAGCTGTGTGGTTGGGTGGTCAGGTAAACACCAGTGCCTGCAGTCACCTGGATTCCATGGAAGACCTGGCTCTGGGGACAGAGGAGGACACCAGCAGCTCCTGAGCCGTACAGCAGTTCCCCATTCATGGGCACCACCTGAGCACAGCACCTCTTGTAGGCTCACTGAGCATCGTTGCCCAGTCCCTTGTGGACTCCAGACAAACTCTCCTCCTCACCACTGGCTCCTGTGTGCACACACAGTGGGGAGGAAGGAGGGAAGGAAAACCAAAGGAGATCAGCCTGTCCCAAAGAGGAGCAGAAAAGGGAGTCTGAAAGGAGCCCTGCTCCAGGATGCCCTACCCAGGGCCTGGTGCTTTAACTCTTCATCCCAGGCATCACCAAGATCTTGTCCATCACTGTCCTCCCAGGGCAGGCAGCAGCAGTGGCAGGTCCCAAGCACTGTCCCAGGCTAGTTCTTAAGTCATGTCTGTCTTAAGGCCATGTCCAAAGCCCAGCACAAAGCTCCCTGTCACTGACAGCTGCATGACACAAACCTAATCCAGAGCAAACCTCACATCTGCAGGCCAGCTACACAGACTGAACCCCCCAAGCAGGCACAGGGCTGGCACCCACAGGTTCCCTCTAGCTGCTCAGCCTAGAGAGGAGGAGGCTCAGGGGAGACCTTCTTGCTCTCTCCACCTCCCTGAAGGGAGGTTGTGGCCAGGTGGGGGTTGGTCTCTTCTCCCAGATAACCAGCACCAGAACAAGAGGACACAGTCTCAAGCTGTGCCAGGGGTGGTTTAGGCTGGAGGTGAGGAAAAAGTTCTTCCCAGAAAGAGTAACTGGCCATTGGGATGTGCTGCCCAGGGAGGTGGTGGAGTCCCCATCCCTGGAGGCGTTCAAGAGGGGATTGGACGTGGCACTTGGAGCCATGGTTCAGTTGTCAGGAGGTGTTGGGTGACAGGTTGGACTTGATGGTCTCTGAGGTCTCTTCCAACCTTATTGATTCTATGATTCTTTGCAGTCCCCAAGTAAGAGCAGTGGGAAATTGCCCAAGGGAGCTGCAGGCTCTGGTCCTGAGGACAGCTCCTTCACACCAAGCCAGAGGGCAGGCAGGATGTGCCAGAGGTGAGCACCTTTCTCGTGGGGGTCTCACATGTTTTATTAGAGTCACACTCATCCAGAGCAGTGCAGCGTGAGTGGGGGCAGCCCTCTGCTCTGCCCCCACAGCTTCTGCTCTCTTGTGCAAGGACAGCTTGGCTTTCAGTGGTCTCCAGCCCCCTCCAGTCAGCTGCCCATGAAGCAGCTCTGGGGTGTGTTGAGCGTGGTGGTCTGGATGAACTGGCAGAGACAGGGCACGCTGCTGTGCTCCAGGTGCCCCCGCCACCGCCCGAGGGAGCTGCCCGGTGACCAGGAGCCGGACGTAGCATCCACTGAAGATCACCAGGAGCTGCTGGGCCATCACCTGGAAGGAGCACAGGAGGTGTCAGAGCAGAGCATCTGCCTGCAGGACGTGTCGGTGCCCAATGCCAGCGCAAGGGGCAGCGCTGGAAGCTGAGGCAGAGGAAGGTCCATGGAAACAGGAGGAAGAATTACTGCACTGTGAGGGAGACCGAGCCCTGGGACAGGCTGCCCAGGGGGCTGTGGAGTCTCCCTCTCTGGAGATACTCAAGACCCACCTGGATGAGTCCCTGTGTGATGTGCTCTAGGTGCTCCTGCTCTGGCAGAGGGCTTGGACTGGATGAGCTTTGAGGTGCCTTCCAACCCCTCACATGCTGTGATTCTGGGACACATTAAGTACCATTTGCTCCTTCATTCAAGGACTGTCCTTGTGTGAAGGGAACAGGACAGGAGCCAACAGCATATATAACTGTCCCAGATCCCCTTCTGGTCACACTGTCCCCACAAGGGAGTGACATGAAATGACCACTGAGTGGTGGGAGGCCAGAAAGCCAGGCTGTTCAGGGAGCTGCCTGCTTGCCCAGTGCCTCCTGGTGCTTGTTTGTACCTGCAGACAGCCAGAGAGCTTCAATCTGCTGGATGTCACCTGCACCGAGTTTGCTTAGCAACAGCAAGCAGGGAAGAGTACAATAAATCAAAATCAGCCCTTCTGAGGCTTCTTGCTGAGCAGGAATGAGGACACACTTGCTCCTCAGCACAGCACAAGCCTTGGAAAGCACACTCCACAGAGCAGGCATGGCCAGGCCTCATCTCCACCCTGCACACAGGCCCTGGGTTCCTGTACAGACCCTGGAGGAGTTTGTCTTCCAGATGTGCAGACCCCCTGCCACCAGCAAGGAAAAGCTCAATCCATTGGTTCCCCAAGGATTCAGCACTAGCTGCTCAGCAGCATCAGGGCTGCAGAAGGTGTGAGCAGATCTTCAGCCTTCCAGGGGCTCCTACTGGGGAAAAAAAAAACACATAGGCACTCCCATGGCTGGCAGCAGCTGGGACAAGGTTTGGAGTCGAGGTGCCTGGGGAGGAGATTCAGCACCTCTGTCTTGCACCTCTATGAGGAGAGGCTGAGGGAGCTGGGGTTGCTTAGCCTGGAGAAGAGGAGGCTCAGGGAGACCTCATTGCTCTCTCCAACTCCCTGAAGGGAGGTTGTAGTCAGGTGGGGGTTGGTCTCTTCTCCCAGCACCAGAACAAGAGAACACAGTCTCAAGCTGTGCCAGGGGAGGTTTAAGCTGGAGGTGAGGAAGAAGTTCTTCATAGAGAGATTGGCCCTTGGGATGTGCTGCCCAGGGAGGTGGTGGAGTCCCCATCCCTGGAGGGGTTTAGGAAGAGCCTGGATGAGGCCCTTGGTGCCATGGTTTCGTTGATCAGATGATGTTGGGTGATAGGTTGGACTTGATGATCTTTTCCAACCAGGTTAATTCCATTCCATTCCATTCCATTCCATTCCATTCCATTCCATTCCATTCCATTCCATTCCATTCCATTCCATCCCATCCCATTGTATTCTATTCTATTCTACTCTATTCTATTCTATTCTATTCTATTCTATTCTATTCTATTCTATTCTATTCTATTCTATTCCATTCCATTCCATTCCATTCCATTCCATTCCATTCCATCCCATCCCATCCCATCCCATTCTATTCTATTCTATTCTATTCTATTCTATTCTATTCTATTCTATTCTATTCTATTCTATTCCATTCCATTCCATTCCATTCCATTCCATTCCATTCCATTCCATTCCATTCTATTCTGTTCTCTGGAGAGGGATCACAGGATGTCAGGGGTTGGAAGGGACATAAAGAGATCATCCAGTCCAACCTCCCTGCCAGAGCAGGACCATAGAGTCCGGCTCAGATCACTCAGGAACACACCCAGACAGGGCTGGAAAGTCTCCACAGAAGGAGACTCCACAACCTCTCTGGGCAGCTTGCTCCAGGGCTCTGGGACCCTTACAGTGAAGAGGTTCCTCCTTGTGTTGAGGTGGAACCTCCTGTGCTGCAGCTTACATCCATTGCTCCTTGGCCTATCCCAGGGAGCAGCTGAGCAGAGGCTTTCCCCTCCCTCCTGACCCCCCAGCCCTCAGATCTTTATAAGCATTTCTTAAATCCCCTCTCAGTCTTCTCCTCTCCAGACTGAAGAGCCCCAGGCCCCTCTGCCTCTCCTCCCCAGGCAGTGCTCCAGTCCCTTCATATTTCTCATTACCTCTGGTGGGCCCTCAGGAACGAGGTGGAGCAGCTCATTGCATGTCACAGGCTCCTTGTTTGCTGCAGTGGATAAGAGAGGGGACTCTTCACGTGAAGCCTCCTCCTCCTCCTCCTCCAGCCGTGGGTCAGGCTGAACCACTGCCTCCATCACCACGCAGAGCTGGTCCAAGCTGTGCCGGAGGCCTGACTGGAAGAGAAGGAGATTTTAGGGGTCTCCAAAGGCAGGCAGCAGAGGTGTCCTAAGGACAGCTTTTAAAGGGCATCTTTAACATCCTTATTGATGATCTGGATGAGGGCATTGAGTCCATCAGCAGTACATTTGCAGATGACACCAAGCTGGGGGCAGGAGTTGATCTGCTGGAGGGCAGAGAGGCTTTGCAGAGGGACCTGGACAGGCTGGGCAGATGGGCAGAGGCCAAGGGCAGGAGATTGAACACATCCAAGTGCCAGGTGCTGCACATTGGCCACAGCAACCCCAGGCAGTGCTACAGGCTGGGGGCAGAGTTGCTGAGAGTGGCCAGGTTGAGAGGGACCTGGGGGTGCTGGTTGATGGGAGGCTGAACATGAGCCTGCAGTGTGCCCAGGCAGCCAAGAGGGCCAATGGCATCCTGCCCTGCATCAGGAACAGTGTGGCCAGCAGCAGGAGCAGGGAGGTCATTCTGCCTCTGTACACTGCACTGCTGAGGCCACACCTTGAGTCCTGTGTCCAGTTCTGGGCTCCTCAGTTTAGGAAGGATGTTGACTTGCTGGAAGGTGTCCAGAGAAGGGCAACGAAGTTGGTGAGGGGTTTGGAGCACAGCCCTGTGAGGAGAGGCTGAGGGAGCTGGGGTTGCTTAGCCTGGAGAAGAGGAGGCTCAGGGGAGACCTTATTGCTCTCTCCAACTTCCTGAAGGGAGGTTGTAGCCAGGAGGGGGTTGGTCTCTTCTCCCAGGCACCCAGCACCAGAACAAGCAGAGTTCTACACAGAGAGAGTGATTGCCCATTGGAATGTGCTGCCCAGGGAGGTGGTGGAGTCACCGTCACTGGAGGTGTTCAGGAGGAGACCTGACGGGGTGCTTGGTGCCATGGGTTAGTTGTTTAAGTGGTGTTGAATTGGTTGATGGGTTGGACACGATGATCTTGAAGGTCTCTTCCAACCTGGTTAATTCTATTCTATTCTATTCTATTCTATTCTATTCTATTCTATTCTATTCTATTCTATTCTATTCTATTCCATTCCATTCCATTCTATTTCTTCCTGCATGGGTTTTTTGCTTCTGGGGAGTTTTCAGCAGCAGCTGGGGAAGGGTTTGGAGAACAGGGCTGGTGAGGAGCAGCTGAAGGCCCTGGGGCTGTTTAGTCTGGAGAAGAGGAGGCTGAGGGGAGACCTCATTGCTCTCTGCAACTCCCTGGAAGAATGTTGCAGTGAAGTGGGGATTGGTCTCTTCTCCCTAGCACCAGGTGATAGGACAAGAGGAAATGGCCTGAAGCTGAGGAGGGTTAGGTTGGATGTTAGGGAAAATGTCTTTGCTGCAAGAGTGGTCAGGGGTTGGCACAGGCTGCCCAGGGAGGTGGTGGAGTCCCCATCCCTGGAGGCGTTCATGCCTGTGGCCATGGCACTTGGGGCCATGGGGTAGTGGCCATGGTGGTGTTGGGTTGATGCTTGGACTGGATGAGCTCAGAGGGCTTTTCCTAGCAACACAATGCTATGATTCTATGATCCCAGACCTGGCCAGGAGCCATGCCAAGCACTTGGAGCTGAGGATCTTCATCACACAGCCTTGCTGCCATGAGCTGCCTCTTGTGCTGGTGACTGCTCCCAGCACTGTGGTCACAGCCTGACATGGAGAATTTTGTCTTTAAGAGCTTTAAGATCAACCAGTGTGTGGATTGGTGTCTTACTGACCGTCCCCTGACCCACATCTGTCACGCCAGCCAGGGACATGGCAACCTTGGCATTTTTGAGGGGATGTACCCCTCACCTCTCATGCCATGGTCAGCAAGGGCAGGTTGGTCTTTGTAGCTTTATACACCCAGAATGGGAAAAGCACCTTCTGAAGGCTAAGAGGACAATGTCCTTACCCAGTTAACCTGGTACAGTGCTCACTTATTCCTCAGGCTATGGCATTATCCCAGGAGGACAGCTCAAGGTGTCAGCTGGCTCGAGGTGTGACACAAGCTTTCAGAATTAGCCCTTGATTCTTGATGACTTCCCTTTATTAAACCCATGCAGTTAATTATCCAGACACTCAGGTACCAAACACAGCCCTGCTGATCTGGGCACTGACACATGCAGTTCATTCCCCTCCCAGACTGCCCAGATCCCAGATCACAGCAGGGCATGCCCGGGAGGATACTCAGGCACTTGGTTCTCCTTGCCCACCTCCATCCCACCAGAGCCAGGGCACAGGGGAGGACCTGCTGCATTCAGGATCACAGGGTATTAGGGGGTGGAAAGCACCTCCAGAGATCATCAAGCCCAAGCCCCCTGCCAGAGCAGGACCATAGATTCCAGGGCAGGTCACTTAGGAACACATCCAGATGGGTCTGGAAAGGCTCCAGAGAAGGAGACTCCACAACCTCTCTGGGCAGCCTGCTCCAGTGTTCTGGGACCCTCACAGTGAAGAAGTTCCTCCTCATGTTGAGGTAGAACCTCCTGTGCTGGAGTTTATATCTATTGCCCCTTGTCCTATCCCAGGGAGCAACTGAGCAGAGCCTGTGCCCTCCCTCCTAGAATCATAGAATCATAGAATCAATAAGGTTGGAAGAGACCTCAGAGATCATCAAGTCCAACCTCTCACCCAACACCTCCTGACAACTGAACCATGGCTCCAAGTGCCACATCCAGTCCCCTCTTGAACACCTCCAGGGATGGGGACTCCACCACCTCCCTGGGCAGCACATCCCAATGGCCAATCTCTCTTGCTGGGAAGAACTTTCTCCTGCCCCCAGCCCTCAGATATTTATCAAATCCCCTCTCAGCCTTCTCCTCTCCAGGCTGAACAGCCCCAGGGCTCTCAGCCTCTCCTCACCAGGCAGAGCTGCAGCCCCTTCATCATCCTGCTAGCCCTCCCTTGGGCTCTCTCCAGCAGATCCCTGTCCCTCCTGAACTGGGGAGCCCGAAAGTGGATGCAGTATTCCAGGTGTGGCCTCACCAGGGCAGAGTAGAGGGGGAGTAGAACAGAATCTCAGCAGCAGCATGGTGGAGTTGGAAGGGACCTCTGGGAGATCATCTAGTCCAACCCTGTTGTTAAAGCAGGGTCACCCACAGCAGGTGCCCAGCTTCACAATGTGCAAGTGGGTTCAGAATCTCTAGAGAGACTACAACCTCTCTGGGCAGCCTGCTTTAGGGCTCTGGCACACTGACAGCAAGGAATTTTCTCCTCCTGTTCAGGTGGAACCTCCTGGATTGCAGTTTGTGCCCACTGCTCCTTGTCTGGTTGCTGGGCACCAGTGACAAGAGTCTGACTCCATCCTCTTGCCCCCTCCCCTTCCATTACTGATGGGCAAGGTAAGTTCCACAAAGCTTCCCAAACCTTTTCCAGCTACTCCCTCTGCACCAGTGACCTTCTAAAATGTATCAGCATCTTTTAGTGTCACCAAGCAGCATTCAGGAGAGAAGTTTAAAATCCCCATTAGTGTTTCTGGAAGAAAATACTCACAGCAACGTGTACAGCAGGCAGCATTTCACCTCAGAGCTTACTTCCATGGTGTTACCATGGCAGACAGCTTGCCCTTAAACTAGCTCCAGACAGAAGATTGTTTGGCATACATATAAACCAGTGTAGGAAGTTGCCTCCCTGGATCTGCTGGACACACTCCTCTGAATGCCCCCCTGGCATGACACCCCCCAGCACAGCACCCCCAGCACTTACCTCTTGTGTCCTCTGCAGGTCCCTGATGTGAGCTGCCAAGGACTGGAGGCAGTGCTCTGGGCTGAAGTGCACGAACCACAGCTGGGGTGGGCAAGTTAAGGAAGAGGTCTTCCCATGCTTCCCCCTCCACAGCCCTTAGATCTCCGTGCAGAGCACAGTACAGGCCTTGGAGGAAGGGGAGCTGCGGCAGCTGCTGCCCTGGGGATGCTCAGGACTCATTTAGGAACCAAGTAACACAGCACAAGGCTAATTCTAAGCCAAGAGGTCTGGATTAGGGCAAAACATTAAGGCAAAGGGGAAGAGAAGAGGGATTGCAGTGGCAGGGAAGGGAAGGAGAACATTGCCCCAGAAGACAGCCAATCCTGCTTGCACAGCTCCTGCACCCTGGAGGGATAACAACTGGGATATCCCAGGGCATTGCTCTTCACTAACCCAGTGGTGGGGAGGCTTTAGCACAAGAAGGACATGGACCTCCTAGAGCAGGACCAGAGCAGGCTACACTAATGCTGGCAGGGCTGGAAGCCCTCTGCTGTGAGGCCAGGCTGAGAGAGTTGGGGTTGTTCAGCCTGGAGAAACCTTGTGGCCTTTCAGGGCTTAGAGGGCTGATCAGAAAGCTGGGGACAGGCTTTTTAGCAGGGCCTGTTGTGGCAGGACAAGGGGTGATGATACTGCAGCAGACTGACAAATCATAAACCCTTGGGTTGTATTCTGCCCTCTGGTAGTTGTGGGGCACATGGGTAAAGGTGAAGGCTCCCCTGAATCTCTGTCTTGTCCCCTAAAGGTATCTCTAAAATGCAGCAAATGAGCCTCCCTCTACCTAGTTTCTTGGCAGGACAAGAGGAAATGGCCTCAAGTTGTGCCAAGTGAGGTTTAGGTTGGACATTAGGAATAATTTCTTCCCCAAAAGGGTTGTCAAGGCCTGGCCCAGGCTGCCCAGGGCAGTGGTGGAGTCCCCATCCCTGGAGGGGTTTCAAAGCCCTGTAGACGTGATGCTGAGGGACATGGTTTAGTGCTGAGCTGGAAGTGGTGGGCTGGAGACAACAATCTCAAAGGTCTCCTCCAACCTCACTGATTCTATGAATCTGCAATCTAGACATTTGAAAGGGCAAAAGTGCTTGGCAGACACAAACTTGGCTGCCAGGCAAGTGACCGTGACACCAAGTGCTCTGATGTGGCTGAAGCAGGGAGCCCCGGGCTGCAAATCACCTGGAGAGCAGAGGCACTTAGATGCTGTTGGCTTAGTTTGTCTCTGCAAGGCAGAGCAGGAGCTGCCAGGGACAGGGACTCTGGTGTTCTCTGTGTCGTTTGGGGGTCTTTTGCCACAGGCAGGGTGCTGTCCCTCTGCTCTTAATGAGAATCCTCACTGTCAGCGAAGCAGAAGACACTTGAAGGAATAATTGCCTGTCCAAAGGACTAATCCCACTTCAGTCGCTGAGGCTCGTTGTTTTTCATTGCCTTTGGGCACATCCCAATCTCCATTTATTGGAGAAGCAAAAATGCCCAATCCCTCCTGCCATCCAAGAGGAGAAACAACATAATATCACAGAATTGTCAGGGTTGGAAGGGACCTCAAGGCTCAGCCAGCTCCAACCCCCTGCCATGGGCAGGGACACCTCACACTACAGCAGGTTGCTCACAGCCACAGCCAGCCTGGCTGCAAACACCTCCAGGCAGGAGGCTTCCACCACCTCCCTGGGCAACCTGTGCCAGGCTCTCACCACCCTCATGGGGAACAACTTCTTCCTAACATCCAATCTGAATCTCCCCATTTCTAGTTTTGCTCCATCCCCCCAAGTCCTATCCCTCCCTGACACCCTCAAAAGTCCCTCCCCAGCTTTCCTGTAGCCCCCTTCACATCCTGGAAGGCCACAATTAGGTCTCCTCAGAGCCTTCTCTACTCCAGACTGCACAGCCCCAACTCCCTCAGTCTGTCCTCATAGCAGAGCAGCTCCAGCCCTCTGCTCATCCTCGTGGCCCTTCTCTGGACACCTTCCAGCACCTCCAGATCCTTCCTGCACTAGGTGCTCCAGAACTGGACACAGTGCTCCAGGTGGGGTCTCAGCAGAGTGGAGCAGAGGGGAGAGTCCCCACCCTGGCCTTTCTGGCTCTGCTTCTCAAAACCTAGAAATCCCACCCACTGGAAACCCTCATGGACCATCTACAAAGACCTCCAGGTCATGAATGAGCTACCCAGGAGGGGCACAAATGATTCCCCGTGGAAAGGATACTTGCAGGATGTTGTGTGGCCCATCCAGGGCATCTGTAATGCCCAGTATTAAACTGTGTTTGATCAAGAGTTCATTGAGAGCTGCCAGCCTGACATCTGTATTCATGTTGATCTGTTAAAGAATGCAGGGGAAATGAGAATGCTCTGCAGCCAAGGCTGGGCCAGCCTGCAGCTACAGTCTGCAGCTGGGCAATCCCAAATGCCACCCCTCTGAAAGGAAAGCAGTGACAGGAGCAGCCTGCAATCAGGCAGGATTGTCAGCAGCCATCAGCACTGGCCAAGCCACCCCTGGCAGATGGCTGTGCTGCCAGAAATCTCACTCAGGATTACTTCTTCCATAGGCAAGATGCCTGAAGTGGAATTGACTTCCAGTGTCACGTTCTCTCTTCCTTCCCCAGCACTCCCCAAGTGAAGGACTCCTTTCCTGAGCCTCTCTGTGCCTGCTTTCCCCTTGGAAGCACCATTCCACAGCTGTCATCAAGGGTTTGCTCCCAAATCCGTTGCAGGCAGTGGATTTTGAATCAAGTCTTTCCGACAGTGTTCTTCAGATCCCTCCTTAGAAAATGCCATGCTGCTGTGGTCCTGCAAGCAAAAGCTGACCAAAGCCAAGCAGAGGATGCTGCAGGCTGGCTGCCCTTCGTGCTAATGCCATCTTCTCTCCTTCTACTGCTCAGCCTACCTCAGTTTTATAATGTTATTGCAATTTCTTTGAGTTAGGAGCTGCCTTTTCCTTCTGGACCTCCTGCAAGGCAGGTGTGGTGGGGCCTGGACCGTGAGTCCACAGCTGAAAGGGTTGTCAAGGCATGGCACAGGCTGCCCAGGGCACTGGTGGAGACCCCATCCCTGAGGGGTTTCAAAGCCATGGAGATGAAGGGAATGGAATGAAATGGAATAGAATAGAATAGAATAGAATAGAATAGAATAGAATAGAATAGAATAGAATAGAATAGGATAGGATAGAATAGAGTAGAATAGAATATGAATGGAATAGAATGGAATGGAATGGAATGGAATGGAATGGAATGGAATGGAATGGAATGGAATAGAGTAGAATAGAATATGAATGGAATGGAATGGAATGGAATGGAATAGAATAGAATAGAATAGAATAGAATAGAATAGAATAGAATAGAATAGAATAGAATAGAATATGAATGGAATGGAATGGAATGGAATGGAATGGAATGGAATGGAATGGAATGGAATGGAATGGAATGGAATAGAATTAACCAGGTTGGAAGAGACCTTTCAAATCATCAAGTCCAACCTATCACCCAACACCATCTGATCAACTCAACCATGGCACCAAGCCAGGCTCTTCCTAAACACCTCCAGGGATGGTGACTCCACCACCTCCCTGGGCAGCACATCCCAATGGCCAATCTCTCTTTCTATGAATAACTTCTTCCTAACATCCAACCTAAGCCTCCCCTGGCACAGCTTGAGACTGTGTCCTCTTGTTCTGGTGCTGCTTGCCTGGGAGAAGAGACCAACCCCCACCTGGCTACAACCTCCCTTCAGGGAGTTGGAGAGAGCAATGAGGTCTCCCCTGAGCCTCCTCTTCTCCAGGCTAAGCAAGATACAATACAATACAATACAATACAATACAATACAATACAATACAATACACCAGGTTGGAAGAGACCTTCAAGATCATCGCGTCCAACCCATCAAACAATCCAACCCACCCAACAACTAGACCATACAGCCAAGCACCCCATCAAGTCTTCTCCTGAACACCTCCTGTGAAGGTGACTCCACCACCTCCACGGGTAGCCGATTCCAATGGGCAATCACTCTCTCCGTGTAGAACTTCTTCCTAACATCCAGCCTAAACCTGCCCTGGCGCAGCCTGAGACTGTGTCCTCTTGTTCTGGTGCTGGATGCCTGGGAGAAGAGGCCAACCTCTGCCTGGCTACAATCTCCCTTCAGGTAGTTGTAGAGAGCAATAAGGTCACCCCTCAGTCTCCTCTTCTCCAGGCTAAACAACCCCAGCTCCCTCAGCCTTTCCTCATAGGGCTTGTGTTCCAAACCCCTCACCAGCTTTGTTGCCCTTCTCTGGACACGTTCCAGCAAGTCAACATCCTTCCTAAACTGAGGGGCCCAGAACTGGACACAGTACTCAAGGTGCGGCCTAACCAGTGCAGTGTACAGGGGCAGAATGACCTCCCTGCTCCTGCTGGCCACACTGTTCCTGATGCAAGCCAGGATGCCATTGGCCTTCTTGGCTGCCTGGGCACACTGCAGGCTCATGTTCAGCCTACAATCAACCAGTACCCCCAGGTCCCTCTCTGCCTGGCCACTCTCCAGCCACTCTGACCCCAGCCTGTAGCACTGCCTGGGGTTGCTGTGGCCAATGTGCAGAACCCGGCACTTGGATGTGTTAAATCTCATGCCATTGGACTCTGCCCATCTGCCCAGCCTGTCGAGGTCCCTCTGCAAAGCCTCTCTGCCCTCCAGCAAATCAACTGCTGCCCCCAGCTTGGTGTCATCTGCAAATTTACTGATGATGGACTCAATGCCCTCATCCAGATCATCAATAAAGATGTTGAAGAGCATGGGGCCCAGTACTGATCCCTGGGGCACACCACTAGTGACAGGCCGCCAGCTGGATGTGGTGCCATTCACCATTACTCTCTGGGCTCGGCCCTCCAGCCAGTTCCTAACCCAACGCAGTGTGCTCCTGTCCAAGCCAAGATGTGGTGCTGAGGGCCATGGTTTAGGGGTGATCTGACAGTCAGCAGCTGGGCTGGGTGATCTTGAAAGGTCTCTTCCAACCAAAACAATCCTGTGAGTCTGTGACTCCAGAGCACTGCAGGGCCGCAAGCAAATGATGCCAGCGATGGCTGCAGGGACTGTGGTCAGAAGCAGTGCTCTGCTGCTGAGTCCTCAGGGCTTCCCACCAGCCATGGGGGAGCAAAGCATGCACTGCAAGGGTTGCTTTAGCTCCACCAGCAGCAGCAGGAGCTTTGAGCCAGCCTGCCAGGCTCCAACACCTATGTTTCAGGCATTACAACACCTTCCTTGGCTGTAAAACGTCCCTTGCCTGGGCCTGATCTGCAAGTCTGCTTCCTCCTCAGAGAGTTATGTTCCTGATGTGCTTCCAGGAGATGTCCTAGCTCCTAGCACCTGGGTGGGAAAGAGTCCTTCTCCTTGCACATGGCATGGGCACACACACCACCAGCCCCCTCTTACCTTCCTCTGGCGCCGGTCGATAACCAAGATCACAACCACGGTGACCGCGACGGCAGCCAAGGTCACCAGCACGCTGGCCTCCCAGTAACGGCCAAAGGAGCACAGCTGCACTGTGGAGTACATGTTTGTCCAGAGAGACACATAGAACACCTGCAAAACCCAGGGAGGCTGATGAGAGAAGGGCTCTCCAGAGGGACCCAGACAGGCTGGACAGATGGGCAGAGTCCAACGGGATGGCATTCAACAAGTCCAAGTGCCAGGTGCTGCACTTCAGCCACAGCAACCCCAGGCAGAGCTACAGGCTGGGGGCAGAGTGGCTGAGAGCAGCCAGGCAGAGAGGGACCTGGGGGTAGTGGTTGATAGGAGGCTAAACATGAGCCTGCAGTGTGCCCAGGTGGCCAAGAAGGCCAATGGCTTCCTGGCCTGCATCAGGAACAGTGTGGCCAGCAGGAGCAGGGAAGTCATTGTGCCCTGTGCTCAGCACTGCTAAGGCCACACCTTGAGTCCTGTGTCCAGTTCTGGGCTCCTCAGTTTAAGAAGGACATTGAGACACTTGAAGGTGTCCAGAGAAGGGCAAGAAAGCTGGGGAGGGGTCTGGAGCACAGCCCTGTGAGGAGAGGCTGAGGGAGCTGGGGTTGCTTAGGCTGCAGAAGAGGAGGCTCAGGGGAGACCTTCTTGCTCTCTCCAACTCCCTGAAGGGAGGTTATAACCAGGTGGGGGTTGGTCTCTTCTCCCAGGCAAGCAGCACCAGAACAAGAGGACACAGTCTCAAGCTGCACCAGGGGAGGTTTAGGCTGGAGGTGAGAGAAATTTCTTCCCAGCAAGAGAGATTGGCCCTTGGGATGTGCTGCCCAGGGAGGTGGTGGAGTCACCATCCCTGGAGATGTTCAAGAGGGGATTGGATGTGGCACTTGGAGCCATGGTTAATAGTCATGAGGTGTTGGGTGACAGGTTGGCCTTGATGATCTCTGAGGTCTTTTCCAACCTTATTGATTCTATGAGAGTCACAAATCCATGGGAGAAGTGAAGTGAAGTGAAGTGAAGTGAAGTGAAGTGAAGTGAAGTGAAGTGAAGTGAAGTGAAGTGAAGTGAAGAAAACTACCAATCCCTTCTGCCAGGGTAATAGCTCACCAGAAACCCGGTCACAGGAGATCTGCAGAGGGTGGGAAAGGGCAGAAGCTCTTTGCAGTAATGAATAGGGGAAATAAAGGACTAGAAGGATGAAGAAAGGACAAGAAGGATGGAGTGAGCTCTAGTTTATGATAAAATATTGCTGGTCCTCAAAGCCAGAGGGAGGCAGAGATGATGATTCATACCCAGGAAGGACTGCGACTGAGTTCTGCCATTTAGATCAGCAGTGCACTCCCTGAGCCATATTGATAGCGCTTCTACAAGTCCTTTTATGTAGGAAGCTCCTCTGTCACAGCACTCAGGGTGGTGCAGAGATCACTCAGCTGCAATGACACTCAGATGGTGGGCACAGGGCTCAAGGACTGTGTTAAGGACTGGCAGATTCGGCCTTTGCACTTGGCCTTTACCTCCCACAGCCTGCATTTGGGCAGGAGATTGCCCAGAAGCAGAGGACATGTACAGCAGAGAGTGTCCCAGCATCATCCTGCAATAATATTTGCACTAATCAGGCAGCAAAAAGCCTCAAAACACCAAGCAGCAGCTCCTGCAGAGGAGAAGATGCCCAATGGCTGTCCAATAAAATAGATGAAACTGGGATAAAGGAAACAGAGTTCATCACACAGAATACAGGCTTCAGAGTCAGCCAGGTTGGAAAAGACCTTTGAGATCACCAAGTCCAACCTATCACCCAACACCATCTGATCAACTCAACCATGGCACAGAGTGCCTCATCAAGGCTCTTTTTAAACACTTCCAGGGATGGTGACTCCACCACCAGCCTGAGTGACTCCACCACCCTCGGCACACTGCAGAGTATCAGCCTTACAGTAGATGCTAATGGCTGGGGCCCCTGGAGGAGCTTCTCTCACCAGGAGATGACCAGACTATCACCTCAGCAAGGTGACTGCTCCATTGGTCTAAATTAGCATCAGGACCAGAACCTACAGGCTTTTAAACTGAAGTTTAAAGAAGTCTGATGGAGGCTCTACTAGCTACATATGCTGGTTACCCAGCCATGGACAGCCAAGCCTCTTTGGTGGGACTGCCAGCAAGGGCTTGGAGAAGGTGCCTTGCCTTCCAGGTGAGGGGTCTGGAGCACAGCCCTGTGAGGAGAGGCTGAGGGAGCTGGGGTTGCTTAGCCTGCAGAAGAGGAGGCTCAGGGGAGACCTTCTTGCTCTCTCCAACTCCCTGAAGGGAGGTTATAACCAGCTGGGGTTGGTCTCTTCTCCCAGGCAAGCAGCACCAGAACAAGAGGACACAGTCTCAAGCTGTGCCAGGGAAGGTTTAGGCTGGATGTTAGGAAGAAGTTCTTCATAGAGATTGACCATTGGAATGTGACCTCATTGTGGCCTTCCAGTATCTGAAGGGGGCCTACAGGAAGGCTGGGGAGGGACTGCTCAGGATCTCAGGTAGTAATAGGACTAGGGGGAATGGAATGAAGCTGGAAATAGGGAGATTCAGGCTGGAGGTGAGGAAGAAGTTCTTCACCATGGAATGGGTTATCCAGGGAGGTGGTTGAGGCCCCATCCCTGGAGGTGTTTAAGCCCAGGCTGGACTAGGCTCTGGCCAACCTGATCTAGTGTGGGGTGTCCCTGCCCATGGCAGGGGGGTTGGAACTCAATGATCCTTGTGGTCCCTTCCAACCCTGACTGATACTACGATACTATGATTCTATGTGCTGCCCAGGGAGGTGGTGGAGTCCCCATCACTGGAGGTGTTTAGGAAGAGCCTGGCTGAGGCCCTTGGTGCCGTGGTTGAGTTGATCAGATGGTGTTGGGTGATAGGTTGGACTCGATGATCTCAAAGGTCTTTTCCCACCTGGTTAATTCTGTACCCTGTACAAAGATTCTGTGAGCTGGGGTTTCCAAAGGAGCCCACTAGAATGGGTGAAAAGCAGTTCTCTCCTCCTCTCCCAAACCTCCCTCCCTCCCTGAGCACAAGAACCCCAGCTGCAGGTCTTGATGCATCTCAGCACATCCCTGGCAAGCCTGCCTGAGCCCCCCACTCCCTGACCCCCTCCCCAGTCCTCACCACAGCCACGGCGATCTGGAAGGCCCTGGAGTTGTAGAACATGTACCTCCTCACTTCAGGCTTCAGGACAGCATCCTGGAGCAACCTTCTCCACTGATCTGCTGCCACCTGCTCAGGGAGCAAACAGCAAACTAGAGCCACCCACCAGCTTTGGGCTCCTAGTCCCATCAGGTCTGCTTTGGGCAGTCAGCGTGGGGGCACTGCAACCCAAAGCTCTGCCCCAGAGCACCCTCCCCCAGAGCACACCTCCAGTCTCATCCATACAGCTGTCACAGCCCCAAAACCCCTGGTCTTGCCTCATTTGCAGTGAGTAATGTCTCCCTGGGAAGTGCAGGGAAAGTCACAGGAGAAAGCCACTTTTTAATGACAGAGGATGAGACAAGACAGATTGTCCCAGGGCTGTCCCAGCAGAGTGACTTTCAAAGGTGTGGAGTGGGCTTCCTCCTGCAGGTTTGATCCAAGGTCACTGCAGTTGACTTTCTGGCCATGGGGAACAGGCTGAAGCAGCTCTCAGCAGGCTGTGATGTGGTTTGCAAGAGCAAGGGAGGTGCAGGGAAGCTTCACTCCCACGTGGTCCCCAGGGCAGATAACGCAGGAGGAGCTTACCTGAACCCCGAGGGACTTCAGCTTCTCTGTGCAAAGCTCCATGTCAAAGGAGGTGGTGGAGCAGTTGTTGTCCATGCTGAGCACCATGAGCACCTGGCCATTGAGGGGTTCTGCAAGAGCCCAAAGCTGTCATGAGCACAGCTCTGGCAGGGGATTTTCTCCTAGAAGCTAAGGAGTCCCTGACAGAAGGAAGGCTGAGGAACACGGACACCCGTGACCTGTTCTGAATGGATCCAGAAGCCCCAACTGGATATTTCTAAGGACACCACAAGGTGCTTTCCAAGCAGCCTACTACTGTCTCCTGTAAGGAAACAACCCAAGGAAAGGGAGGGAACCCCAAATGCATTCCAGGAATGAGCAGTCAGAGATAGCAGGATGCTCTGATCTTCAGCAGGATAGTGTCTTGCCTCACTGTCTTGCCTCACAGTGCACTCAAGCTGCTGGGTGCTGCTGAGGTTTTCTGCCTCTTGGAGAGACCCCTCCTTGCCCACCCACCCCAAGGAAAAGCTTGAACAATCCAATCAAAATGCTTTCCAACAACCACATTGTCTGGGATGTGGAAGGGCTGCCCTGCAGAATCATAGAATCACAGAACTGTCAGGGTTGGAAGGGACCTCAAGGCTCAGCCAGCTCCAACCCCCTGCCATGGCCAGGGACACCTCACACTGCAGCAGGTTGCTCACAGCCACATCCAGCCTGGCTGCAAACACCTCCAGGCAGGAGGCTTCCACCACCTCCCTGGGCAACCTGTGCCAGGCTCTCACCACCCTCATGGGGAACAACTTCTTCCTCACATCCAATCTCAGTCTCCCCATTTCTAGTTTTGCTCCATTCCCCTCAGTCCTATCACTCCTGACACCCTCAAAAGTCCCTCCCCAGCTTTCTTGTAGCCCCCTCCAGATCCTGGAAGGCCACAGTTAGGTCTTCTCAGAGCCTTCTCTTCTCCAGACTGAACAGCCCCAACTCTTTCAGTCTGTCCTCACAGCAGAGCAGCTCCAGCCCTCTGCTCATCCTCGTGGCCCTTCTCTGGACACCTTCCAGCACCTCCACATCCTTCCTGTAATAGCAGAATGAGCCTCATAGGTCTTCCAGCCTCCAGGTCCCCATTCCAGCAGAGATCCTGGGCAGCTCAAGGCCTTCATCTTCCCAGTTTTAGCTAGGGCGAGGATCAGAGATGTAATCCAGAGACCCAGGGTGCAGTCAGGAGCACAGAAAGTGTGAGGACAGCCTGCCCTAGATTTGAGGAGCAAGCTGCTGAGAGCTGAGACAGAGCAGTCTTGGAGAGGCACAGGAGAGCTGTGATCTCCAGGCATCCCATCTGGCACTCAGCTAGAGTTTATACAAGCTGTGTTGTGCCAAGAGGAAGAGATCAGATCTAAGGCAGTGGGTGGTTCAGGTGAGATCCTGGTTCTCCAAAGCCTTTCACCCAGCTCTGTAGCTTTGCTCCCTCTTTGTCGATCTGGGGTCAGCCAGGTGTCCCCTGGACTGCTCCAGCTGACACTGCTCAGTGCTCCCCCAGGCTGCTGTGCTGGCAGAGACACACCATGCACTCTCCTCTCCCTTCCCTGCCACCTTTGACCTCCATCTTCATCACCTCTTCCCTGCTCAGGAGCAGGAGATGCCAAGTGAGAGGAGGCACTCACATTACAGCAGGGTGTGTCTGCACTGAGTCCAAAAGGGAAGTGCAGACACAGCTGAAGCCTCCAGGATAAGCAGGTCATCTTTGTCTGCTGAGGTTTATCTCCTCCTGGCACAGAGCAGTGGAGGTGGGGAATATAAGGCAAGAATGGAAACAGATAGTCTCAGCCTGGGGCTCAGCTCTCCTCTTCTCCATGGCTGCTGTGGTGAGGCTTCATCTGGATTACTGTGGCCAACTCTCAGGCTCCCAACACAAGAGGGACATGGACCTGCTGGAGCAGGTCCAGAGGAGGACACAGAGATGATCAGAGGGCTGGAGCGCTGCTCCTATAGAAAGGCTGAAAGGACTGGGGCTGTTCAGCCTGGAGAAAAGAAGGCTCTTGGAGAGACATTAGAGCTACATTTCAATACCTGAAAGGGACCTACAGGAAGGCTGGGGAGGGAATGTGCAGAAGGCCCTGTGGTGACAGGTCAAGGGGCAATGGTTTGAAACTGGAGCGGGGCAGAGTTAGGTTGGACATCAGGAGGAAGTTGAACACCTCCAGGGAGAGGACATCCACAACCTCCCTGGGCAGTGTCTCCTCTTGCAGTGTCTCCCCTCCCCCATTGTGAAGAATTTCTTCCCGAGGTCTAATCTAAACCCCTCCTCTTTCAATGGAAAGCCATCACTCCCCATCCTATCACCACACTTCCTGATAAAGTCCCTCCCCAGCTTTCCTGTAGGCTCCCTTTAAATACTGGAGGACCACAGTGAAGTCTGACTGGAGCTGCTTGCTTACCTTTCACCCACTGCAGGGATCCTTCCTTCAAATCACTCTTCCAGTAGAGGATGGAGGGGAGGGAGCCCTTGTGCTCAGTTCCAGCAGGCTGGCTGTTCTGTGCCATGCTGAAGGTGCCTCCCCTTGAGGCCCTCTGTGTGGGGCTGTCAGAGGTTCAGCACGCTGTCTCTCCAGTAAGGAGCAGGGCTCCAGCCCCAGGCAGGCAGCCTGCTCTCCTCCTCGGGGAGCAGACGGTGAAATCCTCAGTCACACTCCCACTGATGCCTTCCTCGAGGTCCTGCTTTCCATGAGCAAGGAGGCATTCTCCAGCCCTGAAAAGGGGAAGAGGAAGTCCCATGGCTTGCAGAGAGAGCAAATGAAGGGTAAGAGCCACTTGGGTGTACTCTGCCCTTTGGACCCCGCTCCCTGAGCAGGTTGTCACCAGGCAGGTGTTGGGCAGCCACAAGAGCAGCAGGCACAGGCTCCCCTTCTGCTTGCAGTCACCTTTTCTTGTGGAAAGGTGGAACAGTTACCCTTAAGCATGCCCTCAATTATCCCAACAGCCTTACATCTGCAACTTCTGTGACCAACCGCTCAGAGACCAGGCAGGATCCCTCCTTGTGAAGCCAGCAGGTGCTTTGCTATTGCTGTCCTGGGGCACTTTCAGAGGGAAGGTGGAACCGTGCCTCCCAGGAAGGGAAGCACCCTGCTCCCTGATGCCTTGGACAATTCCCGCCACATGAAGAAGCAGTGCAGATAAGGAGGGAAACTGCATCTGCTGAAAGCAGAGGCATGCAGGAGCTCTTGCCCAGTAGCAGTGAGGCCTTTAAGGGTTTAAGAAAGATATTGAGTTGCTGGAAGGTGCCCAGAGAAGGGCAATGAGGCTGGGGAGGGGTCTGGAGCACAGCCCTGTGAGGAGAGGTTGAGGGAGCTGGGGTTGCTTAGCCTGCAGAAGAGGAGGCTCAGGGAGACCTTCTTGCTCTCTCCAACTTCCTGAAGGGAGGTTGGAGCCAGGTGGGGGTTGGTCTCTTCTGCCAGGCAGTCAGCACCAGAACAAGAGGACACAGTCCCAAGCTGTGCCAGGAGAAGTTTAGGCTGGAGGTGAGGAGAAAGTTCTTCACAGAAAGAGGAATTGGCCATTGGAAAGTGCTGCCCAGGGAGGTGGTGGAGTCACCATCCCTGGAGGTGTTTAGGAAGAGCCTGGATGAGGCCATTGGGGCCATGGTTTAGTTGATCAGATGGTGATGGGTTGGACTTAATGATCTCGAAGATCTTTTCCAACCTGCTCTATTCTATTCTATTCTATTCTATTCTATTCTATTCTATTCTATTCTATTCCTATTCAATTCTATTTCTATTCAATTCTATTCTATTTCTATTCTTTTCTTTTCTATTTCTATTCTATTTCTATTCTGTTCTATTCTAATTCTATTCTATTCTATTCTATTTCTATTCTTATTCTATTCTATTCTATTCTATTCTATTCTATTCTATTCTATTCTATTCTATTCTATTCTATTCTATTCTATTCCATTCCATTCCATTCCATTCCATTCCATTCCATTCCATTCCACTCCATTCCATTCCACTCCATTCTGCTTTCCTTTCCCCTCTCTTTTCCTCTCTGGGTGGTGCCAGTAGCCATCCCCACAGCAGGCGCCGTGCCCGTGGGTTCTCCAGGCAGATGCTGCTGACGTAGGTCTCTAACCTACTGCCAGGACCTGTGGGTGGTTATTAAAGCAAGTGCTTGAAGACTCTGACATTTACTTTTCAATTATCTTCCCCTCACGTGGCTCAGCCCCCACCAGGCTGGCTCTCCAAAGCTAGCACTTGCTTTCCAACCTCCCCTCGCTCTTCCCTGTGCACCAGGAGTTTGTTGCTGTCTCTTGGCGCAAGGGATCCTCTCCGAGATCTTCTGCCCCCTTCCAAAGAGGATTGCTTTGGGTTTGACTGGTGGTGGTTGCTGCAGCTGCCCCTTTGCACAAAGCCAGGGCACTCGCTGGTTGAAGGCAACTGAAGCAAGAGAAACACCACCAAAGCTTCTTCAAGGATCATCAGAAATTAGACTGAGGCGACAGAAACAACACCAAAGCCTCTTCTAATTGCAGAGAGCACTTGCAGAGGGCTGGAAACTCACAGGCAGGGCAACCAAGCCATGGCAGATGTGGCACAAGAGGTGTGAAGTAGGTATGTGTGCATGGACACAGCACCTGCTCTGCACCTCTGCAGGTGAGGAGAGATGCTGCTGTACCTAGAGTTTGGCTCTTCTGCGTGATCTCCCTGCTGAGCATGGGCTTCCACGTGTTACAGAGCACGTCTCCCAGCACCAAAGGTGGATTCAGACAGTGAATGTCTCACTGCTCTCCCTCTTTTTGCCTTCCATCCCTTCAGGTTAGCATCAAAGAGACAGCAAGACACAAAAAAAAAAAAGCCAGCAGCAAAGCAAACAGTGAAAACCCAGAGGAAACAAGAGAAAAACCTAATTAAAACCTCCCACCCTTTTGTTGCTGCTGCCACATTAAGTTAGGGATGAATCGAGGCTCTCTCTGGTTCAGATGCTGAGAATTCCGTGTCTCTAGAGGACAGTCCCCAGGAGATGACAGCAAAGGGTGCAGCAGGGTGAGAGCAGCTCAGCCTCCCCCAGCCTGCTGAGGAGCTGCAGGAGGGAAAGAGGCTCCTCCAGCCAGGGCCAGCTCCTTGGCAGTGGCAGCTTGGCTTTTATCTCTTGGTGCAGCACAGACCTGCTTTGGCTCCGTTGCCTTTTACTCCAGAGCAACTGCCTGCTTCTGGGGATAGGTCCTCCCCAAATCTGCCTCTGCCACCTCATGTGCTAGCACGAGGGACATCCTCTTACCCCCTGCACTCCCCAGGCTCTGTCTCTCCCCACATCTCTTCCTATTCTTTGTGCAATTCCAGCGTCTCTCTGGTGACTCTCACTCCTTCAAGCTACAGACCTTCTTTTTAGGACACCTCCAAGTCAAGCTAAAGAGCAGAGAAGCTTTCTGCTTAATTTCTAGAGCAGAAACTTACCTGGCCCAGCTCACCTCCTGGTCCTGGGAAGCCAGCTCCACTCCCTCTTCTGCTTCCTCCTCACAGTCCTTCAGCTGCCATTATCCTGCTCTGCACTTCCCAGGTGCCAGAGTGTCCCACCACCGAGTGGGGAGGTTGCTGCCCTCCCTGTGTCTCCCAGGGACCACAGGCTAAGCAGGCACTGCTCACTCAAGACAAGAAGCCTGCACCTCCACACTCATTACCCTGAGCTGCAAGCACCAACTTGCAAAATCTCCCTGTGCATGTGACTTTTCCCCTAAGCTGGTTTCAGAGACGTGGTTTTAACCCTCTAGAGTGCCTCGGAAGTGCTTCCCCACCACAGCCACAGCCACGGGAGGAGATCACACCCGGCAGTTAGCCTCACCTTTTGCAGGGGGTGGGGGTGGGGGTCCAGAGCTGGAGCCTAAAAGGCTGTGAAGAGCTGAGGAGGGCTGCAGAGAGCAGGCTCTCCTCCTTCCCAACCAACAGGGCAGGACTCGCGCAGCACAGATCCCAAGGTTGCATCAGATCAGCTGCCTTGAGCCAAAGCCAAGCAGCGGTGGCGGGGCTGGGGAAATCAGAAGAGGCGAGGGAAGATCTCAAGGCTGAGAGCAGGTCACTATATTTAGCCCAAGGTCGGATGCACAAGGAAGCAAGGGACAGCAGGCGGGGTGGGAGCCGCTGCCGCCTCCAAACAAAAGGCTGTGCTGATGGGAGAGGGGCTGAGACTTTCCTCCTTTCATCTCCAGCTGCTGGACTCCGAAGAAAAGCAGGAGGCTCAGACACAGGGTCAGACAGACCCCTCCAGAACAGCTGCACGAGCTGGAGAAGTCATTTGCTTGCATGCAAAGAGGCAGTGCTGAGAGACGCCGCAGGGAAGAGGAGTCACTGGCCTGGGAATCGTGGGGTTATGGCTCACCGAAAGCTGGAAGGTCCATGGAGGGTAGGGCTCAAGTCTGTCAGTGAGTGTCAGTGAAAGGTTTAAAAGTGAGAAGGGAAAAGAGAGGCAGCTCGGCTGCAGTGTGCACTTCCTGCAGAAAAGGCTGCTCTGCTCGGGGAGGGAGGAAATCCTTCAGCCCTGCTTGCTCCAGACATCGCTGAGCAGTGAGTTCATTGCATCACGCGGCTGCATGGGCAAGAGAGCTGCCTGCAAAGCCGCTCACCCACGTGGGATCCTGCTACACCGGGAACTGCCAGCTCCCACGGCCCGGGTGCTGGCAAAATCCAGGTCAGGCTGCTGGCTGTTGCCACTAGCTCAAGGCCCAGCTCAAATCCCCACCCAAGACAGGAGCATGCAAAGCTTCAGGTGCTCTTGCAGACGCTCCTCATCAAAAGCTTTGGCTTGCTTTCCTCCTCTCCTTGCCAAGGCAGGGAGCCCGACGGAGGGGGGACTGTAACAACCAAAGTGCTTAGAGAGAGCCCCAGGCAAAACTCTGTGGGGGGCAATGAACTTGAAAGCAGCCTCCATAATCACCCGCAGTGCTCACACCGCACACCTCTGGTTTGGCAAGACCTGCCTGTATGGGCTGCTCATGACACCAACCCCTCAGCCCAGCAGCACAAGCAGAAAAGTCCTGCTGGCCTGGGAAGGGCACAGCAAGGGAAAAAAGGAACCAAGCCCAAACCCACAACCCCAAAGGACAGAAAGAAATTCCAGGTTTAAATCAATTCAAATTTTGTTGCTCTCAAGGAGCCAAAAAATGGCCACAGAGCATTAACTCTTTAGGACCTCTTGAAGGGCTCTTTAGGACCTCTTGGAGACCTTCTTGCTCTCTACAGCTAAATGATGGGAGGTTGTAGCCAGCTGGGGATTGGTCTCTTCTCCCAGCACCAGAACAAGAGGACACAATCTTAAGTTGTGCCAGGGGAAGTTTAGGCTGGAGGTGAGGAGAAAGTTCTTCCCAGCAAGAGGAATTTGCCATTGGAAAGTGCTGCCCAGGGAGGTGGTGGAGTCACTGTCCCTAGAGGATTGGACATGGCACTTGGAGCCATGGTTTAGTTGTCAGGAAGTGTTGGGTATTAGGTAATAGGTTGGACTTGATCTCTGAGGTCTTTTCCAGCCTGGTTGATTCTATGATTCTAGATGTGTTGCAGTGGGTTGCCAGGTAGCCAGGGGCTCCCAAGCTGCATCCATCAAGCAGAGTGCTCCCATGGCTGCATCTTCTGTGCACAAACCATGGAATCATAGAGTCAATAAGGTTGGAAAAGACCTCAGAGATCATCAAGTCTAACTTATCAGCCAACACCTCCTGACAACTAAACCATGGCTCCAAGTGCCACATCCAGTCCCCTCTTGAACACCTCCAGGGATGGGGACTCCACCACCTCCCTGGGCAGCACGTTCCAATGGCCAATCTCTCTTGCTGGGAAGAACTTCTTCACCTCCAGCCTAAACCTCCCCTGGCACAGCTTGAGACTGTATCCTCTTGTTCTGGTGCTGCTTGCCTGGCAGAAGAGACCAACCCCCACCTGGCTACAACCTCCCTTCAGGGAGTTGCAGAGAGCAAGAAGGTCTCCCCTGAGCCTCCTCTTCTGCAGGCTAAGCAGCCCCAGCTCCCTCAGCCTCTCCTCACAGGGCTGTGCTCCAGACCTTTCACCAACCTCGTTGCCCTTCTGCTGGGCTCCCATCTACCAGCCCTGCTGATGGGTGGGGGCAAGAAAGGGGAAGAAATGATGAAGCAGCACTTTTTGGTGGCAAACTTAAGCAGCACACCTGGTTAAGCATCAGGTTATACAATTACTGAATGGTGTGGTTGGGAAGGGACCTTTAAAAAAGAAAGAGGAATTGGCCAAAAGAAAGAGGAATTGGGATGTGCTGCCCAGGGAGGTGGTGGAGTCACCATCCCTGGAGGTGTTCAAGGGGGGATTGGATGAGGCACTTGGAGCCATGGTTTAGCTGTCAGGAGGTGCTGGGTATTAGGTGACAGGTTGGACTTGATGATCTCTGAGATCTTTTCCAACCTTGTTTGATGATTCTCTGATTCTGTGACAGTCTGTCACTTCATAGAGACATAGAATCAGCCAGATTGGAAACAATCTCAGAGGTCACTGGGTCCAACCTATCACCCAACACCATCTGATCAACTAAACCATGGCACCAGGTGTACCAGCACGCTGCACAGGGATGGCTTCATTTCAACCCCAAAACACCTGCCAGCTCGGGGGGAGCTCCCCCTCACCCCACAGTTTCTGTGGTGCCAAAGAGCTGGTTATGGGCTGCTGGTGGTTGTGTGTTTGGTTGCTGGGGACTGGGTTTGATTGCCCCTTCCTGAGTTCAGCTTTACTCTGCTCTTCAGGAAGTCTCGAGCTGCTGCTTTCAGAATGCTTCTGCCATTTGTCAAGATCATTGTGAATTGTAATTCAGTCCCCTGCACTGCCTGCATCTCCTCCCAGCTTGGTGCCCCTGGACATCTATAATGACTGCTCTCTATTCCATCAGGCTGCACCAGTGAATACATTACAGGGAACCTGGTTCCAGGAAAAACGAGATCTGCTCTTTGAAGTGCTTCCTCCAACTGGCAGTAACACTACCACCTCCTGTCCCCTGTCCTTGGGGACAGCCCCATTCTCAGTTGTGTATTTCATCTCTGAGCTGCTTGCACAGCTTGATGCTCACTGCTTGTACATTGAGACATGTTGTAAGACGTGGACCTGCTGGAGCGGGGCCAGGGAGGCCACAGCAATCATCCAAAGGCTGCAGCCCCTCTGCTCTGAGGCCAGGTTGAGAGACTTGGGGTTGGTCAGCCTGGAGAAGAGAAGGCTCCAAGGCCACAGCAATCATCCAAAGGCTGCAGCCCCTCTGCTCTGAGGCCAGGCTGATGAGTTGGGGTTGGTCAGCTTGGAGAAGAGAAGGCTCCAAGACCACAGCAATGATCCAAAGGCTGCAGCCCCTCTGCTCTGAGGCCAGGCTGAGAGACTTGGGGTTGGTCAGCCTGGAGAAGGCTCCAAGGCCACAGCAATGATCCAAAGGCTGCAGCCCCTCTGCTCTGAGGCCAGGCTGAGAGACTTGGGGTTGGTCAGCCTGGAGAAGAGAAGGCTCCAGGGAGAACTTCTGGTGGCCACAGCAATGATCCAAAGGGCTGAGCAGAAAGCTGGGGACAGAATTCTGAGCAGGGTCTGTTGTGGCAGGACAAGCAGTGATGGTTTGAAACTAAAAGAGGGAGATTCAGACTGGAGAGAAGGGAGAAATGTTTGACAGAGTGTGGCAAGACCCCATCCCAGGCTGCCCAGAGAGGAGGTAGATGTCCCATCCCTGGAGCCATTCCAGGTCAGGTTGTTTGGGGCTCTGAGCAGCCTGCTCTAGTTGCAGATGTCCCTGCTGAGTGTAGGGTGTTGGACTGGGTGAGTTTTAAAGCTCCCTTCCAACCCATACCACTCTGCAGTTATGTGACACTTCAAGTCCCACTGTTTTAAATACTGAGTGGTGCACTCTTTGGATTGCTTTTTCCTATTCTGACTCTGGCACAGGCTGCCCAGGGAGGCTCTGGCTGCCTCCTCCCTGGGGCTGTCCAGGGACAGGTTGGATGAGGCCTTGAGCAGCTGAGTCCAGTTGAGAGACATCCCTGCCCATAGCAGGGAGCTTGGAATAGATGATCCCTGAGGCCCCTTCCAACCTAAGCCATTCTGTGATTCTATGATGGAATGGAATGGAATGGAATGGAATGGAATGGAATGGAATGGAATGGAATGGAATGGAATGGAATACAATACAATACAATACAATACAATACAATACAATACAATCAATAAGGTTGGAAAAGACCTCAAAGATCATCAAGTCCAACCTGTCACCCAGGACCTCATGACTACTACATCATGGCACCAATTGCCACATCCAATCCCCTCTTGAACACCTCCAGGGATGGTGACTCCACCACCTCCCGGGCAGCACATTCCCATGGCCAATCTCTCTTGCTGAGAAGAACTTTCTCCTCACCTCCAGCCTAAACTTCCCCTGGCACAGCTTGAGACTGTGTCCTCTTGTTCTGGTGCTGCTTGCCTGAGAGAAGAGACCAACCCCCACCTGGCTGCAACCTCCCTTCAGGTAGTTGTAGAGAGCAATGAGGTCTCCCCTGAGCCTCCTCTTCTCCAGGCTACCACCATTCTCTCTCTCTCTAACTACAAAGCTTCAGAACCTTCACTTCTTGTTTTGTTCAGTGTCTGAAAGGCTGAGAAGCCATCAGTGCTACTCCTGCTCTCTTTGCCATGGCCCCACTGCAGTCCACTCCCTTCACAAGCCTTGGCCCTGCACACTGCAGTGGTGAGCAGCAGCCAGCACAGGCAGATCTCCATCTTCTTCTGATGGAAGTGCATTTGCAGTGGAGAGCTCTGCCACCATTTCATTTCTGGGATGGATGGTTGGTTGGTTTGTTTATTTTCAGTTGAGCCTTAACTAAGAGAAGCCTTAAATAAGACAACAAAGCTGTTGAAAGCCTTGTCTTTCCTGAACCATCATAGAATGGTACAGGCTGGGAGAGACCTGTAAGATCAAGTCCAACCATTAACCCAACACTGCCAAGTCTGCTGCTAAACCATGGCCCTCAGCAGCACAGCTACAAAGCTTTACCATCCCACCAGGGATGGAGACTCCACCACTGCCTTGGGCAGCCTGTTCCCTCCTGAAGCCCCACCTGGAGTACTGCATCCAGCTCTGGAGCCCCTAGTACAGGAAGGATGTGGAGGTGCTGGAAGGTGTCCAGAGAAGGGCCACGAGGATGAGCAGAGGGCTGGAGCTGCTCTGCTATGAGGACAGACTGAGGGAGTTGGGGCTGTGCAGTCTCCAGAAGAGAAGGCTTCAAGGAGACCTCAACCAGCACCAGAACAAGAGGACACAGTCTCAAGCTGTGCCAGGGGAGGTTTAGGCTGGTGGTGAGGAGAAAGTTCTTCCCAGAGCGAGTTGTTAGCTGTTGGAATGTGCTGCCCAGGGAGGTGGTGGAGTCACCATCACTGGAGGTATTTAGGAAGAGACTGGATGGGGTTGCTTGGTCCTATGATTTAATTGATTAGATAGTGTTGGATGATAGGTTGGACTTGATGATCTCAAAGGTCTCTTCCAACCTGGTCTATTCTATTCTATTCTATTCTATTCTATTCTATTCTATTCTATTCTATTCTATTCTATTCTATTCCATTCTATTCCATTCCATTCCATTCCATTCCATTCCATTCCATTCCATTCCATTCCATTCCATTCCATTCCATTCCATTCTATTCTGGCCTTCCAGTATCTGAAGGGGCTCCAAGAAAGCTGGGGAGGGACTTTGAGGGTGTCAGGGAGTGATAGGACTGGGGGGATGGATAAAAAATAGGAATGGGTAGATTCAGACTGGATGTTAGGAAGAAGTTGTTCCCCAGGAGGGTGGTGAGAGCCTGGCACAGGTTGCCCAGGAGGTGGTGGAAGCCTCCTGCCTGGAGGTGTTTGCAGCCAGGCTGGATGTGGCTGTGAGCAACCTGCTGCAGTGTGAGGTGTCCCTGCCCATGGCAGGGGGGTTGGGACTGGCTGAGCCTTGAGCTCCCTTCCAACCCTGACAGTTCTCTGATCCCCTGCCTGCACACACTGCCTTCTTCTCACAGCCTCTGGGGTTTGCTTTTTGGGGTTGTGGGGGGTGGGGTTTTTTTTGTCAAACAGCTCAGCAGAGCTGACAGACTGACAGTCATGAAATACCAAACCTTGATTTCACAGTCCCCTTAAATTGCAGGTTTCCAGTGAAAAATGACAGTGTGGTGCTTGGCTGCTGTGGGCTTTGTGGCTCCTCTCCCCCTCCCTCCCCTCCCCTCCCCCCATTTCTACCTTTTCCTGTTCAGACTTAAAGCATTCTTCTTTTTCTTTTTATTATGGTAATGTAAAAGCCTCTTTCTTGCATCTCCAATTACAGGAGGGCAGAGCTGGCTGTGTGCTTTGGATCATGCTGCAGCTATTGATCCAGAAGTTGCTTTATTAGATTATGTTGAGACAGCCACATGGAATTGAATACCTATTTATTTTCCACCCCTTGTGCCAGGCCGAGAGACAATGTTTTCTGGGGGAAATTAGTGCTTTCTCCTTTCCACCTCCAAGAAAGATGACACAGGATGAGTTGGAGGGGAACTCTTCTCTTTTTTGACCAAACATTGAGCTTTGAGGATTCTTCAGAGTCTTTTCTTGCACCACTCGGAAGCCTGCTGGGGTCAGTCGCACCCTGGGCTGCATCCCCAGCAGTGGAGGCAGCAAGTGGAGGGAAGGGATTCTGTCCCTCTGCTGAGACCCTCCCCTGCAGTGCTGGGGCAGCTCTGGAGCCCTCAGCACAGCCAGGGACCTGTTGGAGCAGGGCCAGAGGAGGCCACAGCGATGCTGGCAGGGCTGGAAGCCCTCTGCTGTGAGGCCAGGCTGAGAGCAGGACTTGTTCAACCCGGAGAGGGCTCCAGGGAGCCCTGGTGGCCTTTCAGTGCTTCAAGAGGCTGAGCAGAGAGATGGGGACAAAATTCTGAGCCCCTGCTCAAAAGATCAGTTGGATCTGATGTTCTTAAAGGTCATTTCCCTCCTCAAGGAATCTATGGGTGACAGGTTGGACTTGATGATCCTTAAGGTCTTTTCCAGCCTTACTGATTCTATGCCTTAATATTCTGCTGGCGAGAGGAGGAAGAAGAACCCACTGAAACAGGAAACCTCCTGATACATTCCTGGATACTTCAGCTTGAAGAGTGTGAAAACAATGCCCTGATGTGCCAGGGCAAGGACTAGGGGGAATGGAATGAAGCTGGAGGTGGGGAGATTCAGGCTGCAGGTGAGGAGGAAGTTCTTCCCCATGAGAGTGGTGAAGCCCTGGAATGGGTTGTGCAGGGAGGTGGTTGAGGCCCCGTCCCTGGAGGTGTTTAAGCCCAGGCTGGATGAGGCTCTGGCCAGCCTGCTCTAGTGTGGGGTGTCCCTGCCCATGGCAGGGGGTTGGAACTGGATGATCCTTGTGGTCCCTTCCAACCCTGACTGATATTATGATACTATGACAAGGGGTGAGGGTTTCAGACTAAAAGAGGGAGATTTAGAGCAGGTGCAAGGAAGAGGTTTGTTACAGTGAGAGTGGTGAGACACTGCCATTAGAGCAGAGGTGGTGAACCTGAGCTGGAACAGGGGCTTTGATTTCCCCTCTGCCTCCCCTCTCAGCAGGCTCTGAGCTGTGCCTGCTCTGCAGCTCCTGGCTCGAAGAGGCAGCAGGGAGGAGACAGTGACCTTCAGACCAAGCTGAGGAGCGAGCTCTGTGAGCACAGACATGCCTTCAAAATTGAACCCTGGCTTCAAGCAGGACAAACATGTGTCCTAATTGTATCTCCAGGTGACACTCTCATTCTGGTGTCAATAAGCCATCAGCCCATCTGCTGCTCCTGCAGCTGATGCCTTCCTTCTCAATGGCATTTGGAAAGAGAAAAGCATCAGCTCTGGAAACACTCAGCTGAAGTCTGAAAAGGAGATCCACACAGATCAAGTACAAACTGTTGTCAATGAGCATGAATCATAGGATGCAGCACTTCAGGTTGGAAGGAACCTTTGAAGGTCCTCTAGTCCATCCCTCCTGCAGTTAGCAGAGGCATCTGCAACTAGAGCAGGTTGCTAAGAACCCCAAACAAGCTGACCAGGAATGGTTCCAGGGATCTCAGCACTGGTTAGGCCACACCTTGAGTCCTGTGTCCAGTTCTGGGCTCCTCAGTTTAAGAAGGACATTGAGACTCTTGAATGTGAACAGAGAATGAGGCTGGGGAGGGGTCTGGAGCACAGCCCTGTGAGGAGAGGCTGAAGGAGCTGGGGTTGGACTTGATGATCTTTGAGGTCTCTCCCAACCTTGCTGATACTGTGATACTGCTTAGCTTGGAGAAGAGGAGGCTCAGGGGAGACCTAATTGCTCTCTACAGCTCCCTGAAGGGAGGTTGCAGCCAGGTGGGGGTTGGTCTCTTCTCTCAGGCAAGCAGCACCAGAACAAGAGGACACAGTCTCAAGCTGCACCAGGGGAAGTTTAGGCTGGAGGTGAGGAGAAAGTTCTTCCCAGAAAAAGTATTTGGCCCTTGGAATGTGCTGCCCAGGGAGGTGGTGGAGTGGCTGTCCCTGGAGGTGTTCAAGAGGGGATTGCACTTGGAGCCATGGTTTAGTTGATCAGGAGGTGCTGGGTGACAGGTTGGACTTGATGATCTCTGAGGTCTTTTCCAACCTTTTTGATTCTATGATCTCCACCTCTCTGGGCAACCCTGGGCCAGGGTCTCACCACCCTCAGTGGCAAAAATTTCTTCCTTCTCTCCAGTTTTGGCCTGGCTCAGCAGGGAGGTAGCAGTTAAGCCTTTCCTAGAGCATCAGAGTGCGAGATGAGAGATTCTCAACCTAAACCCAAACCCCTACACTGCCCCCAAAGCCAGCCTTGCTGGAGAGCAGGAACTGGAAACACCCCTGTGCAAAGTCCTCAGCCTGGGAACTCTCAGCAGGGAAACATCACAGAGAACTGATCTTCTTGCAACACTTTGTTCCACAGGGAGCACCTTCACACCACCTTTTGCCACGAGGAAATGAGGAGGGAAGGGTTTTTCCTTTACTCCTGCCTCTTACTGCTCTAGAGGGCAAGGGGAGAAAGTCCTCCTTAAGAAAGGGAAACTTCAGAAGCAGCACAGGCAAGTGGGCCACGCACTGCTTTTCCTGGACAGAGCAGCAGCTTGCTGCTTTCACTGAGCAGCCAACAGGAGGAACTTGCTAATTACAGCCTGGAGCTAGCAGGACTTGCATGAGGAGCATCCTGCTGGAGGCTGAGCACCTGCTCTCCACGGGGGAAAAGCATTTCATCTCCAAAGGACAGCCCTGAATCAGCGCGGCTGCAACCTTTCGTGAGGCCACAGCACCTCCCCAGTCAGCAGAGCAGACCAATCGCCACTGCTGTGATCCTGTTCTCCTTGTGCTGACCTGGCTCTTCCCCCAGCCTGGCACACCTGACTTTGCAGGAGGCTTTTGTTTCAGTTTCCACCACCTGTTTTAATCTCCTGAATTCCTGAGAAGATCCTTTCAGAGCTACAACATCACAGAAGATTACAACAGGTGACACCAGGGCAGCCTCCTCTTTCATCACCCTGTGGGAGTGCAGGCAGACTTTCAGCCCTCCATCAAGGCTTTCCTCCAACCTGCTTTCCTTCAACCTGCTTTCCCCCTCCCAGCCCACCCTCCAGAGCTCTGAGAGGCTTTTCATGCCTGTGGAAATGGGAGATGTTAGGAGGGACAGCACCCCTGTGGTCCCTCACGTAAATCCTGAGCAGATCTCCACTCTGAGGTTCTATCAGGTACCTCAGCCAAGGCCAGCTGTGTGAGGCTCAACGAGGCCAAGTGCTGCAGCCTGCACTTGGGCCACAACAGCCTCGTGAATGCTTCAGCAAACTGCCCATTAGAAGAAGGATCTGGGGGGGCTGGTTGGCAGCCAGCTAAGCAAGAGCCAGCTTGTGCCCAGGTGGGCAAGAAGGCCACCAGCATCCTGGCCTGGATCAAGAATAGTGTGGCCAGCAGGACCAGGGCAGGGATGGTCTTCCTATATTTGGCACTGGTGAGGCCACACCTTCAGTATTGGGGTCAGTTTTGGGCTCCTCACTCCAAGAAGGACATTGAGGGCTGGAGTGGGCCCAGAGAAGGGCAACAAAGCTGGGGAAGGGTCTGGAGCACAGGGCTGGGGAGGAGCAGCTGAGGGAACTGGGGGTGTTTAGCCTGGAGAAAAGGAGGCTGAAGAGAGACCTCATTGCTCTCTACAGATCCCTGGAAGGAGACTGGAGCCAGGTGGGGGTTGGTCTCTTCTCCCAAGGAAAAAGTGACAGGACAAGAGGAAACAGCCTGAAGCTGTGCCAAGGGAGTTTTAGGTTGGACATGAGGAACAGTTTCCTCCCTCAAAGAGTTGTCAAGCCCTGGAACAGGCTACCCAGGACAGTGGTGGAGTCCCCAGCCCTGGAGGGATTTCAGAGCCCTGTAAATGTGGTACTGAGGGTCCTGGTTTAGTGGTGACCTTCCAGTGCTGGTTGAGTTGGAGCTGAGGTTCTTAAAGGTCATTTCCATCCTAAAGGAATCTATGGGTGACAGGTTGGACTTGATGGTCTCTTCCAACCTGGTGTATTGTATTGTATTGTATCCTTGAGGTCTTTTCCAACCTTATTGATTCTATGCCTCAATATTCTGCTGGTGAGAGGAGGAAGAAGAAACCACTGACACATGAAACCTCTTGATACATTCCTGGATACTTCAGCTTGAAGAGTGTGAAAACAGTGCCCAGACAGCCCCAGCACCTTTTGCCTCCCAGTTCCTGGGGCCAGCAGGATGCTGCAGGATACAGCATGACCTTGGTACAACCAAGCAGTGACCAATGCTTGACTAAAGGGTAAATACTGCACAGCCCTTGGCTATCAAACTATTCAAGTGAACTGGCAACGTTCTCTTGCCCCTAATGGTCAGAGGAACATTTGTTCTGAAGGGCTTTGAAATGATCTGGCAGGTAAAGCACCAGACTGGAGCCAAGAGGAGGAGCTGGGTAATGGGTTTTTAACTTACCTGCTGTGACCTTCAGACATTTGCTGCAGCTCTTACTCTGTATCAACACTTGAGACATTCTCTTCAGAGTGCAGGCTCCCAAGCAACACAGTGAGACCTGCCAACACTCTCAGAACAAGTCAGCAGGAAGTGTGAGCAGCACCAGAGAGGTGATTCTGCCCCTCCAGTCTGCTCTCACGTGACCCCCCACCTGCAGTACTGCAATCAGATCTGGTGCCTCCAAGACTGCAATCAGTTGTGGTGCCTCCAACACAAAAAGGGCATGAAATTCTTGGAGCAGGTCAAGAGGAGGCCACAAAGATCATCAGAGGGCTGAAGCACCTCCCCTGTGGGGACAGGCTGAGAGCTGGGGCTGTTCAGCCTGGAGAAGGCTCAAAGGAGACCTTAAATCAGCTTCCCAGTAACTGAAGAAAATTGGGGAGGGCCTTTTGACAAAGGCTTGTAGTGATAGGATGAGAGGCAATGGCTTTGATCCAGAAGAGGGGAGATGGAGACTGAAGATTAGGAAGAAATCTTGGCAGTGAGGGTGGTGAGACACTGGAACAGGTTACCCAGGGAGGTTGTGGATGCCCCCTCCCTGAAGGTGTTCAAGGCCAGACTGGATGAGGCCTTGAGCAACCTGGGGTGGTGGGGAGGTGTTCCCTGCCAATGACAGGGGAGTTGGAGCTAGAGCTAGATGATTTTCAAGGTGTTTTCCAACTCAAACCATCCTCTGATTCTATGAACAAGAAGACTGATCAAAGCCTGGAGTTAAAGAAGTGTTTTACTTTCAAGTGTCACAGTGCCAGACTTGTAACTCAGGCTAACAGCAGAATATACAGAGAAAATTCAATGCAGAGGAACTCAAGCACCTGGAAAGCATCAGCCAGCACTGTACAGCCAGAGGAGAATTCTTCTGATGAGGTTTAACCCCTGTACAAAGGTTAACAACACACTGAACAATGCATTTGGGTCATGAACACAGCTACACGGGCCCACTGCTGCCACAGGCTGTGCTGGGGAACCCCGGCCTGGGGGAGGGCTGCGAGAGCCCTGCTTCACGATGGGTGTAACCCAGCACAGAGGCTCTCCCTCTAAACCTGGCCAGCAACTCTCCCCCTTTCCTACTGCACAGGGGGAAGCCTCTCCCTGAACACCGCCCAGAGGCCATGAGAGCAGCAATGTGCCCATGTGAATATATACAGCACAGGTCCGAGACGGGGCCACCGGTGGGCTGTGAATCCACGCCAAGAGAGGAACTCTGCCGAGAGACTGACGACCTACAACTCACTGAAAGAACTGAACACGTGTACAAGAGGAGCAGGGGAGGTATGGCTGAGAGCTGCACATGCCACCTGAGGCTCAGGTGGCGCTGCCAAGCGTTTCCAGGGGGCCGGGTGCCCCCGGCTAGCCGTTGATGCGGTAGTTGACGTGGATCTCGGGTTTGATGTCGCACACCAGCGACAGCAGCTGGGACAGCACCACCTCACGGTTCCTCTGGAAGTTCTGCTGGATCACACTCATCTTCTCCTGGGTCTCCTTCTCCACTTCAGTGGTGCAGCTGCCATGAGATCCAAGTGCCTGAAGAGAAGAGAATTAACCAGGTTGGAAAAGACCTTCAAGATCATCAAGTCCAACCTACCACCCAGCACCGCCTGACAACGAAACCACGGCACCGAGTGCCTCAGCCAGGCTCTTCCTAAACACCTCCAGGGATGGGGACTCCACCACCTCCAATGGCCAGTCTCTCTTGCTGGGAAGAACTTCTTCCTCACCTCCAGCCTAAACCTCCCCTGGTGCAGCTTGAGACTGTGTCCTCTTGTTCTGGTGCTGCTTGCCTGGGAGAAGAGACCAACCCCCACCTGGCTGCAACCTCCTTCAGGGAGTTGGAGAGAGCAAGGTCTCCCCTGAGTCTCCTCTTCTCCAGGCTAAGCAGTATCACAGCATCACCAAGGTTGGAAGAGACCTCAAAGATCATTAAGTCCAACCCCAGCTCCCTCAGCCTCTCCTCACAGGGCTGTGCTCCAGGCCCCTCCCCAGCCTTGTTGCCCTTCTCTGGACATGTTCAAGTAGATGCTGGTCTCTTGCTGAAGCAGTGAGGAGAGGCTGAGGGAGCTGGGGTTGGTTAGCCTGGAGAAGAGGACCTCTTGGAGACCTTATTGCTGTCTACAACTCCCTGAAAGGAGGTTGTAGCCAGGTGGGGGTTGGTCTCTTCTCCCAGGCAACCAGCACCAGAACAAGAGGACACAGTCTCAGGCTGTGCCAGGGGAAGTTTAGGCTGGAGGTGAGGAGAAAGTTCTTCCCAGAAAGGGTAACTGGCCATTAAATGTGCTGCCCAGGGAGGTGGTGGAGTCATTGTCCCTGGAGGTGTTCAAGAGGGGATTGGATGTGGCACTTGGAGCCATGGTTTAGTTGTCAGGAAGTGTTGGGTGACAGGTTGGACTCGATTATCACTGAGGGCTTTTGCAACCTTATTGATTCTCTGATTCTACAAGGCCAGTGGTCTCTACCACGTTAGCATCATAGAAACCAGCCTGCCACAGGAGGAACGAGTTTGGTCCTTCTTTGATGCTGCTGCACACAGCAGGTTCTGGGAGGCTGCCACCCATCAGGGCACCAACCAGTACATGAGCTCATTAAGCTAGCTCCCTGCCAGTCAATAGTTGTGGCTGTGGAGATGCAGTACAGCATGCTCTGATTCACTGCCACGTGCCTGTGCCTCAGGGGCAGGCAGCTAGGGAAGCACTGCTCCAGCGGCACGCTCCAGCCCCAGGGCCCCTCTCAGGGCAAGGAACCCCCAGCACAAGGCTGAGGGGCTGGGGAGGCAACAGAATGCTCCAGAAGCAAACAGCAGGCTGGGGAGGCAACAGAATGCTCCAGAAGCCAACAGCAGGCTGGGGAGGCAAGAGAATGCTCCAGAAGCCAACAGCAGGCTGGGGAGGCAACAGAATGCTCCAGAAGCAAACAGCAGGCTGGGGAGGCAACAGAATGCTCCAGAAGCAAAGAGCAGGCTGGGGAGGCAACAGAATGCTCCAGAAGCAAAGAGCAGGCTGGGGAGGCAACAGAATGCTCCAGAAGCAAAGAGCAGGCTGGGGAGGCAACAGAATGCTCCAGAAGCAAAGAGCAGGCTGGGGAGGCAACAGAATGCTCCAGAAGCAAAGAGCAGGCTGAGGGGCTGGGGAGGTAAGAGAACGCTGTAGCAAACCAACCGCTGCCTCCTTGGCTTTGAACTCCTTCTCCCTCTGCAGGCGGTACTGCTCGATCTCTGCCTGGGCTTCTTCCTTGGCCTGCTTCAGCCTCCGATTCTTCCCTGCTCCCAAAAGAACAGCACCAATCAAGCAGAGAGAGAGCAGCAGGAGCATGGTTCCCTCAGTCTCTCCAGCTGCTTGACCCACAACAATCACCACAGCGTTTGCTCCTGCCACAGCAGACCCCAGCAGGGCCCCCACAGCTCCTGCGGCTCTGTGGTGCTGGCCAGCCTCAAGGAGCCTGAGGCTGCCCCCTGGGCCACCAAGCCGTCGCCATGCTCACCCTGCAACGAGCTTCCACCAGTCAGAGATCGAGAAACATGGAGAGATGGCACTTCAGGACGTGGTTTAGTGGCCATAATGGTGTTGGGGTGATGGTTGGGCTTGATCTTAAAGGCCTCTCCCTCTCTCCCTCTCTCAGAGCCCTTTCCCAGCCTCCCTCTCCCTCTCTCCCTCAGAATCCTTTCCCAGCCTCCCTCTCCCTCTCTCCCTCAGAGCCCTTTCCCAGCCTCCCTCCCCCTCTCTCCCTCCCCCTCTCTCCCTCTCTCAGAGCCCTTTCCCAGCCTCCCCCTCTCTCCCTCTCTCCCTCTCTCAGAGCCCTTTCCCAGCCTCCCTCCCCTCTCCCTCTCTGAGCCCTTTCCCAGCCTCCCTCCTCCCTCTCTCCCTCTCTCAGAGCCCTTTCCCAGCCTCCCTCCCTCTCTCCCTCTCTCAGAGCCCTTTCCCAGCCTCCCTCCCTCTCTCCCTCTCTCAGAGCCCTTTCCCAGCCTCCCTCCCTCTCTCCCTCTCTCAGAGCCCTTTCCCAGCCTCCCTCTCTCCCTCTCTCAGAGCCCTTTCCCAGCCTCCCTCTCTCAGAGCCCTTTCCCAGCCTTAATTATGATCCTCTAGGCCAGATGATGCATTAGGCAGCCCATAGGTCTGGCCTTGCTCCTGTCAGTGTGCAGGACCCTTGAGTGATGCCAAAGAGGACAGCACAAAGAACTCTCTTAAGCTTTGCCTCAGGCCACTTGTGCAACCCACAGAAAAAGCTGCATCAGCTTCCCCTCTGGGACTTTCCACCACGTTTTTCCTACCATCACAGAAAGATACAATCATCCCATTCTCATGGCAGTCAAAGGGGTAGAGCTGCAAGACACTTTGATTTGTTTAAATGAAGCTGCCCTATCACTAGTAGTGTCCCCCAAGGATCAGTGCTGGGCCCCATCCTCTTCAATATCTTTATTGATGATCTGGATAAGGGCACTGAATCCATCTTCAGTAAATTTGCAGATGACACCAAGCTGGGGGCAGGAGTTGATCTGTTAGAGGGTAGGAGAGCTCTGAAGAGGGACCTTGCCAGGCTGGACAGATGGGCAGAGGCCAAGGGCAGGAGATTGAACACATCCAAGTGCTGGGTTCAACACATTGACCACAACAACCCCAGGCAGTGCTACAGGCTGGGGACAGAGTGGCTGAGAGCAGCCAGGCAGAAAGGGACCTGGGGGGACTGGTTGATGGTAGGCTGAACATGAGCCTGCAGTGTGCCCAGGTGGCCAAGAAGACCAATGGCATCCTGGCCTGCATCAGGAACAGTGTGGCCAGCAGGAGCAGGGAGGTCATTCTGCCCCTGTACACTGCACTGGTTAGGCCACACCTTGAGTCCTGTGTCCAGTTCTGGGCCCCTCAGGTTAGGAAAGATGTTGAGATGCTGGAAGGTGTCCAGAGGAGGGCAACAGAGCTGGGGAGGGGTCTGTGAGGAGAGGCTGAGGGAGCTGGGGTTGTTTAGGCTGGAGAAGAGGAGGCTCAGGGGAGACCTTCTTGCTCTCTCCAACTCCCTGCAGGGAGGTTGTAGCCAGGTGGGGGTTGGTCTCTTCTCCCAGGCAAGCAGCACCAGAACAAGAGGACACAGTCTCAAGCTGTGCCAGGGGAGGTTTAGGCTGGAGGTGAGGAAGAAGTTCTTCATAGAAAGAGAGATTGCCTATTGGAATGTGCTGCCCAGGGTGATGATGGGGTGCTTGGTGCCATGGTCTAGTTGCCGAGATGGAGTTGGATGATGGGTTGGACTTGATGATCCTGAAGGTCTCTTCCAACCTGGTCTATTCTATTCTATTCTAAAATCATGCTTGAACGAGAAGCAATTCTTAACGGGGTGGTGGGGGGCATGGGGGGGGAGGGGATCTCTGTCACCAGAATTTCCCTCACCCCACAGGAAAACCTCCCTCAGCCCCACAAGGGCTAGCTCTTCGCTCAGCAAAATACCTAACCGCCTGTTTCCATCCAGCAGAAAACAAACTAAAAGCAGGAGAGATGCAAGAAGCACAACCCCAACCCCCACCCCCTTCTTTCCTCCCGGCTTGAAGCCGCATCTGCCATGGAGGCCGCGGGGTTGACGCTGTTCCACATGGGGGCACCACCGCTGTGCTTCAGGACTCGCTGTCCTCCTCCAAAAAAGCAATTCATGCCTCCCCAGTCACCATCGCTTACCCCTGCCCAGAGGCCTTCCCCCATCGAGGCGGCCGCGGCGGGCTTAGGCCGCGCCGGGCACCCCGGACGATCCCCGGGGACTCCCGGCACGGCACGGCCTAATCCCGCCGCGGCCGCCCTATACTCACGTTTTCGAGCCTCGGCCACCTTCTCTGCCGCCCGTTTCTCGGCCTGCAGCAGCTGCTGGATGCCCTGGGACTGGCTCGCCATGGTGGAGCCTTCCTACCGGGAGCCTTCCCCTCAGCGCCGGCAGCGTCACCGCGTCAGGCTAGGCCCCGCCTCGGCCCCGCCTCCGCCGCCCTGGCCCCGCTCCCGCCGGCCTGGCCCCGCCTCCGCCGGCCTGGCCCCGCCCCCGACGGCCCGGCCCCGCCTCCGCCGCTCTGGCCCCACTCCCGCCGGCCTGGCCCCGCCTCCGCCGCCCTGGCCCCGCTCCCGCCGGCCCGGCCCCGCTCCCGCCGCCCTGGCCCCGCCTCCGCCGCCCTGGCCCCGCCTCCGCCGCCCTGGCCCCGCCTCCGCCGCCCTGGCCCCGCTCCCGCCGGCCTGGCCCCGCCTCCGCCGCCCTGGCCCCGCTCCCGCCCGCCTGGCCCCGCCTCCGCCGCTCTGGCCCCGCCCCCGACGGCCCGGCCCCGCCTCCGCCGGCACGGTCCCGAGCGAGGAGGTGGTTTTAACCCGTGGGATGTGACATCATAGACTGGTTCGGGTTGAAAGGGAGCTTTAAAGGTCAGGAGGTGCAAACCCCTCTGCAGTCAGCAGGGGCATCTGCGACTAAAGCAGTCGGGAGAGGAGAAGGCTCCCAGGAAACCTTCTTGTGACCTTCCAGTATCTGAAGGGGCTGCAGGAAAGCTGGGGAGGGACTTTTGAGGGTGTCAGGGAGGGATAGGGCTGGGGGGATGGAACAAAACTACAAATGGGTAGATTGAGATTGAATGTTAGGAAGAAGCTCTTCCGCATGAGGGTGGTGAAAGACTGGCACAGGTTGCCCAGGGAGGTGGTGGAAGCCTCCTGCCTGGAGGTGTTTGCAGCCAGGCTGGATGTGGCTGTGAGCAACCTGCTGCAGTGTGAGGTGTCCCTGCCCATGGAACTGGCTGATCCTTGAGGTCCCTTCCAACCCTGACAATTATGCGATTCTGTGATAAAGCAGGTTGCTCGGAGCTCCAAACAACCTCACCTGGAATGGTTCCAGGGATGGGGCAGCTACCACTTCCCTGGACAGCCTGGGACAGGGTCTCACCACCCTCGGTGTAAAAGATTTCATCCTTCTCTTTTGTCTAGATCTCCCTCGTTTAGTTTACTAAACACCCAGTGACAACAGGTTCAGGAGTGAAACCCCATATCCCATGTAGCTGGGACCGAGCTTCACATGGAAGGGGTCTGGTGCTGACAGCAGCCTGCATTGGTTAATGCAAAGTGGACATGAGGCAGCAATGTGCACTCCCAGCCCAGGGCCAGCCCTCTCCTGGGCTGATCCCCAGCAGTGTGGGCAGCAGGGGCAGGGAGGGGATTCTGCCCCTCTGCTGTGCTCAGCTGAGACCCCCCTGCAGTGCTGGGGCAGCTCTGGAGTCCTCAGCACAGCACAGCCAGGGACCTGTTGGAGCAGGGCCAGAGGAGGCCACAGCAATGCTGGCAGGGCTGGAAGCCCTCTGCTGTAAGGCCAGGCTGAGAGAGTTGGGGTTGTGCAGCCTGGAGAAGAGAAGGCTGCAGGGAGACTTTCTGGTGGCCTTGCAGTGCTTCAAGGGCTGAGCAGAAAGCTGGGGACAGACTTTTGGGCAATGGGTGATGGTTTGAGACTAAAAGAGGGAGATTTGAAGTACAAGGAAGGAGGAAATATTTGGCACCGAGTGTGGTGAGACCTTGTCCCAGGGTTGCCCAGTGAGGTGGGAGCTGCCCCATCCCTGGCACCATTTCAGGTCAGGTTGTCTGGGGCTCTAGTTGCAGATGTCCCTGCTTATTGTAGGGGAGCTGGATTAGATGAGCCTCCAATCCAAACTGTTCTATGATGTGCCAGGGGCTCTACACATCCACTTCACCCCAGCCCTACCCCGCTCCAACCTTACTCCGGCCCAACCCTCAGCCATCGCATCCCGGGAAGGCTTTGAAGCCCTGGACACCGTTCCCCTGACACTTTCAGAGTATAAATCACAGTTATTGCCCAAATAATATCGCTCTGACGAAGCAGCAGAGCCATGACAGTGAGTCACATCGCTGCAGGGAGGGCTGAGGGGCTGCGGGGACGCGGCCGCCGTCCCCCGCGATGAATCAAACGCGTATTTATAGCACCGGAGAGGAACTGTGAGTGTTTGGCAGGGTGACCTTCAGCTGGGCCCAGCGATTCACTAACTGGGCTTAGCAGGCCTGCCTGTGGAGTGGTACATTTGCTACAGTGAAAGAAAGTTAAAGGGGAAGATGAAGAGCTGTGGGCATAAATCCGGGTGTGAAGCAAGGCTGGGACCCAGCGCTTCGTGTGCAGGGAGCAGGCGCTGGGTGCAAAGGGACGAAGCAGGTTCCCACCACGGTACTGGCTGCTCCCACGGGACACAGAACTGTGCTGGCAGAGGGAAATGCAGGAGATCTGATCTTGAGCCACAGCTGGGGCGGGTTTCATAGAATCAGAGAATTGTCAGGGTTGGAAGGGACCTGAAAGGTCATCCAGTTCCAACCCCCTGCCATGGCCAGGGACACCTCACACTGCAGCAGGTTGCTCACAGCCACATCCAGCCTGGCTGCAAACACCTCCAGGCAGGAGGCTGCCACCACATCCCTGGGCAACCTGTGCCAGGCTCTCACCACCCTCATGGGGAACAACTTCTTCCTAACATCCAATCTCAATCTACCCACTTCTAGTTTTGCTCCATCCCCCCCAGTCCTATCCCTCCCTGACACCCTCAAAAGTCCCTCCCCAGCTTTCTTGGAGCCCACTTCAGATCCTGGAAGGCCACAATTAGGTCTCCTCAGAGCCTTCTCTTCTCCAGACTGAACAGCCCCAACTCCCTCAGCCTCTCTACATAGCAGAGCAGCTCTAGCCCTCTGCTCATCCTCATGGCCCTTCTCTGGACACCTTCCAGCACCTCCAGATCCTTCCAGTAATAGAGGCTCTGGAACTAGACACAGAGCTCAAGGAGGGGTCTTGCCTGAGTGGAGTAGAGGGGAGAATCCCCTCCCTGGCCCTGCTGGCTCTGCTTCTCAAGTCCTAGAAATCCCACCCACTGGAAACCCTCATGGACCATCTACAAAGACCTCCAGGTCATGAATGAGCTCCCCAGGAGGGGCATACTTTTGGCCAAGGGGATGCAGCTTAGTGCTGTGCAGGTTGTCAGTGTGCACAGAAAGGACAGGACAGAAAGTGTGGGGGCAATTCAAAATATGCCACACTTCAAGAGGTGGTGGGGGTTCAGCTGGGCCAGATCCAAGCTGTTTGACAAGAGAACTGGCCCCAAAATCGAAGTTGCCTCATCTGGCGCTGGATCTGAGGAGCCCCTCGCCCTCCTGTCAAAAGCCACCAGTAAATTAAACTCTCCCACTGACTCCTGCAGTCCTCAGACGATGCCTCCACCCTGCTCCCATCTCGAAACTCGCCAGCCTCATTAGCTGCTGCCATTTTCTCAGGGGTGTCCATCTGATGCTAATTAAAGCCCTTGGGCTGAGTCCCCAAGCTGCCCCCACAGCAGGTGGCTCTGAAGGCAACGTCGCGCATCAAGCCAGGTTTGCAGCAAAGGAGCTGGAACAAGCCTGGCTCTGCCCTGAAGTCCCAGCGGTCACCGGGAGGTTATTTTCCTCCCTGGTGACTGATTTTCAGTTGCTGCTTCTGTCTGTAAGATAATGATGATAACACTGCCCTTTCCCGCCCCCGCAAATATCCTGGCTGTGGCTGCTCCAAGTCCTCACACACTAATCCCCTCCCGAGGGTGCAGCTTTAGGCTGGCCAAAACCATCCCAGGCGTTTTTCGTGCTGATGGTTAGCAGATGAGGCCGCTTAAAGCCACCTTTGGTCTGCTCCTGTTGCCTTTTAAGACTGCTCAGAGGCTAACTGAAACCTCCCGGGGAGTGTCGCACGAAACACATGAGTCAAAGCCGTTGGAACGACTTCTCCATTCACTTCAGCTGCTGAAAAAGGGCTTCTCATTCATTACAAAAACAAAAGAGTGTTTCAGTTCTCGAGCCTGCATCTGGATGAGTACGAAAGCTGCTTGAACAGCTTCAATTCCAGTAGCAATGGACTGATAATTTGTTGGAAAGGTTGGACTAGATGATCCTGGAGGTCCCTTCCAACCTGCTATACTAAAGAGAAGAGAAGAGAAGAGAAGAGAAGAGAAGAGAAGAGAAGAGAGAAGAGAAGAGAGAAAGAGAAGAAGAGAAGAGAGAAGAGAAGAGAGAGAAGAGAAGAGAGAAAGAGAGAAGAGAAGAGAAGAGAAGAGAAGAGAAGAGAAGAGAAGAGAAGAGAAGAGAAGAGAAGAGAAGAGAGAAAGAGAAGAGAAGAGAAGAAGAGAAGAGAAGAGAAGAGAGAAGAGAAGAGATTAACCAGGTTGGAAAAGACCTCAAAGATCATCAAGTCCAACCTGTAGAATAGAGTAGAATAGAATAGAATAGAATAGAATAGAATAGAATAGAATAGAATAGAATAGAATAGAATAGAATCTATAAGGTTGGAAGAGACCTCAAAGATCATCAAGTTCAACCTGTAGAATAGAATAGAATAGAATAGAATAGAATAGAATAGAATAGAATAGAATAGAATAGAATTAACCAGGTTGGAAGAGACCTCAGAAATCATCAAGTCCAACCTATCACCCAACACCATCTCATCAACTAATCCATGGCACCAAGGGCCTCATCCAGGCTCCTTCACTGTAAAGAATTTCTTCCTCATCTCCAGTCTCAATCTCCCCTCTTCCAGCTCAAAGCCATTGTCCCTTGTCCTGTCACTCCCAGCCCTTGTCCAAAGTCCTTCCCCAGCTCTCCTGTACCCTTCGGTTACTGGAAGGCTGCTCTAAGGTCTCCCTGGAGCCTTCTCTTCTCCAGGCTGAACACCCCCAACTCTCTGCCTGTCTTCATAAGAGAGGTGCTTCAGCCCTCTCAGCACCTTTCTGTCCCTCCTCTGCCTTCCCCTTCCTTCCAACCCTGCTCCAGCTTCTGTGGCTAGACAGACACAAGCCCTATGAGGAGAGGCTGAGGGAGCTGGGGTTGCTTAGCCTGCAGAAGAGGAGGCTCAGGGGAGACCTTATTGCTCTCTCCAACTCCCTGAAGGGAGGTTGGAACCAGATGGGGGTTGGTCTCTTCTCCCAGGCAAGCAGCAGCAGAACAAGAGGACACAGTCTCAAGCTGTGCCAGGGGTGGTTTAGGCTGGAGGTGAGGAGAAAGTTCTTCACAGAGAGAGTGGTTGGCCATTGGAATGTGCTGCCCAGGGAGGTGGTGGAGTCACCTTCATTGGAGGTGTTCAGGAGGAGACTTGCTGGGGTGCTTGGTGCCATGGTTTAGTTGTTTAGGTGGGTTGGACTGGTTGATGGGTTGGACGTGATGATCTTGAAGGTCTCCTCCAACCTGGTTTATTCTATTCTCTTCTATTCTATTGTAAAGCACAGTCTCTGGTTTCTTTCCAGAGCAGGTAATGACTTTTTTTTTTTCCCTCTCTGAACTCCTCTGCACTTCCAATTGGCTTCATCATTATTCTCCACTCCCCAACTTAAACTGTTGGGCTGCACAATTGTCTGCTCCTTTAGCAAGGTTTTGTGTGGAGCTCCTGGGAGCTGAACTGATTTCTCTCTTCTGAGGTTCAATTCATTAGCGCAAATCACTTCAAGGCATTGAGAGGATGCAGCTGTTGGCTGTTGATAAATGATCATTAGTCAATGGTTAAGAGACTGCCAATGAATAATAATTAATTAGAATCCGTGGTTGGGAGGGATGTTTTACATTTCTAAGGTGAGAAGTAGGACTCTTAAGAGTGACACTGCAGCAACACAGGAAACTCAAAGCCTTCACCTGCACAGATCGGAGCCACCAGGCTGGACCTGAGCTGCACCCAGACTATGGCCCAAATATCCCAAACTGAAAAAAAAACCCAAAAAGGAATCATTCATTTCTCATTTGGAGTTCCTTTACAACTGAGAGCAATTTAAAGCCTGGAGTAACCTGATTGCAGTGATGGAATTACAGCTGAAGGAGGAATCTGAGTTTATGCTGTAAGAATTGATTTTCATTCTTTTATTAAAGGCAGCTCAAGCAGCTGCAGTTCTGCTGTCAGCTCTGGTTACCACTGGGTCAAACACTGCTTTGGGGTGCTGCTAGAGAAGGGCAACAAGGCTGGGGAGAGGCCTGGAGCACAGCCCTGTGAGGAGAGGCTGAGGGAGCTGGGGGTGTTTAGCCTGGAGAAGAGGAGGCTCAGGGGAGACCTTATTGCCCTCTAAAACTACCTGAAGGGAGGTTGTAACCAGGTGGGGGTTGGTCTCTTCTCCCAGGCAAGCAGGACACAGTCTCAAGCTGCACCAAGGGAAGTTTAGGCTTGAGGTGAGGAGAAAGTTCTTCCCAGAAGGAGTAATTGGTCATTGGAATTGGTGGTGGAGTCACAGCCCTGCTGCAAGGCATCTTCTCCTGCAGGGCCCCATCCCTGGTTCCTGTCACTAATCCACTCCCCCTCACCACCAGCTGAGGTCTCAGTTTCACATAAATCAGGATCATTTCATAAGCCAGGGAAGCTGGCAGCTCAGTTTTTGTGTTCTTCTGTTGTGATGAAATGTCAGCAGACCTTATTAATTCCTTGTGCAGCAAACTAAATCTCCATTCATATTTCCTTGACATTTACTGGTGTCTATTCTTAACCAGAGGTCAAGTGTCCTTTGCAAGGGATGTGCCTGGAAAGTTTAATCTGCTCTTTGGTGAGAGACTGAACACTTCTCACAGGGCTGACCTACCAGCTGCTGGTGTGTCCAGTACCTGTGAAGCCACTGAGGAGGCTCGGTGTTACTGTTGGTCATGATGGGCTCAGGCTGTCTGGGCCAGGATCTTTAGAGGACACCAAAACCATGGGTCCTGTTGTGCACTAATAAATAGCTCCTCATGGAAAGGGTAGAGCACCTCTGCTCTGAGGACAGACAGAGACAGTTGGGGTTCTTCAGCCTAGGAAAGAGAAAGCTCCAGGGAGAGCCTGGAGCAGCCTTCCAGTACCTCACAGAGGTCTTATAAGAAAGATGGGGAAAAACTCTCTATCAAGTGGTGTGGTGATAGGAAGAGATGCAGTGGTTTCTAACTGAGAGAAGGTAGATTCAGAGTAGATAAGGAAGAAATTAGAGACATTAGAACAGGCTGCCCAGGGAAGCTGTGGATGACCCATGCCTCAAAGTGTTCAAAGTCAGGTTGAAATAGGCTTAGATCAATTTGACCTAGTTGAAGACATCTCTGTCTGTGGCCAGCAGGAGCAGGGAAGTCATTGTGCCTCTGTACTCAGCACTGGTTAGGCCACACCTTGAGTCCTGTGTCCAGTTCTGGACCCCTCAGTTTAAGAAGGACATGGAGACTCTTGAATGTGTCCAGAGAAGGGCAATGAGGCTGGGGAGGGGTCTGGAGCATAGCCCTGTGAGGAGAGGCTGAGGGAGCTGGGGTTGCTTAGCCTGCAGAAGAGGAGGCTCAGGGGAGACCTTCTTGCTCTCTCCAACTCTCTGAAGGGAGGTTGTAGCCAGGTGGGGGTTGGTCTCTTTTCCCAGGCATGCAGCACCAGAACAAGAGGACACAGTCTCAAGCTGTGCCAGGGGAGGTTTAAGCTGGATGTGAGGAAGAAATTCTTCCCAGCAAGAGAGATTGGCCATTGGAATGTGCTGCCCAGGGAGGCATTGCCCTTCTCTGGACACCTTCAAGTGTCTCAATGTCCTTCTTAAACTGAGGAGCCCAGAACTGGACACAGGACTCAAGGTGTGTCCTAACCAGTGCTGAGCACAGGGCACAATGACCTCCCTGCTCCTGCTGGCCACACTCTTCCTGATGCAGGTCAGGATGCCATTGGCCTTCTTGGCCGCCTGGGCACACTGCAGGCTCATGTTCAGCCTACTATCAACCACTCCCCCCAGGTCCCTCTCTGCCTGGCTGCTCTCAGCCACTCTGCCCCCAGCCTGTAGCACTGCCTGGGGTTGTTGTGACCAATATGTAGAACCCAGCACTTAGATGCATTTAATCTCATGCCTTTGGACTCTGCCCATCTGTCCAGCAAGGTCTCTCTGCAGAGCTCTCCTACCCTCTAACAGATCAACTCCTGCCCCCAGCTTGGTGTCACCTGCACATTTACTGCTGATGGACACAATCCCCTCCTCCAGATCATCAATAAAGATGTTGAAGAGGATGGGGCCCAGCACTGATCCCTGGGGGACACCACTGGTGCCTGGCTGCCAGCTGGCTGTGGCACCATTCACCACCACTCTCTGGGCTCAGCCTCCAGCCAGTTCCTAACCCAGCTCAGAGTGCTGCTGTCCAAGCCAGGGGCTGACCGCTTGGCCAGGAGTTTGCTGTGGGGGACAGTGTCCAAGGCCTTGCTGCAGTCCAGGCAGACCACATCCACAGCCTGCCCCACATCCCCCAGGCAGTCACCTGGGCACAGAAGGAGATCAGGTTGGTCAGGCAGGACCTGCCCTTCCTGAATCCATGCTGGAAAGAGGCAGTGCAATGCCAGACCTCTCACTGAAGAGCCTCAGCCAGATGCCCCAAACTGCCCCAGGAAGGGGAACTTTCCTCCCTCCCAGCTCAGCAGAGTTTGGAGCCTGAAGTCAGACCACAAACAGCTCCTCACAAGGTTTTCCAGAGGCATCTCAGCAGCACCTATGTGTGCAGATAACTACCTAGTGGAACTAATTTGTTTACCACATTCAGAGGGGAAAAAAAAAAAAAAAAAAAAAAAAAAAAAAAGAAAGAATCTTAATATCCAATTTCTATATTTAGTCTCAATGCCTTTGAAAACCTGAGCTTCCTGAGCTTCACATCCCTGTGCTGATTGGCCCCAGCCACCCATGGGGGACTATGAGAAAAAGGCTGGAAACCAAACTGACGGCCAGCACAAGCCTCCTGTGATCCTGCTGCTTGTCAAACCAGACCTAAAGGCTCCTGGTCTGTTCTGGCATTGCTCTTAGACCCATTTTTGACTCTGCCTTATCAAAGGCACAGTTCACTGCACAGAATCACCAAGGTTGGAAGAGACCTCAAAGATCACCAAGTCCAACCTGGCACCACAGACCTCATGACTAAACCATGGCACCAAGCACCCCATCAAGTCTCCTCCTGGACACCTCCAATGAAGGTGACTCCACCACTTCCCTGGGCAGCACATTCCAATGGCTAATAACTCTCTCTGGGAAGAACTTTCTCCTCACCTCCAGCCTAAACTTCCCCTGGTGCAGCTTGAAACTGTGTCCTCTCGTTCTGCTGCTGCTTGCCTGGGAAAAGAGACCAACCCCCACCTGGCTACAACCTCCCTGCAGGGAGTTGGGGAGAGCAATGAGGTCTCCCCTGAGCCTCCTCTTCTCCAGGCTAAACAACCCCAGCTCCCTCAGCCTCTCCTTGTAGGGCTGTGCTCCAGACCTCTCCCCAGCCTCCTTGCCCTTCTCTGGACACATTCAAGTGTCTGAGTGCAGAATCAAGGCTCCCCAGTTTACCTGAATTACCCCTTGTTCTCTGACTGCTCTCCTCTCTCCCCCAGATCAAAACCCTACTCCATCTCATTTGTTTCCACTGTGATTTGCCAGACAGCTCTTAGCTGCAGGGGGGAGGAAAGAAAATACACAATCAATCAGTTTTTCCACCACCTCATCCATCAGCTTCATGCTTTGCCCAGCATCAGGCCTTCTGGTGCCAAGCTGAGCTCTCCAGCAGCTGCCCACCACTGAGCAAGCCCCAGGCCATTTGGTTTGCTCTGTTACAGAGCTGCCAGTGCAGGGCCTGCAATCATCTGCCTGATGGTGCTGTGGGCAGGGGCATGGGAGCAGAGCTGGGGCTCCATGTAATGAAGTTGCAGTTCAGTAGGTTTCAGGACATTAATGTTGTGCTTAACCTGAAGCAACCACAGTAACAAGTAGATTAGCAAGAAGAATAAATCACCCTCTTGCACACACAGGTAGCCTGTGGCTATTGCTGCACTGGAAAGCCAGGAGTCTGTCTCCAGGACCACAGCAACCTCCAGCACAGAGCACTACCCAGGGAAGGGCCAAAGAACACCTGGCTGAACTGTCTTGGGATTGCAGAAGACAATGGAGGAGAAGGCTGCTGGATTTTACACCTTCAAGGTTTAGACCTAAGTCATGTGACAGCTTGCACCCTGTCTTCCTGCCCCTCCTCACCCCCATGTACTGGCCAGTCCTTTCCAGATGGCTTTGGGATGGACCTCGCAGGGCTCGGAGCCAGGACAAGATGCTTCTGCCTGGGGCATGGGATCATAGAATCACCCAGGCTGCAAGAGAGCTCCAGGAGCATCCAGTCCAACCTATCACCCAGCCCTATCCAATCAACTAGACCATGGCACTAAGTGCCTCATTAAGGCTTTTAGGTTGGACTTGATCCCTGAGGTCTTTTCCAACCTGGTTGATTCTATGATTCTAAATGTGTTGCAGTGGGTTGCCAGGTAGCCAGGGGCTCCCCAAGCTGCACCCATCAAGCAGAGTGCTCCCATGGCTGCATCTTCTGTGCACAAACCATAGAATCATAGAGTCAATAAGGTTGGAAAAGACCTCAGAGATCATCAAGTCTAACTTATCAGCCAACACCTCCTGACAACTAAACCGTGGCTCCAAGTGCCACATCCAATCCCCTCTTGAACACCTCCAGGGATGGGGACTCCATCACCTCCCTGGGCAGCACATTCCAGTGGCCAATCTCTCTTGCTGGGAAGAACTTCTTCTTCACCTCCAGCCTAAACTTCCCCTGGTGCAGCTTGAGACTGTGTCCTCTTGTTCTGGTGCTGCTTGCTAGAGAGTAGAGACCAACCCCCACCTGGCTACAACCTCTCTTCAGGGAGTTGGAGAGAGCAATAAGGTCTCCCCTGAGCCTCCTCTTCTCCAGGCTAAGCAACCCCAGCTCCCTCAGCCTCTCCTCACAGGGCTGTGCTCCAGACCCCTCCTCCCAGCTTTGTTGCCCTTCTCTGGACACCTTCAAGTGTCTCAATGTCCTTCTTAAACTGAGGAGCCCAGAACTGAACACAGGAGGTGTTTAAGCCCAGGCTGGATGAGGCTCTGGCCAGCCTGATCTAGTGTGGGTTGTCCCTGCCCATGGCAGGGGGGTTGGAACTAGCTGATCCTTGTGGTCCCTTCCAACCCTGACTGATACTATGATACTATGACTCAAGGTGTGGCCTAACCAGTGCTGAGCACAGGGCACAATGACCTCCCTGCTCATGCTGGCCACACTGTTCCTGCTGCAGGCCAGGATGCCATTGGCCTTCTTGGCCAGCTGGGCACACTGCTGGCTCATGGTCAGCCTACTATCAACCAGCAAAGATCCAGCAAAGCTCCCTGTGCTGCAGGGAGATCCTTCAAGCCTCAGACAGCCAAATTCCTGCCATGGCTGGAAAATGCACTCTGGTTTCCCTCGAGGCACAAGTGAATGACTCCTGCACATGGAACACAAGTCATCTGCTCCCATCTCCTGACCCAGACAGGAAACTTTGAGTGAGCCCTGAGAAGAGCTCTGCTCCCATGCAGAGAGGGTGAGTTATTGTCTTGCCATGATGGCTGTACCTTTTGTCCAGAGAGGTTCATTACCCATCTGCTCTTGCAGTACAGTGCACAGAGCCACATCCAAAGAGCTGGAGCTGAACATGGCCAAGAGGGAGCCAGTATGTGCCTCTCAGCCTCAGATGCAGGCTATTTATAACATCAAGGAACACTTTGGGTGATAAATTGCAGACACTATGCACAGACACAGAAACAGCAGCAGAGAAACAGCCATTTGAAGTTCCATCAAAACATGAGGGAAACTGTGTATTGAGGGTGGTAGAGCAGCACTGGAGCTGGCTGCCCAGAGAGGCTGTAGAGTCTGTAGCTCTGGAGTCATTCCAAACCCACTTGGACACCACCCTGTGCAGCCTGCTCTAGGTGAATCTGCTCTGGCAGGTGATCTCCAGAGGTCTCTTCCAACCCTTATCATTCTGTGACTTGGCTTGGGGTTAGCAGCCAGAGTCATAATATCATAGTATCAGTCAGGGTTGGAAGGGACCACAAGGATCATCCAGTCCCAACCCCCCTGCCATGGGCAGGGACACCCCACACTAGATCAGCCTGGCCAGAGCCTCATCCAGCCTGGGCTTAAACACCTCCAGGGACGGGGCCTCAACCACCTCCCTGCACAACCCATTCCAGGGCTTCACCACTCTCATGGGGAAGAACTTCCTCCTCACCTCCAGCCTGAATCTCCCCACCTCCAGCTTCATTCCATTCCCCCTAGTCCTAGCACTACCTGAGAGCCTGAGCAGTCCCTCCCCAGCCTTCCTGTAGCCCCCTTCAGATACTGGAAGGCCACAATGAGGTCACCTCAGAGCCTTCTCTTCTCCAGACTGAACAGCCCCAACTCCTTCAGTCTGTCCTCACAGGAGAGGTGCTCCAGCCCTCTGCTCATCCTCGTGGCCCTTCTCTGGACACATTCCAGCACCCCCAGATCCTTCTTGCAATAGGGGCTCCAGAACTGGAGGCAGTACTCCAGGTGGGGTCTCAGCAGGGCTGAGCAGAGGGGAGAATCCCCTCCCTTGCCCTGCTGGCCACACTTCTCCTGCTGCAGCCCAGGCTCTGATTGGCTTTCCGGGCTGCAAGTGCACACTGAGAGCTCCTGTTGAGCTTCTCCTCCCCCAGCACCCCCAAGTCTCTCTCCTCAGGGCTGCTCTCCAGCCAGTCCCTGCCCAGCCTGGATTTGTGCCTGGGGTTGCCTCGACCCAGCTGCAGGACCCTGCCCTTGGTCTTGTTGAAGCTCCTGAGATTGGCTTGTGCCCACCTCTCCAGCCTGTCCAGGTCTCTCTGGATGGCATCCCTTCCCTCCAGCATGTCTGCTGCACCACACAGCTTGGTGCCATCAGCAACCTTGCTGAGCTGGACTTGAGCAAAGCCTTCGACACTGTCCCGCACCACCTCCTGGTCTCCAAGCTGGCGACACATGGGTTTGATGGATGGACCACTAGATGGATAAAGAACTGGCTTGATGGCCGCACCCAAAGAGTGGCTGTCAACGGGTCCATGTCCCAGTGGAAGCCAGTGACAAGCAGAGTCCCTCAGGGATCAGTCCTGGGACCTGTCTTGTTCAACATCTTTGTGGGCGACATGGACAGTGGCATCGAGTGCAGCCTCAGCAAGCTTGCTGATGACACCAAGCTGTGTGGTGCAGTGGACACGCTGGAGGGAAGGGATGCCATCCAGAGGGACCTGGACAGGCTGGAGAGGTGGGCACAAGCCAACCTCATGAGCTTCAACAAGACCAAGGGCAGGGTCCTGCATCTGGGTCGAGGCAATCCCAGGCACAAATCCAGACTGGGCAGGGACTGGCTGGAGAGCAGCCCTGAGGAGAGAGACTTGGGGGTGCTGGGGGAGGAGAAGCTCAACAGGAGCTCTCAGTGTGCACTTGCAGCCCGGAAAGCCAATCAGAGCCTGGGCTGCAGCAGGAGAAGTGTGACCAGCAGGGCAAGGGAGGGATTCTCCCCCTCTGCTCAGCCCTGCTGAGACCCCACCTGGAGTACTGCCTCCAGTTCTGGAGCCCCTATTACAGGAGGGATGTGGAGGTGCTGGAGCGTGTCCAGAGAAGGGCCACGAGGATGAGCAGAGGGCTGGAGCACCTCTCCTGTGAGGACAGACTGAAGGAGTTGGGGCTGTTCAGGCTGGAGAAGAGAAGGCTCCCAGGTGACCTCATTGTGGCCTTCCAGTATCTGAAGGGGGCTACAGGAAGGCTGGGGAGGGACTGCTCAGGATCTCAGGTAGTGATAGGACTAGGGGGAACGGAATGAAGCTGGAAATGGGGAGATTCAGGCTGGATGTGAGGAAGAAGTTCTTTACCATGAGAGTGGTGAAGCCCTGGAATGGGTTGTCCAGGGAGGTGGTTGAGGCCCAGTCCCTGGAGGTGTTTAAGCCCAGGCTGGACGAGGCTCTGGCCAGCGTGATCTAGTGTGGGGTGTCCCTGCCCATGGCAGGGGGTTGGAACTAGATGATCCTTGTGGTCCCTTCCAACCCTGACTGATTCTATGATTCTATGATTCTATGATTCTATGAGGCTGCACTCAGTGCCACTGTCCATGGCACCCACAGAGATGATGAACAAGCCTGGGCCCAGGACTGATCCCTGAGGGACTCTGCTTGTCCCTGGCCTCCACTGGGACATGGACCATTGACAGCCACTCTTTGGGTGCAGCCATCAAGCCAGTTCTGTATCCATCCAGTGGTCACCCATCAAACCCATGTGTCACCAGCCTGGAGCCCAGGATGTGGTGCAGGACAGTGCCGAAGGCTTTGCTCAGGGCCAGGGAAACGACATCAGTTGCTCTCCCCTCAGCTATTGATGTTGTGACCTGCTCATAGAAGGCCACCAGGTTTGTCAGGCAGGATTTGCCCTTGGCAAAGCCATGCTGACTGTTCCAAATCACCTCCTCACTATTCTTCTGAGTCAGTAGTGCCTCCAGGAGGATCTGCTCCATGATCTTTCCAGGCACAGAGGTGAGACTGACTGGCCTGGAGTTCCCTGGTTCCTCCTCCTTACCCTTTTTGAAAATGGGAGCAATGTTTCCTCTGCTACACCCAGTCACCATCCACACACAGGGAGGCACTGGCAGGGCTTCCCCTGCCCCAGTTCCAGGGCAGACCTTGGTGCTGATGAGGCCACACCTTGAATGCTGTGTTCAGTTTTGGGGCTCTCACAAGAAGAAAGACACCAAGGTGCTGGAGCAGATCTTGAGAAGGGCAGGGAAGCTGGTGAAGGGTCTGGAGGAGTGGCTGAGGGAACTGGGATTGTTTAGTCTGCAGGAAAGGAGGCTCAAGGGAGACCACCTTGGTCTCTACAACTCCCTGACAGGAGGCTGTAGTAAGGTAGGAGTTGGTCCCCCTAGTAGCAGGTGATAGGATGAGAGGCAATGGCCTCAGGTTGCATCAGGGGAGGTTTACACTGAATATTAGAAGAAACTTCTCCACTGACAGAGTTATCAAACACTGGAATGGGCTCCCCAGGGAGGTGGTTGGATCTCTGGAGGTGTTTAAAGAACTCATAAATGTGGTGCTGGTTTAGCACCAGACTTGGTAGTTGGATAATGGTTGAACTCAATGATCCTAAAGGTCTTTTGCAGCCAAGCCCATTCTGTGAAGCTGTGCATTTGTTTCACTTCCAGGTATCTCCTGGGTGCTCTCAAGTGTACTTCAACCACAGCACCTCTGCAGGAGTGTGCTGAGGTATTGCTGTAGCTCAGAATCCCCTGTCCATGTGCCTTCCATGGACCCTGATGTGCACTGGGAAGCAGCAGCTGACAGACCCCTTCAGCACCCTTCTGCCCTGGCAGGCTCTCTGGTGGGTGAGCAGCAAGGCAGCTGCTCCATGCTCCTTGCACCAAGGCTGAGAGTTGAGCAGGAGTCTTCAGATAGACAGATGGGACAAGAAGTGCCAAGTGCTGCTGTTAATAAGTCAAAGCCAGCCAACCATCCAATTCACATCACTGGGCCACAGCTCACTGCTTTAACTTGAGAATAGTTTACAGCCAGTGACAGAAAGCAGCTCCAGGTCAAGGAGATGGCTAAAACATCCAGGTCTGAGGGAGGGTAAGTTGGTACCACGTTGTCTGTTGACCTGTGTTGATAGTGGCTTCAGAGGAGAGACAGTCTGTGACCCAGCTGGGCTTTGAGCCCCATGGGGAACTGCAGCAAGGCTCTTCTGCACCCCTCCCACTACCTCCTCCTTCCCAGAAGATGACTTTCCTAGAGATATTTCCAGTCCAGGAGGAATCCAGAAAGAGATTGGCAGCTTGAGTGTCTCAAAGCCTGGCACACATTGCAGTGGTGGTGGAGTCAGGGCTGAGCTGGCAGCTGGAAGAATTTGTCCTCTTCCAGCCTTGGCAGTGATGATCCAGAGAGGTGAGGCTCACCTCTGGAAGAAGGACTCTTCACTCCTGCCCAGGCCATCTACTATGCCCCTCTGGGGAGGGGTCTGGAGCACAGCCCTGTGAGGAGAGGCTGAGGGAGCTGGGGTTGCTTAGCCTGGAGAAGAGGAGGCTCAGGGGAGACCTCATTGCTCTCTCCAAGTCCCTGAAGGGAGGTTGTAGCCAGGTGGGGGTTGGTCTCTTCTCCCAGGCAAGCAGCACCAGAACAAGAGGACACAGTCTCAAGCTGTGCCAGGGGAGGTTCAGGCTGGATGTTAGGAAGAAGTTCTTCTTAGAAAGAGAGATTGGCCATTGGAATGTGCTGCCCAGGGAGGTGGTGGAGTCCCCATCCCTGGAGGTGTTCAGGAAGAGACTGGATGGGGTGCTTGGTGCCATGGTTGAGTTGTTCAGATGGTGTTGGGTGATAGGTTGGACTTGATGATCTCTGAGGTCTCTTCCAACCTGGTTAATTCATTCTATTCTATTCTATTCTATTCTATTCTATTCTATTCTATTCTATTCTATTCTATTCTATTCTATTCTATTCTATTCTATCCCATCCCATCCCATCCCATCCCATTCCATTCCATTCCATTCCATTCTATTCTATTCTATTCTATTCTATTCTATTCTATTCTATTCTATTCTATTCTATTCTATTCTATCCTATCCTATCCTCCTATCCCATTCCATTCCATTCCATTCCATTCCATTCCATTCCATTCCATTCCATTCCATTCTATTCTATTCTATTCTATTCTATTCTATTCTATTCTATTCTATTCTATTCTATTCTATCCCATTCCATTCCATTCCATTCCATTCTATTCTATTCTATTCTATTCTATTCTATTCTATTCTATTCTATTCTATTCTATTCCATTCCATTCCATTCCATTCCATTCCATTCCATTAGAATAGTCTCCAGTTGCTTAACGATTCAGCTCTGCTGCCATCCCCGGAGCCACCAAGTCACTGCAGCACCCACCTCCCACTGCAGAGCCTGCAGGTTGAATGGGCAACATCTTGCTGCTTCTTGGACATCTGTGGCATCGAGGCCAAGGCCTTGGATCCAGTTTTGCCAGCTCTTCCCAAGGTACAGGGCTCCCTGCAGGCTCCATCTGCTGCCAGGAATGGAGGGTGGAGGTGGAAGGAATCTGTTATTTTGGTCTGCTAAGGATGAGGCACAGGATCCTGAGAGACATTACAGATTCATCTTGCAGATGAGAACATGAAACATGAGCACATTCCAATAGGCAATCTCTCTTTCTATGAAGAACTTCTTCCTAACATTCAGCCTAAACCTCCCCTGGCACAGCTTGAGACTGTGTCCTCTTGTTCTGGTGCTGCTTGCCTGAGAGAAGAGACCAACCTCCCCCCTGGCTACAACTTCCCTTCAGGCAGTTGGAGAGGGCAAGAAGGTCTCCCCTGAGCCTCCTCCTCTCCAGGCTAAGCAACCCCAGCTCCCTCAACCTCTCCTCGCAGGGCTGTGCTCCAGACCCCTCACCAGCTTTGTTGCCCTTCTCTGGACACTTCCAAGTGTCTCAATGTCCTTCTTAAACTGAGGAGCCCAGAACTGGACCCAGGACTCAAGATGTGGCCTAACCAGTGCTGAGTACAGGGCACAATGACTTCTCTGCACAGTCCTTAGGAGTTGTGATGGAGTGCATGCATCTGTGCTCCCCATCAGAGGCACAAAGGTTGCAGGCTGCATAGGTCTGTGGCAGAAAGACTTCCCTGCTCCTGCTGGCCACACCATGCATCCTAGAAGCTGCCTCCAAACGAGGAGGCTGTGCCTGAGCAGCCACAGGCAGGCATGGAAGGGAGAAGGGAAAAAACACCCCAGAGAAACAGCCAAGAGAGCAGTTGATTCCTGCCTGGATAAAGGCTCCTGGGGAACAGATCCATCACTTGCAGACTTGCTCTACACCTGCCCACGTCTCTGCAGCATCTTGGCTGCTGCCAGCTTGCCTTGCCACGTGCTCATCCCTGAGCTGAGTGACATCTGTGTACAAGCAAAGGCTGAGACACCGACGCTCTGTGCCTTGCCAAGAAGCAGCCTTTTCCTCCTGTGCTCGGTAACCTTTAGGCCTCAGACACAACACTGGTGAGTCACTGGCGTGGCAAGACAGCAGCCCCAGCCTGGCAAGGCAGCACGGGCACTGGGCTGATTAAGGAGGGCTGGTTGACTTGTCCACATCTGTGGTAGTGGAAGCTTCTGGTTGATTTACAGATTGACAGATTGTATGGGGTTGGAAGGGAGCCTCAAAGGTCACCTTGTGCAACCCCTGCAGGCAGCAGGGACGCCTCCAGCCAGATCAGGTTGCCCAGGACCACAGTAAGTTAGATCTTGAGTATCTCCAGGGATGGGGTCTTGACCACAGCCCTCAGCACCCTGATCCAATATTTTACCACTCTCATTGGAATAGACTAGACTAGACTAGACTAGGATAGGATAGGATAGGATAGGATAGGATAGGATAGGATAGGATAGGATAGGATAGGATAGAATAGAATAGAATAGAATAGAATAGAATAGAATAGAATAGAATAGAATAGAATAGGATAGGATAGGATAGGATAGGATAGGATAGGATAGGATAGGATAGGATAGGATAGGATTGAATTGAATTGAATTGAATTGAATTGAATTGAATTGAATTGAATTGAATTGAATTGAATTGAATTGAATTGAATTGAATTAACTGGGTTGGAAAAGCCCACAGAGATCATCAAGTCCAACCTATCACCCAACACCATCTGATCAACTAAACCATGGCACCAAGGGCCTCATCCTCATCCAGGCTCTTCCTAAACACCTCCAGGGATGGTGACTCCACCACCTCCCTGGGCAGCACGTCCCAATGGCCAATCTCTCTTTTCTGTGAAGAGCTTCTTCCTAACATCCAACCTAAACCTCCCCTGGCACAGCTTGAGTCTGTGTCCTCTTGTTCTGGTGCTGCTTGCCTGGGAGAAGAGACCAACCCCCACCTGGCTACAACCTCTCTTCAGGGAGTTGGAGAGAGCAAGAAGGTCTCCCTGAGCCTCCTCTTCTGCAGGCTAAGCAACCCCAGCTCCCTCAGCCTCTCCTCACAGGGCTGTGCTCCAGACCCCTCCCCAGGCTTGTTGCCCTTCTCTGGACACCTCCCAGCGTCTCAACATCTTTCCTAACCTGAGGGGCCCAGAACTGGACACAGGACTCAAGGTGTGGCCTGAGCAGTGCTGAGCACAGGGCACAATGATTTCCCTGCTCCTGCTGGCCACACTATTGCTGATACTGTGGTTTTCTGTGCAATGTCTTCATAGAATCATAGAATCAGTAAGGTTGGAAAAGACCTCAAAGATCATCAAGTCCAACCTATCACCCAACACCTCATGACTACTAAACCATGGCACCAAGTGCCACATCCAATCCCTTTTTGAACGCCCCCAGGGACGGTGACTCCACCACCTCCCTGGGCAGCACATTCCAGTGGCTAACAACTCTCTCTGGGAAGAACTTTCTCCTCACCTCCAGCCTAAACCTCCCCTGGCACAGCTTGAGACTGTGTCCTCTTGTTCTGGTGATGCTTGCCTGGGAGAAGAGGCCAACCCCCACCTGGCTACAGCCTCCCTTCAGGGAGTTGAAGAGAGCAAGAAGGTCTCCCCTGAGCCTCCTCTTCTCCAGGCTTCATTTAAATGAAGATGCTTGTTCTCAAACCCAAACATTCCCCATGCAGGGAAAGTCTGTTCACACACATCCCTTTCCTCCTCTGATTTAGAGGGCAGCATCATTTGGGGCTGCCACTGAACTCCATCCAAGTCAGACGCCACATGCAGCCAGCCGCAGATTCACTCCCAACCCCCAGCCTTGCCCTCCCCTTCTTACATCCCTTCGCCATGACTGATGGCTGGTATTTAAACGAGCACACTGCACCTCCCCAAAGCTTCCCATCCACTTGAATTAAAGACTAATATTTGGAGAGCAAGACAGATGTGCTGGACACCAAGAAGAAACTAGCAGTCCCTTCTTTTCTGGCGTGCCAGTGACTTTCTGCGGTGAGTAACTTGTAATCGCTGCTGAGCTGGAATGAGCCCCATTGATTGCTGCCTCTGACTGAGGGGATGCTTCTAAAGGACTTGCAGCACTGGGCTGCTCCAGCTCATTGTATGTATTGATGGAGGCTATGCAAACTGTAATCACACACACCAGCAGAAGGTTATTTGGCTTGCATTTGCTATTCAAAGGAGCGTCCAGTGCTGCCTACACGGAATAAAACAGGTCGCGGCCACTGCTGTGGCAGGACTTTGGCACCAGCTCTTTGGCATCGTTTTCACAAGGGCTTGTAGGGCTTGGGGTGAGGGGGAATGGACTGAAGCTTGAGGAAGGTAGGAAGATGAGGAGGGTAGGAGAATTGGAAGGAATTCTTCCCCATGAGGGTGGGGAGACACTAGAACAGGTTGCACCAGCACCAGCTCTTTGGCATCGTTTTCATGAGGACTTGGATGAGGGGGAATGGACTGAAGCTTGAGGAAGGTAGGAAGATGAGGAAGGTAGGAAGATGAGGAAGGTAGGAAGATGAGGAAGGTAGGAAGATGAGGAGGGTAGGAGAATTGGAAGGAATTCTTCCCCATGAGGGAGGGGAGACACTGGAACAGGTTGCACCAGCACCAGCTCTTTGGCATTGTTTTCATGAGGACTTGGATGAGGGGGAATGGACTGAAGCTTGAGGAAGGTAGGAAGATGAGGAAGGTAGGAAGATTTGAGAAGGAATGAGGAAGGTCTTCCCCATGAGGGAGGGGAGACACTGGAACAGGTTGCCCAGGGAGGTCATGGATGCCTCCTCCCTGGAGGTGTTCAAGACCAGGTTGGATGAGGCCTTGAGCAAGCTGGGCTGGTGGGAGGTGTCCCTGCCCATAGCAAAGGGGTTGGAAATTGATGATCATTAAGGTTCCTTCCAACCCAAACCATTCTATGTACCTCCACAGGGACAGAGAGGCATGGTGGGGAGTCCAAGTGCGGCTCCAGGCATTAGCTCAGAACTAGCTTCTGACCTCTTCTTAGAGCACAGGAGATCAAGCCAAAAGATCACCCCAAAGGTTTCCCCCCTCACACCAAACACTTTGGCACTAGGAAGAAGAGGGGAGACAGCAGCTGTCTTCTGGTGGCTGTGTAAAGACAGAGCAAAGCAATCATTGCAGTTATCAGGGTGCTGGGCAAAAGTTCAGCCAGCATCACAGGTCCAGAGCTTCTCCTACAAAACTGAATCTGGCTGCAGGAAAACACCAGGAGGAGAAAAAATCATGTAAGGAAGGGAGCTCTTTGTTCAGCACTGGGATAAGAAGGAAGCTTGCAGAGCAACATCTGTTTCTTATGCACTCCCAGTAGCTGCTGACCCTTTGTGCAGCCACCAGAGTCCTCCACACAACATGAGAGGGGATTGGCTCTCATTCACTACCTCCCTACCTCCTTTGCCACCACATTGCACACCTATCTTCATTGATGATCTGGATGAGGGGATTGAGTCCATTATCAGTAAGTTTGCAGATGACACCAAGCTGGGGGCAGGAGTGGATCTGCTGGAGGGCAGAGAGGCTCTACAGAGAGACCTTGCCAGGCTGGACAGATGGGCAGAGGCCAAGGGCAGGAGATTGAACACATCCAAGTGCCAGGTGCTGCACATTGGCCACAGCAACCCCAGGCAGAGCTACAGGCTGGGGACAGAGTGGCTGAAGAGCAGCCAGGCAGAAAGGGACCTGGGGGTAGTGGTTGATGGTAGGCTGAACATAAGCCTGCAGTGTGCCCAGGTGGCCAAGAAGGCCAATGGCATCCTGGCCTGCAGCAGGAACAGTGTGGCCAGCAGGAGCAGGGAGGTCATTGTGCCCTGTGCTCAGCACTGGTTAGGCCACACCTTGAGTCCTGTGTCCAGTTCTGGGCTCCTCAGGTTAGGAAAGATGTTGAGATGCTGGAAGGTGTCCAGAGAAGGGCAAGAAAGCTGGGGAGGGGGGTCTGGAGCACAGCCCTGTGAGGAGAGGCTGAGGGAGCTGGGGTTGCTTAGCCTGGAGAAGAGGAGGCTCAGGGGAGACCTTCTTGCTCTCTCCAACTCCCTGAAGGGAGGTTGTAGCCAGGTGGGGTTGGTCTCTTCTCCCAGGCAAGCAGCACCAGAACAAGAGGACACAGTCTCAAGCTGTGCCAGGGGAAGTTTAGGCTGGAGGTGAGGAGAAAGTTCTTCCTGGAGTGAGTTGTTAGCCATTGGAATGTGCTGCCCAGGGAGGTGGTGGAGTCCCCATCCTTGGAGGTGTTCAAGAGGGGACTGGAGCCATGGTTGAGTTGTCAGGAGGTGTTGGGTATTAGGTGATAAGTTGGACTTGATGATCTCTGAGGTCTTTTCCAACCTGGTTGATTCTATTCTATTCTTTCACCAGATCCTCTCTCTGGTTTTCTGCTGGTCTCCTTTGCTGAGCTTCACTAAGCATTTCCCACCAGGACCTCCTTACAGGACCTCCTTACAGGTGCTTTTCCCAAGGAGCACCCAGATGATTGAATGCCTTTCTGCTGCCTGTTAAATCAAGCAGCCTCCTTAGAGAAGTGCTAAATTAGCCTTGCCTGCTCCCTGACAGATCATTACCTGTGGGGGCTCTCCTGCTATTTCCCACTGAAATCTGAGCTTGGAGGTGTTTTCTCTTCCAATTTGTTCTACAGCATTGCATCCTATACATCAAATCAAAGCTCCTGTTTGCTGTTCTGTGCCACAAAGCCGTGGTGCCAGGGATTACATCCTGCACTCTCCTGAAGTGAGAGTTTAGGGCTGAGCTCTGATCATGCTGGGGATTGCTGTTCATCACAACAGCCAGCACTCAGCCTGCTAAGAGTCACAAAGGTGATCCAAGGGCTGGGGCACCTCTGCTGTGAGGATAGGCTGAGGGAGCTGGGGGTGTTCAGCCTGGAGAAGGGAAGACTCTGGGGGAAACTTAGAGCTGCCTTCCAATACCTGAAGGGGGTTACAGGAGAGCTGGGGAGGGACCTTGACAAGGAATTGTGGTGACAGGATGAGGGGGAAAAGCTTTGAGCTAGAAGAGAGGAGGTTTAGGCTGGGGATTAGGAAGGAATTCTTTCCAGTGAGAGTGGGGAGGCACTGGAACAGGTTGCCCAGGGAGGCTGTGGATGCTCCCTCCCTGGAAGAGTTCAAGGCCAGGCTGGATGAGGCCTTGAGCAACTTGGTCTAGTGGGAGGTGTCCCTGCCCATGGCAGGGGGTTGGAACTAGATGATCTTTAAGGTCCCTTCCAACCCAACCCATTCTATGCATCTCCTAACAGCCAGTGCTGAAGCTGAGTGGAACTGGGCTCATTCTGCAGGGACTACACTTCTGTGTCCCTAATAGCACAGAAAGAGACTTGCAAGGTGCAGGTGGAGAGCACCTCCTCTGAGATGTCTCCACAGCTCTGAGCCTCAGTGAGGAAAGGGAATGGGAACCCTTTCCATGTCTAGCACAGGCCCCACAGCAGTGGAGCAGTGGCCATGAAGCTCTGCTGATGGCTCATTTCCATGGGCTAGTGTGCCCAAAGACTTGACAGCCCTCAAGACACAGCACCTCCTCCCCATGGAAACCCTGGGAGGAAAGCAAAAAGGAGCTCAGGTGGTGGAAGATTTCAAATCCTGGTAAGTAAACATCTGGGAGAGCCAGGATAGAGGTTCACAGTATCACAGTATCAGTCAGGGTTGGAAGGGACCACAAGGATCAGCTAGTTCCAACCCCCCTGCCATGGGCAGGGACACCCCCACACTAGATCACACTGGCCAGAGCCTCATCCAGCCTGGGCTTAAACACCTCCAGGATGGGGCCTCAACCACCTCCCTGGACAACCCATTCCAGGGCTTCACCACTCTCATGGGGAAGAACTTCTTCCTCACCTCCAGCCTGAATCTCCCTATTTCCAGCTTCATTCCATTCCCCCTAGTCCTATCACTACCTGAGAGCCTGAGCAGTCCCTCCCCAGCCTTCCTGTAGCCCCCTTCAGATCCTGGAAGGCCACAATGAGGTCACCTCAGAGCCTTCTCTTCTCCAGGCTGAACAGCCCCAACTCCTTCAGTCTGTCCTCACAGGAGAGGCGCTCCAGCCCTCTGCTCATCCTCCTGGCCCTGCTCTGGACACATTCCAGCACCTCCAGATCCCTCTTGCAATAGGGGGCTCCAGAACTGGAGGCAGTACTCCAGGTGGGGTCTCAGCAGGGCTGAGCAGAGGGGGAGAATCCCTCCCTTGCCCTGCTGGCCACACTCCTCCTGCTGCAGCCCAGGCTCTGATTGGCTTTCCGGCCGCTAGTGCACACTGAGAGCTCCTGTTGAGCTTCTCCTCCCCCAGCACCCCCAAGTCTCTCTCCTCAGGGCTGCTCTCCAGCCAGTCACTGCCCAGCCTGGATTTGTGCCTGGGGTTGCCAAACCCAGCTGCAGGACCCTGACCTTGGCCTTGTTGAAGCTCATGAGGTTGGCTTGTGCCCACCTCTCCAGCCTCTCAAGGTCCAGGTTATAAGAGGGGAGGGCAGCAGGTAGGTGCTCCTGGTAGAGCTCAGGTAGGGGAATGGTGGCTACAGCTCCCAGGGGAGCTGGGGTTTTGTGGGGAGCTCTGGTTTAAGGGTGAGATCTTTTCAAAGCAGTGAGAAAGTATGATCAGTGAAAATGCACTGTTGTGTTCTTCATCTGCTGCTCTCTTCTCCTGGCTTGGCCACAAGGTGCTAGGGACAAGCCAGCTCCCAAGTGCTGCAGGGCCTGAGGAGGTGACCTGGGGCTTGGGGCAGGCACACCAAAGGGGGGAGGAGAAAGCAGAACCTGGAGTTAACACAGAACCATTCTGGGCTGTGAGAAGCATAAGGGGATGTGAATTCAGCTCGTGAGGGGCGCTGGAGCCCCGGTGCAGCAGCAGTGGTTGTCTTCACAAGCCTCCTGCCTGAGCTGAGCCCAGGAGAAAGGAGGGTGTCAAACACTGTCTGTCTCTCTCCCTGCCCATCAGTTGGCAGCTCTCCTCCCTTATCATCCCTGGGAGCTTTGTTGCCAAGTTTTTATGCAAAGCAGAGGAGCCTGACTAAGTGGTGCTGAACGTGCTCCTCTGCTGATGTGGAAACGTGACAAGCGTGAGAGGGAGCAAAATGTTCCTGTTGGGCTGAGGCTTTGTACAGGTACAAAAGGACTCTGGAAGGTGCAGAGCAAGGAGAAGTCAGGCCTGGGAAGGAAGGTGAACTGATTTGGGTTTGCACACCGTGGCAGTCTGAAAGCTGGGAAGGAAGCCCAGACAGACTCCTGTGTGTTCAATATCCAGCTGCACATTTGGTGCCCTGACTTCTCTCGCACTTCGGAGTCCTCTGGCTTGCCCTGGTGCAGCAGTGCTGCTTGCAGGAGAGCTCAGGGTCACAGCCCTCTGGAGCTGCACTGTTGCAACCCTTGGGGGTCTGGTCCTCAGGTCAGCTCAGCAGCTCAGTGAATCACAGAAGAGCTTAGGTTGGAAAGGATCTCAGAGATCATCTGCATTCCTGTGTGATCAGCTCCAAGTGCTCCTGCTCTGGCAGGGGGATTGGACTGGGTGAGCTTCTGGAGGTCCCTTCCAGCCCCTAACATTCTGTGATTCTGTGATTTCTTCTTTAGTTTTTTTTTTCCTAATTCCTTTATTCCTGGCCTCCAAAGGTGACAGAAATGGCAGCTCTGCAGCTGAGCCTTGCACTGGGAGCAGGGGTGTCACAGAATCACCAAGGCTGGAAGAGACCTCAAAGATCATCAAGTCCAACCTGTCACCCAGGACCTCATGCCTACTAAACCATGGCACCAAGTGCCACATCCAATCCCCTCTTGAACACCTCCAGGGATGGGGACTCCACCACCTCCCTGGGCAGCACGTTCCAATGGCTAACAACTCTCTCTGGGAAGAACTTTCTCCTCACCTCCAGCCTAAACTTCCCTGGCACAGCTTGAGACTGTGTCCTCTTGTTCTGGTGCTGCTTGCTAGAGAGTAGAGACCAACCCCACCTGGCTACAGCCTCCCTTCAGGGAGTTGGAGAGAGCAAGAAGGTCTCTCCTGAGCCTCCTCTTCTGCAGGCTAAGCAACCCCAGCTCCTCAGCCTCTCCTCACAGGGCTGTGCTCCAGACCCCTCCCCAGCTTTCTTGCCCTTCTTTGGACACCTTCAAGTCTCTCAATGTCCTTCTTAACCTGAGGAGCCCAGAACTGGACACAGGACTCAAGATGTGGCCTAACCAGTGCTGAGTACAGGGCACAATGACTTCCCTGCCCCTGCTGGCCACACTCTTCCTGCTGCAGGCCAGGATGCCATTGGCCTTCTTGGCCACCTGGGCACACTGCAGGCTCATTTACAGCTTACTATTGACCAGTACCCCCAGGTCCCTCAGCCTCTCCTCAGACTGCTCCTCGTCTGCTTCTGCCATGTAAAGATTGTTTTCATCAGCCTGCTGATGGGCTGTGGTGCAAAGCAGAGCACAGGATGTGGAACTGCAGCACCTGTCAGCTAAACCAGGGCTTAAAATATCCCTTCTCACTGCACCCCATCACTCCTCTTCTCCCCCTTGCTTGCCTCACCCCGGACACGATTACCTCAATGGCTTTGCTCCCGGGCTCTGCTCACAGCACAGCACTGAGTCAAAGCACAGCAACAGCTGCTTGAGATGCAGCAACATTCATCTCCTGCTTTCTATAAGCTGGAGGCTGTGGGGCTGCACTGGGCAGGAGGTAAAAAGCCCTTCCTAGAGGGAGGCTGCAGAATGAAATCTGTGCTAGCAAAAAGGCAGACTGAGGCCACGTGAGAATCCATTTACTCCAGCAGTCCCTGCTGGCATTCCTGATTTCCAGCAAGGACCTGGTGATGAGGGAGATGCTGGCTTGGGGAAGATGATAGCATGGAGGAGGCAATCTTCTTTCAACCTCCCAGGTGAGCAGCCATTCAGAACTTACTCTGGATCCAGTTGTCTTCACAGAGCTTGGGCTGAATGGAGGTATTTTTATTCCAGGCTGAATGAGATGTATTTAATGTCAGCTATTAAATTATCTCATGTCATCTAGTTGCTGCCTCCTGCTGAAGCAAGGACTGGCTGGGCTTGGGAGAGACAGAATCACCTCCCTGTGAGCTGCTGCAGAGCAGTGTGACAGCAGCCTTGCTCTGAGACTTGTTACGAGGTGCTGGGTACCCACCAGGGGCAGAAATCCCTTCCCCAGCCCAGGGTGGACTCAAGAGGTGCCCCCCCAGGATACAAAGGACATCAAACTGCTGGCATGGGTCCAGAGGAGGCCACAAAGATAATCAGAGGGCTGGAGAAGTTCCCCTATGGGGATGGGCTGAGAGTTGGAGCTGTTCAGCCTGGAGAAGGCTCCAAGGAGACCTTGGAGCAGCCTTCCAGTACCTGAAGTGGGCTACAGGAGAGCTGGGGAGGGACTTTTGACAAGGAATTGCTGTGACACCACAAGGGGGGTGGCTTTGAGCTGGAAGAGGGGAGATTTAGACTGGAGATTAGGAAGAAAATCTTTCCAGGGAGGGTGGGGAGACACTGGCACAGGTTGCCCAGGGAGGTTGTGGGTATCCCATCCCTGGAGGTGTTCAAGGCCAGGTTGGATGTGGCCTTGAGCAACTTGGTCTAGTGGGAGGTGTCCCTGCCCATGGCAGGGGGGTTGGAACTAGATGATCTTTAAGGTCCCTTCCAACCCAAATCATTCAGTGAATCCATAAGTCCAGGTGAGGGACCAGGCTGCTGGGCTGAGACCTGTTGCTGGCTCTACCACCAACCTGTGGAGCTGCTCTAGCTTTTTCCTAGCTATCACCAACTTTTCTTTAGATGGGAATCTCATTAATGGTCCATGGTGGGCTGGGCAGCTCTGGCTCAGGTTTGGGCTGGTAACTCAGGACATGGTCACAGACTGAGATCCCCTCCTCTGCTGCTCTCTGAGGGGACCCTGCTGATGAGTAGCCACCAAATACCAGCTGGCCAGAGTCAGGATGACCCTTCTGAGAAGCCTGACACTGACAGGTCACTAGGCAAGGAGGGCAGAAAGGACTCAGGAAGGCAAGAAGGGACTCAGGAAGGCAGAAGGGACTCAGGAAGGCAGAAGGGACTCAGGAAGGTAGAAAGGACTCAGGAGGGCAGAAAGGACTCAGGAGGGCAGAAGGGGCTCAGGAAGGCAGAAGGGACTCAGGAGGGCAGAAGGGACTCAGGAGGGCAGAAGGCAAAGGACTCAGGAAGGCAGAAGGGACTCAGGAGGGCAGAAAGGACTCAGGAAGGCAGAAGGCTTAAACCACCCTCTGGGAACAAGGAGGGCTGGTAGAAATACTGCAGGTACTGATCAGTGAAGGATGTGTCCATAAATATTTGTTCCTTTCACTCCTCCTAGTTGTCTTACAAGAGGAATTGGCTTCTTGTGCCTGCAGAAGTGTTTTATGCTTCTTCAGCTGGAGCGTGGCTGCTCACACACTGCCAGGCACAGCTACAGCCTCCACTGCTGCAGCTCTCCCTCCTCATGCGAAGGAGGAGCAGCCAGCAGTGTGCTCTTGTGGCCAAGCAAATGGTCTCCTGGGGGGCAAGTAAGAAGAGTGTGGCCAGCAGGTCTGTGGCCAGCCCTGGGCCCCTCAATTTGAGAAGGGCATTGAGACACTTGAACATGTCCAGAGAAGGGCAAGAAAGCTGGGGAGGGGTCTGGAGCACAGCCCTGTGAGGAGAGGCTGAGGGAGCTGGGGTTGCTTAGCCTGGAGAAGAGGAAGCTCAGGGAGACCTTCTTGCTCTCTCCAACTCCCTGAAGGGAGGTTGTAGCCAGGTGGGGGTTGGTCTCGTCTGCCAGGCAAACAGCACCAGAACAAGAGGACACAGTCTCAAGCTGTGCCAGGGGAAGTTTAGGCTGGAGGTGAGGAGAAAGTTGTTCCCAGAGAGAGTTGTTAGCCATTGGGATGTGCTGCCCAGGGAGGTATTGGAGGCCCCATCCCTGGAGGTGTTCAAGAGGGGATTGGATGTGGCACTTGGAGCCATGGTTTAGTTGCCAGGAGATGTTGGGTGACAGGTTGGACTTGGTGATCTTTGAGGTCTCTTCCAACCTTGTTGATTCTATGATTCTATGATTCAAAGAAGGTTCTCCTTCCCCTCTGCCCTGCCCTAGTGAAACCATATCTGGAGTACTGAGTCCAGTTCTGGGCTCCCCAGTTCAAGAGAGACTCCAGGGAAGGCTACAGAGGTGCTGAGGGGCCTGGAGCATCTCTGTGAGGAGCAAAGGCTGAGAGCCCTGGAGAAGAGCAGCCCCAGAGGGGAGCTGAGCAATGCTCAGCAAGAGCTAAAGGATGGAAGGCAAGAGGCTGGGGCCAGGCTCTTGTCAGTGGTGCCCAGTGACAGGACAAGGGGCACTGGGCACAAACTGGATCCCGGGGGACTCCACCTGAACAGGAGGAGAAACTTCTTTGGTGTGAGGCTGCTGGAACAGGCTGCCCAGAGAGGTTGTGGAGTCTCCTTCTCTGGAGAGATTCCAAACCCCCCCTGGCTGTTGTGCTCCTGGGCAAGCTGCTGGGGGTGCCCTGCTTTAGCAGGGAGGTCCCTTCCAACCCCCACGAGTCTGTGGTTCAGTGCAGGCCCTAGAAAATACAATACAATACAATAATACAATACACCAGGTTGGAAGAGACCTTCAAGATCATCGAGTCCAACCTATCAACCAATCCAACCCACCTAAACAACTAACCCATGGCACCAAGCACCCCAGCAAGTCTCCTCCTGAACACCTCCAGGGATGGGGACTCCACCACCTCCCTGGGCAGCACATTCCAATGGGCAATCACTCTCTCTGTATAGAACTTCTTCCTAACCTCCAGCCTGAACCTCCTCTGGCGCAGCTTGAGACTGTGTCCTCTTGTTCTGGTGCTGGGTGCCTGGGAGAAGAGACCAACCCCCACCTGGCTACAACCTCCCTTCAGGGAGTTGGAGAGAGCAAGAAGGTCTCCCTGAGCCTCCTCTTCTGCAGGCTAAGCAACCCCAGCTCCCTCAGCCTCTCCTCACAGGGCTGTGCTCCAGACCCCTCCCCAACCTTGTTGCCCTTCTCTGGGCACCTTCCAGCATCTCAACATCCTTCCTGAACTGAGGAGCCCAGAACTGGACACAGGACTCAAGGTGTGGCCTAACCAGTGCAGTGTACAGGGGCGGAATGACCTCCCTGCTCCCGCTGGCCACACTCTTCCTGATGCTTAACACTAGCCTGGGGATGTAAGGACGTGTGGAAAGTCAGGGAAGGATGAGCTGATGCCTTGACAGCTTGTGCCAGGGGAATCTCTGCTTTGCTTAGGAGACGGGGAAGGGGAAGCCTGGGGCTCGGGTCATCACTGCCTGCCAGCTCCGGGAGCTCAGCTTGGAGCCGACCTGCTGTGCTGAGAGCTTGCAGGGCCAGGCAGCCCTGCCTCGGGGGAGCAGAAGGAGCGTTTAAAAACGTAATGGGAGTCACTAGGGAAATGTGACAGTGTTTAGAGGCTGACATAACAGTGCCTGTCTTGTCTGCGCCGCCTCTGCTAATGAGCATGAATTGAGAGCATTAGAGATCTATCCGCAGGCATTAGTGCCTGTGAGTCAGGGGATCACAGCTGTAATTAGTCTCATCTCCTGGCAGCCCAGCCTCTTGCCTGGCTGGCGCTGGGCAGAGAGCCCTCCCCGTGCTCTGCACTTCCCCAGGCTCCAGCTGGCCACCACGGCTCAAGGCCAGCTCAGGGAGTGCCTACACCTGGCTGTAGAAGGCTTCTCTTTGTCTCCCAGTGCCTACACCTGGCTGTAGAAGGCTTCCTTTGTCTCCCAGTGCCTACACCTGGCTGTAGAAGGCTTCTCTTTGTCTCCCAGTGCCTACACCTGGCTGTAGAAGGCTTCTCTTTGTCTCCCAGTGCCTACACCTGGCTGTAGAAGGCTTCTCTTTGTCTCCCAGTGCCTACACCTGGCTGTAGAAGGCTTCTCTTGTCTCCCAGTGCCTACACCTGGCTGTAGAAGGCTTCTCTTTGTCTCCCAGTGCCTACACCTGGCTGTAGAAGGCTTCTCTTTGTCTCCCAGTGCCTACACCTGGTGTGTTCTCTTTGTCTCCCAGGTTTCTTCTTTTGTCTCCCAGTGCCTACACCTGGCTGTGAAGGTTTCTCTTTGTCTCCCAGTGCCTACACCTGGTTGTAAAAGGTTTCTCTTTGTCTCCCAGTGCCTAGTGTCTACACCTGCTTGTAGGTTTCTCTTTGTCTCCCAGTGCCTACACCTGGTTGTAAAAGGTTTCTCTTTGTCTCCTAGTGTCTACACCTGGTTCTCTTTGTTTCCCTAAGAGAAATGTGGATTCCTTCTCTAGGGAGTCTCAGAAACCTGATGAGAACCTTGAGTCTGGTTTATGTGATGTTTGCTATTGAAAGCCTTTCACTTTAGGAGAACTTTCAGCCTTCAGAACAGTTCTCTCCTCTCCTCTCCTCTCCTCTCCTCTCCTCTCCCTCTCCTCCCTCTCCTCTCCTCTCCTCTCCTCTCCTCTCCTCTCCTCTCCTCCCTCTCCTCTCCCTCTCCTCTCCTCTCCTCCTCCTCTCCTCTCCTCTCCTCTCCTCTCCTCTCCTCTCTCTCCTCTCCTCTCCTCTCCTCTCCTCTCCTCTCCTCTCCTCTCCTCTCCTCTCTCCTCTCCTCAGTCTCCTCTCCTCAGTCTCCTCTCCTCTCCTGAGTCTCCTCTGTCTACTCTCCTGAGTCTCCACTCCTCTCCCCTCCTCTCCTCTCCCCTCCCCTCCTCTCCTCTCCCCTCCTCTCCCTCTCCCCTCCCCTCCCCTCCCCCTCCCCTCCCCCCCTCCCCTCCCCTCCCCTCCCTCCCCCCCCTCCCCTCCCTCTCTCCTCTCCCCTCCCTCCCCCTCCCCTCCTCTCCTCTCCTCTCCTCTCCTCTCCTCTCCTCTCCCTCTCCTCTCCTCTCCTCTCCTCTCCTCTCCTCTCCTCTCCTCTCCTCTCCTCTCCTCTCCTCTCCTCTCCTCTCCTCTCCTCTCCTCTCCTCTCCTCTCCTCTCCTCTCCTCTCCTCCTCTCCTCTCCTCTCCTCTCTCCTCTCCTCTCCTCTCCTCTCCTCTCCTCTCCTCAGTCTCCTCTCCTGAGTCTCCTCTCCTCTCCTGAGTCTCCTCTGTCTACTCTCCTGAGTCTCCACTCCTCTCCCCTCCTCTCCTCTCCCCTCCCCTCCTCTCCTCTCCCCTCCTCTCCTCTCCTCCTCCCCTCCCCTTCCCTTCCCTCCCCTCCCTCCCCCCCTCCCCTCCCCTCCCCTCCCCTCCCCCTCCTCTCCTCTCCTCTCCTCTCTCCTCTCCTCTCCCTCTCCTCTCCTCTCCTCTCCTCTCCTCTCCTCTCCTCTCCTCTCCTCTCCTCTCCTCTCCCTCTCCTCTCCTCTCCTCTCCTCTCCTCTCCTCTCCTCCCTCTCCTCTCTCCTCTCCTCTCCTCTCCTCTCCTCTCCTCCCCTCCTCTCCTCCCCTCCCCTCCTCTCCTCTCCCCTCCTCTCCCTCCCCTCCTCTCCTGAGTCTCCTCTCCTCTCCTCTCCTGAGTCTCCTCTCCTGAGTCTCCTCTCCTCTCCTCTCCTCTCGTCTCCTGAGTTTCCTCTCTCTCCTCGAGTCTCCTCTCCTGAGTCTCCTGAGTCTCCTGAGTCTCCTCTCCTCGAGTCTCCTCTTTTTACCCCTAAAGCTAATTTCTACAAGAAAATTAGGGGTTGGGATCACAGAATCCCAGACTGGTTTGAGTTGGAAGAGACCTTTAAGGGACATCGAGTCCACCCCCCCTGCAGTCAGCAAGGACCTCTGCAACTAGAGCAGGTTGCTCAGAGTCCCAGACAACCTCGCCTCGGATGGTTCCAGGGATGGGGCAGCTCCCACCTCTCTGGGTAGCCTGGGACAGGCTCTCACCACCCTCAGGGTCAAACATTTCTTCCTTCTCTTTAATCTGACTCTCCCTCTCTTCATTTCAAACCATCACCTCTTGGCCTGTCACATCAGGCCCTGCTCAGATGTCTGGTCCCAGCTTTCTGCTCAGCCCTTTAAGTCATGAAAGGCCACCAGAAGGTCTCCCTGGAGCCTTCTCTTCTCCAGGCTGAACAACCTCTCAGCCTGGCCTCACAGCAGAGGGCTTCCAACCCTCCCTGCATTGCTGTGGCCATGAAGTCATAGAATCATAGAATCAATAAGGTTGGAAAAGACCTCAGAGATCAGCAAGTCAAACAAGAAAAGCCTGCAGGGAAAGGATCCAGGACCCAAGCTTGTCCTGGCTTCTCTTCCTCTCCCTCCATGCTCCCAAATCCTCTTTGTAACCTGTTCAGTGAAGCCTCCTGGAGCCCCATCAGCAAAGCCTGACCCAGCAGCAATCTGGCTGCTGATCTGTGGTGGGTGCTGGGAGGGAACTGGGGCTGGAGCTGCTCAGCCAGCCGTGCTTGTCGGGCCAGAGCTTGGTCCCCTGGCTTCCCCCAGCATCTTTCCTGAGGGTATGAAATTCATCTGGAAAAGAAAAGAAAAGAAAGTCCCCTGGCTGCTGTGATTGATTCGGTGCCTTTGCCCTGCTACATTTAATCGATGGCAGTGGGCATTTAGTGTGTTCTATGCACTACAAATCCATAGTGATTAGTACCTCATTAACCTTTTCTTTTCTTCTGATGGTCTTCTTGCAAAGCAGACAGCATCCCTCTCCAGCCCGGCAGAGATGGGTTTGGAGGCAAGTGTGCTGATAGCACCAAGCTGTGTGGTGCAGCAGACAGGCTGGAGGGAAGGGATCCATCCAGAGGGACCTGGACAGGCTGGAGAGGTGGGCACAAGCCAACCTCAGGAGCTTCAACAAGACCAAGGGTCCTGCAGCTGGGTGGAGGCAATCCCAGGCACAAATCCAGGCTGGGCAGGGACTGGCTGGAGAGCAGCCCTGAGGAGAGAGACTTGGGGGTGCTGGGGGAGGAGAAGCTCAACAGGAGCTCTCAGTGTGCACTTGCAGCCCGGAAAGCCAATCAGCTCCTGGGCTGCAGCAGGAGAAGTGTGGCCAGCAGGGCAAGGGAGGGGATTCTCCCCCTCTGCTCAGCTCTGCTGAGACCCCACCTGGAGTACTGCCTCCAGTTCCGGAGCCCCTGTTACAGGAGGGATGTGGAGGTGCTGGAGCGTGTCCAGAGCAGGGCCAGGAGGATGATCAGAGGGCTGGAGCACCTCTCCTGTGAGGACAGACTGAAGGAGTTGGGGCTGTTCAGTCTGGAGAAGAGAAGGCTCCCAGGTGACCTCATTGTGGCCTTCCAGTATCTGAAGGGGGCTACAGGAAGGCTGGGGAGGGACTGCTCAGGATCTCAGGTAGTGCTAGGACTAGGGGGAATGGAATGAAGCTGGAGGTGGGGAGATTCAGGCTGGAGGTGAGGAGGAAGTTCTTCCCCATGAGAGTGGTGAAGCCCTGGAATGGGTTATCCAGGGAGGTGGTTGGGGCCTCCTCCCTGGAGGTGCTTAAGCCCAGTCTGGATGAGGCTCTGGCCAGCCTGATCTAGTGTGGCAGGAGGGTTGGAACTAGCTGATCCTTGTGGTCCCTTCCAGCCCTGACTGATTCTATGATACTATGATGAGAATAGCAGTGGGACCCTGCAGCCCTATTGCTTCTCCGAGTACGTGGAGCAAACGTGGTGTAAACCATCCCACCAGGACAGAGATGCTCTGGGGAAGGTTTGCTCACCTCCAGGCTCCCACAGCATTAACCTGGCCAACATCTCAGCCTCTAACTCTGCAGTGAGGGTTGAGTGGGGAGGACAGCTCAGCAGACCCCTGGGGAGGTGAATGTGCCTGAGGAAGAAAACTGCTGAGTGCTCCTGAAGCATTTTACGTTGTCACAGCAGGAGTGAGCTGCTGCCTGGTGAGCTTCTTGTGTTACACTTCCCCCTAGGACACAGATTCACAGACTGCACCGTGTTGGAAGGGACCCTCAAAGGTCATCTTGTCCAACTCCCCTGCTCTCAGCAGAGACTTCCCCGACCAGACCAGGTGCTCAGAGCCTCATCAAGCCTGGCCTTGAGTGTCTGCAGGACAGGGCTTCCACCACCTCCCTGGGCAAACTGTTCCACTATCCTCTAGACCACAGTCTCTCCAAGACAGACTCAGACCAACTCATTTGAATGAGATAAATGTCTTCAAATGAGATAAATATCTTCAACCAGCTGAGCTCTGTGCAAGTTTGCCAGTTCCCAGTGTGAGTGAAGCCCCTGAATTTCCCACCTGCTGGGAGGCTGAACTTGCACGAATGAGCTCTGTGATGCTCAGCCTGCTCTGGGATTGCTGAATATATTAGGAGAGCTCTTCAGAAAGGGGCTGGGCTTCCCTCACATGCATTTGGTGCTCTCCAGCTGCAGTGACTGCTGTGGGGTCAGGAAGGAGGGGCCAGGCTCTGCCCACTTGCTCCCTGGGATAGGCCAAGGAGCAATGGCTGTAAGCCGCAGCACAGGAGGTTCCACCTCAACGCAAGGAGGAACTTCTTCACTGTAAGGGTCACAGAGCCCTGGAACAGGCTGCCCAGAGAGGTTGTGGAGTCTCCTTCTCTGGAGACTTTCAAGGCCCATCTGGATGTGTTCTTCTGTGACCTGAGCTAGATTGTATGGTCCTGCTCTGGCAAGGGGAGGTGAACTCAATGATCTTCAGAGGTCCCTTCCAACCCTTGGCATCCTGTGAAGCCAGTCCCTGCTCTGCCTGCCCTGACACCCTGTGAAGCCTGTCCCTGCTCTGCCTGCCCTGACACCCTGTGAAGCCAGTCCCTGCTCTGCCTGCCCTGACACCCTGTGAAGCCAGTCCCTGCTCTGCCTGCCCTGACACCCTGTGAAGCCAGTCCCTGCTCTGCCTGCCCTGACACCCTGTGAAGCCAGTCCCTGCTCTGCCTGCCCTGACACCCTGTGAAGCCAGTCCCTGCTCTGCCTGCCCTGACACCCTGTGAAGCCAGTCCCTGCTCTGCCTGCCCTGACACCCTGTGAAGCCAGTCCCTGCTCTGCCTGCCCTGACACCCTGTGAAGCCAGTCCCTGCTCTGCCTGCCCTGACACCCTGTGAAGCCAGTCCCTGCTCTGCCTGCCCTGACACCCTGTGAAGCCAGTCCCTGCTCTGCCTGCCCTGACACCCTGTGAAGCCAGTCCCTGCTCTGCCTGCCCTGACACCCTGTGAAGCCAGTCCCTGCTCTGCCTGCCCTGGCATCCAGGGCCACCTTGTGACTTACAGATGGTTTGTGCATTACAAAATGGTTTGGGCATCACAAAACAAACAAGCCCCCCAAAAGGAAAGAAAAGACTAAGAAGCTGGTGATGCAAGTGGCTGTTTCTTTCAGGCATCTCAAAGAGGACTCAAGGGAGCCTAAGTGTAAGAAATTGCTGGAGAGGGAGGAGGATTGCAGCTCTCCCACTGGCTGGCACCGTGATGCAGAGCTACACTCGGTGCTGGCACAGGGAGGAGATCACTGCAGGCAAAGCTGGGGGAAACTTCTTGTAAGCTGCAAGGGGGGTTGCCACAAAATGTAGCTCTAGCTCCAGCAGATGCACTCCCCAAACCTGTTTTTAATTGGAATTGCTTTGACTTTGGCTTTCAGTAAGTGGCCAAGCATTGAAATGGCATCAAACCAACATCTTCGTGGTGCAGCGGTCTCACCTGCAGTCCTCTGCTTGATTTGATCAACTTGTGTTAATCCAAGCAGCATGTAAACTGTAATCCTGTGGTGTTCACCTCATGGAAACAGTAGGTCTCAGAGGTTTGGAGCTAAAATCCTCCTCTTTGAACACTTTCACGACGGGAGCCAACAAATTACCAGCCAGATGAACCTGTTTCAGGCCAGCTTTGCTCTGCACCGGCCTCAGCGTGGCACTGAGCACTGTGTGTGTAAAGATTTGCTGATACAGAAGGATTTAAGAAGAATCTCAGTTCCCACCTCCTGTGCCTGCCTGAACCTTCAGACCTTGGGGCTGAAATCTGCTGAATTCAGCTTTAACCATAAGGACACCAGTCACCAGTGGTGTCCCCCAGGAATCAGTGCTGGGCCCCATCCTCTTCAATGTCTTCATCGATGATCTGGATGAGGGCATTGAGACAGTCATCAGCAAATTTGCAGATGACACCAAGTTAGGAGCAGATGTTGGTCAGTTAGAGGGCTGAAGGGCTCTGCAGAGGGACCTTGATCAGCTGGACAGATGGGCGAGTCCAATGGGATGGAATTCAACAAGTCCAAGTGCCAGGTGCTGCACTTTGGCCACAGCAACCCCAGGCAGAGCTACAGGCTGGGGTCAGAGTGGCTGGAGAGCTGCCAAACAGAGAGGGACCTGGGGGTGCTGATTGACAGCTGCCTGAACATGAGCCAGCAGTGTGCCCAGGTGGCCAAGAAGGCCAATGGCATCCTGGCCTGCATCAGGAACAGTGTGGCCAGCAGGAGCAGGGAGGTCATTGTGCCCCTGTACTCTGCTTTGGTTAGGCCACACCTTGAGTCCTGTGTCCAGTTCTGGGCCCCTCAATTTAAGAAGGACATTGAGACACTTGAACGTGTCCAGAGAAGGGCAACAAGGTTGGTGAGAGGCCTGGAGCACAGCCCTGTGAGGAGAGGCTGAGGGAGCTGGGGTTGCTTATCCTGCAGAAGAGGAGGCTCAGGGGAGACCTCATTGCTCTCTACAACTACCTGAAAGGTGGTTGTAGCCAGGAAGGGGTTGGCCTCTTCTCCCAGGCAGCCAGCACCAGAACAAGGGGACACAGTCTCAAGCTGCACCAGGGGAAGTTTAGGCTGGAGGTGAGGAGAAAGTTCTTCACCGAGAGAGTGATTCGTCATTGGGATGTGCTGCCCGGGGAGGTGGTGGAGTCACCGTCCCTGGAGGTGTTCAAGAGGGGATTGGATGTGGCACTTGGTGCCATGGGCTAGTTGTGAGGTTTGTGGTTACAGGTTGGACTCGATGATCTTTGAGGTCTCTTCCAACCTTGGTAATACTGTGATACTGTGTGACAAATGGGGCAGTGGTGAAGCTTCTGCACCTGCCCTTGGCTGCTGGCTGGGACGTGCCGTGTTGAACTGGTTCTGATTACCCACGGCAGCAATCAGCCATTAGGAGCATTCCTGGATCATGATACTCTCCTAACTCAGAGCTAAACCATCAGACTAGCTAATATGGCAGCCTGGGGGCTGAATTGTGCTGGGTTCAGCCTTTCATAGAATCATAGAATCAAAAAGGTTGGAAAAGACCTCAGAGATCATCAAGTCCAACCTATCATCCAACACCTCCTGACAGCTAAACCATGGCTCCAAGGGCCACATCTAAGCCCTTTTTGAACACCTCCAGGGACAGTGACTCCACCACCTCCCTGGGCAGCACATTCCAATGGACAATCTCTCTTGCTGGGAAGAACTTTCTCCTCACCTCCAGCCTAAACCTCCCCTGGCACAGCTTGAGACTGTGTCCACTTGTTCTGGTGCTGCTTGCCTGGGAGAAGAGACCAACCCCCACCTGGCTACAATCTCCCTTCAGGCAGTTGGAGAGAGCAAGAAGGTCTCCCCTGAGCCTCCTCTTCTGCAGGCTAAGCAACCCCAGCTCCCTCAGCCTCTCCTCACAGGGCTGTGCTCCAGACCCCTCCCCAGCCTGCTTGCCCTTCTCTGGACACCTCCAAGTGCCTTAATGTCCTTCTTAAACTGAGGGGCCCAGAACTGGACCCAGGACTCAAGGTGTGGCCTAAGCAGTGCTGAGCACAGGGCAGAATGACTTCCCTGCTCCTGCTGCTTCTACTCCAAGACAAGTGGTGAGGTGCTGATGGAACCCAGGGGCCCGGGACTTGTGTTTGCAAACCCTCACCGTGCTTTTTCCTCCCTGTTGGCTCTTTCTGCAGCCCTCATAACTGCAGCCCTCAGCTGCTCCTGGCCCATGCTGAGGAAAGCACATGTTCAAGCTACACAAACCAGCCCAGCCAGCCAGGGCCAGAGGGTTTGGAGCCAATCTGCTAAACGGGGATTTAGCCAGGAGGCAGCCCCGAGTGCCAGCCATCTCCTAATACTCTCTTAAGGAGCCTAGCAGCACAGGCAGCTGCTGCTTCCTCCCCGGCCCTCCTCACAGCTCTGCTCATCCTCCAGCTCTGCAGCAAGGCATTTCCAAGCAGAATCACATCCCCTTGTCTTCTTGCTACAGTGCCTTTTAATTAGGAGAGCAGCTGCTCTGGAAACAGGGAGCTCACTTCTCAGAGAGTGCTCTGGAAAGTGATTACAATGGATTAAAGCAGAAAGGTTAGGCAATTTATTTAGCTGGCACTTAGCAAAGGCACCAGATTATTTTGTGCTGCAAGGGTGGTTTAAAAAGGAAAACAGATAACACCTTCTTGGCTCTCACCAGCCTTAAGGAACTCAGTGCTGCACAAGGTAGGGGCTGGGTCTGGGTCTGAAATGCTCTCTGCAGGTTGTGCCTACACAACATCCAACTGCTCCACCAGCTCTGTCTGAGGGTGCTGGAGCTCTGTTGCTGGGGGCTGTGTAGCTCCTGCAGCCAGCAAAAGTCTAGTTCAGCCAGGTCTTGCCCCAGGTTTTTTTCTCTCCACTCCAAAGGACTGCAGAGGAATTGCCCTTTCCTTCCAATGCCTTTCCATCCTGACCGCTTGCTGCCAGAGAATCAGAGAATTGATCTGATTGGGAAAGACCTTTAAGATCACGGAGTTCAGTTATTAGCTAGCATTGACAACTCCTCAATTAAACCAAATCACTAAGCACTACCTCTGCATGACTCTTACATACCTCCAGGGATGGTGACTCTACTGCCTCCCTGGGCTGCCTGTTCCAGTGTCTGATAAACCTTTAAGTGAAAAAAGTCTTCCTAATATCCATCCTGGGCTTCCCTTGGTGCAATTTGAGGCTGTTTCCTCTGGTCCTGTCAGTTTTTACTTGGTTGAACAGACCAAACTCCACCTGACTCCAACCTCCATTCAGGCAGCTGTAGAGAGCAATGAGGTCCCCCCTGAGCCTCCTCTTCTCCAGGCTAAACACCCCCAGCTGCTCCTCACCAGCCCTGGTCTCCAGAGCCCTCCCCAGCTTTGTTGCCCTTCTCTGGACATGCTCAGTGTCTGCCAACTACCCACCTGGCAGAGTTCCCTTTCTCAAAGGACTATTTTAAAATCATGGAATTGTCAGGGTTGGAAGGGACCTCAAGGCTCAGCCAGTCCCAACCCCCCTGCCATGGCTAGGGACACCTCACACTGCGGCAGGTTGCTCACAGCCACATCCAGCCTGGCTGCAAACACCTCCAGGGTTTGACAGCAGTGAGAATCTGGCCTGTGGAGCCTCCCAGCCCTACATGGGCATGGCAAGCTGCTGTGAGGCATCTGCTCAGCAGCATTACTTGTGCTGAGAAAGCCTTCAGAGGTTTCACTCAGCTGTGGGAACAATCCTGTGCCCGGGCGCTGGATGAAGCCTCTCACTCCCCTCTGGCCCGAGGCTGTGTGCTGCTCACTCTCAACTGCGTGGCTTAAGCACTTAAAGCAGTGCAAAGGATAAAGCCCTTGGAAATTAATCAGCTTCACTGCAAAGCTGAGGTTCTATCAGAGGATCTCAATCCTTTTCTCCTCCAAAGGAAAAGCAGTGGGGGTCCCTGGCTGGGGGCACAACAAAGATCCAGCTTGCACGATGTGTGAACAGTCTAAACCTGTGTAGTATCTGGTGATTCAAACTTTGTGTGTGCTCTGGGAGCAGAAGCTGGGACTGGCATCCCATCCAAAGAGGTGCCTCAGAGTTGGCTCCTGGCAAGTGGCAGCTGGATGGGGCACCCCAGGGATGGCCAGCTTCCACTGGCATAGTTGTAGTAGCAGCAAGAAACCAGAATTCTCTCCCAGTCTCGTGTGGATGCAGTGTGTCCAGGTGGCCAAGTAGGCCAATGGCATCCTGGCCTGCAGCAGCAATAGTGTGGCCAGCAGGAGCAGGGAAGTCATTGTGCCCTGTGCTCAGCACTGCTGAGGCCACACCTTGAGTCCTGGGTCCAGTTCTGGGCTCCTCAATTTGAGAAGGACATTGAGACACTTGAACATGTCCAGAGAAGGGCAATGAGGCTGGGGAGGGGTCTGGAGCACAGCCCTGTGAGGAGAGGCTGAGGGAGCTGGGGTTGCTTAGCCTGCAGAAGAGGAGGCTCAGGGGAGACCTTCTTGCTCTCTCCAACTGCCTGAAGGGAGATTGTAGCCAGGTGGGGGTTGGTCTCTTCTCCCAGGCAAGCATCACCAGAACAAGAGGACACAGTCTCAAGCTGTGCCAGGGGAAGTTTAAGCTGGAAGTGAGGAGAAAGTTCTTCCCAACAAGAGAGATTGGCCATTGGAATGTGCTGCCCAGGGAGGTGGTGGAGTCACCACCACTGGAGATGTTCAGAAAGGGATTGGACATGGCACTTGGAGCCAGGGTTTAGTTGTCAGGAGGTGTTGGGTGACAGGTTGGACTTGATGATCTCTGAGGTCTTTTCCAACCTTATTGATTCTATGATTCTGTGATGCTGTGCGTGTTTCTGCTGGGCAGCACTAGGCTGAACTTCTTCCAGTCATGGGAAGGCTTGGGTTGGAAGAGACCTTTAAAGATCATTGACTCCAACCTCCCTGCAGTCAGCAGACACATCTACAACTACAGCAGGTTGCTCAGAGCCCCAAACAGCCTGACCTGGCATGGTTCCAGGGGTGGTGCAGCTACCACCTCTCCTGGCAACCTGAGCCAGAGTCTCACCACCATCAGTGTCAAATGTTTCTTCCTTCTCTCCAATCTGAATCTGCCTATTTTAGTTTCACACCATCACCCCTTGTCCTGTCACAATAGGCCAATAGGCCCTGCTCCAAAGACTGCCCCCAGCTGCCTGCTCAGCCCCTTGAAGTACTGAAAGGCCACCAGAAGGTCTTGGTTTAGGCTTGGGACATTGGATTTGTGATAGTTTCCGTGGTCAAAATTTCAAGGAGCATACAAGAGATGTGGTTCAGTGGCAGTGGCTCAGCAGTAGTAGAGGGATTGTGAGGTCTGAGTGAGTGGTTGGACTTGATGATCTCAAAGGTCTCTTCCAACCTCGACAGCTCTATGGTTCTGTGATACCACAGAATGGCTTAAGTTGGAAGAGACCTCAGAGATCACCTCCTGCTGCGGCCCTGCCATGGGCACGGACACCTCTCAACCAGACTTGGCTGCTCAGGGCCTCATCCAGCCTGGCCTCAAATGCCTCCAGGGAGGAGGCATCCACAACCACTCTGGGCAGACTATTCCAGAGCCTCACCACCCTCACACCGAAGAACTTCTTACTCAGATCCAGCCTAACCCTACTCTCCCTCAGCTTCAAACTGTTCCCCCTTGTCCTGTCTCTACACACCCTCAGGAAAAGTCCCTCCCCAGCCTTCCTGAGGTCTGTGGTGACAGGTTGGACTCGATGATCTTTGAGGTCTCTTCCAACCTGGGTGATACTGTGATCCTTTCAGGTACTGGAAGGAAGCTCTAAGGTCCCCCCTGGAGCCTTCTCCTCTCCAGGCTGAACACCCCCAGCACCATCAGACCCATCCAGCCATGAAATCCCCTGGGACCTGCAGCCAGGGCACTGCCATGCTCTGCTGAAGTGGGGAGAACTGCTCCAGTTCCCAGCCAGCCCAGCACAGAGGCACCTCACTCTGCAGGAGGCTTGTGTTGGCACACTTGGTGTCTTCTCCTAGGAGACACCAGAAAGGTTGGGAGATGCTGAGCTACTCGTGAGGATCCCGCTTTAAATAGAGGAGTCTCCCGGCAGGGTGCTGAAGCAGTAAAACAGCGTTTGGAGCGCAATCCACCACCACCCCGCCCCCTGCTTGCCCTCCTCTGGCTGTGTTTGGCTGCTGGGGGTGTATTTGTGTTTCCCCTCACTTTTCTCTCCTGTGTTGTCCCTCCTCTCTCTCCTGTGTTGTCCCTTCTCTTTCCAGCAACGCTGACTGCTCCATCTGCTTATTTATCACCCGCCCTTAGAATCCGAATTTCAATTAGCAATCTGCTTTGTTGAGCTTCAGTTTTAAACAAGGCACTGAGAGCTCCAACAAAGCTTCCAGGCATCAGGCTGCTTGTAATGCAGCTGTTAAAGCTCTTCCATCATGCCCACCAACAAAATGAATTCCGTTGCTACCAAGGCGCAGCTGACAAATGAGGTTTAATCCTCCTCTGCTGCCGCAGATAGAAGGCACTTCAGTGAAGGCAGAAAGGGCTGAGGTGGAAAATGGTCCTTTTGCCCAGTGCCCCAGAGGTGTTAAAGGGACTAAAACCCCATGCAGGGAGAAGTAAGTCATCCCTGCAGCGGGAAAAGCTGGCCCTGGATTTCCCCACCGGCTTCTCATCCTGACACTTCCACAGATGGGCAGAGGCCAAGGGCAGGAGATTGAACACATCCAAGTGCCAGGTGCTGCACATTGGCCACAGCAACCCCAGGCAGTGCTACAGGCTGGGGGCAGAGAGGCTGGAGAGCGGCCAGGCAGAGAGGGACCTGGGGGTGCTGGTCGATGGTAGGCTGAACATGAGCCTGCAGTGTGCCCAGGCAGCCAGGAGGGCCAATGGCATCCTGGCCTGCATCAGGAAGAGTGTGGCCAGCAGGAGCAGGGAGGTCATTCTGCCCCTGTACACTGCACTGGTTAGGCCACACCTTGAGTCCTGTGTCCAGTTCTGGGCCCCTCAGTTTAGGAAAGCTGAGATGCTGGAAGGTGTCCAGAGAAGGGCAACAAAGTTGGTGAGGGGCTTGGAGCACAGCCCTGTGAGGAGAGGCTGAGGGAGCTGGGGTTGCTTAGCCTGGAGAAGAGGAGGCTCAGGGGAGACCTTCTTGCTCTCTCCAACTGCCTGAAGGGAGATTGTAGCCAGGTGGGGGTTGGTCTCTTCTCCCAGGCAAGCAGCACCAGAACAAGAGGACACAGTCTCAAGCTGTGCCAGGGGAGGTTCAGGTTGGAGATTAGGAGGAAATTCTACACAGAGAGAGAGATTGCCCATTGGAATGTGCTGCCCAAGGTGGTGGAGTCACCATCATTGGAGGTGTTCAGGATGAGACTTGATGGGGTGCTTGGTGCCGTGGTTTAGTTGATTAGGTGGTGTTGGATGATAGGTTTGATGCGATGCTCTTGAAGGACTCTTCCAACCTGGTCTATTCTATTCTATTCTATTCTATTCTATTCTATTCTATTCTATTCTATTCTATTCTATTCCCTTTTACACCTGAAGTGCCAAGTGAGGGATGTGGGAGCAGAGAAGAGAGTGGCAGTGTCCTGAGCAAGGCTCATAGAATGGCTCAGGTTGGAAGGGATCTCAGAGATCATCCACTCCAACCTCCCTGCCATGGGCAGGGACACCTCTCAACCAGATGTGGTTGCTCAAGGCCTCGTCCAACATAGCCTTCAACACTTCCAAGGAGGGAGCATCCACAGCCTCCCCAGGCATCCTGTTCCAGAGTCTCACCACCCTCATACTGAAGAACTTCTTACTCATCCAGCCTAACCCTACTCTCCCTCAGCTTCAAACCATTCCCCCTTGTCCTGTCTCTAGACACCCTCAGGAAAAGTCTCTCCCCAGCCTTCCTGTAGGATCCTTTCAGGTACTGGAAGGCAGCTCTAAGGTTCCCCCTGGAATCTTCTCTCCAGGCTGAACACCCCCAGCTCCCTCAGCCTGTCCTCATAGCAGAGCTGCTCCAGCCCTTGGAGCATCTTTGTGGCCCTCTTCTGGACTCGCTCCAACAGTTCACAGTTCTTATGGTGGGGACACCAGAGCTGGATGCAGTATTCAAGGTGGGGTCCAGAGCAGAGCAAAGGCAATGAATCACCTCTCTTGACCTGCAGACCACACTCAACCCCCTGACACTGACTGTGGCTTGCAGATCCAGCTGCCTACTGCCCTGCCAGCTCCTCTCTCTGGATCTCAGTCCCCAGGATCCCTCACAGGAGGACCTTCTCCAGGCTGGCTGTGTTTGCTGAATGAAGGGGCTCCATGGCAGTGAGGTTGGGTTTGACTCCAAGCCTGACAACATAAACTGTTTCAACACCCTGTCAGTAATGTCTGTGACTAGATCTCAATGGCTTGTGATTAAAATGAAGTTCTCAGCTGAATGGATGAGTTGCCAGTACTATAATTTAGCCATTACAATTACCAGCACTCCACCAGCTGGCACACTGGGCAATGGAAAACCAGCCACACAGGTCAAGGAATGGGTGCCATGTACCCCAGGTGGTCTGTTCTCCAGGGTCTAGGAGATTCCCTCTGCCTGCCAAAGAGGCTTATGTGTCCCATTCCAGCACACTGTGGGTGTTGGAGTTGGTCCCTTCTATGGGATGGATGGGCCTGGGGAAAGCCACTTCTGCTCTGTGAGCAGGAGGTCAGGCCAGAGGAAGAATGGAAGGACTGAGGATAAGAAGACTCTACAGAGGGATTTGAGGGGGTTGGATCCATTGGCAGGAGCCAGCCATATGAGGTCAAATAATGCCAAGTGCTTTGTCCCGTACTTGGGTCACAACAACCCCATTAAAATTCCGGGCTTGGAGCAGAGTGGCTGGAAAGCTGCCTGGTAGAGAATGACCTGGAGATGTTGGTCAACAGCCAGCTAAACATGAGCCACTGAGGGGCCTCGGTTGGAGCGCGTCCAAAGGAGGGCAATGAAGCCGGTGAAGGGTCGGCAGAACAGGTCTGGAGGAGCAGCTGAGGGAACTAGGGTTCTCTAGTCTGGAGACGAGGAGGCTGAGCAGAGACCTTCTGGCTCTCTACAACTCCCTGAATGGAGGTTAGAGCCAGGTGGAGGTTGGTCTCTTCTCCCAAGGAACAAGTGGCAGGACAAGAAGAAACAACCTCAAGTTACACCAGGGGAGTTTAGGTTGGACACAAGGAACAGTTTTCTTCCCCAAAAGCGTTGTCAAGGCCTGGTACAGGCTGCCCAGGGGCAGTGGTGGAGTGCCCATCCCTGGAGGGATACGGTGCTGAGGGACCTGGTTTAGCAGGGTGCTGAGTTAGCAGTTGATGACCTTACAGGTCTCTTCCAACTAAACAACTCTACCATCCTACAACTCCACATCCCCACCATGCACCCTGTCCTGCCACCCGCAGCTGCCACCCCATGCCCAGCTCTCTGTCCCCGCCGTGCACCCTGCCCTGCCACCTGCAGCTGAAACCCGCAGCTGCCACCCCATGCCCAGCTCTTGCTCCCCACCGTGCACCCTGCCCTGCCACCTGCAGCTGAAACCCGCAGCTGCCACCCCATGCCCAGCTCTTGCTCCCCACCGTGCACCCTGCCCTGCCACCTGCAGCTGAAACCCGCAGCTGCCACCCCATGCCCAGCTCTTGCTCCCCACCGTGCACCCTGCTCTGTCACCCCGCCCTGCCACCCCATGCCCAGCCCTCTGTCCCCACCGTGCACCCTGCTCTGTCACCCCGCCCTGCCACCCCATGCCCAGCCCTCTGTCCCCGCCGTGCACCCTGCTCTGTCACCCTGCCCTGCCACCCCATGCCCAGCTCTTGCTCCCCACCGTGCACCCTGCTCTGTCACCCCGCCCTGCCACCCCATGCCCAGCCCTCTGTCCCCACCGTGCACCCTGCTCTGTCACCCCGCCCTGCCACCCCATGCCCAGCCCTCTGTCCCCGCCGTGCACCCTGCTCTGTCACCCTGCCCTGCCACCCCATGCCCAGCTCTTGCTCCCCACCGTGCACCCTGCTCTGTCACCCTGCCCTGCCACCCCATGCCCAGCCCTCTGTCCCCACCGTGCACCCTGCTGTTACCCCGCCCTGCCACCCCATGCCCAGCCCTCTGTCCCCACCGTGCACCCTGCTCTGTCACCCCGCCCTGCCACCCCATGCCCAGCCCTCTGTCCCCACCGTGCACCCTGCTCTGTCACCCTGCCCTGCCACCCCATGCCCAGCTCTTGCTCCCCACCGTGCACCCTGCTCTGTCATCCTGCCCTGCCACCCCATGCCCAGCCCTCTGTCCCCGCCGAGCACCCTGCCCTGCCACCCGCAGCTGCCACCCCATGCCCAGCTCTTGCTCCCCACCGTGCACCCTGCTCTGTCACCCTGCCCTGCCACCCCATGCCCAGCCCTCTGTCCCCACCGTGCACCCTGCTCTGTCACCCTGCCCTGCCACCCCATGCCCAGCTCTTGCTCCCCACCGTGCACCCTGCTCTGTCACCCTGCCCTGCCACCCCATGCCCAGCCCTCTGTCCCCACCGTGCACCCTGCTCTGTCACCCTGCCCTGCCACCCCATGCCCAGCCCTCTGTCCCCACCGTGCACGCCCACCCCTGCGATGAGCTGCGCGCAGGCCTCAGCCCGGCCGCCCACCACCCTGGCCCCGCCCCCGGTGCGACCCGCAGCCAATGAGCGCTGGGGGCGGGGCGGGGCGGGCCGCGTGCCGCTCTGTATAACGCGTCGCCCGGCAACGGCTGGCACGTCACTTCCGGGGGAGCCGCCGCGAGGCGCCGCGGGCGCGCGGCTCGGCGGAGCGGGGTGGACGGTGCCGACCGGGGCAGCGCCTGCGGTGGGTCGGGGCTGGGACGGGGCAGGCAGGCAGGTCGTGCCCGGTCCTAGCCCGGCGAGATGAGCGCGGAGCTGGACGGCGTGTCGGTGCACTCCTCCTCCTCCTCGTCGGGCTCGCTGGGCTCGGCGGCGGGACCGGCTCCGCGCCCGCTGTCGGCTAACGTGCGGCGGCTGCACCAGGCGCTGACGGCGCTGCTGAGTGAGTCGGAACGGGAGCGCTTCATCCTCTGCCTCAATGCATACCACGGCCGCCGCAACGTCTGCGACCTGGTGCGCTCCCTCCGTGCTCTCCTCGACGGCCCCCGCCGCCGGCAGCTCCTGCCGCTGCTCCGCCTCGTCCTGCCGCGCTCCGACCAGCTCCTCTTCGACCAGTACACCGCCGAGGGGCCCTACCTGCCGCCGCCTAGCCGGCCCCCGCCTGCTCCGACCCCGTCGCCGGTGTTCCCCGGTGAGCTACGGCAGGTGACCCTGCGGCGGAGCAAAGCCCACGAGGGGCTGGGCTTCAGCATCCGCGGCGGGGCCGAGCACGGCGTCGGCATCTATGTGTCCCTGGTGGAACCGGGCTCCCTGGCCGAGCGTGAGGGGCTGCGCGTCGGCGACCAGATCCTGGGTGTCAACGGCAAGTCTCTGGACAGGGTGACCCACGCCGAGGCTGTAAAGGTGAGCCGGCTCCCAACCGGGCTCCGGCTGCTGTGCCTCCCGTCTTGCCGAAGCCCGGGCTCTGCTTCACCCGCGTCCCGTCCTGCGCTCCTCTGCAACGTGGTCCCGCGGTTCGTTGCCCGTGTGCCCCGTCCCGCTGCGCCCCTCGGAGCCGGTGGCTCTGCGTGTGTCTGTCGCGCTCCCTGCATCCTTTTCTCCGCCTTTACCCGGTGTTGCCTCCGTGTGCCCCGTCCAGCTTCGTTCTCTCCCGCTGCGACGGCTGCTCCGTCTCGCTGTAGCCCGTGGGACGGCAGCCCATGGGTCCCTCCTCTCCGGAACCGCTGCAGTGGAACCCGCAGCCCTTTCACCTAGCCGGTGCCGGGTTTACATTGAGCCGGGGAGATCGCCCCGCTGGCGTACGGGCGGCAGCAGCGAAGTTTCCCGTGCCCTTAATGATGCCCGCCGTTGGCACGGGCGGTAAGGAGCTGCCGGGCTCAGGCTGGCGTCAGCCGCAGCTCCGACCGTGCTAGATTCGTCCCTTCGGTACCAGGCAATACTCTTTTAATCATCACGTCTGTGAAACGCAGCTCTGCTGCTTTTGCCTTCTGCTGTCTCTGGGAGGTTCGCGAAAGTTGGGAATCTGCTTGAGCCGGGTTTTAAGCCAGGTACTCCAACCCCTAGACCATGTTTTCTTCTCCCAAACGTAGGGAAACTGAGGCACGGAGAAGCAGAACAGTCCCCACCGTGCCCCTCTCCCCGGGAGTGCACGGTGCCCAAGGCAGATCCCACATCCCTCTGTGTCAGGGAGAGTAAGGAGAGCAGTTACACAACCAAAGTGTCCCCAGCGTTTCCCGCAGAGCGTTTCCAGCCCTGGAGACCTGTTGTGTGTAGCAGCAGGGGTGCTGTTGGTGTCAGCTGTCTTGTAAGGCTCCATCGGGCACCCCCATAAGCCGTCGGGTTTTCACCTAAAGCTTTGTATTTTGAGGTAAAAATCCACGTTTGAGCCACCTAAAGCACGCCCAGAGATGATCTTGTGGCCGCTGGGCTCAGCCCAAAGCGTCCCTGTGGCACAGCAGCACCCAACACAAACCTTCTGAGCTGGAGAATCTACTTTTAGGGCAGCACTTTGTAGGCAGTGGGTGGAGAGAGCTGGGGTCTGTTTTGAGGCTGTTTGTGTTGTCATTCCCCTGTGATAAGCTCAGGAGCTTCTGTTGGCAGCCCGCTCCGTGCGCTGCGTTCATCTTGCAGGGCTCCTGAGCAGCGTCCTCCCTACCAGTCCGCATCCTCCCTGCCCCTCTCCGAACCTCTGCCCAAGGTCAGGGCACATCTTCCAGCTTGGGAAGGAGTCCCTGGGAATCTGAGAGCAGAGAAAAGATTTTTGTGAGTTCATTTTTCCTCCCTAATGAGAGGGCAGCAGTGGTGGAAGCTTTGGGAAGTCACTCTGCAGCTTTGTGCCCTGAAGACTGGGCGGGGGGGGTGGAAATAACCTCCCTGTTTTGGCAGTGGTGGTGGGATGGGCAGAAACCAGGTGTCAGGAGTGCTCTGGTCTCTTCAGTGGCTTGATCGCCAATTCAACCCACTCTGCTGGGTAATTCACATCACTTTGTCTGTTCTCTAATCTAATGCACTTGATGCCTTTCAGACTATTAATTTTGAGTGAAACTAAGTGCTTCCTTGCACAGAAATAGTCCCTGTAGGACGTGGTTTGCCAGGGGGTTGCTCTCTGACAAGAGCCCTGCGTTGTTAATGTGATCCTGAGAGAAAGGAGAACCTTAATTGTCTGCTTGCCAGCTGAACCTCTTTGAGCACCAGTTTGATCACACACACCCAGCTGTGCTGACATCTTCCACAGCTCCTGCCCTCATGTTACACCTGGGGAGGGTTTGTCACCCACGGAGTGATGCTGGGAAGCGTTGGGAGCAGTCGCAGTGATCTGCAGTAGTGCTCCATGAGGTCCACTGGAGATGCTAAAATGAGGCAAGTGCTAAGTTGTCCTCCCATGCTGCATTTGTAAGGGGGGAAATGAGGAGCAGATCGTGTGCAAGGGGTGGAAATGCAGAGTAGATCAGGTTGAGTGATGCTGGAGGGCAGCCTTTGGAGCCTTTCCCTGGGGCTGAGTTACAAATGCCTCAGCCCAATGTTTTGGACGTCATGCAGGGTGTTGGAGCTGCAGGGGCAAGAGGTAGTGGTGATGTACAGGGTGGCTTGACCCCATGTTCTCTGCTTCCCCTGGAAACCTGGGATCTGTCTCCCATCTCGATGTGTCAGCAGCTCCCCCGAGGCCTCTGGCTGTGGTCTGGGCTTCTTGAGCAGAGCAGGCATTGTTATGTCCTGCTGTCCTCACTGGTGTCTGTTGGTCTGCTTTGTAGTGGACCAGTGGAGAGAAACATTGGGTAAAAAGGCTTGTACCAGAGCTGGGTTTGCTTCTGAGTTTGGTCCATATTTGATCCCCAGTGCAGGGGAGGAGGGAGAAGGTGAGCAAAGAGGTTTTCTTCACACAAACCCAAGGCTGTGTAGCTCTCCCAAATGCTGTCTGCCTGCTTCAGAGGAGTAGATGTGGTGAGCTCTCTGTCAGCTGTCTGTCTGAAGCAACAGCTTCCATTCCTATCTGAGAAGGAGCTCGTTCCCCTGCTGCACTTCCATCTTGCCTGTCCTGCAGCAAGAAGCTGTCTGTCTGGGGCAGCATTTCTATTCATAATATTCAGACTGTGTTGTTGTGAGAGTTGTCAAAGCTCTGAGGGCATAAGGAGATTGCAGAGCTCAGGAAGGCTCATCCACTGCTGGCCTGCTCCCAGGCACATCACTCTGTCCAGGGTGAGCCTGACAAACTTGCTTACTGAACTGAGATCAAGTTTCTGTCTGCCAGGGTGATGCCCAGCTGTGAATGCAGGCAGCAGGGCAGTTGTTCAGACAGAGCACGGAATGAATCCATAGTCTTGGCTTGCTCCAGCAGCCTCATGAGGCCAGTCATAGAATCATAGAATTGCTTGGGTTGGAAAAGCTCTCTAAGATCAAGTCCAACTGTTGACCTAACCCCACTGTGGCCATTAAACCACGTCCCAAAGTGCCATGGCCACATGTTTCCTGCACACCTCCAGGGATGGGGACTCCACCACCTCCCTGGGCAGCCTGTTCCAATCCCTGACCACTCTTGCAGCAAGGAAATCTTTCCTAATATTCAACCTAACCCTCCCCTGGCACAATTTCAGGCTGTTTCCTCTTGTTCTATCACCTGATACTAATGGAGACTGACCCCCAGCTGGCTCCAGCCTCATCAGGGAGTTGTAGAGAGCCATGAGGTCTCCCCTCAGCTTCCTCTTCCTCAGGCTAAACACCCCCAAGTCTCTCAGCTGCTCCTCCCCAGCCCTGTTCTCCAGACCCTTCACCAGCTGCTTTGCCCTGCTCTGGACCCATCCCAGCACTTCAATGTCCTTCTTGGAGTGAGAGGCCCAAACCTGAACCCGGTATTAACCCAGCAGTTACTGCACCCAGTCGCGCTGGCTTGGTTGCCACCTTCCCATGCACGCCTGTGCAGGAGTGTCCCAGCCATTTCCAGCTCTTCCCTCTGGCAAGAGAGAGACAGACAGTGGGATAGGAGCAATTTCTGTCTCCTGCCTTCTGTTCCAGGCATTGCTCAGAGATGTGATGCACGAGGAGCTGGAAGCGTGGCGCTAGCTGAGAGCTGCCATCCTGGGAAAGAGCAAAATTGCTGCACCACGTCCTGGCTGCAAGCTGCCTGGTCCCCTGCTCCCTGTGCAGTGGGGTTTAGGAGATGGTTTAGTGTAAATTAAAGAGTGGGATTCTTGATGTGAAGGGCAAGATTACCCTTAGCACTCCAAATCAATTGGCTTACCAACCAGCTGCTTAACCTTTATGTGAGCAGCAGAGTTTCGTGCCCTGTCGGCCTTGTGCTTGCTGTTTTGGTCCAAATCAGAGTTAAGAGGCTCCACTACAATTAACAGCTCTGCCATTCCAGCATTCAAGATGGCACTTGAGCAAAAAGAGCACTGCTGTGTGAATTGTGGAGGGAGTGAAGAAGCATATCTGCTCATGTGAGATCCCATCTGCAGTACTGTAGCCAGTTCTGGCGCCCCCAGCGTAAGAGGGACATGGAACTGTTAGAGCAGGTTCAGGGGAGGCTGTGGAGATGATCAGAGGGCTGGAGAACTTCCCTTAGGGGGACAGGCTGGGAGAGTTGAGGCCATTCACCCTGGAGAAGAGAAGGCTCCAGGGAGACCTTAGAGCAGCCTTCCAGTACATGAAAGGGGCTCCAGGAGAGCTGGGGAGGGACTTTCGGTAAGGGCTTGAAGTAATAGGACAAGGGGCAATGGCTTTGAGCTGGAAGAGATTGAGACTGGAGATTGGGAAGAAATTCTTTCCAGTGAGGGAGGTGAGACACTGGAACAGGTTGCCCAGGGAGGTTGTGGATGCTCCTTCCCTAGGAGTGTTTGAGACCAGGCTGGGTGAGGCTGTGAGCAACCTGGGCTGGTGGGAGGTGTCCCTGCTCATGGCAGGAGGGTTGGAACTGGATGATCTTCAAGGTCCCTTCCAACCCAAACTGTTCTATGATTCTGTGAATCATATTTTTAGAGCTCACTTGGCACTGAGCAGCTCTGCTATGCGGTACATGGCTGATATCATAGCACTTGTGCTGGATGTTTGTATTGATGAGCTGGAATATTTTGTCCAGAGCAGCTAAAATTGAGGTTCTTGTGGGTTTAGATCGTCAAAATGTTACCCAGGGAGGTGATTCTCCTCTAGTCAGGAGTTTGCTTTAAACTTTGCACTCACTTTGTCCCTCACCCTTTACTTGTGGTACCTTGCAGGAGGTTTTTATGTCCTTCAAACTGTTTACAGAGGAAGGGAACAGGAGAGAGTGGAAAGGATCATGACTGATGGACAATGAAGGTAATGAAGGGTCTGGAGCACAAGCCTTGTGAGGAGCAGCTGAGGGGGCTGGGGCTGTTCAGCCTGGAGATAAGGAGGCTGAGGGGTGACCTCATTGCACTCCAAATCAATTGACTTAACGACCAGCTTCTTTACCTTTTGCTCTCTACAACTCCCTGAAAGGAGACTGGAGCCATGCTGGGCTTGATTTCTTCTCCCTAGTAACAAGGGATAGGACAAGAGGAAATGGCCTGGAATTGCACCAGGGGAGGTTTAGGTTGGCAATGAGAGACAATTTCTTCCCTAAAAGGTTGTCAAGCCTGGGCTGCCCAGGTCAGTGGTGGAGGGGCTTAAAAGCTGTCCAGCTGCTTTGCTGAGGGACATGGTTTAGTGGTGACCTGGCAATTAATGGTTGGACTTGATCTTCAGTGTCTCTCCCAGTCACGATCCTTTAAGCCAAACACTCAAGTGGGAATCAGTGAGCTCCACCAGCCTCAAAAGAGCTGCACTGACTCTGCTGTTTGCACTGTTTGTGCTGACAGCTGAGTAAACCCAGATAGGCTTGATCCAAAGCACCAAACACAGCCTGATTTGTATGCCCTGGTCAGGGGGAGCGTGGCGCTCTCACCTTGGTGTAAATCTGTGGTGGCTTTGCCACAGCCGGTGGCCTTGCACTGGGTTTGTTCTCAGGGATCTGGGCTAGTTCAAGCCTACTGTCTTTGCCCCTTCAGAGTGGCATTGGAGGGAAGGTGTGGGTTTGCTGCAGGCATGGTGGGGCTGGGGGAAGGCTGGTGATGAGACAGGTGTCTTAGTGCCGAGGCAAAGGTCTCCAGCAGCAGGCTCTGCTGGTGCTCTGCTGGTCTGCGGCGCTGGGGATCGCGGCTTGGGCACAGGCTCTTTGCTCAGAGGACTTCAATCCTTCCAAACCAGCCTCTCCTGTAGTGCCAAGTGGACATTAAAACATGATTAAAAGGAGATTCAAGTTGTGGTTTATCTTCTTTTCCTTTGGATTTTGATGACTGCAAGCAAGGTGATCTCTGCAGAGACCGTAACATCTCCTAGGAGGTAGAAAAAGCTCCAGCTGCTTGTTGCCTGTGCTGCTGCTGCTGCAAGGCCACTGAGAAATGACAAGAGAGATGTGCAGCCCTGAGCCTCAGAAGCATGGTTAGAGCAGATTTGCTTTGCAGGCAGCTTACAAGCAAGCAGATTTCATTCTGCTGTTTCTTGTGATACCCAATTAATTGATCATGGTTATCTAAGGCTGCCTGTACGCTGTAGTCAGTAATCACCACTGTGCTGTACATGGGAACCGCCTGTAGGAGTGGATGCAGCTCGGTTTCTTTGGTTGCTTTTTAACCCTTCTGAGTGCATGGAATTGTGGACATGAGCCAGCAATGGGCACTTGCAGCCCAGAAGGCCAATGGCGTCCTGGGTGGCATCAAGACAAGCGTGGCCAGCAGATGCAGAGAGGGATTCTGCCTCTCTGCTCTGCTCAGACCTCACCTGCAGGGCTGTGTCCACATCTGGAGCCCTCAACCCAGGAGGGACCTGGACCTGATGGAGGGGGCCCAGAGGAGGCTGCAAAAATGATCAGAGGACTGGAGAATCTCTCCTATGACTACAGAGTTGGGGTCGTTCAGCCTGGAGCACAGAAGGTTCCAGGGAGACCCTGGAGCTGCATTTCAATATCTGAAGGACCCACAGGCAGGCTGGGGAGGGACTGTTTAGAAGAGCTTGTGGTGACAGGACAAGGGGCAGTGGCTTGAAACTGGAGCAGGGGAGACTTAGGTTGGACAGCAGGAGGGAGCTCTGTACAGTGAGGGTGGTGAAATCCTGAAACAGGTTGCCCAGAGATGTGGTGGAGGTCCCATCCCTGGAGACATTCAAGGCCAAACTTGATGGGACCTTGAGCAACCTGATCTAGTTGGAGGTGCCCCTGCTGCCTGCAGGGGGTTGGGCAAGATGACCCTTGAAGGTCCCTTCCAACCCAAAGCAATCTGTGATTCTTTGTGATGGCTGTGACATCACACAGCCATGGTTGGGATGACTGATCCCCTGATTCTCTGGAGGTGTTTGGCTCCTTCCTTCAAATGCCTGCTTGCTTCTGTCTATTTTTAGAAGCTAGTAACTGATCCAGAGCCTAGAAAGCTCTCCCTTTCCTGGGGATCTCAGATAGCTCAAGTGTGGGGAAGAAAGATCTGACTTTACCATAATCATTACAATCATAACCTGTCCCTTGCTCTCTGGGTCTGCTTAGAAACATGAAAGCCCCAGAACTGCACAAAACAAGTCCTTACAACTTGAAACACCAGTGCTGTGCAATGCCCCAGGCTTCTCCTCTGCTTTTCTGCCCTGCAAACAGAAGCCAGCTGAGCTCAGGGGGGAGAGGGAGGAAAGCATGAAGCCATCAGGATCTCTCTTGAGGAAAAAAAGGGGGGGGGGAAGGATCCCTCTTGAACTTGGAGACATCTGCATTTCAAATGAGTTTTAATGCTCCTCTAAGGGAAGGGCTGCTGGCAGTGCCAGTGTAGATCTGGGAGGTGATGTTCTTGGTTTCACAGGCAGATCTGATGACACAGTGGAGCAGGCTCGAGTGCTGGGCCCTCACCTGGTGTGGAGGGCCTGGCTGAGGGGTGATGCTCCATGGTCACTGTGCTCAAATTCATATCTTGTGTGACTTGGAGCAGGGTGAACCTGCACGTGCAGAGAGCATCAGTGGGGATGTTTGTTTAGCTGTTCCCCTGGAGTTAGGAGCAGGTCAGGCTTGCTACTCTGCCACTGATTTCCCTCAGTGGGCAAGTTATTTAGTCATCTGTTTCCCTTCATTACCCCAGCAAATCACAATCAGCCCTAATGAAATCAAATGACATTATACTGATGGGAAGGATTAGAATGAGGTCCTTAATCTCTCCTCTCCTCATAATGCAAGGATGATAGCACTTGGCATTGGGACCAGGCTTGTTCATCAGGCCTGGTATTGTTAGGGCCATCCTTGAGCCCTTGGAGCACAAACATTATTTAGTGGGCTCCTTGTAAATAAACACTTCTAGCCTCAGGGAAACTGCTAAGATAGCCCCAAGGATAAAAGCCTCCCTTTTACCTTCCAGTGCCCAGGAGAAGGAAACAGAAGCATCAGTGTGCAGCACAACTGCTGGCTTCAAAGATCTTTTACTCTGCTCCCCTCAGGGGAGGCAGAGCAAGATGGATTTTTCTTGACACCTTCCTCAATGCCACGTCTGCTCAGAGAATTATTCAGCTCTAAATCCCCTCTCCTAAACTGACAATGCAGCTGCTAAAACCATTTGGCTTAGCTGCTTTTGCCTGGGTGCTCTGTGAGTTCTCCTTGTCACAGGCCACCCAGTGCTTAGCAAATGCAGGTGAAGTGGGGGTCCTGGGAGGCCTGGAGGAGCTCTGTCCCTGCCAGGTGAAGTGGGGGTCCTGGGAGGCCTGGAGGAGCTCTGTCCCTGCCAGGTGAAGTGGGGGTCCTGGGAGGCCTGGAGGAGCTCTGTCCCTGCCAGGTGAAGTGGGGGTCCTGGGAGGCCTGGAGGAGCTCTGTCCCTGCCAGGTGAAGTGGGGGTCCTGGGAGGCCTGGAGGAGCTCTGTCCCTGCCAGCTTCTTGCTGCTGGACATGCAGAGCGCACCTGAGCCTCTTGGGGTGGGATGTGCCAGCAGGGAAGGCTGGAAGGACTTCTGCTTTGAGCAGGCACTGACTGTAGTTCTGGTTCTACAGAATTAACCAGGTTGGAAAAGACCTTCAAGATCATCAAGCCCAGCCTATCACCCTACACCATCTAATCAACTAAACCATGGCACTGAGTGCCTCATCCAGGCTCTTCCTAAACACCTCCAGAGATAGTGACTCCACCACCTCCCTGGGCAGCACATCCCAATGGCCAATCTCTTTGTGAAGAATTTCTTCCTAACATCCAGCCTAAACCTCCCCTGGCACAGCTTGAGACTGTGTCCTCTTGTTCTGGTGCTGCTTGCCTGGGAGAAGAGACCAATCCCTACCTGGCTACAGACTCCCTTCAGGGAATTGTAGATGGCAATAGTGCAACTGGTAGGGGTTGGAAGGGACCTCTGAAGATTGAGTGCAACCCCCCTGCCAGAGCAGGTCACCTAGGGCAGGTCACACAGGAACATGTCCGTGTGGGCCTTGAAAGGCTCCAGGGAAGGAGACTCCACCACCTCTGTGCAGCCTGCTTCAGGGCTCTGCCACCCTCACAGTAGAGACGTTCCTTCTTGTGTTTAGATGGAACTTGCCGTGTTCAAGTTTGTGCCCATTGCCTCTTGGCCTGTCACTGGGGACCACTGAGAAGAGCCTGGCCTCAACTTCCTGACGGCCACCTCTCAGCTGTTTGTAAGCATTGATAAGATTCCCCCTCAGCCTCCTCTTCTCTAGGCTAACCAGCCCCAGCTCTCAGCCTTTCTTCCCAGGAGAGATGTTGCAGTCCCCTCAGCATCTTCCTGGCCCTGTGCTGGGCTCTGTCCTTGGTGCTTCATCGAGGGTCTTGCTCCTTCCTCCCTACCAAGGCTTTCCAAGCCGGTTTTACAGACTTAACCAGGTTGGAAAAGACCTTTGAGATCATCAAGTCCAACCTATCACCCAACACCATCTGATCAACTCAACCATGGCACCAAGTGCCTCATCCAGGCTCTTCTGAAACACTTCCAGTGATGGTGACTCCACCACCTCCCTTTGCCCCCAGGTAGCTCACTGTGCCTAGACACTATGGGTTTGGTGGTAGCTCTCAGGATGTTTTCTCAGCCTTTATTTGATGTGGAGTGGAAAGAGGAGGCAAGAGGAAGCAGGGGGTAGTATATTGGTCTAGATTTCCCTTAGTGCACCCTCATCCCAGAGAGCACCTAAAGAGCTTTCCAGGCTTGTGCTGAAATAAAGCTTTGGGGAGGCTTCTGCTGGTTTCAAATTGGTCCTGTCCCCTGGGGGATGCAGTGCCCAGCTTTGAGGTGCTGGGAGATGACAGAGCTGCTGTCCTGAGGCAGGGATGGAGGTGTCAGCTCTTAGAGGAGCTTGGGAGAAGGCCTTGAAGCTAAGATTCCATTTGACCTTTCCAGGTGAAGGGGACGTGGGCTTACCAATGCCCTGGGGGCTAAATGTGTGCAATCACCATAATTATGCCTCAATTAGCATACATTTGCATAGATGTTACTACTTGAAAGCCAAAGTGCTGTCACCTTTGCCTTGGGAGAGGGGGAGAGTTTGGACTGTGCCTCCTGTAATTCCCATTTCTCTTCCTGACAGCCCATTTCACCCCCTCCATTCCCTGTGCCATGCTACCCACTGCTTCCTCTCACCCAGCCTTCCATCTGGAGTGCCTGCACTTCCCCTCACCCCTCCTGCTCTCTGTTTCTCTCTCCTCCTGCCTCTGCATCAGCTTTCTTCATGTCCCAGTTGTTTGTTCCTGCCTGCTCAGCCCCGTGTGCTCCCTGTGCAGGCAGTGCAGATGAGCCTCCTGCTTCCTCTGCACAGAAGCACTCCCTGGTCTTTGAAAGGCAAGACCTGGAGGGGACACACTTGATCCAAAGCATCTTATCTACAGCCCCAGACTGCAGTCTGGGGCAGGGGCAGTCTTTCCATGTGCATTCATGCAGCATCTGGCAAGCCTTGAGCAAGGTGTGTAGTGGGAGCTGGAATAGCCTTTTATGAGTCTTGGCCTGAAGAGGATTCCTGGATCAAGCCTTTGGAATCATGGGAAGGTTTGCCTTGGAAGAGGCCTTTAAAGGTCATGTAGCCCAACCCCCTGCAACTAAAGCAGTTGTGTCCAACCACAGCAGGTTTCTTGGAGGCCTGTGTAACCTGACCAGGAATGGTTCCAGGGCTGGGGCAGCTACCACCTCTCTGGGCAACCTGGGACAGGGTCTCACCACCCACAGTGTAAAACATTTCTGCCTTATGTGTAGTCTGAATCCATCCTCTGCCTGTGTCTTCTGCTCTGCCCTTGTCACTGACTGAGGAAGCATTTAGCTGCTGTGGCTCCATCAGCCTCCCTGTGTGAGGTCTGGCAGCCCTGCTCCTGTGCTCCACAGCAGACCCAGGGACCCTCGTCACTCCTGCTGGCCCTGAGATGGTTTCACTCAGTTTGGCTGAGCCCACAAGCTTGAAACCAGCTGAGCCACAGGCTCACAGGATGCTAGGGGTGGGAAGGGACCTCTGAAGATAGAATAGAATAGACCAGGTTGGAAGAGACCTTCAAGATCATCACATCCAACACCACCTCATCAACTAAACCATGGCACCAAGCACCCCATCCAGTCTCCTCCTAAACACCTCCAGTGATGGTGACTCCACCACCTCCCTGGGCAGCACATTCCAATGGCCAATCACTTTCTCTATGAAGAATTTCTTCCTAACATCCAGCCTAAACCTCCCCTGGTGCAGCTTGAGACTGTGTCCTCTTGTTCTGGTGCTGCTTGCTTGGGAGAAGAGACCAACCCCTAACCCCCCTGCCAGAGCAGGACCATAGAATCCAGCACTGGTCTCACAGGAATGCATCCAGATGGGGCTTGAAAGTCTCCAGAGAAGGAGACTCCCCAGCCTCTCTGGGCAGCCTGTTCCAGGAGAGCTCAGGGAACAGTGGGTTGAGAAACTTCTGCAGCTCGTTGGCTCCGTGGTGCTGGAGCAGGCTCCAAAAGCTGCCTCTGCCTCCCTCCTGTGGCACCTCAGCAGCTCTTCCCCTTTTGCAGCTTTGATTTTTATTTCTTTTCTTCCCTCAAGCCTGTGCTTTATTTAGGGGACTGGATGAAAATTGCCTGGTTCTTCCCTGATGGATAACCTCCACCCTGCCCTCAGCAGCTCACAAATGGAGCAAGCACTTGGCCGCCCATTATCCGAGCAGCTCCAGAAGCCAAACCAGCTCTGCCTGAGTCTATTACTGCTGGGAGAAAGCAGCAGCTTGTCTGTGGCAAGGGGGGGGAGGATGGCTCATGGTTAATGCTGCTTGTATCAAGCTGAGATCTGCCCACTAACAGGCTGAATTGGAAGAGATTGCTCATTTCATTAGTGCCAAAGGTAAGTGAGTGGGCTGGATCCCTACGAGAGGCAGATTTGATTCAGGCTGCCAGCAGCACACTGGTGATTAATTGCCATTGATTTCTGCCAGCCTCCTTCCTTCTGGGCCTGGGGAGGTGGGGGGGGGATTTATTTTGAAGGCCTAGAAGATGCTTTTACACAGCCAGCAGCCAACCTTTCAGTGCCCACAAAGTGGGAAGAAGGAGGGGAAAGAATTAGGAAGAAACTCTTCCCAGTGGGGGCAGGGAGACACTGGGACAGGTTGCCCAGAGAGGTTGTGGATGTCCCTTCCCTGGAGGTGTTCAAGGCCTTGAGCAGCCTGGGCTGGTGGGAGGTGTCCCTGCCCTGTGTTCAGGTTTGGGCCTTTTGCTCCAAGAAGGACATTGAGGTGCTGGAGTGGGTCCAGAGAAGTGCAACAGACCTGGTGAAGGGTCTGGAGAACAGGGCTGGTGGGGAGCAGCTCAGGGACTTGGGGTTGTTCAGCCTGGAGGAAATGAGGCTGAGGGGAAACTTCATTGCTCTCTACACCTCCCTGAAAGGAGGTTGAAGTGAGGTGGGGGGGGGTTGGTCTCTTCTGCCTAGTCTTAGGTGATGGAAGGAGAGGAAATGGCCTGAAGTTGTGCCAGGGGAGGGGCAGGTTGGATGGTAGGAAAAATTTCCTTGCTGCAAGAGCGGTCAGGGACTGGCACAGGCTGCCCAGGGAGGTGGTGGAGTCCCCAGCCCTGGAGCTGGTCAAGAAACCTGGGGCCACGGTTTAGGGGCCGTGGTGGGGTTGATGGTTGGACTGGGTGTTCTTAGAGGGCTTTTCCAATCAAAACAATTCAGTGATTCTATCTTTAAGGCCTTTTCCAGCCCAACCCATTCTGTGGTTCTGTGAAAGCACTGCAGGCTTTCCTCTCCTGCCTCCAGACGTGCTGGGCAAGCAGGGCGGCAGCTGTCAGGCCTGGTCTCAGGGCAGGAGGTGCTGCAGTGTGTGCTCTGGAGGGGGTTTTTAAAGGTAATAGCTGTGGGTACCTGAGGTGTGCTTCCTTTCATGACTGTTTTAAGCAGTCAGCTTCACTCTCAAAGGCCCTGCTAGATAATTAACTGGAGTGTTGTCAGGGGATTGGTGGCCTTATGGAATCAATCTGCCTTTCTCCCTGGCACTTGCTGCTTTTAATAACATCTCTAGGCAATTGGTGACTGTTGGTGGTTTTTTTTTCCCTGCTAAATGTTTTGGCACTGATCCTCAGATTCAGCTGAATTATTTCCCTAAGCCTCTCTTCCAGCAGCTGTGCTCCCACCCTGTGGGGCTGGTGTTAAACCTTTCATCCCGTGGTCTCCAAACGCCTTCCAGATGGGGCAAAGCCAAAGCTGGTCTGAGGCTGGAGGGAAACACAGCAGCACTCCACAACAGGTAGCAAGTCTGGGAAATGGCTGGAGGGAGGAAATGGGGAGGCAGCCTGCCCTGGTTGTGCAGAGGGGATTAAGGAGGTGGAGTTAGTGAAGGTTGTCGTTGTGCCCTGTGCTCAGCACTGGTTGGGCCACACCTGGAGTCCTGTGTCCAGTTCTGGGCACCTCAGTTTAAGAAGGACATTCACAGAATCACCAAGGTTGGAAGAGACCTCAAAGATCATCAAGACATTGAGACACTTGGATGTGCCCAGAGAAGGGCAATGAGGATGGGGAGAGGTCTGGAGCACAGCCCTGTGAGGAGAGGCTGAGGGAGCTGGGGTTGTTTAGCCTGGAGAAGAGGAGGCTCAGGGGAGACCTTCTTGCTCTCTCCAACTCCCTGAAGGGAGGCTGTAGCCAGGTGGGGGTTGGTCTCTTCTGCCAGGCAAGCAGCACCAGAACAAGAGGACACAGTCTCAAGCTGTGCCAGGGGAGGTTTAGGCTGGAGGTGAGGAGAAAGTTCTTCCCAGCAAGAGAGATTGGCCCTTGGGATGTGCTGCCCAGGGAGGTGGAGGAGTCCCCATCCCTTGGAGGTGTTCAAGAGCAGCCTGGATGTGGCACTTGAAGCCATGGTTTAGTCAGGAGGTGTTGGGTGACAGGTTGGACTTGATGATCTCTGAGGTCTTTTCCAACCTTCTCGATTCTCCGAATGATTAGTCAGCCCTCTGCGGGTGGGTGAGGCTCAGCATACCCATCCAACACTCTCCCAAAGAGCTGGGAGGGTCACCTGTGCTCCTGCTTTGGTGGTGGGCTCTCTGCAGCCATTGGCACAAGAGGACTTGAGTGTCTGTGAGGAAGAAGTCCCTTCATAGATTCATAGGTTGGGTTGGAAGGGACCTTAATGATCATCTATTGCCAATCCCCCTGCCATGGGCAGGGACACCTCCCTCTAGCCCAGGCTGCTTAATGCCTCTTCCCACCTGGCCTTGACCACCTCCAGGGAGGGGGCAGCCACAACTGCTGCTTCCTTGCAGCATTCCCATGCAGAGCCTTGTTCTTTCTGTCTGTGAGGGAGTGTTAGGTGAGAACTGTGGCCTGGAAAGCTTTGCCTTTTGTCCCAGGGAGTGGGGCTGACCTGCTTCATGGGAAGTTCTTGTTAGTGTGGGCAGGTGCTGGCCCTCTCCCTGGCTGCTGTTGTTCTCTAAGTAGGGCTGACAGCAAAATCCAGGTCAGTGGCCTTGTGCCAGCTTGTTGGTGCTGTGGCACCTCCCTGGGAGTGGGGATGAGCTAACTGCTAAGTGTTCCAGCAGGAGCTGGGCTGGTGGGCACAGGGACCAGCAGCCTGAAGGGTACAGTGGTGGGAACTTGTTATGAACCGCCCCCGACCCCACCAGCAGCTCTGATGGGTCTTAGGAGCCTCTGCAAACCATTCCAGCAGGCCAGGGTGGATGCACAGTGTGGGAGAAGCCAATGTGAGAGGGCAGGGAACCAGTTCCTGTGATTCCTTGATGTTCAAGGAGATCAGCTGGAGAATGGGTCTTGCCCTTGAGGGGAGGGGGTCCCTGCTGGCCAAAATGTTTGGTGGCAAGGGAGATGTGCTGCAGCGTGTGGTCCCTGCTCATTAACACCTCTGAACCTCAGATTGTCAGTGAGGCCTGAGAAATTAAAGTGAAACAGGAGAGAAGAACCCTGCTTGCTGGATCAGCTGGGTTGGGTAGTGATGGATCTGCTCTCTGATACTGCTCTGCATCTGCTCACCCAGGACTGGCTGCATCCCTGTCCTGGAGCTCTCAGTTGGCTTATCAGAGCCAGCAGCAGCTGCCCCTCCTGGGAGCAGAAAATTAATCTCATGGCAATGGGCCTGGCAGTGCAGAGCTCCAGCCAGAGGATGTCTTGGCTCTGTTCCTCAGCACAGTCTGCCCAGGCTGCTGGCTTCTCCCAGGACTCCTCTCCACACCGTGCCTCTTGCTGAGGAGGGAGCAGAGCTGGCTCTGGTGAGCTGCTCTTGTGCTCTCTGCCCTGACATAGGCCACCTCCTCTCCCTGTGATGGACACCTTTGGTGCCACATCCTCGACCTCAAAACCTTCCGTCCTGCCCAAGCTGCTGAGTCACCTCTTTTGAGATGGAGTTGCCATCATCTTCTGGCACTGCTCTGTCCCCAGGGTCCTGCAGAGACACCCCCTGCCTCTCCAGCTCTCCCATTAGCCTTTGCTCTGGCCTCCTTGGAAGGGTATTAATGAAGTCCATTTTTGCAGCACCTCTACACCCTAAGCACTTCCTTCCACTAGAGACCAGGCTTCCTCTTCCATTCTCCTTCTGAAGTTGTTTCCTTGGGCACTGTGGCACCCAGCTGCATCCTTGCCTGGAGAGGAGCAGTGCTGAGGGTGGGATGCTGCAGCCCTCTGCCATACCCAGGCTGCCCTTGCTTCCATCCTACAGGTCCTGCTCTGGTGATGAGCTGCACATCATTACCTCAGCATCCCTAAGGGGTCCTATTAAATCTACTCTGCTGTAGCAATAAAGATTGTCAGGACCAAGATAGTGTTAAGAAATTCTCCCTGCCCTGGGCTGATCCCCACCAGTGTGGGCAGCAGGGGCAGGGAGGGGATTCTGCCCCTCTGCTGAGACCCCTTCTGAAGTGCTGGGACAGCTCTGGTGTCCTCAGTACAGCACAGCCAGGGACCTGTTGGAGCAGGGCCAGAGGAGGTCACAGCAATGCTGGCAGGGCTGGAAGCCCTCTGCTGTGAGGCCAGGCTGAGAGAGTTGGGGTTGTCCAGCCTGGAGAAGAGAAGGCTCCAGGGAGACTTTCTGGTGGCCTTGCAGTGCTTCAAGGGCTGAGCAGAAAGCTGAGGACAGTTTTGAGCAGGGCCTGATGTGACAGGCCAAGAGGTGATGGTTTGAAACTAAAAGAGAGAGATTTAGACTAGAGAGAAGGAAGACTTCTATGAAGGAGTGAGGGAACTGGGGCTGTTCAGAAGAGAAGGCTGAGAGGAGATATGATCAATGCTATAAATAGCTGAGGGATGGGTGTCAAGGTGAAGGTGCCAGGCTCTTCTCAGTGGTGCCCAGTGATAGGGCAAGGAGCAATGAGTATGGGCTAGAGCACAAGAGACACTGGACAGGGAGGGTGCTGGAGCCCTGGAGCAGGCTGCCCAGAGAGGTTGTGGAGTCTCCTTCTCTGGAGACTTTCAAAACCCACCTGGACATGTTCCTGCGTGACCTGCCCTAGATGCTTGTGCTCTGGCAGTGGGGTTGGACTCTAGCCCTGGAGGTCACTTTCAACTCCTAACATTCTGTGGCTCTGTGATGCTGAGGGTGGTGAGACCCTGTCCCAGGCTGCCCAGCAAGGTTGTCACTGCCCCATGCCTGGAACCATTCCAGGTGAGGTTGTGTGGGGCTCTGAGCACCCTGATCTCGTTGCAGATGCCTGCTGACTGCAGGGAGGTTGGAGTTGATGACCTCTAAGGTCCCTTCCCACCCAAACCATTCCTGGGTTCTATGGTTTATGGCAAATGCTGCACTGTGGTGGTTGCTTGGATTCCTCATAGGAGCCAATCTCGGGGCCAGAGCATCCTTTAGAGAGGCTTCTCACCCTGCTAAGGGTGTTGGATCATCCTGCTCAGTGGTGGACATCTCAGCTCAACCTTGTTTCCCTCAGGCTGTGAAAGCTGCTGAGAGCCTGCTGGAGATGCCTGGTACAGAGCTGAAGGGATGCCAGAGGGTAAAGCAGGGGAGGAGCAGCTGAAGGCTGCCTGTCCTTCACATGCCCCCAAAAACTTCATGAGACAGCTGTCCTGGGTCTGTCTTCTGTGCCAGGCTGGGGAACCAGATGAAACAGCTTGGAGGGGACTTGCTGCTGGAGTTGCCTCAGCATTCTTTACAAGACTGGATGGTTTGCCAGCCTCAGCACAGGCAAACTGAGGCCCTGAGAAATGGGAAGCTGCTTATTCTGGCAGGAGGCAGTGGCAGGGTCTGTGATGGCTGGAGGAGTTTTGGCTCCTGCCAGAGCATGGGGATGGTGACCAGAAAAGCCTGCTGGTGGCTCAGCTGGGGACCTGTAGGCTTCTGGTGGAGATGAGTGAAGCCCCACAGGTCAGTGTGGGACTGGGTTTTGTATGTGGTCTGGGAACGGGTGAGTCAATGGCTGTGTGATGCAGAGATCATCTGAACATGAGCCAGAGGTGGCCAAGAGGGCCAATGGCATCCTGGCCTGCAGCAGGAACAGTGTGGCCAGCAGGAGCAGGGAAGTCATTGTGCCCTGTGCTCAGCACTGCTCAGGCCACACCTTGAGTCCTGTGTCCAGTTCTGGGCTCCTCAGTTTAGGAAAGATGTTGAGATGCTGAAATGTGTCCAGAGAAGGGCAAGAAAGCTGGGGAGGGGTCTGGAGCACAGCCCTGTGAGGAGAGCCTGAGGGAAGCTGGGGTTGCTTAGCCTGGAGAAGAGGAGGCTCAGGGGAGACCTTCTTGCTCTCTCCAACTCCCTGCAGGGAGGCTGTAGCCAGGTGGGGGTTGGTCCCTTCTCTCAGGTAAGCAGCACCAGAACAAGAGGACACAGTCTCAAGCTGTGCCAGGGGAGGTTTAGGCTGGAGGTGAGGAAGAAATTCTTCCCAGCAAGAGAGCTTGGCCCTTGGGATGTGCTGCCCAGGGAGGTGGTGGAGTCCCCATCCCTTGGAGGTGTTCAGAAAAGCCTTGGATGTGGCACTTGGAGCCATGGTTTAGTTGTCAGGTGGTGTTAGGTGTTAGGTAACTGGCTGGACTTGCTGGTCTCTGAGGCCTTTTCCAGCCTGGTTGATTCTATCCTGTTCCATGGGCTGCTGACCCAGCATGTCCCTATGAAAGCACTGCCTCACTCCCAGGGAAGGAGCTTCTCCAAGCAGGTCCTCTTCTGGAGTTCTCATTTACACCACTGGGACCAGCTTTTGTTCTTCCTCTTTACCCCCAGAGGGTAGCAGATCTCATCTCCACAGGCAGCACTCGTACAAACCAGAGGATGAGCAGATGCACCAGGCTTGGGGAAACCAGAGAAGGAAACAACAGAAGGGGAAGAGCTGTGTGGCATCCCTGCACAGGGAGAAGGCAGCAGCTCTGCTCACTTGGAGCTCAGCAGAGCAGCTGAAAGTGATTTCTGTCTCCCTATGGAGGTACCATGGAAACTTCTCACAGTCCCAAGGTGTGCCTGGGGAGGTTTAGGCTGGAGGTGAGGAGAAAGTTCTTCCCAGCAAGAGAGATTGTCCATTGGAATGTGCTGCCCAGGGACGAGGTGGAGTCCCCATCCCTGGAGGTGTTCAAGAGGGGATTGGATGTGGCACTTGGAGCCATGGTTTAGTAGTCATGAGGTGTTGGGTGACAGGTTGGACTTGATGATCTCTCAGGTCTCTTCCAACCTTATTGATTCTGTGATTCTCCTGCTTGGCTCACCTGATGCCTTGTTGCTCTGCATGCCAGGTGCTTTGTTAGAGCCCAGCTCAGTGTGTGCATGCACAAAGCCTTCCCAGCTCTGTGCCAGACCTGCTCCCCATGCCTGCTGGGCCTCACGCTGTGCAGTGCTGCTAGCCCAGGGGAAATGCTGCTTCCCTCTCATCTCCTCATGCCTGTGGCAGCTGGAGGTTAAATAGCTGCTGGATGCCTCCTGAGCAAAAAGCTTCCTGGAGGCTTGAATGTGATAGAGCAAGAGGAAAGGGCCTCAAGCTGGTTCCAACCATTAGCCTAACAAGTCTGCTGGGGAGCAGCTGGGGGAGCTGAGGTTGTTCAGCCTGGAGAAAAGGAGGCTCAGGGGAGGCCTCATTGCTCTCTGCAAGCATCTGGAGGGAGGTTAGGGAAAGGTGTGGGTTTGTCTCTTCTCCCAAGGAGCAGACAGCAGAACAAGAGGAAATGGTCTCAAGTTGCACCAGGGCAGGTTTAGGTTGGACATGAGGAACAATTTCTTCCCCAAAATGGTTAAGGCCTGGACCAGGCTGCTCAGGGCAGTGGTAGAGTCCCCATCTGTAGAGGGATTTCAGAGCTGTGCAGATGCTGTGCTGAGGGCCCCCGTGCTCAGCACTGGTTAGGCCACACCTGGAGTCCTGGGTCCAGTTCTGGGCTCCTCAGGTTAGGAAAGATGTTGAGATGCTGGAAGGTGTCCAGAGAAGGGCAACAAGGCTGGGGAGGGGTCTGGAGCACAGCCCTGTGAGGAGAGGCTGAGGGAGCTGGGGTTGCTTAGCCTGCAGAAGAGGAGGCTCAGGGGAGACCTTCTTGCTCTCTCCAACTCCCTGAAGGGAGGTTGTAGCCAGCTGGGGGTTGGTCTCTTCTCCCATGCAAGCAGCACCAGAACAAGAGGACACAGTCTCAAGCTGTGCCAGGGGAGGTTTAGGCTGGAGGTGAGAGATTGACCACGGGAATGTGCTGCCCAGGGAGGTGGTGGAGTCACCATCCCTTGGAGGTGTTTAGGAAGAGCCTGGATGGGGCCCTTGGTGCCATGGTTGAGTTGATCAGATGGTGCTGGGTGAGAGGTTGGACTTGATGATCTCTGAGGTCTTTTCCAGCCTGGCTGATCCTGTGATGAGTGGTGACCTGGCAGTGCTGGGTTCCTGGTTGGACTTGATGACCTGATGAAGAATCATGGAACGGTTTTGATCTCTTCCAACCAAAACCATTCCATGCTTCTCCATTAGGCATTAACAGTGGGGATGTGTGGAGGGAGAAACACTGTGCTGGGGCAGCAAAATGCTTCACTTGCTGAGGAGGTGAGGTCTCAGTACATGTATGAAGGGCTCAGCAGTGTCCCCAGCCAGCCCAGTGCAGCTCTGCCTTCTGCAGGGAGACACTGCCACCAGCACCTCCCTCTTCTGTCTCCTCTTGTGCTGAGGCTGCCTGGTAGCCCTGTCCCAGCTGCTGCCTGCAGCCAGACAGCTGCTCTGGACTGCTCTCCTCTGCTCACCTCCCAGCTCTCTGCTGTCACCCTCATGCATAAAACATCTCCCTGCTGCCTGAGATCCCATCTCCCGGTGGCCTTGTCAAGGGAGCTGCAGGGGGACATAAAAAGTCCCTTGTAAATCTCTGGCCTCTCATCCCTGGAACCTTCCCTGTGCCTCCAGAGAGCAGCTCTGCTGCTCTCCCTGCTCTTCCAGGACATGACATTTGGCTGGGGCAGGGTGGGAGCAGCCAGCACTCTGCTTGCTGCCAGCCTCCAGCCACCACCTCTGCCCTGTCCTCAGGGCAGGCTGTGAGCAGTCCCTAGTGCCTGGCACAGCACCAGGGCCCTTGGTCACTCCTCCTGTGCCTGGTGGCTCTCCTGTGTGGCAGAAAGCACAGAGGGTTGATCATGGAATCAGAGGGGTTGGAAGGGACCTCCCAAGATCCAGTCCAACCCCCTGCCAAAGGCAGATCATCTAGGGCAGGTCCCAGAGGAAGGCATCCAGACAGGCTTGGAATCTCTCCAGAGAAGCAAATTCTACAGCCTCTCTGGGCAGCCTGCTCTGGGGCTCCAGCACCCTCACACCAAAGAATATGCTGAGGTGGAACCTCCTGGGTTCCAGCTTGTACCCCTTATCCTGTCTTAGGACACCACCAAATAGAGCCTGGCCCCTTCTTGCCACCCACCCCTCAGGTGTTTGTAGATAATAATGAGATCCCCTCTCAGCCTTCTCTTTGGTCTCTCTTGTTCTCTTTGGTCCCACCTTCTGTACTAGGGTGGATGCTCTAAGGAAGGGAAGAATTGGCATCTATGCATCACAGAATTACCAAGGGTGGAAGAGACCTCAGAGATCACCAAGTCCAACCTGTCACCACAGACCTCATGACTAAACCATGGCACCAAGTGCCACATCCAATCCCCTCTTGAACACCTCCACCACCTCCCTGGGCAGCACATTCCAATGCCTAACAACTCTCTCTGGGAAGAACATTCATCTTTCACTTCATCTTCCTCCCTCAGCACCTAGGAGTTTGTTTTGCTGGCTTGATGGTTTCCAAAGAGCTTTCAATGAAAGCAGCTGTTGAGCCCAGGAGTAGATCATGAAATGAGAATAGAATAGAGTTAACCAGGTTGGAAAAGACCTCAGAGATCATTAAGTCCAACCTGTCACCCAACACCATCTGATCAACTCAACCATGGCACCAAGTGCCTCAGCCAGGTTCTTCCTAAACACTTCCAAGGGATGGTGACTCCACCACCTCCCTGGGCAGCACATTCCAATGGCCAATCTCTCTTGCTGGGAAGAACTTTCTCCTCACCTCCAGCCTAAACCTCCCCTGGCACAGCTTGAGACTGTGTCCTCTTGTTCTGGTGCTGCTTGCCTGGGAAAAGAGACCAACCCCCACCTGGCTACAACCTCCCTTCAGGCAGTTGGAGAGAGCAAGGTGGTCTCCCCTGAGCCTCCTCTTCTCCAGGATGTCACTGCCTACCTCGTCTCCCATGCTCTGCTTCACCCTGTTCTTTCCTCAGGTGTTGTGAAGAGCCTGGATGGGGTGCCTGGTGCCATGGTTGAGTTGATCAGATGGTGTTGGGTGATAGGTTGGACTTGGTGATCTCCAAGGTCTTTTCCAACCTGGTTAATTCTCTTCTATTCTCTTCCTTGTGGCAGCAGCAGTTCTGCCTTGCCTCTGTTTGCAGCTCAGGAGGGATTAGGAAAATCCTCTACAAGTCCCTGAAAGGAGCCTGTAGTGAGATGGGGGTTGGGCTCTTCTCCCAGGCAACCAGAGGTGGATGAGAGGAAATGGCCTCAGATTGCACCTGGGGAGGTTTAGGAAAAGATTTCTTCACCAGAAGGTTCATCAGGCTTTGGAACAGGCTGCCCAGGGAGGTGGTGGAGTCATCCTCCCTGGAGGTGTTTAAAGGATGTTTGGATGAGGGCTCAGGGCTGTGGTCTGACAGTTGTGGAGATCTTGGGTTATGGTTGGATTCAATGATCTTTACTCTGCTCTTGTCAGACCACATCTCAGGTAATGTATCCACTTCTGGTGTCCCCAGTGTAAGGAGGAGATGGAACTGTTGGAGCAAGTCCAGAGGAGGCCACAAAGATGATCCAAGGGATGGAGCAGCTCTGCTATGAGGACAGGCTGAGGGAGCTGGGGGTGTTCAGCCTGGAGAAGAGAGAACTCCAGGGAGACCTTGGAGCTGCCTTCTAATCCCTGAAAGGATCCTACAGGAAGGCTGGGGAGGGACTCTTCCTGAGGGTGTTTGGAGACAGGACAAGGGGGAACGGTTTGAAGCTGAGGGAGAGTAGGGTTAGGCTGGATCTTAGGGATTTCTGCAGTATGAGGGTGGTGAGACACAGGAACAGGTTGCTCAGGGAGGCTGCGGAGCTTCCCTCCCTGGAGGTGTTCAAGGCCAGGCTGGACAAGGCTTTGAGCAACCTGGGCTGGTGGAAGGTGTCCCTGCCCATGGTGGGGAGGTTGGAACTGGATGATCTTTAAGGTCTCTTCCCATCCAGGCCATTCCATGATCTGAGGTCTTTTCCAACCAGGCAGTTCTGTGATGCCAGCTCTTTCCCTGGCTCTTGCTGCAGCTCCGTCACTCTGCTGGTGGTTGCAGAGCCCCTTCTCAAGGGAGAGCGAAACCCTCTCACCCTGGAGCCCTAAGACAGGTTGTTCTTCCACCTCCCTGGGCATTAACTGCCTCCTCTCCTCCCCTTGCCTTCCAGGTGCTGAAGGGCTGCAAGAAGCTGAACCTGTCCGTGCACTCGGTGGGCCGCATCCCAGGGGGCTACGTCACCAACCACATCTACACCTGGGTGGACCCCCAGGGCCGCAGCGTGTCCCCCCCCACGGGGCTGCCACACCACCAGCACAGCTCCCTGCGCAAGGACAGCGAGAAGAGAAGCCACCTCCAGCTGCTGCAGGAGGGGATGAGAAAAAGGTGAGCCAGGAGCACCCACCGCAGCCCCGGGGCCCTGTCTGCAGTTCCCTGGTGCCATGTAGGTGCCAGCCCTCTCTCTTCCCCGTGCCCTTCTCACTCATAAGACACAATCATGGAGGAGGATGGAGGAGACCTCTAAGATCATCAGCAACTGGCAAACCAGCACCACCATGGCCTCTAAACCCTGTCCCATAGTGCCATGTCTACAGCTTCTTGAACACCTCCAGGGATGGGCACTCCACCACCTCCCAGGGCGCCCGGGAGCCGGCGCCGGGCTGTGGCCCCTGTCCCCGGGGGCGGGTGCCCCTAAACCCTGTCCCATAGTGCCATGTCTACAGCTTCTTGAACACCTCCAGGGATGGGGACTCCACCACCTGCCTGGGCAGCCTGTGCCAACCCCTGACCGCTCCTGCAGCAAAGACTTTTTTCCCTATATCCAACCTAAGCCTCCCCAGCACAACCTGAGGCCGTTTCCTCTCATCCTATCACTTAGTACCTGGGGCGAGAGAGCAACCCCCACCTGAGCAGGGCACTGGCTTCCCAAAGGCAGTTGTTTAGAGCCTTGACATCACTCTGCCTCTCCCCAGTGCTTTGATCCTACACCCAAAGTGTCCTCAGTTCTCCTTGGGAGGACCATGGAGGGATCTGTAAGCTGCAGCCTCCCATCTCAGCCAGAAAGGGGGAGGAAATCATCTAATAAAGAACGAGGCAGTGTGCTGATGAAATATTCATGTGGGCCCCAGGGGAGAAGGACCTATTATTTTTACTTTAAGGAGAAGAGGAAAGCAGCTCCTGCTGGCTTGCAGGTGTCCCCCACCCCTCCCACCCAGTGTCACCTTGCTGCAGCAGCTCTTTGAAGCTGTGGGTTGGTGTTCTCTGCACATATTGCCTTTACTCCTCTCTGTCTTGATGTGCAAGCCTTAGAAACCTGCAGCTGTGCATATCCCTGCCCAGTGCCTCAGCCTCATGTGGATCCAGGCAGCCCCAGCCCCCAGGCCTTGGGGACACGAAGGCCATCCTAAACTGAGGCTCCTCGAGGGAGCTCGGCACAGGCTGCTTCCCTCACTCTCAGGCCTTACCTGGCCTTCCCTCCAGGTTTGCACAGGGCATGGAGAGCCTTTCCTCCAGACTAAACAGCCCCAGTTCCCCCAAGCTGCTCCTCACCAGCCCTGTGCTCCAGACCCTTCCCCCAGCTTTGTTGCCCTTCTCTGGACCTGCTCCAGCAGCTCAGTGTCCTTCTTGGAGTGATACAGCTGGGGTTGTTTAGCCTGGAGAAGAAGAGGCTCAGGGGAGACCTCCTTGCTCTCTCCAACTCCCTGAAGGGAGGTTGTAGCCAGGAGGGGGTTGGTCTCTTCTCCCAGGCAAGCAGCATCAGAACAAGAGGACACAGTCCTGAGGTGTGCCAGGGGAGGTTTAGGCTGGAGGTGAGGAGAAAGTTCTTCCCAGCAAGAGAGATTGGCCATTGGGATGTGCTGCCCAGGGAGGTGGTGGAGTCCCCATCCCTGGAGGTGTTCAAGAGGGGATTGGCACTTGGAGCCATGGTTTAGTTGTCAGGAGGTATTAGGTAATAGGTTGGACTTGATGATCTCTGAGGTCTTTTCCAACCTGGTTGATTCTATGATTTGGGTGTCCCTGCTGGCTCTGTGCTGCTTGGCTGCTCCCTGTGCTGGCCATCAGAGCAGAGCAGCCTCCTCTGTGCTGCTTCTGGTCCTGAGCTCCCAGGGAATGCACAGTAAAATGAACCAGCTGAACTTTGCAAGTGAAAGTAGCTCTGGTTACCATACCTGAATCTGCTTTGGAAGCAAGGGAAGCCAAGCTGAATGAAGGCCACCTGAAGCCTCAAAGAATATCCATGCAGGGCTTGGCTGCTGCTGGATGCCCTCATTCCCAGGCTGAGAGAGGAGCCCCAGCTCCAAGCCTCCCACTGTGGCACCATTCTAGCTGAGCTGGGTGGCAGGGCCTTGGCTCACAGAAGTGGCTGCCCTGGTTCTGAGCTGTGCTTCTCCAGTGCTCTTGCTGTGCTGCCTCTTTCATAGAATCAATAAGGCTGGAAAAGACCTCAGAGATCATTAAGTCCAACCTGTCACCCAACACCTCCTGACAACTAAACCATGGCTCCAAGTGCCACATCCAGTCCCCTCTTGAACACCTCCAGGGATGGGGACTCCACCACCTCCCTGGGCAGCACATCCCAATGGCCAATCTCTCTTGCTGGGAAGAACTTTCTCCTCACCTCCAGCTTAAACATTCCCTGGCACAGCTTGAGACTGTGTCCTCTTGTTCTGGTGCTGCTTGCCTGGGAGAAGAGACCAACCCCCACCTGGCTACAACCTCCCTGCAGGGAGTTGGAGAGAGCAAGAAGTTCTCCCCTGAGCCTCCTCTTCTGCAGGCTAAGCAACCCCAGCTCCCTCAGCCTCTCCTCACAGGGCTGTGCTCCAGACCCCTCCCCAGCCTCCTTGCCCTTCTCTGGACACCTTTCAGTATCTCAGCATCTTTCCTGAACTGAGGAGCCCAGAACTGGACACAGGACTCAAGGTGTGGCCTCAGCAGTGCTGAGCACAGGGCACTATGACTTCCCTGCTCCTGCTGGCCACACTGTTCCTGCTGCAGGCCAGGATGCCATTGGCCTTCTTGGCCATCTGGGCACACTGCTGGCTCATGTTCAGCTGCTGTCAACCACTACCCCCAGCTCCCTTTCTGCCTGAACAACCCCAGTTCCCTCAGCTGCTCCTCCCAGCACTTGGTTGCACTTGATGATCTTAAAGGTCTTTTCCAGCCTGAGTGACTCAGTTGCTTTGTCCTGACTGCCTGCACACTGCTGAGGGCTGAAAACACGTGCCAGGACTATTTTGTCTTTCTGCTATTTGCATTTAGCTACATATTGAGCTGTGGAAAGGAGGTTATCCTGTTCACAAACACCCTGCCAGTAACTGCAGCATCTCCCTGGCTCATTCAGCTCAGTCAACAGGAACCGACAGGTACCCCTGAGGGCTATCTGATTTCTGGATGGTTTTTAGGTTCAGAGGGAAGGGCTGGGGATTAGCTGGGTGTTTCCACCCTCCCCTCCTCTTTCTCATCGATCTGAATGTCCTAGAATCCATATGGAAAAGCTCTCAGAGAGGCACACTGGGGGAAGTACAGCAGAGAGCAGGCTTCAGCAGGAGGCTGAAGTGCTGGAAGCAGCAGGTTTGGCCATGCACTGCTGCAGAGCCCGCCTGCAGTGCTGCTGGGGAGCTTTGCAGCTTGGGCAAGGTTAAATTCAAGGTGGCTGGTGGTAACCCCCATTCATCAGGCAGCAGAAAGAGCCCTGTCTGGCTCCCTTTCTCTCCAGCCCATCTGCTCTGTGTGCCTGCAAGGATGGGCTTTGGGTATCTGCAGGCAGAAGCACTCATTATCGAAGGGCTTGAAATGGAAACCGCTGCTGCCAGCGACCTGTAACTGATCCCTGGGGGAGGAGGAGCTGGTGCCTGGCTGAGTCCCTTTCCTGGATCAGGCACCTGGATCTGGTGCCTGGCTGAGTCCCTTTCCTGGATCAGGCACCTGGAGCTGGTGCCTGGCTGAGCCCCTTTCCTGGAGCAGGGAGCAGTGTGGCCAGCAGGAGCAGGGAAGTCATTGTGCCCTGTGCTCAGCACTGCTGAGGCCACACCTTGAGTCCTGTGTCCAGTTCTGGGCTCCTCAGGTTAGGAAAGATGTTGAGCTGCTGGAAGGTGTCCAGAGAAGGGCAAGGAGGCTGGGGAGGGGTCTGGAGCACAGCCCTGTGAGGAGACGCTGAGGGAGCTGGGGTTGCTTAGGCTGCAGAAGAGGAGGCTCAGGGGAGACCTTCTTGCTCTCTCCAACTCCCTGAAGGGAGGTTGTAGCCAGGTGGGGGTTGGTCTCTTCTCCCAGGTTAAGCAGCAGCAGAACAAGAGGACACAGTCTCAAGCTGTGCCAGGGGAGGTTCAGGCTGGAGGTGAGGAAGAAAGTTCTTCCCAGCAAGAGAGTTTGGCCACTGGGATGTGCTGCCCAGGAGGTGGTGGAGTCACCATCCCTGGAGGTGTTTAGGAAGAGCCTGGATGAGGCCCTTGGAGCCATGGTTGAGTTGATCAGATGGTGTTGGGTGACAGGCTGGACTTGATGATCTCTGAGGTCTTTTCCAACCTGGTTAACTCTATTCTATTCTCATTTAATGATCTACTCCTGGGCCCAACAGCTGCTTTCATTAACAGCTCTTTGGAAACCATCGAGCCAGCAAAACAAACTCCTAGGTGCTGAGGGAGGAAGATGAAGTGAGCAAAATGCTCTGAGAGTGTCAGGCTGCTAATTCTCTGAAGGGGGGAGGGGGAAACCCCAATCCAAACCAGCACACCGTTTCATCAGCTGAATCCTTGCTTTAATGTCCTCAGTGCCAGGGGAGCTGCTCCTTCCTTGATGCTTTTGCTGCAGCAGAGGACAGAAAAGATCCTTTGAGGAAGAGAGTGTGAACATCTCCTTGCCTTCAGGCAGTGCTGCAGACAAAAGTAGCTGCAGTTACCATTAAAAAAAACCCTCAAACAGCAACAAGAATAAACAAACAGCCTACCAAAACCCAAACACAAAACCAACCCCCCTCCCCCCCCAAAAAATCTCTTTGTGAGAGCATTGTGTGGCTTGGATGTTTGAGATGCTGATGGTGACTGCTGGAGCATGAAGGAGAGGCAGGAGAGCTAAGTAAGGGTTTCTGTCAGGCTGTAATGGGCAGCAAGGCTGGGGAGGGGTCTGCAGCACAGCCCTGTGAGGAGAGGCTGAGGGAGCTGGGGTTGCTTAGCCTGGAGAAGAAGAGGCCATCCTAAACTGAGGCTCCTCGAGGGAGCTCGGCACAGGCTGCTTCCCTCACTCTCAGGCCTTACCTGGCCTTCCCTCCAGGTTTGCACAGGGCATGGAGAGCCTTTCCTCCAGACTAAACAGCCCCAGTTCCCCCAAGCTGCTCCTCACCAGCCCTGTGCTCCAGACCCTTCCCCCAGCTTTGTTGCCCTTCTCTGGACCTGCTCCAGCAGCTCAGTGTCCTTCTTGGAGTGATACAGCTGGGGTTGTTTAGCCTGCAGAAGAGGAGGCTCAGGGGAGACCTCCTTGCTCTCTGCAACTCCCTGAAGGGAGGTTGTAGCCAGGAGGGGGTTGGTCTCTTCTCCCAGGCAAGCAGCACCAGAACAAGAGGACACAGTCTCAAGCTGTGCCAGGGGAGGTTTAAGCTGGAGGTGAGGAGAAAGTTCTTCCCAGCAAGAGAGATTGGCCATTGGAATGTGCTGCCCAGGGAGGTGGTGGAGTCCCCATCCCTGGAGGTGTTCAAGAGGGGATTGGATGTGGCACTTGGAGCCATGGTTTAGTTGTCAGGAGGTGTTGGGTGACAGGTTGGCCTTGATGATCTCTGAGGTCTCTTCCAACCTTATTGTTTCTATGATTCTATTGTATGTTCTCTGGACTGGACCTATAAGACAGCATCTGCTGCACAGCATGGGAGTCTCTGCTTGATTTCATTACCCCTCAGGAGTTATCAGTCCCTTTTCCCCAAGAACACTTTACTCAGGGATGCTGGGGCACAATTCCAGCATCAGCCTGAAATTCCTGGCTCTGCCACCCCAGCTCTTCAGGGACAGGACAGGGACCAAGAACAGCAGTGAAACTTCTGCTGCTGTGTCACAGGGAGAGCAGGAGCAGGCTGGAAGGTAGCACTTGGAGCCATAGTTTAGTTGTCAGGAGATGTTAGGTAATAGGTTGGACTTGATGATCTCTGAGGTCTTTTCCAACCTTATTGATTCTATGATCCCAGAAGGAGCCCAGCATGGGTTGAACCTGAGCAGTTTCTGCAGCTTTGGGGAAGAGCCAGAGCAGGCTGGCAGATAAGAGAGGGCAGCACTGCTGGTCCCCACAGCTCAGCCCCAACCTTTGCCCTTGGACAAACTCCTGATGCCTTCAGGAGCCACTGACCACAGGCCCAGAAATCCATCCTCTGCTGCCATCCCAGCACCCCTGGAGGTGTTCAAGAGGGGATTGGATGTGGCACCTGGAGGCATGGTTTAGTAGTCATGAGGTGTTGGGTGATAGGTTGGACTGGATGATCACAGAATCACCAAGGTTGGAGATCTCTGAGGTCTTTCCCAACCTTGTTGATTCTATGATTCTGTGATTCCATTCCATGACTTTTTCAGTGGGGAAGGATACAGCTCCCCACTGGTTGCTTGCTCTGACCTTGCTTGGGCTTTGCTTTGATGGACCTCTAGAAGCACATCCAGGCTGCTCAGGGGCCTGTGGTTAGCTCCCTGTGGTGACTGGAGTCTGAGATGTGAGCCACTGGTCTCCCAGGTCCCTGGGGGTTCACAGAGTCACAGAATGCTTTGGCTTGGAAGGGACCTTTAACATCATCCAGTTCCAACCCTCCTGCCATGGGCAGGGTCACCTCCCACCAGCCCAGGCTGCTCAAGGTCACATCCAGCCTGGCCTTGAACACCTCCAGGGAGGAGGCATCCACAGCCTCCTGGGCAACCTGTGCCAGTGTCTCCCCAGTCTCACTGGAAAGTCTTTCCTCCTAATCTCCAGTCTCAATCTGTCATCCTCAAGCTTCAATCCATTCCCTCTCATCCTATCACTCCCAGCCCTTGTCAAAAGTCCCTCCCCAGCTCTCCTTTCACGTACTGGAAGGCTGCTCTGAGGTCTCCCTGGAGCCTTCTCTTCTCCAGGCTGAACTGCCCCCATTCTCCCAGCCTGTCCCTATAGGGGAGGTTCTCCAGCTCTCTGATCATCTCTGTGGCCTTCTCTGGACTCAGTCCAGCAGTTCCATGTCCCTCTCGTGCTGGGGACACCACAAGTGGTTGCAGTGCTGCAGGTGGGAGAGTAGGGAAGGGGGAAGAGTCTCTTCCCTTCCCTCCCCTGTAGGTAGGTTTGAAGGTATCCTACCTTGCAGCACTGCCCTAGCAGACTTACCCCAGAATGTCTCTTGGGTCAGAGCTCAGCTCATCGCCCCCCATGCTGGTGGGCAGCAATGCCAGCTCTTCATTTCAGGCACTTGAAGAAGTACCCAAAAGTGGTGTTTATAGAATCATAGAATCAGTCAGGGTTGGAAGGGACCACAAGGATCAGCTAGTTCCAACCCCCTGCCATGGGCAGGGACACCCCACACTAGATCAGGCTGGCCAGAGCCTCATCCAGCCTGGGCTTAAACACCTCCAGGGATGGGGCCTCAACCACCTCCCTGGATAATCCATTCCAGGGCTTCACCACTCTCATGGGGAAGAACTTCCTCCTCACCTCCAGCCTGAATCTCCCCACCTCCAGCTTCATTCCATTCCCCCTAGTCCTATCACTACCTGAGAGCCTGAGCAGTCCCTCCCCAGCCTTCCTGTAGCCCCCTTCAGATCCTGGAAGGCCACAATGAGGTCACCTCGGAGCCTTCTCTTCTCCAGACTGAACAGCCCCAACTCCTTCAGTCTGTCCTCACAGGAGAGGTGCTCCAGCCCTCTGCTCATCCTCCTGGCCCTGCTCTGGACACTCTCCAGCATGTCCACATCCCTCCTGTAATAGGGGCTCCAGAACTGGAGGCAGTACTCCAGGTGAGGTCTCACCAGAGCTGAGCAGAGGGGGAGAATCCCCTCCCTTGCCCTGCTGGCCACACTTCTCCTGCTGCAGCCCAGGAGCTGATTGGCTTTCCGGGCTGCAAGTGCACACTGAGAGCTCCTGTTGAGCTTCTCCTCCCCCAGCACCCCCAAGTCTCTCTCCTCAGGGCTGCTCTCCAGCAGCCAAGTCTCTCTCTTTGTGCTGCACCAGTTCACCACTGCTCCCTGTGAAGGTGGCCCAGAGCTGGGCAGCGCTGTTGGGCTGAGGCTTGGAATCAAGTCATGGTTTAGAGACTGTTCTGTGCTGCTTCTTGCTCCAAGTGCCACCTCTGGGCCCTGGGAGGTGCTCCCTGCCCTGGCACACAACTCCTGCCAGAAGCTGTGTGCACATCAGTGGTGCTGACCACACGTACAGGAGGCTGCCAGTGCCACTGGGGCAGCAAAGTCCCCAGTGTGGCCTGCCCTGGAGGAGGGGCTTGATGTTGAGGCAGCTCTGATGGGTCCCCCATCCCTGGCAGCTGGCACTGTTGCTCCCAGCACCTTGGTTGCTGGGATGGGAGCTGGCTCTGCGTTCCTGTGAGCTGTGCTCCCTCCTTTGCAGCGTGTCTAGACACCTAGACAGGAGCCAGTGGGGTTTCCTTGGTAAGCAGGAGGAGGATGAGCCCTGTGAGCCCCCTGAAGTGGTGTTTCTCTGTTGTGTGGTGGCAGTAATGGCATGGAAATAGCTGCTGGCACGGGTGAAACCTCCTCAGCCTTTCACACAGCTGCATGGTCCTGCTGCAGAGTAACTCCTGTCTGCAAGAGCTTCCCTAATGGTCATGTTCAGTCTGTCACCAGGTCATTTCAGCAGGCCAGAGAAAAGAAATCCCATGCAGCAATCAGCTCCCAGCTACTGCCTGGCTGCTGCTGCTGCTTTCTCCTTTCATTTCCTGCCACAGGAGGAGGCAGATGGTTCACCATTGAAATTGAAATGAAAATGGTGACCTTGGTCTTCCAAATGCTTCTGTCCTGGACACCCAGGAGCAGCCTGGGGGTGAAGGCAGCCTTGGAAGGGCACAGGGAAGGAGGTGGGGACTGCACAGCATCTATGCTGCCATGAGCCTGGTGAGGCCTTCCCTTCTCAGCAAGGTACGGGGGGGATACCTTGCCTGGCTGTCCTGGTCCCCCCACAAAAAGCCATTGCCCTTCTGCACAGCCCTGCTTGCTGCCTGTGCTTTGGGGTGGTGCAGTGGCCCCTCTGCACAGCCCTGCTTGCTGCCTGTGCTTTGGGGTGGTGCAGTGGCCCCTCTGCACAGCCCTGCTTGCTGCCTGTGCTTTGGGGTGGTGCAGTGGCCCCTCTGCACAGCCCTGCTTGCTGCCTGTGCTTTGGGGTGGTGCAGTGGCCCTTCTGCACAGCCCTGCTTGCTGCCTGTGCTTTGGGGTGGTGCAGTGGCCCTTCTGCACAGCCCTGCTTGCTGCCTGTGCTTTGGGGTGGTGCAGTGGCCCCTCTGCACAGCCCTGCTTGCTGCCTGTGCTTTGGGGTGGTGCAGTGGCCCCTCTGCACAGCCCTGCTTGCTGCCTGTGCTTTGGGGTGGTGCAGTGGCCCCTCTGCACAGCCCTGCTTGCTGCCTGTGCTTTGGGGTGGTGCAGTGGCCCTTCTGCACAGCCCTGCTTGCTGCCTGTGCTTTGAGGTGGTGCAGTGGCCCCTCTGCACAGCCCTGCTTGCTGCCTGTGCTTTAGGGTGGTGCAGTGGCCCAGCCCTGCACAGCCCTGCTTGCTGCCTGTGCTTTAGGGTGGTGTGAGGACAGTTGTGCCTTGAGCAGCTTAGAGTGCTCCCAGCCCTCCCTGACAGACAAAACTGGGAGGAGTGGCTGCCACCCCCTCAGGCTGTGCTGCCCTTCAGGGAGAGCTGCACAGGCTTGGGGAGCTGGGCAGAGTGGAATCATAGAATCACAGAATCAGTCAGGGTTGGAAGGGACCACAAGGATCATCTAGTTCCAACCAAGCAGGGGAAGTGGGGAGCCCTGCACCTGGGCAGGAATAGCCTCCTGCAGCACTACAGGTGAGGGCTGACCTGCTGAGGAGCAGCTCTGTGGAGATGGACCTGGGAGTGCTGGTGGACAAGTTCCCCATGAGCCAGCAACCTGTCCCTGTGGCCAAGAAGGCCAATGGTTATCTGGGGTGCAGTAAGAAGAGTGTGGCCAGCCGGGCAAGGGAGGTTCTCCTTCCCCTCTACTCTGCCCTGCTGAGGCCTCATCTGGAGTATTGTGTCCAGTTCTGGGTTCCCCAGTTCAAGAGAGACAAAGAACACCTGCAGAGAGTCCAACAGAGGGTGGTGAGGGGACTGGAACATCTCTGCTCTGAGGAGAGGCTGAGAGGCCTGGGGCTCTTCAGCCTGGAGCAGCAGTGTGTGAAATAGTCTCTGCTCTTATCCCTAAGCCCCTAGCAGAGTGACTCAGCCTTTGCCTCAGCCTGGCAAGCAGCTTATCTCCACTTGGCTCCCCAGTGCTATCTCTCTTTCCTGCCTCCCAGCCTGACCAAGCAGCACCCCCCACCTGCCAGCCAGTCCCTTTATTCCTCAGCTATTCCCTAAATCAGCTGTTTGTCAAGGAGCTGAGTGCTCCAAGAGTGCTTATTTCCCTGGCCCCTGCTGCTGCTCTTTTCCTGGCAGCCTGAGCTCCCATTCCAATTTCCCCAGGGTTTCTTTGGAGAGCTGTGGGGTCTCAGTTGATTAAGAAATGCAATTAAGCCCTCCAGAGCCCAACCCTGTGGCATTTCCAGCAGTGACATGGTTTTTAAGCAGTGCTCAGGTTCCTTCTTGCAGCTTGGGTTTCACAGAATCACAGAATGGTAGTAGGGGTTGGAAGGGACCCCCAGAGATCATTGAGTCCAACCTCCCTACCAGAGCAGGGTCACCCAGGGCAGGTCACCCAGGAGCACATCCAGACGGTCCTGAAAGTCTCCAGAGAAGGAGACTCCACAACCTCCCTGGGCAGCCTGCTCCAAGGCTCCAGCACAGTAAAGTTTTTTCCTCATGTTAAGGTAGAACTTCCTGGGTTCCAGTTTGTGTCCACTGCCTCTCATCCTATCACAGGGCACCACTAAAAAGAGACTGGCCCCATCCTCTGGGTCCCCACCCTTTAGATGCTCTACAACTACCTGAAAGGTGGTTGTAGCCTGGAAGGGGTTGGCCTCTTCTCCCTAGCAACCAGCACCAGAACAAGGGGACACAGTCTCAAGCTGCACCAGGGGAAGTTTAGGCTCGAGGTGAGGAGAAAGTTCTTCACTGAGAGAGTGATTTGTCATTGGGATGTGCTGCCCAGGGAGGTGGTGGAGTCACCGTCCCTGGAGGTTCAAGAGGAGACTGGATGTGGCACTTGGTGCCATGGTCTAGTCATGAGGTCTGTGGTTACAGGTTGGACTTGATGATCTTCGAGGTCTCTTCCAACCTTGGTGATACTGTGATACTGTGTGTAACATTGGCAAGATCTCCTCTGTGTGTTCTTCATATTAACCAGCCCCAGGTCCCTCAGGCTTTCCTCACCTTGCAGATGTTGCAGTCCCTTCATTGATGATCTGGAGGAGGGGATGGAATCCATCATCAGTAAATTTGCAGATGACACCAAGCTGGGGGCAGGTCTTGATCTGGTAGAGGGTAGGAGAGCTCTGCAGAGGGACCTTGCCAAGCTGGACAGATGGGCAGAGGCCAAGGGCATGAGACTTAAAACATTTAAGTGCCAGGTTCCACACTTTGGTCACAACAACCCCAGGCAGTGCTACAGGCTGGGGTCAGAGTGGCTGAGAGCAGGCAGGCAGAAAGGGACATGGGGGTAGCGGTTGACAGCAACTGAACATGAGCCAGCAGTGTGCCAGAGGTGGCCAAGAAGGCCAATGGCATCCTGGCCTGCATCAGGAAGAGTGTGGCCAGCAGGAGCAGGGAAGTCATTGTGCCCTGTGCTCAGCACTGCTTAGGCCACACCTCGAGTCCTGTGTCCAGTTCTGGGCCCCTCAGGTTAGGAAAGATGTTGAGATGCTGGAAGGTGTCCAGAGAAGGGCAAGAAAGCTGGGGAGGGGTCTGGAGCACAGCCCTGTGAGGAGAGGCTGAGGGAGCTGGGGTTGCTTAGGCTGCAGAAGAGGAGGCTCAGGGAGACCTTCTTGCTCTCTCCAACTACCTGAAGGGAGGTTGTAGCCAGGTGGGGGTTGGTCTCTTCTCCCAGGCAAGCAGCAGCAGAACAAGAGGACACAGTCTCAAGCTGTGCCAGGGGAGGTTTAGGCTGGAGGTGAGGAGAAAGTTCTTCTCAGAGAGGTTGGCCATTGGGATGTGCTGCCCAGGGAGGTGGTGGAGTCCCCATCCCTGGAGGTGTTTAGGAAGAGCCTGGATGGGGTGCTTGGTGCCATGGTTGAGTTGATCAGATGGTGTTGGGTGATAGGTTGGACTTGATGATCTCTGAGGTCTTTTGCAACCTGGTCTGGTCTGGTCTGGTCTGGTCTATTCTATTCTATTCTATTCTATTCTATTCTATTCTATTCATCATCTTCACAGCCTCTGTTGGACACTCTCTCATGTATCCCTGCCCCTCTTGTACTGGGGAGCCCAGAACTGGACACACAAACCTCTGGTTTGCAGGAGAGTCTTTCAGAGCTGTCTTGCTGAGGGCTGTGGCCATTGCTTTCTGCTTCTGGAAGATTAGGTTTGCCTTTACCTGCCTGTAAGCAAAGTGGCTCCCCAGCAGCACCTCAGGTTTAGGAGTATCTCTTACTCTATCTGATGGTATCTGGTGAGGAGAGCAGCTTCTCAGCTTACAAGCCCCTTGGGATAGTGTTCAAGGGAATGGAAATGTCTTGACATGGAGCTACCCCTTGTGTTGCTGGCTCCAGTGAGGTGCTGGCAGGTAGATTTGTTGGCTGGGGACTGGGAGAGAGGGAGTCTTGCCATTGCCAGCCTGTTTTCAGCCTGATCTGGGACTCTGGGTGCTTTGCTGTCTTTCTGCTACTCATATTGTGTCCAGAAGAAGGGACCAGGCTCTGTTCAGTGGTGTCCTGTGAGAGGTCTAGGGGCAAGGGGCTCAAACTGCAACACAGGAAGCTCCTCCTCAGCATGAGGAGAAACTTCTTCCTTCAACCTTCCTTTTAGTCTGGGGAGGAGAAGACTGAGAGGGGATTTAATAAGTGTTTGTAAGTATCTGAGGGCAGGGGGAGGGCATAGGCTTGCTCCCTGGGATAGGACAAGGGGCAGTGGATAGAAACTCTAGCACAGGAGGTTCCAGCTCAACATGAGGAGGAACTTCTTCTCTGTGAGGGTCACAGAGCCCTGGAGCAGGCTGCCCAGAGAGGTTGTGGAGTCTCCTTCCCTGGGGACTTTCCAGCCCCATCTGGATGTGTTCCTCTGTGACCTGTGCTGGATTCTGTGGCCCTGCTCTGGCAGGGGAGTTGGACTTCATGATCTTCAAAGGTCCCTTCCAACCCCTAACATCATAGAATCATAGAATCCATAAGGTTGGAAAAGACCTCAGAGATCATCAAGTCCAACCTGTCACCCAGCACCTCCTGACTACTAAACCATGGCACCAAGTGCCTCATCCAATCCCCTCTTGAACACCTCCAGGGGTGGTGACTCCACCACCTCCCTGGGCAGCACATCCCAATGGCCAACAACTCTCTCTGGGAAGAACTTTCTCTTCACCTCCAGCCTAAACCTCCCCTGGTGTAGCTTGAGACAGTGTCCTCTTGTCCTGGTGCTGCTTGCCTGGGAGAAGAGACCAACCCCCACCTGGCTCCAACCTCCCTTCAGGGAGTTGTAGTCAGCCTGTGAGCCTTTACAATCTTTCAATCCTGGAATTGTTTCCAGCACTTCAAAGCAGGGGAGGAACTAGCCCAGAGACCATCAGCCTGAGGCAAGGACCCTGCTGCAGGCAGTGATCCTCTTGCAGGTCCTGCCCTGCAGGTTTTCACAGGCTGATGCTCTGCAGGCTGTCAGAGCCATGCTGAGAGCCTGCCTGTGTGGCACCACCCCAGCTTCAACTTGTGGGTGCATAAGACACCTGCAGCTGGTGGGGGCATTAATGCAGTTGCCAGGCAGATGTGGTGCCAACATGGAAAAGCAGGAGCTGTGTTGGCACCTGCTAGTGGGTGCCTCTTCCTGCAGGTGGTGGCCAGGCTGGATGAGTCTTGGTCTAGTGGAATGGATTGAAGCTTGAGATTGAGACTGGAGATTAGGAAGAATTGAGACTGGAGATGAGGAAGAAATTCTTCCCAGTGAGGGTGGGAAGACACTGGCACAGGTTGCCCAGGGAGGCTGTGGATGCCCCCTGCCTGGAGGTGTTCAAGGCCAGGCTGGATGAGACCTTGAGCAACCTGGGCTGGTGGGAGGCGTCCCTGCCCATGGCAGGAGGGTTGGAACTGGATGATCTTTGAAGTCCCTTCCAAGCCAAACCATTCTGTGAGTCTGTGATTCTTAAAGCACAGGATTTTGCAGTGGGCTGTGCTGAGGTAGGCTGCTGTCCTGCTGCTGATTCCTGTCTTGCTGCTGCCCCACCACTGAGACAGAAAATGGGATTTCAACCAGCCACCTCTGGGCTGAATTCCCTGTGTGAAGCTGTGTCCCTGGAAAGGCAGGTTAATTACTGACTTGAAGCTGGAAATGATTAGTTTCCCCTTTCCCATCCAGGTAAATGTTTGAGCTTTTTATTTGGCTGCAGCCAAGAGCCTTCAGCATAAAAGGCCCTCACCAAGGGTCTGGTTTCCTTCTGTCTTTCTTCTGCTCTGTCAGTGGGAAACACATTTTGGGGCTTTTCTCATTTGCTTTTTATTCCTGCTGCCTGCTTCATGCCAGAACTGACTTAAAACCTGGGACAAAACCCAAAACCAAACCCCACCCGGAGTTATCCATTTAGAAAACGCCATGCAGTGAGTGAACAGTCTTGCCTTTACTCCTCTCTGCCTTGATGTGCAAGCCTTAGAAACCTGCAGCTGTGCTTATCCCTGCCCAGTGCCTCAGCCTCATGTGGATCCAGGCAGCCCCAGCCCCCCAGGCCTTGGGGACACGAAGGCCATCCTAAACTGAGGCTCCTCGAGGGAGCTCGGCACAGGCTGCTTCCCTCACTCAGGCCTTACCTGGCCTTCCCTCCAGGTTTGCACAGGGCATGGAGAGCCTTTCCTCCAGACTAAACAGCCCCAGTTCCCCCAAGCTGCTCCTCACCAGCCCTGTGCTCCAGACCCTTCCCCCAGCTTTGTTGCCCTTCTCTGGACCTGCTCCAGCAGCTCAGTGTCCTTCTCGGAGTGATACAGCTGGGGTTGTTTAGCCTGCAGAAGAGGAGGCTCAGGGAGACCTTCTTGCTCTCTCCAACTCCCTGAAGGGAGGTTGTAGCCAGGAGGGGTTGGTCTCTTCTCCCAGGCAAGCAGCACCAGAACAAGAGGACACAGTCCTGAGGTGTGCCAGGGGAGGTTTAGGCTGGAGGTGAGGAGCAAGTTCTTCCCAGCAAGAGTAATTGGCCATTGGGATGTGCTGCCCAGGGAGGTGGTGGAGTCCCCATCCCTGGAGGTGTTCAGGAAAGGCTTGGATGTGGCACTTGGTGCCATGGTTTAGTTTTCAGGAGGTGTGAGGTATTAGGTAATAGTTTGGACTGGATGACATTGAGACAGTTGAAGGTGTCCAGAGAAGGGCATCGAGGCTGGTGAGAGGCCTTGAGCACAGCCCTGTGAGGAGAGGCTGAGGGGAGCTGGGGTTGCTTAGCCTGGGGAAGAAGAGGCTCAGGGGAGACCTTCTTGCTCCCTCCAACTCCCTGAAGGGAGGTTGGAGCCAGGAGGGGGTTGGTATCTTCTCCCAGGCAAGCAGCACCAGAACAAGAGGACACAGTCTCAAGCTGCACCAAAGGAGGTTTAGGCTGGAGGTGAGGAGAAAGTTCTTCCCAGAGAGAGTTGTTAGCTGTTGGAATGTGCTGCCCAAGGAGGTGGTGGAGTCCCCATTCCTGGAGGTGTTGAAGAGGGGATTGGATGAGGCACTTGGTGCCATGGTCTAGTCATGGGGTCTGTGGTGACAGGTTGGACTTGATGATCTTTGAGGTCTTTTCCAACCTTGGTGGTTCTGTGATGTCTGAGGTCTTTTCCAACCTGGTTGATTCTATGATGCTGTGTTGCATGTTCTCCATGCTTCCCTGGGAAAATCCCCCCAAGACAGACTTGCTGTGGGTCCCCCAAGCCTGGGGTTAGCTGTGCTGCTCTCTGGGGACACACAGGGCATTGTCCACCCTGCAGGCCACGGGCCTCTGCTGCTTCATTGAGCCATGTCCAGTCCTGACCATCTGTGCGGGCATGGGGAGATGGACAAATGGAGGGAGCCATGGGAGCAGCTGAACCTGCTCTGCTCCCTCCTTTGCCTTGCTCCAGGAGCCAGATGAGAGGATGTTGCTGGTTTACAGAATCACAGAATGTTAGGGGCTGGAAGGGACCTCAAAGCTCATCCAGTCCAAGCCAGAGCAGGAGCACCCAGGGCAGGTCACACAGGAACACAGCCAGGTGGGGTTTGAATATCTCCAGAGAGGGAGGCTCCCCAACCCCTCTGGGCAGCCTGTCCCAGAGTTCTGTCACCCTCACAGTGAAATCATTTTTCCTCCTGTTTCCATGGCACTTCCTCTGCCTCAGCTTCCACCCCTGCCCCTTGTGCTGGCATTGGGCATCCCCCAGCAGAGCCTGGCTCCAGCCTCTGGGCACTCAGCTTTATCAACAGGAATGAGGTCAGATCTTAGCCTCCTCTTCTCCAGGCTGAAGAGCCCTCAGTTCCCTCAGTCTGTCCTTGTAAGGAAGATGTTCCACTCCCTGAATCACTTTTGTTTCAGGGTTGGCTGTCTGGAGGCTGTGCAGAGGCTGTGGCTCTGCCCCGGGGTGTGCCGCTCCCGGGGATGCGGCGGGCAGCAGCAGGGACGTGGTGGCTTTCAGGAGCGTGGAGCTGACACAGCTTTTGGGCAGTGCTCAGGCACCAGGTGGGTGACTGCTGCTGTTGCTCTGCAGGTGAATCTGGTCCTGAATGAAGGGAAGTCCCTGGGCCTTATGATCCGAGGAGGAGCAGAGTATTCCCTGGGCATCTACATCACCGGCGTGGATAAAGGCTCGGAGGCAGAGAGCACTGGCCTGAAGGTAAGAGTCACCCTGGAGAGGGCTGGGCTGGGAGAGCTTCCTGTGCTGTGGCTCTAGGACCATGCCAGCACCTAACTGCTGCTGTTCCTGCCCCTCTGCCCTGGCCAAAGCAGGGCTCTGGATGGAGAGGTGAGCATTGCATTTCTGGAGGTGGCTTTTCAGGGCAGGTTCTGGGGATGTTTGGGCAGCAAATTCTGGAGTAGGTTGTGCTTGCATTCTGCCTCAGCCTACCCTCAGACTTGATTTCGCTCCTCTGAGACAGCCTGGGGATTCACAGATTCATAGATTGGTTTGGGTTGGAAGGAACCTGAAAGCTCATCCAGTTCCAGCCCCCTTGCCAGGGACAGGGACACCTCCCACCAGCCCAGCTTGCTCAAGGCCTCATCCAGCCTAGCCTTAAACACCTCCAGGGAGGGGGCAGCCATAACCTCCCTGGGCAACCTGTGCCAAGGTCTCCCCAGCCTCCCTGTGAAGAATTTCCTCCTAATCCCCAGTCTCAATCTGCCCTCTGAATAGCCAAGAGTGCAGCCTGGCTCTGGCAGGTGAAGAAAGTCACTGTCACCTCCCTGAGCTGCCAGGGAGGAGTTTTCCATTGAAGATCCTGGTCCTGTGCCCTCTTCCTGCATCTCACAGCCAAACCCATTATGTTTCACAGTATCACTAAGGTTGGAAGAGACCTTGAAGATCATCGAGTCCAACCTGGCACCACAGACCTCATGACTAGACCATGGCACCAAGTGCCACATCCAGTCCCCTCTTGAACACCTCCAGGGATGGTGACTCCACCACCTTCCTGGGCAGCACATTCCAATGGTGAATGACTCTCTCCGTGAAGAACTTTCTCCTCACCTCCAGCCTAAACTTCCCCTGGTGCAGCTTGAGACTGTGTCCTCTTGTTCTGGTGCTGGTTGCTAGAGAGAAGAGACCAACCCCTCCTGGCTACAACCACCTTTCAGGTAGTTGTAGAGAGCAATGAGGTCTCCCCTGAGCCTCCTCTTCTGCAGGCTAAGCAACCCCAGCTCCCTCAGCCTCTCCTCACAGGGCTGTGCTCAAGGCCTCTCATCAGCCTTGTTGCCCTTCTCTGGACACCTTCAAGTGTCTCGATGTCCTTCCTAAACTGAGGGGCCCAGAACTGGACACAGGACTCAAGGTGTGGCCTAACCAAAGCAGAGTACAGGGGCACAATGACTTCCCTGCTCCTGCTGGCCACACTCTTCCTGATGCAGGCCAGGATGCCATTGGCCTTCTTGGCCACCTCTGGCACACTGCTGGCTCATGTTCAGGCAGCTGTCAATCAGCACCCCCAGGTCCCTCTCTGCCTGGCTGCTCTTCAGCCACTCTGACCCCAGCCTGTAGCTCTGCCTGGGGTTGCTGTGGCCACAGTGCAGCACCTGGCACTTGGACTTGTTGAATGCCATCCTGGACTCTGCCCATCTGTCCAGCTGATCGAGGTCCCTCTGCAGAGCCCTTCAGCCCTCTAACTGACCAACACCTGCTCCCAGCTTGGTGTCATCTGCAAACTTGCTAATGACTGTCTCAATCCCCTCATCCAGATCATCAATGAAGACATTGAAGAGGATGGGGCCCAGCACTGATCCCTGGGGGACACCACTGGTGACTGGCCTCCAGCTGGCTGTGGCACCATTGACCACCACTCTCTGGGCCCGGCCCTCCAGCCAGTTCCTAACCCAGCTGGTGTTCTGCACAAGGTGCTCTTGGCCTGCCCTCAGGGGACGTGTTCATGCTGTGATGAGAGCTCAGGCTTCCTGTGGTGGGAGCAGGTGTGTGCTGCTGTCCTGCAGCATTGGTGTCCTGCAGCATTGGCATTCACCAGGATCATGGCTTAACAGGCAGGGAACTGCAGGGCACAGGGCAGAGCTGATCTGTCAGCAGCCTAACTTAGTGTGACCTGCAGCTACATCAGGCCCCCTCCCCAGTCAGACAGCTTCCTAAAGGATGCTCTGAGGTTTGGCAGGGCCCTTCTGAGGCTGCACTGGGCTAGAGCTGGTTGCAGTTTTGCTGGGCACCTCTTTTAAAGCAAGCTTCTGCATCTCTTTCATCCTACCATGTACACATGCAAGCTGTGCTTGGGCTCAGGACAGGGTGAGACATCCCAGCTGCTCCTGGAGGGAGCATTTGGGCCTAAAATTTGCAATGTTCTAAGGTGTTCACCAGGAAAATAGGTTGAAAAGGGAGCTGCTGGACTCTGGGTGTGTCTCTGTGCTGCCCATGAATGGGCTGTGTTTGACACCCAAGCTCCTCAGGCTGTGGTACTTCAGTTCATCACTCAGGGGTTCTTTGCTGGTGTGTTTTTCCTCTCTGGGTGACTCAACTCCCTGCCATCACATCGTGGCCTTTTTGCTTCCTCCAGTGCAATCCCATGGGCTCTCAGAGACAGAGCTTTCCCAGTTCCTTGTGCCAGGCAAGAGCTGATGGATGTTAAGCTCCCTAACATTCTCTGAATCCCCTGAGATGGTGCTGGGCTGCTGAGGGTCAAGGGTAATCTGCTGTGATCCCTCCTATGTACTGTGAGGAGAGAGATTTCTCCCTTCTTCAGTTTAAGGCTAAGCCTTCAGCCTTGCTCCAGTGGCCACATAAAGTCTCACATCTGTCCAGGCTGGTAGCATGAAGTGTGTGGACAGGCTGGTGGAGAGGGCTGTGGTTTGGAGTGTGACAGATAACAACATGTCCCATGGCACATAAACCTTGAGCCCATCTAGCTGGGCACTGAGGTCACCAGGGGTCCCTAGTCAGGCACAGGAGAAAGAGTGAGATGTTGGGAGGGGTAATGCAACCACTTCTGAACTTACTGTCTGCTGTAGGCTCCTGCTTCTCTTTGCTGACTCTGAGTCAGAATGAAAAGGCTGAACTTGGAGATTTGGGTCAGTCAGAGCCTTCATCTCTCTCTCTCAGGTCCTTAGCAGGGAAACAGGGTTTGGACCCTGCTGTCTCCTGGCCAAGCTGTCAGCCCCTGGCTTGGACAGCAGCACTCTGAGCTGGGTTAGGAACTGGCTGGAGGGCTGAGCCCAGCGAGTGGTAGTGAATGGTGCCACAGCCAGCTGGCAGCCAGGCACCAGTGGTGTGCCCCAGGGATCAGTGCTGGGCCCCATGCTCTTTAATATCCTTATTGATGATCTGGAGGAGGGCATTGAGTCCATCAGCAGTACATGTGCAGATGACACCAAGCTGGGGACAGGAGTTGATCTGCTGGAGGGCAGAGAGGCTTAGCAGAGGGACCTGGAAAGGCTGGGCAGATGGGCAGAGGCCAAGGGCAGGAGATGGAACACATCCAAGTGCCAGGTGCTGCACATTGGCCACAGCAACCCCAGGCAGTGCTACAGGCTGGGGGCAGAGTGGCTGGAGAGCAGCCAGGCAGAAAGGGACCTGGGGGTGCTGGTTGATGGGAGGCTGAACATGAGCCTGCAGTGTGCCCAGGCAGCCAAGAGGGCCAATGGCATCCTGGCCTGCATCAGGAAGAGTGTGGCCAGCAGGAGCAGGGAGGTCATTCTGCCCCTGTACACTGCACTGGTTAGGCCACACCTTGAGTGCTGTGTCCAGTTCTGGGCCCCTCAGTTTAGGAAAGATGTTGAGTTGCTGGAAGGTGTCCAGAGAAGGGCAAGAAAGCTGGGGAGGGGTCTGGAGCACAGCCCTGTGAGGAGAGGCTGAGGGAGCTGGGGTTGCTTAGCCTGGAGAAGAGGAGGCTCAGGGGAGACCTTCTTGCTCTCTCCAACTCCCTGAAGGGAGGTTGTAGCCAGGTGGGGGTTGGTCTCTTCTCCCAGGCACCCAGCACCAGAACAAGAGGACACAGTCTCAAGCTGTGCCAGGGCAGGTTTAGGCTGGAGGTTAGGAAGAAGTTCTACACAGAGAGAGTGATTGCCCATTGGGATGTGCTGCCCAGGGCGGTGGTGGAGTCCCCATCACTGGAGGTGTTCAGGAGGAGACTTGATGGGGTGCTTGGTGCCATGGGTTAGTTGTTGGGTGGGTTGGATTGGTTGATGGGTTGGACTCGATGATCTTGAAGGTCTCTTCCAACCTGGTGTATTGTATTGTATCTGAGAGGGTCACTTGGGTACTAGCAACAAGGAGCTGTGGGAGCATCCTTGGGAGGTGGCTGAGTGTTTCCTAATGCAGCAAGAAGTGAAGGCTGCTGTTGGAGTCTCCCTGCAGCCCATCCTTCTCTCTCAGAGCTTTGCAGATGTCCCTGCTGACTGCAAGGGGGATGGAACTAGAGGACCATTAAAGGTCTCTTCAAGCCAAACCATTCTGTGATTGTGGGCTTGCTCATTAGCACAAGGTCACGGTGGGAGGCAGCAGGGACAGTGCTCTGGGACACGAGGGTTTCAAGACAGAGAAGATAAGAGGCACGGAACAATTTGTTTCAGGCTAATAGAGCTGGGAAGAGAGGAACTGACTCAAGCTGGTGCTGCTGCTGAGTCAGAGGAGCCACCATCTGAACCAAGCCTGCTTGTCCCAGTGCCTGCTGACCTTGTGCCAAAGTCAGGCTCCTTCTCCCCTGTGCAGAAAGACCGAGAGACCTGAGGCTGTTCCGTCCTGAGAGGAGAAGGCTGAGAGGGGATCTGATCAATGTCTATCAATAGCTGAGGGGTGGGTGTCAAGATGAAGGTGCCAGGCTCTTTCTGGTGGTGCCTGGTAGCAGGACAAGGAACAACAGGTACAAGATGGAACCCAAGAAGTTCCACCTCAACAGGAGGAGAAACTTCTTTACTGTGAGGGTGGCAGAGCCCTGGAGCAGGCTGCCCAGAGAGCTTCTGGAGTCTCCTGCTCTGGGGACTTCCAAGACCCACCTGGATGTGTTCCTGTGTGACCCTGTTCTGGCAGGGGGGTTGGACTCAGTGATCTCTGGAGGTCCCTTCCAACCCCTGCCATTGTATAATTCTGTGGTTCATACCCATCAGAAGCCTGAAAGCTGAGAGGCAGGAGAAGGTGACAAAGTTGCATCCATTTCCTGAGGCTCTCTGTTGCATGTTTGTGGCCTTCCAGGATCTGAAGGGGGCTCCAAGAGAGCTGGGGAGGGACTTTTGAGGTTGTCAGGGAGTGATAGGATTGGGGGTGATGGAGCAGAACTAGAAATGGGGAGATTGAGATTGGATGTTAGAAAGAAGTTGTTCCCCATCAGGTTGGTGAGAGCCTGGCACAGGTTGCCCAGGGAGGTGGTGGAAGCCTCATGCCTGGAGGTGTTTGCAGACTTCCTTCCACACAGCCTCACATAAAGCAGGAGGCTGTTGGGGATGGCAGGGAACAGCCTCCTGCTCTCAGGGGAGGTGGGATGGAGCCCACACCTCTGGCTGTCCCTGCCTATGCTACCCCACTGCAGAGATGTGCCCAAGACCAAGCCCATCCCCTCCAGCCAGGCACCACCATCCCCAGCCCCATCCCACTGTGCAGCCAGGCTCTGGTCCAGCTGGGGCTGAAGGGTTGGCCAGGATCTGCCGTGCAGGGAGTTTGACTTCTTCTGCAAGTGAGAGCAACGTCCCTGCCAGCAGCTGGGCTGGGCAGGGCAGCAAGTGCCAGGCAGGAGTGTGCTGCAGTGTGGGGTGTCCCTGCCCATGGCAGGGGGTTGGACCTGGATGATCCTTGGGGTCCCTTCCAACCCTGACAGTTCTATGTGCCATGTTTAGTGCTGCTCCAAGTCCCTCTGTGCTGCATGGGGAATGTTGCTGCTTTCCTTGGCTCAGAGCAGCTGTGCTGAGCTCAGCACAACCAATGTCACCCTGCAAACCTGCTTGCACAGGACAAGGTCACAGCAGCATTACACGTGGCTGCAGCCCTCCACCTCTCATTCCATGCCTGCCAGGAAGGCAAGGGAAGAATCACTCTGCAGTTGAAGCAGACAGAGCAGTGCATGCTTGAGGACTCACCTCAGGTACTGACTGAGTTCTGGGCCCCCCACTTCAAGAAGGACATTGAGGGCTGGAGTAGGTCCAGAGAAGGGCAACAAAGCTGGTGAGGGGTCTGGAGAACAGGGCTGGGGAGGAGCAGCTGAGGGAGCTGGGGGTGTTTAGCCTGGAGAAAAGAAGGCTGAGAGGAGACCTCATTGCTCTCTCCAGCTCCCTGAAAGGAGATTGGAGTGGGGTGGGGGTTGGTCTCTTCTAGCAGGTAACAAGAGATAGGACAAGAGGAAGTGGCCTCAAGTTGCACCAGGGGAGGTTTAGGTTGGAGATTAGGAAAGATTCCTTTCCTGCAAGAGAGGTCAGGGACTGGCACAGGCTGCCCAGGGAGATGGTGGAATCCCCATCCCTGGAGGTGTTTGAAAGCCATTTGGGTGAGGAGCTCAGGGCCATGGTGTAAGAGCTGGGAGATGATGGATTGTGGTTGGACTCAGTGATCTTGAGGTCTTTTCCAGCCAGGTGATTCCATGACTCTTTACTACTCCCCCATCCCTGCCAAGTGAGGTCCACATGCCATGGCAGCTGTTTGCACCCCACAGCCTCTGCTTACTGATTCTCTACACCTCCCTCCTTGCTCTGCTGTTTTCTAGTCCCTGGGCTGTGGTGCCAGCAGCTCTGTGCTTCATCAGGCTTTATGTGACTGCAGATATGCACAGGCAATTCCCACCCTGATTTGTGTGCACCACAAGGCTGTAAATCTAGAACTGCTTGGAAGTTAGGAGATAAAGAGGCCTTTTATGTTCTCCTTTAGACACAGCTGAGAGTAAACTGCATCCACACGCTGCTCCAGCTGGTGGGGAAGGGCTGTGGTACCTGGAGGGGAGAAGAAGTGATGAGTAAAGGCGAGTTGCAGGCAATTCAGTGCAGTCTAAGATGGAAAAATGCTGAGCTGGTTCCATGTGGGCTCCTCCCACGTTCACTGAGAGGGTGGTGAGGCTCTGGAACAGGCTGCCCAGAGATGTTGTGGACACCTCATCCCTGGAGGTGTTCGAGGCCAGGTTGGATGAGGCCTTGAGCAAGCTGGGCTGGTGGGAGGTGTCCCTGCCCATGGCAGGGGGGTTGGAACCGCAGGATCTTTAAGGCCACTTCCAACTCCAACCATTCTATGATCCAAAATTGTTGGGTGAAGGGGAAGGTTCATAGAATCAGTAAGGTTGGAAAAGACCTCAGGGATCATCAAGTCCAACCTGTCACCCAACACCTCCTGACTAAAGAAACCGTGGCTCCAAGTTTCTGAGCAAAGCCGTTGACACTCTCCTGCACCACATCCTGGTCTCCAAGCTGGTGCAGGATGGGATCCATGGATGGATCATTCAGTGGATAAAGAATTGGCTTGATGGCCACACCCAAAGGGTGTCTGTCAATGGGTCCATGTCCAAGTGGAGGCCAGTGACAAGTGGAGGTCTTCAGGGATCAGTCCTGGGACCAGTCTTGTTTAACATCAATCAATAAGGTTGGAAAAGACCTCAGAGACCATCAAGTCCAACCTGTCACCCAACACCTCCTGACTAAATAAACCATGGCTCCAAGTGCCACATCCAAGCCTTTTCAAACACCTCCAGGGGCAGTGACTCCACCACCTCCCTGGGCAGCACATTCCAATGGGCAGTCTCTCTTGCTGGGAAGAACTTTCTCCTCACCTCCAGCCTAAACCTCCTGGCACAGCTTGAGACTGTGTCCTCTTGTTCTGGTGCTGCTTGCCTGGCAGAAGAGACCAACCCCCTCCCTGGCCTTCAGGGAGCTGTAGAGAGCAAGAAGGTCTCCCCTGAGCCTCCTCTTCTCCAGGCTAAGCAACCCCAGCTCCCTCAGCCTCTCCTCACAGGGCTGTGCTGCAGAGCCCTCCCCAGCCTCGTTGCCCTTCCAGCAGTGTCCATTCCCGTGGCTTCTGCTGCTGTTGCTGAATTTGTTGCCAGGATTGTTTGGCCTCATTCTGTCAGACTTTGCAGACAAACCTCCTTGCATCTGTGGCACCAAATCAGAGCTGTTGACTGCTTTAATAACAGGGTTTATGTTTCTCTTCTGTTTGGATGTAAGGCTGAAGAAGGTGGTGGTGTAAAGGAAGTTCCTGCCTGGCCCCAAAGCTCAGCCAGCTTTGGTCTGCTACGCAACCAGGGCCCATGGCCCTGAGCACTGGGTCCCACAGGATATTGAACCCTGCTGATCTCCTCACTCCAAGAAGGACATTAGGATGTTGGAACAGATCCAGAGAAGGGCAATGAAGGGTGAAGGGTCTTGTGAGGAGTGGCTGAGGGAAACTGGGGTTGCTCAGCCTGGGGAAAAGGAGGCTTAGGGGGAGAGCTTCTGGCTCTCTACAGTTCCCTGAAGGGATGCTGGAATGAGGTAGGAGTTGGTCTCTTCTCCCAAGAGACAAATGATAAGACAAGAGGAAACAGCCTCAAGCTGCATCAGGGGAGGTTTAGCTTGGGCATGAGGAGCAATTTCTTCCCCAAAAGGGTTGTCAAACCCTGACTCAGGCTGCCCAGGGTAGTGGTGGAGTCGTCATCCCTGGAGGGGTTTAAAGGATATGTAGATGTGGTGCTGAAGGACCTGGTTTAGTGGTGACCTGGACTTGATGTTCTTAAGGGTCTCTTCCACCCCAAACCATTGCATGAGTCCCTGGTGCCAGTTTGGGTCTTGCTGCTCTGCTGCCTCCAGCATCCCAGCGGCGAGGCAGAGCGGTCAGGCTGGGTCCCTGCAGCCGGTCAGCAGCTGAATATTCACACTGCTGGCCTTGGCCTCCTCCCTGTTCAGCCATCCATGGAGCTTCTGACAGCATGTTCATTGGGCAAGTTTGGAAATATGCTGCAGATCTGAGGCCGAAGAGCTTCAGGTTAGCAGAGGACTGCAAAGGAGGGATGGGAGCCAGTTCTGTTTGCTGCTGGCTTCTGTCCCTCCTGCCTCCTGCATGACGTCCACAGCAACGCTGTGCAGGAGCTGAATCATACAATCAAGCAGGTTGGAACAGACCTCAGAGATCAAGTCCAACCTCTTACCTAATCCCTAACACCTCCTGACAACTAAACCATGGCTCCAAGTGCCACCTCCAATCCCCTCTTGAACACCTCCAGGGATGGTGACTCCACCACCTCCCTGGGCAGCACATTCCAATGGCCAATCTCTCTTGCTGGGAAGAATTTATTCCTCACATCCAGCCTAAACCTCCCCTGGCACAGCTTGAGACTGTGTCCTCTTGTTCTGGTGCTGCTTGCCTGGGAGAAGAGACCAACCCCCACCTGGCTACAACCTCCCTTCAGGCAGTTGGAGGGAGCAAGAAGGTCTCCCCTGAGCCTCCTCTTCTGCAGGCTAAGCAACCCCAGCTCCCTCAGCCTCTCCTCACAGGGCTGTGCTCAAGGCCCCTCCCCAGCCTTGTTGCCCTTCTCTGGACACCTTCAAGTGTCTCAATGTCCTTCTTAAACTGAGGGGTCCAGAACTGGACACAGGACTCAAGGTGTGGCCTAAGCAGTGCTGAGTACAGGAGCAGAATGGCTCCTGCTGGCCACACTGTTCCTGCTGCAGGCCAGGATGCCATTGGCCTTCTTGGCCACCTGGGCACACTGCAGGCTCATGTTCAGCCTACTAACAACCACTTCCCCCAGGTCCCTCTCTGCCTGGCTGCTCTCAGCCACTCTGTCCCCAGCCTGTAGCTCTGCCTGGGGTTGTTGGGACCAAAGTGCAGCACCTGGCACTTGGACTTGTTGAATGCCATCCTGTTGGCCTCTGCCCATCTGTCCAGCCTCTCAAGGTCCCTCTGCAGAGCTCTCCTACCCTCTACCAGATCAAGACCTGCCCCCAGCTTGGTGTCATCTGCAAATTTAGTGATGATGGACTCAATCCCCTTGTCCGGATCATCAATAAAGATATTGAACAGGATCGTGCCCAACACGGATCCCTGAGCTTATTCTGCTGCTCTTCATGGCTCTGCTCACCCTGATTCATCCTGCTTTGTTTATGTTTTTTTTTTCCTCTTCTGGTGGTGGATTCTGTCAGGATTTATTCTTTAAGCCAATGTTTGTTTGGATTTCTTGGTGTTTTCCTCTCCTTGCCCTTTCCAGCAGAAACAGCAGGTTTCAGGTAGCTTTCTTTGAGCAAACAACTCAATATCGAGTTCCTGGCACAAAGGCTGGGGTAAAATGAGGCTGCTGTGAGCCACAGAGAGGAGAAGGAGAGAAGAAGAGAGCCTGTAAACAGGAAGAGGTGAATGACTTTAATCATGGGTTGCAGTCATGAAGCTGCCTCTTGAAAGCTGTGTTTTGAGATCTGCAGGGAGGCAAAGACACTGGAAAAAAGAGAAGGCAAACAAGAGCCTCGTGGCTGCCTCAGCCTGGGCACTGAGGTGCTGAGTGAGGAGCTGCATGGTTGTGGGGCACAAGATCTAACCTCTCCTCTGCAGGCAGGGGAGTGGTCCTTCAAACAGTGTCACCTTCATGGGGACAGACACTGGGTGCTGAGATCGCTCCTCTTCTGGGAGGCCACCAGCAACCTCCCCACAAGAGTGCCAGAGCCACTGCCTGCCCCAAGGGACCAACTCCTCTCACAGAATCACCAAGGTTGGAAGAGACCTCAGAGATCACCAAGTCCAACCTGACACCACAGACCTCATGGCTAAACCATGGCACCAAGTGCCACATCCAATCCCCTCTTGAACACCTCCAGGGATGGGGACTCCACCACCTCCCTGGGCAGCACATTCCAATGGCTAACAACTCTCTCTGGGAAGAACTTTCTCCTCACCTCCAGCCTAAACCTCCCCTGGCACAGCTTGAGACTGTGTCCTCTTGTTCTGGTGCTGGGTGCCTGGGAGAAGAGACCAACCCCCACCTGGCTACAACCTCCTTTCAGGGAGTTGGAGAAAGCAAGGTCTCCCCTTGTCCGGGGAGGTGGTTGAGGCCCCATCCCTGGAGGTGTTTAAGCCCAGGCTGGATGAGGCTCTGGCCAGCCTGATCTAGTGTGGGGTGTCCCTGCCCATGGCAGGAACTAGATGATCCTTGTGGTCCCTTCCAACCCTGACTGATTCTATGATTCTATGATGCTATGAAATTGATTGTTGAGGTGTGTTAGTTCTGTAGTCAGGGTTTGTTAGTGCTGCCCTCAAGTTGTATGAGTGCTGCCCTCAGAGTGTATTAGTTCTGTACCTCGGGGGTGTGATTTCTGTACCCAAGCTGTTTTGTTTCTGATCTCCAGGTGTTTGATTTAAGAAGGACATCGAGACACTTGAAGGTGTCCAGAGAAGGGCAACAAGGCTGGGGAGAGGCCTTGAGCACAGCCCTGTGAGGAGAGGCTGAGGGAGCTGGGGTTGCTTAGCCTGGAGAAGAGGAGGCTCAAGGGCGACCTCATTGCTCTCTACAACTACCTGAAAGGTGGTTGTAGCCAGGAAGGGGTTGGTCTCTTCTCCCTAGCAACCAGCACCAGAACAAGAGGACACAGTCTCAAGCTGCACCAGGGGAAGTTTAGGCTGGAGGTGAGGAGAAAGTTCTTCACGGAGAGAGTCATTCACCATTGGAATGTGCTGCCCAGGGAGGTGGTGGAGTCACCATCCCTGGAGGTGTTCAAGAGGGGACTGGATGTGGCACTTGGTGCCATGGTTTAGTCATGAGGTCTGTGGTGCCAGGTTGGACTCGATGATCTTCGAGGTCTCTTCCAACCTTAGTGATACTGTGATTCTGTGATTTCTGCACTCTGCTTCTCCTCTGTGGTCCATCACCTTTTGCCTCTCATGTCCAGCCCCTGCATTTCAGGGTAGACTTTGTTTTTCCCTTGGAAAAATGAGGATACTCCCATTTTCAGAAGTGGCCAAGCACTCGGGTCATTGATTCATAGATTGGGTTGGGTTGGAAGGGACCTTACATATCATCCTGTTCCAACCCCCTGCCTTGGGCAGGGACACCTCCCACCAGCCCAGGTTGCTCAAGGCCTCATCCAACCTGAGCCTTGAACATCTCCAGGGAGGGGGCAGCCACAACCTCCCTGAGCAACCTGTTCCAGAGTCTCACCACCCTCACTGGAAAGAATTTCTTCCTAATCCCCAGTCTCAATCTTCCCTCTCCTAGCTCAAAGCCATTGTCACTACAAGCCCTGGTAAAATGTCCCTTCCCAGCTCTCCTGTACCCCCCTTCAGGCACTGGAAAGCTGCTCTGAGGTCTCCCTGGAGCCCCTTCAGGTACTGGAAGGCTGCTCTGAGGTCTCCCTGGAGCCCTTTCCAGGTACAGGAAGGCTGCTCTAAGGTCTTCCTGGAGCCTTCTCTTCTGCAGGCTGAACAGACCCGACTCTCCCAGGGCCTTGCAGTGGCTGTTGCAATGCATCCATCAGATGCTGTCTCATCCCTTCCAGCTGCAGGCTTGCAGCAGCCCAGTTGGAAGGTGCTGGCTCCCTTCTTGGCTGGCCTGTGGGTTGATCTCTTGCCCTCCCCATCTCCTTTGCCTCATGAGCTGTGCAGCTGCCCCATCGACAGCAGTCATGAAGGCACCAAGCAGAGGACACTGGCTGACCCACACGAGGACAAAACTCAGGGGCCCTGACATTGGTATCGGTAGGAGCTGGGCTCTGCTGTGCTGCCACAGCCCTTGCTGCCCACCAGCCCCTCTGTGTGTCACAGAGGAAGGAACTGTCCCCCAGAAGAATGAGGCAAACCTGCTCAGGGTGACTGAATGGAGCTCAATGCACAGCCAAGCTCTGCTGCATCTGGACTTGATCCTAAAGCTCTTTTCCAACCTGAGCAGCTCTGTGGTGCTCTTCCTCCAGGTCCTTTCCTCCTACTGATAACACTGAGAATGTCCTTCCAGCCTCACTGAGCATCCTCTGTCCTTTCAGCAGAGGGAAGGGTAAGCAGGAGCCCTTCTCTGGCCTCTCATTATTGCCTGCATTATTTTGTGGAGCTGCATCAAGCTCCCCACACATTATCTCCTCTCTAAATTTAACAGGCCTAATCTTTTCAATCTGTCCTTCCACAGACACCTTCCTCTGCCACTCATCATTTCTGTTCCTCTTCTCTAGTGCTTTTCCTCTCTGTGTCTCCTTGCTGGGCAGGCAGAGATGTGAGCAGGGAATGCGCTCCCACAAGGTCACACCTTCACTGGGGTGTTGCTCTTGCACCAGTTTGAGAGCTGCTCCTGGCAGCTCTCTCACCGAGGTTTCCCATTACCTCTTTTTATTGCAGGCCTCCTTGACCCAGGCCCACCTGGATGATGGTGGAGTCACCATCCCTGGAGGTGTTTAAGAAGAGCCTGGCTGAGGCACTTGGTGCCATGGTTGAGTTGATCAGATGGTGTTGGGTGATAGGTTGGACTTGATGATCTCTGAAGTCTTTTTCAACCTGGTTAATTCTATTCTATTCTATTCTATTCTATTCTATTCTATTCTATTCTATTCTATTCTATTGGTTGATCAGAGGGCTGGAGCTCCTCTCCTGTGAGGACAGACTGAGGGAGCTGGGGCTGTTCAGTCTGCAGAAGAGAAGGCTCCAAGGAGACATTCTTGTGGCCTTCCAGTACCTGCAGGGGGCTCCAAGAAAGCTGGGGAGGGACTTTTGAGGGTGTCAGGGGGGGGATAGGACTGGAGGGGATGGAGCAAAACTAGAAATGGGGAGATTGAGATTGGATGTTAGGAAGAAGTTGTTCCCCAGGAGGGTGGTGAGAGCCTGGCACAGGCTGCCCAGGGAGGTGGTGGAAGCCTCCTGCCTGGAGGTGTTTGCAGTCAGGCTGGATGTGGCTGTGAGCAACCTGCTGCAGTGTGAGGTGTCCCTGCCTATGGCAGGGGGTTGGAGCTGGCTGAGCCTTGGGGTCCCTTCCAGCCCTGACAATTCTATGATTGTATGATTCTAATCCTTGGCTTGTCCCTGGAGTCATTCTGGAGAATCAATCCCAGGCCTCTTGAGGCTTCCTTAACCCAGCAGGAGCAGGGAAGTCATTCTGCCCTGTGCTCAGCACTGCTTAGGCCACACCTCGAGTCCTGTGTCCAGTTCTGGGCCCCTCAGTTTAGGAAAGATGTTGAGATGCTGGAAGGTGTCCAGAGAAGGGCAAGAAAGCTGGGGGGGTCTGGAGCACAGCCCTGTGAGGAGAGGCTGAGGGAGCTGGGGTTGCTTAGCCTGGAGAAGAGGAGGCTCAGGGGAGACCTTCTTGCTCTCTACAGCTCCCTGAAGGGAGGTTGTAGCCAGCTGGGGGTTGGTCTCTTCTCCCAGGCAAGCAGCACCAAAACAAGAGGACACAGTCTCAAGCTGTGCCAGGGGAGGTTTAGGCTGGAGGTGAGGAAGAAGTTCTTCCCAACAAGAGAGATTGGCCACTGGGATGTGCTGCCCAGGGAGGTGGTGGAGTCACCATCCCTGGAGGTGTTCAAAAGGGGACTGGATGAGGCACTTGGTGCCATGGTTGAGTTGATCAGATGGTGTTGGGTGATGGACTTGATGATCTCAAAGGTCTCTGCCAACCTGGCTGACTGAAGTCTCTGAAGTCTCCTGATTCCAGCAAGGGCACTGGCTACAGAATGAAAGCTCTTGGCAGGAGCTGGGGAGGAAATGGGAGGAGAGGAGAGATGGAACCCAGGTGTCTGAGATCCTGCAGTTATTGAGTGCTGGGGATTGTGGTGAGACACTCCAGCTGAACCCTCCCTGCTGCACACAGAGATCTGAGGCTTCCACAGATGGTTCCTGAGCTACCAGATCACTAGGAGGGACTGGGGCTGGAGGTCTTGGTGTTCCTTGCGGGTGGTTTGAACCAAGTTGCTCTGCAGATTTAGTTCATGGTGGAGGCTGAGCAGATTGAGCTGACTTAGGATCCTAAATAGGCTCCTCCAGGCTTCAAAGGCTGGTCCTTTACTGGCTGCCAGCCTGAGTGCTTGGGCTGCAGTCACCAGCACTTGACACCTCTCCCTTATTTTTCTTAGTCCCTCCAATGGGTGTGACCAAGATGCTCGGAGGGCAGGAACACCTCTCCTATGAAGACAGGCTAAAAGAGTTGGGGCTGTTCAGCCTGGAGAAGAGAGGGTTCCAGGGAGACCTCAGAGCAGCCTTCCAATACCTGAAAGAAACCTGCAGGCAGGCTGGGGAGGGACTGTTCAGAGGGGCCTGTGGTGGTAGGATGAGGGGCAGTGGTTTGAGACTGGAGCAGGGGAGATTTAGGTTGGACATCAGGAGGAAGCTCTGCACAGTGAGCGGTGAAAGACTGCAACAGGTTGCCCAGGGATGTGGTTGAGGTCCCATCCCTAGAGGCATTCAAGATCAGACTTGGTGTGGCTCTGGACAGGCTGCTCTAGCTGGGGGTGTCCCTGCTGCCTGCAGGGGTTGGCCAAGATGCCCTTTGAGGCCCCCTCCAAGCCGCTGCCCCTTGTCTGCCGGTGGCTCGGGCTGAGCCGCTGCTCCCCAGCGGGCGAGGGAGCAAGGCCCCAGGGGCTGCCAGGCTCACCCTGTGCCGACTCCGCAGGTGGGGGACCAGATCCTGGAGGTGAACGGCAGGAGCTTCCTCAGCATCCCCCACGACGAGGCGGTGAAGCTGCTCAAGTCCTCGCGGCACCTGATGATGACGGTGAAGGACATCGGGCGGCTGCCCCACGCCCGCACCACGGTGGACGAGACGCGCTGGATCGCCAGCTCCCAGATCGGAGACACCCTGGGCGGCTCCGCAGGGTACGAGCTCCTCTGGGCCCACACAGCCTCCCGCTGCGGGTGAGGAGGCCACAAACCAGGGCAGCTAAGAGCTCCTCCCTTCCCTGCCTGCCCCCACCCCTCCCTCCCCCCACCCCCATCCTTACCCCTTCCCTGGGGGTGCTGGGGGAGGAGAAGCTCAGCGTGAGCCAGCAGTGAGCACTGGCAGCCCAGAGAGCCAAGCAGAGCCTGGGCTGCAGCAAGAGAAGCACAGCCAGCAGGGCCAGGGAGGGGATTCTGCCCCTCTGCTCCACTCTGCTGAGACCACACCTGGAGTACTGCAACCAATTCTGAAGCCTCCAGTAGAGAAAGGATGTGGAGGTGCTGGAAGGTGTCCAGAGAAGGGCCACGAGGATGAGCAGAGGGCTGGAGCTGCTCTGCTATGAGGACAGACTGAGGGAGTTGGAGTTGTACAGTCTGGAGAGGAGAAGGCTCCCAGGAGACCTAATTGTGGCCTTCCAGGATCTGAAGGGGGCTACAAGAAAGCTGGGGAGGGACTTTTGAGGGTGTCAGGGAGGGATAGGACTGGGGGGATGGAGCAAAACTAGAAATGGGGAGATTGAGATTGGATGTGAGGAAGAAGTTGTTCCCCATGAGGGTGGTGAGAGCCTGGCACAGGTTGCCCAGGGAGGTGGTGGCAGCCTCCTGCCTGGAGGTGTTTGCAGCCAGGCTGGATGTGGCTGTGAGCAACCTGCTGCAGTGTGAGGTGTCCCTGCCCATGGCAGGGGTTGGAACTGGATGACCTTTTAGGTCCCTTCCAACCTGAGCCATTCTATGATGATTCTGTGATCATCTCTACCTTGTAAGGTGGAGCAGGTCTGGACAACCTGCTGCTGCCCCTTCCCTCCTTTCTCAGACCCAAACCTGCAGGCACAGAGGAGTGTGCAGAGCAGAGCTCATGCCATGCCTCAGGTGATGAGCGATGGGCACATGGAGCTTGGTGCTAACTCATCTTCTTCCTCCTCACAGGGCAGTGGGCAACCATGCTGCAGAGGCAACAGCCAGGGTAAGAGATGTCAGCCCTCCTGAGGCCTTGGGAGAAGCTGACCATAGTTGTCTCATTCCCATGGGAGGGAGGGCTTTGTACTCCTGGTGATAAAGGGATGCTTGTCTCATGAGGACCACTGGGTTATAACTGGCTGCATCCTCTCTGCTCCCCATCTCATGCTGCCAGCTGTGGTTCTACAAACAGTGACATAATGGCAGTGACATAATGGGCAGCCCCTCTCCTGTGCTGCTGGTGGGTCTGTTCTGCAGCACATCTGGTGCCACCCAGCCTGGGAATGATCACATTAGTGGGCAAGGGGCAATGATCACACATGGGAAAGGACCATGGGGAACCCCTCTGCCCTGCAGAGCTGGCCATGATGCCTTCCAAGTGGTGGCTGTCTCTGATCCTTGACATCCTGAGATCTAAACTAGATAGAAGGAAGAAATTGTTGACTCTGAGGGTGGTGAGACCCCGGCCCAGGTTGCCTAGAGAGGTGGGAGGTGCCCCATCCCTGGAACCATTCCAGGGATGGGGCACCTGATGTTGCTCTGAGTTGCTCTAGTTGCAGATGTCCCTGCTGACTGCAGGGAGGTTGGACTGGATGAGCTTTTGAGGTCCCTTCCAACCCAAACCATCCCATGATTGTATGATCTTTCCAACCCCAAAGCAGAGCTGAGCCAGCTCTCTCCAGCACAGCAGCTGGTGGCAGGGCTGCAGCAGCAGCAGCAGCAGCAGGGCCATGCCCAGTGCTGTGACAGCAGCCCCCTGCCAGCCTGTCTCCTCCCAGCACCTCTTTGCAAAGCTCTTCCTTTTAAATGGAAATGAAGCTGTGAGGTGTCACAGGTGGCTTTGGGTGATAAGGGCTTTGCACTGTGTGCTGGCAGAACCTGCTCCCCAGCCTCAGCTCCCGGCAGTGTCCCCACCATTGTCTGGCTCTGGATCCCTGTGCTGACTGTGCCTGGGAGGGGGACAGCAAGGACCTCCTCTTTGAAATGCCTCCCAGAGTAAACAGCCTTTCATCTGCAGCCAGACGTGTCTTTCCCTCTGCCTCTTGGTTGCCAGCAGCTCTCTTTTCACCAAGGTTTGCTCCAAGCTTGCAGGGGGGACAGACATGCCCTTTACACAGCATGGGAAGCTTGATTCTGTCCTATGGCAGCATCCACACTTGCAGAGCAGAGCCATGAAGCTGTTTTGTTAGTTCATGGCTCTGGAGCTGCCCAGAAAAGCAGTGACACAGAGAGAGCAGCCATGCTGCTGGGTCCTTGGGGTTCCTGCCTCCTGCTGTTCTCCTCCTGCAGAGGTGTGAAATGCAGGAGCTCCACTGATGGGTAGTGAGGGCAGAGGTGTTAAATGCAGGAGCTCCACTGCTGGTGGTGAGTCAGAGGTGTGAAATGCAGGAGCTCCACTGCTGGGTGGTGAGGGCAGAGGTGTGAAATGCAGGAGCTCCACTGCTGGTGGTGAGTCAGAGGTGTGAAATGCAGGAGCTCCATTGATGGGTAGTGAGGGCAGAGGTGTGAAATGCAGGAGCTCCACTGCTGGGTGGTGAGGGCAGAGGTGTGAAATACAGGAGCTCTACTGCTGGTGGTGAGGGCAGAGGTGTGAAATGCAGGAGCTCCACTGCTGGTGGTGAGAGCAGAGGTGTGAAATGCAGGAGCTCCACTGCTGGGTGGTGAGGGCAGAGGTGTGAAATGCAGGAGCTCCACTGCTGGGTGGTGAGGGCAGAGGTGTGAAATGCAGGAGCTCCACTGCTGGTGGTGAGAGAGGCAGAGGTGTGAAATGCAGGAGCTCCACTGCTGGGTGGTGAGGGCAGAGGTGTGAAATGCAGGAGCTCCACTGCTGGGTGGTGAGGGCAGAGGTGTGAAATGCAGGAGCTCCACTGCTGGGTGGTGAGGGCAGAGGTGTGAAATGCAGGAGCTCCACTGCTGGGTGGTGAGGGCAGAGGTGTGAAATGCAGGAGCTCCACTGCTGGGTGGTGAGGGCAGAGGTGTGAAATGCAGGAGCTCCACTGCTGGTGGTGAGGGCAGAGGTGTGAAATGCAGGAGCTCCACTGCTGGTGGTGAGGGCAGAGGTGTGAAATGCAGGAGCTCCACTGCTGGGTGGTGAGGGCAGAGGTGTGAAATGCAGGAGCTCCACTGCTGGTGGTGAGGGCAGAGGTGTGAAATGCAGGAGCTCCACTGCTGGTGGTGAGGGCAGAGGTGTGAAATGCAGGAGCTCCACTGCTGGTGGTGAGTCAGAGGTGTGAAATGCAGGAGCTCCACTGCTGGGTGGTGAGGGCAGAGGTGTGAAATGCAGGAGCTCCACTGCTGGTGGTGAGGGCAGAGGTGTGAAATGCAGGAGCTCCACTGCTGGGTGGTGAGGGCAGAGGTGTGAAATGCAGGAGCTCCACTGCTGGTGGTGAGGGCAGAGGTGTGAAATGCAGGAGCTCCACTGCTGGGTGGTGAGGGCAGAGGTGTGAAATGCAGGAGCTCCACTGCTGGGTGGTGAGGGCAGAGGTGTGAAATGCAGGAGCTCCACTGCTGGTGGTGAGGGCAGAGGTGTGACATGCAGGAGCTCCACTGCTGGTGGTGAGGGCAGAGGTGTGACATGCAGGACAGCCACTGCTGGGTGGTGACAGAGGTGCTGCAGGAGCTCCACTGCTGGTGGTGAGGGCAGAGGTGTGAAATGCAGGAGCTCCACTGCTGGTGGTGAGGGCAGAGGTGTGAAATGCAGGAGCTCCACTGCTGGTGGTGAGGGCAGAGGTGTGAAATGCAGGAGCTCCACTGCTGGTGGTGAGGGCAGAGGTGTGAAATGCAGGAGCTCCACTGCTGGTGGTGAGGGCAGAGGTGTGAAATGCAGGAGCTCCACTGCTGGTGGTGAGGGCAGAGGTGTGAAATGCAGGAGCTCCACTGCTGGTGGTGAGGGCAGAGGTGTGAAATGCAGGAGCTCCACTGCTGGGTGGTGAGGGCAGAGGTGTGAAATGCAGGAGCTCCACTGCTGGGTGGTGAGGGCAGAGGTGTGAAATGCAGGAGCTCCACTGCTGGTGGTGAGGGCAGAGGTGTGAAATGCAGGAGCTCCACTGCTGGGTGGTGAGGGCAGAGGTGTGAAATGCAGGAGCTCCACTGCTGGGAGGTGAGTGAGGTGTGACATGCAGGAGCTCCACTGCTGGTGGTGAGGGCAGAGGTGTGAAATGCAGGAGCTCCACTGCTGGTGGTGAGGGCAGAGGTGTGAAATGCAGGAGCTCCACTGCTGGGTGGTGAGGGCAGAGGTGTGAAATGCAGGAGCTCCACTGCTGGTGGTGAGGGCAGAGGTGTGAAATGCAGGAGCTCCACTGCTGGTGGTGAGGGCAGAGGTGTGAAATGCAGGAGCTCCACTGCTGGGTGGTGAGTGAGGTGTGAAATGCAGGAGCTCCACTGCTGGGTGGTGAGGGCAGAGGTGTGAAATGCAGGAGCTCCACTGCTGGTGGTGAGGGCAGAGGTGTGAAATGCAGGAGCTCCACTGCTGGGTGGTGAGGGCAGAGGTGTGAAATGCAGGAGCTCCACTGCTGGGTGGTGAGGGCAGAGGTGTGAAATGCAGGAGCTCCACTGCTGGGTGGTGAGGGAGGTGTGAAATGCAGAGGTGTGAAATGCAGGAGCTCCACTGCTGGGTGGTGAGGGCAGAGGTGTGAAATGCAGGAGCTCCACTGCTGGGTGGTGAGGGCAGAGGTGTGAAATGCAGGAGCTCCACTGCTGGTGGTGAGGGCAGAGGTGTGAAATGCAGGAGCTCCACTGCTGGTGGTGAGGGCAGAGGTGTGAAATGCAGGAGCTCCACTGCTGGGTGGTGAGGGCAGAGGTGTGAAATGCAGGAGCTCCACTGCTGGGTGGTGAGGGCAGAGGTGTGAAATGCAGGAGCTCCACTGCTGGGTGGTGAGGGCAGAGGTGTGAAATGCAGGAGCTCCACTGCTGGGTGGTGAGGGCAGAGGTGTGAAATGCAGGAGCTCCACTGCTGGTGGTGAGGGCAGAGGTGTGAAATGCAGGAGCTCCACTGCTGGTGGTGAGGGCAGAGGTGTGAAATGCAGGAGCTCCACTGCTGGGTGGTGAGGGCAGAGGTGTGAAATGCAGGAGCTCCACTGCTGGTGGTGAGGGCAGAGGTGTGAAATGCAGGAGCTCCACTGCTGGGTGGTGAGGGCAGAGGTGTGAAATGCAGGAGCTCCACTGCTGGGTGGTGAGGGCAGAGGTGTGAAATGCAGGAGCTCCACTGCTGGTGGTGAGGGCAGAGGTGTGAAATGCAGGAGCTCCACTGCTGGGTGGTGAGGGCAGAGGTGTGAAATGCAGGAGCTCCACTGCTGGGTGGTGAGGGCAGAGGTGTGAAATGCAGGAGCTCCACTGCTGGGTGGTGAGTCAGAGGTGTGACATGCAGGAGCTCCACTGCTGGGTGGTGAGTCAGAGGTGTGACATGCAGGAGCTCCACTGCTGGGTGGTGAGGGCAGAGGTGTGAAATGCAGGAGCTCCACTGCTGGGTGGTGAGGGCAGAGGTGTGAAATGCAGGAGCTCCACTGCTGGGTGGTGAGGGCAGAGGTGTGAAATGCAGGAGCTCCACTGCTGGGTGGTGAGGGCAGAGGTGTGAAATGCAGGAGCTCCACTGCTGGGTGGTGAGGGCAGAGGTGTGAAATGCAGGAGCTCCACTGCTGGGTGGTGAGGGCAGAGGTGTGAAATGCAGGAGCTCCACTGCTGGGTGGTGAGGGCAGAGGTGTGACATGCAGGTGCTGGTGAGGGCAGAGGTGTGAAATGCAGGAGCTCCACTGCTGGTGGTGAGGGCAGAGGTGTGAAATGCAGGAGCTCCACTGCTGGTGGTGAGGGCAGAGGTGTGAAATGCAGGAGCTCCACTGCTGGTGGTGAGGGCAGAGGTGTGAAATGCAGGAGCTCCACTGCTGGGTGGTGAGGGCAGAGGTGTGAAATGCAGGAGCTCCACTGCTGGTGGTGAGGGCAGAGGTGTGAAATGCAGGAGCTCCACTGCTGGTGGTGAGGGCAGAGGTGTGAAATGCAGGAGCTCCACTGCTGGTGGTGAGGGCAGAGGTGTGAAATGCAGGAGCTCCACTGCTGGTGGTGAGGGCAGAGGTGTGAAATGCAGGAGCTCCACTGCTGGTGGTGAGGGCAGAGGTGTGAAATGCAGGAGCTCCACTGCTGGGTGGTGAGGGCAGAGGTGTGAAATGCAGGAGCTCCACTGCTGGTGGTGAGGGCAGAGGTGTGAAATGCAGGAGCTCCACTGCTGGTGGTGAGGGCAGAGGTGTGAAATGCAGGAGCTCCACTGCTGGTGGTGAGGGCAGAGGTGTGAAATGCAGGAGCTCCACTGCTGGGTGGTGAGGGCAGAGGTGTGAAATGCAGGAGCTCCACTGCTGGTGGTGAGGGCAGAGGTGTGAAATGCAGGAGCTCCACTGCTGGTGGTGAGGGCAGAGGTGTGAAATGCAGGAGCTCCACTGCTGGGTGGTGAGGGCAGAGGTGTGAAATGCAGGAGCTCCACTGCTGGGTGGTGAGGGCAGAGGTGTGAAATGCAGGAGCTCCACTGCTGGTGGTGAGGGCAGAGGTGTGAAATGCAGGAGCTCCACTGCTGGTGGTGAGGGCAGAGGTGTGAAATGCAGGAGCTCCACTGCTGGGTGGTGAGGGCAGAGGTGTGAAATGCAGGAGCTCCACTGCTGGGTGGTGAGGGCAGAGGTGTGAAATGCAGGAGCTCCACTGCTGGTGGTGAGGGCAGAGGTGTGAAATGCAGGAGCTCCACTGCTGGTGGTGAGGGCAGAGGTGTGAAATGCAGGAGCTCCACTGCTGGTGGTGAGGGCAGAGGTGTGAAATGCAGGAGCTCCACTGCTGGGTGGTGAGGGCAGAGGTGAGCAGGAGCTCCACTGCTGGTGGTGAGGGCAGAGGTGTGAAATGCAGGAGCTCCACTGCTGGTGGTGAGGGCAGAGGTGTGAAATGCAGGAGCTCCAGGAGCTCCACTGCTGGGTGGTGAGGGCAGAGGTGTGAAATGCAGGAGCTCCACTGCTGGTGGTGAGGGCAGAGGTGTGAAATGCAGGAGCTCCACTGCTGGTGGTGAGGGCAGAGGTGTGAAATGCAGGAGCTCCACTGCTGGGTGGTGAGGGCAGAGGTGTGAAATGCAGGAGCTCCACTGCTGGTGGTGAGGGCAGAGGTGTGAAATGCAGGAGCTCCACTGCTGGTGGTGAGGGCAGAGGTGTGAAATGCAGGAGCTCCACTGCTGGTGGTGAGGGCAGAGGTGTGAAATGCAGGAGCTCCACTGCTGGTGGTGAGGGCAGAGGTGTGAAATGCAGGAGCTCCACTGCTGGTGGTGAGGGCAGAGGTGTGAAATGCAGGAGCTCCACTGCTGGTGGTGAGGGCAGAGGTGTGAAATGCAGGAGCTCCACTGCTGGGTGGTGAGGGCAGAGGTGTGAAATGCAGGAGCTCCACTGCTGGGTGGTGAGGGCAGAGGTGTGAAATGCAGGAGCTCCACTGCTGGGTGGTGAGGGCAGAGGTGTGAAATGCAGGAGCTCCACTGCTGGGTGGTGAGGGCAGAGGTGTGAAATGCAGGAGCTCCACTGCTGGTGGTGAGGGCAGAGGTGTGAAATGCAGGAGCTCCACTGCTGGTGGTGAGGGCAGAGGTGTGAAATGCAGGAGCTCCACTGCTGGGTGGTGAGGGCAGAGGTGTGAAATGCAGGAGCTCCACTGCTGGGTGGTGAGGGCAGAGGTGTGAAATGCAGGAGCTCCACTGCTGGGTGGTGAGGGCAGAGGTGTGAAATGCAGGAGCTCCACTGCTGGGTGGTGAGGGCAGAGGTGTGAAATGCAGGAGCTCCACTGCTGGGTGGTGAGGGCAGAGGTGTGAAATGCAGGAGCTCCACTGCTGGTGGTGAGGGCAGAGGTGTGAAATGCAGGAGCTCCACTGCTGGTGGTGAGGGCAGAGGTGTGAAATGCAGGAGCTCCACTGCTGGGTGGTGAGGGCAGAGGTGTGAAATGCAGGAGCTCCACTGCTGGGTGGTGAGGGCAGAGGTGTGAAATGCAGGAGCTCCACTGCTGGTGGTGAGGGCAGAGGTGTGAAATGCAGGAGCTCCACTGCTGGTGGTGAGGGCAGAGGTGTGAAATGCAGGAGCTCCACTGCTGGGTGGTGAGGGCAGAGGTGTGAAATGCAGGAGCTCCACTGGGTGGGTGGTGAGGGAGCAGAGGTGTGAAATGCAGGAGCTCCACTGCTGGGTGGTGAGGGCAGAGGTGTGACATGCAGGAGCTCCACTGCTGGGTGGTGAGGGCAGAGGTGTGAAATGCAGGAGCTCCACTGCTGGGTGGTGAGGGCAGAGGTGTGAAATGCAGGAGCTCCACTGCTGGGTGGTGAGGGCAGAGGTGTGAAATGCAGGAGCTCCACTGCTGGGTGGTGAGGGCAGAGGTGTGAAATGCAGGAGCTCCACTGCTGGGTGGTGAGGGCAGAGGTGTGAAATGCAGGAGCTCCACTGCTGGGTGGTGAGGGCAGAGGTGTGAAATGCAGGAGCTCCACTGCTGGGTGGTGAGGGCAGAGGTGTGAAATGCAGGAGCTCCACTGCTGGTGGTGAGGGCAGAGGTGTGAAATGCAGGAGCTCCACTGCTGGTGGTGAGGGCAGAGGTGTGAAATGCAGGAGCTCCACTGCTGGTGGTGAGGGCAGAGGTGTGAAATGCAGGAGCTCCACTGCTGGTGGTGAGGGCAGAGGTGTGAAATGCAGGAGCTCCACTGCTGGGTGGTGAGGGCAGAGGTGTGAAATGCAGGAGCTCCACTGCTGGGTGGTGAGGGCAGAGGTGTGAAATGCAGGAGCTCCACTGCTGGTGGTGAGGGCAGAGGTGTGAAATGCAGGAGCTCCACTGCTGGTGGTGAGGGCAGAGGTGTGAAATGCAGGAGCTCCACTGCTGGTGGTGAGGGCAGAGGTGTGAAATGCAGGAGCTCCACTGCTGGTGGTGAGGGCAGAGGTGTGAAATGCAGGAGCTCCACTGCTGGTGGTGAGGGCAGAGGTGTGAAATGCAGGAGCTCCACTGCTGGTGGTGAGGGCAGAGGTGTGAAATGCAGGAGCTCCACTGCTGGTGGTGAGGGCAGAGGTGTGAAATGCAGGAGCTCCACTGCTGGGTGGTGAGGGCAGAGGTGTGAAATGCAGGAGCTCCACTGCTGGGTGGTGAGGGCAGAGGTGTGAAATGCAGGAGCTCCACTGCTGGTGGTGAGGGCAGAGGTGTGAAATGCAGGAGCTCCACTGCTGGTGGTGAGGGCAGAGGTGTGAAATGCAGGAGCTCCACTGCTGGGTGGTGAGGGCAGAGGTGTGAAATGCAGGAGCTCCACTGCTGGGTGGTGAGGGCAGAGGTGTGAAATGCAGGAGCTTCACTGCTGGGTGGTGAGGGCAGAGGTGTGAAATGCAGGAGCTTCACTGCTGGGTGGTGAGTCAGAGGTGTGACATGCAGGAGCTCCACTGCTGGGTGGTGAGGGCAGAGGTGTGAAATGCAGGAGCTCCACTGCTGGGTGGTGAGGGCAGAGGTGTGAAATGCAGGAGCTCCACTGCTGGTGGTGAGGGCAGAGGTGTGAAATGCAGGAGCTCCACTGCTGGGTGGTGAGGGCAGAGGTGTGAAATGCAGGAGCTCCACTGCTGGGTGGTGAGGGCAGAGGGTGAGGTGAAATGCAGGAGCTCCACTGCTGGGTGGTGAGGGCAGAGGTGTGAAATGCAGGAGCTCCACTGCTGGTGGTGAGGGCAGAGGTGTGAAATGCAGGAGCTCCACTGCTGGGTGGTGAGGGCAGAGGTGTGAAATGCAGGAGCTCCACTGCTGGGTGGTGAGGGCAGAGGTGTGAAATGCAGGAGCTCCACTGCTGGGTGGTGAGGGCAGAGGTGTGACATGCAGGAGCTCCACTGCTGGGTGGTGAGGGCAGAGGTGTGAAATGCAGGAGCTCCACTGCTGGTGGTGAGGGCAGAGGTGTGAAATGCAGGAGCTCCACTGCTGGGTGGTGAGGGCAGAGGTGTGACATGCAGGAGCTCCACTGCTGGGTGGTGAGGGCAGAGGTGTGACATGCAGGAGCTCCACTGCTGGGTGGTGAGGGCAGAGGTGTGAAATGCAGGAGCTCCACTGCTGGGTGGTGAGGGCAGAGGTGTGAAATGCAGGAGCTCCACTGCTGGTGGTGAGGGCAGAGGTGTGAAATGCAGGAGCTCCACTGCTGGTGGTGAGGGCAGAGGTGTGAAATGCAGGAGCTCCACTGCTGGGTGGTGAGGGCAGAGGTGTGAAATGCAGGAGCTCCACTGCTGGTGGTGAGGGCAGAGGTGTGAAATGCAGGAGCTCCACTGCTGGGTGGTGAGCAGAGGTGTGAAATGCAGGAGCTCCACTGCTGGTGGTGAGGGCAGAGGTGTGAAATGCAGGAGCTCCACTGCTGGGTGGTGAGTCAGAGGTGTGAAATGCAGGAGCTCCACTGCTGGGTGGTGAGGGCAGAGGTGTGACATGCAGGAGCTCCACTGCTGGGTGGTGAGGGCAGAGGTGTGAAATGCAGGAGCTCCACTGCTGGTGGTGAGGGCAGAGGTGTGAAATGCAGGAGCTCTGGGTGGTGAGGGCAGAGGTGTGAAATGCTGCTGGGTGGTGAGGGCAGAGGTGTGAAATGCAGGAGCTCCACTGCTGGGTGGTGAGGGCAGAGGTGTGAAATGCAGGAGCTCCACTGCTGGGTGGTGAGGGCAGAGGTGTGAAATGCAGGAGCTCCACTGCTGGGTGGTGAGGGCAGAGGTGTGAAATGCAGGAGCTCCACTGCTGGTGGTGAGGGCAGAGGTGTGAAATGCAGGAGCTCCACTGCTGGGTGGTGAGGGCAGAGGTGTGAAATGCAGGAGCTCCACTGCTGGGTGGTGAGGGCAGAGGTGTGAAATGCAGGAGCTCCACTGCTGGGTGGTGAGGGCAGAGGTGTGAAATGCAGGAGCTCCACTGCTGGGTGGTGAGGGCAGAGGTGTGACATGCAGGAGCTCCACTGCTGGGTGGTGAGGGCAGAGGTGTGAAATGCAGGAGCTCCACTGCTGGGTGGTGAGGGCAGAGGTGTGAAATGCAGGAGCTCCACTGCTGGGTGGTGAGGGCAGAGGTGTGAAATGCAGGAGCTCCACTGCTGGTGGTGAGGGCAGAGGTGTGAAATGCAGGAGCTCCACTGCTGGTGGTGAGGGCAGAGGTGTGAAATGCAGGAGCTCCACTGCTGGGGTGAGGGCAGAGGTGTGAAATGCAGGAGCTCCACTGCTGGTGGTGAGGGCAGAGGTGTGAAATGCAGGAGCTCCACTGCTGGGTGGTGAGGGCAGAGGTGTGACATGCAGGAGCTCCACTGCTGGGTGGTGAGGGCAGAGGTGTGAAATGCAGGAGCTCCACTGCTGGTGGTGAGGAGCAGAGGTGTGAAATGCAGGAGCTCCACTGCTGGGTGGTGAGGGCAGAGGTGTGAATGCAGGAGCTCCACTGCTGGGTGGTGAGGGCAGAGGTGTGAAATGCAGGAGCTCCACTGCTGGGTGGTGAGGGCAGAGGTGTGAAATGCAGGAGCTCCACTGCTGGGTGGTGAGGGCAGAGGTGTGAAATGCAGGAGCTCCACTGCTGGGTGGTGAGGGCAGAGGTGTGACATGCAGGAGCTCCACTGCTGGGTGGTGAGGGCAGAGGTGTGAAATGCAGGAGCTCCACTGCTGGGTGGTGAGGGCAGAGGTGTGAAATGCAGGAGCTCCACTGCTGGGTGGTGAGGGCAGAGGTGTGAAATGCAGGAGCTCCACTGCTGGGTGGTGAGGGCAGAGGTGTGAAATGCAGGAGCTCCACTGCTGGGTGGTGAGGGCAGAGGTGTGAAATGCAGGAGCTCCACTGCTGGTGGTGAGTCAGAGCTCCACTGTGTGAAATGCAGGAGCTCCACTGCTGGGTGGTGAGGGCAGAGGTGTGAAATGCAGGAGCTCCACTGCTGGTGGTGAGGGCAGAGGTGTGACATGCAGGAGCTCCACTGCTGGGTGGTGAGTCAGAGGTGTGACATGCAGGAGCTCCACTGCTGGGTGGTGAGGGCAGAGGTGTGAAATGCAGGAGCTCCACTGCTGGTGGTGAGGGCAGAGGTGTGACATGCAGGAGCTTCACTGCTGGGTGGTGAGTCAGAGGTGTGAAATGCAGGAGCTCCACTGCTGGGTGGTGAGGGCAGAGGTGTGAAATGCAGGAGCTCCACTGCTGGGTGGTGAGGGCAGAGGTGTGACATGCAGGAGCTCCACTGCTGGTGGTGAGTCAGAGGTGTGAAATGCAGGAGCTCCACTGCTGGGTGGTGAGGGCAGAGGTGTGAAATGCAGGAGCTCCACTGCTGGTGGTGAGGGCAGAGGTGTGACATGCAGGAGCTTCACTGCTGGGTGGTGAGTCAGAGGTGTGACATGCAGGAGCTCCACTGCTGGGTGGTGATGGCAGAGGTGTGACATGCAGGAGCTCCACTGCTGGTGGTGAGGGCAGAGGTGTGACATGCAGGAGCTTCACTGCTGGGTGGTGAGTCAGAGGTGTGACATGCAGGAGCTCCACTGCTGGGTGGTGAGGGCAGAGGTGTGAAATGCAGGAGCTCCACTGCTGGTGGTGAGTCAGAGGTGTGAAATGCAGGAGCTCCACTGCTGGGTGGTGAGGGCAGAGGTGTGAAATGCAGGAGCTCCACTGCTGGGTGGTGAGGGCAGAGGTGTGAAATGCAGGAGCTCCACTGCTGGGTGGTGAGGGCAGAGGTGTGAAATGCAGGAGCTCCACTGCTGGGTGGTGAGGGCAGAGGTGTGAAATGCAGGAGCTCCACTGCTGGTGGTGAGGGCAGAGGTGTGAAATGCAGGAGCTCCACTGCTGGGTGGTGAGTCAGAGGTGTGAAATGCAGGAGCTCCACTGCTGGGTGGTGAGGGCAGAGGTGTGAAATTCAGGAGCTCCACTGCTGGGTGGTGAGGGCAGAGGTGTGACATGCAGGAGCTCCACTGCTGGGTGGTGAGGGCAGAGGTGTGACATGCAGGAGCTCCACTGCTGGGTGGTGAGGGCAGAGGTGTGAAATGCTGGCAGCTGGGGCAGGTGAGCAGAGCCCACAGCAAGGAGCTGTCCTGGGTCCTGCCCAGCTCTCCCAGCAGACAGCTGCCCTGGCAGAAGCTGCCCCTTGGCCCCCGCCCCAGCCTGCGTGCTGTCTCCCCTGCAGCCCGTGTTTTACCGGGGCCTGGCGGGCTCGCAGGTGACCCTGAGCAGCATGGTGAACCAGACCCGGGTGATGCTGGAGGAGCAGGCACGGCACCTGCTCAACGAGCAGGAGAGGGCCACCATGGGCTACTACCTGGATGAGTACAAGGAGGGCAACATCTCCGTGGACGCTCTGGTCATGGCTCTCTTCGAGCTGCTCAACACGCACGCTAAGGTGAGGCCCTCCCCAAGCCTGGGGACCTGGTGGGCTTAGCAGTGCCAGAGTCACTGTGTGGCTGCTCAGGGGCGAGGGTGAGGGTAGGAGGGAAGTGGCTGTCCCCCGGAACTCGGCGTTGGTGAGGCCACAGCTCAAAAGCTGGCTTCAGTTTTGGGCTGCCCGCTGTGACATTGAGGGGCTGGAGCAGGGCAACAAAGCTGGGGAAGGGTCTGGTGAGGAGCAGTTCAGGAAACTGGGATTGTTCGGTCTGGAGAAGGGGAGGCTGAGGGGAGACCTCATTGCTCTCCACAGCTCCCTGGAAGGAGGTTACAGTGAGGTGGGGGTTGGGCTCTTCTCCCTGGTATCAGGTGGCAGAACAAGAGGAAATGGCCTGGAATTGCACCAGGGGAGGGTTACGTTGGAGATGAGGAAAAATGTCTTTGCTGCAAGAGTGGTCAGGGATTGGCACAGGCTGCCCAGGGAGGTGGTGGAGTCCCCACCCCTGGAGGTGCCCACAAAAAGTGTGGCCATGGCACTTGGGGACAGGGTTTAGTGGCCTTGGTGGGATTGGGTTGATGGTGGGACACAAGGATCCTGGAGGCCTTTCCCAACCAAACCAGTTGTGAGGTTCTGTGATGTATGACAGCAAAATCCAGCCGCAGGACATTATGGAGCACGCAGGCTGGTGCTCAGTGGCAGAGGAGCTTCTGGTAGAGTTTAGGACCAGACCTCCTTGTGCCTTACCTGCCAGTAGATCTGCTAACCACTGTGGGAGGATGGGTCTTCAGCTGCCCAGGAATGTGGTCATGCTCCAACCTCTCTCTGGTTGTCTGTCTGCCTGGCCCAGTTCTCCCTGCTTTCAGAGGTGCGGGGGTGATCTCCCCACAAGACCTGGACCGCTTCGACAACCTGGTGCTGAAGAGGGAGATCGAGTCCATGAAGGCCAGGCAGCCCCTCGGGGCCCAGCCTCGGCACCGACTCCTACTCCATGCTGTCCTACAGTGACACTGTCTCTTCCTCCAGCAGCCACTTCACTGCCACAACTGTCAGCTCAGCCCGGGTAGGTCCCTCCTGGCTCTTCCTTTTGCTTTCAGGCCTTGCTCCTGGCAGCCCTACACACCCCACCCCACCCCCTCTGCCCTGGAGCTCTCCAAAGTCTCTTCACCCCACACAAAACCCCCAGGAGGTTGCCCCAGAGCTTTCTGCTTTTCTCCTTGCAGGCTGGTGTGGTTTGTAGGTGCACTAAGGGATGCTGTGGCAGGTGCTTGCTCTCTCTGTGCCCCTGAGGCTGAGATGCTGTCCTCTGCAAGTGTCACTTCGTTCCCAGCTTGGGAGGGGGAGGTTGTGCCTCCCTTCCAGGACCTCCATGGTGCAGCGCCAGCTGCATCCACGCACAAACCTCAGCGACTGTCACTGCCACACCATGCCTGCTGCTCCTCACCAGCAATGCCTGAGGCTTGGAAATCACCTCCTCAAAAGACTGCCTGCCTGCTCCCCATCCCAGCAGGGCCCATAGGAGCCAGCCCAGCTGCCTCCTGTCCCGCTCCCTGCCCCCTCGCTGGCACTGAGCAGCAGCACTCCCACGTCTCTCTGCCAGGCCTAATTAAGTTATCCTAATCACCTCGGAGCGTGCAGGCACACAGCCCCCAAATTAATTTCCTAGCCATAAACTGCCTTTCATCACAAATGCATTAACAACCCTGCAAATTAAAGCCCTCATGAAGAGGAGGGATGGCAAAGGACCCGCTGCTGCTTCGACAGCGAGAGAACCCAGCCCACGGCCGGGGCCAGCTGGGCCCCGCTGCAGGGAGCCGACAGTGGGCAGAGGGGAAGCCTCTCCCGGGGCTCTGCCTGCCTGCACAGTCTGGGCCAGCCTCCCAAGGGGCCTCAGAGGGTTGCAGGGCATCAGAGCTGCGGTTCTGTCCTGCAGACATCACCGGTACCCGCTGGAAAGCCGTCTGCTCTGTTCAGGGTGGATTGCGGTGAGATCCTTTCTGGGTCAGGAGAAAGAAGCAGAGTTTTGGGCTGTTCTCCAGAGGTCTGCTGGGAAAATCTTCCCAAAGTATTGGAGGGTTGACAGAGGTCTGCCAGGTCTGCTGTGCTGACCCTGACTCTGTTCCCATGCTATCCCAGTTCCTGGGGCTTTGGCTGTGCTCTGTTCTCCCTGCTGCTCCACCACGCCACTTGCCAGGCGTGGCTGCTTGGCTCCGGGTGTGAGCCAGGGCCCAGTCCCACCTGCCACCCATCCAGAGCTTGGGGACAGAGACCAGGGTGCTGCTGTGGCACAGAGAAGTGTGGGCACCGCTCTGTTCAGAGCTTACTTCAAGAGCATGTGTCCCTCAGTCCTGCTGCAGGCCCTCCTTGGCGGTGTGGCACCTCTTGGCGTGGGTGTCAGGACATGCAGCCCTCTGAGCTCTGCCTGGGGCAGTGGGAACACTAACACTTGAGACTCTCACCACTGCCTGCTAAAACTGCCAAGCACTGGCTCCTGGTGGGTGGGAGCTTATCTCAGCTAGCAGGGGAAAGAGAAGAGGGACAGAGCTCCCCAGACTGTTTCCTCTGCTCCAAGCCCCTGCTGCTGTTGCCCTCCCAGCCCCTCTCGCAGCGGGGGCTCCTCCCAGCCCTCCCATTCAGGGCTTGGTGCAGCTGGGCTCTGCGGGGTGGGGTGTGGGGGGAGGCAGGGCAGGCTGTGCTGGGATTTGCTCGTCTGGCTCATCTCTTCTGCATCCTCCCTGATGTTTTGCGCTGGCTTTGACGCCCGTCCCGATCTGCTTGTCCCCTGGCACGGCCCCAGGAGCGACTCTTGTGGCTGATAGACCTGATGGAGGTAGGGGCTGGCGGGACCGGGAGCTCAAGTGCTGTGCTTGCCATAGCAGAGGGCTTGGAGTGTCTGGAGTGTGCCTGGGGTGGGAGCAGGGGACGGGCTGCCTGGCCGCTCAGCCGCTGAGCAGCCACCTCCTCTCGCCCACCTTTCCTCCCCGAGGCGCCTCTGAGCCATTCCAGAGCCCCTTTCCCCAGCAGGGCTGCAGTCCTTGGTGCTGCACCGCAGACGAGGCTCAGCTTGAGCCCAGCCCAGCTGGTTGCAGCATCCTGCTGGCACTAAAGCTGCTTTTAGAAGGACCAGCAGCATTGGTGCCTGATGGACCCCAGCCTACCCTTCCTGCCCTGCTGCCTGCTGTGCTGTGCTGTCCTGTCCTGCTGTGTGGGCACCCTGGCTAAATACCAGTAGGCTGGGCACATCCCAGCAGTCATCCTCAGGGGTGGAGGAGGATTTGTCCTTACAGGCCTTGGCTCTGCAAAGAATCTGTGCTGCAGTGCAGGAGAGGTTGGTTTAGGTTGGGTGCTAGGAGAAACTTCTTTACTGAAACAGTGGTCAGGCACTGGGACAGGCTGCCCAGGGAGGTGCAGGAGTCACCATCCCTGGAGGTGTTCAAGAAACCTGTGGCCATGGCACAGACCTCTCTGGCTTTGGGGGCTCTTGAGGGTCATGCAATGACACCCATGGACAAGGGGACACAGTCTCAAGCTGTGCCAGGGCAAGTTTAGGCTGGAGGTGAGGAGAAAGTTCTTCCCAGAGAGAGTTGTTAGCCATTGGAATGTGCTGCCCAGGGAGGTGGTGGAGTCCCCATCCCTGGAGGTGTTCAGGAGGGGATTGGATGTGGCACTTGGAGCCATGGTTTAGTTGTCAGGAGGTGTTGGGTGACAGGTTGGACTTGGTGATCTCTGAGGTCTCTTCCAACCTTATTGATTCTATGATTCTATGTGGTGGCTTCACTTTGTTTCTGTCCTCCTATCTCTAACCCTAATGGCTCCTCCAGCCCTGCAGATGAGGGGGGAGGGAAGGGAAGGGAAGGGAAGGGAAGGGAAGGGAAGGGAAGGAAGGGGAAGGGAAGGGAAGGGAAGGGAAGGGAAGGGAAGGGAAGGGAAGGGAAGGGAAGAAGGAAGGGAAGGGAAGGGAAGGGAAGGGAAGGGAAGGAAGGGAAGGGAAGGGAAGGGAAGGGAAGGGAAGGGAAGGGAAGGGGGAGAGCTGAGCTTATTCTCAGACTGGTGCAGTGGTTCAAGATCTAAAGCCTGCAGGAATCGGGCTGAGTGACTCTCCAGAGCTCTCATTAGGAGTAACTGGGAAACGAGTGGCTCGTGTGGAGTGATGAGGTTAATTGGAGGTTGGGTTGGATTCCCCAGGGAGGTGACAGAGTCTTCACCACTTAATCTGTGAGTGGAAAGCAGCTGCCTGTCTGAAGGAAGCTCTCCAGCTCCACCACTCCTGCTGTGGGCTCTGTGCAAGGACACAAGTTTTCCCGCTGCACCCTGCGGAGGGGCTGGAAGGGTCTCCCTTTCTAGAAGCACCTAGAAAATGGATGGGGTGAAGGGGCAGGCAGTGAGTAGGAGGCAGCAGCCTGCTCAGGAAACAGTCCTTTTGTTTTTTCCAGAGCAGTGGCACCTGCCTTTCAAGGAAAATCCAGGAGAGCAGAGCCTTGAAATAGCCAATTCCTGAAAGCAAATGTGCTCAGCTTTAAAAGCCATTACACTTCATAGCCCAGAGCAATTGCTCTCTAATTGCTTTTGCCCCCCAAAGCCCTGAGCTTGGGGAAAGGCAAATCTCCTGCTTGCACACTTCAGCAGAGCCTGAAGATGATGAGGAGCAGTGCTAATGTCCCTGGCTGCTCCCAGGGAGTGGAGCTGGGGAGGTGGGATGAGGGCTGGGCTGGCAGGGGGGCACGGGGAGCAGCTGGCTCTGCCTACCCACCATGTGCCAGGAGGCTTCAAGTCTCGGGGCAAACTGTTCCTAGGACACAGCCTGTGGTGTGCTCTGGGGTGGGCTTGGTGTCATGGTGGTGGGCACAGAGGAGTGGGGGAGGTGACACAGGCAGGCTTTAGGGGGCTGTCAGGCAGAACCTGCTCTTTTTAGTAGCAGCATGACTCTTACTTGTCTTGGAGTTTCCTTCTCCAGACTTTCAAGGCCCATCTGGATGTGCACCTCTGTGACCTGCCCTAGGTGATCCTGCTCTGGCAGGGGTTGGACTCAGTGACCTCCAGAGGTCCCTTCCAACCCCTACCATGCTGTGGTTCTATGGCAGCAGGCTGCTCCCAGGTGTACCACAGGGGTCTGGGCCTCATTGGAATGTGCTGCCCTAGGAGGTGGTGGAGTCACCATCACTGGAGATGTTCAAGAGGAGACTTGATGGGGTGTTTGGTTGCATGGTTTAGTTGATTAGGTGGTGTTGGATGATAGGTTGGACTTGATGATCTTGAAGGTCTCTTCCAACCTGGTCTATTCTATTCTATTCTATTCTATTCTATTCTATTCTATTCTATTCTATTCTATTCTATTCTATTCTATTCTATTCCATTCCATTCCATTCCATTCCATTCCATTCCATTCCATTCCATTCCATTCTCGAGCTTGCCCAGAATTCAGTGACCTCCTGGAGACAGGTTGAGGCTGGCAGAGGTGAGGAGGAGGGTGAAGAGCTAGGGACACAGCTGAGATCCTCCCAGACATGGCCAGGCTGCTGCTGGAATGCCACCATCTCCACCTTGGCTCTGCTCCTTGTGCTGCTCCATTTGGCTGGGTTGAAGGCCCTGGGCAGCATCTGGAGCTGTGCTGGGGCAAGGGAGGGTGACACCTGGGCAGCCTTCTGGAGAGCAGCTCTCTTGTTAGAGGAGAGGAGAGCAAAAGGAGGGGGCTGATGGCTGAGTGCACTGGTGCAGTTTGGTGCCAGCATCTCTGCTGCTCAGCATCCCCCAGGACACCATGGCACTCGAGCTTCTGGGCTCACTGGTGTGCAAATCAGATCTGGAGACCTGTTGCTGAGGCATGCACAGCCCAGAGCAGTTCATGGGCACTTGAATCAATGTGAAAGCTTTTGAAGCAGGCCTGCCTGCCTCTTCCCCCAGCCTCAGACACCTGCTGTCACTCTGTCCTTCCTGTCACACTTGGCTTTGCACAGTGGCCCTTCAGCTCTGACTGAAGGCTGATCTCTCTGTGGCTTCTGCCATGTGTTTCAGCCAAACCTTTCCTCTGCCCCTGCCCTGGCTGCATGGTCAGGAACCCAAGGTGTGGGGGCTGTTTCTCTTTCCAAAGCCTTTGCACTGGGTGAGTTGCTGATGGAGCCACCCTCATGCTCTCCCTGAGCAAACCAATTCCTTCAGTTCTCATTCTCCAGAGTTCCTGCTGAAGCCATGGAGATGAAAGCACTTTCCATCAATGTTTTTGCTGCTTCTCTAATGCTCTTAATTGTCTCCCATGTCTATTTTTGGGATGCTGGCATCTTCCAGGCACAGCAGCAGCCTCCAGCAGATGGGGGAAATGCAGATGCAGCAGCAGCTCAGCTAATGGCTTGTTTACCCTGCAATAAATAACAGGCAGTGCAACACAAACTGTACCCTGCCCATTCCAGCACAAACATCCCTGATCAGGAGGGAAGTGAAGCACATCCTTTTTCTGAGCCACAGCAGCACCTCTCCAGATCAGGAGTTCCTGTGGCATGGGTTTGCTGAGCCGAGGTTTGCTCTTGCAGGGCCTTGCAGGAGATGCAGTTGGAGCTGGGGCTGCGTGGTGGGTTGAAATTTCCCACCCCCAGCATTAAATTTGCCAGCCCAGCTCAGTTGGAAGGCAGTGAGAGCTTTATTTACAAGCCAAAACTGCACTCTGCAGGGGAATGCAATGGATGTGTACAGAGTAGCCACGACTTGCAATGTTTACAGACACTTACAATCAATAAACAGCACAGGAAGCCTCCTGGTCAAAGACCAGGGGAAGCTACTAGCTTCTCCCTCTCTGCTCCCCCCACTTACCTCCCTGTACAACAGGGAGAAGGGACAGAAGTAGAGAAGTTAATACCAAAACAATGCAGCCAAGGTCAAGCAGAAGCAAGTTAGTATCTCTCCCAGAGCAAAGAAGCAAGAAGAGAAGGAAATGGGTTTGGGACAGCTGGGCTGCATTCAGAGGAGTGTGTCCAGCAGAGCCAGGGAGGTTCTTCTCCCCCTCTACTCTGCCCCTGCTGAGACCTCATCTTGAGTATTGTGTTCAGTTTTGGGCTCCCCAGTTCCAGAGGGACAGGGATCTGCTGGCGAAGGTCCAGCAGAGAGCTACAAGGATGATTAGGGGCTGGAGCACTGCCTGGGGAGTAGAGGCTGAGGGACCTGGGGCTTTTTACTCTGGAAAAGAGAAGACTGAGAGGGGATTTAATCAATGTTTATAAAGATCTGAGGGCTGGGGGTCAGGAGGGAGGGGCCAGGCTCTGCTCACTTGCTCCCTGGGATAGGCCAAGGAGCAATGGCTGTAAGCTGCAGCACAGGAGGTTCCACCTCAACACAAGGGGAAACTTCTTTACTGTGAGGGTCCCAGAGCCCTGGAACCGGCTGCCCAGAGAGGTTGTGGAGTCTCCTTCTCTGGAGACTTTCAAGGCCTGTCTGGATGTGTTCCTCTGTGACCTGAGCTGGATTCTATGCTCCTGCTCTGGCAGAGGGGTTGGACTTGATGATCTTCAAAGGTCCCTTCCAACCCCTGACATCCTGTGATGCTGTGAACTAGTTTCAGTCCCTTCTCTCTTCCACTGGTCTTGTTTAGAAGTATCTTTATTTTCCTTTTACACCCACTGGTGATTTATTTGCATTTTACTACTTTCTGTTCAAGATCTGTGAATAACTTTTAAAGGCATAGCCTAAAACTACCACACAGCAGCCAGAGCATCCCTCAGGAGAGGGCTTGGTGCCGACCTGGGGCAAAGCCAGCAGCAGAGCCAAGGTCTGGGCCTTGACTCAGGACCAGCTGGGTTCAGCCCCATCCAGTGGCAGGGCAGAGCTCCACACCCAGCCTCCAGCACCTGCCCCCAGTTCTGCTGTCCCTGCTGTTACTTAGCCAAGGTGCCTGCTTGCTCTGCTCCACTGCATCCGTGCCCTCTTCCTCTCCTTGGGTTCATCCTGACTGGCAGCCACCCCTACACAAGCAGACTGACAGATTCCTGAAGCTCTTCTTGATTTGCTGTGCTCAAAGTGTGTTGTGACATTTTCCAATGGCATTTTGACTTGTAAAGGGGCAGCAGTGGCAGCAGCTTCTGTCTGCATCTGAGGCTGACTGCTCTGCAGCCAGAGAAGAAAGAAGGGGAAAGAAAGGAGGGGCGAAAGAGGAAGGCAATCCTTTGAGCAGTGCCTGTTGTGACAGGACAAGGGGTGATGGTTTGAAACTAAAAGAGAGAGATTCATCCTGGACATAAGAAAGAAAGGTTTGACCCTGAGGGTGGTGAGACCCTGTCCCAGGTTGCCCAGAGAGGTGGGAGATTCCCCATCCCTGGAACCATCCCAGGGCAGGTTGGTTGGGGCTCTGAGCAACCTGCTTTAGCTGCAGGTGTCCCTGCTGAGTGCAGGGGGCTGGACTGGAGGACCTTCAAAGGTCCAACCCAAACCATTCTGAGTCTATAAAACATTAAACTTTTTCATTGCCCTTCCCCCAGGAAAGATCCAGGTATTGAACCTGCAGCCTGCAGAAGTGGTTCTTCCCCTGCCAGTTAAAGAGGAGGAACTGAGATTTGAGGTATTACCCTGGTGGGTCAGGCTCACAGCATGCTTTGAGCACACTCCTTAGCTTAGGAGAGTCACTTTCCCAGCCGAGTTTCCTTTGCTTTTTACCTGTAAGCCTCTAGGGAACCTCCCAGGAACCCCAAAACCTGTGGGTGAAAGGACTGACCTCGGGGTGGGGGGGGTTGGACCATATCCTGCATCACTCTGCATGCTCCCTGGCGTGCTGGCACTGTGGTGGTTTCTCCTTGCTGCTGTGACCTGAGTTTTTCTCCTTCTTTGCCCCATCAGAACACATCAGAAATGGAGGGAGGTGGAGACAGCCACCAAAGTAGCATCAACACCCTGCCAGACATCTCCCTGGTAAGACACTGCACCGGGCTGCTGCCTCTCGGGTGGCAGCTGGAGGCAAACTGATGATGCCAAGTCTTGCCTCAGCTTCTGCAGCTCTCTGCTACCTCGGCTGCCCGTGGATGTCACTGCAGTCGCTGGAGTGAATTCATCAGAGCAGTTAGGAGGGGAGGGCTCTGGCAGAGAGCAGAACCAGAGCAGAAACTGGGCAGTTTGTCCTCTGACTGTCCTCATTTGTGAGTCATCTTCTTGCTGCCAATCAGGTCAGAGAGGTGTAGGAGTGCAAATCAGCTGATTTCTGTCCTGCTCACGGCCAGCAGGCAGCCGCAAGGGGCTGTGGGCCTGGGGAAGGTCTCAGGGCTGCTGAGCACGGTGTCCTAAAGGCTTCTGTTCTCGGTCTGGCAGGATGACCTCTCCTCCTTCCCAGATGAACCGCCCAACTTCAAGCCTCCACCTCCTCCTGCAGCGGCGCAGATGCTGGACCCCTCTGCTGCCCAGCCCAGGAACGCGGGGAGAGAGAAACCCAAGCGCCCCTCCTCCGAGTCCTCTCAGTCAGGCCTCTTCTTCGTGGCCCCTCGCAACCCCACGCCCCCTCCCGGCCAGCCCGAGAAGGACACGCTCAGCGTGGCTTCCACTGCCACCGCCTCCACCGAGGAGTCCGCCCCCAGTGCTATCTATGCCACCATCTCCCCAGCCCCGCACGGCTCCAGGAGGCAAATGGATGCCCAGCTCTCCTTGGTCAGCCAGCACCCCATCGGGCCCTTCCCCAGGGTCCAGTCGCCGACGAGGTTGAAGACCCCGTCGCCGGACGGCCCTGCGGCTGGTGGGCTTCAGAGCCCTGCTTCCCGTCCCCTCCGCCTCCGCCGTCCCACCCTGCGCCCCCTCCACCCGACAAGGGCAGCCCCCAGGCCGTGGCCAACCAGCATTTCATCATGGTGGAGGTGCACCAGCCCAACAGTGAGCCTGACGTCAACGAAGTGAGGCCCCTGCCCCAGGCCAGAGGTGGGTGTCGTGTTAGCAGCCATGGGGTGAAACAAAACCCTCTATGGGGTGAAACAAAACCCTCCATGGGGTGAAAACAAAACCCTCCATGGGGTAAAACAAAACCCTCCACGGGGTAAAACAAAACCCTCCATGGGGTGAAAACAAAACCCTCCATGGAGTAAAACAAAACCCTCCATGGAGTAAAACAAAACCCTCCACGGGGTAAAACAAAACCCTCCATGGGGTGAAAACAAAACCCTCCATGGAGTAAAACAAAACCCTCCACGGGGTAAAACAAAACCCTCCATGGGGTGAAAACAAAACCCTCCATGGGGTGAAACAAAACCCTCCATGGGGTGAAGCAAAACCCTCCATGGGGTGAAGCAAAACCCTCCATGGGGTGAAACAAAACCCTCCATGGGGTAAAACAAAACTCTCCATGGGGTGAAACAAAACCCTCCATGGGGTAAAACAAAACTCTCCATGGGGTGAAACAAAACCCTCCATGGGGTTAAAAAACAAAACTCTCCATGGGGTTAAACAAAACTCTCCGCAGGGTGGTCCTCAAGAGAATCTTAGAATCAATAAGGTTGGAAAAGACTTCAGAGATTATCAAGTCCAACCTACTGCCTAACACCTCCTGACAACTAAACCAAACCATGGTTCCAAGTGCCACATCCAATCCTGTTTTGAACACCTCCAGGGATGGGGACTCCACCACCTCCCTGGGCAGCACATTCCAATGGCCAATCTCTCTTCCTGGGAAGAACTTTCTCCTCACCTCCAGCCTAAACCTCCCCTGGCACAGCTTGAGACTGTGTCCTCTTGTTCCTGGGAGAAGAGACCAACCCCCACCTGGCTACAACCTCCCTTCAGGGAGTTGGAGAGAGCAAGAAGGTCTCCCCTGAGCCTCCTCTTCTGCAGGCTAAGCAACCCCAGCTCCCTCAGCCTCTCCTCACAGGGCTGTGCTCCAGACCCCTCCCCAGCTTTCTTGCCCTTCTCTGGACACCTTCAAGTGTCTCAATGTCCTTCTTAAACTGAGGAGCCCAGAACTGGACCCAGGACTCAAGGTGTGGCCTGAGCAGTGCTGAGCACAGGGCACAATGACTTCCCTGCTCCTGCTGGCCACACTGTTCCTGATTCAGGAGAACCAGGTGAAGAGACAGATCTCAGGGCAGGAACTGGGTGGGGGGATGTGAGAGGCATGCATAGCTCTGCAGGTCCTTGTCTAAGTGCAAGACTTGCTTGCAGGAGTTTGGTTGGATATTAGGAAATGTTTCTTTGCTGCAAGAGTGGTCAGGGACTGGCACAGGCTGCCCTGGGACGTGGTGGAGTCCCCATCCCTGGGGGTGTTCAAGAAACCTGTGGCCATGGCACTTGGGGACAGAGTTTGGTGGCCATGATGGTGTTGGGTTGAGGGTTGGACTGGATGATCTTAGGGAGCTTTTCCAACCCCCAAAATGCTGTGGTTGTGTGTGGGCTGGCAGCTCCTGCCAGGGAGGAGTTGGGGGGATAACACCGGTGGCGTCGTGGTTCAAGCTCGGGGTCAGAGGAGCAGGGTAAACGCCACACAGCCTGGATGGATGCTCTTTGGTGGCTCTGCGTTGGGTTGGCTTTTCTTCCCAGATGAATTTCCTGCTGCAGAAAACAGCTTGATGGCATCACAGCCAAAAACCAAACCCATAAATGAAAATCCAGGACCCACAGAAAGCCCTCCTGAGGGCTGCCAAAAGTGTTAGCAGCAGCCATGGTGTTAATCTCCGGGTCAAAGCCTACTCAGCCCTGGGCTTTGACGGCTCTGGAGGAGCTGTGCAGTTACACAGCCAGCTCCTCATCAGCTCCCAGCGTGCTCCCTCAAGCCTCTCTGGTTTTCCAGTGCAATCTGGGCTGACCTTTTCTTGTAGACCAAGCTCTGGGAGGGACTTGATTACAGCTTGTCTCCTGTGTGGGCTTTGCTCCGTTAGTTAATAACTTCTACTTCCAGTGGAGGTTTAAAAGGGAGGGTGGGGGGTGGAAAGGAGCAGTTCTGGGATTTTTCCATCGAATCTAGATTTTGGGGGAGGGCAAAAGTCTAATTGTGCCCATAGTGAGCTTTGGGGTTAGGTTTATCCTGAGCATATCTCCGGTAAAAGAAGTGGACGTGAGGGAGGAGCGTGGTGGGCTGCACAGGTCCCCTCTGCACATGGCTGGGGTCCAGCCAGAGTGGGAGGAGTGGTCCTGGAGCCCGGAGGGTGCCCAGGAGGGTGCTTCTGGTGAGACTCTTTGAGGTGAGGGTACCTACAGCGTCCCCCAGCCCCTGTGAACCCCTCGGTCTGCGTCGGTGCTCCGTGGGACGCGATGCGGGCGGCGTTGGCGCCCTCTAGTGACACTGTCCTGCCACTGCCACCAGTTCACGAATGGGCTGGTGGGTGAGGGGCCGCGGGTGGGTGAGGGGCCGCTGGCACCGGGGAAGATCAGATCCTGCCCGAGCAGTGTCAGCAGTGTGACCACAGCACCTCCAAGCTCCAGAGCCTCCCAGCCCCGCAGCTGTTGTTCCTGATGCTCATTTCCAGAGGCAGTCCCTATCCACATCCAGAATCTTCAGCCTCACAAAGCTCCTTCCTGGTAGCTCCTGAGTGCTTGGGTCCATCCCCATCTCCTCCCAGCCCCTGCTGCTGAGCATGAGCTGGTTCAAACCAGCCTCCAGCACAATCTCTGAGCTCCTCATCACTGTCTCCCGCTATCCCAGTTTGAGATCTGGGCTGGATCCTAGACCTGGATTTGAGGCTACTTGTACCTTGATGCTCCTTGTGTACAGCTCTGCTCTTCAGGAGGGGTCAGCTTGGGAACCACCCCGCTCTAAAGTCCAGGTCTGAGTCCCAGGGAACCTGCCCAGCCCTGGGAGTAGGTGAGATGAAGAGGGAAGGTTCAGACTAGGTGTGAGGAAGGGGTTTGTTACAATGAGAGTGGCGAGACCCTGTCCCAGATTGCCCAGAGGGGTGAGAAACGCCCCATCCCTGGAACCATTCCGGGTCAGGTTTGGGGCCCTGAGCAACCCGCTTTAGCCAAAGCTGTCCCTGCTGGCTGCAGGGGGAGGTTGCACTGGATGACCTTTAAAGAGGTCCCTTCCAAGCCAAACCGTTCGGTGGTTCTGCGCCCCGCCTCCGGCCGGTGGGCGCTGGGCTGGCCACAGGGCCGCGCTGCCCGAGCTCTAACCGCCCTGCTCTCTCCCCAGCCTCCACGCTCTCCCAGCTGTCGGACAGCGGGCAGACCCTCAGCGAGGACAGCGGGGTGGACATCGGGGAGGTCGAGATGAGCGGCAAGGACAAGAGCCGGCAGCCGGTCCCGGGGAAAGGCCGAAGCCTCAAGGAGGCCACGAGGAGCGAGGGGGTGGCAGAAGGGGCCGCCAAGCCGGTGAGGCTGGGTGCCCAGGGGCCTCAGGGCGCTGCCTTTCGTGGGTGGTGGGCACCAGGGGCTGCCAAAGGGCGGTGGTGCCCCCCACTGCTGGTTCTGCTCCCTCTGCCTGGGGCGGCAACCCTCCTTCTGCGCTTTGATGGGCTCTTTGTTCTCATTATCCACTAGCTGTGGAGAAGGGAGCCAGGAGCTGTGAGGGGGCACTGTAGGGCTGATACACCCCATCCTGGCTAGATCTGGTCCTTCCCAGCTCCAGCAAACAGCTGCCTGGGACATGGCAGAGTTCCTCCCACAGGGCACAAATGTCCTGTGAGTAAAGTCACCCAGAGGGAAGGTGGCACCAGGCATCAGAAGTAAACGGGAGGGTTTCTAATGAAGCATAGACAGGCAGTTGGAAAGCAGCTCTGCTCCTTCCCCCTTGCCCTGCCTGACCTGCACACAGCTGGGATGTCAAGAGTCAGTGTGTGTCCGTCCCCTCCCATGGAAGCCTGCCATGGGCCCCTGCCAAGGGGGCACGGCAGGCAAACAGTGCCTGGCCTCCCTTGGCAGCGCTGCCATCTCCTCTCCCCACAGCCAGGGCTCCTGGAGCCCACATCCTGTCTGATCCGAGTGTCCAAGAGCGCACCAACCTTGGGGATCGCCATCGAGGGGGAGCAAACACGCGGCAGCCGCTGCCCCGCATCGTCACCATCCAGGTAGGGCAGGCGGCAGGGGGGAGGCAAGAATTCCATGCATGTCCCATCCCTCTCCTCCCTGGACAGGAAAAAGGGCTAGGGAAAAGCCCTTTATCCCCAAGAGGAATTTGGGGGTTTTCCTCCTCCTCCTCGAGCCCTGCATCTCCCCACGTAGCAGAGACATCATTGTGCTCTTGGAGGTAGAGGTTGCTGAAGGTCACAGCCATGTGCCATGGATTGATCCCACACCCATGTGCCAGGGATTGATCCCACACCCATCCCAAGGTGATGGAGGCGATCCCAGCAGCCCCAAAAGCTTGGCTGGTGTCTCCAGCTGGCTGGAAGACCGGGGAAGTGGTGGATGATATCCGAGGGGCCGAGCCCTCAGGAGCTGTCTCCCCACCACCGCTTCGCCTGCTGTTTACTTGGGGCCAAAGTCAAGTTGTTTGGAGGGGGGTAAAAAAGACAGAAACAGAGTTGGTTGGGTTTGGTCACTCCAGCTGGTGCTAAGCTGCAGGAGCTTGCAGGAGGGAAGGCAAATTCATTCCCCCTCCCCCCAACACCATGAAATGTTTCGTTGCCATCCTGTTCACCCTGACCTGGCGGAGGCCAGGTCAGGGTGAACAGGATGGCAACAAAGCATTTCCTATCCTCCCACCCCCCCCTCCACCTGGCTGGAACCAGGAGCTGAAGCCACCTTTCTCCCTCAGCGTGGGGGCTCGGCACACAACTGTGGGAAGCTGAAGGTGGGCCACGTCATTTTGGAGGTGAACGGCACGGGGCTGCAGGGCAAAGAGCATCGGGAAGCCGCCCGCATCATCGCTGAAGCCTTTAAGCTGAAGGAGAAGGACTACATCGATTTTTTGGTCACAGAGTTCAACGTCGCCCTCTAGGGAACCTAAAACGGGGTCGCGGAGGGTTGGCGCGGGGGAAGGGGCTTGCGGAGGGGGGAGGTGTTTGAAGGATGTGGCTTGGGATGGAGTAGAGGGGGAAGAGCCCAAACCGGGGTTGAACAAGCAGCATCCCCCCACCCACCCCACCCCCCAGCCCTACCCCCCCCCCTTCAGAGCCCGCACGCGCAGACCCCCTCCCCCAGCTTGTACCCCAAAACGTCCCTTTGCCCGCTAGGTTGGGCAGGCTGAGAATGGGTAGAAATCGGTGCACGTCCCTTAAAAACAAACAAAGGTGGGGGAAATCTCCATCTTTGCCCTCTCTCGGGGGGGACCCTGCCCTGGGGGGAACGCCCCTGGGAGCAAAGCAAAGGAGGACAGCAGAGGTCAGGCTGTCGCCGCTGTCGCTTGAGTGCCACACGCAGAGCAAAGCTGGAGCCGTGGGCTCAGGCTGGAGGGGCTTTTATTTCTGGTTTCGGGGTGGCAGCATGCCACGGGGAGAGGATGCAGAGAGAGCAACCGGAGGCCTTGTACATTGCTGGCAACGTCGTATTTATAAATCACAGAGCTTGTGCTTTTCATTTCTTTTTTTTTTTTCAATAAATCTTATCAGGGTAAGGGAAAAAAAAATAGATATATGAGTGGGGGAGGGGGCGGGGATCTTGGGGAAGATTGTTTTATCCCCATTCCTGTCCCCGGCCAGGGCCGTCGGCGCCGGGATGGGAATGGGGATGACCAGAAGCAGGGGCAGCCCCGGACCGCCTCTCGCTCCGCCACGGGGAGCCCCCGCCGCATAAATTATGCTAATGAGCGCCCCTGATTGGTTGTCCGTCGAAGAAGGCGGAGTTCCTCCCGAACGCTCGTTTCTGATGGGCTGGATGCGGAGAGTATGCTAATGAGGCCGCCGGCGGGCTGTGCTATTGTCCGGCGGGGCCGGGCCGGGAGGAGCCGGAGCTGGCGGCGGGGCCGGGGCCGGGGTTACGATTGGGGCCGGGGCACGGAGCCGCCCAACGCCGGGTGATGAGGGGCCGGCCGGGCTCTGCCTGCAGGTGAGAAGCCGCGGGGCAGCTGTTGGAGGAGCGGGCAGGGACAGTGGCCCTTCTCCGGCGGTGCTGCCTGCGCCAGATGTGCCCCTCCGGGGTTGGAGCGGGGCGTGGGGCCCAGCGCGGCTGCTCGCTGTAAGCCGCGGGGGTGGGAAGGAAAGGGCCCCCGGGGGATGCGCAGCTGGCGCCCTACGGGGCTGGTTCCATCCTGGAGGCGGGTGGGGGGGCCGCATCCGGTACCTCCCCGGCTCTGGCGGGGCTGGCTCGCAGCTGGGATCCGGTTGTGATCCTTGGGTGGGAGTCTTGTAGTGGAGGAGATGCGCCGTGGGGGATGTGGGACTCGTCGCTGCGCCGCTTGTCACCCACCCGTGTGCTGCCCCACGCCACCCGCTGCCCTTCCGCATCACCCCGCGCCACCCCACGTTATCCTGCATCAAAGCCAAAGCCTTCGCGGCCCCGAGGAAACTTGCCGTAACTTTCCTTACTCCGCTGCTTCCTCCCCGCCCAGGGCCGAATCCTCCTCCCGGCTCTGCGCGGCAGGGTTTCGGGAGGGTTTCATCAGGCTGGCGTGGCCCAAGGGCGGCTGGAAGCCAAGCCCGGAGGCTGCGGGACGCGAGGCCGTGCGGCTCCTCCGAAGGAAGCTGCGGGGGCTGCCTGCAGCTCCAGTTCCTTGTTTCGTTTCAAGGGCGGCTGAAGTCAGTCCATGGGTGCCCTGGGTGCCTCCCCACCCATGCGGGGATGTTTTGAGGACTCCCTGGAGACCTGGAGCAGGCTGTTCGCCCAAGCGCAGCCTGTTGCCGGTTAACCCCACCGCGCGCTGCTAGAGGCTGGCTGCCCTCCCGTGTCCCCCGCCGCCTCCTCCTGCCCTGCGCTAATAAGGGATCTCTGTGCCCCCGGCTCTGTCGCGGCGGTGGCAGCTCTCTCCAGACGGGGATTAAGGCTGCTGCCCTTCACTGGCTGCCCTGTCTCGCCCCACCTCCCACTGGGAGGCTGAGGTTCAGCCCGAGGGGGCAACCCTGCTGTTTTCCAGAGCAGACCCTGGGGACAAAGCTGTCCCCAGGCAAAACAGGACCCTGCGTGGGGCTGAGGGGGGAGGTAGGAACCTGGCCGTGGGAGCAGCTCCTTGTCCCACCACAGGGCTTGTCTTAGGTGCAAGTGATGGAGAGATGTCGTTTCCTCAGGGTTTTGGTACTTCTCCGTGGGAATGTGGAGAAGCCTGGGGGAGTATTTCACTATCTGAGGGGACCTGCAGGAAGGCTGGGGAGGGACTGTTTAGTAGGGCTTGGGATGATAGGACGAGGGGCAATGGTTTGAAACTGGAGCAGGACAGATTTAGCTTGGACTTCAGGAGGAAGTTCTGCACCATGAGAGCGGTGAAACACTGAAACACGTTGCCCAGGGAAGTGGTTGAGGCCCTGTGGCAGCCTGGGATGTCCTTGCTGACTGCAGGGGGGGGTTGGACAGGATGACTTTTGGGGGTCCCTTCCAAGCCAATGCAATCTGTGAATCTGCGAACCTGATACAGAGAGAGGAACTTGGTGGGGACATGTCCCTTCCAGGCAGAGGAACTGGGGTGGGGGGACACACACATGGGCTTTGGAGAGATGATGTAGGAGCGGGACAAGGAGGGTCTGCCAGGCTCTTCCTCGCTGTGATGGTTTCTCCCATGCTTTACAAACCAGGCGAGCAGCATTTCTGCTCCTCTGCCCTCTTTCACGTTGGCAGGACAAGACTCCGAGCTTAAAAAGCAAAAGAGAAAAGTTTAGGAACCAGGAATTCCTCCCTCCTGGAGTGCAGAAGCCCCTTGCCAAGTTTCAGCCCCAGGCTGCTGTTCTGGCCTCCTTCAAACCGCCCCCCCCTCTCCAAAACAAAAGAGGTGGCAACGCCGACGAGCTGCTCCTGCTCAGACAAAAAAAGCTGAGCTGGGAAGTGGAAGGCGACACAACTAACCCTTCCCTGCGGGGCACCAGCACCAGGCATCATCCTCTGTTTGCTTTTAACCTCTCTTTTTAAGCAGGAAAGAGGTCTGGGGTTGGGTTTCATGGTTTAGGAGAAGAAAATCACCACCCCTTTGATCAAGAAGGGAGTTCAAGCTCCTCCTGCCTCCCAGACAGGCACGAATGTGCCTGTCTGGGAGGCAGGAGGAGCTTGAACTCCCTTCCCCGGGGGGATTAGAGCCTCCCCAACCCTCCTATTCTGCCCAGGGCTTGACAAGACAGTGAAGGCAGAGTGACAGCAGCCTTGTCCCCTCCTCTCCATGTCACCAAGCAAGCCCTGGGGCTGGGGATGTGGTGTCTTCCTCTGCTGTCACCACCAATAAACCCAGGAGCAGCGATGGGGACGCTGCGTTGCTTCGTGGTGGGCCTTGGGTTTGTGCTGCTTGTTCTGCGTCACACGTGCAGTGGGTTGGGGTGGTCTCAGCTTTGCCAGCTCCAGCTCTGCCCTGCTGGGGTTTGCAGGACAGGGCCAGGATCAGTGTGGTGGAAGGTGAAGCTGCCTGCAGGTGAATTGGGAGATTAGGAGGTGAGGGCAGGGATGGGCAGAGAGGACCCCTCCTGCCTGCTGGCCAGGCAAGAGACGTGGCAGAACTCATATCCACCTCTGAGGGACAAATCTGAGGGTTGGAAGGGAGCTTTGGAGATCAGCCAGTCCAACCCCCCCCTGCTAAAGCAGGGCACCCCCAGCAGCTTGTACAGGATCACAATGGCCAGCTGGGTTTGGAATCTCTCCAGAGCAGGAGACTCCACAACCTCTCTGGGCAGCCTGCTCCAGGCCTCCAGCACCCTCACGCCAAAGAAGTTTCTCCTCCTGTTCAGATGGAGCCTCCTGGGTTCCAGTTTGTGCCCCTTGCCCCTAGTCCTGCCACTGGGAAACACTGAGAAGAGCCTGGCCCCAGCCTCTTGCCCCCTACCCTTTAGCTCTTACTGAGCATTGCTGAACTCCCCTCTGGGGCTGCTCTTCTCCAGGCTCCACAGCCCCAGGGCTCTCAGCCTTCCCCCTCACCGAGATGCTCCCACAGCGTCTTCACAGCCCTCACTACAAACTCAGGACGGCCCTGGGTGAGTGTGAAAGGGCAGGAGAGAGGCTGAGGGTCTCAGGCAGAGCCCAGGGGTGCAAGACATTGTCTAGCTGAGGTTTTGAAACTTCTCTGTAGCTCTTCCTCCGATGCCCCTGGTGCAAAGCCCCAGCTTTGCTGAGGGCTATCTGTCTGTATTTATACACACACACACACTTGGCTTTGTTTCCATCTGCTTTGTCCCTCCCCAGTCCGTGGCCACATCATTCCCCAGGCTGTTCTGTGCTACCATGGCAGCCAGCAGCTCACTTCAAGGGGGGAGAAAAAAAACCCAACAAACAACCCACAGATTTTTCTCTCTGACCACCGTGACCACTGGCAGAGAGACTGTCTGGGGAAAGCCATAACTGAGGAAGACTTTGCCAGCAGATCCTCAGGCTGGGGCTGCTGCAGCTGGGGGGATGGAGACACTGCTCAGAACTGGGGTGATGGCTCTGGGTTAGGGATAATTCTGCCAAAACCACGTAGGAAACATTATAACCCACTTCACCCCACGACAACAGGACCCCCAGGCTCCCTTCACCCACCACACACCTGCTGGGACCCCCTCGCCTGCCCAGGGATGATGTTTGGGGCTCCCCATCTCTGGGGGATGCTGCAGGGTTTGAGGTGGGGTGAGAGGCACATTCATAGTATCATAGTATCAGTCAGGGTTGGAAGGGACCACAAGGATCATCTAGTTCCAACCCCCTGCCATGGGCAGGGACACCCCACACTAGATCAGCCTGGCCAGAGCCTCATCCAGCCTGGGCTTAAACACCTCCAGGGACGGGGCCTCAACCACCTCCCTGCACAACCCATTCCAGGGCTTCACCACTCTCATGGGGAAGAACTTCCTCCTCACCTCCAGCCTGAATCTCCCACCTCCAGCACATTGATGTGCTGCTTCTCCAGGCCAGGATGTGGGGAAGGTCTCAGGGCTGGAAACATCCTACTTCGAGAGGGCCTAAAGCCCAAATTGCTCTTTAGCTGTGCTGAGCTCCCACAGGTCCTGAAGCATCCCATGGGAAGCCCTCTCCTCCTTGCTGGCAGCACCCTGGAGGCAGGAGAAGCTGTGGAGCATCTCCAGGGGAAGAAAGTGAAGTTGCCCAGCCAATGGATGGCCAAAAAACCTCCTGCAGACCCCCACAGGAGGTTTGTGAGACCCTAAGAGGTGCTTTGGAAAGCCTCAAGGATAGAATCAATAAGGTTGGAAAAGACCTCAGAGATCATCAAGTCCAACCTAACACCCAGCACCTCCTGACAACTAAACCATGGCTCCAAGTGCCACATCCAATCCCCTCTTGAACACCTCCAGGGATGGGGACTCCACCACCTCCCTGGGCAGCACATCCCAATGGACAATCTCTCTTGCTGGGAAGAACTTTCTCCTCACCTCCAGCCTAAACCTCCCCTGGCACAGCTTGAGACTGTGTCCTTTTGTTCTGGTGCTGCTTGCCTGGGAGATGAGACCAACCTCCACCTGGCTACATCTTCCCTTCAGGTAGTTGTAGAGAGCAAGAAGGTCTCCCCTGAGCCTCCTCTTCCCCAGGTTAAACAACTCCATCTCCCTCAGCCTCTCCTCATATGCAGCCAGGGCTGGGATCACACTGCTGCCAGTGCAAGGACAGTGCCTGAGGACCTTGATGCTGGGTGCCACTGGAAGATAACCTCCAAAACCCCTCTCAGGGCAGGATTTAAACTGGGGAGGATTTGCAGATCTGAGGCTTTGGGGTGGGTTAGAGGAGCCCCCTGGAGCATACAGCAGTATCATCACCAGCCCTGAGCCAGCAGCACTCCCCCCAGATCAACCCCAAACTGCTCCAAAATCACCCTGGCTGAGCACAGCCACCCCAGGGACCATGCCAGGGTTTCATTAGCAGCTGGGAGCTTGCTCAGCTCCCCTCCTCGTGCCACTAATTACACACTAACGAGCTGTATTAATTAACTGCCTGCAAATAACACCAGGGCACCAGGCTGCCTGACGGTGGCTGCAGCATTCCCAGGACCAGGAGGAGCACCTTGGGGTCTGGGAGCCTCTCCTTGGAGAAGTCTGCCAGGCTGAATTTTGGGGTCATTTGGCTGAATTTGAAGGGGTTGTGTGGACTAAAAAATAGCAATAAAGGTTTTGATGAAAGGGCCTCCTGGCCAGGCAAGGCCTGATGGGGTTAAAACATTTGTGGTCACCTAGGAACTTGCAGGAACCACCCAAGCTGTGGTTTCCTACTTCTGCAAAAGCCCTCAGAGAGGCACAGGAAGGTTTTGGGGTTGCTCAGAGAGGTGCTGCTTTGGGGGCCCTCAGTGGGGGGGTCACAGTGATGGGGATGTCCCAGGGCTGCTGCTGCTGTGGGGTGAGTGTACCCTGGCCGAAGCTGCTTGTTCTGGGGTTGAGTTGGGGTTGCTGTGGGCTGGCTGCTGTCGATGGGTACCAGCCATACTGCCTGTGGGCAGCTGCCGCCTGCAGCCCCTGGTGGCCTGCCCTGGGCTGTGGAGGGCTCAGGCAGAGCTGAGGAGGCCTTGCTGGGAAAGCCCCAGGGCCGTTCTGGCTTCCTGCCCCACGGCTGGGGCTTTGGCATCCGGTGTCTCTGGGGCTGCCGCTGCGGCGCTGGGAGCCCCGGCACGCTGAGCAGTGGGGTGAGGGCCAGCTCCTGCTCTTGGGTCAATATGGGAGTGAGATTTTTCGGGATCCCTTTCCCAGAGGGGCCTTGGGATGCTTCTGCCTCCCCACCCCAGCGCTGTCCTGTGCCGTGGTGGCACCACTAAGGGTCCCCCAGCTGTGGCTGCCTGGTTGGGGTGACATCAAGAAGGTGCCAGCATGGGCTGAGTGTCGCCCAGTGCCCTCCCTGGGTGGGGAAAAGCCTTTTGGAGTGGCCCTGGGGGCTTCTCTTATCGCCAGGGTCTGGGGGTGTCCCTGGGCAGTTGGAGGAGGAGATGCCTCGAACAGAGCCCACTAAGCATCCCCCTCCCGCTCGGCCCCCGCCAGGACGCGGCGATGCTGTGACCTACATTCGTGGCAAGGAGGTCCCCAGCCTGCCACCGCCACCGGCGCCGGGCCATGAAGCGGCACAAGTGACAGGGACAGAGTGCCCGCGGGCATGGCCAGCCCGGCACCATGGCTGCGCTGGACACAAACACAGCTGAGGCGCGGCGGGGCAGAGCAGGAGGAGGAGGAGGAGGAGGAGGAGGCAGACGACGACGACTTTGAAAGGCGAATGGACGAAGATGGAGTGATTGGCTTGGGGGAGGATGCCGGGAGCCCCCGTCGGGTGAGTCTTGTCTTCTCTGAAGCCCAGAGACGCTCATAGGGGGCTCTGAGGGGCTGGGGGCACCGGCTGGCTGGTGGCACCCCTGGGCGCTGGTGTTTTGCAGGCGACAGCGAGGGCCTGGAGGTAGGGTCCCCGGCGGAGGAGGGTCGCTGGCACCCGCGGCAGGACCTGGTGGAGGAGGAGGAGCAAGGCAGTTCGCGGGGGGATGAGGGGCTCTGGGGGGCAGAGAGCGATGGGGAGCCCTACCCGGAGCTCTCCTACGAGGGCCAGTGGGGCTCAGGGTCCAGCGGCAGCCCCGAGGCCCTGCGGCGTGGCCGGGCTCTGTGCCAGCCCCGCGCCGGCAGCGCCGACGGTGCGGACACCTCAGGGCTGTCGGACACCAGCCCTGGCCCCTCCACCCCGTCCCGCCGCCACCGGGGCTGGGGCACAGCTGGAGATACCAGCGGGGGACACGGCCCGGGCTGGACCCCGAGCCGGAGCCTCCTGCTGCCCCTCTCCACCGCTGCCCCCCATGATACCACCAGCATCGAGCCCAGCCCCAAGCCAGCTGGGACGGATCTACCAGCCCCTGGCACCTCCGCCTTGGCACCCACCGGGGAGCCCTGGAGCGGTGGGATCCCCCTGCACCCCGGCTACATGACCGGTCCCGGGTGCCCAGGGAAACAACCCCCACGGCGCTGCCCTCCAAGCCCGCCCGACCCTTGCGGTCCCTGAGCCCCCGGCGCCGACACGCGGGCGGCAGAGCGGCGAGAGAGAGTGGCACGGCCGAGAGCAGCCAGTACGGCCGCGGGAGGCTCAACCACCCCCTGCCCGACCTCTCCAAGGTGGAGGCCCGGGTGAAGTTCGACCAGAGCTACCGGCCCCCGCGGGGCCGCGTCCTGCCCGCCCGCCCCCGGCCCCGGGCGGCCCCATCGGCTTCAAGTCCCCGGCCGAGATCGTCCGGGAGGTGCTGCTGAGCAGCGGGGAGGGGGCCCCTCCGCAGCCCCCCGCCAGCCCCGGCGTGCCGCTGGAGCTCAGGTCCCCCAGGCAAGCCACGGCGCTGGTGCAGCAGCTCCAGGTACCGTCCTGCTCCCCCAGTGCCGCCAGAGGCGCCTCACCGGGAGGGGCTGCGGGGAGGGGGCACCGGGGGGTGCAGGTGAAATGGAGATGTCGCCAGCCCTATCGGCGAGCCCTGTGTCACCCGTGGGAGGCGGTTTGGTGCTGGTCACCTCTTCCTGGTCCTGCGTGGGGGCTGGTGAGGAGGGAAGCACATGGCAGGGATGCTCATTTCCACCCCCGGGGTGGTTGTACAACACACGCCCCCTCCCGACCCCCGATGCTCATCATCCCTAGGATGCTTGTCCCTTGGGATGCCCTCCTGTCCTCTGGGGGCTGAGGGGGTTGTCCCCCATGCAGAGACACGTGAGCCACATCTGCACCAGCTGTGCTGGGTGCTCTGGGGGCTGGGTTTCTGCGACCCAGGGTGTGCTCCCTGTGCCATGAGAGGCTCCCCGCCCTCCCCACTCCATTCGCCACACAGGGATGTGTCCCTCCATGCCATGTCCCCCACCCCTCGGGCCTCCTCTGAGCCCCCATCCCCGTGCTGGGGGCTGTCACTACATGTCCCCCCCCCGCAGGATGACTACCACAAGCTGCTGACCAAGTACGCCGAGGCCGAGAACACCATCGACCAGCTGCGCCTGGGGGCCAGGGTGGGTGGCTGCAGGGGGCAGCTGGGGAGCTCCCTGCTCTGCTTCCCCTCCCCGGGGTTCTCTGGGGTGTCTTCCTCCCCTGGCTTCCCTGCTCTTCCTCTTGGGGAGCTGTGGTTAAGCAAGCCCAGCTCAGGGAGGGGGTTGTGGCCACAGAGCCTGCCCAGAGCAAAACCTGGGGCCTCTGGGTCCCCCCCCCGACCTGAAGGCCTCCCCTCTGTGCCAGGCTGAGCTGGAACAGCCCCAAAATGGCAGAGGTGGCTGCAGGGCACGTCCCTGAAATGGCAGGGTGGAAGCCTGGCCCCGTGTCAGCCTGGCCCCGTGTCAACCTCCTGCACAGCTCCACTGCACCTGCAGGGAAACTGAGGCAGGGCTGCTGTCTGGCTGTGCCACCCTGCCCAGGCTCTGCCCTCACCTTCACCCACCCTGCCCAGGCTCTGCCCCAACCTTCACCCACCCTGCCCAAGCTCTGCCCCAACCTTCACCCACCCTGCCCAAGCTCTGCCCCAACCTTCACCCACCCTGCTTAGGCTCTGCCCCAACCTTCACCCACCCTGCTCAGGCTCTGCCCCCACTTCACACTCCCCACCCTCTCCCCCACTCCCTGGCTTGCCATCCCTGTAGGGGTGGGGGTTCAGGCTGCCCCAGGTGCATGGCTGGGTGGGCAGTGCCAGGACTGGAGTGCAGGGGAGGTGTCTCAATCCCCTCTCCCTGCCCCCAGGTGAGCCTCTATGCTGACCCACCGCAGCCCAGCCGCAGTCTGGCTGTGGGCACCATGGGCACAGGCTGCCAGGTGATGGCCCTCAGCATCCCACAGGCCAGGACAGCAGCTTTCAGCATGGCCAGAGCCACAGCCTCACCAGCCTCACCAAGTGGAGGTGTGTTGAACCCTGTTACCCTTCTGGCTCATCTCCTGCTCTGTTTTGTGGGGCATGCTCAGCTAGGACCCCATATCCATGGCGGGGGGACATACCAATGCTGCGAGTGCTCCCAGCATCACCTTCTCCTTGTGCTCTGGGCTCCTCAGTTCAAGAGAGACAGGGAACTACTGGAGAGAGTCCAGTGGAGGATACAAAGCTGTTGCGGGGCCTGGAGCATCTCTGTGAAGAGGAAAGGCTGAGAGCCCTGGGGCTGTTGAGCCTGGAGAGGAGCAGCCCTAGAGGGGATCTGATCAGTGCTCAGCATGAGGGGAGCACGAAGCTGGGGCCAGACTCTTCTCAGTGCCCAGTGATAGGACAAGGAACAATGAGCACAAAGCAGAACCCAGAAGAAGGAGGAAATTCTTTGGTGTGAGGGTGTTGGAGGCCTGGAGCAGGCTGCCCAGAGAGGTTGTGGAGTCATCTCTAGAGTGATTCCAACCCCCCAGCCGTTGGGATCCTGGGCAAGCTGCTGTCCTGCTTTAGCAGGGGGCTTGGGCTGGATGATCTCTGGAGGTCCCTTGCCACCCTCACCGTGCTGGGATTCTGTGGGGTTTTGCAGCTCCAGCACTGGGACCCGCAGACCAGAGGAGATCATCTCAACCTTCCCCGCCTGCGCCCGCTGGGTGCTGCCCCGCCTGCCCGGGGCCGTGCTGCTGCTCGGGGTCCCAGCTGACTCGGACCTTGGCAGGACAGACCCAGAAGCTGCAGGCACAGGCAAGCCCCGGATGGGGGGCATGTGGTGGGAGGCTGTGGTAGGGGGCTCCAGCAGAGCCAGGCTCAGCCCCTCCTCTTCCAGGTGGAAGCCTTCGAAGGCTGGATCCGGGGGGAAGCCCCGCACCCCGGGAGCAGCTCCAGGTATGTCAGCCCCAGCCCTGCACCCAGCCCTGGGATGAGCGGGGGCTGGGTGGGTGGCAGGGACCAGAGGCCAAGCTGGGGTGGGGTCATGGCCGCGGTTGTGCTGCAGAGGTTGAGGAAGCTGAAGGCCGTGCAGGATGCTCTGGAGCAGGCGTACCTGGGAGCCCGGCAGCAGCACCCAGACGCCTCGGGGGCTTTGATCCTGACCGGTGAGTGCCTCACCCCCACCACCCGCAGCACCCCTGCTGGGGGTTGGCCCCCGTGCTGCAGGGCTTGGGGTCTCCCTGTCACTGCTGGTCCCTGTCTTGCAGCTCACTGGAAGGGGACATTTTCCACCTGGGGCTGTGCCTGGAGGAGCTCAAGGAGCGGCTGGAGCCTGGGGCCAGGCGGCAGCTCCCCCCTCAACACCCACCCCAGGCCCACTCCCCTCCAGCCCATTCCCCACCACCTACCCCCAGTTCCCTGCACCCCGAGGTGAGCAGGGCTGGGCTGGAGGGGGGGCTAGGGATGAGAAAGTGCTGGGGTGGAGGTCACGAATCTCTGACCCCCTTTTGCTGTGCCCTGCAGAGCCCCAGGCAGACAGAAGGTCCCCAGAGGGCAGTGGGGGACAGTGGGGCTGTGACAGAGTGGTTGCCCCGGCCCCTCTGGAACAAGCAGCAGCGTGTGGAGGAGGATTTTGGTGACCTGCTGCAGCAGTGAGTGCTCTCCAAGAGAGTAGTGGGGGATGCAGGCTCCCCAGACCCTCCAACGTCTGCCTGTGCATGCCCCCAGGTACAAGCACTTCAAGTCCCTGCCAGAGTCACTGAGCCTGGAGCAGCTGAGCCTGACAGCAAACGGGTCCCAGGAGGAGGTGGATGGACCTGCAGCAGGGGATGGTGGCCCCCGCACAGTCCCCAGGAGGACATGGTCGCTGGAGGAAGTGCCTGACCTTGAGACCTCCCTGCTGTAAGTGCTGTGGGGGCACAGGTCCCTCAGGCAGGGCGAGTAGGAGGTTTTGGGTCAGGTCTCCTGCCGTCCATCACCGGCACTGAGAGGCTGCAGTCTGTAGCCTCCTGGGCGAGCTGGCAGCACCAGGGCCTGTGCCCACCCCTGGGGCTGCTCTGCCCCATTGCTCACGCTCTGTGCTGTCCCTGCAGGCACTCCCCAGAAAGGAGAGCTGTGCTGCTGCCCCCCAGGACGACCCCATGGCCAGGGAGGACAGAAGGCCACCTCTCCACCGCCACCACTGAGGAGCCACCAGCCACAGCCAAGCCTCCCCTGGGGTCCCCAACCCACCACAGGCCCCCGTGTCCCGTGGCAGCAGTGGGGTGGGCAGCGCTGCCACCCAGCACTGCTCCCTCAAGGTGAGTCCCCTGGGACCGCAGGATCCCATCTGCCAGCACCCCCAGACTCTGCTGGGGGCCCTGGGGGTGCTCAGCACCAATGCTGCTCTCCCTGCTGCACCCACAGGAGCAGCGCATCGTGTCCCCGGAGACAGACAGCGGCTTTGTGGGCTCGGAGGCCAGCAGGGTGTCCCCCCCCATGCACACCCCTGAGAACCAGCCCCCAGGCTCCAGGTATGGCTCAGGGCCCTTGCTTAAGGTTGGGGGTTTGAGACCATCAGCTGTTGGCTCTCTCTGGGGGGATTTGGGGCACCAAAGGGGAACAGGGATGGAGGGAAAAGAGGAGGCTCAGGGGAGACCTTCTTGCTCTCTACAGCTACCTGAAGGGAGGTTGTAGCTAGGTGGGGGTTGGTCTCTTCTCCCAGGCAAGCAGCACCAGAACAAGAGGACACAGTCTCAAGCTGTGCCAGGGGAGGTTTAGGCTGGATGTTAGGAAGAAGTTCTTCACAGAGAGATTGGCCATTGGAATGGGCTGCCCAGGGAGGTGGTGGGGTCAGTGTCCAGAGGATGAGCAGAAGGCTGGAGAACCTCTCCTGTGAGGACAGACTGAGGGAGTTGGGGCGGTTCAGTCTGGAGAAGAGAAGGCTCTGAGGAGACCCAATTGTGGCCTTCCAGTGTCTGAAGGGGGCTCCAAGAAAGCTGGGGAGGGACTTTTGAGGGTGTCAGGGAGGGATAGGACTGGGGGGATGGAGCAAAACTAGAAATGGGGAGATTGAGATTGGATGTGAGGAAGAAGTTGTTCCCCATGAGGGTGGTGAGAGCCTGGCACAGGCTGCCCAGGGAGGTGGTGGAAGCCTCATGCCTGGAGGTGTTTGCAGCCAGGCTGGATGTGGCTGTGAGCAACCTGCTGTGGTGTAAGGTGTCCCTGCCCATGGCAGGGGGGTTGGAACTGGCTGAGCCTTGAGGTCCCTTCCAAGCCTGACAATTCTATGATGTCCCTGGAGGTGTTTAAGAAGAGCCTGGATGGGGCACTTGGTGCCATGGCCTGGCTGATCAGATGGGGTTGGGTGATCAGTTGGACTTGATGATCTTGGAGGTCTCTTGAGCCTGGTTAGTTCTGAGATTCTGTGGAGAGGTGGTGAGGCCGTGGGGAGCAGGGAGGAGGTGCTGGGGTGGGGGGTTAGAGATGTGCAGGGTGACCCCCGGCCAGGGCACAACCTGTGGGGGCTGCGCATGATCTGTGCCATCCCCAGGAGCCCTGGCTCGCTGGGACCCTCCGTCCCCATCCCTGCGACCCTCCGTCCCGGTCGGAAGAGGGAGCTGGCCCCGCGTCCCTCCGAGACGACGCCGACAGGCAGCTGCCCCACGGGTGGGCAGGGCAGCACAGGGGGTGCCCACCTGCCCCCAGCCCCCCTGGCAGAGCAGCTCCCCGCACCGCTGGGCTGAGGGTGCCGGCAGCGAGGTGGGAGCCGGCGGTGACAGCAGTGAGTAGTCAGCGTGTCCTGGAGGGACGTGTCCCCAAGGAGGGGCGTCTGGGAGGGGTCCTTGCCCTGCGGGTGGCTCTCAGCCCTCCCCGGGGTGCTGGCATTCAGCTGCCTCCCACCTCCTGGCTCTGCTATCCCAGGTCTCTCCTGGGGGGCACCTCAGCTCACTGTGCTCCCCCCCACACACTCCTCCCCAGCTCACACGGACTCGGAGACAGAAGGCAGGAGCTGCACCAGCGGCCACCCCCCACCACGGCCAGGGGCCCAGCCAGCCCCCCAGCATCCCCCAGAACACCATCCCCCAGAACACCATCCCCCCCCCCCGCTGGCCCCTGGCCCCCCAGCGCCTGAGGCGTCTCGCTGTGACCTGCTGGGCTCCCGTCTGCAGCGCGAGTGAGTGGCTCTGGGCTCAGCTCCTGGGTGACACGGGGACCCCCCACCAGGCAAAGTCCCCAAGGGCACCAAGATCTGCCTCTGGGGCAGCAGCAGGTTTTCCCCTCCTGGAGAGGCAGGGCCCAGCTGGGGCTGGGTCCTGCAAACTCATGACACAGGGGGGACTGGAACCCGGCGCCGGCAAGCCCCAGGCTTGGTTTTGGGAGGCATCACAGCGTGATGCTGGTGGGCGAGGGACTTCCCCCGCCACGGGGCACCCAGCAGCAGGCAGCACGGGTGGGAGCTGAGCTGTGCTGGCTGCAGGTGTCCCTCACTGTGCCACCTGTCCCGTGGCAGCCAGGCCATCCGGGCGCTGCGGGACGAGGTGTGGCGGCTGCAGCGGAGGCTGGAGGAGAGCCTGCGACCCTCCCACGGCTGTCCCCGGGGCAAAGCCGCCACCCTGCCCGCCACCCTGCCCGCCACCCTGCCCGCCACCCTGCCCAGGAGGCAGCCAAGGGACAATGGACCATCGACCCCCAGGGACACGACGCCCTCGGGGTAGGTGGCTGGGGGGACCTGGGAAGGGGAAGGTGGCAGCACCCGCCTGTGCCTGGGGTCAGCACGTGGGGACAGCCCCAGGCCAGCCGGGGTGGTGGGTCAGGGGGATGTCTGGGGAGACACTGAGGGCTCTGGGTGGTGACAGTGGTTCTGTCTGAGTGGTGAGAGGGGCTCTCTCTCCTCCACAGGGAGCCAAGCCCATTGGCACGGGGCAGGCTGGCCCCTGGGGTGGCACCCACAAGGAGGGGGCGATCGGCGTCAGTGCCACGGGACAGGCCAGAGCTGGAGCTCAGTAAGTAGGACTCTGCTGGGCTGGGGACAGAGGGGACAGCAGGGACATGCTGCTCCCTGCACGCCCTGTCCACAGACACAGAAGGGTGCCGGGGGTGCCCCGGGACCACAGAGACCACGCAGGTCCTGTTGGCCCCGTGGGACCCCCCCAGCACTCAGCCCAGATCCTGCAGGTCCCTCCAGATCCCACCCTGCTTCCCTCTCCTCTGCCTCAACCTCCAAGTTGGGTCCCTCCCCCGCTGGGCCCCGGACCAGCCCCTCCCCGAGGAAGAGCCCTGGGAGCCCCTCGGGTGCGGTGACGTTGCTGGGGCAGTACACAGGTGGGTGCCAGTGGGCTGGTGCCAGTGGGCTGGTGCCAGGAGCTGGGGTGGCCATCCCCACGCTGGGGTCCCTGCTGACGCTGGGTTGTGGCAGGGACACGGTACCAGGCGGGGGATGCCACGTGCCACCCCGGCGCCCGAGAAGAGCCAGGCCCCTCGGGATGCCCTCGGTGCCACAGGAGCCAGGGACCAGCAGGTGAGTGGCCCCAGGAGCAGCCCCCAGCCTCTGCTGCCCCTCCCTAACTCCTGCTAATGAAGCTACTAATGGCTTTAATGCATTAACTCTGGCAGGTGATGCCAGGAGGCAGCCCCAGCACAGCACCCCAAGGAGGGTGCACTGCCCCACTTGCCGGGCACCCATAGGTACCCCCACGGCTGGCAGCAGGGACAGAGCCACACACGGTGGGTGACAGAGATGGGCCAAGCTTGGCACAGCTCATCCCTGGGGTGGGGGAACAGGGAACACCCTCAGACCCCTGGCACACTGCCTGGGGACAGAAGTGGCGACCAGTGGTGCCACCCCTCACTCCCGTGGGCATCGGTGCTTCCACCCAGCGGTGCCAGCCCGGTGTGGCTCACCCGGGGCTGCCACTTGCTGCATCTCCCTGGGGACACCTAACCACCTTCCTCCCCACAGCAGGTGCTGGCCCCAGTGGCAGGTCCTCCCCAGGCTGCCACCCTGAGCCCCGGGCTGGGAAGCTGGAGCAGCCCAACCTCTGGTACTTGGCAGCCAGCCCTGCTGCCACCGCTGCCATCGGCTGCCTGGCGCCCGTGCCCCTCGTGCCTTACGTGCCCTCCATGCTGTAAGGATGCTCTCTGGTGGGGGGGCGGGCTGTGGGGAGGTCAGCATCACCCAGCGGAGCAGGGTGAACCCAGGAGGGCCTGTGCCCATCCCAGAGAGCCCACAGAGCCCTGGCACCTGGGTGGCAGCTGGCTGGGAGCAGGGTCACACAGGCCCCGGTTCCCTTTGGTCGGGGGGAGTCTGCGGAAGGAGTTGGGGGCTGGGGGTTGGAGATGGGGGAGAGGGGTGCAAAGCAAGGCAGCATGGGAGCAAAGCTGACCCTGTGTCCCCTTCTTCTCCCCAGCTACTGCTCCCCAGCAGCACCTACCTCAGCCCCCGCCCTGGCCGGGGTCCCCCCGCACCGCGCCGCGGGGCACCGGCGGGCACAGCATCCCCCGGGCAGCACAGCGCTGCCCACCGGCCCTGCCTGAGCCTGCACCTGGAGGAGCTGGAGGATCTCAACTGGTCGCTGAGCCAGGCCGTGGAGGCTGCCCAGAGCATGAGGCTCACCACCACCCGCATGAGCAGGCTGCTGGCCAGCGAGCTGGGCCGGCTGCGGGACCTGCGCGGCTCCTGCCTCTTCTGAGGGGCCCTCGGTACCCCCGAGCCCTCCCTGCCCTTGCAACGGGCAGCAGGAGGAGGATGGACCCCCCACAGGCCTCCCCACGCTGGGTACTCTCTGCCACATCTGTGGGCACCGGGCTGGAGGCATGTCCCCAGGGTCCTGCCCTGGCTCCCATCCCCATCTCTTGCCCGAGTCCTGCATCACTCCTCTGTCTGTGCCTCCGCTTCCAGGGCCGCCCAAGCTGCAGGAGGGGGCAAGACGTGGTAGGGGGCAAGACGTGGGTAGAGACTTGCACCGTCACACCCTAAGGTGCGAGCACAGCTCTGAGCACCATCCTCTGGGTCCAGCGGGGTGGCTCTGTGTCCCCTAAGGCAGCCACCACCCCAAGCTCAGCACTTCTAGGGCCTCTCTGACTTTGTCCAGGCCTTCCAAGGCCAGGCTGGAGCAACCTGCTCTAGTGGGAGGTGTCCCTGCCCATGGCAGGGGGGGGTTGGAACTGGATGATCTTTAAGGTCCCTTCCAGCCCAAACCACTCTTGATTCTATGCTGCAACCCAGCTGAGCCCCCTGCTGGGCAGCTGCCATTACCTCTGTGCCTGCATGGGCTGAAACCCTTGTGATTCCTGATCTATCCAACCCCTTCCCAACTTCTGGGCATCATCCTGGGGTGGGGAACTCAATGCCTGAGGTCCAGCTGTGTGTGACTCTTCCACCCTTTGTGCTGCCCTTGGGGTGGAGCCCAGTGTGTGTGTGTGTGTGTGTGTGTGTGTGTGTGTGTGTGTGTGTTCCCTTTTTGTGGTTGGTTGTGGGTATTTGAGACCCAAAGGGGCCAGAGAGCAGCTGCACCACCCCCTGGGGCTGGCTGTGTAGCCTTGCATCCATCTGTAGGGCTGGATGGAGAGAGGGATGTGGATCCAGCTCTAGAGAGAGGTTCTGGAGCAGGGCCAGAGAAGGGCAACAACCCTGGTGGAGGGTCTGGAGACCAGGGCTGGGGAGGAGCAGCTGAGGGAGCTGGGGGTGTTTAGCCTGGAGAAAAAGAGCCTGAGGGGAGGCCTTGTTGCTGTCCTTCTGAAAGGAGGTTGGAGCCAGGTGGGGGTTGGTCTCTTCTCCCTTCTATCAGGTGATAGGATGAGAGGAAATGGCCTCAAAGTTGCACCAGGGGAGGTTTAGGTCGGATGTTAGAAGAAACTCCTTCCCTGAAAAGGTTCTCGGAGACTGGCCCAGGCTGCCCAGAGCAGTGGTTGGATCCCCATCCCTGGAGGAGTTTCAGAGCCTCACAGATGTGGTGCTGAGGGTCCTGGCAGTGCTGGGTCAAAGGTTGGACTCCATGACCCTAAAGGTCTCTTCCAACCCAACCCCTTCTGGGATTCTGTGGTTTCTGTCCCACTCCCAGCACAATCCTTAGGGCATCTCTGGGGTGGGGTTTGGCTCTTTTGGGGTCCGTGATGTCATCCAGACAGGAAAAAAGAGATTTGGGCTTCTCCTTGGCATTCCCAGAGGATCTGGGCTGGTGGAGGCAAAACTCCCCCTGTGAGATGGAAGCAGGGGAGGGATCCATCCCTGAAAGGGGGTGGGGGGAGGGGGTCTGCAGAGCCCCTGCACCTCCAGGCTGGGTGTGATGAGCTAATGCCTGTTCGTTACTGACATGGCTGTGGTGGGAGCAGGGAGCACAGCTCTGCCCCCCAACCCCCAACCCCAGGGGGGCACCCTCAGCACCCAGCCTGCACTCTGTGCCCCCCAGGGTGGGTCCAGCCAAACCCCATCCCTGGGCAGCTTGGCCGCAGTACCCCAGCTGTGGTTTTGTGTAGGCCCTACCCGAAGTGCCCCTCTCAGACTTATTTATTTGTGGTGGTGGTGTTGTTGTTGTACCAAGAGCCACCTTTGGGGGGGGGAGGGGAGGGGGGAGAAGGAACCACTGACACCCCCAGCACATCTCTCAGGTCTAAAGCCTCCCAAAGCTGCTGAGCCTGGCTCCTGCACCCAGCCCAAGGTGGGGGGACAGTGAGGGGCTGGGAATGGGGTGCCCTAACGCTGCCCTTTGGGGGGGTTGTGGATGTGGGGTGGGGCTTTAATGAGGACTTCTGTGTCTGTGTTTGTATCTCCTCATGTCTGTATCCCAAGTGAGCTGAAGGGCCAGGTCACAGCCATGCTGGAAGCTGTGACCCCCAGCCCCAGCCTGGCTGGGGAGCATGCTGGGGGTCTGCAGCCATATTTAACTACCCCCAAAGGCAGTAGCCAGGAGCAGAGGGGAGGTCTGGGTCTGGTTTTTGTACTGGCCAGCAGAGCCACTCAGTGGCATTTTGTACTGAGAGAATCACCTATTTTTGAATGAAATAAAAGCAGTTGTTTGGCTTCTGGGGTCTCCTGGGGAAGAGGGGCTGGGAAAGGGCCTGGGGACAGCGCTCAGCAGCAGCTGAATACAAGGCAGAAGGGCAACAGCATCCTGGCTTGGAGCAGCACAAGTGTGGCCAGCAGGACCAGGGAAGTGATTGTGCCTCTGGACTGGGCACTGGTGAGGCCACATCTTGAGTGCTGGGTTCAGTTCTGGGCCACTCACTCCAAGGACAGGGAGGAGCTGGAGCAGGGCCAGAGAAGGGCAACCAAGCTGGGGAAGGGTCTGGAGAACAGGGCTGGGGAGGGGGAGCTGGGGGTGTTCAGTCTGGAGCAAAGGAGGCTGAAGGAGGACCTCAGTGCTCTCTACAGCTCCCTGGAAGGAGGCTGAAGCCACCTGGGGGCTGGTCTCTTCTCCCAGGCAACAGGAAATGGCCTCAGGTCACAACAGGGGAGGGCTGGGTTGGACATGAGGAAAGATTTCTACCCCAAAAAGGGTTGTCAAGCCCTGGCACAGGCTGCCCAGGGCAGTGGTGGAGTCCCCACCCCTGGAGGGGTTTCAAAGCCCTGTAGATGTGCTGCTGAGGGACATGGTTGGGTGCTTTCCCTTTCCCTCTCCTTTCCCTTTCCCTCTTTCTCCCTCTTTCCTTCTCCCTCTCCCTTTCCCATTCCCTTTCCCTCTCTATTTCCCTTCTTTCCCCCCCTTTCCCCCTTCCCCCTTCCCCCTTCCTCCCCCTTTCCCCCCTTCCCCCTTCCCCCCCCCCCTTTTCCCCCCTCTCCCTTCCCCCCTTTCTTTTCCCCCCTCTCCCTTCCCCCTTCCCCCCCCTTCCCCCCTCTCCCTTTCCTTTCCCCCTTCTTCCCCTCTCCTTTTCCCGTTCTCCCTTTCCTTTCCCCCTCTTCCTTCTTCCCCTCTCCTTTTCCCATTCTCCCTTTCCTTTGCCCCTCTCCTTTTCCTTTCCCCCTCCCCTTCCCCCTCTCCCCTCTCCTCCTCCCCCTCCCCATTCCCCCTCTTTCCCCTTCCCCATCCTCTCTTCCCCTCCCTCTCAGCCGTGCCCAGCGGAGGCTCTTTTCCGCGGGCTGCTCCCCTGAGCGAGCGGCAGGGCCGAGCCAGGGGTCGGAGCCGGGGCCGGGGCCGGGGCCGGAGGGGTGGTTGGATCGCAGCGGGAGGATGGAGATCGCTTTTATTGAGCCACTCAGGAGTGCTTGAAAGTACAGAACAGAGAGCTACAGAGATGATACACGGTTGTGCTTCAACACTTTCCAAACATTGAGATTCCAGTTAATTTTCAAGGTAAAACAAGTTCCAAGGACAGACTAGATTAGTAGTGTGTATATATATATATATATCTTCTTCTTCCTTTTTTTTCCCCTTTTTTAAGTTTTCCTTTTTGATAAATTATTATTTTTTTATTATATAAATAACTGTAACAGAAACAAACCAACCAACCAACAAAAATATGAACAATAATTTAACTGCCCAACATACGAGAGCCTGAAGCATTGGCAGGGCTAAAACCATGAAGGGACTTCAAACAAGAGAGGGGGAGGGGGAAGAGAGAGGAAGGGGGAAGAGAAAGGAAGGGGGAAGGGAAGGAAGGGAAGGAAGGGAAGGAAGGGAAGGAAGGAAGGGGAAGGAAGGGAAGGGAAGGGAAGGAAGGGAAGGAAGAAGGAAGGGAAGGGAAGGGAAGGAAGGGAAGGAAGGAAGGAAGGAAGGGAAGGGGAAGGGAAGGAAGGGGAAGGGAAGGAAGGGAAGGGAAGGGAAGGAAGGGGGAAGAGAAGGAAGGGGGAAGGGGAAGGGAAGGGAAGGGAAGGGGGAGGGAAGGGAAGGGAAGGGAAGGGGGAAGGGAAGGGGGAAGGGAAGGGAAGGGGGAAGGGAAGGGAAGAAGGGGGAAGGGAAGGGGGAAGGAAGGGGGAAGGGAAGGGGGAAGGGAAGGGGGAAGGGAAGGGGGAAGGGAAGGGGGAAGGGAAGGGGGAAGGGAAGGGGGAAGGGAAGGGGGAAGGGAAGGGGGAAGGGAAGGGGGAAGGGAAGGGGGAAGGGGGAAGAGAAGGGAGAAGGGAAGGGGAAGGGGGAAGAGAAGGGAGAAGGGAAGGGGGAAGGGGGAGAGAAGGGAGAAGGAAGGGGAAGGGGAAGGGGGAAGGGGGAAGAGAAGGGAGAAGGGAAGGGGGAAGGGGGAAGAGAAGGGAGAAGGGAAGGGGGAAGGGAAGGGGGAAGGGAAGGGAAGGGGGAAGAGAAGGGAAGGGGGAAGAGAAAGGGGGAAGGGAAGGGGGAAGGGAAGACAAAGGAAGGGGAAGGGAAAGGGGAAGGGAAGGGAAAAGGGCAGGGAGAAGGGAAGGGAGAAGGGAAGGGGGAAGGGGAAGGGAAGGGCGAAGGGCAGGGGGAAGGGAAGGGAGAAGGAAAGGGAAAGGAAGGGAAGGGAGAGGGGAAAGGAGAAGGGAAGGGAGGACCAAGGAGGAACCAACAAATATCAGTGCAATGGTACAGCCTTTGCCCTAAAAATAGATATTTAACTTTATGGGCAAGGAAGAGGTGGGGAGGGGGAAAGGAAAGGGGCAGGGGGGGGGGGAGGGCTAACCACCAACAAGTCAAGAAAGAGAGGTTGGGGGCGGGGGGAAGGGAAAAAAAACAAAGGGGGCTCACAGCCTTCTGGGGGAGGGAGAACGAAACAATGGACCCCAAAATATTGCAGTGCACCTAATGGCAGAGGAGGGCAGGGCCGGGGTTGGCAATCCTGGGGAGGGTGGGGGAGTTTAAAAAGAAGAGAACAAAACACAACCAAACACCTCAAAACCAACTCAAATCCGAGGTTTGGTTAAATCACTAAACACCAAGCTTGGAAAGAACGTCACGAGACACAGTCATTAATATACAGAGTCTGGAGGAGGGGGGCCCAGTGGGGTTTGGGGGTCTTTTTTTTGGGGGGGGAAAGGGGGAAGGAGGCCTCGTGGTGAGGTCATGCTGGGAAAGGCTTCACCACGGGGCCGAGGGGAGTGTGGGGCGCCGAGCTCCCGTGGGGCTGGGGGGTGGGTGGATGGAGGGAGGGAGAGATACAGACATAGCTCTATAGAAATGATCGATTTATTTGCTATAGATATACCTCTGCATCTTCAGGAGCACCCAGGGAAGCTGGGGGGGGGGGGGGGGGGGAGGCTGGGCTGCAGCAGGGCAGGGGAGCAGCCAGGCAAGCCAACGGGGTCCCACCTCCAGGGTCCGGCCGGGTTTGGTCCCTTCCTCACCTGGGAACCGCTGCGGCGTGCAGCGGCCCAAGGGCTCCCTCCCTTCCCCTCCCCCCATCCTCCTCCCAGATGTTGCTGTGCACATCTGGCAGGAGCACCCACCACCCTGAAATGACAAAGGACAGGAGACAGCAGCCGGGGGGACAACACCTTCCCCCAGCCTGTGTGCCTGCCTGAAGCAAGAGGCTGGAGCTGGCAGGGTGTCCGGCTGGCTGGCTGGCCATCCACACCAGACCCCAACGAGGACAAGACTTTTGGCGGGGGGGAAGGGGATTTCCCCCCCCTCCTGTTTTTTTTGTCACTATCATTCACTAGCACTGGGCAGGTGGGGGAGGGGGACACACCCCCCCGCAGTGAGCTCCGGGGGTGCTTTGGAGAGCTGCAGCTCCACCCAGAGCCGTCGGGTTTCCCTCTCTTGCACAACAAGGCTTTGGCTTTCTGAACACGGGGGTTGGTTTGGCTGTTGTCCCCTCCCTGTGGATCGAATGAGATGGGGGGAAGGTGATGGGGGGGAGAAGGGGAGGGGGGAGAGGGGGCAACACAAGAACTCGAGAGAAAGCTGGGCCAGGGCTGGGTGCGGGCTCGCAGCCCGGCCGGGGCGCCCGGCAGGGGACTCGGCGTGGAGTGGGTGGCGACGGTTCCTCTAACTGCTGCTCTCCTCCTCTGTTTTATTGAGCTTCTTCAGCGTGTCCAGCAGTTTCTGTGGGGTGAGGATGTGCGTGGACCCTGGCGGGGGGGGGGGAGGCAAAAGAAGGCGGAGGCGTCAATGATGGTTTCAGGACCCCGCCCCCACCTCCCCTGGTTCCACCCCGGCCCCGCTGTCCCCAGTCCCTCCCTCCCCGGTGAGGCCGGAGCCGGTGGAAATGCTTGAGAGGAAATGGACGTCCATGGGCTGGCGGGGGGGGGCTGAGGAGGGGATAGAGAAGGAATGGAATAAAAGAGATGAAGGAGATGTATGGAGCTGGTGGGATGGTTGAGGCCGGGGGGGTCACTCCTGGGCTTTTTGGGGATGGATGTACGAGGCACTGGCCCAAAAGGCACCAGGCAGGAGATGGAGTCAGCAGCCAGGCACAGAAGGACCATTTGCAGGTCCCCAGCCCTTCTCCTGCCTGCCCAGGGCATCACTGGCTCAAAGGGGTGGTCTGGAGGGGATGGGTGGGAGGAGAGGTGGCAAAGGGCTCTCGCTGGCTACCACCCCTTGCCCGGTGGTCCTGCAGCACGGTGCCAGCAGCAGCTTCCCACCACACTGCCTGCAGCCTGGCCTGTGCCCACCACACTGCCATGCTGCCCTTGCAGCCTCCTTGGCTCTGCTGTGACCAACATGTGGCAGCTGAGGGGGGACACCATGGCAGGTCTGACCAGCAAAACCACCAGCAGCTCACCCCCAGCACCACGTCCAGGGGGCTGCAACGTCACGGGGGGCTCCTGCCCATCCAAGGGCATCAAGCACCACAGGACCAAACCTGAACTTTCCCACGGACTCCAGCTTTCAGCCCCATCACACCCCGGAGCTGAGTGGCTCAGGGCAGTGCCCAGCCTTCAGTGTGGGGCACAAGAGGAGCTGGAGCCAGGACAAGCGCTGGGAGCCAGGACAAGCGCTAGGGTCCACTCCGCCTGCACGCTGCTGCCCGCTCTGCCCTGGGCACCAGACCCCAGGCTCTGCTCCAGCCATCCTGGGGTGCTCCATCTCCCAGGCCCGGGCTGGCAGGACCCCAACCCACTGCCCCCAGGGGGAACTCATGGGATGGAGGAGCCAGGCAGGCCCAGCGGAGAGGCATGGCAGAGGGATGATGGAGGCGGCGCCGGATGGGTTCCCGCCTGGCGGGAGGAACCGCAAGCATTTGCTTATCGGAGAACCCCCAGGGAGAACCAAACCCCCACATGGCAACAAAGCAAAGAAAGGAAGAAGAGAAGAATTAAAGAAGACCCTTCTGGGAGGAAGAGTTTCTTTTGGGTGGGTTGGTTTGGGTAGTGTTTTTTTTGTCCTTAGCAAGCTGCCTTTACTTGGTTTCTTTGGCTCACTCCATTGCTGGAGCCTGATCCTCAAATGATACCCTAGTGGAGTCCCTGAAGTCGGGGTGCCTCAGGTCCATGAGAAATTTGGTGGGAGTGAGAATGTGAGTAGAACCTGCAGAGGAACAGAGTGGGGCTGATGACCAAGACCTTCCCCCCACCCTCCTCCCAATCCCCTTCCTCCTCCCCCCACCTCCCCAGTCCCCATTTTGTTGTGGGGTTTGGGGGGGGGGGGGACGACAACACAGCTGTCACCCAGAGCATCGTAGGCGCATGCAGAGGGATTGTCCCCTGAGGAGATGAGGGATGGAGATGGGCAAGAGGCAGGAATGGGGGGAACTGGGTGATGGTTGTAGTGGTGGCAGGACACTGTTGGAAGCTGCTGCTCCCATGGGAGCCACGAAGAGCAGGTGAGATGCCAGGCAAGAAGCCAGGGAGCAGATGAGTCGGTGAAGGGCTGCTGCCCGCCGTGGCCTACAAGGTGTGGATCCAGCTGTGCTTCCCTAGGGGAATTTTAGGGGATCTGAAAGCTCCTTGCTAACATCTAGGAGGGATTCCAGTGTGAACTTCCATGCCTGGCCTGTGGCTTCATCCTGGGGTGCTGAGAGAGCACTCAGTGCACGTCCTGTTGCACAGGTGCTGCATGTCCTGTGGCACACGCAAGTGCGTGTGCCACAGGACATGCAGCACCTGTGCAACAGGGAAATGCATGTCCTGGTGCATGCCTAGGGCACACCATGGTTGGCACATGGCACCTCTTCACTTCTTCTCCCTGGAATGACCTCAAGGATGAACGTGGAACCCAAGAAGCAATGCAAGTGGAAACACCTCCCCTGCGGCAGCCCTCTCACCCAGCTCTGCTTGAACAAAACCAGCCATGGAGAAAGGAAAACCAGGAGCAGAACTGGTGATGGGTGGAGGGACATCAGGGTCCCCAAACACTGGAGCAGGCTGTCCAGGGAGGTGGTTGAGTCCCCAACCATGGAGGGATAAAACAGGAGCAGAACTGGTGGTGGGTGGAGGGACATCAGGGTCCCCAAACACTGGAGCAGGCTGTCCAGGGAGGTGGTTGAATCCCCAGCCATGGAGGGATAAAATGAGAGCAAACTGCTGATGGGTGAAGGGACATCAGGGTCCCCAGACACTGGTGGGGTGGTTGAATCCCCATCCCTGGAGGTGTGGGAAAGAGGCAAGAGATGTGGTTGGTGCTGAGGGACATGGTTTAGCCCCAGGCTTGGTAGAGTTAGATCACTGGGAAGAAATTCTTCACCAGGAGGGTGGTGAGGCACTGGAACAGGTTGCCAGGCTGGATGAGGCCTTGAGCAAGCTGGTCTAGTGGAAGATAGATGTCCCTGCTGCACGGTGTCCCTGCTGCACGGTGTCCCTGCTGCACGGTGTCCCTGCCCAGGCACGGCTGGGGGGCTGGGACTGAATGATCTTTGAAGTCCCTTCCAACCCAAACCATTCTACACTCGGGCTCCACGATCCAACCACAACGATTCTGCGTCTCGGGGAGGGCAGATCCCAAAGGAGACATCACAAGCCAGAGCAGAAGACCTCTGGCGCGGAGCTGGGGCCGCCGCGGGCAGGCGGCGGCGGTGGGAGGGATGGAGGAGGGCGGCGGGGTGCGATGAGCAGCCAGCGGCAGGGGCAGCGCCCCGCGGCCGCACTCACCTATTAGCACCTCCCACTTGCCGCTGGCTTGCGTCACCTCGTAGGCACAGCGCATCTCGTTCATGCTCACCCCGCCCAGGATGAAGATGATGAGGCGAGGGCCGCTCCGGTACTCGCCGGGAGCCTTGTTCTTGTGCCAGTGGCCGTAGCGGGCACTGCGCGGGGAGAGCACAGCCGTCAGGGGGCCACGGCCTCACGGCAGCGCCCGGGGTGGAACAGACCCCAGGACCACCCAGCACAGCCCAGACCCCTGTCCTGCAAGGCTCACCCCTATCACCCAGCACAGCCCAGCCCCCTGCCCTGCAAGGCTCACCCCTATCACCCAGCACAGCACAACCCAGACCCCTGCCCTGCAAGGCTCACCCCTATCACCCAGCACAACCCAGACCCCTGCCCTGCAAGGCTCACCCCTATCACCCAGCACAACCCAGACCCCTGCCCTGCCAGGCCCTCACCCCTATCACCCAGCACAGCCCAGCCCTCTGCCCTGCAAGGCTCACCCCTAACACCCAGCACAGCCCAGACCCCTGCCCTGCCAGGCTCACCCCTAACACCCAGCACAGCCCAGACCCCTGCCCTGCAAGGTTCTCCCCTAAACCATAGCCCCAGGCACCACATCCAGACCACCTTTAAGCACATCCAAGGGTTGGGGACTCCACCACCTCCCTGGGCAGCACATTCCAGAGCCTGACCACTCTTGATGGGAAAAGGTGTTTCCTAATGCTCCAGCAATGTTCATAGGTTAAGCACATGGGGAAGAGCAGCTGGTGGAAAAGGACCTGAGGGGGTTGGTCAGCTGGTGGCTGAAGATGAGCCAGTGTGTGGCCAGGTGGCCAAGAAGGCCACCAGCATCCTGGCCTGGATCAGCAGTGGTGTGGCCAGGAGCAGGACAGTGACTGTGGCCCTGCACTCAGCACTGGGGAGGCCACAGCCTGAGCACTGGGGACAGTTCTGGGGGCCTCACTGCAACAAGGACATTGAGGGGCTGGAGCAGGGCCAGAGGAGGGCAACAAAGCTGAGGAAGGGTCTGGAGAAGAGGTCCTGTGACAACTGGGGGTGTTCAGCCTGAACAAAAGGAGGCTGAGGGGAGGCCTTCTGACTCTCTACAACTCCCTGAAAGGAGGCTGGAGCCAGGTGGCTGGGGGTTGGTCTCTTCCCCCAGGTGACAAGTGATAGGACAAGAGGCAGTGGCCTCAAGTTGCACCAAGGAAGGTTGAGGCTGGACACTAGGAAAGATTTCTTCCCCCAAAAGGTTGTCAAGGCCTGGCCCAGGCTGCCCAGGGCAGTGGTGGAGTCCCCATCCTGGAAGGGTTTCAGTGCTGTGTAGATGTGGTGCTGAGGGACATGGTTTAGGGATGAGCTGGCAGTGCAGGGCTAACAGTTGGCCTTGATGATCTGAAAGGTCTCTTCCAGCCAAACCCACCCTGTGCCCCTCCACCACATACCCAGCAGGGCTCAAACTGCTGATGGAGCAGCTCCAGCCCAGCTCTCCAGCCAGCAGCACTGCTTGGAACGAGGGCAGAGCAGCTCCCAGAGCTGCTGCTGGGACGTGGTCCCTCCGGGCAGAGGAGGGATGGATGCTGCTGGTGCTGCACAGATGGATGCTGCTGGTGCCACAGGGGCCAAGGCAGAGGGCAGCAGAGGGGACTCACCTGACAGCTGTGGTGCCAAAGGTGGCAGAGGAGCGGGTGGAGATGTAGGGGTAGTGCTTGGTGTCCAGCTTGTCATCGATGGCATCCTGTGGGCAGACAGCCCCAGGAATGGCGTTAGAGAGCAGCTGGGCACAGCCCCTAGCCTGAGAGCCCCTCTGCTGGGCTGTGCCCAAGAGGATTGGCACGACTGGGTCAGGGCTCATTTGCATCTACTTCTGGCTCTGCTCCTGTCCTGCCCCTGGCAGGAGGGGAGTGCTGCTTGGCTGATGTGGGGCAGGGGGCTGCAGCACAGGGCACAGGGTGAGGCTCACCCTGAGCTTGGGGCTGCCTGTGGAGGTAGGGTAAGGGGGAAACCACGGCAGGGTCCTCTCCTGAGGAGCTCAGGGGCATGAGGTGACCTAGAGGATTCCCATCTGGGATCCAGCCCTGGGTAGGGAGCCTGTTCTTGCTCTCATCAGTGCTGGAGGGTTAATGCCATCTGTGAGATGTTGCTGCCCTCTGCAGTCCCCTCTGGTCCTGGGCAGGAGGTTTAGGGGTGCCCTGGGCATGAAGCCACCCTGGGGAGGGTTTGCCCAACCTGTGGTGCAGGAAGGCAAGAGCTGTGTGCTTTAGGAAATCAAGGGAGCTGCAGCCTTGCTTGTCACAGTGCCTGGGAGCAGAGGTGGCACAAGGCTGCAGTGACATCCCCCTCCCCAAACTGTGGCTCCAGGGTCTGTCTGAGCAGGTGGGAGATGCCTGTGCTGGGAGCAGCTTTGGTGCCCAGGATCCCCCAGCTCTGAGCTAAGCCTGGGAGGTGGCTCCCATTCAAAGGGTGGGAGAGAAGGAGCAGGTGAGGAGACAGGCAGTGCCTGCAGAAAACCACTTCCTGGCTCTGCCCAGTGCTCCCCCAGCACACAGCTTGTGGGGTAAGTCCCAGGGGTAGCAGGAGTGGGGAGGGGTGAACAGCATGATGCCCATCCTGTGCCTTGCCCATGGGCAATGCTGTGACAAGGCCACCATGGCCAGCATAGGATGGTCAGGGTTGGAAGGGACCTCAAGGCTCAGCCAGTTCCAACCCCCCTGCCATGGCCAGGGACACCTCACACCGCAGCAGGCTGCTCACAGCCACATCCAGCCTGGCTGCAAACACCTCCAGGCAGGAGGCTTCCACCACCTCCCTGGGCAGCCTGTGCCAGGCTCTCACCACCCTCATGGGGAACAACTTCTTCCTCACATCCAATCTCAATGTCCCCATTCCTAGTTTTGCTCCCTCCCCCCCAGCCCTATCACTGACAAGGAGCAACCACTGTGTCAGTGCATTGTGCACTGCCAGGATGCCAAGCACCCCACCTGGCACCAGCAAGCAGCGGGGCAGGGCAACCTCCCCCAGGCGCTCCCAGCCCTGCTGCCACCGCAGGCGTGCGAGCAGCCCGGAGGATGCACCTGAGGGTCCAGCTCTCCACAGCTCCCTTCCCAGGTGGTCCTGAGCTCCCTGCTCTGTCCCTTCTCCCTGTCCTGGCTGGCTCACCTCCATGATGTCCTTGATGACTGGGGTCCACCGGGACAGCTGGTAGGTCTGCTCGCTGATCCGCTCCTTCCGCTCCGGCTTGCTCCGGCGCCGCAGGGTGGACTGGGCAGGGAGAACCAGAACACGGGGAGGCTTAGGCTGGGTGTTAGGGAGAAGCTCTTCATAGAAAGAAGAGATTGGCCATTGGGATGTGCTGCCCAGGGAGGTGGTGGAGTCACCATGGAGGTGTTTAGGAACACCTAACTCCTTCCTAAACCACCTCCAGGGATGGTGACTCCACCACCTCCCTTTGCCCCCAGGTGGGCACTGCTGGTGGCAGTGTCTCCCTGCAGAAGGCAGAGCTGCACTGGGCTGGCTGGGGACACTGCTGAGCCCTTCATACATGTACTGAGACCTCACCTCCTCAGCAAGTGAAGCATTTTGCTGCCCCAGCACGGTGTTCCTCCCTCAGCACATCCCCACTGCTAATGCCTAATGGAGAAGCATGGAATGGTTTTGGTTGGAAGAGGCCTTTAAGGTCATCAAGACCAACCAGTCACCCAGCACTAATCACAGAATTAAGCAGGTTGGAAGAGACCTCAGAGATCATCAAGTCCAACCTATCACCCAACACCATCTGATCAACTCAACCATGGCACCAAGGGCCTCATCCAGGCTCTTCCTAAACACCTCCAGGGATGGTGACTCTACCACCTCCCTGAGCAGCACATTCCCATGGCCAATCTCTCCTGCTGGGAAGAATTTCTTCCTCACCTCCAGCCTAAACCTGCCCTGGCACAGCTTGAGACTGTGTCCTCTTGTTCTGTCAACAATGAACCTCTTGCTCTGTCAGAATTAACCTGCTGCCTGTGATTCTCCTGCTTGGTGTTCCTGGGCTGTCAAGAGTTGCAGTGGGGAGTGATGAGTGGTGGACAAGCTCTGCCTGGGCCAGCAATGTGCCCTGGGGGCCAAGAAGGCCAATGGGATCCTGGGGGGCATTCAGAGGAATGTGACCAGCAGAGCCAGGGAGATTCTCCTCCCCTCTACTCTGCCCTGGTGAGGCCACACCTGGAATATTGCATCCAGCTCTGGGCTCCCCAGTTCAAAAGGGACAGGGATCTGCTGGAGAGAGTCCAAGGGAGGGCTACCAGGATGATTAGGGGACTGCAGCACTCCTTGGGGAGGAGAGGCTGAGAGCCCTGGGGCTGTTCAGTCTGGAGAGGAGAAAGCTGAGAGGGATCTGATCAATGTGTACCAGTAGCTGAGGGCTGGGGGTCAGGAGGGAGGGGACAGGCTCTGCTCAGTTGTGCCCTGGGATAGGACAAGGAGCAATGGATATAAACTACAGCACAGGGGGTTTCACCTCAACATGAGGAGGAACTTTTACTGTGAGGGTCACAGAGCCCTGGAGCAGGCTGCCCAGAGAGGTTGTGGAGTCTCCTTCTCTGGAGACTTTCAAGGCCTGTCTGGATGTGTTCCTCTGTGACCTGTGCTGGATTCTGTGGTCCTGCTCTGGCAGGGGGTTGGACTTGATGATCTTCAAAGGTCCCTTCCAACCCCTAACATCCTGTGAGCCTATGATCAAGTCCAACCTACTACCCAACACCTCCTCACAACTAAACCATGGCTCCAAGTGCCACATCCAATCCTTTCTTGAACACCTCCAGGGATGCTGACTCCACCACCTCCCTGGGCAGCACATTCCAGTGGCAAATTACTCAAGCAGAGGGACACCCTGAGACGTGGGGGCTGTGGCAACGAGGCCAAGGCCACCCCATGCGGGTGCTGGGGGCATCCCAGGGGCCACAGGGGTGCCAAGGTCCTCCTGGGGAGCAGGAGGTGGGCACTCACATCTGTGATGATGGGCACTCCCAGGTGGGCCATGTTGGTGATGATCTCACTGTCCTCTGCTGGGATCTGGGCATGCTGGATCAGCTTGTTCAGGTTCTCCTCAGTGATACCTGGAAACACAAGGGGCAGAGGGTGTCCTCCTGAGACGTGTCTCCAGCGCGGACACAGCCCCTCTGCTGTCTCCTTGGGACACCTGGCCTGCTGGTGGCTGGTGAGACAGGGCTGACCCTTTGCAGCTGGCTGAAGCCTGAGCAGTTTGGCAGCTGGAGCTGCCTGCACCTCGTGGCCAGCCCTGCCCAGGGGCCCTCCTCACCGTTCTTGAGGAAGATGTAGAGCAGGATGATGCGGATCTTGTCGTAGGTGCTGACATTCCCATCCAGCAGGATGGGGACGATGGCCCTCATGGGGTCCTTGATCTTCTCCCTTCAGCATCAGTGCCCATGGCCAGGTCCTGCAGGGAACACTCATGCCCATGGTGCCTCCAGCCACAGCTGGGTGCTGGACTGCGGGCAGGAGCTGCTGGCCCCAGCTGTGCCCGCGGCGGGGATGTGGGCTGGGGCAGCTGGTACCTGCTCCACTCGGCAGAGCTTGTCCACTGTGCCCTGGTAGTGCTTCATGCAGTCCTCAGCCAGGTGCAGGTGGGTTGAGTACTGGGGAGACACAAGCAGTGTGGTCACCCTTGCAGCGCTGGCAGCAGCCAAAGGTCCCCATGCAGCCACCCTGTCCTCAGCCCCCCACCCCTGGGACCCTCCAGGGACTGCTGCCACGGCCCAGCCCTCAGGCTCAGCCCCAGCAGCTCTGCAGGGACATCCTCCCCTCCTCATACCTTGCTGAGCTCCTTCTGGTACTGGGGCATCTTCTTCAGCATCTGGGACAGGTCTCTCATGGTGGTCTGCAAAGGAAGGGGACACAGTCACTCACCCTCTAGGACTTGGGGAGTGGGTAGGGAGAGGATGACTCTGTCAAGGACTTCTGTCCCATGCAAGCCCCTCACAGGGGGTTGCTGCCATTGCTGGGTCTCCTCTGCAGCAGCTGAGGAGCAGGGAGGGGTTTGCAGCCCTGCAGGCTGGAATGCAGGAGCAGAAATGCCCTGAGGACCATCTCCCAGGAACCCCACATGCTCAGCTGAGGCTGAGATGGTGCTTTCAGCCCCTTGCCACTTTTACATCCTGTTGCCACCAGGGCCCACCCACTGTCACCAGGGTAGGGTCTCAGGAAGGGAACCAGCTAGGGACAGAGGCTGCTGCTGGGGGCTGGTCACAGCCCCTGTGGTGGGGGCAAACCCATGGTGCAGCACCCTCCCAAGGCATCCCATTGCCTCGGCCTAGGGTGTGGGGCCATCAGGGGCCTGAGCACTCTTGGCCCCTCACAGAGGTCCCTATTGGGTGTCCCCAGGAGCCTCCTCCGGGCCCCTGGGCGCCCATCCCCAGCTGGGTGGGCACAGGCAGGTCACCTTATCGCCCGTGTTCATCCTCTTGCTCGAAGAGAACTCCTTCAGGGACCGAGTCACCTCCCTGGGGAGAGGGGGAGGGCAGAGATGTCAGCAGGGAGGGAACTCCAGCAGCAGGGGAGGGGCCAGCGGGCAGACTGCGGGTGGGGACACTCACTGGGACACCTCAGCGATGTGTTTGTGGCGCAGGGTGACCCAGAGGTCATCATCCTCGTCCAGCAGCACCTCCTTGATCCGAGCCTCCCGATGCCGCTCGTCTCGTACCTGGTGAGAGGGGCGAGAATGGCACAGTGGGAACCAGGCTGGGGAGCACATGGGTCCTTTCCCGAGGTCCACTGAGCTGTGAGGAGGGAGGAAATCTCCTGGGCTCTTATTTCAAGTTGGCTTCACCTCTTGCCTTCTTGTATCAGGAACAGTGTGGCCAGCAGGAGCAGGGAAGTCATCCTGCCCTGTGCTCAGCACTGCTTAGGCCACACCTTGAGTCCTGTGCCCAGTTCTGGGCCCCTCAGGTGAGGAAAGATGTTGAGATGCTGGAAGGTGTCCAGAGAAGGGCAAGAAAGCTGGGGGAGGGGTCTGGAGCACAGCCCTGTGAGGAGAGGCTGAGGGAGCTGGGGTTGCTTAGCCTGCAGAAGAGGAGGCTCAGGGGAGACCTTCTTGCTCTCTCCAACTCCCTGAAGGGAGGTTGTAGCCAGCTGGGGGTTGGTCTCTTCTCCCAGGCAAGCAGCACCAGAACAAGAGGACACAGTCTCAAGCTGTGCCAGGGGAGGTTCAGGCTGGAGGTGAGGAGGAAGTTCTACACAAAGAGAGAGATTGGCCATTGGAATGTGCTGCCCAGGGAGGTGGTGGAGTCACCATCACTGAAGTGTTTAGGAAGAGCCTGGCTGAGGCACTTGGTGCCATGGTTGAGTTGATCAGATGGTGTTGGGTGATAGGTTGGACTTGATGATCTCAAAGGTCTTTTCCCACCTGGTTAATTCTATCCTACCCTATCCTACCCTACCCTATCCTACCCTACCCTACCCTATCCTACCCTATCCTACCCTATCCTATCCTATCCTATCCTATCCTATCCTATCCTATCCTATCCTATCCTATCCTATCCTATCCTATCCTATCCCATCCCATCCCATCCCCATCCCCATCCCCATCCCCACCCCCTCCCCGGGTGCTAAATGCTGGGAAAGGCCCCAGAGCTGAAGGCTACAACAGCCCCTTTTGCACCAAGGACTGCTCTGGGTTGGAAGGGACCTTTAAAGGTCATCTAGCCCAACCTCCCTGCAGTCAGCAGAGACATCTTCACCCAGCTCAGGTTGCATCAGCCCTGCCCACCACACCCGCCAGGCTGCAGGCAGGGACTGCTTCTCCCAGCTGATGACCGGTGATGCTGGAGGGATGCTGAGGCTCTGACTTCACGGCTCAGTTTCAAAGGCTGGGTAGGGCTGGGGTCTGGGGGCTCTGGGGGCCAGCAGCGCCACACTCACTTGTAGACATCGTTCTCGATGGGCAGCAGGTCGTAGCTCATGGCCTGGAAGGTCAGCTCGTGCAGCACCGGGGACGCAGGGTCGAAGCCGCGGTCCAGGATGAGGAGCTGGGAGCGAGCCTTGTCCGGACCCTGCAGAGCCAGGCAAGCCATCAGCACAGGGGCTGGGGCAAGACGAGGCCACTCTGGGGTCCCCACGCGGGGTCCGTGACTGCGGCGCGGCAGAGCTCGAGCAGGGCTTTAGGAGAGCGCCCCCCAGGCGCCCCGCTGCGCGGCTGCCGGCGCCGCTCACCTCCCCCATGGTGGGCTCATCGGCCTTGTAGGCATCCAGCTTGTCCTGGATGAGCTGCGCCAGCATGGCGTTGTCCTTGTAGTCCCTGGAAGAAGCAGGAGAGGTCAGCTCCCCTGGCTCTCCCCGGCAGGGGACCGGAGGAGCTGCTGGTTTCCCTGTGCCGCCTCCTCGGCTTGTGGGAGAGGAGGGACCTGAGCAGGTTCTGTTGCCCATTTCCATCTCTCCTTCGAGTGCTCCGCTCCGCCCTGGGGCCACCTGGATTGCTTCCCCAGCCCACCCCTGCTCCCCACAGCATCGAGTCTGAGCCTCCCTGCACACCGAGCACAGATGCCTGTTCATCCCGCCCCTCCTCCACCTCCTCCTCCCTCCACCATGCCCTCCCTCCCTCCCTCTGCCTCCTCCATCCCTCCACCTCCTCCATCCCTCCACCCCTCCACCTCCATCCCTCCACCCATCCCTCCTCCACCTCCATACCTCCATCACCTCCATCCCTCCACCATCCCTCCTCCACCTCCATCCCTCCACCACCTCCGTCCCTCCTCCACCACCTCCATCCCTCCTCCACCCCTCCTCCACCATCATCCCTCCAACATCCCTCCTCCATCATCTTCCCTCCACCATCCCTCCTCCTCCATCCCTCCTCCTCCACCCCACCATCCCCCCTCCTCCACCATCCCCCTCCTCCTCCACCTCCACCCCTCCACCATCCCCCCTCCTCCACCATCCCCCCTCCTCCTCCACCTCCACCTCCACCCCTCCACCATCCCCCCTCCTCCTCCACCCTCCTCCTCCACCATCCCCCCTCCTCCACCATCCCCCTCCTCCTCCTCCACCATCCCCCTCCTCCACCACCATCCCCCCCTCCTCCTCCACCATCCCCCCTCCTCCACCATCCCCCCTCCTCCACCATCCCCCCCCTCCACCATCCCCCTCCTCCACCACCATCCCCCCTCCTCCACCATCCCCCCTCCTCCACCACCATCCCCCCTCCTCCACCATCCCCCCTCCACCATCATCCCCCCTCCTCCTCCACCCCTCCATCATCCCTCCTCCTCCACCCATCCACCATTCCCCCTCCTCCACCATCCCCCCCCCCCCACCATCCCCCCTCCCCCACGCCCTCACCAGCCCCAGAGGCAGCAGAGGCTCGTTCAGGCCCCCTGCTTGGGGCGGCCCCAGCTGCAGCAGGCTGGGGGTGGGGAGGACAGGGGCCCTGGGGCGCCCTTACCCCCGGTACCGCACGGCCGGGTACTCCTTGAGCGTGGCGCAGAGCGTGGCGATCTGCTCGGCCAGGCGCTCCAGGATGGGGTTCTTCATCTGGGCCTTGTGGGGGCTGTAAAAGCTCTGGAAGGAGTCAGCTGAATCCAGGGAGTAAACCTGGGGGATGCAGCAGGAGGGAGGTTAGGAGGGATGGGCTCGGTGGGGTGTCCGGAGGGGAGCAGCCCCGCGGGACGCCCGGGGGGAGGCTGGGAGCCAGATTCAGCCCCAGATGAAGGTCCTCAGCTGAGCCCGGGACCAGGCAGCTTGAGGGCATCTCTTGGGCTTTTGGCTGCCAGCTCCGGACACCTTCCCCAGCTCCATGGCATGGCCACTACCCACGTGTGGCCCCCAGGGAGAGCAGAGGGGGCAGGAGAGCCCTTGCCCACAGCATCACCTGCTCCATGGCATGGCCTCTACCCACGTGTGGCCCCCAGGGAGAGCAGAGGGGGCAGGAGAGCCCTTGCCCACAGCATCACCTGCTCCATGGCATGGCCTCTACCCACGTGTGGCCCCCAGGGAGAGCAGAGGGGGCAGGAGAGCCCTTGCCCACAGCATCACCTGCTCCCAGACCCAGGGCCAAGTGGGGACACACTACTCCACAGCTGTGCCACCAGTAAAGACTAGAAGCCAGTATGGCCACATGTGGGGATGCCAGGAGGTCATCCTCTGCCTGTCTGCCACCCAGAAACACTGCTGCTTGAAGGGTTAATGGTGCCAAGCAGCTCTGCCACCATCTGTCCCTCCGTGTCCCCACGTCTTCAGCAGGGGCAGATGGCCGATGCCCTTGGCTGGGGCCCATGCTGGGAGGGGCACAGAGGCAGCCAAGGCAGCTGCTGGCACAGGGCCAGGGCACAGCACCTGCTAAATCCCTGCCCAGGATCAGCCCCGAGAAGCGATCGAAGGAGACAGGGAAAGGAGCTGGGCTGGGAGAGGGCTGAGAGCCTCTTCCACAAACCCCACGGGCTGGGGAAGGACCTGGAACATCCCTCTGCCACCCCACCCCCCTGGCCCAGCCCCGGGGACGGGGCCCAGCCCCGCCTCACCTGGGACTCGGAGGGCAGGAAGGCGATGTTGATCTCAGTCAGCGTTTTGATGACCTTGGCAGCCCGGGATTTCACCAGCTCGTTGAAGAGGGCATCAGGGCAGGCTGCAAGGGGAGGAAGAGGAGGAGGAGGGTAGCTCAGCACTCCAGCACCCTCCAGCCCTCAGATGTTTTAGGGACAGGGAGTCCACGCTGGTTGTTTCCTGGAGGAGGGCTGGCTGCCAGCAGCGCTGCCCTGGGGCACAGCGACCCAGCCAGCCCTTGGGGAGCAGCTGACGGGAACCGCCCAGAGCCACGGGGAGGACAGGGCTGCCACACCACCACTGAGCGGTAGGAGCTGGAAGGGATCTCTGAAGATCAAGTCCAACATCCCCCTGCCAGAGCAGGATCACACAGGAACAGCTGCAGGTGGGGCCTGTGGTTGGCTCCGTCTCGTTTTGCCCAGGAGGTGCCACGGGCAGGTGGGGGTTAGGGATGCCTGGGGAGTGGGGTGGGAGCTGCCACCCCTGGTACTCACAGTCAGTGAAGAAGACATGGGCAGCTCTGTACTTGGAGGTGGGGGGATCCTTGAAGTCGTTGATGAGGGAGTGGATGGACTGCAAGGGAGAAGGGAGCAGCTGGGCTGGGCAGGGTGGCACCAGGGACGTCTCATCCGGGTCACCCTGTGCCCTCCCCTCCCGGCTCGGGCCGAGCTCTGCACCTCTGGTTCACCACCCTGGTGGCCTCAAGCTGCCATCCCAGGGTGGGCATCCCCAACCTGCCCCCAGCCCAAAGCAGTGTCCCCACGGCCCAGGCCGTGCCTCACCTTCTCGGAGGGGGTGATGAGATAGACAGCCTCCAGGCTGGGCAGCGGCTCCCGGCGCTTGTTGATGTCTTCCACAACTGGGGGTGGGAAGCAGGGATGGGGGTGGGCAGGGGCAGAGGGCCATGGGGGCTGCTGGGTGTCCCATGGCACTACAGCACCAGCCCTGCCAATCCTTCCGTGCCCAGAACACCCCCAACCGCTCACCCCTGCCCACCCAGGAGCTGGGGCAGGGGCTGTCCCCAGCCCAGCCCTGTGGCGCCCTGCTGGGGCTGTGTGGGGGGGGTGGGTGCCAGCAAGGTCCTGGAGGGGGCTGCTGGATTTGGCTGCCTGCTCCTGTGCTGCTGTTGCTTTGGGTTATTGTCACATCCCACGCTGAAGGGGACAGCACAGGGCTGATGCTCTGGTGGCGGCAGGCTGGGGGGAAACCACCCACCCCCCCCCGACACCTCCTGAGGCACTTTCTGGGGGTTCCATCTCCTTTCTGAGTGCTGCAGGGAGCTGTTTATAGGGCTGATATAAAATGCCACCTGGGCTCCTCCTCAGCCTGAGATACTGCCAGGAGAAAAGGGGTTTGAGTCCCAGCAGCCAAGGAGCAAGGCTGTGGAACACCAGCCCGGCATGGAGGCAGCCAGCCACGAGCAGCACTGTCTCCAGCCCAAGCGGGATGGGGCTGGCTGGGGGCCATGCCACGGCCTCCACTGGCTCCTGCCAGCCTGGAGATGCCTTTGGGGGTGTGCTGGTCCAGAGGGAGGGAGGTGCTGGGAGCTGGCACTCACTCGTGATGCCCTCTGTCATGATGTCTGTCATCTTGCAGCAGGAGGACAGCATGCGCATGCTGAGCTGGTCCACCACCAGCACCTGGGGAGGGAGGCTGTGTCAGCTGCCAGCACAGCAGGCAGGCAGGCAGGGGGAGCAGCCCTTCCCCACCCTTGGGGGGCTCCCTGCCCACATCTACCCCCTGCCCTGCTTTCCTCCCCTCCACCCTCCTCCTCCTGCCTCCTCTCCTGAGCCCACCAGGTGTCGGTGCTCACCTTCCATTCACCCTTCTTCTTCACCTTGCGGATCACATCGTGCATGATCTCTGCAAGAGAGGAGAGAGGAGGGGGCTGAGCACCCCAAGTGTGCCCTGCAGCACCCCAAGTGTGCCCTGCAGCACCCCAAGTGTGCCCTGCAGCACCCCAGGGCCCGCTGGCAGCAGCAAGGAATAACTCCTGTGAAGGATGCCCCTGCCCAAGGCAGGGAGGTTGGAGCTGGACGATCTCCAAGGTCCCTTCCAACCCAAGCCACTCTATGAATCTATGAACTGTGGGGCCACAGTGAGCCCCACTCCCCTAATGCCTAATGGGGACATGGGGAGGAGATGGAGGTGTTTTGGGCTACCCAGGGAGGGGCCAGTCGCCCCCTCCCCCCCCAGCCCTGTTTGTCTCTCATGCCTGTCACTGCCAGATGGAGGGGGGAGCCCTGGGCTGGCAGAAGGGTGTGGGGTGCACGGTGGGGGAGCCTGGAGCCATCCCACACTCCTCAGCCCTAATCCCAAGCGCTGGGCAAACAGCAGCAGCTTAAGAGCTGCTTTTAGAAACAAGAATCAGGCAGCCTGAGCCTGTTCCTTGTAATCCCTCCCAATCCCAGCCCAGCCCAGCCCAGCCCGCCCCTGCCTTACACAACCTGCCCGCAGACCCTGCACCCAGGCGCCCCTCGGGGCTGGGGGCACCCTCTGCCCGCACCCCCGGCCACAGACGCCCCAGAGCTGCTCTGGGGTGGCCAGGCTAAGGCCACACGAGGAGGTGGCCCCCAGCAGCAGGGTGGGGAGGTCACCTTCTGGGGCTGGCGTGGAGGAAGGAGGGTTTGAGCTTCACAGGCGTCACAGGGTGGCTCAGGTTGGAAGGGACCTCAGAGATCATAGAGTCAGTCAGGGTTGGAAGGGACCACAAGGATCAGCTAGTCCCAACCACCCTGCCATGGGCAGGGACACCCCACACTACAGCAGGCTGGACAGAGCCTCATCCAGCCTGGGCTTAAACACCTCCAGGGACAACCCATTCCAGGGCTTCACCACTCTCATGGGGAAGAACTTCCTCCTCACCTCCAGCCTGAATCTCCCCACCTCCAGCTTCATTCCATTCCCCCTAGTCCTAGCACTACCTGAGATCCTGAGCAGTCCCTCCCCAGCCTTCCTGTAGCCCCCTGCAGATACTGGAAGGCCACAATGAGGTCACCTCGGAGCCTTCTCTTCTCCAGGCTGAACAGCCCCAACTCCTTCAGTCTGTCCTCACAGGAGAGGTGCTCCAGCCCTCTGCTCATCCTCCTGGCCCTTCTCTGGACACCTTCCAGCACCTCCAGATCCCTCCTGTAATAGGGGCTCCAGAACTGGCTGCAGTACTCCAGGTGGGGTCTCAGCAGGGCTGAGCAGAGGGGGAGAATCCCCTCCCTTGCCCTGCTGGTCACACTTCTCCTGCTGCAGCCCAGGCTCTGATTGGCTTTCCGGGCTGCAAGAGAACACTGAGAGCTCCTGTTGAGCTTCTCCTCCCCCAACCCCCAAGTCTCTCCTCAGGGCTGCTCTCCAGCCAGTCCCTGCCCAGCCTGGATTTGTGCCTGGGGTTGCCTCAATCATCTACTCCAAGCTCCCTGCCATGCCCAGGGACACCTCTCAACCAGAGTTGGCTGCTCAAGGCCTCATCCAGCCTGGCCTTCAACAACCCCAGGGAGGAGGCAGCCACAGCCTCCCTGGGCAGCCCGTGCCAGAGTCTCACCACCCTCACACTCAAGAACTTCTTCCTCAGCTGCAGCCTAACCCTGCTCTGCCTCAGCTTCAAACCATTCCCCCTGGTCCTATCTCTAGACACCCTCAGGAGAAGTCCTTCTGCAGCCTTCCTGCAGGATCCCTTCAGGTGCTGGCAGGCAGCTCAGAGGTCCCCCTGCAGTCTTCTCTTCCCCAGGCTGAACACCCCCAGCTCCCTCAGCCTGTGCTCACAGCAGAGCTGCTCCAGCCCTTGGATCATCTCTGTGGCCTCCTCTGGCCTGTCTCCAGCAGCTCTGAGTCCTTCTTCTGCTGGGGACAGCAGAGCTGGAGGCAGGGCTGGAAGTGGGGTCTCAGCAGAGCAGTGCCAAGGGGCAGAATCCCCTCTCCTGCCCTGCTGCCTAAACATCTGCTGGGGGACACGAGGTGCCCCCACCTGGAGGTGGTGGTGGGGGTCCCTGGAGGTCCCTTTCTCACCCTGGTTGATGAGGCATCACCCCCAAAGAGCAGGGACACGCTTAGGAACTTCCCCCTGAGCCTGGGGGCAGCCACACCATGTCCACCTCCCCTGTCCCTTGCTGGAGGCTTGCTCCAGGGACAGGGATGGAAAAGCCCAACTTAAACAGATAAAGAAGTGAGGAATTCTTCTAAACTAGAAAATGCAGAGGTGTGGGGAGATGGTGGGGAGGGTCTCACCCTGCCTGCCCTGGCCTGGAGACCCTTCCCCCGTGGGAGTGGCCCCAAGGGTGCTGACCCCCTGGGTAAAGCTCAGTTTGGGTTTAGATGGGCAAGTTTGGGGACCAGATTTGTCCCTTGTTTAGAACAAGGCTCAAGGGAGGTGGGCAGCAGGGACTGGCCTGGGAGAGTCCTGCTGAACTGGGAGGAAGCACCCCAGCTGCCCAGCTCTGCCCTCCACTTGGCATTTGGACTGGAGCAAGTGGGTCAGGTCCAGCTGGGGCCTCCCAGCCCCTCTGTGCCAAATGGAACATCCTCAATGGGAGAGCAGCAGGGCCCTGCCTGGCCCAGCACAGCCCCAGCCCCCTGGGGTGATGCTCCCCAGGCTCTCCCCACCCTGCTGGGCTCATTCACTGTCCTCCAGCCAGCAAGGCTGTAGCACCCCAGGGGGCTCTGAGCTGTGGCACTGGGGTGGGGTCTGGTGCCAGAAGGGATAAAGTGTGAACCTGGCAGCATCACTGGTCTGGGGCTGTCCTGCTGTAGGACTTGGAGGCAGCTGCTCCCACCACTGCACAACCATCTCCTTCCCCAGGACACCTGCACCAGGGAGGGCCCCAGAAGGATGCTGGCCCTGAGCTGCTGATCCTGCCTGCCCTTGGTCACATTCCTTGGAGCCCCTCCATCAGTACAGGGCACAAGGGGCACCTCTGGGCCATGGGCAGGGGAAGGAGGGTGACTGGGCACAGTGGGGATGGGGTCTGTACCCCTAAGCTGGGTGCTGCTGGTGGGGAGAGGCTGCTGCCTGCAGCCAGCCCAGGCCACCCAAAACGTGAACTATGACCTGTCCTCTGCCATGGGCAGTGTCCCTGCTCCTGCTCCCTGGTCCTACACTGGAGCAGGAGCAGGGATGGGAAGGCAGGATGCCAATGCGTCCCTACTCCTCCTCCTCCACTCATGACTCAGGGTTGGCTCCTTCCCTGGAGCAAGGATCCAGGGATGCCACTGCTGTTTACATCCCACACCAGCAACCCCATCACAAACATCAGAGTAAGGCCTGGGGGGACCATGGGCATGTCCCAAGTGCTGGAACAGGTCAGGGTCTGTCTGGGAGCAGCCAGAAGAAATCCTGCCCCTGAGATGGGAATCCTGCTTTGCTTCAGGGCTGGGAGGGGAAGCAAGGAAGGAAGGAAGGAAGAAGGAGGTGTCCTGGGGCCCAGGGGAAAGTGCTGTTGGTGCTAAGGTTCCTGTTGTTGGCTGGTGTGGTGCTCCAGCACCCTGCATTTGCTGTGGAGAGGTAGAGAACAGGGACCCAGGGCAGGGGAGCCAGAAAAAGATCTCCCTAAAGAGCTGCCTCAGCCAGCCCCAAGCTGTTCCTCACCAGGGTAGTGGCTGCAGGGCAGAGTTTGTCCTGAGAGCCTGGTCACACTGCATGTCTGCAGGCAGAGCTGGATGAGTGCAATGCAGGCAGCATCTGTCCCATCACCCAGGATGGGCCCCTGGAGCAGACCTGGGGCCTCTGGAAGTGACTGCTCTGAGCTTTTGGATTTTAGGGTGCTGCCCCATCAGCAGAGGGGACCAGCCCTGCTCCCAGCCTGCTGCAGAGCAGCCCTGGCACAGCCCTTCTCTACACCAGCATCCTCTCCTACCTTCACCATGGGGCAAGGTCAAAGATCTACTCTTCCACCAGCTGCCAGAGCCAGCTCAGAGCCCAGGCAGGGTTGGGAAAGCAGCAGATCCACAAATCACCCTCCAAGGAGGCTCCAGGGCCCTGGCAAAGCCCAGGTGGGCAGCAGACACAGCAGAACAAAAGCCTGAGGTCGCAGGGTCCTCTAGACATGGCCAGGACCTGCACCTCTTGGGGTTCCATGAAGCAATCAGGAAACCTCCTGGCTAGGGAAGAAGAGTCTGCTAGGACTTGGGTGGGCCAAAGGGGCAACGCTAAACACTGCAGGCAGCCAGGGCTGGCATGGAAAGGGTGGAAGAGGAGGGAATGCAGAGGTCAAAAGGCAGAGTCCAACAGGGTACAGCTGCTCCCTGGGGCTCTCCTGGCCAAGGTGGATGCTTGCAGTGGAGCTGGAGCCACAAGACTGAAGGTTAGAGCTTAGAAGACACCCAGACCCATGCTCAGAGCAGGGCAGTCTCTAAGCAGGCTCTCTGGAAGGGCACATCCAAGCAGGAGAAGGGATGCCAGCACTGCCAGGATGAGCAGTGCCAGCAAGGCACCTTGAGCCAACCCTGCACTCAGCTGCAGGGTCAGCAACAGGCTCCCAGGGGAAATGGCAACTCCTCCCTGCCCCAAGCTCCTCAAGTCAAGCCTGGCCACCCCCTCACAAACAATATTCTCACACCCCCTGCACTGTGGCCTTCCAGTGTCTGAAGAGGGCTACAGGAAAGCTGGGGAGGGACTTTTGAGGGTGTCAGGGAGGGATAGGACTGGGGGGATGGAGCAAAACTAGAAATGGAGAGATTGAGATTGGATGTTAGGAAGAAGTTGTTCCCCAGGAGGGTGGTGAGAGCCTGGCACAGGCTGCCCAGGGAGGTGGTGGAAGCCTCCTGCCTGGAGGTGTTTGCAGCCAGGCTGGATGTGGCTGTGAGCAACCTGCTGCAGTGTGAGGTGTCCCTGGCCATGGCAGGGGGGTTGGGACTGGCTGAGCCTTGAGGTCCCTTCCAGCCCTGACAACTCTAGGATTCTATGAGCAGGTCAGAAGTTGCCACCTGTGTCCCCACATGGTCTGGCCAGGCAGTGTTCTTGGGCTCTAAACATCAGTCAGTGATGCTCACAGTCAAGCTTATCTTGGAGATAAACCAAGCTTTGGAGGGGGTGGGGGTGGTAAATATGCAGATCTCATCCAGGGCCTTCAGCACTGGGCTTGTCCAGCCCCACCACACTGCAGGCTTCCTCCAGGCTGGAAGCATTTCAATTACAACTCCTATCAGTAACAGCCAATGCAGACAGCCCTGGAATGAGACAACATCAGTGCCCATGGACTCGGATCAGAATGGAATGAACCAGGTTAGAAAAGACCTCAGAGATCACCAAGTCCAACCTCTCACCCAGCACCATCCGATCAACTCAACCATGGCACCAACTGCCTCATCCAGGCTCTTCCTAAACACCTCCAGGGATGGTGACTCCACCACCTCCCTGGGCAGCACATCCCAATGGCCAATCTCTCTGTCTGGGAAGAATTTCTTCCTAACATCCAGCCTGAACCTCCCCTGGCACAGCTTGAGACTGTGTCCTCTTGTTCTGGTGCTGCTTGCCTGGGAGAAGAGACCAACCCCCACCTGGCTCCAACCTCCCTTCAGGGAGTTGGAGAGAGCAAGAAGGTCTCCCCTGAGCCTCCTCTTCTCCAGGCTAAACAACCCCAGCTCCCTCAGCCTCTCCTCACAGGGCTGTGCTCCAGACCCCTCCCCAGCCTTCTTGCCCTTCTCTGGACACCTTCCAGCAGCTCAACATCTTTCCTGAACTGAGGAGCCCAGAACTGGACACAGCACTCAAGATGTGGCCTAAGCAGTGCTGAGCACAGGGCACAATGACTTCCCTGCTCCTGCTGGCCACACTGTTCCTGATGCAGGCCAGGATGCCATTGGCCTTCTTGGCCACCTGGGCACACTGCAGGCTCATGTTCAGCTGCTGTCAACCAGCACCCCCAGGTCCCTCTCTGCCTGCCTGCTCTCAGCCACTCTGACCCCAGCCTGACCCAGCTGGCCAAGCAGCCCTTCTCCAGTCCTTCCTTGCCTGGCTTGCTGATGGCAACAGCAACCAGCCCCACGCCTTCAGCTGCCTCTGGGGTGAAGAAGGTCCAACCCTGCCATCCCCTGTGCCCACCCCAACAAAGCACAGCCTGGCCTGAGATGGACCATTTGGTGCTGCCCCAGGCCTGTTCTCCTGCTTCAGAAAGCCTGAGATGTAAGGAGCAGCCCTGAGCTCCACCAGCTGTTTGGAGCAGTAAAACCTTGTCCTGGCCACCACCCCACCCTGGAGCAGCAGGGGTGTTGCAACCAAGGAACACTTCTGCTCTAGAGCTGGCCCAACCTGGCCTGTGCCAGCAGCAATCCTTTCCTCCTGCAGCAATGCAGGAGGAGGAATTCCTGCTGCTTGCTGGGACCTGGGGGCTGCACACCTTGGCCTGACCTGGTGGGGGATGATGGAGCTGCTCTGTGGATGGCCAACAGCCTGAAGGACTTCTGCCAGGTCCTACAGGAGATGAGAGCTCCTGATCATGGGCTTTTCCCTCCATCACAGGCCAGGGCTCAGTCCTTTCACTCTCCTCTAGCCTGGGATCCTGGCCCACAGAGCAGCCCTGGAGAGGTGCAGCACAGTGAACCCAGGCTGAAGTTTGCTCCAGAGCCACTGCTCTTAAGAAGCTGTCAGGATGCATCTCCCAAGACAGGGATGTTTGGGTTGGGTTGGCTTGGCAACTGCCTTTTTTTCCCCTGCTGCTTCATTAACTAATTGCTCAAGACAGTGTGAATGTTCCAGAGACACAACCACGTCTGAATGGAGCACAGATCTACCTCAGGGAGGGGAGCTCTAGGTGCCAAGGTACCATCCCCAAGCAGTGCCAAAGAAAACAGGCCCAGAGGACGGCAGGAAGGCCACCAGGGCATTGAGAGTTCAGCTGCAGGAGGCAAAGCCCAGCTAATGACCTCCAGTGCAGCTCAGAGCCACCTCAGGGCCAGGCTGGATGAGGCCTTGAGCAAGCTGGGCTGGTGGGAGGTGTCCCTGCCCACAGCAGGGGGGTTGGAACTGGATGAGCTTTAAGGTCCCTTCTGACCCAACCCATTCTATGAATCTGTGACTAGAGTCTGGAGACCACTGTGTGCAAGCAAAGCTCAAGCATCCCCCCTGCAGCAGCTCACACTCTGCACTGGACTCTCACTGGAGCCCACCTGGATGACCTCAGCCCTCCTGAAGGACACATTCCTCACCCAGGAACCTGCTGACAGAGCAGCCTGGCTGCCATCCAGCCGGAACAAGCCCTGCAAGGGCAGAACTGCCCTGGGTCAGCTCCCCCTTTCCCTGCCCAACCCTGACCGAGGTGCACTTGGGATATTGATGATCTGGATGAGGGCACTGAGTCCATCAGCAGTACAGTTGCAGATGACACCAAGCTGGGGGCAGGAGTTGATCTGCTGGAGGGCAGAGAGGCTTTGCAGAGGGACCTGGACAGGCTGGACAGATGGGCAGAGGCCAAGGGCAGGAGATTGAACACATCCAAGTGCCAGGTGCTGCACATTGGCCACAGCAACCCCAGGCAGTGCTACAGGCTGGGGGCAGAGTGGCTGAGAGCAGCCAGGCAGAGAGGGACCTGGGGGTGCTGGTTGATGGTAGGCTGAACATGAGCCTGCAGTGTGCCCAGGTGGCCAAGAAGGCCAAGGGCATCCTGGCCTGCATCAGGAACAGTGTGGCCAGCAGGAGCAGGGAGGTCATTCTGCCCTGTGCTCAGCACTGCTCAGGCCACACCTTGAGTCCTGTGTCCAGTTCTGGGCCCCTCAGTTTAGGAAAGATGTTGAGATGCTGGAAGGTGTCCAGAGAAGGGCAAGAAAGCTGGGGAGGGGTCTGGAGCACAGCCCTGGGAGGAGAGGCTGAGGGAGCTGGGGTTGCTTAGCCTGCAGAAGAGGAGGCTCAGGGGAGACCTTCTTGCTCTCTCCAACTCCCTGAAGGGAGGTTGTAGCCAGGTGGGGGTTGGTCTCTTCTCCCAGGCAAGCAGCACCAGAACAAGAGGACACAGTCCCAAGCTGTGCCTGGGGAGGTTTAGGCTGGAGGTGAGGAGGAAGTTCTACACAGAGAGAGAGATTGGCCACTGGGATGTGCTGCCCAGGGAGGTAGTGGAGTCCCCATCACTGGAGGTGTTCAGGAGGAGACTTGACGGGGTGCTGGGTGCCATGGGTTAGTTGATTAGGTGGTGTTGCATTAGTTGATAGGTTGGACACAATGATCTTGAAGGCCTCTTCCAACCTATTCTCTTCTATTCATTCTATTCTGCCATGCAGAGCAGCACTGCAGATCACCCCCAGGGCTGCTGCTGCTGCTGGAGGAGGCCACGTGTCAGAGGCAGGCTGAGCAGCATTGGTGCTGCTCTGGGGAGCTGCAGAGCCCTGCTGCCTGGGCTCCAGCTCCCAGGATTAGTCACAGTAATCGTAGTAACCTGTGATTAATTCCTCCTCTTCCTATGTGCACTGCTCTCAGGAAGGCTGAATGCACTCAGACCTGCTGGCCACAGCCATGGGAACCCTGCACAGCCCAGAGAGGAGCAGAGCAGAGACCTGGAGATCTTAGAACCACAGAACTGGTTGGATTGGAAGGTTGGAAAAGGCCTTTAAGAGCATCCAGTCCAACCACTGTTTAGCTGGTGCTAAGCCATGGGCCTCAGCACCACATCTCTGCAGCTTTTCAACACCTCCAGGGACAGGGATCCAGTCTCCTCCCTGGGGAGCCTGTGCCAGCCTTTGAGAGCCCTTGCAGTGAAGAATGGTCAACATAATGTCCAACCTAAGCCTCTCCTGGTGCAACCTGAGCCCCTCTTGTTCTGTCACTTGTCCCTTACAAGAAGGGACTGACCCCCACCCGGCTCCAACCTCCTCAGGTCAGAATCACAGAATGCTTTTGGCTGGAGAAGGTCTTTATGCTCCCTGAGGCCAACCATTCTCTAACTCTACCATAAGCCATGGCCCTCAGCACCACACCTCTGCAGCTTCTCAGCACCTCCAGGGATGGGGATTCAGCCACCTCCCTGGGCAGCCTGTGCCAGCCTTTGAGAACCCTTGCAGTGAAGAAGTTTCTTCTAATGACCAACCTAAGCCTCCCCTGGTGCAACTTGAGGCCATTTCCTCTTGTCCTATCATCTGATCCTACGGAGAAGAGACCAACTCCCACCTCACTCCAACCTCCTTGCGGAGAGCTGCAGAGAGCCAGAAGGTCTCCCCTCAGCCTCCTTTTCCCCATGCTGAGCAACCCCAGGTCCCTCAGCTGCTCCTCCCCAGACCTGTTCTCCATTGCTTCATTTTTCCTGCCAGATGAGAACCCCCAGGAGCCAAATGCCCCTGAGGGCAGAGATGGGGGACACCACAGGTCGGGGCTGTGCCCACAGCCCAGCGACGATGCTCAGCCTCACCAGGAGGATGGAGAGCAGATGGGAAGTTTCTTTTGCTACCCAACCTAAACCTCCCCTGGTGCAACTTGAGGCCATTTCCTCTTGTCCTGTCACTCAAAAGCATTGCAAGAGGCCCAAAAGGAAATGAGGGAACTGAAAAGGCCTGAAGGCACCCACAGATAGCTCTCACTGACCACACTGGAGAAAGAGGCAAAACTCAGGAGGGTTCTCCCTATGGGGATCACTCCTGGCACAGTTTCCTTGGCTCTGCACAAGCAACTGGGACCTGAGCAGGGTTTCCCCCTTTGGGTACAGCCAAGGGGCCACAGAGCTTTTGCAACCAGGAGATGACAGTCTTCAGTGACACTTATGACAGAATCAATAAGGTTGGAAGAGACCTCAGAGATCATCAAGTCCAACCTACTGCCTAATACCCAACACCTCCTGACAACTAAACCATGGCTCCAGGTGCCACAACCAAGCCTTTCTTGAACACCTCCAGGGATGGGGACTCCACCACCTCCCTGGGCAGCACATCCCAATGGGCAATTCCTCTTTCTGGGAAGAATTTCTTCCTCACCTCCAGCCTAAACCTCCCCTGGCACAGCTTGAGACTGTGTCCTCTTGTTCTGCTGCTGCTTGCCTGGCAGAAGAGACCAACCCCCACCTGGCTACAACCTCCCTTCAGGGAGTTGGAGAGAGCAAGGTGGTCTCCCCTGAGCCTCTTCTTCTCCAGGCTAAGCAACCCCAGCTCCCTGTTCCAGTTGGAAAAGGCCTCCAAGCTCATCCAGTCCAGCCATCAACCCAACATCACCATGGCCATTAAACCATGTCCCAAAGTGCCATGGCCACACATTTCTTCAGGGTTGGTGACTCCACCACCTCCCTGGGCAGCCTGCCCCAATCCTTCTCTGCCTTGAACCAAGCAGGAGCAAAATACTTCAGTCTCTTAGGGGAGACCTTCTTGCTCTCTCCAACTCCCTGAAGGGAGGTTGTAGCCAGGAAGGGGTTGGTCTCTTCTCTCTAGCAACCAGCACCAGAACAAGAGGACACAGTCTCAAGCTGCACCAGGGCAAGTTTAGGCTGGAGGCAAGGAGAAAGTTCTTCCCAGAGAGAGTTGTTAGCCATTGGGAAGTGCTGCCCAGGGAGGTGGTGGAGTCGCCGTCCCTGGAGGTGTTCAAGAGGGGACTGGATGTGGCACTTGGTGCCATGGTTTAGTCATGAGGTCTGTGGTGCCAGGTTGGACTTGATGATCTTTGAGGTCTCTTCCAACCTTGGTGATTCTGGGATTCTTCAGGCTCAGCTGGGTGGGAATCCAGGCTGGGCTGGGCTGCTGTGCCCAGATGGACACCAAGGGCAGGCTGGATGGCAGAGCTGAGCTGGCCCAGCTCCGAGTGGCTCTCTGCTGCTCCTTTAGTGGCACAATGTCAAACCACCTGATGGGCTCCACAAAGGTCTCTGCAGCCCACGTGCCAAGGTGTCTGTGGGCACCCTGATGCTTGTGTGGGCAGTGGGGAAGCTCACAAACCAATGCACCTTCAGCTTGAGCTGGTTTTGCATTCTCCAAAACACAAGAGCCAAATTCCTTCCCACACCACGAGCTGGTGGACACAGCATCTGCTTCTCAGCATGCAACCAAGAGCCATCTGGTGATGCTTCTCCTCTTTAATCCACTGGGGTTGTGGGACCAGGAAGGGAATCTCTCCTGGGACATCCTTCCTGAGAGGTGCTGGGCAATGAGACTCAGACCTCAGCAATGAGACTCAGACCTCAGCAATGAGACTCAGACTCTCTTCTTTTCAAGAGGGCCAGAGTCTAACTCCTCTACATCAGAGGCTTTTGCAGCCCTCCTGCACATGCAGACACCTGTGGGTGGAAGCAGAGCTGCCAGAGGGAGGTTTGTCATTCTTGGGAGCCTTCCATGGTCACATATGGCCAAGTATTCCTCAGCCCCTGATGCAGACCATGCTCTGCCACATGCATGAAGGTGAGTTCTGAGTTCTGCAAGTCTATTTTCAAGCTTTTCCAACTTAGAGCTGATGTTGGAGGTGAGCCAGGCCCTGGTGGCAGGGCTGAAGACCCCTGCAGAGGCTCTGCCAACTGCCTGTTCCTGTACCCACACGTCGAGCAGGCAGCACCATGATGCCTTTGGGACTCCCCAGGGCTGGGGATTGGAAGGGTGGGAGCCCAGGAAGCAACTGGCTTCAGGGTCTGCTCCCACCCATGGGGAGAGGGCAGAGAGACACCCTCCTCCTCACCTATCCACTTCACCACCACGCTGAGGTCATGGCAGGGCAGGAGGCTCTGCCCTCATACAGGCAGGAGGATGCAGCACACATCCCTGCAATGGTCCCAGCAGCCCCATGTCCTGTGCTCCCTCCTCTTCCTCTGCTTGCAGAGACCTTGTCAGACTTGGCTCCAGGGCAGCAGGCAAGCCTTGTCCCCTGAGCTGGGCTTGGAGAACCTTCAACCAGGAGCATCTGGCCCCCGAAGCCTCCCTGTGCCCTCAGCCAAGGGGTGGGGGGAGCAGTGAGGTGCCCCAAGCAGCCTGGGTGAGTCACACACCAGCAGCTCACCAGCAGGTCCCCAGGGCCCCTGGCCATGCCCTTGAAGCTGGCAGTAGCCCATAGCTCTGCCTGTGCCTCCTCCTTGTCCCTGAGGTGCTGTGTGCCCAGGTCCTTGAGTCACAGCACCCAGTAGGGCCAGGCAGGAGGAGAACCTTGAAGTACCTCTTGATGGAGAGGAGACCTTCTTGTGGCCTTCCAGGATCTGAAGGGGGCTACAAGAAAGCTGGGGAGGGACTTTTGAGGGTGTCAGGGAGGGATAGGACTGGGGGGGATGAAGCGAGACTAGAAATGGAGAGATTGAGATTGGATGTGAGGAAGAAGTTGTTCCCCAGGAGGGTGGTGAGAGCCTGGCACAGGTTGCCCAGGGAGGTGGTGGAAGCCTCCTGCCTGGAGGTGTTTGCAGCCAGGCTGGAGGTGGCTGTGAGCAACCTGCTGCAGTGTGAGGTGTCCCTGCCCATGGCAGGAGGGTTGGAACTGGCTGAGCCTTGAGGTCCCTTCCAGCTCTAATAATTATCTGATTCTGTGGCACAACAGGGACACTGAGTGACACAGGAAGGCAGTGAGTGCAGGCACAGGGGTGCTGAGGGCCCATGGGACCTCATCCCAGCAGGGTTTGACTGTGGGGGTCCTTGGTGTGGCTCTGGCAGGCAGCACCTGAGCACAGGTGACCACTGCAGGAGGCTGTGGAGGCAAGGGTGCTCTGTGGGAGGAGCTTGGTGTCCTGGGGGACAGTTTGCTGGCTGTCTCTGGAAGGGAGCAGGGCACTCCCATCTCCCAGGGCTGCTCTGCTTCTCCCATCTGTCCATGACACTGACAAGAGCAAAAGGAAGCCCATGGGGAGGCTTCTCTCCTCTTGCAGGTGAAGGGCTCCAGGGCTTTTCAGAGCCAGCATGGGAACCACCTCTGTATGCTGCAGCTACACGTCCTGCAGCAGCCCACCACGGTGGCAGGCACTGCACAGGTGTCCCCCTGCAGCACAGCCCTGTCTTGGCCTGCTGGTGATGGTTCAGTGAAGTAAACACAGCCTCCTCCTCCTCCTTCTCCTCCCTCTCACCACTGCAGGCTGCTGCAGGAGAGCAAGGACCAGGCTGGGCAGGAAGAAGTCTGGGCAGACTGCCCTGAGAAGATCCAAGGAGGCTCTGGGGCAAGGGAGGATGGGGCAAGAGAGGAATGGCCACGTTTTGGGGGTGAGATGAAGATCTGGGGATGGGTGCCCAGTGAAGTAGGAGCAGCTGGCACCCTTGGGTGAGGCTTTTCTAACCAGCACAGAGCAAAGCAATAGGTTCTCAAGGGAGCTCCCTGGAAGGTGGCCACAGCAGTTAAAGACACTCCAGGAGGACCTGGGCCTTGGGCACCACCTCTAGGGCTGAGCACACCCAGCTCCAACCCTGGCCAGATGAAAGGGAGTGCTGGAAGGATGCAGCCATGGCTGCTGGATGCTGCAGGGGGCACAGGGGCAGCCCCCCCGTCACGCACCCCATGGCACTAGCGGGTGACGGTCTGGTTCTGCCCATCTCCTGCAACGCTCACCCCCCTCCATGCCCCTGCCCACCTCCTCCCACCTCTCCAGGGGCCTTCAAACCCCAGCTTGCTATGGCACCAGCTGGTCAGCAGAATAATCCAGGTCTGGAGAGAAGCCAGGGCAGAATGCAGCTCTGGAGGGGTGGCTGGAGGAGAGAGCCATGACAACGCGGCAGAGCCAGCCAGCCAGCCTGCCTTTGCCTTTCCTTCCCCGCTTCCCTTGCTTCCCTTCCCCCCTTCCCTTGCTTCCCTTCTTCCCCGGGGTGCCCAGCTGAGATACCCTGCCCCAGGGATCAGCCTGGGGCTTGGACCTCTTCTAAGCAAGCCTCTTCTCCTGCAGGAGCAGATCCCTTCCTTCAGGGAATCCCTGCTGGAGAGCGGCTGGCGCAGTGAGGGAGAGCCAGGCAAAGCTTCTGCTACCGCATTGGTGCCCAGGGAAGGGCACCCTGCAGACCAGTCCCAGCCCCTGGGGAGCAGCTCCCGCTGCGAACAGCACCTCCAGGCACCCGGCAAGGGCAGGACCTGCCCAGGGCAAGCCTGAAGAGCACCTCGGGGAGGGCCGGACCCCGCAGGGGGCTCCCGCGGGGGCTCCATCCCTGCTCCTCTGCAGCATTCTGCCTGCACAAGCCCTGCTCTCCCCTTCCAGCCACCCACGCTCCCACAGCTCCACCACGGCACCCACGCCACCAGCAGCCACCGCGGCCACTCTGCAGCGCTGGGGCTGGGGGAGAGCAGGGACGGCTGGGACCCAGCGCTGAAGGGAAGGACTGGGAGGGATTTCCATCATGCTGCCTCCATCCCGGGGCTGGCTGGCTGTCTACTCTCTCCCAGCCCCTTCCAGCACAATGAATGAAAACAAGGGACATGCAGTGACGCTGGTATATGTCCCCTCCTCAGGGATGGGGACCTGGGGCTGTGTGGCTCCAGTCTCTCCCTCTATTCCCCCCCCGTCTAGGCTTGTGCGCCCCTACCCACCACCTCCCAAAAACAGAGAGTCCAGCAAAGCACAGGGGCCAACCACTCCCCTCCTCAAAGCTGATCCTGCAGCAAAGGCACATTTGGGGCATTTTCCTACATTTCCCTGGGTTTTTTTTCCCTTCCATTTTGCAGCTGCCTGGGCTCTGACACCCCCCTGCCCCCCACCCCCAGTTCAGCACCCTGGGGTTGCTGAGCAGGGGAGGAGTGGGGTGTGAGGGGAGGGGGGTTGTGAGTGATGGGGGGCAAGTGATGATGGGGGGAGCAAGTGATGATGGGGGGAGCAAGTGATGATGGGGGGAGCAAGTGATGATGGGGGGGCAAGCGATGATGGGGGGGCAAGCGATGATGGGGGGCAAGCGATGATGGGGGGGCAAGCGATGATGGGGGGGTGTGAGTGACGGGGGGAGGGGGCACGGGGCTAGCACAGGTGACGCCAGGGAACAAAGCAGGGACATCAATCCAGGGGGATATCCCCCCCGCCTCCCCGCAACATCACCACCCTACCCTCCCCTCCCCATCACACCACCAGTCCCGGCCGCACCATCCGCAGCCCTGCGCGGGAGGGTTGAGGCTGCACAACGCTTCCAAATCCCCCGCTCCGGCCCCCCAAACCCCACGAGGATTGCACCCACGGACAATTCCCTTCCTAAAATTACACCTCGACACCTTCCTTACCCTCTACCACCCCCAACCTCCCCCACCCTCCCCAAAAAATATCTAGGAGCCCCAGCTGGGCAGGAGGGCAGGGAAATAATCCCTGCGAGAGGAGCGGGGAGGGAGGGGGGAGGAGGAGAAAGGCTTTTCATGGCTGCGGGGAAGTTGCCACCCGCTCTGCCCTTTCTGCTCCGGATTTACTTATTTTAGGCTTTAATGCGGAGATCTTCGCTTTAATTTTGCACGGGGGAAGGCATTTCAACACCCCCCACACCCCCCCCCCGCCCAACCCCTCCAACCCCGGGGGTTTTGGAACCCCCTCCCTTCCCCGCCGTGAAGACGCCGCAAATATCGCCTTGCAGCAGCAAGGGGGAAGGAGGAAGCGAACCCGGGGTGCTCCCCCCACCCCCTATACACACACACACTCCCCATTTCCCGGCCCTCCCCACCCAAAATAACCCCTAGATCGTCACCCCGAAAGGCACAGGAATGCCCGGGGGGGGTGGGGGTGGTCCCCGGAGGGGTTTCACGGTGTCCCCGGATCAGGGAAGCGAAGTGACGTCCGGGAAAAGGAACCACAACAACACCACCACCCCCACCCCCACCCCCCCCCGGAATAGAGATTTGCTGCAGACAAAGCCGAGGCTACCGGCCTGGCACGGCGCAGGGGGGGGACACACGCGCGGAATGCTGCACAGCCCCCACCCGGGGCTCCAACAGCCCCTCCATGGGGCGCATGGGGGAGCTGGGGGGGCGATTGTGTTTTGCTCCATTTAGGAGGCAGAGGAGGGGGTGGAGAGACTCAGCGCTCCTCTCACTTCCTTCTTTACCCCCCCCCCCCCCCCTCGTTTTTCCACACCCCCCGCCCTCCTCAGCACTGCAGACAAATCTCAAATCCCACCAACCACCCCCCCAAAATATCATAACTAAATGCACACAGCAAGCCCCGAGCTCCCCTGCCGCCCCCAGCCCACCCCCACCCCCCCCAACACAAAAACATCCTCCAACGCAGCTTGTCCCCACGTCCTGCCAGGCGCGTGTCCCCCCCCCGGGGGTCCGTATTGCGCATCCGCAGCGTCCCCCCGCCCGCGGCAATGGGGAGCTGGAGCCTGGCTGGTTTAACACCCCCCACCCCAGGCCCCCCAATCCCCGCGGGGTGCGCAGGATCTTACTTTCTCCCACCACAGCCTTGAGTCCGATGGGGGCCATGGCTCGGCGCTGGGCTGGGGGTCCGCAGCGGGCCCGGTTCTGGGTGCTGGTGGGGGGAGGGGGGAACAGGGACACCCAGAAGCACACCCGGCCGGGCGAGGCTGCGGGCGGCGGGCGCAGGGATGCGGCGGGAGGAGGAAGAGGAGGAGGAGGAGGAGCAACGGGCTAGGCCGGCGCTGGGAGCCGGGGGGGGGGGGAAACGGGCTCAGCTGACTGCGCGGAGGGAGGGGCGGGCCGGGCCGCGGGAGGGGGAGGGAGGGGGGGAACCGGATACGTCACTCCGCACCGCCCCCGCACCGCCCCCGCACCGCCTCGCACGGCCCCGCCGCGGCGCAGTGTCGGAGACGGCAACCGCCGGGACACGACGGGACGCTGTCACCCCCCGCAGCCAGAAACACACCCCCACCCCCAGCACCCAAGGGACCCCTGCACACAGCACCCTCCCCCGCTCTACAATAACCCCCCAGCACCCAAGGGACCCCTGCACACAGCACCCTCCCCCGCTCTACAATAACCCCCCAGCACCCAAGGGACCCCTGCACACAGCACCCTCCCCCTGCTTTACAATAATCCCCCAGGCACCCAAGGGACCCCTGCACACAGCACCCTCCCCCCGCTCTACAATAACCCACCCAGCACCCAAGGGACCCCTGCACACAGCACCCTCCCCCCTGCTTTACAATAATCCCCCAGGCACCCAATGGACCCCTGAACACTGGACCTTCCCCCCACCCCAGCCAGAGTGAGCCCCCAGCACCCAAGGGACCTCTGCACACAGTATTCTCCACCCAGCCCCCATCAGCCCCCTTGTATTCAGTACTTTCTGCACCCAGTGTATCAATCCTTCCCCCCACCCTGCACCCCCACATCGAGCACCCTCCCAGCTCCCCACACATGCCCCCAGCCCACTTCCTGCACCCAGTGTTCCCCCACCCAGCCCACTCCCTCCACCCAGCAGCCCCACACACACACACTCAGCACACACCCCCAGCACCCCCCCATAGCACCCCTCAGGCCTCCCCATCATGGTTCCTGCCATGGGGCTGTAGGAAACCTGTGCCCTCCCCCCTGCCGCTCCAGGCTGTACTTGGGGGTGAGAACCTGCCTGGTACTGAGGGAGGGGGTCCCCATGGGGTCTCAGGCTTATCTTCCAGAGAAATATACACCCCAAAACAGGAGGTGCAGACACCCCACCGCCACCCACCCGTGATGACGGGCACAGCCAGGGCTGTAAAGGCCACATGCAAATGCCTCACCTGGCGCCCAGGTACCCCTGCAGGAGGGTGGCTTCTCCTCTGAGCTGGGCGGGGGGGGGTTGCCAGGGGGACAGACGCTGTGCTTAGCCCCAGGCTGGCTCCTGAGAGCCGTACCAGGGGGATTGGAGTGATGCCGCGCTCCCCCGGGCAGGGTGTGATGGGGTGAAGGGGAAGAAACGGGCAAGGCGGTGAGAACCGGCAAGATGCCAGCGCTGAGCACGAGCTGATGGCACCTCCAGAGGCTGTGCCAGGACATACAGACCTATGGCTCCAGAGCTGGGCACGTGTGGCCCCCTCACTGAGCAGTGAGGCAGGACAAGAGATGCCCGGGGACACGGGACAGTGAGGCTGGGGGGGACAGCAGGGTGACAGGAGAGCTGGGGAGGGGCTGTTTGCAAGGGCCTGTGGTGAGCAGACAAGGGGCAGCGGTGTGAAACTGGAGCAGGGCAGATTGAGGTTGGACACCAGGAAGAAGTTCTTTGCTATGAGGGCGATGAGACACTGGAACAGGTTGCCCAGAGAAGCTGTGGATGCCTCATCCCTGGAAGGGTTTAAGACCAGGCTGGATGAGGCTTGGAACAGCCTGGTCTAGTAGAAGGTGTCCCTGCCCAGGAGGGCTGGAACTAGATTTTTAAGGTCCCTTCCAACCTAAACCATTCTATGATTCCATGACAGAGTGCTCCTGGAGCTCCAGCTCTCAGTCCTCAGCTTCCAACCCTCTTCTCCTTGATTCTTCCTTAAAACCCTGCTGGAGCAGAGCATGCTGGTGCTGAGGCCACACTGCCAAGCCCAGGCTATAAATACCAGCAGGCTATTTAGGAGCCAGGTATTTACAAGCTTTTCCATCTTCCCCTCAATCCTCCTGGTGAGGCTGAGCATCATCGCTGGGCTGTGGGCACAGCCCCGACCTGTGGTGTCCCCCATCTCTGCCCTCAGGGGCATTTGGCTCCTGGGGGTTCTCATCTGGCAGGAAAAATGAAGCAATGGAGAACAGGTCTGGGGAGGAGCAGCTGAGGGACCTGGGGTTGCTCAGCATGGGGAAAAGGAGGCTGAGGGGAGACCTTCTGGCTCTCTGCAGCTCTCCGCAAGGAGGTTGGAGTGAGGTGGGAGTTGGTCTCTTCTCCGTAGGATCAGATGATAGGACAAGAGGAAATGGCCTCAAGTTGCACCAGGGGAGGCTTAGGTTGGTCATTAGAAGAAACTTCTTCACTGCAAGGGTTCTCAAAGGCTGGCACAGGCTGCCCAGGGAGGTGGCTGAATCCCCATCCCTGGAGGTGCTGAGAAGCTGCAGAGGTGTGGTGCTGAGGGCCATGGCTTATGGTAGAGTTAGAGAATGGTTGGCCTCAGGGAGCTTAAAGACCTTCTCCAGCCAAAAGCATTCTGTGATTCTGACCTGAGGAGGTTGGAGCCGGGTGGGGGTCAGTCCCTTCTTGTAAGGGACAAGTGATAGAACAAGAGGGGCTCAGGTTGCACCAGGAGAGGCTTAGGTTGGACATTATGTTGACCATTCTTCACTGCAAGGGCTCTCAAAGGCCAAAAGGATTCTGTGACTCTGCTCTATGAAAGAGTGACTCCTGCAAGCAGCACCAGCCAAACCTTGACTGTCCTGATCTCTGGCTGAGTGGGCATGGGCAGGATGCCTGGCTGGGAGGGGGTGGCCTTGGTGGTCCTGTAGATAGTGGGGTGGGGGAGAGGGTTGCTCCTGGGAAGGCTGCTCTGGCATTGCCTTCCTGACAGCAGAGACTTGGCTCCAGCAAACACGAGGAGCCCGCATCCTGACCTCCAGGAGCCTGCTGGCTTCAGGGCTAGGTAGGGGTTGGAGACTTGTTCCCACTCCAAGGTGTTTTCTGGGGTGCAAAACACCTCAGGATAGTAGGTCATAGAATCTTGGAATGGTTTGGAAGGGACCTTTCAAGGCCACCCAGTCCAACCCCCCTGCAGCCAGCAGAGACATCTGCAACTAGAGCAGGTTGCTCAGAGCCCCAAACAACCTGACCTGGGCCAGGTTCTCACCAGGGGCTGCTGGACCCTTGGAGACCACCAGGAGCCTTTCCCTCCTCTGCAAGGGACTGTGGGTGAGAAGTGGAGGCCACAGAGCAGAGCCTGGACCTTCCCAGCACAACCAGCTCGGAGGACACCATGTACAGGGAAGGAATGGGGAGCAATGTTTTCCTACCACACCCTCAGCACCCCAGGGTGGAGAGGGAGCATCAGGGTGGATGGAGAGAGGTGGTGGCTGCTTCCTTGGCTTCCTCCTATGCCATTTTGGCCGAAGTGAGTGATTTGGGGTGACCAGCTCTGGTGGCTGAGACTTCCACAGTTAGCAGTGTAGAATCATAGAATCATAGAATTCTCAGGGCTGGAAGGGACCTCAAGGCTCAGCCAGTTCCAACCCCCTGCCATGGGCAGGGACACCTCACACCACAGCAGGTTGCTCACAGCCACAGCCAGCCTGGCTGCAAACACCTCCAGGCAGGAGGCTTCCACCACCTCCCTGGGCAGCTTGTGCCAGGCTCTCACCACCCTCATGGGGAACAACTTCTTCCTCACATCCAATCTCAATCTCCCCATTTCTAGTTTTGCTCCATCCCCCCCCAGTCCTATCACTCCCTGACACCCTCAAAAGTCCCTCCTCAGCTTTCCTGTAGCCCCCTGCAGATACTGGAAGCCACAATTAGGTCTCCTTGGAGCCTTCTTTCTCCAGACTGCACAACCCCAACTCCCTCAGTCTGTCCTCCTAGCAGAGCAGCTCCAGCCCTCTGCTCATCCTCGTGGCTCTTCCCCAGACACCTTCCAGCACCTCCAGACCCTTCCTGGAACAGAGGCTCCAGACCTGGATGCAGTACTCCAGGTGTGGTCTCAGTAGAGCAGAGGGGAGAATCCCCTCCCTGGCCCTGCTGGCTCTGCTTCTCTTGCTGCAGCCCAGGATGTGACTGGCTTTCTGGGCTGTGTAGGATTTAACCCTGCTTGAATAACACAGGCAGCTGGGTGGCAAGACAAGAGACTGGCCCCAGGGTCAGGAGGTTGGAAGGAGATGGCTGAAACTGTTTTTTCTGAGGACACCTGTGGCACCAAGAGGGAGCTGATGTGGAAGATGCTCTCTCAAGCAGCCCTGGTGCCACATCCTGATCCCTCCTTGATGATCCTCTCCTAAGGTGCCTGGAAGGCCTTGCTTGGGTTTTTGTTGACCCAAAAGTTCAGCTGAAAACTGTCTATCTGCTGGAAATTTGTTTAACTGGGAGAAATGAAGATGTCCCACAGGTGCCTGAGTCCTGGGGCCAGCCTTGGCTCAGGAAGAACAGCCTTGGGCAGAAGCTCCTGCCGACCTCGTGCCCCTCTTCCCTGGGGACTGGGCACTCTCTGGGTGCCTTGGGGAGCTCAAGGGCACCCCCAGGGCATCCATGAGAGACCCTGAGGAATCCCCTGGGTCTTCTGTGAGCCCCCCAGAGCTGCTGGCCCACGGGCAGGGAGTGTGAGCCTTGGGGGTGTCCTCTCCTCCAGAGCCCCAGTGAGGTGGAACCCCACCCAGCTCCATCCCACTGTGGCACGCATCCATCATCATAGAGTCACAGAATCAGTAAGGTTGGGAAAGACCTCAGAGATCATCAAGCCCAACCTGTCACCCAGCACCTCCTGACTGCTAAACCATGTCTCCAAGTGCCACATCCAATCCCCTCTGGTGCTGGGTGCTTTAGTGCCAAGAGCTTTCCTGCAGCAGGAGAGCATCGCTTTGGGATGCCAAAGGGAAAGTGACCCTTTCCCAGGGATCAGTCACACTCTCCTGCTCTGTGACTTTCTGAGCTGGTTCTACACAGAATTCATAGAATCATAGAATCAATAAGGGTGAAGACCTCAGAGATCATCAACACCTCCTGACAACTAAACCATGACTCCCAGGGCGTCATCCAATCCCCTTTTGAACACCTCCAGGGATGAGGACTCCACCACCTCCCTGGACAGCACATTCCAAGGGCCAATCTCTCTTGCTGGGAAGAACTTTCTCCTCACCTCCAGCCTAAACCTCCCCTGGCACAGCTTGAGACTGTGTCCTCTTGTTCTGGTGCTGCTTGCTTGGGAGAAGAGACCAACCCCCACCTGGCTACAACCTCCCTTCAGGGAGTTGGAGAGAGCAAGAAGGTCTCCCCTGAGCCTCCTCTTCTGCAGGCTAAGCAACCCCAGCTCCCTCAGCCTCTCCTCACAGGGCTGTGCTCCAGACCTCTCCCCAGCCTCCTTGCATGCATCCATCATCGTGGGGAGGGTGGGGGGAGAGGGGGTGTGAAACAGGGAGGCCACTTCCACCCCACCCTCAGTGCAGGCAGAGGCAAATTGGTGATTATGAAGCCAAGTAACAGAATTGCTTCGGTCAGGGAAGACCTTCAAGCTCATCCAGTCCAACCATTCTGCAACTCTCCCAAGCCTGGTGCTAAACCATGTCCCTCAGCACCACATCTCTGCCTCTTTGAAACGCTGACTCACCCCAGGGCTGGGAACGTGTCCCAGGGGAAGGTGGCTGCAGGGACAGGAAGGGCACAGTGTCACCCATGTCTCTGGTCCCTGGGGTGATGCTGCTCGGGGTTAATAACCTGCACATGGCCTGGGATGTCTCTGGAGGCAGAGGGGTGGTGGTGGGGCAAACACTCGCCCTGGTGCAAGCAGGGCCCAGGTCGGTGCTGCTTCCAGCTGCCCAGCACTGCTCACACTCGGGGGTTGGTTTCCTTTTCCCGGTGCAAACGCCCAAGGGGTGGCTGAGGGGACCCTGCCCCTGAGGGGACCCTGCCCCAGGCCCTGCGTGGCACAGTGCCCAGGGGCTGGAAGTGGGGCGGAGCCCACACCTCAGAAAAGCTCTGCGCAGAATCCCACAGCAAGTGGCAGTGCCAGGGCCACATCCTGGCCTGATTCACCCCAGGAGTAGCCACCAGAGCCAAAGGGGCTGGGGCCACCACTTCCATGCTTATTGGTGCCCAGTGCCCATCAGTGTGGGCTCCTGGGAAAGCCAGGTGGCTGGTACAGCTCCCAGCCCCTCCTGGGACCCCACAGCAGCCTGCAAGTGGCTGAAGGAGCTGAAGAGGCATTGCCTGTGCCCAATGCCCTTGCTGGTGCCCACACCCCATTCCACTCCCCATGTCCCATGTGCCATGCCTGTGTCTTGTGCCCATGCCTTTTACCCACAAACGCGCTGCACGCTGGTGCCCATTGCCATAGCCTGTGCTCCTCCCAGGGACAATGCTGATGCCAGCATTCTGTGCTGATGCTCGTGCCTGTGCCCATGCCAGTGCCAATGGCACTGTTCCTATTCTCATTGCCTTTATTTGGGACACTGAGGCTGTCTGCCACACCCAAATTCTGCCAATGCCCATTCCCAGTGCCCATGCTATGCCAGTGCCATAGCATGCCCATACCCTTGCCCATTCTCAGTGATCATAGCATGCCAGTGCCCTTTCCCATGCCCATGCCTATGCCTATGCCTATTCCAGTGCCCATTCCAAGAGCCCATATCATGCCTATGCCCATGCCCAGTCCTAGTTGCCATGCCATGCCAGTGTCTGTGCCTGTTCTCAATGCCCATTCCATGCTGGCACCCATGCCCATGCCCACTCTCAGTGCAGATGCCCATGTCAGTGCCCATGCTCGTGCCAGTGCCCATGCTACAGTGGTGCCCATGCTTGTGGCCGTTCCCAGTGCCCATGCCAGTGCCCATCCGGCGTCGTTGCCAGTGCCGCCAGGCTGTGGCCCCCTCCGCAGGCTGCACCCCGACTCCTCGTCAAGGTCCGGGGGCGGCGCCGTTATCCCAGTGCCGACCAGCAGGGGGAGAGTGATCCACAGCAGCCACCCTGCTCCTCCCCTGCCCTCTGCCCGCCCGAGGGGCCGCGGTTCCCCAGCCCTGCAGCGGGCTGCGTGCTCCCCCACGGCCGCAGGTGGGTGGGGGTGACCCTTCCGGGCACACCCCGACCCCTGCACCCAGCCCCGTGGGTGTGGTTTTGGGTGTTTGCAGGGTCCTGAGTTGCTCCCCAAAGCCAGGCTTGGAGCTAGTGCCCTCCATCCCTAGGCTGGAGGTTATGGATCCCGGTCTGGTCCCGCATCAGCAAAAGCAGGGATCACTGCAGCCCTGAATCAGCACAGCTTAGTCACCTCCTTATCTCCAAGTGCTGCTCCGGCACAGCAAATCCTGCTGGAGTCAGTGGGGCTGAGGGTGCAGCCACCCATGCCTGCAGCCATGGGCTCGGCACTGCTGCTCCGTGGGGCTGGGCAGAGCTGCCGGCGGCTTTATCAGCGCAGGGAAGCTTTACTGCTGCAATTCCACAGCCCTGGATTGCACCAAGGCCAGTTCCCGTGCGGCTGAACAGCCCCCAGCACGGGACACCTTTGCACACTGCTTTGCTGGGTGCTCTTCCCTCCTGCCCAGTCCTGACTTGCTCAGACCCCACATCTCAGCAGAGCCCCTCAAGGAGGACATGGCATCCTCACCTCTGAGGCCTTGGAGGTGGCCCTGGGTGGGTTTGCATGTGGATGTGGGGACCTGAGCATGGAGAAATCATAGAACTATTTTGTTTGGAAAAGCCTTCTAAGATCACCCAAGCCAACCATCAGCCCAACACCACCGTGGCCATTCAGCCATGTCCCCAGCTGTCATGTCCACAACATTTCTTGAACACCTCCAGGGATGGGGACTCCACCACCTCCCTGGGCAGCCTGTGCCAGTCCCTGACCACTCCTGCAGCAAAGAACTTTTTCCTCACCTCCAACCTAACCCTGGCACGATTTCAGGCCATTGCCTCTCATCCTATCACCTGATACAAGGGAGAAGAGAGCAACACCTGCCTGGCCCCAACCTCCTTCCAGGGAGTTGTAGAGGGCAATGAGGTCTCCCCTCAGCCTCCTCTTCTCCAGATTAAACAACCCCAGTTCCCTCAGCTGCTCCTCACCAGACTTATTCTCCAGAGCCTTCACCAGCTTCGTTGCCCTTGTCTGGGCACACTCCAGCCCCTCAATGTCCTCCTGGGAGCGAGGGGCCCAAACCTGAACAGAAATGTGTGCCTATTTGCAAAGGACACCCTGAACCCCCACCCCCCACCCCCACCCCGGGCCGCACCTCCTGCCTGCAGGCACCCCTAGGCTCTTCTCCAAGCGATCAGGTTTCCCAGTGATCAGTGATCCAGCTGAGGTGAAACCAGATCCTCCTCCCAGGATCGATGAGAACGAGAGCAGAACTCTACTGATTGCTCCTTGCGTCGGTCACGGCAGAGAAATGGTTAACCGCTCTGACAGCTCTCTGCTGCGTTTAGCGGTGGCAGGAATTCAGCAGGTCCTGGAGGTGGGAGGTGATGGGGAACAGCCTGTTCTGGGCGTTCTGCAGGTGCACCAACCACCTCGGCTGCTGAGAGGTCAGATTTTGCACCCTGGTAGCGGCTGCGTGGAAAATCCGAGGGCAACAAGGCAGAGTGATTCTTGTTTCGGGTCCTGAATCCAGGGGCACAAGCAGAAGGGGCAGGGAGCTGGGCACACAGCCCCTGGCAGGCTCAGTTTGACTGCTGTGAGTGCCAAAATAGCCCAAATAATCGACTTTTCTTTTGTCTTGTAAGTGCTCCTTGCGGACATGGCTGGTGGCATCAGGATCACCGATGATGGGTCCGTGGGAGGGTAAAGGGGAAGGTTTGGAGTGCTTTGCTCATCACACATTCACAGAGTGGCTTGGGTTGGAAGGGACCTTAAAGCTTATCTAGTCCCAACCCCCCTGCCACAGGCAAGGACACCTCCCACTAAGGCCAAGCCTGGACCCATCCTCCTCATGCAACCAGCAAGGAACAGAGATGGAGGAAACCCTGACCAGGACTATCTCAAGAACGGAGGAAACCCTGAGCAGGGGTGTGTGTGTGTGTGTGTGTGTGTGTGTGTGTGTGTGTGTGTGTGTGTGTGTGTGTGAGGAAACCCTGAGCAGGACCCCTTCAGGGACAATCTCCTCTGCTCATGGCCAGCGGGGATACATCAGGAAGTGCTCAGCATGACATCACCTTTGAGCTTTGAGCTTCTACATGCCTCCTGAGACAACAAACCCTGCGGAGAGCTCCTTCGCTTTCCCTTTCTCAAGCTCCAGCAGCTGCCCCCGGCTCTGCCACCAGCCAGCATGTGGCCAAACCTCGTGACTGGGTACGGGTGCCAGGACGTTGTGCTTGGTTTCAGGTGGTTTTCTGCAGCTCAGAAGCAGGCTGTGTTGTCTGCAGCAGGGCCTCCAGCCCCTGTTGACACGCTATTTTCTGCCTGCCACAAATAGAGCCTTCCTGTCTGCAAACCAACAGCAGCGCCGCTCTCTCTCTCTCTCTCTCTCTTACTGTTTTTCACCCTAGGAAATAAATCAGTGGGCAAGAGAGGCAGGGCAGGGCAGGGCAGGGCAGGGCAGGGCTGGCTGTGTGCTGCTGCAGAGCTCACCCTGGGGGGATTTATCAAATCCAAAGGGGTTTACACCACTTCTCTGGGCTGTTTGGCAGGACCATGGGGGCACTGCCTAAATCACAGCCCATATATTGCTTCTCCTAAAGGAATGGAGCTTGGTTTCTGATAATGGAGTTCTTTCCACTCTGAGACACTGGCACAGGTTGCCCAGGGAGGTGGTGGAAGCCTCATCCCTGGAGGTGTTTGCAGCCAGGCTGGATGTGACTGTGAGCAACCTGCTGTAGTGTGAGGTGTCCCTGGCCGTGGCAGGGGGTTGGAACTGGCTGAGCCTTGAGGTCCCTTCCAACCCTGACCATTCTATGCTTTTCCTGCCATGTGAGGGGGTGGATGAGGTTCCCCCACCTTTCAAATGCCATCACCCCGCTAGGACAGACTTTCAAACCAATTCAGAGACAGGCTCCTTGGGGATCAGCCCTGGGGAGAGCATTTAGAAGCCTCCACATGGAACCATTTTCTATTGGAAATGAGATTGTGCTGTAGCTAAATTTCCCAAGAGGATCCCTTGATTCCAGCAGCACTCAGACCAAGCAAAGAGGCTACAAGCAAGCCTGCTATGAAGGGTGAAGCCTTCTGAGGGGGCATTGCAAGGAGAAAAAGGGCAACATTTCAGCCATGGGAGTTGGGGCTGATCATCCTGGAAAAGAGAAGGCTCCAGGGAGACCTCAGAGCAGTCTTCCAGTGCCTGAAGTACAGGAGAGCTGAGGAGGGACTTTTGACAAGGGCTGGGAGTGATAGGATGCGGAGGGATGGGTTGAAGCTGGTAGAGACTGAGACTGGAGATTAGGAAAAAGTTCTTTATAGAGTGAGGGTGGGGAGACACTGGAACAGGTTGCCCAGGGAGGGAGGCTGTGTATGTCCCCTCCCTGGAGGTGTTCAAGGCCAGGTTGGATGAGACTTTGAGCAAGCTGGGCTGGTGGGAGGTGTCCCTGCCCATGGCAGGGGCTGGAACTGGAGGATCTTTAGGGTCCTTTCCAAACTAAACCATTGAATTGATGATTTTTCCTTTGACTTGAAGGGTGAGACCCATACCAAGATGGAAGGAGTTGACGTGTGGTGGGCATCTGTGGTGGAGTAGGAAGGTTCCCCCACACACAGAAGAATTCCACAGCTAAAAACCGGTCACAGCATCCCTGGGGACTGAGCTCAGCCCAGGGGATCCCCAGCTGCAGCAGCTCCGTGCTGCAGCCCAGCCCTGGCTGCCCTCACTGTCCCAGGTGCTGAGGCAGATGCAGGGTGCCATCGGGATGCCGGTGGATGTCCTGATGCTCTTTGCCCTCATGTTGAGAGTTTGGCTTTGGCAGAGCCTGGCCTGGCAAGGGAGGACCAACACTCCCTCCCCTCTCCTCCCCTACACCCTCCATCCCTGCCTCGAGGGGCAGCACCTTGGCATGGTGGGAGGGAAGAAGCCCAGGGTCCCTCTTTTGTGAGTGTGCCAGGCAGGTGGAGGGCACCGTTTCAGGACAGGGCTGGTGGCAGCTGGCATGGAGAGGTGTGAGCAGCCTTCTGTCCCACTCCCCAGCCCGGCAGCCTGCGGCCAGCCAAGAAGAGCTATTTCAAGCAGGATAAACAGGATGCCTCTCGGCAGGGCTGGCCACCTCCTCTCCTCCTCCCGCCGGGTAAACATCCAGCCCAGGAAAAGCCTCACTGCACAGCCCTGGAGCTGCTTCCACACCGCCTGGCCTCGACCCAGATACCCAACCTGGTTGAGCCAAGCTTTGCCCAGCCCAGCCCAAGCTCCCAGTGCTCTGGAAGTATCCAAGCGATCCCGAGGCACGGATCCACCTCGGCAGCGACTCCTGGGAGCCGCCCAGTAGCTGGGAACAGCCTGAACTTTTTGGCTATGCCGCCACATCCTCCTCCTCCTTCCTCCTCCTCTTCCTCTCCTTGGTCACAGCCCGGCTGCTCGCTGCGCCCATGGCTGTGGGAACGATGGAGTCAAGGCCTTTCCTCCAGCCGGATCCTGCCCAGGCAGCGCTCTGGGATCCTGCCAGGCTGTTTCCGCCTGTTGCTCCTGGGAGCGGAGCTGCAGCGGCAGCGGAGGAAGGAGGAGCCTCGCCACCGCTTCCTCCAGCGCCCCAGTCCCCGGCTGCCTCCCTCCCGGCTTGAGCCGCCCCAGCTCTGGGAGCTCCCCACGGCCCCACAGCACCCTACGGATGCTGCCAACCCCCCTTGGAGCGTGTGCGAGGGGTTTTACTGGAGTGGTGGAGCATTTCTGGTTCCAGTATCCCGCTCGGAGCGTGTCCTCTGGCTCCCCGGTGATGCTGATCTGGGAGGGACGCGGCTGGGGCCAAACACCTCCTGGGCCAAATTCTGCGGCTGCAAAGTGTTCTAAGGCAGCTTGAGTTTTCCCATCCTGTTCTCCTGTAGGATGAGAGCTCTCTGGAGGCTGGGGAGGTCACGGGGTCCTTCGCCTGCCCCCAGCTCTGCTCTGCTTTTCAGCCACCCACCCTGGGCACTGAGAGCAGCTCAAGGTTGTGCACCTTCACCTTGTCACTGAGAGCAGCTGAAGGTTGTGCACCTTCACCTTGCCACTGGGAGCAGCCCAGAGTTGAGCACCTTCGCCTAGGCACTGGTTGGAGCTCCAGGTTGAATACCTTTAACCTGGGAACTGAGAACAGCTCAAAGCTGAGCACCTTCACCTTGGCGCTGAGAGGAATTAAAGAGTTGAGCACCTTCATCAAGGTGCTGGGACGATCTCAAGGTTGAGCACCTTCACCTTGGAGCTGGGAGCAGCGTTAGGGTTGAGCACCTTCACCTTGGAGCTGAGAGCACTGTTAGGGTTGAGCACCTTCACCGTGTCCCTGGGAGCAGCCCGGGCGGAGCGGAGCTGCCGGCGGCGGCAGGGCAGGGAGCCGCGGCTGTTGCAATCGCCCCGTGAGCAGCGTCGGGAGCCGGGAAGCCGCTGCCAGGATGGGGCCGGTCCGCCCGCTGCCAGCAACCGCGGGAGCTGCCGGAGGGGTCCCCGGCTGAACCCCGGGCTGAGGGATCCCCAGCACCCCGGGGTCTGCCCAACCGCCCTCCCTCAGCCACCCCCATCCTCCAGCTAAGGCGGCTCATTGCAAGGAGGAAGAGGGGGGGGACGGGACACCCAGGCGCTGGCGGGGTGGGGCGGGGCAGGGGGGGAGTGGCCCGGGCCGGGGCCGGGGCTGCCTGACCGCCCTGGGCTCAGCCTTCCTCCTCCTCCTGTTGCTGCTGCTCCTGCTGCTGCTGCTCCTGCCGCCGCCCGCCCCGGCCCGGCCCGGCTCGGCTTGGCTCGGTTCGGCCCGGCTCGGCTCGGCTCGCCATGGGAGATGTGGTCTCCACGCATCTGGACGAGGGTCGCCGCCAGCACATCGCGGGTGAGCTCTCGGAGCGCATCCCCTGCTCCCTTTAACCCTGCCGAGATCCCTCTCTTATCCAAGTCCTATCCCTCTCATCGCAGCCAGGATCCTCTCTCTTATCCCAGCCGGGGTTCTCTCTCTTATCCCGGCCAGGATCCTCTCTTATCCCAGTCCCATCCCTCTCTCACCCTGGCTGAGATCCCTTTCTTATCCCAGCCAGGCTATTCTCTTCTATCCCAGCCACGATCCTTCTGTTATTCCAGTCTTGTCCCTCTCTTATCCCAAACCAAAATCCCTCTCTTGTCCCAGTCCCAAACTCTCTCTTCAATCCAGGCTGGGACACCCCTTTCCCCCCCCCCCCCCCCCCGCCCGCTGCCTGGAGCCCCTCCCCCTGCTTTTCCCTTCTTTCTCAGACTTTAAGTTTCCTTCTCCCCCCCCCCCCTTTCTTTCCACCACGTTGCAGTTTCCCAGTCTGTGTTTTTGCCTGTCCCCTCGGCTGGGCACAGCCCAGGGTACTGTTGGGGGGGGGGGGGGGGGGCACCCGAGGTGCCTGTCTGCTTCCCAAATGAAAGGCTGGGTTGTGCCGGGGGTGTTTGTGTTGGCTCCAGGGACCGGGAGCGCGTTTGTGCTCTGAGTGAGCTTCGCTGGGCTGTGGGGAGGAAAGGGGGGAGCTGAGCTTTTGTGAGGTGCTGGCAAGCTGGGTCCTGTGCTGGGAAACCACTGTCAGCATGGGGGTGTGTGCTGGGGCTGGGCCGCTGGATGAACTTTCTTCCCCTTGGCAAGGCTGGGGCGTCCCCAGGGAAACCTCTCCCACGGCTTTAGGACGGGGGAGAAAGGATTGGCTGCACCCCTCGGATGCTCCAGACCTGCCACAGCAGTCCTCCCGCCGTCTCTGTAGGACGGGGAGGGGTGACAATGTGGTCATTGAGAGCCTGTCTGTCCCGGCAGGATGTCTGGCCAGTGCCGCCTGGGAATCGCCTGGGAATGGCTGGACGTGGGATTAGGGCTGCACAGGCACGGGTCTGTGCGAGGCGGTGGCTGGCGGGGCGGCAGGGCTGCTAATGGTGCCTGCGGTGACTTGCTTGACCCCCTAAGTGGGGTCACCCCTGCTCTGAGTGCCGTGTCCCCCGCCTCGAGCCACCCTGCGTCACTTGTGAGGCTGGCGCTTTGCCCCCCGGGCTCCCGAGCGGGCAGGACTTGACCTCCGAGCCCTTTCGTCCTCCGGCTTCAGTTTCAGCTCCCGAGGCTGCAAACCCCTCCTCATCGCCAGGTTAAGCCACCCCCCTGCCAAGCCACACCTAGTCGGGCGGCGCGGAGGAGCCTGGCTTCTTGCTGGACCTTGCGCGCCTCATGCTGGGCTCGGGGAGCACCTGGGGGTTGGAGGTGTCCCTGTCCTATCTTCCCTCCATTGCCACCATAAAGCCCTGGGAGAGGCTCTGAAGCCATTTCCCCCAAGGGCTTTGGGGGCAACAGCTGGTGCAGGTTTGGCTCGGTTGGAGCAGCGGGGCACAGGTGCCATGGTACCGGCACACAGACTTGGTGGTTGGTAGCATACGCTGGAGCCCATCCTCCCTGCCAGGCCCCGTGTCCTGGCAGGAATGCCTACGTGGTGTGTGGCTTAACAGGGTGCCAGCAGGTTTGTGAGCTGTGAAGGAGAGCTCATAACATGCTGTGGGGCTTGGGGGTTGCACGGTTAAAGCTCAGCACTGCCGAGGCTGTGCTGGCTTGGGGCTGATCCATGAGGATGTGATCTGTTTTAGGTCATCCTGCACTGGTGTGGGGGTTGGACTTGTTGATCTTCAGAGATCCTTTCCAAACCCAACCAGTCTGTGATTCTATGATTCTGTGATGTGCTGGCTCAGGTCTGAGCCATGAGGCTGTGCTGGCTAGGGTCTGTGATCCATGAGGCTGTACCAGATCAGATCTGTGATCCATGAGGCTGGACTGGACTGAGTCTGATTCATGAGGCTGGACTGGACTGGATCTGATCCATGAGGTTGTGCTGGCTTGGGTCTGTGATCCATGAGGCTGTACCGGTTCAGGTCTGACCCATGAGGCTGTGCTGGCTTGGGTCTGTGATCCACGAGGCTGTACCAGCTCAGGTCTGTGATCCATGAGGCTGTACCAGCTCAGATCTGTGATCCACGAGCCTGTGCTGGCTAGGGTCTGTGATCTATGAGGCTGTGCTGGCTAGGGTCTGTGATCCATGAGGCTGTGCTGGCTAGGGTCTGTGATCCATGAGGCTGTACCAGCTCAGATCTGTGATCCACGAGCCTGTGCTGGCTAGGGTCTGTGATCCATGAGGCTGTGCTGGCTAGGGTCTGTGATCCATGAGGCTGTACCAGCTCAGATCTGTGATCCACGAGCCTGTGCTGGCTAGGGTCTGTGATCCATGAGGCTGTGCTGGCTAGGGTCTGTGATCCATGAGGCTGTGCTGGCTAGGGTCTGTGATCCATGAGGCTGTGCTGGCTAGGGTCTGTGATCTATGAGGCTGTGCTGGCTAGGGTCTGTGATCCATGAGGCTGTGCTGGCTAGGGTCTGTGATCCATGAGGCTGTGCTGGCTAGGGTCTGTGATCCATGAGGCTGTGCTGGCTAGGGTCTGTGATCCATGAGGCTGTACCAGCTCAGATCTGTGATCCACGAGCCTGTGCTGGCTAGGGTCTGTGATCCATGAGGCTGTGCTGGCTAGGGTCTGTGATCTATGAGGCTGTGCTGGCTAGGGTCTGTGATCTATGAGGCTGTGCTGGCTAGGGTCTGTGATCCATGAGGCTGTGCTGGCTAGGGTCTGTGATCTATGAGGCTGTGCTGGCTAGGGTCTGTGATCCATGAGGCTGTGCTGGCTAGGGTCTGTGATCCATGAGGCTGTGCTGGCTAGGGTCTGTGATCCATGAGGCTGTGCTGGCTAGGGTCTGTGATCCATGAGGCTGTACCAGCTCAGATCTGTGATCCACGAGCCTGTGCTGGCTAGGGTCTGTGATCCATGAGGTTGTGTTGGCTAGGGTCTGTGATCCATGAGGCTGTGCTGGCTCAGGTCTGTGATCCATGGGGCAATGCTGGCTAAGGTCTGTGATCCATGAGGTTGTCCTGGCTCAGGTCTGTGATCCAGGAGGCTGCACCAGCTCAGCTCTGGGTGGCTGCTCAGCACATTCAGGTCCAAAGCACATCCTGAGTCTCCTGTTGATGCATTGAGATAACTCCCTCCTCTCCCAGCCCCGTGGTCCTAATCCTGAAGAATAACAAGGAAAAGCCTGTCTGGGTTCCCTACGCAGGAATCTGTCTCTGCTGGGTCAGAAATGAGGTGTTGGTGAGGCCAGGCTGGATGGTTGCACCCTGGCAGGGACCAAGCTGTTACGCAGCGTGGAGGTCAGCCCCGCTCAGCAGAGCTGGGGGGCACAGTTGGATTTTCCTGGGGCAAACAGGATTCCTGTGGAATCAGACTGTGGAGGTGGGGCTGATGCGTGTCCCGGGCCCTGCTGCGGCTCCAAGGGTTCAGGAGGAGTAGGGGGGACCCACACCTCCGATGGGACACCTCCCTGGGAAAAACAGGGAGTGCAACGGGTTCACTAAGCACCCATCTGCTTTGCAGCAGGGCTGCTGGCTGGGTGAAGGCCCCTGGAGCTGGGAGGGGCTGTGACCCAACAGGCAAGGCAGGACTTGCTGTCAGGCATGCAAAGCGCCGCGCCGGGGAAACGCCAGGTTTCCCTGCCTAGCTCGGCCTGTTCCCTGCTGCCGCTGCTCAGGCAGGATCCCTTCCCTTCTCCAAGCACCTTCTCCCAGTTGTTCTCCCAACTTTGGGGCGTTTGGAGGAGCTGCCCAGGCTGATGTGACACCTAACTGCAGCGGGGACGGGAGCTCTCTGGGCTTGGCATTGCCCCCTCACAGCAGCAGAGCTGTGCCAGCTGGGCACGCAGCAAGCCCTGGGGCTGGGGGAGATAGTGAGATGCTGGGCCAGATCCTTCCCCCTTGCTGGGAGCAGGAGCAAGAGGGAGGTGGTGAAAAGCCTTCCCATGCCATGCATGACACGGTCCCTTCTGCCTCAAGACCTCTGTCACCAAAGCTATGTGGTGAAGGTCCCATGCCCTGGCTCAGCCCACACGATGGTGGCTGCTGTGAGACTGATGCCAGTGTCACCTGGAGGCCACGAGCCACCCCCGTGTGACTTGGGTGTTGGTGGCTCAGGACTGGGCTCTTTCTCCTGCTGCCTGGGCAGCTGTGCAGGCAGCATCCCTGCCAGCACCGGGGATGCTCCACTGTCCTGGGGCTGAGGGGGCAGCCCGGTGCCGGGGTGGGGGTATGTGATGTGCACCGGGGTGGTGTTCAGACAGTGCTGCCTGCAGCTCCTGCTCCCTTTCTCCGTGGTCTCCCTGGCCACACGTGGGCCTGGAGAGCTGTGGTGGAGCTGTGGTGATGTGCAGCTGCTGGTAAGCGTTTCCTTCTGCTGTCCTCTGACGGACGTGATTCTGGCTTGAGTCACCCGGCTTGTTTGTGAACACCCTTCGGCTGCCTTCCTCCTCCTCTTCTTCCCAGATGTGGGTGGGGAGGTGCTCCCAAGTCTGCTCCGTGGGCTGGAGCAGGGGCTGGATCCTCATCCTGGGACGGCCAGCAAGGGCTCTGTTGCCTGGGGACACAGGGGTGACAGGTATGGGGTGTCCTGGCAGGGCTCCTGGCAAAGCAGAGGTCGCTGGGTGCCTTGCCTCCTGTCCAGGGCTATAGGTGTCCTCAGCGAGGGGATGGATGAAGCTCTTCCCTTGCGCTGGAGTAACTCCTTCCCTGGCGCATCCCAGCCCCATGGGGTGGATCTGGGTGGCTCTGCCCTGTGGAGCTGGTGGCTCTGGGTGGAACTGCCCAGGGAGAATGAGGGATGAGGAGGTGGGCGGCAGTGCAGGGAGGGTCCCCGAGAGCTCACACCTCGTCCTGGTATCTCCAGGGAGTCACCGAGCCGTTAATTACAGAACGAAGAAGCAGCAATTTAGGGGTGGGACTTCCTCCAGCCAGCAGCCCACGCAGCAGCGGTGGCAGAAGTGACACCACCCCCACCCCCTGCACCAGCCCCACAGCTGGCTTCTTTCCACCCAGCCTCGGTGGGCATCGCTGGCTGCATCAGGTCCCTGATGTCACCTGGGGAGCAGCCTGCTGGGGGCTGGGCTGTGGGATGGAGTCTGGAGGTGCCTGGCAAACCCCGAAGGCTCCGGGCTGCGGTGTGCCGCAGAGGGGGAGCTGCTGGCAGTGGGAAGAGGTTTGCCGTGGCTTCCTTTAGCGTGACACTCGTTTCCCAGTCTTGGCCACAGCCCAGCTCCAGCCGGCACGGGAGGTGCTGGCTGCTGGTGATGGGCTCTGGGGTTGGTCTGGAGGCTGAAGCCCTCACCCTGCCCCGGGGCGGGAGCGACGCAGGGAGGCTCTGAGGGATCGGTGTGGGCAATGTGCTGGAGATGTGGAGTGGTTTCTCCTAAGGAGGTGTGTGTCTTTCATCGGGAAATAAATAACTCCCCTGGCATGTCAGGGCTCCCTGCCAGCCGGGAAGGGCTGGTTCTGGCAAGCTGGGGCTTACCTGCAGCCGTCGTGTTAGGGCACGGGGCTCGCTGGGAGCCAGCGTGTTTGGGCAGGGGACAGCTCCAGCTGCAGGGCCTCTCCTGTTGGTGGCTTTCCCACATGGGCAAGGAGGTCCTGTCCTCAGCCCTGGGGCAGAGCCTGCCTTTGCCTCCCGGGGGGGGATGAGGCTTTCCCTGCCTCCCCCAGCAAGACCTTAGCCAAAGGTCTTGCCTTGAGCGAGCTGAGGCATGCATGGAGGACATCCCTGCTCTGCCTGGGAGCAGGAGGAGCAGAGCTGGCACCGCAGTTGGGAGCTCTCTGTAGGCCCTCAGGTCAGCCCAGTGAGAGAAAAGCCCTCCACAGAGCAGGACCCCCCTTCCATTGCAGAGTCAGACCCCCTTATTCCCATTGCAGGTACGTAGCAAGGGAAGCCCAGCAGGGAGCTGGGATTTCCCAAGCCTCTGCCTCCCTGCTGTCCCCAGATCACTGCAGAGGCTGGCTCTGAACCTCGGGAGGCTCAGCACCTCTCAGCCCGCCCCAGCAGCTCTCTCCCACCCTCCCCAGGCTCCTCTCCCTCTGCCCAAGCCCCGTGGCAGGTTGCAACAAGCTGTTGGGTCCCACCCCAGCTTTGCTGTGGCCACAGTGCTGCCAGTCCTGCCCCATGCAGGGAACACCCAACGTGCCACATGGGCTTGGGGACAGTCACCCAAAGAGCCCTGAAAGAGCCCGGGGTTGGGTGTGCAGACAGCCCTGCTCCATGCAGATGCAATGGGTGGTGGATCCCACGGACAGACCCTGGAGCTGGACTCATGGGCAGGAGGCTGGTGTCAGCCCATGGGGAGGGAGCAACACCAGACCCACCTGTCCCATTTCCAGTCCTCTTACACCATCCTGTGACCAGGGCATTGCCCAGCCCAGCTGGCAGCTTGCTGCCAGTGAGGGGAAGCTGGAAAGCCGGCGGCTTGCAGGACAGGGCTCCTACCTCCCACACCCCCAGGACCCTGGGCTCTGTGGCTTGGAGCTTTTGGCAGGAGGAAGAGCTGGAGGGCTCCAGGGTTGCTTATCCATAGGAGCTTGCTGGGGCTAGGTTTGAAGGCAGGTGAGCACCAGCTCTTCAATGTGGGGCTCAGCACCTACTCTGCCCCTGCAGGACCAAGGTCTGCTCCCGCCACACAGTCTGCAGAAGGTGTTGCTGCACCCTGGGGCTGCAGCCCCCAGAGGGTGGCTGGTGGCTGGCTGTGAGACAAGCTGTGTCCTCTCCTCAGCCCCTGGCTGGTTCCTGAGCCTTGCCCCATGCCTGGATGTGCCCACACCAGCCCCAAGGAGAGCCCAGTGCCAGGGGGCAGGAAGGGAGGAAGGGGCTGAGCAGAGCCACTCGTTGCAAGCAGATTTCCTCCCAGGCTGCTGGACCAGAGTGGGAGGAAGGAGCAAGGCTCCACCTTTTTCCCCTTTACAAAGGGAAAGGGCAGCAGTCTTTGGTGCAGGTCCCAGCTCCAGCTGCCCTTCTCTATGCCCTCCTGCCTTTCTCCAGCAGGGATCTAGCCCTGCCTTCAGCCAGGCTCCCAGCTCTGCTCTGGGGGACTTGGACCCCTCTGCTATGGGAGTCCCCAGGGATGGATGGGACTCTGCCCTGGAGCTGGCAGAGGACCCAGGACAGGACCGTCCTCCTCTCCTGCTGTGTTGGTGGCTCATGGGGCAGGTCCTGGCTCCTTCCCTCTGCCAGCTCTGCTCAGCACTAGGTGTGATGCCCCTTGGGGAGATTTCCTGCATGAAAAGACATGCCCCAAAGCTGGGGTGACCTCAGTGCTGCTGCGTGGGGCAGGAGAGTGGGGCTGCCAGCTCCCAGAGCAGCGGTGGCTCAGCCATGGGAAGCAACCTGAGGCCTTCCCTCTGTTCCCAATTCACGCAAGGCATCACCTGAAACCAGGACAGACCCTTGTCTGGGGAACATCCCTGCCTTGGGATCATTCCTGCCTTACCTCTCACAAGGAGCTGCTTTGCTCTGCTGGCTGCTCCCACCCTCCCACAGTGAGGAAGGCAACAGTGATGCTCTGTGTGCCAACAGGCACTGGTTGCCAACCCCGTGGGGCAGGGGCCCACCAGCCAGGGGGATCCACGGTTCTCCAGGGGCTGCGGAGACACCGAGCATGTGGCCACCCTTGGCTGGGGCATTGCTCTCCATGGGGAGAAGGGAGCAGGTGTGGGCGGGCATGGTGTGGGGTGGACACTGTGGGGCAGGTGGAGACCCTCTGTCCTGCCCTGGCCTTGCAGAGGAGCTGGGCACTGGAACCAGCCTAGCAACAGGGGCTGAGGCAGAGCCCAGAACAGGCTCAGGGCTGTTTTGTTCGAATACCTCTTGGTTTGGTGTTTTTCTTTGGATGAACATAAAAGTCTTTGTTTGGTCTCCTCCTGTGGTGCTGGATTGGGTTTCCCACTGGCACCAGCCAGCTGGGTGGAGGGAAAGCATGCCAGGTTCAGCTCCTCTCTCTGGAGCCAGGCATGGGAGGGGACACAAGGGGACTGTCTGTGTGTCCTCTGTCCAGCACAGAAGCATTTACTGGGGCGTCCCAGAGCAAGGACCATCCACAGCCTGCTGTCCCCAGCACCTGGAGCATGAGGGACCTGGAGATACCCAAGATCGGTCTGGACCCTTTGGCTTGAGGGCCCCCTGGTCCTGCAGCTCTCAGGTGCCACAAGGCCCCATGTGGGTACCCAGAGGACACTGCTGCCTGTCACCACCCCCTGACACCACCCCTGTCACCACTGCCTGTGACGTGGTGGTGACTCAGCTGCGGTGGGGCTTGCACCATACTGGAGTGGGTGCAATGCTGCCGGGCCGGTGCTGGTGGATGAGCAGGGCCTGATCTGGGGAGAGGTGATGCTGGGTCCCACCCTGCTGGGGGCAGCACCCACCCTGGGCTGAGCACCAACGGGTTAGAACTCTTCTCCAGCTTGGCCAGGTGGTGGTGGGACCCTGAGGGACAAGGGCCACGCAGGGTGATTCCCTGCAGGCAGGATGAGGGCAGTGGGGTCCTGGTCCAGCACAGAGTTTGGGAGTGGTACCCAACTGGAGCTAAGCTGCTCAGTGGGGATGCTCCATATCCCCACAGCCACCTCCCTGCCCGTGGGATGTACCTGTCCTGTGAGTCCTGTGAGTGCAAGGTGGGCTTGGACCCGGTCTTTGTGCCCCCCTTGGGCTGGGGAGCGTTCAGCCCAGCTGGGGTGGTTGTGTGAGTGCCTGCACCCCGGGGCTTTGGAGCATCACCCCTGAAAGCTGCTCAGAGGGGAAGGGACAGGGCAGGAGCATCCTCCCTGCAGCAGGCAGGGCTGGGTGGCCAGGAGGGGATCTCCTCCTGCCCCATCCCTCAGTGGTTGTTTGGGCAGGGAGGATCAGGGCAGCCATCTCTTGCTGGGCTCCATCCAGTCCCGAGCAGCCTCTCCCAGAGCCATTCAAAGGCTCCGGTGCTCTTTGTTATTCACAGCACATTCCTCGCACGCAGCCCCACGGCAGCGCTGTTCCCGGCGAGCAGCGGGACACCGGCATCCACTCCACGGGAAAACACCCACCAGCACGTATCTGGACACCAGTCCCTCACCCACTGGGCTGGATGTGACCCCGAGCCCCGGGAGCGGGGATGGTGTGGGCGGGGGGAGGCTGAGCCCGAATTTGTGTCTGGGACTGGGGAGCGGCGGGCGAGGGGTCCCCGGAGCACACTCAAGAGCTGGGCCGGGGTTTGTTTCGGCCGTTGCCGGGTTGAGCAGCCCCTGCTGGATGCGCTGCTTGGCTTCGCTCCGTGCCCGGTGCGCGATCCTCGGCAGGTTTGTTTGCTCTGCGCCGCGCCGGGAGCGGCGTTGTGCAACCGGCGGGGCCGGGCGCGGCGCTGGCAGGCGGGGTGGGTGCTGCCCGGGGGGGCTCGGAGCCCCCGGCAGCATCCCTGGGGATGTCCGCAGGGACACGGGGTGCTGCCGGCTGTCGGGATGGGGGATGCCTCAAGGTGCGGGCGAAAGGCGGGCACCTCGCGGGCGGCACAGCAGAGAGCCCTGTCCCCAAAGGGTGCCCCAGTCCGGAGCTGGCACTGGGGACGCTTCTGACTCATCCGGGGGCAGAGCCATGAGCGGCAGAGGCACGGCGAGAGAGGACGAACCGGTTCAGGCCTGAGCCCATCTGGTTTCTCTGCCGAGGCTCTGCTGCCTCATCCCTTCCTGCTGCCCACCCCCCGTGCTGCCCACCCCCGTGCTGCTCACCCTTGCCCACAGTGGTGTGAGTCAGAGGGCAGCAGGCCACGGGGCCGCATGGGACTGCAGTCTAGGGGCTGGCAGGATGCATCCCCTTTCCACCCAGGCCGTGCCTCCAAGCTGAGCTGGAAATGCTCCCAATGGATCAGGAGCAGTGCTGGACCCTGTCCTGCTGGGACACTTGATGCTGAGCACAGCAACAGCCAGGGCAGGCACTGGGAGCAGCCCCCACTCCCAGTTTGTTCCAGATAAGCTCAGTCTAAATCCCAAGAGCAGCCTGGAGCAGAAACACAGCAGGCTGGTTCTGGGTGGATTTGTGTGAAGAGAGCTTTTGGGTGCAGGGAGATAAGAGAGGAAATTGTCCCTGGTGTTTGCTCCTCCTCTTGCAGTTTGTTTTTCCCTGTTTCAGTCTCTCCTGGTCTGTATGAGAAGGGCAAATACCAGGCACTACGGGGCCAGCCCCTGGGTTTTTCTGCTAGGAGGAACAAACCCTCCTTGAGCCTCTTATCTGCCACTATGTCCCCTCAGGTACGGAGCTGGTGCTCAACCCCTCCCCCAGCCTCAGCATCACCCTGGGAAGAACTCTGAGGGGATGCTCAGCCAGGCCCAGATGAAGGAGTTTGTGTTTCTGGGTGGAAATGAACAGATGCAAACTCCTCAACCCTTAGGGTGCACCCATGGGTGCTGTGGGCTGCTCCCTTGGCTCCCTGCAGGAAGAGGCAGCGGCTCCTGGTTCTGCTCAGTGCCCCATCAACAGTGGCACCTCTTGCCCTGTCCCTGCCTTGCTGATGCTCACCCTGCCCAGAGCTGTTGGACCCTGCCTGGCCTGAGATCCCACAGGGACAGACCTGCAGTGACCTGGGCTCAGCCCTGCAGCCGCAGGGAGAGGAGGTGGGCAGGGTGGGTGGCACAGCAGCAGGGCTCTGTGCCCAGCAGGCAGTGGGGACAGCCCATGGCCATGGGCCTTGGCTGTGGGCTTCAGTAGCTGCAGGTGGTGCTTGGGGCTTGTACGGTGCTGCTGGCTTGGGGCTAAGGGCTCAGCAGCCCATCCATGGGGTACTGGGCAGCGCATCCATGGCATGCTGTGCACCCCGTCCCCAGAGTTCTGGGCACCCCATCCATGTGTGCACCCCATTCTTACCATGCTGTGCACCCCATTCTTACCATGCTGTGCACCCTCACCAGGGAAAAGCCAGGCATGCTGTCTGCATCATGCCAGGATTTGGGGCACATGAGGGTGGCCAAGGGACAGTGAGAAACCTCCTGGGGCACTTTTAGACCAAGCAGTTGTGCAGAGTGAGGGATGACCTGGGCACCCTTTGCCCAGCTGGTGGCATCAGCCTCTTTGTGATGGCCTTGTCCTCAGTTTCCCTTGCTGGAAGAGCCTCTCATTGCCCTCCTGAGCTGCTGGGAACAACCTGAGCAGCCCAGACTGTGAGGGGCAGGGCAGAGGCAGAGAGTGAGCTTGGGAAAGTCCATGCTTGGATGACTTTCAGCCCATCCTTCCTTGAGGATCCCCTCCCCACAGCTGGGTGCAAGCAGGATGCTGCTGGCTCTGTTACCCTGGTCATATGCCAAACATGGCAACCACCAGCCAGGCCACTGCTCCCTGGCACGCTGGGGACAGCCAGGGATGCCATGGGGCTGTCCTGGTGACCAGTGCCCACCACCTTTCACCACAGCCCTGCCTGTATCCAGGCTCTGGGTGAGGAGCCAGCCTTTGAGTTTTGCTGCCTTCATCCAGGTGGAAATCAGCTCCCTTGCATTCTCACCTCCTTGAGGTGTGATCTGTCTGGGTTGGGGGCACCATGTGCCAGCCCCTGGACGTGCCTGTCAGTGCCACACTGGTCCTACGCCTGCTGGGAGCCTACGCTCCCCCGGCAACCCGCCCCTGCTTGCTAATCATTTACCAACTCCATTAGTGATTAACTCCTTCCCTGGCTGCCTTGGCAAATGTGTCCAGGCCAGCACGTGCTGCTCAGGGGGATGCCCTGTGGGCCACTGCCACCATGCCATGGGCCACCAGCAGCACGGCACAGGGTCCCTCAGCAGGGCAGGGTCGCCCAGCAAAGGCCCTTGGTGACAAGTCTGCCCCTCCATGGCTCTGCAGACGGAAGCCTGCTGGTGGACGAGAAGCTCAACAGGAGCTCTCAATGTGCACTTGCAGCCCGGAAAGCCAATCAGAGCCTGGGCTGCAGCAGGAGAAGTGTGGCCAGCAGGGCAAGGGAGGTGCTTCTTCCCCTCTACTCAGCTCTGGTGAGACCCCACCTGGAGTACTGCCTCCAGTTCTGGAGCCCCTATTACAGGAGGGATGTGGAGGTGCTGCAGCGTGTCCAGAGAAGGGCCACGAGGATGATCAGAGGGCTGGAGCACCTCTCCTGTGAGGACAGACTGAAGGAGTTGGGGCTGTTCAGGCTGGAGAAGAGAAGGCTCCGAGGTGACCTCATTGTGGCCTTCCAGTATCTGCAGGGGGCTACAGGAAGGCTGGGGAGGGACTGCTCAGGATCTCAGGTAGTGCTAGGACTAGGGGGAACGGAATGAAGCTGGAAATAGGGAGATTCAGGCTAGATGTGAGGAAGAAGTTCTTCCCCATGAGAGTGGTGAAGCCCTGGAATGGGTTGTGCAGGGAGGTGGTTGAGGCCCCGTCCCTGGAGGTGTTTAAGCCCAGGCTGGATGAGGCTGTGGCCAGCCTGATCTAGTGTGGGGTGTCCCTGCCCATGGCAGGGGGGTTGGAACTAGCTGATCCTTGTGGTCCCTTCCAACCCTGACTGATTCTATGATTCTATGATTCTATGCCTCAGCCCTTGCTGAGCTGGCAGTGAGGGGCCAGGGGCCAGCACAGCTGGTGGAGGCCGAGGGGAGGATCTGGGGCTTTCCTGCACCCCGCTGAGTCAGGCTGTCCCGCGGGGGCCGGGGAAAGGAGCCCGGCCAGGTTTCGTCACCAGTGCGGGGGCCAGGGCTCGGCCAGCCCAGGGGCTCTGCTTCAATGAGCTTTATTGTCCCTTTTTTTTCTTGCAGTTTAGGTGGGTTTGGTTTTTTTCCCATTCTTTTTTTTTTTTTTTTCTTCTCTTTCTGGACCAGAGGGAAACATTCCCAGCCTCTGGAGAGAGGTCCCTGAGGCGTCCCACAGGGGCTTTGGGCGTGCCGCTGCTCCCGCTCCACGTCAGCTGCACGCAGCCGGGGGGCTCCCCAGGGGAGGGTGGGCTTCCAAAGGCACCCTCGGGCCCCCTCAGCGTGTTTGGGAGCAGGGGAGGGTTGGCAAAGGCTGTGGAGAGGGTGTTTGGCCCGAGAGATGTGGGCCCTGGGGCATACAAAATGGGATGTGGGCTGGAGGGAGGTTGTGGATGACTGTTCCCACTTGGCTCTGTCGCTGGCCTCCAGCAGCTCCTGACGTGGGGGGGGGGGGGGGGGGAGTGTGTGTGTGCCTGGGGGGGGACATGGGAGTGTGTGTGCACATAGAGCCACAGAATGGTTTTGGTAGGAAAAAACCTTTAAGATGATCAAACCCAACTGCTCTCTAACTACGAAGGCTGCTGCTAAGCCATGTCCTTCAGCACCACGTCTCTGTCTCTTTCACACCTCTCCGTGGGCAGGGATTCAGCCCCATCCCTGGGCAGCCTGCTCCAGCGTTTGAGAACCCTTTCAATGAAGAAGTTTCTCCTAATGTCCAACCTAAACCTCCCCTGGTGCAACTTGAGGCCATTTCTTCTTGTCCTGTCACTTGTTACAAGGGAGAAGAGACCAACCCCCACCTGGCTCCAGCCTCCTATCAGGGAGCTGTAGAGAACAATGAGGTCTCCCCTCAGCCTCCTCTGCTCCAGGCTGAACACCCCCAGCTGCCTCAGCTCCCCAGCCCTGTCCTCCAGACCCTTCTCCAGCTTGGTTGCCCCTTTCTGGACCCACTCCAGCCCTTCAGTGTCCTTCTTGGAGTGACCACAGGGTTGTTCGTGTGTGTGGCATGAGTGTGGGTGGGCCTGGGTGTGTGTCCTTGTGTGTATGAGTGTGTGTGCAGGGGTTATGCATGCAGGCTTGGTCATGTGTGTGCATCTTTCTGCCTGTTTCTATGTGTGTGTGCATGGGCACATGTGTGTGCATGGCTGCATGGGCACATGAGCACGTGTGTGCATAGCTGCATGTGTGCATGGGCACATGTGTGTGCATGGGCACACGTGTGTGCATAGCTGCATGTGTGCATGGGCACACGTGTGTGCATAGCTGCATGTGTGCATGGACACGTGTGTGTGCATAGCTGCATGTGTGCATGGGCACATGTGTGTGCATGGGCACACGTGTGTGCATAGCTGCATGTGTGCATGGACACGTGTGTGTGCATAGCTGCATGTGTGCATGGGCACACGTGTGTGCATAGCTGCATGTGTGCATGGGCACATGTGTGTGCATAGCTGCATGTGTGCATGGGCACATGTGTGTGCATAGCTGCATGTGTGCATGGACACGTGTGTGTGCATAGCTGCATGTGTGCATGGGCACATGTGTGTGCATGGGCACACGTGTGTGCATAGCTGCATGTGTGCATGGACGTGTGTGTGCATAGCTGCATGTGTGCATGGGCACGTGTGTGTGCATGGGCACACGTGTGTGCATAGCTGCATGTGTGCATGGACGTGTGTGTGCATAGCTGCATGTGTGCATGGGCACGTGTGTGTGCATGGGCACACGTGTGTGCATAGCTGCATGTGTGCATGGACGTGTGTGTGCATAGCTGCATGTGTGCATGGGCACATGTGTGTGCATGGGCACACGTGTGTGCATAGCTGCATGTGTGCATGGACGTGTGTGTGCATAGCTGCATGTGTGCATGGGCACATGTGTGTGCATGGGCACACGTGTGTGCATAGCTGCATGTGTGCATGGACGTGTGTGTGCATAGCTGCATGTGTGCATGGGCACGTGTGTTCATGGGCACGTGTGTGCATAGCTGCATGTGTGCATGGACGTGTGTGTGCATAGCTGCATGTGTGCATGGGCACGTGTGTGTGCATGGGCACACGTGTGTGCATAGCTGCATGTGTGCATGGACGTGTGTGTGCATAGCTGCATGTGTGCATGGGCACATGTGTGTGCATGGGCACACGTGTGTGCATAGCTGCATGTGTGCATGGACGTGTGTGTGCATAGCTGCATGTGTGCATGGGCACATGTGTGTGCATGGGCACACGTGTGTGCATAGCTGCATGTGTGCATGGACGTGTGTGTGCATAGCTGCATGTGTGCATGGGCACGTGTGTTCATGGGCACGTGTGTGCATAGCTGCATGTGTGCATGGACGTGTGTGTGCATAGCTGCATGTGTGCATGGGCACGTGTGTGTGCATGGGCACACGTGTGTGCATAGCTGCATGTGTGCATGGACGTGTGTGTGCATAGCTGCATGTGTGCATGGGCACGTGTGTGTGCATGGGCACACGTGTGTGCATAGCTGCATGTGTGCATGGACGTGTGTGTGCATAGCTGCATGTGTGCATGGGCACGTGTGTGTGCATGGGCACACGTGTGTGCATAGCTGCATGTGTGCATGGACGTGTGTGTGCATAGCTGCATGTGTGCATGGGCACGTGTGTGTGCATGGGCACACGTGTGTGCATAGCTGCATGTGTGCATGGACGTGTGTGTGCATAGCTGCATGTGTGCATGGGCACGTGTGTGTGCATGGGCACACGTGTGTGCATAGCTGCATGTGTGCATGGACGTGTGTGTGCATAGCTGCATGTGTGCATGGGCACGTGTGTGTGCATGGGCACACGTGTGTGCATAGCTGCATGTGTGCATGGACGTGTGTGTGCATAGCTGCATGTGTGCATGGGCACATGTGTGTGCATGGGCACACGTGTGTGCATAGCTGCATGTGTGCATGGACGTGTGTGTGCATAGCTGCATGTGTGCATGGGCACATGTGTGTGCATGGGCACACGTGTGTGCATAGCTGCATGTGTGCATGGACGTGTGTGTGCATAGCTGCATGTGTGCATGGGCACGTGTGTTCATGGGCACGTGTGTGCATAGCTGCATGTGTGCATGGACGTGTGTGTGCATAGCTGCATGTGTGCATGGGCACATGTGTGTGCATGGGCACACGTGTGTGCATAGCTGCATGTGTGCATGGACGTGTGTGTGCATAGCTGCATGTGTGCATAGCTGCATGTGTGCATGGGCACGTGTGTTCATGGGCACGTGTGTGCATGGGCACATGTGCAGCTTCACCACGGGCAGCTTGCATCCCTATGAGCACCTGGTGACCATCCCATGCCCGCTGTGCCCCCTTGCCACCCCGTGAGGACCCCTGCCCCTGAGTGCAGCCAGGGTGCTCCCCGTGGCCAAGCACCCCGCTTAGGCTCCTTGGGGGACTCGCTCCTTGTCCCTAGGGAGTCCATGACCCTGGTGGCCACGCCCTGGGGCCAGCCAGCTCAGCCCGGGGGAAGCTGGGGAGCAGGAGGCAGCTTTGCGTGCCTAAAGGCATGGCGGCCAGCACCTTGCCCTGGTGCAACAGGGTGCAGAGGGGGAAGGTCGGTTCGGGTGCAGAGGGGCAGTGCACCCTCCCCTGCCTTTTCTCCTCAAGCTTTAACCCTTTGCTGCCCACCCAAGCTCCTGCCACATGGGGAAAGAGGACAGGCCATCCCCAGGGTCACGGGAGGACCACGGGGTGGATGCCCAGCTGAAGAGCAGCTTTGCCGAGCATCCTCTGTAACATGCAGCACAGCCCAGTGCTGGGGGAGCTGAGCTGGTCCCTAGCCCTGAGGAGCCTCTGTGCTGAGCCACATCCCTGTCCCTGCCAGGCTCTGTCCCACCTCCAGCTATTTCCACAGCTCATGGATGTGTGGAGAGGATGGGGAGCAAGAAGGGCACCGCTGCTGGGTGCTGCTGAGTGCAGCAGGATCTGACCTCCTCAATGCCACATCTGCTGACTCTGCTGCTGGCCATGGCCAGGGCTATTTAAAGCACCACTCTCATTTTCACATGATTTCCAGGGTAATGAGGGAGAGAAACCCTGGCCATGCACTTGCTGTGAGCCAGGGGCTGCCAGGGTGGCATTTCTGGAGCCCTGGTGTCCCCACCGCAGTGCAGTGACCTGCAGGCAGCAAATGCAGGCAGCTGGAAGGAAGGACATGGTCAGGCTGGCTGGGTGATAAGGTCTCTGGGGTTCATCTGGAGCTCACAGTTTGTTTTTTCCCTCTTGGCTTTGCTCTAAGAGGTGCTGGAGCTGGGGTTGGCCCTGGTCATACAGCAGGTGAGGATGAGGGCTGGCTTCTGCCTTCGTCCATGCGTGTGGGGGGCTGCTGCAGGTGCTGGAGATGCTTGCAAGGGAAGGATGCAGCCAGTCTGGTGCTGGAGATGCTCCAAGGGAAGGATGCAGCCAGTCTGCTGCTGGAGATGCTCCAAAGGAAGGATGCAGCCAGTCTGCTGCTGGAGATGCTTGCAAGGGAAGGATGCAGCCAGTCTGGTGCTGGAGATGCTCCAAGGGAAGGATGCAGCCAGTCTGCTGCTGGAGATGCTTCCAAGGGAAGGATGCAGCCAGTCTGGTGCTGGAGATGCTCCAAGGGAAGGATGCAGCCAGTCTGGTGCTGGAGATGCTCCAAGGGAAGGATGCAGCCAGTCTGGTGCTGGAGATGCTCCAAGGGAAGGATGCAGCCAGCCTGGTGCTGGAGATGCTTCCAAGGGAAGGATGCAGCCAGTCTGGTGCTGGAGATGCTCCAAGGGAAGGATGCAGCCAGTCTGGTGCTGGAGATGCTCCCAAGGGAAGGACACAGCCAGTCTGGGCTGCTGGACCAGCTTGGGCAGCTTGCTGCAGCTTTTAGAGTCCTACTGAGGATGTTTCACCTCCTGTCCTGGTTCAAAAGGACTAAAACCAGACCAGGGCTGCTCTGGCCGGGCTGTGACCTCTCAGTACATGAGGTCTGCACATGCCAGTGGGGCTGCAACCTGCATTGCTGCACCTCCAGGGCTGCTGCCTGTGCCACTGAGCTGGCCCTGCTTTAGGCTGGGTGATGGCTGCTGTGGCACAACCGGTCTGGGGTGTTGGCAGGAGCAGAGGCAGGAGCAGGAGCAGAGGCAGGAGAGCAGGAGCAGAGGCAGAATCAGGATCAGGATTAGGAGCAGGACCAGGACCAGGATCAGGATTAGGAGCAGGAGCAGAGACAGGAGCAGGATCAAGATCAGGAACAGGATCAAGATCAGGAGCAGGAGCAGAGGCAAGAGCAGGAGCAGAGGCAGGAGCAGAGGCAGGGGCAGGGGCAGGAGCAGGATCAAGATCAAGAGCAGGAGCAGGGGCAGGGCCAGGAGCAGAGGCAGGAGCAGGAGCAGAGGCAGGAGCAGAGGCAGGGGCAGGAGCAGAGGCAGGAGCACAGGCAGAGGCAGGAGCAGAGGCAGGGGCAGGAGCAGAGGCAGGGGCAGGAGCAGAGGCAGGGGCAGGAGCAGAGGCAGGGGCAGGGGCAGAGGCAGGAGCAGAGGCAGGGGCAGGAGCAGAGGCAGGAGCAGAGGCAGGGGCAGGGGCAGGAGCAGGATCAAGATCAAGAGCAGGAGCAGGGGCAGGGCCAGGAGCAGAGGCAGGAGCAGGAGCAGAGGCAGGAGCAGAGGCAGGGGCAGGAGCAGAGGCAGGAGCACAGGCAGAGGCAGGAGCAGAGGCAGGGGCAGGAGCAGAGGCAGGGGCAGGGGCAGAGGCAGGAGCAGAGGCAGGGGCAGGAGCAGAGGCAGGGGCAGGAGCAGGAGCAGAGGCAGGGGCAGGAGCAGGAGCAGGGGCAGGGGCAGGAGCAGAGGCAGGAGCAGAGGCAGGAGCGGGAGCAGAGGCAGGAGCAGGAGCAGAGGCAGGGGCAGGAGCAGAGGCAGGAGCAGAGGCAGGAGCAGGAGCAGAGGCAGGAGCAGGAGCAGAGGCAGGGGCAGGAGCAGAGGCAGGAGCAGAGGCAGGAGCGGGAGCAGAGGCAGGAGCAGGAGCAGAGGCAGGGGCAGGAGCAGAGGCAGGAGCAGAGGCAGGAGCAGGAGCAGAGGCAGGAGCAGGAGCAGAGGCAGGGGCAGGAGCTGCCTCTCCTGGCTGGTTTCGCCCAGACGAGCCTCGGGCTCCTTGGTCCTCAGGCGTCATCCTGGACAAGGGCAAACCTGTGCTGCCTGTTCTGTCCCCATGCCAGGATGTCCTCCTGGCAGCCACTTGCCCTGCAGTGTCCTTGGTGGCTGTGCTGGCTGGGTGGGTGATGGGGAGGGTCTGTGTGGGTCCCTGTGGAGGGGGCGGGGAGAGCTGACATGGCATAGCTGGACCCTGCGCCTCGATCCCCACGTCCCACTCCGCTCCATGCCCAGCCCGGCCTTGGGGCTTTGCCTGCCAGCTGGGGTACCCAGAGCCCTTTTCTGCTGCCCCCATGCAAAAGTGCTGCAGGAGAGTTCCTTTATCTCCTCCTGCAGCCACCACGTGTGGCTTAGTCATGGGAACACTGGGGAGGGGAGGAGGGAACTGGAGGCTGAGCAGGAGATGAGATCTGTGATCAGGGGGACCGGGGCTGGAGCTTCTGCTGAGCCAGGCCTTAGTGGGTCCTGGTGACACCCCTCTGTGACCACAAAGCTGGTGGCTGCCCCCTGCCATTGCCAGGAGCCAGGAGGACGTCGCACAGCCTGTGCCAGCCCAGTGCCCCTGGCTGCCTGGGACCTGGTGCCTCTGCAGGGTGCTCTTTGCAGTGGGTGAGCATCAGTGTGCTGGGGACCGGGGTGCTGGCACCCACGGCAGCGGTGCAGGGAGCTCAGCCACCCCAAAGCCAACACCAGGCTTGGGAGAGGGCTGTGTAGGTGGCTGGGGACACCTGGCAGCACCCCATGAGGTCCCTGCCTGTGCACCCAGCTTGTCAGGGCACTTGGCTGTGGGTGTCTGAGCCCATGCCCAGCACAGGCAGTGGCTGGGGGAGAGCCCATCCCTCCCTCACCCTTGGGACTTCAGACAAGGGGCCAGGAGGAGACTGGGGACAGCTTCTTGAAGTGCCACCTGTCTCCAGACCCCTCCAGCTCTCGGCTGGACATGTGGCCAATGCTGCTCATATAGGGATGGCTGCTTGTGGGTGGCCTTGGCTGTGCAGCTGGGAAGGGAGATGCCCTCCATAGCCCCCAGAGATGCCAGGAGGTTTTGTACAGCCTGGTGAAGGAGCCAGTGGGTGGCTTAGCTGGTTCCCATATGGGGCACCTGAGCCCCACATGGGGGTGTTGGGGAGGCCACAGGACACCCACTGGCATCATCAGTGTGAGCTTCCCATCCCTTGACATCCCAGAGCGCTGGAAGCCTTCTGCTGTGAGGCCAGGCTGAGAGAGTTGTTCAGCCTAGAGAAGGGAAGGCTCCAGGGAGACCTTCTGGTGGCCTTGCAGTGCTTCAAGGGCTGAGCAGAGGGCTGGGGACGAACCTTTGAGCAGGGCCTGGTGTGACAGGCCAAGGGGTGATGGTTTGAGACTAAAAGAGGGAGATTCAGACTGGAGACAAGGAAGAAGGTTTTGACACTGAGTGTGGTGAGAGCCTGGCCCAGGCTGCCCAGAGAGGTGGGAGCTGCACCATGGCTGGAACCATTCCAGGTGAGGTTGGTTTGGGCTCTGAGCAACCTGCTGTAGCTGCAGGGTTTGGACTGGGTGGCCTTGAAAGGCTCCCTTCCAACCCAAACCATTTCATGAGTCTGTGACCCTTGCTATGACCCTTACTGTCTACAACTCCCTGAAGGGAGGTTGTAGCCAGGTGGGGGTTGGTCTCTTCTCCCAGGCAAGCAGCACTAGAACAAGAGGACACAGTCTCAAGCTGTGCCAGGGGAGGTTTAGGCTGGAGGTGAGGAGAAAGTTCTTCACAGGGAGAGTTGTTAGCCATTGGAATGTGCTGCCCAGGGAGGTGGTGGAGTCCCCATCCCTGGAGGTGTTCAAGAGGGGATTGGATGTGGCACTGGGTGCCATGGCTTACTCATGAGGTGTTGGGTGACAGCTTGGACTTGATGATCTCTGAGGCCTCTTCCAACCTTGGTGACTCTGTGCTTCTCAGCTCTCAGGCAGAATCTGGCTGCACCACCTCCAGCAGCCCACACCTCGCCAAGTCTCATGTCACCTTGTCTCACCTCCTCACCACGTCTGTGGCCACCTCCCGCAGTCCCCTGCCCCTCTTCTCCTCACCCCAGGGCTGGGCACGGTGGGGCAGGGAGCAGTGGTGAACCCTCAGCATCTCCTCTGCACCCCGGGGGTGGGGGGACTCTCTGGGCTGGGGCAGCTGCAGTCCCCTTGGCTGGTTGGCTGCAGATCTTTGCTCTCAGTGGCTGCACATAGGCAGCTTTTGCTTCTCCGCTGACTTCAAGCCTCCTAATTGGCCCTGGTGTTAATCAGGGAAGAATGAGTGACTAAGCCTCATGCCTGCCCTGCTCTGTTTTTCTTCCCATGAACTGAAAGGAGCTGAAACCTCAGAATGTCCTTTGGGGTCTCAGCTGCCAGCACCACTGCCCAGAGCCCCGGCCAAGGTCACTGTGTTGTGTTGTGGGGAGCTGCAGCCGCGGCGTGGCCTGGCCAGGAGCTCTCTGTGTGCCAGGAGAGGATGCCAAAGATCAGGGGGAGGAATTTCTGTGCTGGGACGAGCAGGAGTCCTGCTCTCTGCTGGGGAAAAAAAGCAAGAAGCCTGGCTTGAAGTGAAAGGGGTTGGCAGTGCTTGGTCCTCTCCTGCTGCTGCCAGTGATGTGTCTTCTGCAGAGGCAGCCTGGGAGAGCTGGGGGTGTTCAGCCCGGAGAAGGGAAGGCTCCAGGGAGACCTTCTGGTGGCCTTGCAGTGCTTCAAGGGCTGAGCAGAGAGCTGGGGACAGACCTTTGAGCAGGGCCTGGTGTGACAGGACAAGGGGGGATGGTTTGAGACTAAAAGAGAGAGATTCAGACTGGAGAGAAGGAAGAAATGTTTGACACTGAGAGTGGTGAGAACCTGGCCGAGGCTGCCCAGAGAGGTGGGAGCTGCACCATGGCTGGAACCATTCCAGGTGAGGTTGTCTGGGGCTCTGAGCAACCTGCTGTAGCTGCAGATGTCCCTGCTGCAGGGGGTTTGGACTGGGTGGCCTTGAAGGCTCCTGTCCAACCCAAACCATTTCATGAGCCTATGACCCTTGTTCTCAGCTCTCAGGCACCACCTCCAGCAGCCCACACCTCACCAAGTCCCATGTCACTTTGTCTCAGCTCCTCACCATGCCTGTGGCCACCTCCTGCAGTCCCCTGCCCCTCTTCTCCTCACCCACAGGGCTGGGCATGGTGGGGCAGGGAGCAGTGGTGAACCCTCAGCATCTCCTCTGCACCCCAGGGTGGGAGTGGGGACTCGCTGGGGGGTCTCCAGGGAGACCTTAGAGCAGCCTTCCAGTACCTGAAGAGGGCTAGAGGAAAGCTGGGGAGGGACTGTTTAGAAGGGCCTGGGGCAATAGGAGGAGAGGCAGTGGCTTTAAACTGGAGCAGGGGAGATTAGTTTGGGCTTTAAGAACTTCTTTACAGTGAGGGTGGAGAAGCACTGAACAGCTTGCCCAAGAGGTGGTGGAGGCCCCATCCCCGGAGACATTCAAGGTTGCGTTTGATGGGGCTCTGAGCAGCCTCCTCTGGTTGCAGATGTCCCTGCTGACTGCAGGGGGTTGGACAGGGTGGCCTTTGAGGGTCCCTTGCAGCACAGTGCGTTCAGTGAGTCTGTGATCATAGACTCATAGAACGCTTTGGGTTGGAAGGGATCTGCAAGGTTCTCCAGTTCCAGCCCCCTGCCATGGGCAGGGACACCTCCCACCAGCCCAGCTTGCTCAAGGCCTCATCCAGCCTGGCCCTGAACGCCACCAGGGATGGGGCAGCCACAGCCTCCCTGGGCAACCTGTGCCAGTGTCTCCCCAGCCTCACTCTGTAAAGAATTTCTTCCTCATCTCCAGTCTCAATCTCCCCTCTTCCAGCTTTAATCCATCCCCTCTCATCCTACCACTCCCAGCCCTTGTCAGAAGTCCCTCCCCAGCTTTCTTGCAGCCTGCTTCAGGTACTGGAATGCTGCTCTAAGGTCTCCCCGGAGCCTTTTTGCCCCAGGCCGACAGACTCGACGATCTCCTGGGGGATGAGTTTGTCAGTCCCCAAGGCACCACCCCCGGGCAAGGCTTTCCTCCGGAGCTGCTCAGCCCCGCGGGGCAGCTGCAGCACCCTGGAGCAAGCTGCTCCTTCTTGCCGACTTGTCTGCGAGGATGGCCGCAGGGTGGCTGCTGCTGGGAGGCTGTGGCCGCCGCCGAGCCGAGCCGAGCCGTGCCGTGCCGGGGCTGGCGCTGGAGGCTGTTTTGTCTGGGTTCGTGCCCCCAGCATCGCGCTGGCTCCGGCTCCGCGGATGCGCGGCCAGCGTCGTTCCGCCCTCCCTCCCTCCCTCCCTCCCCGCGCCCATCGGGCAGAGGCTGAGCCGTCGGAAATTGTTTGGAGGCGACTCAAATTCTTCCTTTTTCACAGGCTCTGGGGCAAAGTTGAGAGTGAAATTCAAAGCGGAGGCTCCCTGCGCCGAAGGCAGCTTGGGGGGGGTGGGGAAGGGGAGTTGTCTCCTCGGCTCTGGGTTGCTCTCTGGTGGAGCTTCTTCCCCGTTCCGAGGGGGTCTGAGCAACGCTCAGCAAGGGCTAAAGGGTGGGGGGCAAGAGGATGAGAGTAGAGTCCTGTCAGTGGTGCCCAGGGACAGGACAAGGGGCGCTGGGCACAAACTGGAGCCCAGGAGGTTCCATTTGAACAGGAGGAGAAACTTCTTTGGTGTGAAGCTGCTGGAGCAGGCTGCCCAGAGAGGTTGTGGAGTCTCCTTCTCTGGAGAGCTTCCACCCCCGCCTCTGGGCGTTGTGCTCCTGGGCAAGCTGCTGTGGGTGCCCTGCTTTAGCAGGGGGTTGGACTGGGTGCTCTGCAGAGGTCCCTTCCAGTCCTCACTGTGCTGGGATTCTGTGGTATGGCTCCGAGCTGTGAGATGAGTGTGCTTGTGGTGGAGGAGCCCCATGTGGGGTCTGGAGGTGGGGTGAGGAGGGGAGGAGGCAGGGTGCTGCATGGGGGGAGGGCTTGGTGCATGGGGCACGGTGTGGGTGAGGAGGGTGCTGCACGGGGCAGGGTTTGGTGCATGGGGCAGGGTGCATGCAGAGCAGGGTGCTGCATGGGGCAGGGTATATATGAAGAGGGTGCTGCATGGTGCAGAGTCTGATGCATGGATCAGGGTGTGGGTGAGGAGGGTGCTGCATGGACTAGGGTTTGCTGCATGGGGCAGGGTGTACTTGAGGAGGGTGTTGCATGGAGCATGGTGCTGCAAGGGGCAGGGTGTGGGTGAGGAGGGTGCTGCATGGGGCATGGTGCTGCAAGGGGCAGAGATTGCTGCATGGGGCAGAGTTTGCTGCCTGGGGCAGGGTGCCATGCGGGCAGGTTTATTGCATGGGGCAGGTTTATTGCATGGGGCAGGGTGCATGTGGGGCAGGGTGCTGGGTGGGGCAGGCTGCAGGTGGGTTACTGCATGGGACAGGGTGTCAGTGGGGGCAGGCTGCAGGTGGGTTACTGCATGGGACAGGGTGTCAGTGGGGGCAGGCTGCAGGTGGGTTACTGTATGGAACAGGGTGTCAGTGGGGGCAGGCTGCAGATGAGTTACTGCATGGGACAGGGTATCAGTGGGGGCAGGCTGCAGGTGGGTTACTGTATGGAACAGGGTGTCAGTGGGGGCAGGCTGCAGGTGGGTTACTGCATGGGACAGGGTGTCAGTGGGGGCAGGGGGTGCTGTCAGGGTGTCAGCTCTGGGGGACAGCTCCATTCCCTCGCTGTGGATGATACCCCAGGAGGATCAAAAGGTTTCTGTGGCTACCACGCTGGGGCAGGGAAAGCTCTGTCCCTCCTGCTTGGGGGTGGGTTTGCAACGTGTCCCCCCACCCTGAGCATCAGGGGGCAGGGGGCTGCTGGGGCAAGGTGTTGCCTTGGGATGAAGGCATCTCCTCCAGTGTGGGATGCAGGGGGCACCTGGCTGCTGCAGCTCTCTCAGCAGCTCAGCCTCACTATGATTGGGATGTGAGGTCCTGGTGGGGGTCCTTGCCTCACACAGGGGTGACCTAAGAACTAGGGGGGGGCAGGCTGTCCCTTCCCTTCCAGTGCCCCTTCTGTATGCAGGGCCCCGAGCAGCGCCCTGAGCCTGGAGCTGCCCAGCCCATGGGATTGCCTTTGGGGGAGGCACAGTGGGGCTGGGTGGGTGTGAGTGATACCTGGGGCTGGAGAACGGGGAGGCGCCCCCAGTCTCGGCCAGCTGGGGCAGGCAGAGCAGGGCTGGGGAGCTGCCCAGCGCTTGGGAAGCTGGAGTCAGCGCCAGGAATTTCCTGCCGCGGAGAGGAACCCACAGCAGGACCTGAGGGGCTAAAAAAAAAGAGCTCAGCACGACCCAGAAAAGAACACCCTGACCCCCAAAAAGATCAGCCTGACCCCGAATTGGTCCCTGGGCTGGATAGGGACAGAGGACCCAGCCGGGACCCCTCCCCTGAACCCAGCTGCAGCAGGCAGTAGGCTGCACGGAGGTGCGGCGGGGGAGGATAGGGGGAAGGTGCCCGAGCAGGGTGCCAGGGTGGGCTGCTCAGCAAGGAGATCCCCCAAAAGCAGCCCCTGTGTAAGACATCCCTGCTGTCCCCTTGCAGAGAGGACGGGGAAGGTGCTGGGGGAGTTCTGCAGGTGCTACCAGGAGCAGTTCGGGGTCGCGCTCTTCAACAGCGTCCGCTATGAGATCGAGGGCAGCGGGGGCCACAGCCGCAGCTGCTCCACCGCAAGGTAAGAGCCCCTGGGCACCCCCGGCCCCCTGCCCAGCCAGCCCCAAAGCCCCAGCACGGCCCCCTCTCCCTTCCACCCGCCCAGGGGTTGCAGCCCCCCGCCCCCGGCCCGGCCCGCCCCCGAGGTGCCGGTGCCGCCCGTGCCGCACTTTGGGCTGCCGGGGGTGGGGTGCTGTGCCAGCCCGCGCGATGGGCACGCCCAGCCAGCAGGGGCAAGGCTGCAGCCCCCGGGGATGCCTGGTCTTGATGCCGGGGCTGGCAGGAGCTCCCGGGACCCCCTTGCGCCCAGTGCTGGGCTGCCCTCCTGCTGCTGCCGGGGGTGCGTGATGCCCCGGCCTGGGAGAATGCCCAGGGCGAGGCAGGAGTGCTCTGGCAGGTGTCCCTCACCCCACGGGCAAGGAGGAGGTGGCTCCAGGTCCGGTCTCCGGCAGCCACGTGTCTCTGGCCTGGCAAAGGACTCCGTGGGTTCCTCCCACGGGGCTGGTTGCTTGCGACTCCAGCGCTCAGGGATGGATCCTGCCCTCCCTCCCACCTCCGGAGCCAGAGGCACACCAGTCAGGGCTGCTCCCCAGCACAGGGGGGCTGAGCTTCCTCCCTGGCTGGGCCAGTGAAGCTGCTGTCCTGGAAGCAGCAGCAGAGGTGGTTGCACATGGGGATGGGCTTCTGCTTTTGGTCTGGGGCTGGTTGGTGATGACACTGAGACCTCACACCCGGGAGAGCAGACTCAGGCCCTCAGCCAAATGAAGGTGTGGGGGTTCCTGGGTGGGAGCTGAGCTCCTGGTGTCCTCACCAAGGTTCAGCAGATGCCTTCAGCCCCCTGGTGTCCTCAGCAAGGTCTCCCTTTGGGTTCCTCACAGTTCAGCAGATGCCTTCAGCCCCTCTGGTGTCCTCAGCAAGGTCTCCCTTTGGGTTCCTCACAGTTCAGCAGATGCCTTCAGCCCCGGTGTCCTCACCAAGGTCTCCCTTTGGGTTCCTCACAGTTCAGCAGATGCCTTCAGCCCCTCTGGTGTCCTCAGCAAGGTCTCCCTTTGGGTTCCTCACAGTTCAGCAGATGCCTTCAGCCCCTCTGGTGTCCTCACCAAGGTCTCCCTTTGGGTTCCTCACAGTTCAGCAGATGCCTTCAGCCCCCTGGTGTCCTCAGCAAGGTCTCCCCTGGGTTCCTCACAGTTCAGCAGATGCCTTCAGCTCCCCCCCCGAGGGGTACCTCCATCCTGAGGGTGGTTGCTTCATTGTAAAGCTCCAGCAAGCAGCTCAGGAATGTCTGAGGAGCAATGGGAGGGTGAGGAGGTCACGGACACCGTGTGAGCCTTTGGAAACACCAGTGTATAAATAGGACATTCCTCCTGTGCCCTGTCCTGTCCCCTGCTGGGATGGGCTGGGGCTCCAAACACCCTGGGGACCTCTGTGGCTGTGTGGGGTGGCTCTGTGAGGAGCTGGGGAGAGAGCATGTCCTTCAGCTGGGCTTTGTGCTCCGCAGAGCACAGAACTGTCAGGGTTGGATGGGACCTCAGGGATCATTCAGTTCCAACCCCACTGCCATGGCCAGGGACACCTCACACTAGCTCAGATATGGCTCAAGAGTTTGTGGATGTCAAGAAGCTGCAGGGCAGAGTCCTCCAGTGTCCTCCCTGGCCTCAAGCAGGGATCTGACATTGATGTTGTTGATTTTCTACCATCTCTGGGGGGAAAGCGGTGCTCAGGGGCAGCTCCCACAGTGATTCCAGGGGCTGGCAGCCCTCCTGGGTGGAGTGGGGGTCTGAAGCATGGCTCACTCACCTGAAACACCAGCAAGGAAGCAGCACTGATGAGAGCAAGGACTAGATGTTCCGGCCTTGGGCGGCTGCAGCAGCCCCACAGCCCCGCAGGCGGCAGGTCCTGACCCAGGGCTCGCTCCCCATTGCTGCCTGGCCCTGCAGCACAGGGCCCCTCCCTGCCCAGCCCAGCAATTTGGCACATACCTGCCTGTCCCAAATGTTTGGTGGGGCTGGGTGGTGCCCCCTGGGTGCCTCCCGTGGGAGAGGAGGGGACGAGGGAGCCGGGGCTGCCAGGAGGCTGCTGGCTGTGAGCTGAGGCTCCCCCAGACCCAGCTCACAGCTCAGCCTGGCTTTTAGTCCTAGGACTGGGGAATCCCAGAATGCACCAGGATGGAAGGGAGCCTTGAAGGTCATCTTGTCCAGCCCCCCTGCAGTGAGCAGGGACATCCAGAGGATCTTTGAGCTCCCTTCCAACCCAAACCATTCTGTGCTTCTATGGTCTGTAGCTAGGTCAGGCTGCTCAGGGCCCCATCAAGTTTGACCTTGAGTGTCTCCAGGGATGGGGCTTCCACCACCTCTCTGGGCAGCCTGTCCCAGTGTTCCAGGAGGTCCAGTTCTGGGCTCCTCAGTTTAAGAAGGACATTGAGACTCTTGAAGGTGTCCAGAGAAGGGCAAGAAGGCTGGGGAGGGGTCTGGAGCACAGCCCTGGGAGGAGAGGCTGAGGGAGCTGGGGTTGCTTAGCCTGGAGAAGAGGAGGCTCAGGGGAGACCTTGCTCTCTCCAACTCCCTGCAGGGAGGTTGCAGCCAGGTGGGGGTTGGTCTCTTTTCCCAGGCAAGCAGCACCAGAACAAGAGGACACAGTCTCAAGCTGTGCCAGGGGAGGTTTAGGCTGGAGGGGAGGAGAAAGTTCTTCCCAGACAGAGAGATTGGCCATTGGGATGTGCTGCCCAGGGAGGTGGTGGAGTCCCCATCCCTGGGGGTGTTCAAGAGGGGATTGGATGTGGCACTTGGAGCCAGGGTTTAGTTGTCAGGAGGTGTTGGGTGCCAGGTTGGACTTGCTGGTCTCTGAGGTCTTTTCCAGCCTGGCTGATTCTATGATCCCTGTACCCTGTGGTTCAGGCTCTCACCATTCACTGTCCCCCAGCCCTGCAGGGCTTTGTGCCTTCTTCTCCCCCTTCCAAGGCCTTCGGGGAGCAGTGAGGAGCAGCAAGGTGCTGTCAGCCTGGCTGCTGAGCTGCTCTCAGACCCCCCTTGCTACCCAAGGGTGTGGGGTCAGGGAGTGGTGGGAGGCTTGGGGAAGGCAGGGGGCTCCTGTGACAGAGCAGGGAGAGGAGAAGGGAAGGTCCTGCAGAAGGGTCTTGACTCTGTGGCACAGCGATCCCCAAGCCCTTGGCTGGTTCCACCTGGCAGCCACTGTGGCAGCTGGTGGGTGGCCATGGCAGGAGAAGTGGCTGCTGCACACTCCCACTCTCTCCAGAGCTCTGGGCTCGTGTTTTTGTTCCTGGGATCATAAAAATTCCTGGGACAAATTCTTGGCTTGCTCAGCCAAGGCTGTGTTTGGGATGGCAGAGAAGCTGCTGGGGTGGGGGCCAGAAGGTGCTGGAGAGAGGCTGCTCAGCCTGGGAGGGCCTCAGGGGGGTTGTGGGATGGCCTCAGCCTGTTCCCATTGCTGGTCCTCCATGAAGCCCAGAGCATGTCAGCATCACCTGGTGCTGGGCTCTGCAGGGGGCTTCTTGCTTTCCCTCTTCCATGTCCCACCTGGAGACCGCATTAGGGCAGGGTTTGGTTCCTCTCATCTGCAGCTGGTCTCTGACCCACACCCTAGCAGGACCTCCTGGTTGGTGGCCACTGCTGGGCAGCACAGAGCATGCTCCTGCCTGCTTCAGGCTGGGGAGGGAGCAGTTGGTGAGGCTGGGAAGGATGGGATGGAATGGAATGGAATGGAATGGGATAGGATAGGATAGGATAGGATAGGATAGGATAGGATAGGATAGGATAGGATAGGATAGGATAGGATAGGATAGAATGAACCAGGTTGGAAAAGACCTCAGAGATCATCAAGTCCAACCTATCACCCAGCACCATCTCATCAACTCAACCATGGCTCCAAGGGCCTCTTCCAGTCTCTTCCTAAACACCTCCAGGGATGGTGACTCTACCACCTCCCTGGGCAGCACATCCCAGTGGCCAATCTCTCTCTCTGGGAAGAACTTTCTCCTCACCTCCAGCCTAAACCTCCCCTGGCACAGCTTGAGACTGTGTCCTCTTGTTCTGGTGCTGGGTGCCTGGGAGAAAAGACCAACCCCCACCTGGCTACAACCTCCCTTCAGGGAGTTGTAGAGAGAGCAAGAAGGTCTCCCCTGAGTCTTCTCTTGTCCAGGCTAAGCAACCCCAGCTCCCTCAGCCTCTCCTCACAGGGCTGTGCTTCAAACCCCTCCCCAGCTTTCTTGCCCTTCTGGCAACAAGTTCTGGGCCCCTCAGTTTAGGAAGGACATCGAGACACTTGAAGGTGTCCAGAGAAGGGCAACAAGGCTGGGGAGAGGCCTTGAGCACAGCCCTGTGAGGAGAGGCTGAGGGAGCTGGGGTTGCTTAGCCTGCAGAAGAGGAGGCTCAGGGGAGACCTCATTGCTGTCTCCAACTCCCTGAAGGGAGGTTGTAGCCAGGTGGGGGGTTGGTCTCCTCTCCCAGGCAAGCAGCACCAGAACAAGAGGACACAGTCTCAAGCTGTGCCAGGGGGGTTTAGGCTGGAGGTGAGGAGAAAGTTCTTCACCAAGAGTCATTGGCCATTGGGATGTGCTGCCCAGGGAGGTGGTTGAGTCGCCGTCCCTGGAGGCATTCAAGAGGGGACTGGACGTGGCACTTGGTGCCATGGTCTAGTCGTGAGGTCTGTGGTGCCAGGTTGGACTCGATGATCTTCGAGGTCTCTTCCAACCTTAGTGATACTGTGATACTGTGGTCCCCGGCTGCCCCCCTCTCTCTGGGCACCCTGTGCCCCCCACTGGATGTCTCCTCCCCTCAGGTCCCTCTGGAGGACCACGTCATCTACTCGGGCAACATCTTCCAGTACATCGAGGAGAACAAGAAGTGGAGGAACCGCTTCTGCGTGGTGCCGCACAACTACGGCCTGGTCCTCTACGAGAACAAGCTGGTGAGGGGCAGCCCCCAGCCCTGCTGGGCACAGCTCCCCAGGCCGAGGGGCTGTGGCCACGCTCCCCTCCCTGCTGCCTCGCCCCTCTCTGTCTGCCCAGGCCTACGAGCGGGACCTGCCCCCGCGTGCTGGTCAACAGCGCTGGCTACAAGGTCCTCACCTCCGTGGAGCAGTACCTGGAGCTGGTGAACAGCAGCCTGCCTGGTGAGTGCTGCTGCTGGCTCTGGGCTGGAGAGGGGTGCTCCTGGCCCCCTGCACCCCTCTGCTGCTTGGGCAAGCCCTCTGGGGGGAGGGGGACACACACCTTTGGGAAGGGGTGATTCCAGGATGTGGGCATCCACGGACACCTTCTGGAAGGGGAGGGTTTGGGGTGCAGCATCCCTGAGGATTTGGTGGAAGGGGTGGGTTTGGGGTGCAGCATCCCTGAGGATTTGGTGGAAGGGGTGGGTTTGGGGTGCAGCATCCCTGAGGATTTGGTGGAAGGGGTGGGTTTGGGGTGTAGCATCCCCAAGGACTTTTGGAAGGGGAAGGTTTTGGTGTAGGATCCCTGAGGACCTTGTGGAGGGGGAAGGTTTGGGGTATAGCATCCCATAGGACCTGGTGGAAAGGATGATTTTGGGGTGTAGGATGCCTGAGGACCTTGTGGAGGGGAGGGTTTGGGGTGTAGCATCCCATAGGACCTGGTGGAAAGGATGATTTTGGGGTGTAGGATGCCTGAGGACCTTGTGGAGGGGGAGGGTTTGGGGTGTAGCATCCCATAGGACCTGGTGGAAAGGATGATTTTGGGGTGTAGGATGCCTGAGGGCCTTGTGGAAGAGGAGGGTTTGGGGTGTAGGATCCCTGAGGGCCTTGTGGAAGAGGAGGGTTTGGGGTGTAGGATCCCTGAGGACTTTGTGGAGGGGGAAGGTTTGGGGGTGTAGGATCCCCAAGGGCTTTTGGAAGGGGAAGGTTTGGGGGTGTAGGATCCCCAAGGGCTTTTGGAAGGGGAAGGTTTGGGGGTGTAGGATCCCCAAGGGCTTTTGGAAGGGGAAGGTTTGGGGGTGTAGGATCCCTGAGGACCTTGTGGAAGAGGAGGGTTTGGGGTGTAGCATCCCATAGAACCTGGTGGAAAGGATGATTTTGGGGTGTAGGATCCCTGAGGACCTTGTGGAAGGGGTGGGTTGGAGGTGCAGCATCTGCAGCCCGGTGCAGAGAAGGCTCCAGGATGAACTGTTGTGTGCCAGGGTGGTGAGAGCCTGTCCCGGGCTGCCCAGAGGGGTGGGAGCTGCCCCATTCCTGGAACCATTCCAGGACAGCTTGTTTGGGGCAGCCTGCCCTGGCTGCAGATGGCCCTCTTGACTGCAGGGGGCTGGGGGTGGAGGACTTTGAAGGGTCCCTTCCCACCCAAACCATTGCACGAGTCCATGGCTGCAAGGCAGAGGGCGGGAGCCGCGGGGTCTGTGCCCCGCTGCTGCCGGCGCCACCCCCACGCCACACCATCACCATCCTGCCCCCTCTGCTCCTCTGAGCGGCTTTCCCCTTCCCACAGGTGTGACCCCCAAGTCGGGGCAGTCTCCCATCCTGAAGTGCCCCACGGATTTCCCCTCATCCTCTGGCACCCCTATGCCAGGCACTACTACTGCTGCGTGATGACGGGCAAGGAGCAGCAGCGGTGGCGAGCGGTGTTCCAGGACTGCGTGCGGCACTGCAACGACGGTGAGGGGGCAGGGGCAGGGGGCAGGGGGCACGCACCGCACCACCAGCCAGCCCGGGAAGGCCCTCAGAGCGCAGCAAGTCCAACCCAGCCCCCAGCACCAGCTGATCAGCTCAACCATGGCACCAAGGGCCTCAGCCAGGCTCTTCCTAAGCACCTCCAGGGATGGGGACTCCACCACCTCCCTGGGCAGCACATCCCAAGGGCCAATCTCTCTTGCTGGGAAGAACTTTCTCCTCACCTCCAGCCTAAACCTCCCCTGGCACAGCTTGAGACTGTGTCCTCTTGTTCTGGTGCTGCTTGCCTGGGAGAAGAGACCAACCCCCACCTGGCTACAACCTCCCTTCAGGGAGTTGGAGAGAGCAAGAAGGTCTCTCCTGAGCCTCCTCTTCTCCAGGCTCAGCAACCCCAGCTCCCTCAGCCTCTCCTCACAGGGCTGTGCTCCAGACCCCTCCCCAGCCTTGTTGCCCTTCTCTGGACACCTTCCAGCATCTCAACATCTTTCCTGCACTGAGGAGCCCAGAACTGGACACAGGACTCCAGGTGTGGCCTGACCAGTGCTGAGCACAGGGCAGAATGACTTCCCTGCTCCTGCTGGCCACACTGTTCCTGCTGCAGGCCAGGATGCCATTGGCCTTCTTGGCCACCTGGGCACACTGCTGGCTCATGTTCAGCCTACTGTCAACCACTACCCCCAGGTCCCTCTCTGCCTGCCCTCTCCACACACAGGCTCTGCCCTGGGGCTTGGGGGCCTCCTGCCCCAGACAGGGTGGTGTTGGGACCAGCTGAAGGGTCTGGAGAAGAGGGCTGGTGAGGAGAACCTGGGGGTGTTTAGTCTGGGGAAAAGGAGGCACAGGGGAGACCTCATTGCTCTCTGCAGCTCCCTGGAAGGAGGCTGGAACCAAGTGGGGGTCAGCCTCCCCTCCCAAGGAACAAGTGATAGGGCAAAAGGAAATGGCCTGAAGTTGCCCCAGGGAATGTTTAGGTTGGACATGGGGAAGAATTTCTTTCCCAGAAGGGTTGTCAAGGCCTGGCCCAGGCTGCCCAGGGCAGTGGTGGAGTCCCCATCCCTGGAGGGGTTTCAAAGCCCTGTGGGTGTGGTGCTGAGGGAGCTGGTTTGGTGGTGACCTGGCAGTGCTGGGTGCTGGCTGGGCTCAGTGGTCTTAAAGATCTCTTCCAAGCAAAACAATTCTGTGATTCCCTGACCCTGCAGCTGTGGGGTTTGGGCCAAGGGGTTTGGTTTGGAGATCAAGAGCAGGAATTGTCTGGGAGTTGTTGAGCATCAGCGAGCTGCTCATCCTCTCTCAGTGGGAGGCTGGGGAGAGGGAGGGATCCAGCCCCCCTGGGACATCCCTGTGCCTGGCTCCATCCCAGTGCCTGGCTCCATCCCAGTGCCTCTAAGGAGCCTTAAAGCCTTCAGCAGGCCAGGCAGCATTTGCAGGAGCCAGCACAGAGCAGGAGGCAGCCCTGATGCCTGTTTTCCACCTTGAGGTAGTAAATATTTGGTCATCGAAGCCACCCAAAGCCCAAACCCCAGCACCCTGCTCCATGCCCTGTGGGCTGTGGCGAGCCAGGGCGGTGGAGGCTGCAGGGTGGGTAGGGGCTGGGGTGGAGCAGGTCCTACCTCCCACATCAGCCACACTCTGGCAGGAAAACACAACTTTCCTGCTTGGCTGTGGCCTGCGTGCTCGGGGCTGAGCCCCAAGTCCCGGTGGTGCCTTGGATGGTGAGATGTTTCCTAGGGAGGGAGGGGCCAGCACTGAAACCTCCTCAAAACTGGGGCTTTTAGTGGGCAAAGGGTGATGCTGCCTGCTTTGGAAGCACCTCTTGCTCCGCTCCTGGGAGCTCCCTGCAGCTCCAGTTCTGCTGCAGCTGCTGTTTGGGGAGTGGAGTGGTGGGGCTGGACCTGCGGCCTGGGTTTCGGTGAGGGTTTCCATCCTCCCATGGTGGATTCCATCTGCTGGAAGCTTTGATCTTCTCCTCCTCCCTTCTGGAGGGAAAGCACATCCAGGGGGGTGGCTGAGCTCGTGGGGCTGCCCCCACACAGCCCTGGGCTCCTTTGCAGGGTGTCTGGGCACAGTGGAGCCTCCAGCTGCCCATCCCTGGGGCTGCTGCTGCGGTGCTCAGCACCCCAAGCTTGCCCTGTGCTTGCTGGCTGGAGCCACCACGAGCAAAACCAGCTCCTGGTGAAAGAGATGATGATAGAATGCTTTGGGTTGGAAGGGACCCTTGAAGGTCATCCTGTCCAACCCCCTGCAGTGAGCAGGGACATCCAGATGATCTTTAAGCTCCCTTCCACCCCAAACCATTCTGTGCTTCTGTGATCTGTAGCTAGATCAGGTTGCTCAGGGCCCCATCAAGTGTGACCTTGAGTGTCTCCAGGGATGGGGCTTCCACCACCTCCCTGGGCAACCTATTCCAGTGTTCCACCACCCTCACTGTGCAGAGCTGCCTCCTGATAACCAACCTGAATCTCCCCTGCTCCAGTTTCATAGCACTGCTCCTCGGCCTGCTGCCACAAGCCCTCCTCAGCAGCCCCTCCTCAGCAGCCCCTCCTCAGCAGCCCCTCCCCAGCAGCCCCTCCTCAGCAGTCCCTCCCCAGCAGCCCCTCCCCAGCAGCCCCTCCTCAGCAGCCCCTCCCCAGCAGTCCCTCCCCAGCAGCCCCTCCCCAGCAGCCCCTCCCCAGCAGCCCCTCCTCAGCAGTCCCTCCTCAGCAGCCCCTCCCCAGCAGCCCCTCCTCAGCAGTCCCTCCCCAGCTTCCTTCTGGGTCCCCTTCAGACAGTGAAATGCAGCCAGGAGGTCTCCCTGGAACCTTCTCTTCTCCAGGCTGAGCAACCCCAACGCTCCCAGCCTGGCCTGACAGGAGATCTCTCCTACCAGAGAAGCCAGTTGCTGGCTGCTGAGTGGAAGGGAGGAGGAGGAGGGAAGCTCAGCACCATCCCCACTGCCAGCCAGAGCTGTGCCATTAAATCCTCTCCTCCTTGTGACAAGAAGACCTCCCTGGGGTGGGCAGTGGCACAGGGGAGGCTCAGTGCTGGAGGGGGGTGGTTTCTGTGTTTCTACAAGCCAGCCCCCACTGTGTGATGCTTCTTCCCTTCCTGGCACCATGCCTACCCTCATGGCTCCTGTGAGATCCAAGCCTGTGGTTCAGATGCCAGAAAGGTTGAGGGGAGGTGATGCTCCCCCTCTGCTCCCCTCTGCTGAGACCCCACCTGGAGCTCTGTGCCCAGTACTGGAGCCTCTGGTACAGGAGGGATCTGGAGGTGCTGGAAGGTGCCCAGAGAAGGGCCACGAGGAGGAGCAGAGGGCTGGAGCTGCTCTGCTGTGAGGACAGACTGAGGGAGTTGGGGCTGTTCAGTCTGGAGAGGAGAAGGCTCCGAGGTGACCTAATTGTGGCCTTCCAGGATCTGAAGAGGGCTACAGGAAAGCTGGGGAGGGACTTTTGAGGGTGTCAGGGAGGGATAGGACTGGGGGGGATGGAGCAAAACTAGAAATGGGGAGATTGAGATTGGATGTTAGGAAGAAGTTGTTCCCCATGAGGGTGGTGAGAGCCTGGCACAGGCTGCCCAGGGAGGTGGTGGCAGCCTCCTGCCTGGAGGTGTTTGCAGCCAGGCTGGAGGTGGCTGTGAGCAACCTGCTGCGGTGTGAGGTGTCCCTGCCCATGGCAGGAGGGTTGGAACTGGCTGAGCCTTGAGGTCCCTTCCAACCCTGACAATTCTCTGATTCTAAACCTCTGTTGCTGGTAGCCAGCAATTTAGTTAGTGATTGATTTCCCCACTCCCTCTAAATTAGAGACTCTGTTTCTGCTTCTGCTTGTGCTCACTGTGGGAATTTTCCCCAGCCTTTTGCAGGCTCTGTTTTGTTAACAGCAGCTCTGCTCTGAGGTGGTGCAATTGCCTTCCTCACACAGGAGGTGCCCAGCCTTGAGTGCCCTCAGCTGCTCCCAGACCATGCCTCAGAGCAGAGCAGAGCAGAGCAGAACAGAGCAGAGCAGAGCAGAATAGAATAGAATTAACCAGGTTGGAAGAGACCTCCGAGATCATCAAGTCCAACCTATCACCCAGCACCATCTCATCAACTAAACCACAGCACCAAGTGCCTCATCCAGGCTCCTCCTAAACACCTCCAGGGATGGTGACTCCACCTCCTCCCTGGGCAGCACATCCCAATGGCCAATCTCTCTTGCTGGGAAGAACTTTCTCCTCACCTCCAGCCTAAACTTCCCCTGGCACAGCTTGAGACTGTGTCCTCTTGTTCTGGTGCTGCTTGCCTGGGAGAAGAGACCAACCCCCAGCTGGCTACAGCCTCCTTCAGGGAGTTGGAGGGAGCAAGAAGGTCTCCCCTGAGCCTCCTCTTCTCCAGGCTAAGCAACCCCAGCTCCCTCAGCCTCTCCTCACAGGGCTGTGCTCCAGACCCCTCCCCAGCTTTCTTGCCCTTCTCTGGACACCTTCCAGCATCTCAACATCTTTCCTAAACTGAGGAGCCCAGAACTGGACACAGGACTCAAGGTGTGGCCTGAGCAGTGCTGAGCACAGGGCAGAATGACCTCCCTGCTCCTGCTGGCCACACTGTTCCTGCTGCAGGCCAGGATGCCATTGGCCTTCTTGGCCACCTGGGCACACTGCTGTGTGCCCAGAACTGGGCAGAGCAGCCCCCACCTGGCTACAACTTCCCTACATGCTCCATGCTTCATGCTTCATGCTCCCTTCACAGCCTTGCCCTGCCTGCTGGCACCCCCCTGGCTGTTGCCCCTTGTTGTGGGCAGGCTGCTCCCTCCATTCATGAGCTCCAATGTCTTTCCTGGGAGGGTGGTCAGGCTTTGGAGCAGGCTGCCCAGGAAGGCTGGGGAATCCCCATCCCTGGAGGTGTCCAAGCCCTGTGTGGCACTTGGGGGCATGCTTTAATGGCCAGGGTGGTGTAGGGCTGCTGGTTGGCCTTGGCTGATCCTGGAGGGCTTTTCCAACCCAAGCAATTCTGTCACTGAGCCCCGTTTAGCTGTGCAAAAAGCAGCTCCAAACTCACATTTCTTCTTCAGTGGCATTCCCTTGGCAAGAGGAAATTATCCTGTGCCATGAGCAGGGTGGACTTGGTGGAGGTCAGGATGTGGCATCAGGGATGCTCCCAGCCTTCCATGCACCAGCCCCCCAGGAGGCTTTCCAGGCTGGGGGTCAGGCCTGGGTGGTTCCTTCCCACCCACCACAAGACAGGCTCAGATCAGTGCTTATTTAGAATCCTACAACCATGTCTTGGGTTGGAAGAGACCTTTCAAGCTCACCCAGCCCAACCCCCCTGCAGCCAGCAGGGACAGCAGCAGCTACAGCAGGTTGCTCAGAGCCCCAAATGACCTCACCTGGGATGGTTCCAGGGATGGGGCAGCTCCCACCTCTCTGGGCAGCCTGGGACAGGCTCTCATCATCCTCAGAGTAAATTTCTTCTCTCCAGTCTGAATCTCCCTCTTTTAGCTTCAAACCATCCTCCCTTGGCCTGTCACAACAGGCCCTGAGGGGAAGTCTGTCCCCAGCTTTCTGCTCAGCCCCTGAAGCACTGCAAGGCCACCAGGAGGTCTCCCTGGAGCCTTCTCTTCTCTCCAGGCTGAGCCACCCCAACTCTCCCAGCCTGGCCTCACAGCAGAGGGGCTCCAGCCTCTGCTCATTAGCTGAATGTTAATGAGGCAAACTCCTGACCTTTGCCTGGTGGTTTCTTGCATGTGGCTCAGCCTGCTGGTCCCTGGGCAGGGTGCAGGGCTGGGGCCAAGCCCCTGCAGCTGGAGCCCACTGCTCCCTTGGGCTCAGCCAGGGCTGAGTGACCCCTGGGCAGATCCAGATGGCTTCTCCCGGGGCATGGTTTGGAGGATGAGGTTTGGCTGCAGCAGCTCCGGGAGGGAGCTGGAGCCTGTACCAGGCTGTCCCACCTGGGAGGTGATGCTGAGCTGCAGGGAGCTGGGGGTGGCTCAGCAGCAGCCCCTTGACAGCTCAGCTGTGCTCTGGCTCCCACTGAGCACTGAGAAAGGCTCAGACTTGACTTTCTCAGCGTTTTTTTTTCTCCCCTTTTATATTAAGCTGCCCCTTAGGAAAAGCTGCTTAGGCCTGGAGTTAACTGTAATCATCTTAGAGAAATCCCTGTGCTGGAATAGATCTGCTCAGCACCCCGGGCTGGCCCTGGGAAGGGAGAACCCCCCCCCCCCGGCTGTGTGTCCCCAGCCTGCTGGGCGGTCCAGGAGTGCTCTCTGGAAGCCTCTGAGCTGGGTGGCTCTGCTGGGGGACCCTGGGCCACTGGGCTGCCCTGATCTCTGGTCCCATTCTGCTTCCCTCCTGCCAAGGACCCAGCCACAGGGAGAGGATTTGGGGTGCTGGGGGAGTTCACTCCCAGGAGTGGTTCTCTCTGGCTGGGAGGCACCTCCGCAGCTGGAGCCCAGACAGGCTGGGACAAGGCAGGGCCATGCATGGGACATGTGCCAGCGGGCTCCTGGGCTGTCCTGCCCGTCCTCTGCCCCCACCTCCTCCTCCTGTCTCCCTGTGAGATGTGACTGCGGGCTTCCAGCACCCTGCTCCTCCTCCTGGTGGGTGCCACAGGAGGGCAGGGGCGATGCCAAGCACCCCTGGTGCTGGTGACCCTGTGAGCTGTGCTGTGGTGACCTCCTGGGCACAGCCAAACAGCTGCAGCCCAGCCTGCCTCCTGCGGGGAGGGCTCAGGGATGGGGCCCTGACTCACACTGTCTTGGCTGCCTTCCTCTTCCTCCCCAGCTGCACCACTCCCTGCAGCCCTCCTCTTCCTCCTGCCCCCACCCTGGCTGCCCCCACCCCGGCTGCCCCATCCTGCTCTGCTCTGGGGGCTCTTTCAGTGTTGGGGGTCACTGAACCCCCCAGACTGCTGAGCCCCTGCTCCTGCCATGCCGTTGAGGTTCCCCAGGCCCCTGGGTCCCCAGGCCCCATCAGGGCTTGCTGAGACTCCCATCCTGCTGTGCCAGCTGGGCTCCCCAAGTCTCTGAGTCCCCATGCATTGCTGGGGCTCCCTGAGCCCTCCATCTTGCTGAGCCCCTGCTCCTGCTATGCTGTGGGGGCTCAGTGAGCCCCCAGGTTTGTGTGCACCATCAGGGCTTGCTGAGACTCCCATCCTGCTGTGCCAGCTGGGCTCACCATGCTGGGGGCCCTCCATCCTGTTGAGCCCCTGCTCCTGCTATGCTGTGGGGGCTCAGAGCCCCCAGGTTTGTGTGCACCATCAGGGCTTGCTGAGACTCCCATCCTGCTGTGCCAGCCGGGCTCGCCAGGCACTGCTGGGGGCCCTCCATCCTGCTGAGCCCCTGCTCCTGGGTGCCTCCCTGTCCTTGGAGAGGGTCAGTCTGTGGACAGAGTGGGAACCCCCAGCCCAGGCACTGGTGGGAAGTGGTGACAGAGTGGGAAGCCCCCAGCAGCTTTGCAGGGGGATCCCCTGTCCCGGCGACAGCCCTGGGCTCCAGGCGCGGGTCCAAGGGTGTGGGGGGACACGAGGCAGCGGTTGTGAAGGTGGGCTGGGGATGCTGCAAGGAGCTTGGCTGCCCCTGGCTCCCCATGCTGGGCTGCTCTCTCATCCCCCAACCCATCCCTTCCCCAGGGATCTCCGAGGACTCCCGCGTAGAGGCTCCAGCCTTCACCGACGCCATCCGCATGTACCGGCAGTCGAAGGAGCAGTTCGGCACCTGGGACATGCTGTGTGGCAACCAGACCCAGGTCAGGAGCTGGCCTCCCCTGGCAGAGCTGGGGGTGGTGGTGGGGCTGCAGGCTGGGCAGGGTCACCAAAGCCTCCTGCCTCCCTTGGCAGGTGCTGAGCAACCTGGTGATGGAGGAGCTGCTCCCCGAGCTGAGGAGCACCATCGGCCCCCGGCTGAAGGGCAAGGCCCAGGAGCGCCAGAGGACCTGGATCCAGGTGTGGGGCTGGGGGTGCTGGGAGAGGGGGTCACGGGCTCCTGCTCCCCCTGCCTGCACTGCCTCTGCTTTTGGTGTCAGGCTGCACTGAGGCTGCCTTTCCACGCCAGGCTCGGTGCCCACCAGCGTCCCTGGCGGCTTCGCTCCCTCTCCTGCCCCCTGCAGAAGGATCACAGAATCAGATCAGAGAACCACCAGGCTTGGAAAGGACCTGCAAAATTAGCAACCATTATCTAACTCTGCCAGGGCCACCACTACACCAGATCCAGACAGCTTTTAAACCCCTCCAGGGATGGGGATTCAACCACTGCCCTGGGCAGCCTGTCCCAGTCTTGGGAACCCTTTTGGTAGAGAAGGTTTACCTCATCTCCAACCTAAACCTCCTCTGGGGCCACTCAGGGCCATTTCCTCTTGTCCTGTCAGTTGTGACTTGTGAGAAGGGACCAACGACCACCTCTCTACAACCTCCCCTCCCTTCAGCCTCCTCCTCTCCAGGCTACACACCCCCAGTTCCCTCAGCTGCTCCTCCCCAGCTCTGTTCTCCAGACCCTGCAGCAGTTTTGTTGCCCCTCTCTGGACCTGCTTCAGCAGCTCAACGTCCTTGTGGTGAGGGGCCCAAAAGTGACTGCAGTACCCAAGGTGTGGCCTCACCAGTGCTGAGCACAGGGTCACAATCACCCCTCTGCTCCTGCTGCCCACACCATTGCTGATCCAGGCCAGGATGCTCTTGGCCTTCTTGGCCACTTGGGCACACCCTGGCTCATCTCCAGCCAGCTGTTGATCAACACCCCCAGGACCCTTTCTGCAAGCAGCTCTCCTCCTTCTGCACTTTGGCTTTTCGAAGCTCCCTGCCATGCCCCCTGGAGCAGCCCTGCCCAGCCCTGCCTGCACTGCCTGGCCCCTGGGGCCAGGAACACAAAGAGGAGGAAGCCCAGCCCTGGAGCAGAGCCCATCCTGGCTATATTTAGTGAGCCATTTTTAGAGCAGCACGGGCTAAATCCAGCCCCAGCCCTTGCGAAACACTGAGGGCTCCTCAGAGCTGCCTGCGAAACCTCCAGGCCCAGGGCTGGTCACCAGCAGGCTCCTCACGTGCCCCTGGAGCAGCCCAGACCCACACAAACGCTGCCTTGGCAGGAGCTCCGGGCCCAGCTGCAAAGCTGGAAGCCCAAGGCAAGCAGCAGGGAGGTGTCTCTGCCTCCTGCCAGCCCCCAGCTCCTGGGGCTCGGCTGCACAGCCAGCGCGAGCCCACGGCCAGGGGCTCCATCCTGCTCTGGGGGCTGGGTCCTGAGACTCCAGGCAGGGTGAGCAGGACAGGGCACAGCTTTCAAATAGGGTCAGGAACTCCCCTGCCCAGACTTCCAGGCCCCAAATCACCGGCAGCCCCAGACCACCGGCAGCCCCAGACCAGTGTCCCTGGACCACCACCATCCCCAGACCAGCATCCCCAAACCACCAGCAGCCCCAGACCAGCATCCTCAGACCACCACCATCCCCAGACCAGTGTCCCTGGACCACCACCATCCCCAGACCAGCATCCCCAAACCACCAGCAGCCCCAGACCAGCATCCTCAGACCACCACCATCCCCAGACCAGTGTCCCTGGACCACCACCATCCCCAGACCAGCATCCCCAAACCACCAGCAGCCCCAGAGCAATGTCCCTGGACCACCACCATCCCAGACCAGCATCCCCAAACCACCAGCAGCCCCAGACCACCATCATCCCCAGACCACCAGCAGCCCCAGAGCAGTGTCCCTGGACCACCACCATCCCCAGAGCAGTGTCCCTGGACCACCACCATCCCCAGACCAGTGTCCCTGGACCACCATCATCCCCAGACCACCATCCCTAGACCACCAGCATCCCCAGACCACCATCCCCAGACCAGTGTCCCTGGACCACCATCCCCAGACCAGTGTCCCTGGACCACCAGCATCATCCCCAGACCAGACCAGTGTCCCTAGACCACCATCCCTGGACCATCCCCAGACCAGCATCCCTGGACCACCACCATCCCCAGACCAGCATCCCTAGACCACCACCATCCCCAGACCAGCATCCCTGGACCACCACCATCCCCAGACCAGCATCCCTGGACCACCACCATCCCCAGACCAGCATCCCTAACCACCACCAGACCAGCATCCCAGACCACCATCCCCAGACCAGCATCCCCACCACCACCATCCCCAGACCAGCATCCCTGGACCACCACCATCCCCAGACCAGCATCCCTAGACCACCAGCATCCCCAGACCAGCATCCCACCACCATCCCCAGACCACCAGACCACCACCATCCCCAGCATCCCCAGACCACCAGCATCCCCAGAGACCACCAGCATTCATGGAGCAGCTTGGCCCAGATGGAGTCCCCAGTGCTCAGCAGCTTGGCTGTGGAGTCCTCAGCTCTGTGTCCCTCAGGCCCCAGGCTGAAGCAGCTTTTGCTTGGTGTGAGCTTCACCTGACCCAGCCTGGGCGGGGGCTGATGTGGAGGACCTCTTACCAGGCTGTGAGGAAGGGTTTGGTCAGGGTGAAGGCTCAACAGGTCCTGCAGGCAGCTGGTGCTGGAGGTGCTGGTTAGTGCAGGAGGTGCTGGTTAGTGGGGAGATGCTGGTTAGTGCAGGAGGTGCTGGTTAGTGCAGGAGGTGCTGCTGGTTAGTGCAGGAGGTGCTGGTTAGTGGGGAGATGCTGGTTAGTGGGGAGGTGCTGGTGAGTGCAGGAGGTGCTACTGGTTAGTGGGGAGGTGCTGGTTAGTGGGGAGGTGCTGGTGAGTGCAGGAGGTGCTACTGGTTAGTGGGGAGGTGCTGGTTAGTGGGGAGATGCTGGTTAGTGAGGAGGTGCTGGTGAGTGCAGGAGGTGCTGCTGGTTAGTGCAGGAGGTGCTGGTTAGTGGGGAGATGCTGGTTAGTGCAGGAGGTGCTGGTTAGTGGGGAGGTGAGTGCTGGTTAGTGCAGGAGGTGCTGGTGAGTGCAGGAGGTGCTGCTGGTTAGTGCAGGAGGTGCTGGTTAGTGGGAGATGCTGGGTTAGTGCAGGAGGTGCTGGTGAGTGCAGAAGGTGCTGCTGGTTAGTGCAGGAGGTGCTGGTTAGTGGGGAGATGCTGGTTAGTGCAGGAGGTGCTGGTGAGTGCAGGAGGTGCTGGTGAGTGCAGGAGGTGCTGGTTAGTGGGGAGATGCTGGTTAGTGCAGGAGGTGCTGGTGAGTGCAGGAGGTGCTGGTTAGTGGGGAGATGCTGGTTAGTGAGGAGGTGCTGGTGAATGCAGGAGGTGCTGGTGAGTGCAGGAGGTGCTGCTGGTTAGTGCAGGAGGTGCTGCTGGTTAGTGCAGGAGGTGGTTAGTGCAGGAGGTGCTGGTTAGTGGGGAGATGCTGGTTAGTGAGGAGGTGCTGGTGAATGCAGGAGGTGCTGGGAGCAGCTGACCAGCCCAGCTCTCTGTCTGCAGATCTCAGATGCTGTCTACAGGATGGTCTATGAGCAGACCAAGACCCAGTACGAGGCAGTGCTGGCCA